>OY756425.1:4149665-6599665 GCA_963576905.1 Mystacides longicornis | reverse complement strand
ATCAAGCCTGAAATTCGGAATCAAAAACGTAAAGCATGACGGGTATAAGCTAGTACAAAAATAAAACAAAAAAGGTATATACATGACATGCAGGAATAAAAAGCAATAGGTATAGGTAGGCTCGTCAGTGGCGTACCGTGGGTTTTTGGCGCCCGGAGCGGAATTAAAATCTGGCACCCCTCCTTATAATTTGGCGCCCCCCCCCCCATATAATATGAAAATGAATAAATCAAAATAAAAAAGTTTGCATATTTAATTTAGATAAGTACTTACAGCACACCAATAAAGTACAAATATTCAATTTTGGGACAGAATTAACTTCTGTCAGATTTTTCTACCTCCGGATTCACCGCAAATGCTTTTTAAGACCTTAACCCGAAATTAAATGTTATTTTTGGTCGAAATATACATTCTGATTTTATCAATCTGGTCGTGTATAACATAGCTCAAGCAGATTTTGCCGCCCTTTCTAAAGAGGCGCCCGGGGCGGTCCGTCCCTCCGCCCCCCCCCTCTCGGTACGCCACTGAGGCTCGTATAGTTCATTAAACTATTAAAATGATATGAATAACAGAACTACTAATAGGTTGGTATAGATGCATTAGACAGTACACACAACAACGCACGGCGGGGTTAATTCTATAATTTAGATAGTATACGTAGGCGAGATTTAAACTGAGACAGGCTTAAATTAAAAATATCGATATTGTACTTCGTTAAGATTTCATTGCCCAATCGATGAATTCTAGGGATAATCGTATTCTTTACGTATAAAGTATTGTAGTGTTTATTCTTACAATGGAACGTGTCAAGATTTCTAGTATTCCGCGCGGGAATCCTGAATGAAATTTTGTTCAGTAAAGTAGGGCTGTCAAAATTATAGTTAATGGGAAGTTTTCTGGGGAGCTTCCGACAATACACACTAGGTGGCAGAACTTCTAATCAGGTCTATTGTCAAATTCAGTGCTGCCAACGTAGAGATGTTTTTTTCAGTGATGCCAACGTTGGGAAGTTTGTTTTCCATTGTGTTGCTAAGAAGTTGTTGATTGAGTTGCTAAGAAGTTGTTGATTTTGTTGCGCATAAATTTGAGAATAAATCTCAGGGGTGCTGTTCTGTATTTTTTAATTTGTATTTAGGTAGGTATATAAAAAAGATGAACAATTTTATTTGTAATAGTATATAAAATGGTGGTTGGTAGAGTGAGAATGCACAGGTTTTGTATGGTGAGTCGGTTTATTGTGGAAGTAACATGTTATACAGAATACAGAAAATACTATTGAGCGGGCGCCGTGTGGCGCACCGCAATGCGCGTCGCGAGGTAGAAGGTACGTGTTGATTGTATGCGGATTTGGTGAAGACTTGATGGTGAGTGATGGTTGGTGTTCTGCCTTGTACGATGTGGCAGGTTGCTACTGGATGACGACATCTTGGAGGAACGCTATTGGTTGATGATGTCGTCATGAACAGGGTCGAACGCTATTGGTTGATGATGTCGTCATGAACAGGGTCGCCACAGTACTCCCCCCCAAGTGACGGAGTCACGAGGTTCAGCGTGGAAGCCGTCATGTTCATGAAGATATGCATGATTAGGTCCTCTGATGTCCAATGTGTGAAGAAAAAGATTGGTACGAATAATGCTTCTTAAAAAATGTTGGTCATTTATGTCAGTCGCGACCAAAAAGTTTTACACCCCTGGTTAGCAGGTGCAGGTGTTCAGTACTGTGATCTTATTGTTTAAATGAAGTCTGTTAAAATCACGTTCGCGTTATCAAATTCCACTGCTAGTCATCAGAGTGTCGAATTTCTGAATAATATTAATTTTGTTATTGTTGCGTTCAGAGTTGATGAGTCAAGGTACATTGTCTTAGTTTGATGAAAAATTGCTGATGTAACACTTAAATGTTTGTGAGAACGGAATGTAAAAAAAAATGTTTGCACTGCACTATGAATGTTGATATCTATAATAATAAAGGAAAGTGCCTGACTGACTGACTGATTGACTGACTGACTGACTGACTCATCAACGCACAGCCCAAACGGCTAATCGTAGAGAAGTGAAATTTGGAAATCAGGTAGGTCTCAATACAAAACCTTCCACTAAGAAAGGATTTTTGGAAATTCCACCCCTAAGGGGGTGAAAATAAGGGTTGAATGTTTTTCAAAGTATGCGAATATCTCGGAAACTAGACATGGTACGAACTTGAGATTTGGCATATGAATTCTTCTATAGAAATGAGTGTTAGCGTATTTGGCAATTTTTCCAAAATTTAACTAAAAGGGACGAAAAAGGGCACATATAAAAAGGGATGATTTTTAAGTGCCTCCTAAAAAGTTTAAAACTGGTTTTATCGAAATTTCAAAAAAATGATTTCTTCAGAAAGAGTCAAATTATACTATTTCGTTTTCAAAAGATATCATTAATTAGAGGGTAGGGGGTGAGGGGCACTTTTCCAACGTGTATGTGTGTGTATCCGTCCCCTCTTTATAACTTTTGATTCGCTTGATGCACAGATCCTAAAATTTCAGAAACTATTGAGTACTTTAAGCATACAAAATTTATATACTCAGAATTTTGAATTTTTTTTTCAGTCAGGGGTTATCAACTTTTGAATTTTTATTTAATTTTTCCATATATCTCAAAAACCATAAAATCTAGAACCCTAAAATTGTGTATGTATATAGAAAAATACAATATCTAAAATATAATTTAATAAAGAAGTTCCAGGATTTCTCAAACTTTTTTTATAAAGAAAAATATTTTTTTTACGACAAATTTACGAGTTTCAGTGCCTATATTTCAGAATTTTATAAAAATATCGAAAAACGCCGAAACGCTACAACTAGATAATTTATTTTTCTATAAAAAATACATTCATCATGGCAGTACATCTCAAACTTTTCTTAACAATTTTTGTAAAAATTTAATTTATTGACGACATCGTTTCATACAATAAACATACATACACCGCGAGCTGGTCCGGTGCAGCGTGTATGAATATATACGTAGGTAGGTACCTAACCAACCCAACCTACTTTCTCCAATACACGTGACGAAACTATTGCGTAATCTATAATAATAAAAATATAGTTTTGAACTAGCCGACCCGTCAAACTTCGTCCCGCCTTGGAATATAAATAATATGTTCGAGATTTTATGTATAACTTTAAGTTGATTTCAGTTTAAAGTTATTTAACACAGACGACGACGTGGTCCTTATATTATTGAATTTGAATTAGTATAATGATACAATTCATTATTACCTTTTTAATTACTGTAACCGCTGCATCTGTTATAAAACATATCATTATATTATTTACTATAAGCATTCCGTGAATCGTATCATTCATCAAACAACTGATTCCTGTCAAACGCCTGATTTAATTTCAAAATTAGAAAAAATCTAATAATAATATGGAAGTTTTATTTTTATTCCGTGCAACTTTTTTCTTTCATAAGACCCTTCAGACAAAAGCAAACACGACAAAAAATGGGCGATATAAGTTCAGCTGTTCTCATAGGGTAAGAAACACGTAGAATGCCGATTCTGACTAGCGCCAACCGGCGCAAAGAATGTTACTATGCATTTGAATGGGGAAACCCACAGAAAAAGCAGGAACCCGCTTCCCGAGATGCCCATTTAAATGCATGGAAACCATAGACAACAATCTTTGAGCTGGTCGGCGCGGATCGTAATCGGCTTTCAACGTGTTCTTACCCATACGATGACCGCGCAAATTAGCGATCCATTTTTATATAAGAGATAAATAATACACTTTCCGTTCCGAATTCAGACAAACACTTTACGTACCTACCTACTTCAATATATTTTTCGTACCATGCATCCTGTACAGCGATTCTGATCTGTCAAAATATTTGAAGCCATTTCATAAAAACACTAGCAAAAAAAAAACTATGTGAGTAATCTTGCTTTGAATTTATTGCGTAAACCATGAATAGCAAGTTGATATAATATTATGTTGAAAAAAGGTAAATAGTATTATGAAGTCAATAGGTAAATTATTTTATATCAAATGTAGTAAAAGTGCAAAATATTAAATTTTAAAAATTATCTACAAAATCCTCACATTATTTTAGGATAGATCGTAAATAATTGTTTTGAAAACACTGGCAAGTCAATGACCATATCATTTCGTCACTGTATAGTGCGAAAAAATTAACTGTCCACTGGAACGTATAAAAAATAGAGACGAAAGGGATAGCAGTTAGCCGGATATTATGACCTCCTCACACACCATTTCCAGATCCCTCAGCTCTGCTTCGAAGGAGCAGAACACGAGGAAGACCCTCTCGGTATGAGAAGATCTTCTTTATCTTCGGAACCCTTGCGGGAGGAAGAAAAGCGCTCCCCTTAAAATATCGGTGTTTTTATTTTCAAAAATTTATAAAATTCGTAGAATGCTAAAGAAGTCCTTACTAGAGCCCGGCCAGTGCGTAAATTACCATGGGTACAACGCATGAATTATGCTTACGTAGGCGGTATAAACAAATTGGATTGACTCCGTTGCCGGAACGTTATTGTTCCAAAAATCGCGGAAACTATCTGCATCTTCAGCCAGGATGAATATATGACGAAACGTTGTTTTATTAAACTTCCCTTACTTACGAAGACCAGCAAAGCTGCTGTTTTCCTCTATATAGTCTAATAGTCTATATAACGAAATATTATATAGAATTACTCTCCATAATTTACCTTATGCTTGATAATCAATTTTCTAAGTTGTAGAATTTATTTTGTGATTATAAGGTGTATTTCTTAAGTGATACTTTAATAAACAAATCAATGAGTTATCCAAACATGTCTCTTTTTACTATTCGGTATCCGGCAGGATATTATTTACGCCGCCGGACAGACCGGATATCGGATAGTTGCCGATATCCGTTTCATCTAATAAAAAATATAAACAGTGGACAGTTAATTTTCTTCCTACTCTACATTGTCGAAAATTCGTTTATAGTCGAACGCCAATTACTTATACCATTAGAATACTGAGGTTGACCACCTCACTTCCTTAAAACTCAACCGGTTAGAAAAGGCACAATGAGCCTCGGACGACTTCGAGCGCAATGGAGAGTTCTTTATGCCTAACCTATTCTCCTGAGTGGGTCCAAGGCCTCCCGTATTATGGGGTGGTTTGGGGGGAACCGCCACGGGCTTGATTTGTGTGCGGCTGGCTTTTTGGCAATCGGGCTAGGGTTTGGCTTTGTGCGGATCGGGTTTGCTGCGGTTTAGTTTCCTCCGGGCTGGCTTGCGGTGAGCGGGGGGGCTTAAAAGGGAGAATATTACGTTATTATAAAAATGGAGACCTACTTTACGTGGTCATCGCATCACGCCTGGAGGCCAAGTCGAAATATTAACGACAGCTCCAACGTTAACAATTTGTTGTTATTTCCATAGAGATAACGTAAAAACTGTTGTTCAACGTGTGTTAAACAATGCTGTTCCAAATTCCGAGTCAAAAAAATAATTCTGTCAGTTATTCAAAATTAACGTTAAACGTTACCTCAAAATCTTTGGAAGTATTACGACGCTGCTATTATATTGAAGACGAAACGCATTTTTTTTTGTTTGGAAACCATTTTCAATTTAGTAAACATTAACGTTCGGAACGTTAACAGTTTTCACGTTTAACGTTATTTATTTCGACCTGAACGGCTGGACCGATATCGTTTATTCTTTTTATGTCGTGTTTGCTCAGGATAAGATATTTATGAACTAAATTTCGAACCTACGACCAGACAAACAACAACAAATCAACGTGAAAGATATAAATTGAAATGTTAAAAAAAACGTCTGTAGCTTGAAAAATGCCCAAAGCAGATAGAAATAAGTGTTTTAAAGATCACTAATTTCATTGCTTTTCGAGACCTGAATATTTTTTTATTCATATCCAGCAATATAAAAATTGATTTCAAATAACGTCATTTGATGGAATAAAAGTTATTCGAGTTATTTTTTGGGATTCTCATAGAACAATGTCAGTCAAGTTAGCGAAATTTTTAAGTTCGCGGGCTGATTCTATTTGTATAAGAAGCACATATTTTTTAAATACAGATTAATAACGACAAATATAAATAAAAATATAGTAATTTAATGGAAATTTTAGAATATATATTTAAAAAAAGAAATGTTGATGATGTTTCTTATTATTATTAATTTTGATGCGAATATAATTAATTCTGCATTGTTTAGGAAGAGAAAGCAAATACAGTAACACGTGAGTGAAGCCACGGGTAACTAGCTAGTTTTATATAAAATGAAGTATTGCACTTTCATTATGCTGTTTTTGCTATCGAAACTGATTTTGTTTGCTTGTTGCTTGCGTAAGCGGTCATTGTTGCTGGTGTCATTTTTTTGCACGATTATTTTCTTCTTGTTCGTTACATAGATTTTGAGTTGTGCCAGTGAAGAAGTGCTGATCCTGGTTGCTGTTGCTGACTATATATTGCTAGTCAATAATTCACGTCGAATTATGGGTGCTGCCATATGAATATGCCAGAGCGTGTGTACTCGGGATGCAGTATTCATATTTTAATGAGTGACGTCGTTCGTCGTGCTCAAAGTGGCGTTTGCTGATGAGGATCTTGAGTAGCGATGGTCATTTGAAGTTCCAGCGTAGGAAGAATAACCTTGCTGCTATCTAGTGTCTCTTCTGGCGTAGGCAAGCAGTCCTTTGCAGCGGTGATGCGAGGATGCTTAAATTTGTTGTTGTCTATGTTGGTCACTATCTATTGACAAGTAAAATGTCCAAGTCTGATAGATATGTGTGACGATTTGAACATTGAGAAAAAATGTTGATATAATGAAGAATATCGTGGCGAAAAATGAGATGGTTCATTGAAGACATTGTTGAATGACTCACAGCATGTTGAAGTGTGCAAGTTGCTAAGCTTAGAGACAACTAAGTAATGTTTCTTACTTTGGAATGTCCTTTTTTGCTCGTACGTGATGGTACTTCTCGAAGACATGTATATAGTTGAGTCTTCATGTGACGTGGTGAACAGATGCTAGTTGCTACGTGTCCGAGATTTGCGGAGGCCTGGGTGGTCCAGTGTGTTGCGATGGCTGCTGCGTCGGTTTTTCCCATGTCTCGGTTGTAAGCACTGTTTGAATTTTCACTTTGTGTGAGGCACTCTACTACAATACCCATTTTTTAGTTTTCCATGTAGGGTCTATCCTTTCGGCAGGACAGCGCTTCAGAAGGTTGCTGGTTGCGTGTCAATGCGTGTTCATATCACGTCGGTGGTCACCACTATGCGTATGGTGGTTGGTAGAGTGAGAATGCACAGGTTTTGGAGGTCTGATTAGTTTTATTGAAGAAGTAACATTTTATACAGATTACAGAAAATACTATTGAGCGGGCGCCGAGTGGCGCACCGCGATGCGGGTCGCGAGACGAATGATGGTGCGTGTTGACTCTATGCGGATTTGGTGAAGACTTGATGGCATAGAGTATAGTAATATTATATTAAAATATTGATGGTGACTGATGGTTGGTGTTCTGCCTTGTACGATGTGGCAGGTTGCTACTGGATGACGACATCTTGGAGGAACGCTATTGGTTGATGATGTCGTCATGAACAGGGTCGAACGCTATTGGTTGATGATGTCGTCATGAACAGGGTCGCCACATAGATTACTCTAAACCTATTGTAAGTTATCATGTATAATAATATATAAGTTGTTTAATTTGAAATAAACTAGAATGATATTTTGGAGGTTAGATTGTGAGCGACCATAAGAAGAAGTAAATCGCCCCCGTTGGCAACACTGAATTTGACAATAGACCGGATTAGCAAGGGCGCCTCTAGCGGCACAAAAAGGAAAAAAAACATCCCATTACTTTGTAAAGAAATATTAGGTCGCTCGTTGTTCTACGCTTGGCTAGTTATTCTTCAATGTCCATAATTTTGAGCAGATAATTATAGTCAAGACTACATCTAGGTATACCCAATTTATAATTTATATATCCAAGGATTTTTCACTGTACTCTTTCTATGTTATTGGTATGTACATGGAAGTGGGGGCATAATTTTATGGCCCCCAGATTATTAAAGCATGCCACCGTACGCAAAACAAAGCCCAGAGTCCTCAATCCTCATTGCTCTGGACGTTATTCCCGAAATATGTGAATGTTGTAGAAATGTGACGTCTAAATCTGTATAATATAAGTGGAATAATATTGTTATCTTTAAGTTATAAAATATGTAATTTTTGTAACCTCATAATCTTAATAAAAAAAAAAAAATATGCGGGACAAATGATAGACGATCATCGAATATAACCCCAAGGTCACGTATATTGTGCAGCAATTCCAGTCTCTCACCATTGATAGAGTATTCAAAACCAATTTTTTCTCTATTTCGACTGAATTGGATGGCTTTACATTTATCGACATTTAGAAACAATCTATTTAATTCACACCAACCGTACAAACTGGACAAATTACTCTGGATAAGGAGACAGTCGTCGATAGACATAATCCTTTTATAAATCTTTAAATCGTCCGCAAACAGCAAGAACTCTACATTTCGGAACACATTAGATATATCATTGATAAACACAAGGAACAGAACCGGGCCAAGATGACTTCCTTGAGGCAGACCACTGGTAGCAAAAAAAGGTTGTGACTTGTGATCTTCGATTTTAACGTAGAGCTTGCGACCTTCAAGGTAACTACTGACCCAATCCAAAATTGGTCCACTAACTCCCAAGGCCGACAATTTTTTAATCAGCAGCGGATGGGAGATTTTTTTTTCTATTATATCGTATGGCATCGAAAATCAGCTGCCAGTCGGCAGCATCATCAAAGGAAAAAATGATATAAAAATCATTGCAGAGCCTGTGGGGTAGCATTATGAATACCCATAAATGGAGCCATTAAAAGCTCTTCGAGGGCACTCCTCCACAATATGTGCGATAGTCTGCACTGGCTCTCCACAGTCGCATGCGGGAGACTCGTGAATTTGCCATCTATAAAGCTGAAACGAGAACCCCTCTTCGAAACGAAGATCTCCTTCAGAAGATGTCTCCTTCCTCTGCTACTCACCATTAGAACAGAAACCTTTCTCTCTTGATCATCTCTCAGGGAATTTAGACGCCTTAGTACTCTAGTATGAGCTGGTTAGGAGAGACACTGGTACTCTAGACACAGTTCCACTATCTCTTTCGTAAGGCACAGGTATAGATGTTTATTTAATAACACGTTTTCACTGATCTATTGTTGAGGACACCTCTCACAGTAGGTAGATGACGCAATGAATGTCATTTTATAGAGGGATCCCCTAATTTTTTTTCAAATGAACTCTCCCAAATTCTGACACGTTACAATGGATCCTCGCATTGATGACTTCAGTGGTTGTTGCATTCTTCTTCTTTTAATATTTAATTACCACTGAGTGTTTAACAATAATAAGCGCATACAGAGACAGAAAGGCATTTTCGGTAGTTGCCAATACTGAACTGGTCCTTTTATAAATTTTTGTTTTGCGGTTCTTAAAGTGTACTTCTTCCTCTTCGCCTGCGAATCTTCTCGTGACTAGACATCATCTCTGGAGTCACGGATTGCCTTATACCTCGTATAGACTATGCCACACGTAGAACCCTGGCGAAAGCCCTAACGTCTCGAAAAATTATTCCCCAAACCACAATAGAAGCCATGCGAGACCAATGTCGACACTATAACAACATTATTAGTTCAGGTACAGGACCCGTAGACGAATCTCCTCCTGTTCTTGACCCTGAGGAATTTCCCAATATTATAAGTGAAGCTAATGCACTCGAATCCTCGCGACCTTTGATGTGAGGGAGTTATTCATATCTTGTTATTCAAAATATTGTTAAGTCATTATTTGAAAGTTTGGGAGCGCGATGGTAGGTAAACAGTTTGAAAAACAGTTGCTTGTTTATTTATGCCGGATTAGAAAGTTTGGAATTTTTACGCACTGAAGGTATGTCCAGGAAACCATTAAAATTTTTATTGTTTACAGCGATTAGTATAGAAGGCAAATTCTCCTGTTTTGAGATGAAGGGTCAATCCATTTCAAATCACCCAAAATGAAATAAAATTTGTTGCTCGACTTTTCTAATTTTCCTGATTTTTTTTATCATGAGTTCTCTATAGGTAGGTAAGCACAAAACACACATTAATTTTTTTTTAAACCTCATGGTTTTTTTTGGCGGCCATTTTGAAATTAGAGTCTGAGCAAATTTCGTACAAAACGTGGTTTACGGATATTTTATTTGCTAAGCTACTTTTTGAGCTATCGGAATAATTTAAAAACCTGTGTGATCAGCATAAAATGAACTTATAAAAAACATTATTTTAGTAATTCTTTAAAGTTAGAAAGTTGGCAAATTTTTTGCTGAAAAAGTTTGAACAAAAATCATAAATCGCTACTTTTTAAGACCATTAAATTCAATGAAGGAATAGAAAATCACTGTATTTTTTTATATCCATGTATTTTATACATTTAGGATTATATACAGTATAAAATTTAGTTCTGAGAATATACTCCTTTTTTGTCTAGTACTTTTCAAAACTACCCGAAAATCAAAAAATCTCAATTTTTCAAGGTCAATATCTAAAAAGGGACTGAATAAAATCAAGTGAAAATTTTACTGAATGTTCTTTACCTATATAGGAATACCTCATAAAAAAATGACGACTGAGACTCAACAATATTTTTGGCCCACCTTTGTGCGCTAGCTTGTAAGTGCACTGAAGTGTACTACTGCAGCGTTTGTACTGAAATTAATTAATTTTTTTTCTCAAAATATATTTGAGTCTCAGTCGTCATTTTTTATGAGGTATTCCTATATAGGTAAAGAACATTCAGTAAAATTTTCATTTGATTTCATTCAGTCCCTTTTTAGATATTGACCTTGAAAAATTGAGATTTTTTGATTTTCGGGTAGTTTTGAAAAGCTCTAGACAAAAAAGGAGTATATTCTCAGAACTAAAATTTATACTGTATATAATCCTAAATGTAAGCAATATATGGATATAAAAAAATAAAGTGATTCTCTATTCTTTCATTGAATTTAATGGTCTTAAAAAGTAGCGATTTATGATTTTTGTTCAAACTTTTTCAGCAAAAAATTTACCAACATTCTAACTTTAAAGAATTATTAAAATAATGTTTTTATAAGTTCATTTTATGCTGATCACACAGGTTTTTAAATTATTCCGATAGCTCAAAAAGTAGCTTAGCAAATAAAATTTCCGTAAACCACGTTTTGTACGAAATTTGCTCAGACTCTAATTTCAAAATGGCCGCCAAATAAAAACTATGAGGTTTAAAAAAATTTTAATGTGTGTTTTGTGTTTACCTACCTATAGAGACCTCATGATAAAAAAAATCAGGAAAATTAGAAAAGTCGAGCAACAGGGCCTGGGTGATTTGAAATGGATTGACCCTGAAATGCTTTGATTTTTTTTTTGACTTCAGTTCAATATCAGGTCTCGTTCAGAAAACATCTCTCCATAGTTTATCGCAATAATTTTGTTTCCTTGTTAATCAATTTATAATTCCCGTCGCGTTTTATAGTTTCTGTAGTAATTTGGAAGTGTCTGACGATTGAGCTATGGTGTGTCACATATTTAGAGTTTTTGTTTAGAGTCCCGCGTTTGTCAATAATTAAACCTTCCGTTTAATTATGGTTTATTATTTACTAGCTAGTTACCCGTGGCTTCGCTCACGTGTTACTGTATTTGCTTTCTCTTCCTAAACAATGCAGAATTAATTATATTCGCATCAAAATTAATAATAATAAGAAACATCATCAACATTTCTTTTTTTAAATATATATTCTAAAATTTCCATTAAATTACTATATTTTTATTTATATTTGTCGTTATTAATCTGTATTTAAAAAATATGTGCTTCTTATACAAATAGAATCAGCCCGCGAACTTAAAAATTTCGCTAACTTGACTGACATTGTTCTATGAGAATCCCAAAAAATAACTCGAATAACTTTTATTCCATCAAATGACGTTATTTGAAATCAATTTTTATATTGCTGGATATGAATAAAAAAATATTCAGGTCTCGAAAAGCAATGAAATTAGTGATCTTTAAAACACTTATTTCTATCTGCTTTGGGCATTTTTCAAGCTACAGACGTTTTTTTAACATTTCAATTTATATCTTTCACGTTGATTTGTTGTTGTTTGTCTGGTCGTAGGTTCGAAATTTAGTTCATAAATATCTTATCCTGAGCAAACACGACATAAAAAGAATAAACGATATCGGTCCAGCCGTTCAGGTCGAAATAAATAACGTTAAACGTGAAAACTGTTAACGTTCCGAACGTTAACGTTTACCAAATTGAAAATGGTTTCCAAACAAAAAAAAATGCGTTTCGTCTTCAATATAATAGCAGCGTCGTAATACTTCCAAAGATTTTGAGGTAACGTTTAACGTTAATTTTGAATAACTGACAGAATTATTTTTTTGACTCGGAATTTGGAACAGCATTGTTTAACGCACGTTGAACAACAGTTTTTACGTTATCTCTATGGAAATAACAAAAAATTGTTAACGTTGGAGCTGTCGTTAATATTTCGACTTGGCCTCCAGGCGTGATGCGATGACCACGTAAAGTAGGTCTACATTTTTATAATAACGTAATATTCTCCCTTTTAAGCCCCCCGCTCACCGCAAGCCAGCCCGGAGGAAACTAAACCGCAGCAAACCCGATCCGCACAAAGCCAAACCATAGCCCGATTGCCAAAAAGCCAGCCGCACACAAATCAAGCCCGTGGCGGTTCCCTCCAAACCACCCCATAATACGGGAGGCCTTGGACCCACTCAGGAGAATAGGTTAGGCATAAAGAACTCTCCATTGCGCTCGAAGTCGTCCGAGGCTCATTGTGCCTTTTCTAACCGGTTGAGGTTTAAGGAAGTGAGGTGGTCAACCTCAGTATTCTAATGGTATAAGTAATTGGCGTTCGACTATAAACGAATTTTCGACAATGTAGAGTAGGAAGAAAATTAACTGTCCACTGTTTATATTTTTTATTAGATGAAACGGATATCGGCAACTATCCGATATCCGGTCTATCCGGGGGCGTAAATAATATCCTGCCGGATACCGGATAGTAAAAAGAGACATGTTTGGATAACTCATTGATTTGTTTATTAAAGTATCACTTAAGAAATACACCTTATAATCACAAAATAAATTCTACAACTTAGAAAATTGATTATCAAGCATAAGGTAAATTATGGAGAGTAATTCTATATAATATTTCGTTATATAGACTATTAGACTATATAGAGGAAAACAGCAGCTTTGCTGGTCTTCGTAAGTAAGGGAGGTTTAATAAAACAACGTTTCGTCATATATCATCCTGGCTGAAGATGCAGATAGTTTCCGCGATTTTTGGAACAATAACGTTCCGGCAACGGAGTCAGTCCAATTGGTATATACCGCCTACGTAAGCGTAATTCATGCGTTGTACCCATGGTAATTTACGCACTGGCCGGGCTCTAGTAAGGACTTCTTTAGCATTCTACGAATTTTATAAATTTTTGAAAATAAAAACACCGATATTTTAAGGGGAGCGCTTTTCTTCCTCCCGCAAGGGTTCCGAAGACAAAGAAGATCTTCTCATACCGAGAGGGTCTTCCTCGTGTTCTGCTCCTTCGAAGCAGAGGTGAGGGATCTGGAAATGGTGTGTGAGGAGGTCATAATATCCGGCTAACTGCTATCCCTTTCGTCTCTATTTTTTATACGTTCCAGTGGACAGTTAATTTTTTCGCACTATACAGTGACGAAATGATATGGTCATTGACTTGCCAGTGTTTTCAAAACAATTATTTACGATCTATTCTAAAATGATGTGAGGATTTTGTAGATAATTTTAAAATTTAATATTTTGCACTTTTACTACATTTGATATAAAATAATTTACCTATTGACTTCATAATACTATTTACCTTTTTTCAACATAATATTATATCAACTTGCTATTCATGGTTTACGCAATAAATTCAAAGCAAGATTACTCACATAGTTTTTTTTTTTTTTTGCTAGTGTTTTTATGAAATGGCTTCAAATATTTTGACAGATCAAGACATAAAGAATTGCTATACAATCCAGATTCTTTTCGTGAACTTACCGTAAATTATTTTAGTAGAGATAATAAATTACTAAAATAGGTAGGTACCTACATAATGATTTTAATGTCGATCGTAAAAAAAAAACAATTCAGAATCGCTGTACAGGATGCATGGTACGAAAAATATATTGAAGTAGGTAGGTACGTAAAGTGTTTGTCTGAATTCACGGAAAGTGTATTATCTCTTATATAAAAATGGAACGCTAATTTGCGCGGTCATCGTATGGGTAAGAACACGTTGAAAGCCGATTACGATCCGCGCCGACCAGCTCAAAGATTGTTGTCTATGGTTTCCATGCATTTAAATGGGCATGTCGGAAAGCGGGTTCCTGCTTTTTCTGTGGGTTTCCCCATTCAAATGCATAGTAACATTCTTTGCGCCGGTTGGCGCTAGTCAGAATCGGCATTCTACGTGTTTCTTACCCTATGAGAACAGCTGAACTTATATCGCCCATTTTTTTGTCGTGTTTGCTTTTGTCTGAAGGGTCTTATGAAAGAAAAAAGTTGCACGGAATAAAAATAAAACTTCCATATTATTATTACATTTTTTCTAATTTTGAAATTAAATCAGGCGTTTGACAGGAATCAGAAAAAAAAAAAGGAAGGTAAATAATATAATGATATGTTTTATAACAGATGCAGCGGTTACAGTAGTTAAAAAGGTAATAATGAATGTATCATTATACTAATTCAAATTCAATAATATAAGGACCACGTCGTCGTCTGTGTTAAATAACTTTAAACTGAAATCAACTTAAAGTTATACATAAAATCTCGAACATATTATTTATATTCCAAGGCGGGACGAAGTTTGACGGGTCGGCTAGTTCAAAACTATATTATTATTAAAGATTACGCAATAGTTTCGACACGTGTATTGGAGAAAGTAGGTTGGGTTGGGTAGGTACCTACCTACGTATATATTCATACACGCTGCACCGGACCAGCTCGCGGTGTATGTATGTTTATTGTATGAAACGATGTCGTCAATAAATTAAATTTTTACAAAAGTTGTTAAGAAAAGTTCGAGATGTACTGCTATGATGTATATATTTTTTATAGAAAAATCAATTATCTAGTTGGAGGGTTTCGTCGTTTATCGATATTTTTATAAAATTCTGAAATATATGCACTGAAACTCGTAAATTTGTCATAAAAAAAATATTTTTCTTTTTAAAAAAAGTTTGAGAAATGCTGGAATTTTTTCATTAAACTATATTTTAGATATTGTATTTTTCTATATACATACACATTTTTAGGGTTCTAGATTTTATGGTTTTCGAGATATATGAAAAAATTAAATAAAAATTCAAAGGTTGATTACCCCTGACTGAAAAAAAAATTCAACATTCTGAGTATACAAATTTTGTATGCTTAAAGTATTCAATATTTTCTGAAATTTTAGGATCTGTGTATCAAGCGAATCAAAAGTTATAAAGAGGGGACGGATACACACACATACACGTTGGAAAAGTGCCCCTCACCCCCTCCCCTCTAATTACTGATATCTTTTGAAAACGAAATAGTATAATTTGACTCTTTGTGAAGAAATCATTTTTTTTGAAATTTCGATAAAACCAGTTTTAAACTTTTTAGGAGGCACTTAAAAATCATCCCTTTTTATATGTGCCATTTTTCGTCCCTTTTAGTTAAATTTTGGAAAAATTGCCGAATATGCTAACACTCATTTCTATAGAAAAATTCATATGCCAAATCTCAAGTTCGTACCATGTCTAGTTTCCGAGATATTCGCATACTTTGAAAAACATTCAACCCTATTTTTCACCCCCTTAGGGGTGGAATTTCCAAAAATCCTTTCTTATTGGAAGGTTTTGTATTGAGACCTACCTGATTTCCAAATTTCACTTCTCTACGATTAGCCGTTTGGGCTTTGCGTTGATGAGTTAGTCAGTCAATCAGTCAGTCAGTCAGGCACTTTCCTTTATTATTATAGAAGATTGAAGATGTCCCGATCCGGCGGGTGGCGCGGTTAGAGGTGGAGAGGGCAAGTGATACACCATACCTCATATGTGTGAATGTGACGTGTTTATTTTCTTTTTGTGCATTGTGCTAAATATTTGAAGGTATGCGGAATTTCGGGTGAGTTGACATATTTTTATTAGAGTCTATTTTGTTCGGTCGCTGGCAGCTACCCAGGACGATTATCGGGCACAGAGATATTATGTTTCGACGTAGTATTTTGTTTGTTGCTTGTTTGATCCGCCAAGCATGCTTGTGAGCAGGTTGATCTGTGTGGTTTTAGATGAGAGATATATGGCCGACGCGCAACGGCATATTTATGAATATTTGTGATCTCTGTGTGCCAACGGATTTATTGAATTGCAGCCTGTACCTACCTGTATTGTTTTCACACGTCACATGTCAAGCACACGTCGCGAATTGTTATCTGTCATTCGCGGGTTACCCCATTATCCGATACCAGTGGTGTGACCTATCTTAAATGTTTATTTTTGAATCCGGTTAGGAATTTCATATTTAGAACCTTCTAGTAAGCTTAGTGTAGAATTTTCATTTGTACAAGTAGGTACGTCGGTGTGTTCCCCGTGAGAGCTATTTTATTCAGTCGAGCTATGAATGAGTTTACTAAAAGTTCGCGTCTGTCCGCGCACAGATAGAGTTTGTATTTTAATTTTCGCCGCCGTGATAAACGTAAAGTTATAAAACCGGTATGTGTAGGAGGGCTGTTGGCGCAAGCTGAAGACCTTCCCCACATGACTCTCCAAGAGAATGGGCTGTGGCTGATTTGGACGCTTTTCAGCTCAGTTCATGAGGTTCACTGGCGAAAAGGTCGCTGGCCAAGACCGAAGCAGTTGAGCGATTTGGAACTCCAATGAGGAAAACTTGCGGTTTAATGACAGCCCGCGGTAATTTGACAAGAAGGTTGATTTGTTCGTCTATAAAGTAATTGAACGTTTATTTTGATATTGAGATCGATAATGATTAAATGCACGCGAGGTAGACATTAAAATTGTTAATGGGCAGGAACGTTTTGACTGTAGCTAGAGCCGTGGCATATTTTTCGCGTAGTAAAATCCTGTCCTATTTTGAGTCTCTGCTGGAAGTACGTTTAGGTATTTAGAGTCAAGAGTTAGATAGTTAAAAGATAGCTTTCATCCCCTGTAGTCTTCTGTACACCATCAGGAACCTATTTCATTTGTCTATACACACTATATCTCCCCTTTTTGGTACCTGTTCGAGGCGTGAGGTCGCATCGAATTGGGCCAGTCTCGGACTTTCAGAGTTTTTTTTTGCCTGAATTTTGGCAAGAAGGTTCGTTTGACATGGAAGGCCCTCTTTCGGTGGCTAATTCCTCCCATAGACCTCGATCATGCTTATCACCTTCTTCTTCACTCGAATTACTTCCGGATGTCGTAACGCCGACTAGAATCAATAAAAACAGGTCTCCACTGCCACCTGACAAGGGTAAATCCGGCTGTTCCAGTACCCACGTACCTCAGTCAGTAAATTTTTCAGCTTGGCCCGTGCCACAATATGATGGTAATTAGGGAATCCAATCCCGCAAACCGCGGATCCCGCAAATGCGGGATCCCGCACCTTTTTTGCGGGATCAGAAATGCGGGATTTCTCATGCGGGATCCCGCACGTTTGCGGGACTGAAAAGGAAAAAATAATAAACAATTAGAATGGACTCAGATGAAGTTCTGATTATTTATTAGATCCTGTACAACCTCATTAATGAAAGATTTATCAACTTTCGCTGGAAAAACGGGACTTTTCCTTGAAATTCATATGGAAAATAATTATACTTTCAGTTTTTAACTTACAACTAAGTTTTGAATTTATATTTTGTGTTGTGTGAATCCTGTATCGGAACGGAACAAAATCAATGTCATTTGAATTACTCTATGGCTATGGATTCTCCCACGGTAGGAGATTCAGTATCGAGCGTATTAAATTGTCAAAGAAGGTTACTGCGTGATGCAATGTTAGTTAATGCAGAAACCAAATTGATCGACAAAATACCAGGATAAGCCAGGAACTTGTAGTGTCGCTATCTCGTCGGATAAAAGAATGCCGTATATCAATGGCCGTTATATGGTTGTGAATCCTGGCATCTGACGAAGCCTCAACAGAAGAAGATCCTTAGTGTTCAGAATAGATTTCTGCGACAGATTTTGGGGGTTAGTATTGTACCACTATGTCACAACAGCGAATCACCTCAGTGATCCAGAATCGCAAATTGATCTGGCTTGGGCATGTTCTTCGCATGTTCCCCGAGAGTCTTGAATATGCAAGTCTTTACTACAATCCGGATGGGACAAGAAGGCGAGGCAGGCCGAAATTAAAAGTGATGCGGGCATTCACTGCGGTTCTACGAGATGCTGGATTGAACTGGGATGAAGCTGTGCAACTGGCGTAAGATAGAGAGGCTTGGAGGAACTTCGTGGGGTCCACATGCTCTACACTGGGAGCGATCGTGGATTAAGTAATCAATGACTGCCGTAAAAATATCTAGAAAAAGATTCAGGATCTACAAATGTGGTGGACGATCCATTCTTTTATCTGAGCAAAGTAAGAATTGAAATGTGTGTGTGAATTCTGTCAGACTCGCGGGTCCAACAAGAAACTGAACACCAGCAAGTTGATGACAACGACGATGAAAAAGGCATACCTTTAACGAATCTGTTAAATAATGATCCTTCGCTTACACTAGAAAATGAATGAGAACGTAGTCTCCGTACCGAAAGGATAGCTGAGTCTAGACCTGTTGTGCCTGTATCCGTACCCACTCGAGATAATTCTCTTGATCTGATGTGGAGGGAATAGAGGAAAGCACTTGGATGTTGTAGAGGTGGGAATAGCGGCTTAAATTCATAAACTTTATAGCAGTTTCATAAATTTTAAATAACGTTATTTTAAAAGACTTAAAGCTTATTTATTTCATTAGTATCCGGAAGAAAGACTTTACTACAAAAAAAAATCATTCCGAAAATTTGATGTCTGTTGGCGGTAAGGTATAATTTCGCTAAAAAGTCATTCAGTAAATTCATAACTCTGATATATTTACAAATATCGTTTAATACGAATAACGAGAATAAGTTATTTTTATTTATCGAATATTTTTATCAGCTTTCGTTATAACGCTCACCTCTACTTGGAAACTGCTTACAATTATTATGTAAAGTCAATTCCGTCTACAACGTTTAGACACTTTATGATTTCTTCGGAAGTATTATCAGAAAAAATAACTAGTTGTTGTGCCTCTTAAATCAATAAATGTGTTCATTTATCAATACTAATCACAATGCTAAAAGCTCAAACGTTCAAATGTTGTATTATATCGTTCCTTAAAAGAAGCGGATTTTTTATACCTACCTCTAAAATATCATTATTTTCAATTGCTTCTAATAATTAAAAAAATGCATACATATTTTAATTTCATTGTTTTCTTAATAATAATAACATACTTCAAACAAAGAAATGTCAATCCCGCTGATCCCGCAAATCCCGCGGGATCCGCGGGATTGAGGTCACCAATCCCGCAGGCTTGCGGGATCGCGAATTTGATGCGGGATTGGATTCCCTAATGGTAATAATGAATTCCGCGAGTTCTTCATACGACTAGAGGAAATAGCAAGATCTCGTAGATACCCCATTGAGTACTTGGGCGCCGCCCTTCCAGAATATTTGAAAGATCGTGCCCTGGTATTTCATCGCACTACCTATTCAGATTCTCATTCTTGGACTTACGTCAAGAGCTCTTTCATAAAACGTTTTGAGACTCCGGCTTCATCTAATTATAAGAGGTTACAACTCCTTTCTGCTGTTCAGGAACCCCTGGAAAGTGCCGGTGATTATATTTCGAGAATTTTGTTATTGAATCAATCCCTTGAGTCTCCCCTTCGCCAGTCAGATATCCTTAAAGCACTAAAGAGAGGTCTGGATGAACGTTACGCCAACGCCCTGGTAGCTAGAAGTTGCCGAACTCGAGGAACTGTTGCCGAACTCGAGGAACTATGTTTGGAGCTGGAAACTTTGACGGTTGCACTTCCCAAACCCCGTGCGAATTTCCTCAAACCAGCCGCTCGTCCGCCTAAACAGGTCAACACTTCTTCTGTTTCTCCAAAGCCAAGGATTATTTGCTATACTTGTGGTCGTCCAGGTCATATGGCTCGAGAATGTTTTTCAAAGAAAAGACCTGTTAAAACTTACAAAACTCAGAACCCTATAAGGAGTCCAGACTTCAATTCTAGGAATACGTTACAGCCAGATGTTTCGCGTCCTCCTCCTAATATAAGAAGTTCAAAAAACGTATAAAGGATCCCGCCTTCTCACTTTCGTCTTCTCCTTCGACCGCCGAGGCGGAGAGAAATGCGTGGATCAATAGTGTCAAACTTTTCTTTTCAACTCTCAATATAAATTCCAATATAAATTGCGGACCAAATTTTCTCTCTGCGAATGGTAACGGAGAAGCTATTGAACAAACATCAAAAGCTTTTCTGTGCTTTCGTAGACTTGGAGAAAGCGTATGATAGAGTAGACCGAAAGAAATTGTGGGAGGTTTTGTCATTTTATGGAGTGGATAGACAACTGATACGCGCGGTTGCTTCCCTTTACTCTGATAAGTCTACTTGTGTCAAGGTGAATACTCATCTGTCACGAGAGTTCCGTCTTACGAGAGGGGTGAAGCAAGGATGTGTGATGTCACCTTGGCTGTTCAATTTATTTTTTGATTTTTGCGTGCGTGATATAAAAAATAGTACAGTGGGTGTAGATCTGAATGGGATGAATGTATGCGCTCTGATGTATGCAGACGACCTAGTATTGATGGCTGAAAGCGAATGTGATTTGCAAGAACTTGTGACGCGTGTGTATCAAAATTGTGAAATGAATGGTCTTAAGATGAATGTCAATAAGACAAAGGTGCTTGTTTTTGAAAGAGAAGATGTACGAACGCAATGCTGTGTGGCTGTGAATGATGAGAACTTGGAACAAGTGAATGAGTATGTTTATTTAGGTAGTCTATTTAGCAGAGATGGAAGGTGTGAAAAGGAGATTGAAAGAAGGAAATTGGCTGGTAGAAGGGTTGGCGGTGCACTAAGACCTCTAATGAGAAATAAGAACGTGTCTCTTAAATCCAAACAGCTGATGCACAATGCTATCCTGATACCATCCATGATGTATGGGAGTGAAACATGGACATGGACGAAAAATCTGGAAGTTGGAATGAATGCTGTGGAAATGAGATCACTGCGTAGGATATGCGGAAAGAGACTGATTGATAAGGTGAGGAATGAGAATATTAGAAAGGAATGTGATGTGGATGTTAGCGTAGTGACTAGAATGAAAGTTAATAAATTAAGGTGGTTTGGGCATGTAGAGAGAATGAACGAGGAGAGAATGACAAAAAGGATATACAAATCTGAAAGAATGGGTGCACGCAGACGAGGTCGACCTCGAATGACATGGTCCGATCATATCGGTTCAGTCTTAGAGGAGGGCCAAGTCAGGAGCAAAAGGAACAGAAGAGCATGTATGCGGAATGTTATGCGTTTGGAAGAAGCGAAAGAGGTTTGTTTGGATAGGAAAGAACGGAAATCCGTACTCTCTGCCTACCCCCTTCGGGAAACGGCGTGATGAAGAAAAAACAAAAAAATTCCGTTCAGATTTCAAATGCCAAGGATCGTAGACCATATTTGCACTTCAAAGTTTGTCAGGTACCGTTCAGAGGTCTGCTAGACTCTGGTGCGGCAGTTAATGTCATTGGCGGTCAACTTTATCTGTCCTTTGCATAGGCAGGTTTTCTTCCTGAGTATTGTCCACAAAATATTCGTGGTGTGGATGATTCAACTATACCCGCTATGGGAAAAACAAGGTTACCTTTGTGTTTCGACAACAAAATTCTGTATACCAACTTCGTTATAGCTCCCTCCATTGCGGATCAGTTTATTTTGGGCGTACCATTCTTGGAAAAGTCCAGAGTTATTCTGCGACTCTTTCCTCGTCGCGATCATTTTTCAATTAATGTTTTTACAAATGGTTCTGTTAATCCGGTTGGTGTTTCTCCGCCTTGTTTAAATTCAGTAGACGATCTAACTCCAGATCAAAGATCTCTTCTAGATACAGTCAAGTCAGAATTTGATACAATTTCCTTCGAAAAAGTAGGGTTGGGTCGTACCAATCTGGTTTCTCACGTAATTAATACTGAACAAAGTCCTCCTATAAAGCAGCGTACGTATCCTTGCTCGCATGTAAGGCGCAGTCAGCTATGTGCTGAGGTTGATGCCATGCTAGCATTAGATGTTATAGAGCCAGCACGTAGCCCCTGGCTGAATTCTTGCTTTATAGTTCCAAAAAAGGATGGAAGTGGTAGGTTTGTTCTGGACCCTCGTAAGTTAAATGAAGTAACACGTTCAGATAGTTATAGGTTGCCCAATATAAATCGTATTCTGGATAACTTAAGAGATACTAAATTTCTCACCGCTTTAGATTTAAGCCATGGCTTTTGGCAAATGCCCCTTCATCCTGACAGTCGTTGTAAGACGGCATTCTTTGTCGAAGGTAGAGGCCAATTTCATTTTAAAGTAACGCCCTTCGGCCTTCGCAATATTCCCGCGGAAATGCAGCGTTTGATGGATAAACTGTTCTCGGATCTGGGTGAACATGTCTTCTGTTATTTGGATGGCATCTTAATCTGTAGTCCCGACTTTGATTCCCACGTTGAAACGCTGCGCTTAGTTTTAAATCAACTTCGCGAGGCTGGTCTCACCATCAAGTTAAGTAAATCAGAATTTTGCAAATCTTCTTTAACCTATTTAGGACACATAATTAACAAGTTTGGAATACAAACTGACCCCGGAAAGATTGAAGTTATGAAAAATTACCCTCGTCCCAAGTCTTCAAAGGAAGTCAGAGCCTTCGTTGGTATGTGCTCCTATTACAGGCGATTTATCAAAGATTTTTCCAGAATAGCTTCTCCTATAACCAAACTGACTAGTAATAAGTTTGATGGTAAAAAATTTCAATGGTCAGACGAGGCAGAAAATTCTTTTCAGCCATTAAAAACGGCTATGATATCCGCTCCTTTGTTACGTCCACCTAAGTACGAATTACCATATGTTCTAACTTGCGACGCAAGCAGCGTCAGCGCCGGCATTTTTTTTATCACAAAAGGATAAGGATGGCACTGAACACGTAATCGCTTATTATTCCAGAAAGTTATCCCCTCAGGAAAAAAATTACGCCACTACGGAAATAGAACTATTGGCGGTAGTCTCCTCAATTCATCACAGCTATCTGGAAGGCACTCGCTTCACGGTCGTCAGTGATCATGGTTGCCTTAAGTTCTTGAGTTCTATTTCCTCCCCAAATGGCCGGCTTGCCCGATGGGCTTGTCGTCTTTCGCAGTATAATTTCGATTTTGTTTTTAAACGAGGATGTAAGAACAAACCAGCAGACGGCTTGAGTCGGATACCAGTTTCAGGCGTGTCAGTTCCTGAACCATTCACCGACATAAAGGATTCTTGGTATAAGAAAATCTTCTCAAATTGTTCAGAAAATCCTCAAAAATTCCCGAATTTCATGGTAAGTGATGGCCATCTCTATAGATATTCACGTTTTAAGAAAGATCCTGTCACTAACATTTCTCCTTATCACTGGAAACTGGTAGTTCCTTCTTGCCACCTATCAAATCTCATTCATAACTATCACGAAAATCACTGTCATCCTGGAATAGAAAAAACGTTTGAACTTATCTCGCGAAATTATTATGGTATTGGATTATTAACAAGTGTCAAACAGGTGATTGGTGATTGCGATAAGTGTAAGGCTTACAAACACAATACGCAGCATCCCCACGGTATTTCCTCCTTCCCACTACATTTAACTAAACCAATGCAAAGCTTATCTTACGATTTTATTGGTCCTCTCCCTATGAGTTTCAATAGGAATTTCTATATCTTCACTGTAGTAGATAATTTCAGTAAATATGTTTGGGCTTTCGGCTTGAGAGCAGCTAATTCCAAGAGTATTATCCAATTGTTGGAAGAGCGTATATTTTTGCCTCACGGTGTTCCCCGCGTTCTGATAATGGACAACGGAAAGCAGTTTGTTTCTAAAGAATTTAAATCATTTTTACAATCTTACGGCATAGAGGAACTCAGATATAATGCTTTTTACCACCCACAACACAATACCTTGGAACGCTACAACCAGTCAATCATAACTTTGTTGGCTATGTTGGTAGAAAAAAATCAAAGAGATTGGTGTACACATCTGCCAAAAATCTGCTCTTGCCTAAATTCTGTTAAAAATATAGCTACCGGTCAGACTCCTCACCTCTTGATGTTCGGGTTCGAACATGTTCCACACGCTTCCTTCTATCGATTGTTACCAAATGGTCAGACTAATTGTTCCGGAAATAACGACGCGATAACACAAAGAATGAATGACATTTCTCACTTAGAGGAATTGTATGAATCCATCTCACTATCTCTAGTGGAGGCCTTTAACAGAAACGCGGTTCGTTATAACATGAGAAGAAAAGATATAGTATTATCAGTCGGACAGGTGGTCTGGCGCCGATCTTTTGTATTGTCTAACGCTGCCTTATATTTTTCCAAAAAGCTGGCCCCTCGTTTTATCAAGTCTGAAGTTGTATCTAAAATTTCCCATACTGTTTATGAGCTTCGTGATGTGGAAAGCGGTTCAATAGGTCGTTACCATATCAAGGACATCGTCAAGTTGTGAATCTTATCTTCCTGAATTCTTTACCCAAACGTGTCTTGTTCTTCTGGAATTCGTTATTATTTCTTTTCCAGAGGAACAGTAGTAGTGTAGTCTTATGGCTAGGCCCTGTTCTACACACTACGAGTAGGAGTGGTGTTTTGTTCAAAAACCCAAATCACACATCTAGTTGTCTTATGACCATAAGCAACACTGATACTTATACAGATTATGCCATGTGGGCTCCAGGACCCGACCTTCAGTCGGATATCCACACGGAGTAGGTTCGGGCTACCTAGTCTTCCAGCGGACCTGAGAGAGACTAAGGTGTCCAAGTAGGCTCAGTTTTAGCCCCACTTCTTGCTTCAGGGCTAAGGCTGGGAACAACCTACTTTTAAAAAAATACAGTTACCCGGAAGAAGCATGATTATTTCCATTGTTATCTTTTATTTTAATTTTTTTGTTTTGTTTTTTTGCCCCGTTGCCTTACTGCAGCGTCGCTCGGCGAACTTTAGGGCAGTCGATCTCTTATCTGTCGGCAGGTATTCCTCCTTTTCGTCTGAAGTTCACAGGTTACCTCCGTCTTTTAGGAACGACATTAGGTTAATATTCATGCACCGTCATCATCACTTTCATTATTAGGCTACGTTACGTCTTCATGTAAATTATGACATCCCCTGTCTAGCTTAGTATTTACGTTGTTATACGTTTAAATTGTATATCTTTTAACTTTATATGTTTGAATTGTGGGTCATCTCTTTAACCATAAAAGAAGTGTCTAAGCTTCTTATTATATTATTCTAGTCTTAGTATGGTTTAGTATTTAATCCTAGTTTTCACCATGTTTGGGAACTATCAAAGAAATTACAATTCTACAAAATTGTAAATTTTAGTTTAAAATTTTATGTTATGCCTTGTGGTAATAGTCCGCAAGCCATATGAACACAGTGTCATTGTTAAGACAAGGTGTTATGAACGTATACGGTTTTTTTTTTTTTTTTATAAGCTCTCACTCGTTTGCGAGTGTTTTAGGAGGGTATACGGAGTTATGCGTTGGGAATTCGAGAGTATTCGGATTTGGTACACGGCTCACTACAGGATGAGTATGTGTAAGTAAAAGACACAAGTTGTTAAGTGACTTGGTCACGTGAGGAAGTGATTTAGAAAATTTCTGTCATGTTATTGAGCAGATTGGTGTCTTATAGAAAAGAACCAATAGGCTCCAGGTTATAGCGATGCGGGCTTACAGTACGCAAATGTAAAATTTTGCAGGGTTTGTTGAAATTGTTTCGAGAAATGATCTCCTAACTCACGGATCCTCGGCTTAGATATAGTATTTATTAGAATAATTCTTCTGTTAGCTTATGTAAACCATCGTTGGTATCTAATGGTCTCTAGATAGACAATTATAATACACTTCGAATCCCTAGTTTAACTAAATCAATTTTTTTTGTCGATATAGTTGTTCTCGTTGTAAAATTGTATTAGGTTCGTGATAAGCTGGGACGCCTCTTATTCATGGGACCATATTGTTTGTTTTCTAAGATATCTTTAAGGATAATTGAATTTTCTATGCAGTGTTTTTCTGTTCCCTTATAGTAAAAATAGAATGGCGCCTTCTTTTCCGAGTTCAGCTCTGTATTTTCCATCAGAACATTGCTAGCCTTCGATATCAAGACCTTCGAATACCTCTGTAAATACTTGGGCATTACAGATTTTTTTTTTATTTTTATGATTTATGTTATATTAATTGTAGACTCTGTGCATGTTATTGAATGCTGAAAGTCACCCTTGGCAAATCTATAAATAGATATCTCTAATACTTTGGAGCTACCATCGCTCAAGTTTAGGCTGTGTATAATAAAACAAAGTGAAACATAGTGAATACATACAGTGAGAAATAAGTGATGTCCTCAGTTCATTTTGGAAACTGTGGTACGCCAATTTAACATCATGAACAAATAATATTCAATAACTACACAGATAGGGATATGTATAATTTGTTATCTAAATTTTGTACTTGTTATAGTTATAGTATTTATATATATATGTTGATCCTTGGGTTCACATTGACCTATCAATTGTATTTTAAGTTTGTTTCTGTAAAAATTTATATGTATTGTTCGTGATGTACTGATCGAATACTTGGGATTCGCTCATTGTTTGACGTCTTTAGAGGTTGTGGGTGAAGTAAGCATGTTGTATGTTGTATATTTTTTTGGATTCAACTTTAGTTTAACGGTTTGAGTGTAGGAAATGTAAAACGTGCGGATGGATGCAAGATGTGTATGAAGAGTGTATGTGGGATGTAAACAAGTGTTCACCTATTTCTTCTCTTTAAGTGCGATTTTAGAGCTATCTAAATTCGTTCCTTTCTAAATTCGACCAGTGCAGACCGATCATTGATTGATGGTATCTAGACTAATCTATAAAGTATGTTCCATTAATGATCAAGTTCTCATATATGATTTACTCGTAAGTTTTCAATTCACAATCTCCAGTTATTAATTGTCATTGCGTTTCCTGCTTCCTTGTTGAGTGTACAAAGAAAAAGGAAATATGTCTGATTACCGTTTCCAAAGATCAAGAAAATTTTGTTAATTACCTAAGGGAAAAGGGAAGACCATTGCTCACCTATTCAGGGGTAGCATATAGAGATTGTATAATGTCCACGGTCTGGTGTTCCGATTGTGAATAATGTTATTTTGACTCTTGTCACTCACCTTGATTATAAGCTTTTGTAAAAAAAAAACATCTTAAGATAATTGACTTTTGAAATTACATGGTCCATATTGAAACTTTATTAATGTTATAATTGTTATAATGTAAATAGGTCTCCTGTATGCTTGGCCTTGAGTATTAACCCTTGTTCTCCCTAACTATCTATGTTGTCCGGCTTCCATTTAATTGATGTTCTCTGTTTACAACACTGGCTTGATTCTTCTTTTTTTTCTTTTGTCCGTTTTCTTTTTTTTCTTCCCACTAAGCTGGAGTGGGGTGTAACGTGTCAGAATTTGGTAGAGTTCATTTTAAAAAAAATAAGGGGATCCCTCTATAAAATGACATTCATTGCGTCATCTACCTACTGTGAGGGGTGTCCTCAACAATAGATCAAACCAGCATTCAATTTAAAAATTCAACCAATCAGGTGGCGACACATGAATGTTCGCAAAATTTCATAAATTTTTGTATGCACTGTTTTCGCTTAGGCGCGAATTCGGGCGCGTCACTCTTCATTCTTGCTCCGTCAGATCAATATGTCGTAATTTTTGATCTAGAGGGACGCCAAAATGGCCGTTCAGTTTAACTTTTAAACAGTACTGTAATTAAAACAACTAAATAACTTTCACCCAGTTAATTTATAAAGATCGCGATCAGTGTAAGGGATTATCTAATTATAAAAGTAAAAATAAATAAATATTGTCTCAGAAAAGTAAAATTCAAAAATGGACCGACGGTTACAAAGTCGTGATAAAACTTGTATGTGAAAAATCCTAATGTTTATTCAAGAACATTACATTGTGATAGTGGTATTAAGATTTAATTTGTCAAAAGAAAGATAACTGTTGTACAGGACTAAATATTGCATTTTGTGGAACAATAAATCTGTAAGTAAAGTGAATATGTGTTTGCTTTGAAACAATTCTACACTAGAACCTTCTCAAAATAAAAAGTGAAACTCGTGTCTTGATCGGTCAATTCTAACGACCCAATCGACCCCGAGAAATTATTGAGTATTGCTCGAACCAAGAGCAGCCGGCAATTCTTGTCTTCTCTTCAATGTTCCTGTACCAGCCCAGCTCGTGTTCCAGTTTAAGGCGCCCAAAACATCCCTGAGAGAGAGCTTCAGATGAAGGGACAGTGAGAGGAGACGAAGATAAGAAGAAGGTATCGTTTTTCGTTTCACCATTCTCAACTTGCTTGGGAAAGAAGAAGAAAATTCTTTTACACAAATCTAATTTATGTCCTTAGTAACTCAAGAAACCGACATGTGAATAAAGAAGAAGAAGATGTGGTACGCACATTCACAATAAGAGAGTTAAGGAAGAAAGAGAGAAATAAAAAATTCTTTCTAAGATTTCTCCTTATGTCACTGACAAGATAGTCACCAAGTGGCTTAACTAGTACTCAATTCTATCAGTATGAATCTAAGAAGTTATTGGAACAAAACCCAATAATTCAAACTCAAAACTGAAACGGAGACTACCAGGCCATCATATCAGTCTCTGTATCACTCCTTGCTCCGGTTGTAAGGAAGTTTCATTAAAAGATTACTCACGGAGAAAGAATAAAAAAAATAACAACCCAACAATAATTCTTAAGAATAGTCCGAACTACAGTGTTTCATAATGCTGCAACAATTGACATGACATCATAGAAAGGAAGATGAGTCGCATACGTTGCTTTAATTGATTTGTGTACTTAGTGAAGAAGAAGAAGAAGAAGCACAAGGTACTAGACAAGCATATGGTAACACAGAGTAGACCAAAATTAAACGAGAGAAAAAAAATAATTTTCCTTGTCGACTAGAAGATTCGCAAGGTGACTGATCCCTTTTCTTGTTCAGAACACTTTGTACAAAAAACGCTACTCAAATGTTTCGTCTATTTTCTGATAGATGTCACTGGGTAGTATTATCAGTATTCAAATTCATCACTTTGAATTTCAGAAGTTATTGGAACAACCACAACTCGGAAAGAAAGAAAGAAGAAAAAAAAATAGAATTTGAGACGGGGATCACTAGGCTATCTCATCAGTGTCTGAATTATTCCTTGTTCAGGTTGTAAAAGATGTTTGTAATAAAAAAAAATATTACTCACGATGAGTTGGAATAACAATCTAAAAATGATTCGCTAAACAATCCGAATTAAAGTTTCTCTTGGTGCTGCAACAATTGACAGGACGTGAGAGAAAAGGAAGATGAGTTGTATAGATCACTTTGACATCATCAAAGCAACAGAAAAAAAAATTACAAAATCTTCAAACGTTCGAATCGAATGTTCTTTCCTCAATTGTGTGTGTACTCAGGGAAGAAGAAGAAGAGAAAGCACAAAGTACTAGACAAGCATATAGCAACACAAAGCAAATCAAAATTGAACTGTAAAAAAAAATTTGCGAGGGACGCGCGCGGACCGCTAGTTTTATCAACTCACGGAGCTCGGAAAATTTGCAAGTGACGCGGAGATGAACAGCTTGTAGGTACCATACCTCGGCCATCCCCTCCCTGGCGACTGCATACCTCTTAATCATTGGTCGAAGCAGCCGACGCCATCTTTAATTTACTATAGCTATACTTAGATGTATTTTTCTTTTCTAGAGGTACTCTAGATAACATGCCGCTAGAGCGTGGTCCCTGCATGATCCCATACAAGGGTCAAGGAAGTACTTGCGTGCTAGGTGCATGATATTTGAATGTTAGACTTTAGACTGGTACTTTCATAATGAGGTCATGCGTGACATCTGGACTTTGTACCTATGCCCGGCAATGTACCTACCTACTATTACTTTGATGAAAGTTTTTACGACTTCAATATTTTATTTCAAATAAAAACTTTTCCCAATTTTTAACTCGTTACACATTGCAATATCATCGGCGTAGACAAATTTACGACATGAAGTATCAGGAAGATCGCTGGTGTATAAATTAAAGAGCAAAGGTGACAGCACCGAGCCCTGGGGGAGACCATTATGCAATTTTCGACGAGAGTCATTGAGGTGGACAGTAAAAAACGGTTGCTCAGCATTTCATTCATTGAGGGGGGTAAGGTAATGGTAATACTTCCACAAACTTTGACAGCAGGCCCTCTCGCCAGACAGTGTCATACGCAGCTGATAGGTCGATGAAGGCCGTAAGAGTCTTCATTTTCCCCCGGAAACCGTTGTCAATATATGTCGTCAAGGCTGTCACCTAATCCACACAATTCCTTCCAGGATGAAAACCTGCCTGCTCCACCGGTGTTATCTCCTCTATTAAGGGAGCGATTCGTTCATAGATGAGTCTTTCCACAAGTTTGAAGCATACATATAACAGCGATATAGGTATGTAACTTTCAGGTTTATCATCTGGTTTCCCAGGTTTAAGAATAGAGATTATTTGGAATCTTTCCAGTTTCCAACATGCAATTAAACATTTTGCATATCCATTCCCTTGTGTGGCCTCCGCTATATGTTTTATAAACTCTGGAAATATTCCGTCCACCCCTGCCGCCTTTCCAGTTTTTATGTTAGATATTGCCGTATTCAACTCAGTTATTGTGAAGGGGGCAGCATGTGGACTGCGGTCAGCCGCTCCTCTCTTTGCGAGTCGGTACTTATTCTTGATCAGCCTGCTGAAGATTTTGTCTGCTGGAGCTCTATAGATGTTTCGACAATACAATTTGCTATGGTATTAGGGCTTATGTTGTGCCTGCGGTCAGAGGGTTGTCCCCACGCTTCCCGACTGGAGTGTTGAAAATTTGTATTTTCAACCAATTTTGCCCATTTCTCTCTTCTAGCTTTATCCAACAGGTTTAATAGGTTGTCCGCTGTATCTTAGCTACGGGATAGCTGTTAGCTTGCATAGAGCTCCTCGCATTCAGCAGTCCATCCTGGTATGTATATTTTACGATGTCCTCTGGGGATATTTTTCTTGGCAGCTCCAATCACAAGCCCAACAAAGCGATCATAGTTTTCAGAGGAAGCTGGAATCCATCGTACAGTCATCCACTATTTTTGAGAAGCCGGCCCAATTTGCCTTGCTGAAATTCCACCTGTCTTTCGGAATTGATTTGATTTTATGTATGTGTAGTCCAATAGAAAATAGGACTGGTCGATGTTGACTGTGAGGGAAATTTCCGAGCACTCTTATGGTTTGGACAGGTTTTTCTTCTCCATTCCTCGTAACAAAGCATAGATCAGGGTTGTAATCCCTGCTCCAGCGTGCTGAATGGAAAGTTCCCTTCTGCTTGGCATCGAGTATCAGATATAGGTTAATAAATTCAGCTCATTGAATCAGATCTTCTCCATTTTTATCAGCCACATTATAACCCCATGATGTGTGGTGGCTGTTAAAGTCACCCATTACAAGTGCTGGGTGGGTCACATTTGGTAGTGGAGGTTCAGGCCAGGCAGCATTTGGTGTTGTGTAGATGTTGGATATCATTATAATATCCTCAACCAATATCTGAACGCTGAAAACATTTCCCTCATCAACGATTGACTGTTGTATCCACCTGATATCATCTTTGACGTATGTAGCTAGGCCATACTTATCGTGATATGTCGCTCCTGCAAGTGCGCATGAGTATCCAGATAAATGGCATCGCCTGTTAAGTTGGTCTGCGCTGCCCGCGTGAGTCTCCTGGAGCAGTAAGAAGTCAACGTGTTTATCATTTAGTACTCGGGAGAGTACCTCGGCCTTGGCTAAGCTAATTCCTTCGATAATTAGTCTTAAGAATCGGGTATCATCCCTCGTCAAAGTCTTGAGAAGGACTGTTTTTGGATTTTTTACTGAGCATTTTCTTCAATTATTTTCTTTTCCTTTCCTATAATACTATCCTTTGATTCTTTTCTTGTGCGAGAGATGCAAATTTAAAGCACAGTTCGCCAGCCGGAAATTGTGTACCTACTTCAGCCGTCACGTTGCCCGGGGTGCACTACTAGGAAGCGTACATATTCACACCCTATTTCTATTTAACATAGTTTTTTAATTAATCAGTAAAAAGAGATTGGGCGTTTAAGACCTTTTCCTTTAGAAACAAAAACTGTATATGCTCCATACAAATCGAATATTCCTCATATTATCCTCATTCGTGAGAGAATGTTGTGGCGGGCGGACGTGTCGCTCTTTGCTCTGTAGTTTTTTTTCTGCAGAAACCTTCCACTTTCTAATGTTGGTCATTTGGGGCTAAATGCAATATTTGTGATAATCCATGGTTGTCAAAAATTTTATATTTCTTTATTTTTTACATGTTTTTTTCCCTTCTACATTTTTTTTCTTTACAAATATTTTTAAATTCAATATCTTTTTTTTCCATAAAATAATATTATAGAATTACGTTTTGAGGTAATTTTTTATCGTAATATCTTAATTAGGTATAATATAAGTTTTTACCACATAATTCTTGATTTTTATCGGCACCTAAGTCAAAGAACCTATCATTAACAAAAATTGCGTAAATAGTACGTTGATAATATAGTTATTGGTTCATAACTACACTGAGAGAAATTTCGTCATGGTGAGGGCACGTACAGAAAATGGTTTTATAACAACCGCAGAATACAAGAAAAAAACATAAACTTTTATGAAAAAAAACATTATCATTGAAATAATCAATTCACCTTATCTGCTTATTTCCATTCCCAAGAATTGAATTTCCGAAATTCTCGGATCAGGGAATTATTCAAGTAATTCATAGATAGAAACAAGTTTACTTGTTTTACGTTTCTTCCAGTAAGAATAGAAAAATGTAAATGCTGAATGCCATTAATTAAACCAATGCAACTGGAATAAAACAATGATTCAATTTATAATAATTTAAAATATCCTGTACGGGAATAGTTTTTTTCTATTACGGAGATGGTTTATATGAAAACGCACCATCATTGGTATTATCCTTGTATTTTCAATGACGGAGCATTGAGTTTTTCCTGGACATCCGTGCAATTTCAAAAACCTATGCAAGTCAAATATATTTCTGTTGTAAAATCCATTATTTCTTTGGTTTTGAGTAAAGCCAGTACAAATAATAGGATAATAGGTAAGAGCTGGTAGGTAATGGAAAATAGCTAGTGTTTCGTATTCATAGTACTTAATTCCTAATATTGTCCCACCTACCCATCCTTTTACTCGCACCTGCGACAATTTTCTATGTGTTAAGACAATCTATGTGTCAAAGTTAATCAGTACATTACAAGCTCCCGTGGGGTAATTACATCGTCGCTGCAACTGACAGTTTTAGTTCTGCGAGTTTACGTGTGTGTGTTTAAGTATTGTTTATTGCAAGTTAACTGTTTTTTTGGTGAAAAGGACATAAAAGGACAGCCAGTAAAACAAGGTAGGTGCGATCCTTATTGTGCAAGCAAATTGTCTCATTTATTTCTTATAATTTTTTTGTTATAAGATTTATTATTTTCATAAATTGATTTAATTTGCGTAGGTACGCACAATAACTTTGTTGTAACAAAGTGTATTGTCGCGCGGTGGGTATTCCGTGAAAGATATAATCTTGTCTCTGGTCTGTGCGTTGTTGGTGCGTTGTCTTCCTTTATCTAGTGCAGGTACCTGCGCGATTTGACGTTTCATTTTTGACATTGACATTGTTTTGTTTACATTTACATTTTTACAATGGCCAAAGTAATTAAACATAATTTGGCGCTTTTGAACATTCAAAGCTTATTTGATTTTGCTAAGGAGGCACAGCAAAACGGCGAAGAGGCATCATTGCTTAAGTTTACGATCCGATTTGCTGACATAGATAAAATAAAAGAAGAATTTGTTGAGTGTCATGTTTCAATCCAGTCTATCTCTCGAGGAGATTTTGACTCTGAGGGGCATGCACTTAAATATAAACAATTCATGGAGACATATTATAGCATTAAGGAAATATATAATAAATTGTGTCCAACAGTGGTTACCAAAGTTATCAAAACAGAAAGCCAAGCTTCGACCACGATTGCATTGCCTCAAATTGTGTTGCCAAGTTTCAGTGGTTCCTATGCGGAATACACTAATTTCATTTCTATATTTAATACGTTGGTGCATCAAAATGCAACATTAAACGGTATTCAAAAGTTGCACTATCTTTTCTCTTGTTTATCGGGTGATGCACTACGAGTTATTCGACATCTTGCAATATCAGAAGAAAATTATCAAGTGGCCTATAATTTAATTAATGAAAGATTTTCTAATGTAAGGCTGATTGCTGACAATCATTTGTGCAATTTACTTTCGTTAAAACCGGTAGACAATGCCTCGCACTTGCGACTTTTTGTTGACACTCTTAAGGAGAACACGCAAGCATTAATGTCATTAAAGATAAATATCGACCAGTGGGATTTCATATTGATTCACATTTTTTCTAGAAAATTGTCTCCTGATTTACGTAATCGATTTGAACATCAGTTGTCTAAGAACAAGTTACCCAAATTTTCAGAATTTTTATTATTTTTAGAAAACCAATGCCATGTGTTGGAAGTAACATCTGTGAAATTTACAAGGGAAAAACCTGTAAAAGGGGTTTTTCATTCAACTGTAACATCTACAAATAAATTTTGCTGTCATTTTTGTAAAGAGCAATCACATGTCATTTTTGGATGTGAAAAGTTTAAAAATTTGACAGTTACCGATCGTCGTGAATTTACAAAAAAGAATCGATTGTGTTATTCGTGTTTGAAATCCCATGATATAAAAAATTGCAAGAGTTCAGGTAGATGTAAATTATGCAGTTCTAGCAGACACAATACTTTGTTGCATCTGGAACAGCATCGGGGTCCTCAATCTGAAGCGGAATTACGCGTTCCCCAGACTTTGAGTGAGGTTCATTCTGGTACTGTTTCAGGACTTACGACTGTTTTATTGGCCACTGCGCGGATCCCTATTAGGGATGCCTTTGGCAATTTTCATGTATTAAGGTGTCTTCTCGACAGTGGATCTATGTCATCCTTTATTACGGAAGAGTGTGTCAGACGTCTGTCACTGAAACGGGACAGGATGCACATACCAGTTACATCATTGGGAGGCAACGCTGCCCCTGATATTCGTGGATCCACTCTTATTACGTTGAAGTCACGTTCTGGTGACTTGCTTTCAACTACAGCCTTGATATTGCAACGCCTTACGAATAATCTACCAAGTACCAATGTGCCACAACACATTGTTAATGCGTATAAGAACTTGTCGCTAGCTGATGAGTATTTTTATGAGCCCGCCAAAATAGACATATTGTTGGGTGCGGACTTATATACTAGTCTGCTGGACGGCTCATCTGTACAGTTTTCTGAAGGTATACCAACTGCTTTAGGTACAGTATTCGGTTACGTTATAAGCGGTCCATACGGCAGGGCAGCCCCCGCATTATATAGCAACCTTAGTATTTGTTCTTTTCATAATGACGTGTCGTTAGATAAACTTGTTGAAAAATTTTGGCATTCAGAAAATCTTCCTGAAATACATATTTCAAGTCCGGAAGATGATGAGTGTGAAGAATTTTTTATGCGGACTCTTGAGAGGTTGCAAGGCGGAAGATTTATGGCAAGATTGCCATTTAAGAAAATTCACCCCCCGCTGGGTGATTCATATAACACTGCGTTGAGAAGATTTTTGAATTTGGAAAAACGTTTCTCACAAAATGAAGATCTCAAGCATGAATATCGTAAGTTTATGAGTGAGTACTTGGCACTGGGACACATGACACCTTATACAGGTGTGACCCAGCCAGGTAAACACTTTTATATTCCGCATCATCCTGTATTTAAAACAACAAACCAAGTAAAAAAAATACGAGTCGTCTTTGACGCAAGCGCCAAAACATCTACATCGGTATCTCTTAATGATTGTATTTATTCGGGTCCCAAATTACATAAAGACATTTCGAATATTATTACGAATTTCCGTCTTCATTCGGTTGCATTCACCTGTGACATTAAAATGATGTTTCGCCAGATAGCAATGAATCCTGAAGATCAACCATATCAGTTGATACTTTGGAGAGATTCCCCTGAAGAATCTATTGGTCACTATGCGCTCTGCACAGTTACGTATGGCGTGACGTCATCGCCATATACCTCCATGAGGGTACTGAATGAACTTGCGAGAATCGGTAAAAATCAATTTCCTGAAGCATCTAGGGTTTTAAGCTCTCAAATATTTGTTGATGACATCATCACTACAGCTCCCAGCGTACGGGATGCTATTTTACTAAAGCAAGAACTGATATCGTTGCTTGCTATGGGAGGTTTCGAGCTGCGCAAGTGGTCGTCGAATGATAAGCGGCTACTTGAGGATTTACCAGCTGAGCACTGTGAAATGTCACGTTCATTTGATGCAGCAGATTCAAATATTAAGATATTGGGGGTTCAGTGGAACCCAGTTAATGATTGTTTTAGTTATAGTGTCAGTTTACCTGAGAATACCCTGTGTACCAAAAGGTCAATCCTATCTACCATTGCGCGTATTTTCGATCCATTGGGTTGGATTTCTCCTATTACATTCAAGGCGAAATTAATTATACAAAAGTTATGGTTGCTTCATACTTCTTGGGATGAACAACCTCCTCATGATATTGTCCAAGAATGGCAATGTTTTATGAATGAGTTGAACATTATCGAAAAATTTACAATTCCGAGAAAAATATTTGATGAAAATGTGTCGGAAATTTCTATACACGGTTTTTGCGATGGTTCACTATGCGGATATGCTGCAGTTGTGTATCTTAGAACTGTCGATTTACGAGGTAAAACTGAAATTCATTTATTGGCAGCTAAGTCAAAAGTTGCTCCTGTACGTACTGTATTAACTGTCCCTAAACTTGAATTAAATGGTGCGCTTCTTTTGACCCGTTTAATTGAGTGTTGTGTGTTGTCATTTGGGGACAAACTTAAATTTGATAATGTTACTTGTTGGTCAGACTCAACAATATGTCTTGCGTGGCTTCAAACGTCACCTCATTTATTGCAAATTTACGAAGGGAACCGTGTTTCTCAAATTTTAAATTCTAAGGTTGATATTACCTGGAGGTACGTACCGTCTAAGTTGAATTGTGCTGACATTTCCTCAAGAGGTGCTTTTCCCTCAGATTTGTTAAATTTTGATTTATGGTGGAGCCCACCATGGCTAAAGGAGTCTTCTGATAATTGGCCGTGCCAAAAGAAACATCCTATAGACTTGAAAAATCTCCCTGGTCTCCGTGATACCAAGGTGACTTCTCTACACATTGACATAAATAATTCCATATGTATTAGGTTTAGTTCTTTACAACGTTTACAAAGAGTAACCGCTTACTGTATGAGATTCATATCTCGATGTAGAAAGCAGAAGACGCCTTCTGGTCCTCTTACATTAGAGGAATTGAGGTTGTCTCTATGTAGATTGGTCAGGTCGGAACAGTCAATTGCATTTGCTGACCAGATACGCAGATTAGAGAACGGACAAGCGTGCTCATTAAGACATTTAGCAAAGCTGTTCCCATTTGTAGACAGTGAAGGCATGTTAAGAGTTGGAGGGAGACTTCGGCACTCGAAACTACCTTACAGCTCCAAATTTCCCTTATTATTGCCAAGGGATTCTCATTTGACTGCCCTCATTGTCGATAACTACCATAAAATGCATTGCCATGTCGGTCCAAATTCTCTAAATGCAATACTACAACAGCAGTTTTGGATAATCTCTGCGCGCCGTGTTATTCGTAGTAGGATACATAAATGTCTGACATGCTTTAAGGTTAAACCTAGGTCTGTGACCCCCCAGATGTCAGACCTTCCATCGGACCGTGTTCGAGTGGCTCATGCTTTTGAGGGAGTTGCGACTGACTTTGGCGGGCCCTTTTCTCTACGAGCAAGTAGAATACGCAATGCTAAAATTACGAAGGCTTATTTATGCATATTTGTTTGTCTTTCCACTAAGGCAGTTCATTTGGAGGTGGTGTCAGATCTCTCTACGGAGGGATTTTTGGCAGCCATCTCTAGATTTTCTTCCCGCCGAGGGCTTCCGAACTTCATTAGATCGGACTGTGGTAGAAATTATGTAGGTAGTAACAGGCATCTTAATGAGGCTCAAGGATATCTGTCTAACTCTGAAGTGCAGCAGGTACTTTCTGATAAGGTCCAGCAGCGTGGTATTACTTGGCATTTTAATGCTCCAGGTTATCCTAATAGCGGTGGGTTGTTTGAGGCCGGTATAAAAAGTGCAAAAAATTTACTAAAGAGAGTTATCGGAGAACAGATATTGACATTCGAGGAGTTTTCGACTGTTTGTGCGGAAGTAGAGGCTGTTCTGAATTCGAGACCTTTGACGCCTCTGTCAGAGGATCCTTCTGAGTTAGATGTCCTCACTCCCGGTCATTTTCTTATTGGTCGCCCTCTTGTCGCGGTTCCAGAGCGTTGCTACGATAGTGTACCCATCTCAAGGCTAAATCGTTATCAGCTCATTAAGTCTATTTCGCAGTCTTTCTGGTCAAGGTGGCAACGAGAGTATTTACATACTCTACAACAACGGTCCAAGTGGCTCAAGGCCACAGTTCCTCCAAAAATCGGAGAACTTGTCCTGATACGTGAGGACAGCGTACCAACATTGCAATGGCGACTGGGAAGAATAACAAAACTTGTTTCATCTCCAGATGGAGTCACTCGTGTGGTTGAGCTAAAGACTCCAACTGGTGTCCTGATGAGGCCAGTTTCGAAGCTGTGCCCACTTCCTCATCAGGATGGCTAGATGTAGTAATGATCTTTTGTTTATTTTATTTTAATTTCTTTATTTTTTATTTTTCTTTTTTTTTTTTTTCTTTATTTTATTTTATTGAGACATTTGCTTTGCTTGCTCTATGTGTGTTGGTTTAAGTTTGCAATCCGTTTGGGATTTATATTTTTTGCTTTGTTAAAGAGTCTTGGTATACATACCAGGCCTCTTCGGGGGGAGGATGTTTCGTATTCATAGTACTTAATTCCTAATATTGTCCCACCTACCCATCCTTTTACTCGCACCTGCGACAATTTTCTATGTGTTAAGACAATCTATGTGTCAAAGTTAATCAGTACATTACAAGCTCCCGTGGGGTAATTACATCGTCGCTGCAACTGACAGTTTTAGTTCTGCGAGTTTACGTGTGTGTGTTTAAGTATTGTTTATTGCAAGTTAACTGTTTTTTTGGTGAAAAGGACATAAAAGGACAGCCAGTAAAACAAGGTAGGTGCGATCCTTATTCCCATCTACCCCTTTACGAAACAGCTAGTAAACTTGAAAAATCCAATGACAATAATTAATTTCGACAGAAACAAGTAAATACGAGAATAAAAAAATAAATAAATAAATAAATACACACTAGGTGGCAGATCTTCTAATCAGGTCTATTGTCAAATTCAGTGCTGCCAACGTAGAGATGTTTTTTTCAGTGATGCCAACGTTGGAAAGTTTGTTTTCCATTGTGTTGCTAAGAAGTTGTTGATTGAGTTGCTAAGAAGTTGTTGATTTTGTTGCGCATAAATTTGAGAATAAATCTCAGGGGTGCTGTTCTGTATTTTTTAATTTGTATTTAGGTAGGTATATAAAAAAAGATGAACAATTTTATTTGTGATAGTATGTAAAAAATGTACAATGATTACTCTAAACCTATTGTAAGTTATCATGTATAATAATATATAAGTTGTTTAATGTGAAATAAACTAGAATGATATTTTGGAGGTTAGATTGTGAGCGACCATAAGAAGAGGAAGAAGTAAATCGCCCCCGTTGGCAACACTGAATTTGACAATAGACCGGATTAGCAAGGGCGCCTCTAGCGGCACAAAAAGGAAAAAAAAACATCCCATTTCCAGATGGAGTAGGGATATTTTTTACCAGACGCAATCGACCTACCTCTTAGATCTACCATTAGTTTGCTTGAGCTCGTAGATGCAAGACTTGTGTAGGTGGCTACTTACATAACATAAGTATGTAAGTAGGTAATTACCTACATAGTAAATTGTAGATTCCTACGTTACCGGCATGTCGCCTGGTACGTGGATTACTCACTGGCGCCAATGTTTTCTGTGCGCTAGTGGTTTTACATGTAGTCGTACATACAACTACATGTTTTACAAGCTCCACCACTTCCCGCGTTTTCTTGTTTTTATACGACGCGTATTTGCGGGCTCATTGTTGTGATTTGTTCATCTCAAACTTATCATATTATTTAATAAACATTTCCAATTTAACACGCTTGTTTTATGTAGCCTACCTTCTTAGTTGAATCTAATTTAATTCCTTATCAAATAAACGCTACATAATTGGTGACCCCCAGGAAGTGTTAATTTTCAAATCAGTTATAAGTTTTTTGTGAATATATTTTTTCTTTTGTGTGGTTAAATCAAATTTAAGCGAAACAGCCTTTTAAAATGTTGAACACCGAAGAAAATATGTCTGAAAATAGTGCGCAATCAATGGTGCCCGCGATTTCCTTGGGCTCTAAGATACCCGATTTCTGGCGAGATCAACCTCGCTTGTGGTTTCATCAGTTCGAGGCCATCTTACAACCTCAAAAAGAAAGTAACGAATCAAAATATTATCTTATAATCGCAAAGCTAGGGAAAGATGAGCTAATGCAAATAACAGATATTCTTCAAAAACCACCAGAAAAACAGAAGTATGAAGCAGTTAAGAGCAGACTACTTCAGGTTTACGAAGAGTCAGAGACGAGGAGATTACAAAAACTTTTAGAGGAAGTGGAACTAGGAGATCAACAACCGTCTCATCTGTTGAGACGCATGAAAGACCTAGCTGGAGGCAAAATAAATGATGAGACCTTAAAAATACTTTGGATGGGACGCTTACCTCAAACAGTCAGAACAGTGTTATCAGTCTGTGATGGCGAAGACTTGGATAAGATGGCCACGATTGCAGATAAAATTACGGACTCAAACAGGAGTAATAATTCTGAGGTTGGTGAAATTAAATCTAGTACACAATTGGAATTATTAACGAAACAAATAGCAGCACTAAGCCTTAAGTTAGAGGCAATAGCAAATCAAACACAGCCCAGATATCGACCTGGAAGAAACCCTTTCAGAGACCGCTCTCGAGAACGAAGTAATAGTAGAAATCAACAGACTACACAGGGAAATTGTTGGTACCACTTTAAATTCGGAAAAAAGGCAAATAAATGTGTAAAACCTTGCTCTTACGAGGCGGAAAACTAAATGCGACATCTGCAAACGGGATAAGCGATGTCGATAGCACATCCCGATTAGAAATGTTTGATAAAGTTACAAACCAAAAGTTTCTTGTGGACACAGGGGCCGATGTTTCGGTAATTCCACCCAGGAACAACCGAGAGAAACAACATAAGGACGAAAAATACACTCTTTACGCCGCAAATGCTACTAAAATTGATACATATGGGACGCGTACATTAACCTTAAATTTGGGACTACGCCGACCATACACATGGACATTTATCATAGCAAACGTTAAACATTCAATTATTGGTGCTGATTTCCTTAAAAACAATAAATTGCTAATAGACCTACATGGCAAGCGGCTTATTGACGAACTTACAAACATGTCAACCATTACTCATGTTACGCACGTTTCAGCACCTACAGTAAAACTGATCGACTCTAACGACATATATCATAACTTACTGGCAACTCACTACCCAGATTTACTACGATCGGAAAACTTTAAAAACACAACTAAACATAATGTAGTACATAACATCATAACAAACGGACGTCCTGTCTATGAAAAAGCTAGACCATTAAACAAGACAAAATTTTTAGCTGCAAAGAAAGAATTTGAAAAGATGATTAATCTTGGGATATGTCGACCATCAAAAAGTAATTGGGCAAATCCATTACATATCGTTTTGAAGAAATCTGGAGAAATTAGACCTTGCGGAGACTACAGGCGATTGAATGCCATCACAACTCCTGATAGATATCCATTACCACGTCTGACAGATTTTACAATGATTACAGCCGATAAAAAATATTTTCAAAGATAGACCTTAGACGAGCTTATCACAATATACCAATTGCCGAGGAAGATATACCAAAAACAGCAATTATAACTCCTTTCGCCCAAGCGCCCTTGAGGTGGTGTTACACCACAAAACGGCGCTATATAAATCATTTTATATTATTACTAGCTAGTTACCCGTGGCTTCGCTCACGTGTTACTGTATTTGCTTTCTCTTCCTAAACAATGCAGAATTAATTATATTCGCATCAAAATTAATAATAATAAGAAACATCATCAACATTTCTTTTTTTAAATATATATTCTAAAATTTCCATTCAATTACTATATTTTTATTTATATTTGTCGTTATTAATCTGTATTTAAAAAATATGTGCTTCTTATACAAATAGAATCAGCCCGCGAACTTAAAAATTTCGCTAACTTGACTGACATTGTTCTATGAGAATCCCAAAAAATAACTCGAATAACTTTTATTCCATCAAATGACGTTATTTGAAATCAATTTTTATATTGCTGGATATGAATAAAAACATATTCAGGTCTCGAAAAGCAATGAAATTAGTGATCTTTAAAACACTTATTTCTATCTGCTTTGGGCATTTTTCAAGCTACAGAAGTTTTTTTTAACATTTCAATTTATATCTTTCACGTTGATTTGTTGTTGTTTGTCTGGTCGTAGGTTCGAAATTTAGTTCATAAATATCTTATCCTGAGCAAACACGACATAAAAAGAATAAACGATATCGGTCCAGCCGTTCAGGTCGAAATAAATAACGTTAAACGTGAAAACTGTTAACGTTCCGAACGTTGACGTTTACCAAATTGAAAATGGTTTCCAAACAAAAAAAAATGCGTTTCGTCTTCAATATAATAGCAGCGTCGTAATACTTCCAAAGATTTTGAGGTAACGTTTAACGTTAATTTTGAATAACTGACAGAATTATTTTTTTGACTCGGAATTTGGAACAGCATTGTTAACGCACGTTGAACAACAGTTTTTACGTTATCTCTATGGAAATAACAACAAATTGTTAACGTTGGAGCTGTCGTTAATATTTCGACTTGGCCTCCAGGCGTGATGCGATGACCACGTAAAGTAGGTCTCCATTTTTATAATAACGTAATATTCTCCCTTTTAAGCCCCCCCGCTCACCGCAAGCCAGCCCGGAGGAAACTAAACCGCAGCAAACCCGATCCGCACAAAGCCAAACCCTAGCCCGATTGCCAAAAAGCCAGCCGCACACAAATCAAGCCCGTGGCGGTTCCCCCCAAACCACCCCATAATACGGGAGGCCTTGGACCCACTCAGGAGAATAGGTTAGGCATAAAGAACTCTCCATTGCGCTCGAAGTCGTCCGAGGCTCATTGTGCCTTTTCTAACCGGTTGAGTTTTAAGGAAGTGAGGTGGTCAACCTCAGTATTCTAATGGTATAAGTAATTGGCGTTCGACTATAAACGAATTTTCGACAATGTAGAGTAGGAAGAAAATTAACTGTCCACTGTTTATATTTTTTATTAGATGAAACGGATATCGGCAACTATCCGATATCCGGTCTGTCCGGCGGCGTAAATAATATCCTGCCGGATACCGAATAGTAAAAAGAGACATGTTTGGATAACTCATTGATTTGTTTATTAAAGTATCACTTAAGAAATACACCTTATAATCACAAAATAAATTCTACAACTTAGAAAATTGATTATCAAGCATAAGGTAAATTATGGAGAGTAATTCTATATAATATTTCGTTATATAGACTATTAGACTATATAGAGGAAAACAGCAGCTTTGCTGGTCTTCGTAAGTAAGGGAAGTTTAATAAAACAACGTTTCGTCATATATCATCCTGGCTGAAGATGCAGATAGTTTCCGCGATTTTTGGAACAATAACGTTCCGGCAACGGAGTCAGTCCAATTTGTTTATACCGCCTACGTAAGCATAATTCATGCGTTGTACCCATGGTAATTTACGCACTGGCAGGGCTCTAGTAAGGACTTCTTTAGCATTCTACGAATTTTATAAATTTTTGAAAATAAAAACACCGATATTTTAAGGGGAGCGCTTTTCTTCCTCCCGCAAGGGTTCCGAAGATAAAGAAGATCTTCTCATACCGAGAGGGTCTTCCTCGTGTTCTGCACCTTCGAAGCAGAGCTGAGGGATCTGGAAATGGTGTGTGAGGAGGTCATAATATCCGGCTAACTGCTATCCCTTTCGTCTCTATTTTTTATACGTTCCAGTGGACAGTTAATTTTTTCGCACTATACAGTGACGAAATGATATGGTCATTGACTTGCCAGTGTTTTCAAAACAATTATTTACGATCTATCCTAAAATGATGTGAGGATTTTGTAGATAATTTTAAAATTTAATATTTTGCACTTTTACTACATTTGATATAAAATAATTTACCTATTGACTTCATAATACTATTTACCTTTTTTCAACATAAAATTATATCAACTTGCTATTCATGGTTTACGCAATAAATTCAAAGCAAGATTACTCACATAGTTTTTTTTTTTTTTTGCTAGTGTTTTTATGAAATGGCTTCAAATATTTTGACAGATCAAGACATAAAGAATTGCAATACAATCCAGATTCTTTTCGTGAACTTACCGTAAATTATTTTAGTATAGATAATAAATTACTAAAATAGGTAGGTACCTACATAATGATTTTAATGTCGATCGTAAAAAAAAACAATTCACAATCGCTGTACAGGATGCATGGTACGAAGAATATATTGAAGTAGGTAGGTACGTAAAGTGTTTCTCTGAATTCACGGAAAGTGTATTATCTCTTATATAAAAATGGAACGCTAATTTGCGCGGTCATCGTATGGGTAAGAACACGTTGAAAGCCGATTACGATCCGCGCCGACCAGCTCAAAGATTGTTGTCTATGGTTTCCATGCATTTAAATGGGCATGTCGGAAAGCGGGTTCCTGCTTTTTCTGTGGGTTTCCCCATTCAAATGCATAGTAACATTCTTTGCGCCGGTTGGCGCTAGTCAGAATCGGCATTCTACGTGTTTCTTACCATATGACAGCTGAACTTATATCGCCCATTTTTTTGTCGTGTTTGCTTTTTTCTGAAGGGTCTAATGAAATAAAAAAGTTGCACGGAATAAAAATAAAACTTCCATATTATTATTAGATTTTTTCTAATTTTGAAATTAAATCAGGCGTTTGACAGGAATCAGTTGTTTGATGAATGATACGATTCACGGAATGCTTATAGTAAATAATATAATGATATGTTTTATAACAGATGCAGCGGTTACAGTAGTTAAAAAGGTAATAATGAATTGTATCATTATACTAATTCAAATTCAATAATATAAGGACCACGTCGTCGTCTGTGTTAAATAACTTTAAACTGAAATCAACTTAAAGTTATACATAAAATCTCGAACATATTATTTATATTCCAAGGCGGGACGAAGTTTGACGGGTCGGCTAGTTCAAAACTATATTATTATTATTATAGATTACGCAATAGTTTCGTCACGTGTATTGGAGAAAGTAGGTTGGGTTGGGTATACCTACCTACGTATATATTCATACACGCTGCACCGGACCAGCTCGCGGTGTATGTATGTTTATTGTATGAAACGATGTCGTCAATAAATTAAATTTTTACAAAAATTGTTAAGAAAAGTTTGAGATGTACTGCTATGATGTATGTATTTTTTATAGAAAAATAAATTATCTAGTTGTAGCGTTTCGGCGTTTTTCGATATTTTTATAAAATTCTGAAATATAGGCACTGAAACTCGTAAATTTGTCATAAAAAAAATATTTTTCTTTATAAAAAAAGTGTGAGAAATCCTGGAACTTCTTAATTAAATTATATTTTAGATATTGTATTTTTCTATATACATACACAATTTTAGGGTTCTAGATTTTATGGTTTTCGAGATATATGGAAAAATTAAATAAAAATTCAAAGGTTGATAACCCCTGACTGAAAAAAAAATTCAAAATTCTGAGTATACAAATTTTGTATGCTTAAAGTATTCAATAGTTTCTGAAATTTTAGGATCTGTGCATCAAGCAAATCAAAAGTTATAAAGAGGGGACGGATACACACACATACACGTTGGAAAAGTGCCCCTCACCCCCTACCCTCTAATTAATGATATCTTTTGAAAACGAAATAGTATAATTTGACTCTTTGTGAAGAAATCATTTTTTTGAAATTTCGATAGAACCAGTTTTAAACTTTTTAGGAGGCACTTAAAAATCATCCCTTTTTATATGTGCCCTTTTTCGTCCCTTTTAGTTAAATTTTGTAAAAATTACCAAATACACTAACACTCATTTCTATAGAAGAATTCATATGCCAAATCTCAAGTTCGTACCATGTCTAGTTTCCGAGATATTCGCATACTTTGAAAAACATTCAACCCTTATTTTCACCCCCTTAGGGGTGGAATTTCCAAAAATCCTTTCTTAGTGGAAGGTTTTGTATTGAGACCTACCTGATTTCCAAATTTCACTTCTCTACGATTAGCTGTTTGGGCTGTGCGTTGATGAGTCAGTCAGTCAGTCAGTCAGTCAGGCACTTTCCTTTATTATTATAGATTATTATTATTATTTCGGGCTTTTTGAATTCACAAAAATGAACTTTGGTCTACGTTGTGCAGCTCAAACTTTTCAACGATTTTTAGACTCAATACTACGAGAATTTAACTTTGTTTTTGCATACCTGGATGACATTTTGATCGCTTCAGCCAATAAAGAAGAACATACAAATCATCTCCATCAAATTCTGAAAAGACTAGACCAGTATGGGCTAACCATCAATGTGGACAAGTGCAATTTCGGCGAAGAAAAAATTCATTTTTTAGGTTATCATATCGATAAAAATGGTATCAAACCAAGTGAGGAAAAAGTTGAAAACATAATAAATTTCCCTAGACCAGAAAATATTGAGCAGTTGCGAAGATTTATGGGTATGGTAAATTTTTATAGAAGTTCGATAAAGAATGCAGCATATCATCAAAAAGAGTTGAATGCATATCTTCATAACTCAAAGAAAAAAGATAAAACGCCAATACAATGGACAGCAACATCAACAGATTCATTTGAAATGTGTAAGAATGGTTTGAAAAAAGCCGTTACACTTTCGCACCCAGCCACAAACGTACCCTTATCTCTCATGACCGATGCTTCAGGAACCTGCGCAGGAGCCGTTTTACAACAATGGGATATGAATGAATGGAAGCCATTAGGATTTTATTCGAAGAAATTTAGCGACGCTCAACAAATCTATAGTACGTATGATAGAGAATTGACAGCAATATATCTCGCAATAAAACATTTTCGGTATCTTATTGAAGGAAGAGAGCTCACCGTTTTAACTGATCATAAACCATTAACATACGCATTAAGTAAAAAGGTGACACCATCTGACACACCACGAAGATTAAGACAGTTAGATTTTATATCACAGTTTACAACCCAAATACAACACATCAAGGGTGAAACCAACATCGTGGCTGACACATTGTCAAGGCTAGCAGAAATAAACGTTACACATAATTTTGACGACGATGAACTGTTTAAAGATCAGTTAAAAGATGAAGAGTTAACCGAATTGATGAAAAATAACAAAAACTTGAAATTCAAAACTATAAAAATGCCAAATACGAATAATCAACTTATTTTTGATGTGTCAACAAATCAAGCAAGAGTGTACCTACCAGAAAAATACAGGAAGAGTGCATACAATACAGTTCACAATACTTGTCATATGGGCGCAAAATCAACAAGTAAGTTAATGAGACAGCGATATGTATGGACCAACATGAACAAAGATGTAAATAGTTGGGTAAAACAATGTGTCAGCTGCCAAAAAGCAAAAGTTCACCGTCACACAATTTCACCGCTAGCAGACTACCATGTATCAGAAAGATTCGAACATGTCCATATTGATATTATATGACCATTACCACCATCAGAAGAAAATAGATACTGCATAACATTCATTGATCGAGCAACATCATGGCCAGAGGTTATTCCAACCAGAGATATGACGGCCGAAACGGTAGCTAAAGCTTAGTCACAAGCTGGATAGCGAGGTTTGGTGTACCGTCCAAAATAACAACGGATCAAGGACGCCAGTTTGAGTCTGATCTATTCAACCAACTTGCTCATCTACTTGGAATAACGAAAACGAGGACAACAGCTTACAATCCGAGATGCAACGGAAAAATTGAAAGACTGCATAGAACACTGAAAGCAGCAATAATGGCCAAATGCAGCGATAACGCCAATTGGTATAATCATCTACCGTTGATTCTTTTGGGAATGAGATCAGTCCCAAAAGAAAATGCCTACAGCCCAGCACAGATGACTTACGGCAAGACTATTAACCTGCCCGGAGACTATTTTACAACATCTACGACTAACATAAACCATTCTGACTATACAAGACAGTTAATAGATTCTTTTAAGGACTTAAAGCTGACCACGAGTTCACATAGCAGTAACAGACAAATTTTTTTACACCCACAATTAAAAACATGCACACATGTTTTTATCAGAAACGAAGTTAAAAGATCTCTGACAGCACCATACAAAGGACCTTTTAAAGTTCTAGAGCGCAACGAAAAGTTCTATAAAATGGACCTTGACAATAAAGACGTTAATATTACTATTGATAGGCTAAAACCAGCATTTTTAATGCAAACAAACACAAATGACGAGACTACAAATGTTACTACACAACCAACATCAATTCAAACAAAAATACAGACAGAACAAAACGCTGACCTATTGAAAAAGACAAAAAAAGTACAATTTTCAACACAGACATCAACTTTAAAAACTCGTTCAGGAAGGGCAGTACAACAACCTAAGCGATACCAGTGAGAAGTAACCAAGAAATTAACTCACATCGTTTAAAAATTAAAATAAGATATTATTTTTATTAAATTTTTTTAAATATTTAATGTGAATTGAAAGGTTGTCATTCTTATTCAAGTACATACATAGAATTAATCTTATTATAATTTATAAGATCATATTTTTATAATTTAGTAGATACATACAATATATGCAACTGTATACCTAATTTAAATTTGAAAATGTAAAAGAAAAACTCTGATAAATCACATACCAAATTTTAACTGTTTGTATAATGTTTAAAGGTTATTTAAAGGAGGACTAAGAATTTTTATTAGATCATATTAATATTATCATTAAATACATACAATTTGTGCAATAAGTACTACGTGTATAGTAGTTTTTAATTGCTTAAATTTTTAATGTTTAAAGGTGTATACAATAATAAAATTTATTATTTTTTAATGTTCATTCTTCAGGGGCAGCAATGTAGGTGGCTACTTACATAAGTATGTAAGTAGGTAATTACCTACATAGTAAATTGTAGATTCCTACGTTACCGGCATGTCGCCTGGTACGTGGATTACTCACTGGCGCCAATGTTTTCTGTGCGCTAGTGGTTTTACATGTAGTCGTACATACAACTACATGTTTTACAAGCTCCACCACTTCCCGCGTTTTCTTGTTTTTATACGACGCGTATTTGCGGGCTCATTATTGTGATTTGTTCATCTCAAACTTATCATATTATTTAATAAACATTTCCAATTTAACACGCTTGTTTTATGTAGCCTACCTTCTTAGTTGAATCTAATTTAATTCCTTATCAAATAAACGCTACATTTGTTTACTCATCTATACTAATATATAAAGAGGATAGATTTGATTTTTTGTTTGTTTGTTTGTTTGTTTGTTTGTTTGCATCGAATAGGCTCCAAAACTACTGAACCGATTTGAAAAATTCTTTCGCTTTTGGGAAGCTACAATATCGGCGGTGAACATAGGCTATATTTAATTTCCAAAAAAAAGTGGGTAACCTACGAAAACTTCAATAATGTAACCCAAGGTGTAAAAAATTTACCTAAAATATTCTTTTTATCGCGAACGCTGTGAAAACTAATGATGATAGAATAAAATAATGTAGTACAATTTTGTAGAAGACATCATTATTTACAAAAAGTATCGCGACAGCATATGTCTAACTATTATAGTTATGCCACAATAAGTGTTTTTTTATTTAAAAAAAAATAATAAAATGTAACCTCTAGAAAAGGCACTTTATTGGTATCTTGGTATTACTCCTTATTAAAATAAATTATATTCAAGTCTGCTTCAATATGTTTGTATAACTTTTTGAATTATTCAATTCGGACATTCCATTCGAAAGTTATCACGAGTTTAAAAATGTGAGTATTGGAAAAAAAAGCATAGTCTCTTATCATCTCAACTTATCCGATGTTGAGTGCGTACGGGAGCCGGGGAGGGGACTGAGGGGAGTGATGTCAAGTTTAGTAGAAATACCGCGCAAAGTAGTCACGGTGGTAAAGTGACGTGACACGATACATTGCAATGCAATTATTCCAGATTAACATACGCTATAAAATATTTTGAAAAAGTTAGGGATCTGTGTGAAAACTAAATTATTTTTAAGTATCTATCTACCCGTGCGAAGCTGGGGCGGACCTCTAGTTACTTTATAAATGTTATAGTTTATACTAAAATCATTTTACAAATTATGTACAGGATTTTACTATAATATTGTATTTTATATTATCTATGCTTACATTACACAACTAGATTAGGAAAGAGAGGGGTTACGTAACTTCTATGCATTGCCGTACTAAGAATCTGTGACCATTTCGACATTTTTTGGTGGCAGGTACAAAATACATTTTTTGTACTAAATATAAATATTTTGCCAGAACTGCAAATTATAAACTCTAAGGAACATGCATGCGATGTCAAACAAAAGGTAGGTACTGGAAGAAAGGAAACTTTTAAGCGCCACGGATGATCCGAAAAGTGACAGGCTGGTGGCAAACAGGCACTTTTTCTATAGCAAACAGGTATAAAAATGGTAACACGCGTATCCCCTCTTTCCTAATCAAGTTACACAATATTATCAAAAATCATAGAGTATAATTGTAACCGACAAGGCTACGACCAATATGGATGATTGACTCAGGGCAGCAGCTGGTCCAATAGAGAGGCTCCAGATCACCAGGGAAATGAGAGGGTAGAAATGAAACTAGCGGTGTATTCCTGAAGGCAGATGTCCGGCGAGATCACGAGTTCCAAAGTGTTCCGACGAGTAATTCACAATTCGAACTGATCATCTGCCTTACAACTGCGCCTTTATTTATACTAAATCTCAAAAACAGAAAACCAATCAAAATCATTGTTTATTTTGACCAATCACAGGCCTCCATTTTCTAAAAATTCACCCAAAATTTTTACTATGAAATTCGTACATTTAGTTAAATATCTTACAAACTATACAAGATACAATGTCATCAGTATATAACAATCAAGTATCTATAACTAGGGCATATGAACATTAAGCATTTATCGATGAGATGTTGCAGGTATTCGTGATAATTGATTAAGAACACCAAAAGTTCAACGTGCAATATTTATATAATAGGTACAAAAATCGACCACAATAGGAAACGGATCGGACGTCTGCAACACAATTTTATTGATTCCGTCCAGGAATCGACCACTCAATAACCTTGAGTGCCAACACAAAATTTTTACTAAAAAAATGGCATCTCGAAATTGATTATTTCGATGTAAATTTGCATATAATATGTTCTTATTGAACAATCAAACAGAGCTATACAATTTGTTTATCAATTAAATCAAGTTTTACATACATGATCTTACAATAGTTACTCTATTCTGGTCATTTTGGATTATTTAATACATTTTATTATTTATTTATGAAAAACAGAGTTACAATGATAGTTTAACCTAGTTTATAACCACTAAAGTACATTATTTACAAATTACAATAAAAATAATAATACAATATTTTGAACATATTTCACCAGTTGGCAATCACTGTCTCAGATCCAAGAAACTGCGTAGTAAATTAATAATTGCGCATCATTTTTATTCCAAAAACTACGCAGTATTTAATTCTTATAGGTAAATTCAATTTACTTCCTAAAATACGTGTATTTATGTTTTAAACTCTTAATAATGACTAAATAGATCGTAATTTGCCACGAAAGCATGAATTTTATTATTTTACAATCAGATAATCGATCTAACGTGATATTTAAACTAGTAACGTAGATACAAGGTGTTTAAGCTATCAAAAACATCCATTTTTATATCTAAATTGATCAGCTATATAGTGATCTTCAAAATACTGCGATAATACATCATTTGATGTGTCAAAAATAAAATAAAACAATATAATTTAATTTTTAATCACAGAGTCATGGGTCAACTTTCCAAGAAATAGATGCTCGCACTGCAGTGTCTATAAAATTCGATATCAAAGGTCAATAAAAAATCGTGAGATGCGCACACCGCGTTGTCTATAATATTTGATATCAAAAATCAGGGTATATGAATTCGATTAACGCTTCCGCGTTTATCCCGAATGGTATAAATACACGGGTTGATAGTTCACTCGCGTCTTCCGGAGTTTATATATAACACACTTTCTCTGCATTCGGTCAGTTCACACATACAAAAAATATCTATTGTGTTACCTGTAGACTGTGTGTCTAACAATGGACAAAAAAATCAAAGACCCTTTTGTTCATTTAGGTACCTACATATAGAGCGATCGACTGCACTGATGAATATATTATTGCACTGATGTGAAATAATAATAATTAAAATACGACCATCAAAAGGCGTTTTTTTACACTCCCGCCGTAAAACAAAGTTTTACTATTTATTAACGCCTTTTTAGTAAAATATTTTTACAGACGGTCTTGTCATGCATGTCATTAATACATCAGTATTTTTAAACATCTATTGGCGAATCTTTTCATCCAAGCTGTGGCCCTAACTAACCTCGAAAGTTTGGAAAATCGGTTTATATAAGGTAAACTTCTCGATGAATCATTTATGTTTACGCAATTATTTTTCAACTCGGTAGAACTGTATCCGATCGGATCAAATAGTTCCATTACCAAGCTAAGTAGCTGTCTCTTCGTATGTATAACGTCAATGTACTTCAATCTGTTATCAAATTTTAAAATGAAGTTGTCTGATTTAGGATCCCAAGTTAATCCTAACACCTTTTCGCTATTTTGTGCACGTATAATATCAACTGTGGCGGACGCCTTTAAGGTTTCGGGAAATTGATCAAGTACAGTGGGCTCATCGGAGGCCCATTTAGTTAATTCAAATTGTCCTTTCTGTAATAAATCGAAAACCCCTTTGACTGTGTTTCGCGCACTGGACACACAACTAAATGATTCTAAGTAATCGTCCATGTAAAAGTTTTCACGAATACTACACGCTATTTTCGGTTGTGTGTGTTGTGCATTTTCCGCTATTTTATTGCGAACGTACTGTGCACTGCTTGGGGAACAGGTTGACCCAAAAATCATTGACGTCATAACAAACGTTTTAACATCTAGCTCTTTGCTGTTTCGCCAAAGAAATAATTGCGACTGTTGATCCTGTGGTATTATTTTTACCCTCAGAAACATTTCTTTAATATCAGCAGACACCGCAATTGGGCCTTCTCTAAAACGCATCAAGCAACCAACGAGTGATGCTAAGAGGTCAGGGCCTGACAACAAGGTTTCATTCAGAGATATTCCTTGACATTTGCTAGCTGCATCGAAAACAATACGCAATTTACCCGGTTTGTTAACATTAAAAACAGGAAAATGTGGTAAGTACCACCTTCTAGGATTAGGTATTTTAAGTTCGTGATTTAAAATTTCCCTAGCGTAGCCTTTCGTAATGTATTCATTAATTTTATCGCTATATGCCGTTGCTAGCTGAGAATCTTTGTCGAGCTTACGTTCTAAGCCCCACAATCGGTTTAAGGCACATTTTCTATTGTCCGGCAGACCCACAGAGTCATTTTTCCAAATTAAACCGGTCTCAAAATGCCCATTCTTCAACTGTTTTGTTGTGTTTGAGAGAATTTCTTCGGCGCGCACATCTATTTTACTAATTCTGGCAGGCCCAGAAATACCTAAACTATCGATTGCGTAATGCGCCTTTAACAATTCGCACAACATATTATTGTCATCAGTTGTTCTTTGAATGTGTGTCACTAGACCAACGGTACAGTGATTATTTTCATAATTACTATTAATCCGGCCATGCAATGTCCAACCTAGTAATGTTCTAGAATTAATCAAATCACCACCCCCTCTAACTTCCCTGGTTACAATCAAGGATGCGTTATCCTGACCAAGTAATAGTTGAGGTGTAACCATTTTGATACACTCCTTGTCGTAATATTGTTGAGCGGGCAACTGAAGCTTGCTCACTGTATGCGCGCTTATATTAAATTTGTTGTTAATTGTTAAATTAACTTTCCTAGATTTATTTTCACTCGCGCACATACCCCGAGCCCCGTGTATTTTTAATGGATGTAATTCCCCGTTAAGTCCAACAATGCTTGCCAACGAGTTACATACCAAACTTATGTTTGATCCTTCATCCAAAAGAGCAAAAATAGATGCTGTGCTTTTTGACCCTCGGATTTGAACCGGAACAATTTTTAAAGCCACTGAACTACTGGCGTATGTATTGGCAACATATGAATTTTGACTCAAATTATCATTTGAATTATTTTTCGAAAGGTCTCTATGCAAACAGCTATTATGCCCTCCCGAACAATTTGAAACATTACAAGTGATTTTACATTTATGTTTGATCGAATATTTAGAATCAAGACATTTAAAACATAATTTAAATTTTCTTACTGCAGCCCATCGTTCATTGATGGGTAATTTAAGGAAATCCTTACACTTAAATAACTTATGTGGTTGATCACAAATCACACATTTATTTGTTTTCATATCACTTTGCACATTATAAACCACATGCTTATTATACATATTTTTCGAATTCACAAACTTTTCGGCCGCACACGATAGATGTAAGTCACACGCTGACTTCAAGAACCTGGAAAAATCTGCAATGGATCTGCTCCTCCTGTCGTCTGCTCCATGTTGTGATGACATCCACCATGTCTTCATATGTGATGGCAGCTTGTTCACCAGTTCTCCAAGAAGGCCGGGGATATTTAGGTATTCAGCCTTCATACGTCCGGCAACAGAAACAAAGTTTTTAATTGTGACGTAAAACTTGTTCAACTCATCACTTGCCGGAGATTCTGACAAACGTGGAAGGCGCTTCACTTTTTCAAGCATACCCATAATTATTATTTCTGGGCGCCCATACTGCTCTTCAAGCGTTTCCATGGCCTCACGTACGCCACTGGGGTAAAGCAATAGGCCGCTAACAGATTCTTTAGCTTTCCCTTTCAGGGATCTTTGCAACCTCATCAAGTTTTCTGCGTTAGATAATTCGCAGGTCTTGGTTGAAATTTCGTACTGTGCCTTGAACGCAGGCCACTCTAGCGGATTTCCATCAAAGTATGGTAAATCTCGAGCTGCAGTCTGCCTAGCCATTAGGGCACTTAATTGAATACCCGTTTTCGGAACTTTTTCTTCGCGGGGCTCAGGAAGTGTGTTATTACCGGGCTCACCGATACACGTATCATTATACTCTGTGCTGGAACTCCCACCAGGTGAAAAGAGGTGTAACATGTTCGGAACTGTCATACCGGACGACACCCGATCAGCCAAATTAAAGGAAACTTCAGGCTGTCTATTAACACTTGCACTGACATTTTCGCCCTTCGAATTGTTTTTAATAGCTCCTTGCCTGTTCTCGAGGAACATCTGGCTAAGTTGATTTTGGCTTTCCATCAAACGTTCGAAAGCGTCATTAATGTAAGACAACATATTGTCCATATCAGCTCGTCTGATATCGTTTAGTTCACGACGTGACACGACTTCACTCGCGCCCCCCACTGGGGTAGACTGTACGACTCGCGGGTTTTCACTTTCACTACGATTTAACTCTTGGACCTCAGAACCCTCAATAGGGCTTTCTGCGGCTTCAGGTTGGCAATCGCCTACACCAGCTAGTTCCGTTCCTCTCATTTTTCCCGATCGCAGAGGTCCTGGCATCCAGTCTTCCACTGATCAATCCGACGACGAAGGACCAACAATGTAACCGACAAGGCTACGACCAATATGGATGATTGACTCAGGGCAGCAGCTGGTCCAATAGAGAGGCTCCAGATCACCAGGGAAATGAGAGGGTAGAAATGAAACTAGCGGTGTATTCCTGAAGGCAGATGTCCGGCGAGATCACGAGTTCCAAAGTGTTCCGACGAGTAATTCACAATTCGAACTGATCATCTGCCTTACAACTGCGCCTTTATTTATACTAAATCTCAAAAACAGAAAACCAATCAAAATCATTGTTTATTTTGACCAATCACAGGCCTCCATTTTCTAAAAATTCACCCAAAATTTTTACTATGAAATTCGTACATTTAGTTAAATATCTTACAAACTATACAAGATACAATGTCATCAGTATATAACAATCAAGTATCTATAACTAGGGCATATGAACATTAAGCATTTATCGATGAGATGTTGCAGGTATTCGTGATAATTGATTAAGAACACCAAAAGTTCAACGTGCAATATTTATATAATAGGTACAAAAATCGACCACAATAGGAAACGGATCGGACGTCTGCAACACAATTTTATTGATTCCGTCCAGGAATCGACCACTCAATAACCTTGAGTGCCAACACAAAATTTTTACTAAAAAAATGGCATCTCGAAATTGATTATTTCGATGTAAATTTGCATATAATATGTTCTTATTGAACAATCAAACAGAGCTATACAATTTGTTTATCAATTAAATCAAGTTTTACATACATGATCTTACAATAGTTACTCTATTCTGGTCATTTTGGATTATTTAATACATTTTATTATTTATTTATGAAAAACAGAGTTACAATGATAGTTTAACCTAGTTTATAACCACTAAAGTACATTATTTACAAATTACAATAAAAATAATAATACAATATTTTGAACATATTTCACCAGTTGGCAATCACTGTCTCAGATCCAAGAAACTGCGTAGTAAATTAATAATTGCGCATCATTTTTATTCCAAAAACTACGCAGTATTTAATTCTTATAGGTAAATTCAATTTACTTCCTAAAATACGTGTATTTATGTTTTAAACTCTTAATAATGACTAAATAGATCGTAATTTGCCACGAAAGCATGAATTTTATTATTTTACAATCAGATAATCGATCTAACGTGATATTTAAACTAGTAACGTAGATACAAGGTGTTTAAGCTATCAAAAACATCCATTTTTATATCTAAATTGATCAGCTATATAGTGATCTTCAAAATACTGCGATAATACATCATTTGATGTGTCAAAAATAAAATAAAACAATATAATTTAATTTTTAATCACAGAGTCATGGGTCAACTTTCCAAGAAATAGATGCTCGCACTGCAGTGTCTATAAAATTCGATATCAAAGGTCAATAAAAAATCGTGAGATGCGCACACCGCGTTGTCTATAATATTTGATATCAAAAATCAGGGTATATGAATTCGATTAACGCTTCCGCGTTTATCCCGAATGGTATAAATACACGGGTTGATAGTTCACTCGCGTCTTCCGGAGTTTATAAATATAACACACTTTCTCTGCATTCGGTCAGTTCACACATACAAAAAATATCTATTGTGTTACCTGTAGACTGTGTGTCTAACAATGGACAAAAAAATCAAAGACCCTTTTGTTCATTTAGGTACCTACATATAGAGCGATCGACTGCACTGATGAATATATTATTGCACTGATGTGAAATAATAATAATTAAAATACGACCATCAAAAGGCGTTTTTTTACAATAATAATAATACTTAAAATAGAGTGGCAACTCGAGGATTTTTTTGTAGACTGGGAATACTTACGATTACAACGCCATATTTTGTTCTTCGTACTAAAATTATTTGTTTTTACACATTCAAGATTTAAATGTTAAATTAAAACAAAAAAATATCCATTTTAAAAAGGAAGTGTCTAGTTTGCCACTAGCGGTATACTAGAAAATCGCGCTAAAATGCCGCCAGTGGCAGTGCGAAGAAGATGTGCGCATGCGCGATAATAATAGTAGATGTTTTAGTTTTTCGGCATGTTACGTAAGTCCACTGCGGATGAGTGGTTATCATCGCCGTTGTTCATATTGATGGTTGTAGGTTCGAATCCCGGTGCGGGTGATCTTCTTTTTTCGTTTTTTTTTTCTATTTACTTATCCGTTTTTTCTGTGAAAGATGTCTAAAGTGTATTTGTGTTCACTTTGGCTGTGCTCAATTCATTAAAAATAGGTTCGTTAGCACGCTTTCTACTATTTTCATGAAAATAGGTTAGGTTAGGTTTGAACATAAATATTTAGGGGGGTTTGGGGGGCAGAGCCCCCCATACCTCTTCACATGTACCCCGAATCCATTTTACCCTCTGCAAACCGAACATATTTGAATTGTTGACGCATTTGAACTTTTGTTCCGAAACTAGCGGCTTTTTAGTGCGCTTTTCTAGTATACCGCTAGCGGCAAACTAGCCACACCCTATTTGAATTGTTGAAGCATTTGAACTTTTGTTCCGAAACTAGCGGCTTTTTAGTGCGCTTTTCTAGTATACCGCTAGCGGCAAACTAGCCACACCCTTTTAAAAATAGGATAAGTCACATTAAGAAACTATAAATATTCATAAGTTATGGACTAAATTGAATATTATGTCAGTGTTTTGATGAATATTTTACACTATATATTTATGAAACGGAATTAAAATTTAAGATGTTATTATGCATTAATAAAACAATCCAATAAAATACATATATCTACATTTATTTGTTTTTTATAATGCTTTTTTGACATAATATTTTTTGAAATAAAATATACATGACGAGTGATGACTACTTAAGAAAAAATATATCACAAATCCTCATATTTCTTGAGATTTGTTCATCACGTAGACCTTCCAATATTTAACCACATTTTTGGCATTAACTTACGAGACAGATCGTTCAAACATCGCTGCACTGATGAAAACAAAACAAAGCGCCCGGATATCGCAAAACCAATGAAAACAGGGAACCATAGCGTCCAAATATCACACAACGATACAAAAAATATATATTTATGTAAAATGAAATCACGAAACTTAATATCAAGCTTTGAAATATAAAGAAACTGACACAAGGTGAAAAAAATATAAACTCGCGCAACAAAATCAAAAACTTCTTAGCAACTTTTTTTCTTCTCTTTATAACATAATGTAAACTTTTAATTTACTTACGCTCACATTAATAATCACATTAATTTCTCTAGAGACTTAGCTAAGCTCATCTGTTCGTACCGCTGAACTTGGCTTCTGTGGTTACAAAGTATATAGATGTGACAGAAGTTCAAAAAGCAGTGCTAAAGTGCGCGGGAGAGGGGTGTTGATTGCAGTTGCTGAAAATTTGCCCAGTTCTAAAATCTCGGTAAGGTGCGAGGATATCGAACAAATCTTTGTTCAGATTAAGCTTCCTTTGGAGAAAATTCTATTGGGCTGCGTGTATATTCCTCCAGGATCTAATTCTGATAGATACGCCGAACATTTTAACACCTTGGAGGTCCTGATGGACAGATTTCCTAAAAATAGAATGCTTGTTCTGGGCGACTATAACCTGCCTCGCATTGAATGGGTCGTGGTTATGGCGCTTGCTGTGTGGCTGCGGATGGTTCGGATGATGATTGTTCGCTGACATTTTTGGAGTCATCTGGTTACTTGAATTTGAATCAATTTAACTCTCAATTTAACTGTAAAATTCTTGATCTGGTCCTATCGGGCGACACTGGTGCGATTTCGGTTGGCCCTGCCTCGTTGGAATTGCTGGGTGTTGATCATCATCATCCCCCAATTGAGATATCCATGGAGGGATCCCGAGCTCTTTCGCGGAGGTCTGATGATTACACTGTTATGTATGATTTTTGTGGGGTTGATTACGGCAGGGTCTCTAGTTACTTGAACGGACTGGATTGGGGTTGTCTGTTCTCTGGGTCGGTGGGGCTGAATGAAATGTTGGAGAAGTTCTATTTCTACATACGCAACACTATAAACCTGTTTGTTCCGGTTAGATATGCGAAGTCTTCACATTTTCCACAGTGGTTTACTTCGGAGTTAAGGCAGCTTATTTTGAGTAAGAAGTTAGCCCATAGACGCTATAAGGAAACGATGGCTCATAATGACTTCTTGAAGGGTTGCATGGATGTGCTTTCACCTGTTCTGGCTTGCCTGTTTGAGGAATCGCTGTCCTCCGGATGTTTTCCGTCTTTATGGAAGGGGTGTTTCTTGACTCCTGTGTTCAAAAAGGGTGATAAATCTTTAGTCACAAACTACAGATCAATTTGTATATTGTCTTCAATCCCTAAGATGTTCGAATCTATTTTGGTTTCGAAAATCGGTGGTTTTTTTCTGTAGAGTCATTAGCCCCCTCCAGCATGGTTTTATGCCCTCTCGATCAACCCAGACAAATTTGACGATTTACAGCAACTATTTGGTCGAGGCAGTAGTACTAGTATAAGTTTTCGATGATCGAATATCGAAACGATCATCGAATGAGTTTCGAAAATTTTCCATACAAAAATGATCGAACGATTCGATCGTTTGTTTTTAGAACACTATTTGCACATTTATAAGCGCTCATTAGCGTGCAATAAGCTTTCGATAAAACTCGTACTAGCCCCACAGTTTCACCGGGAATTCAGGTGGACTCGGTTTATACCGACTTCTCCAAAGCATTTGACCGATTCCCTCATGATATTTTGTTATTGAAATTGTTTGGATACAGCATACGCGGCTCTTTATTGAGATGGTTTGAGGAGTACCTAACGGATAGATCCCTGAGAGTGCGAATTGGTTGTCATATATCTAATGAAATTCTTGCTTCGAGTGGTGTCCCTCAGGGTTCTCACCTGGGACCCTTGCTTTTCAGCCTGTTCGTAAATGATATAGTATTGTCGAGGCAGTCAATGTATTGATGTTCGCTGACGACATGAAGTTGTTTAGGGAGATTGTTTGCCAGCATGACTGCGAGGTTATTCAGTCTTCTCTTGATTGCCTATCTCGATGGTGTGTGAAGAATGGTCTTGATCTCAATGCATCCAAGTGTCAGGTTGTGCGGTTCGGTAGATCTAGGACTAAAACTGTTTTTGATTACCGGTTGAATGATTCATCCCTTGAATCCATCACGAGTATTCGTGATCTTGGGATTACATTCAGAGAAGATCTGTCTTTCGTTGATCATGCAATCGGTGTAGCTGATGTTGCTGCTATAACGCTTGGTTTTGTGTTGCGCCTCTCTCGTGATTTGTCTAGTTTATGGTCTTTTAGAACCCTATATGTATCACTTGTGCGCCCTCTGCTAGAGTACAACACGCCTATTTGGTCGCCTCATTATGCCGTGCATATTAAAAGGCTTTAAAGTATTCAACGTAAATTCTTGAGGTTCGTCAACTTTAAAATGGGTATTCCGCTGGCTGATATTGACTACGATAGGCTCATGGGTGAGCTGGGTCTTCAGACCTCGGAATATCGCCGCTCATCTTTGATCGATTGTCCAGAACTCGTTCATCTCGTGCAGCTCCGTGTTCCTCAAAGGCTCACAAGAACTAATTCGGTGTTTTCTGGGGTTTATTCAAGGACTAACTATCTGCACAATTCTACAGTGCGGCGTCTTCACAGGGTGGGTAATGACCTCGGTCATGTTGTGGATATTTTCCAGGCGGGTATAGATAGTTTTAAAAGAGAACTCTTGTTACATTTTTCGTATTAACGAATTCCCAATAATTGATCAGTCTATTGGGTGCTAATCATGTGTTGTCATCTTGTATCCTTTGATTTTTTGTTTGTACAGTGTCATTGCCTTCTTTGTTGTTTTTAATCCAGGGTTTGTTGACGTTCGTTATTATTTCGGTCTGATAGAGATTATTGAATTTTGAATATTTTCTGATTTTTATTTTTTGTTTTATCCTTAATATTTTTATACACGTAGATAATGTTTTCCTTTTGATTTTGTTTTAAATTAAATAAAATTAAAATTGATACGTGCTTTTTTATCATAAATTTTAATTTTTTATTATTGTTTTAACTATATTGTATGATTGTGTTCGATTCGTGTGATATTGTTGGTATTTTTGTTTGTTCACTTTCTTAATAAATTAATGATATGTAAAAGGCGTTAACGCCGTGAATGATTTAATAAATAAATAAACTAATTCAACAACTTCTTAGCAACACAATCAACAACTTCTTAGCAACTCAATCAACAACTTCTTAGCAACTCAACACTTGAAGTTGGCGGACAACCTAGATTTCACAACATTATTGGCTATGCAACATGGCGGATACCATATTTGCACCAAGGAACATGGTCGCCGGAAACTGCCGAACCATCCCGAAGTGCTACGAGACGACTGTATGGATGTATTAGTGACAATGATAATTTGATGGTATTTCTATTACTTTAAATAAATTCGGAGGCAAACGTGATGAGGTATGGGGGGCTCCGCCCCCCAAACCCCCCTTATAATTATATCCTGACCTAACCTAACTCAATCATATAAATAGTAGAAAGCTTGCTAAACGCTAACGTAAAATAAAATTGAACATTAATACAATCATACAGTCGTTCTTCGTTACACTTCGGGACCATGTTCCTTGGTGAAAATAGGAGCTCGTCGTATCCGCCATGTTGGATGGCCAATAATGTTGTGAAATCTAGGATGTTCGAAGTTGGCGGCATACGGATTGCGGCTGCGCGGCTTTCGTTCCAATAATATCCGCAAAAAAAGTTCTGGCTCCAGGGACCATGAAGTGTCAAAAGTATCTGTCAAATATATTGTCTATGGAATGTATGGAAGTTTCACTACCGTGTCAAAAATACTGTCAGATATTGAGGAAAGAAGGGATTTGCACTTATTATCGTTACTATTATCAATAATAATGATTAATTGGTAGCTTTTCATTAATGTGATGTTGATCGAAGTTAGTGAAAGAAACGTATTTTACTTGGATAAGATTAATTATTTTTGTGCCTGATAATAATATGTTTGTAATCATTATGTGTGTATCGTGTATAGACCACAAACTGTCAACATAGTTTGCGTATTTTTACGACAGTTTTTAGGAAGTCGTTTAAAGTAATTCTTATAAATATGTACTTAACATGAATAAATCTAGAAGAAGTTCTAAAATAGGTCTTCTTACTAAAGATGCTTTAAAACAGTTGAGAAATGACATAAGAAAAGAGCTGGATGATTTTGAATCTAGACCAGTTTCTAGGTTAGTAATTTTCTTAAATTATTTATTTATTCATATTGTAATGTGATATGTTAACAAGTACAGTATTTTAGTTATAGTTAAATTCGGAGGCAGTCCCAATAATAAATATTCTACCAAACTTAGGTCAGCTAAATGTTCAAATTCTAATGCATCGAGATATTTATTTTAATATATGTTTTATGCAATACTTTCTTAATTTTTTCGTATCCTAATTAATATTTTACCTACAATAAAATTTCTAGGTACTGACGCTTTTTTGTAAAAAAAAAAACATGTTTTTAGTGTTTTTTTTTTTTTTTTAATTTTCGATTTGTTAGGCATCGTACTTTAAACAAAAGCTTCCAACTTTTATCTGAGAATTATTTTAAAAATAATGTACAGTGAAACGTCTATCTATCGTTTTTAAAGGGATCTTATGAAAAAAAGAAACAATGAATGCGGGAATACATATTGTATAGAAAAAAACACATTTTGGTATATGTACATATTTTTAATGTTTGATGTGTAGATCTAATAATCTTTCATTGTCATTTTTTTTTTTAATTTTTTTATTTCCGAATGTTATTGAAATTTGCTCACGATCAATGCAAGAAGATGAACAGAAAACGATTGATAAGATTTATTTTTGTATGAAATTATCTCGGACTGGCAGAAAAAAACGACACATGCACATGCAGGAAAAGGATTGTTCGGGGAACTATAGATAGAGGTTTCGCTGTATATACACTCTTGTTTTATGCTTTCACCTAGAACCTTTCTTAGAAATTCCTCGATGCATGTCGCTGATAGAAGGCAGGTACCGATCTGAAGTTAAAACATTGAGTTCATTCTGTTTTAAATATCAATGCGTTAACGTCAAAATAATCTGCTAAGGTCGAAGGCTTTCTTGCATAAATAATTATATAGGAAAAATAAAATCGTTTTATTCAACTAATGATAAATCTCACTGTTGATTTTTACCTGGCATAAGGATAATAAGTGCGAATGAGAAAGGGAGTTAGAATAGTTTTATTATTGGAACTGCCTGGGTAAATTAATATTACCTACTATAATACAAAAACCGGAAATCAACCAGACCAGCACATCAGGGGGGGCGAGGTCCATAACAAATCTTAAAATACCTAAATGCAAGACTACAACAGCACAAAACCAATATGAATATAGAGGTATATCTGTTTTCAATAAATTACCAAATAATTTTAAGGATGTAAAGTGTGGAAAAAGATTTAAATCCATGTTAAAAGTATTTCTAAAAAATAACGCGAAAGTGTCGGAACCATCGCAACCGGTTCAGTTGAGGTAACGGTTCGGCAACATTGATCGATGTTTGGATGTGGGTGTGTGTGAGCGTATTGATGGTGTGAAGGTGCCTTCTACTGTTTTGTTGCAATTTTTGAACGAAGTTGGTACTGTAAGAATTAGTAAGCTGGCGCAGCGTGTATATCTAAGTATGTATGATGTATATATGCGTTTGCCTGGTACATAGATGCCCCGCACTTACTGTGTTTATTATTAATAATTTTAGGTTTAATATAATTAATATAGATAAATTAGATTAATGTAATCCCCCCCTTTACACGAGTGCTTACACTTTTTAAGGGGATTATAACGTAGTTGTAAGTTTGAAATGTAAAAATGTATTTTCATAAGAACTATTGTCAATCAAATTTCATTTTAATTCTATTCAAATTAAATAAAAAAAAAAAATAATAATAAACACCCAGTATTTTTTTTATAGAACATGGGTCACTCAGGCTTTAAGAACATCAAATCAAAATGGTTTGGTGACATGGAGGAGTTTGAGCGTTTCAACGATATATGGAGTTGCTCTGTTGATTATATTTTTATTAGATGACACAGTACCTGAATTTTCTAGAAATTTTTTACCACTGCAAGCAATAATTTTGTGGATTTTGACCATCTTAAACTTTTTCCTTGTTTACAACGAGCATAGATTGAGTGTAAAAGAAATACCTAACAGAATTAGATATGCTATCCGTAAGTTATTTTAGTATATCCTGAAATATAAATGTACTTAATGGACTGAATACTAATATTAGCTGAACTATCAAACTTTTTATTTTAGAAGAATTAGAGAAAGTCACAGAGGAATGCAATTGGAAAGAAGAAAATTACCCTCACTTGTGTGCACCATTTTCTCCTTGTGTAACATTGCAGTGGGCTTATAGAGATGGTAACCATATATTACACTTATCCATACATCCATTTTTTGGTTCATCCAACAACTTAACTCAGGATTTTGCCTTTGTATAATATTAGAAATCTACTGATTAATTCCATTCAGGGATGCAACAAGATTCCTTCATTGCAAATCAGTTACCGCCTTCCGACATTGTGAAAATATTCCTCAGCTCTGTTTTAAAGGAATGGAAGGTCATAATAATAAAAGCGCATTTTATTCCAATAATCTTTCTTTGAAACTTGGACTCATGTGTTCACTGTGTTCCTGCTGTACATAAAATCACTCCATGAAGTTTATTTATTTTATTTATTCATACATTCATTGAGTTACAATCTATAATGTAAAAGAAATTCGGCTTAGTGCCAACACTTATAACTCGAGATCGGCTGAACAGATTCTTTCCATGTTTGATTTATTGTATTATTCTCCTCCCCGGATAACAGAATAACTATTAAAAAGTTGAAAAATGCATAAGAAATAATATAAAATATATTATTAAAATTAGTATGGCACGGATTTCCTGCGACGCCCACGCCATCTGTGAAAAATTTTATAACAAAATTATTGATTACCTGACAACCATTGACATTAAAAATATTGGTACGCAGATTTTGATGGAATTTTTTAACATTCAAACATAATATTTCAAAGTATTTTTTATAAATTACAAATTTGTAATCAATATTCATAGTAAGGACTACAGAACAACGTCTGTCGGGAAAGCTAGTATTATATTTAAAAAGATTAGCTGCATGCCGGCAAATAGGGTTATTAGTACTTTGTTTCGAAGGCGGATACTTTTTGTTTGTGGTCTTTGGTCAGGTGCCAGGAGTCACACCTATATAGAAGAATGAACAACACATTCGCATTAAACAGTTCAAATAGAACGACATTTATATAATAGGATTGAAGTTTTCTCATTGGGTAAATGAAAGAAAGTTTTGTGTACATAAGTCCCAATATCCATGCTATCGTATACAATTTTTATTTGCCACGGGAAAATTCCAAACTCAAAACTACTTGAATTTTTATCAATAGTATCATTATGAGAGCTAGTGATAGCAAAATGAAGTTATTATCATCATATGTATATACTTCAGTGAAGAGATGATCACGGAGAGAAAATGAAGCATCTATGAAACGTCTATATTAAATGTTTTGGGTCTCCTAGGGTACGAATGATTTACAGGTTTCTTTGAATACTGAACTAATTGGGAATCTAATGTGAAAGCATATCAAATATAATAATTGGTTAAGTTTCTTCATAACTCGATATTTCCCTTAAACCACTAACCCCATAGTAACTAACAGAGGTTCCCTGATACCAGGCAACCTCTGTGGGACTTTTTACCTTACCCCAGGGGTGCACAGACTTATGCCCCTACCACACGCTCCGTCTTACCTGTGGTCTTGCCTGCGCAAGCCTGGCTTGTCAGGTAAGACGGAGCGTGCGGTGTACTGTTTTATACCAACCACACGCTCCGTCTTACCTGACAAGCCAGGCTTGCGCAGGCAAGACCACAGGTAAGACGGAGCGTGTGGTAGGGGCATTATAGGGAACAGGGGCCACTGGGGAAGATTATGAGCCAAGGACAGGCCGCTACATGGGAAATTAACACTTCTTCTTCTTCTCCCGGGAAATTATTATTTCCACGTGATGATGGGGGCTGCCTTTTGTATTTTACGCCGCCACTCAACTCCGTCTTGTGCTTCCTCGGGGTTAGCTCCGCAACTCCTCATATTTTGACTTACAATTTCACACCATCTTCGTTGGAAAATTAACAGCAATAATTTTTTTATTTGTACAAATTACAATACTAATGATTAATGATCAAACACTGTAATATTTATTATCACTGCAGTACGTCCCTGTAGGGACGATGTTTCATTAATACCAAGTTTTACAAAAAAAAAAACAACAATCAATGGCATGTTACAAATTACCTACTTAATACTTTTGGAAGAGCATTAAACTATGAATTTTGTACATGATGATTGAACAAAAACATAAAATAACGTTGTTTAGGAATATAGAAAATATTGTCACAACACTCAATACAGAAATCTTGTGGAATCATTTTTACATACAATAAGTACACATATAATGGATAATTAAATAATTTCAAATGTTGCAAAGAACATCAATTAACATCACAAACAATCCAAAAACACAATCATGACAGACTCTTGCGTCTTCCCGGCGCGGCATAGGTGAACGTACAAAATTATCTACTCAGTTATATTTTAAATATTCTTTTGATTTTCCAATATTTTAATTCGCCGGCAGGCCGCAGACAAACTGACGGCGGACTGCGATTTGTGCATCGCTGCCTTACCCCTACATTCAGAGTTCTGTGGGGGGTGGACTTTTATTTCCCTAGCTCTGGTGCCTCTAGACTCTACAGGCTACTTTTGGCTCGGTGGTCAAAGAAAGCATAAGGTCAGATGAGCAAAAACAATTGTTGCAGCCAGGAGATGGGAATCCTCTTTTGGGGGCATTAAAAACACAGGAGCAGGGAGGAGACACTGTCACTCTGCAAGAGGCCTCTGGAGGAGGCACAATAAGAGGCAGCGCTCCATGAATGAATTGAAGGATCTCACAATAGATCTAATTTGGTCGGGGTGACACTAGGGGCTTATTATGGTCCCTTCACCTTCTTTATATAAAAATCCCCATACTAAATATTTTTCATACTTATATTGTCCACGGGTAATATTAAATTATTGAGGAAATGTGTGACTCTTGATCCCAATAAATGTCCCTTTTCCATGGATGTTTTTAGGTAAATTGGTGAATTTGCCATGGTCTCTGCTAGTGGAAGGAGATGCTGTGATGATAAAACCTGGGCAAGAATCTCCCGGGCATTGCAAGGCAGTGGGGGAGCCCCACAACACTCTCCTGCCCCGGCAGATCTATCAACCAACTACTGGGGTAAGATTCTTTCATTCATCACTCATCCCTAGTGTCCCTAACACACAACTATTCTGAATAGTCGTCCAATTAAATAAATATTCTCACGTTGGTAAAGTAGCTACCTATTTATAGTTCCTTAATTTGCCACCTTCCAACGCCATCAGTCCACTTGTGGCTGCACGGACAGACGATTCATAGTTCAACAATTTTTCACACTGTATTGAAGATATTTTATATCTTTTCAAAGGAGGCTTCAATTAAATATTATATTTGTTTAACTCAATGGGATCGGGTATCATCTAAGAAGCTTATTCCTATTTTAATTAATCTCTGACAAATAGCTTACCTGAATCCTAATAAGGAATTGTTTGAAGGATAAAAATGGATGTATGCTGAGACAGGAAAAGGATATAGGATTGAGGTGGAAAGAGTATTTTGAAGATTTGTTTGAAACCAAGGATAGAAGAAGCAGATTGTGCACAAGTAGTTATAAATGGACAGGATGATGAAAGTCAGAAAATTAGTATGAACGCCTTAAAAAAAAACGAAAAATGGAAAAGCTTCAGGTTGCGGTAGGATATCAACGGAGATATGGAAAGGAATGAAAATATTAGGAGGGAATATGGTATGAAAGTAAGTGTTGTGACAAAGATGAAAGTTAATAAGTTGAGATGATTTGGGCATGTGGAAAGAATGGATGCAGACAAAATGACAAGGAAAATTCATAAGGCTGAAAGGAAAGGTGTAAGAAAGTGTGGCCAACCCAGAATGACGTGGATATAACACATCGATTCCGATTCCTCGAGGAAAGTCAGGTCAGAAGTAAAAGAAATAGGAGAGGTTGTATGAGAAATGTATGTCGGTGGAAGAAGCGAAACAAGTGTGCAACAACAAAACAATAGAAAAGAGTGGAGGTCCGTTCTCTCTGCCTACCCCATACGGGACACAGCGTGATGTTTGTTTGATATTACTTGCCCTAAATCTAAAACAATTAATTGTTATATGAAATATAGGGCCTTTTGCACCCATTCATCTAGTAGTGAGCGTATGGATCTAGGTGACCAATAAAATAAACTAATGTTGGTCAAACGGTCTCAGCCTTTGAAATAAAGTGCCTAAGGAGAATTCTGGGCATAAGATGGTACCACCGCATCATGAACGACGCTATACGCCGGCGCACCCAGCGTGAGCCCATCACCTTTACCATTGTGGGGAGGAGATGGACTTGGCTGGAACATGTGTTAAGGATGCCGAATGACAGTTGGCCGAGGAGAGTGCTGTTCTTCCTCCCATCAGGGTCCCGAAGACGAGGAAGACCCTCTCACACTGTGTTCCGCTCCTTCGAAGCAGAGCTGAGGGACATGGACATGGTGTGGGAGGAGGTCATAAACATTGCGCAAGATAGAGCGCAATGGAGAGCTCTTGTTGCCTCCCTATGCCCCTGAGTGGGGTGTAAAAGGGAGAATTGATTGATTGTTCAAACGGAATACTTATTTGGATAAAACTTGAACATATTGCTAAACCTTTTATCCATTCTTTTAATTTGGCATCCAAATCCAAACTCCCTTAAGACCCCACTTAGGGGCATAGGGAGGCAACAAGAGCTCTCCATTGCGCTCGATCTTGCGCAACGTTAATGACCTCCTCCCACACCATGTCCAGATTCCTCAGCTCTGCTTCGAAGGAGCGGAACACAGTATGAGAGGGTCTTCCTCGTCCCCGGGACCCTGATGGGAGGAAAAACAGCGCTCTCCTCCTAATTTAGCAAAGTAAATAAAATAAGTAGTAGCCAATTTGATGTATTTCACTTCAATAATGTGACCACTGATAACTGTCAAAGTACGGAAGTTCCTATTTAAAAACCCTAGTGGATACACTAAATGCCCATCTCGAGTAAACTTTTGTGGCTTAAATCGGTGTTCCGCAAACTTTTTGTGTTCAAGGTACTCCTACCAAATCAAGAAATTTCAGATGTACAAAAGTAAGAGATATTATTATATTGTTGTATTTGTAGAGTAAAGATAATTTCAACAGTCCCAGGGTGTCGCATCCGCATAAAAACAAATTATTCATCATGATGGAAACCCCGTTTATCTCCAACTTGAAGCTGGCATTGGAAAAGGCTTTGGATAGACCTGTAACCTTACATCATATACAGAGGCATCTGGTAAGTCCATATACCTACCTGTACCTTGTTTTAGTAAAAAATACTTGGCTTGGCCTAGTTGGTACATTTATCATATTGTATTTTATACTGAGATGTTCTATTGAATAAATGTTTTTTATTATTATTATTACTTACTTATTAAATATGTATATTTATTTAGGTGAGCAAAACCGCAGATTAAATTCATTTCAAAATTAACGTCTCGCCTAATGAAACAAAAATAATTGTGCATACGTAGATAGCCAAACTACAGTATCTAACCCCAAATTTTACGCGAATCGACTTTTTAATTTAATCTAAATGGTCATAAAATGTATTGACTTATACACACTGGTTAAACCTTAATAAAGCAAAAAAAGAAGACTAGAACCATCTTGAGGTTTCTTCGAGTTCGACGATTTGAAGAACCTTTTTTGACAGTCAGTATGTGTAACTGAGGGAGACCTAGTATGTACCCCCGATGAGATTTGCATGAAAATTTAAACGTGTCTTTTACCATAATGCAGCTATTTTAGGGTGATACACGCCCTTCTTTTCTATGTGAATGTAAATCCGGGCTATTACTTTTCTCACAATGTTAATTATGTTTTTTTATACCTTAATGCTTCCGTTTTTTATTGCATTTTCATGCGCCAAAAATTCAAATATGTTCGGTTTTCAGAGGGTAAACTGGATTCGGGGGTTCATGTGAAGAGGAATGGGGGGCTCTGTCCCCCAAACCCCCCTAAATAATTATGTTCTAACCTAACCTATTTTCATGACTAACAGTCATGAAAATAGGTTAGTTAGAAAACGTAATATGACTGTTAGTCATGAAAATAGGTTAGTTAGAAAACATGCTAACGAACCTAATTTTTTCAATGAATTGGGCTTAGCCAAAGTGAACACAAATATACTTTAGACATCTTTCATAGAAAAAAACGTATAAATAGAAAAAAAAAGATTACCCGCACCGGGATTCGAACCTACAACCATCACTATGGGCGGCGGCGACCGTAACCATTCATCCGTTATGGACTTCCGTGCGATGCCGAAAAGTTATAAAATTTACTATTATTATCGCGCATGCGTACTTTATCCAAGGATTCTATTGGTGCGAATCTGGTTCCCTAACATCCGGCTATTTCCGGGGGGGTACAAACTAGGTCTCCCTGTAACCGATTGTTATTTCAATCATAGGAAGCAACATAAGAGGAGTTTTTTTGAGTCATCGGATCCCATTTAATCTGAGATAAGATGTCAAAACATATTTGACCTACACCTATTGTTATTTTCCACTCTGTCTTATTTACTTGAAATCTTTCCCCTTTTTATATTCAATAAACAAATATTAGATAAAATCCATGTATCCCCCATTTGTATATATTTTGTATCACAACAAAATATATACAAAGTAGATTTGAGTTATGCATAGTGACAAAAATTTGTTTTCTCAACAATTAACCGTTTTCTTAACATAATATACCATAAATCTTTGGCCTGTTTTGGGAAAAAATAGGGGCCGTCCATTAATCTGTTTATTTTTTTTTTTTTTTTGCAACTTTTTGGATCCCCCTCCCCCCTGGTGACGTTTTAGAATACCCCCCCCCCTCCCCCGAAAATTATGTGTACTTTTTTAGTACAAAGAATTAAGAATCTTTTGATTTTAATTTTCGTCAATGTTTTAAAGTGCAACTGTGTTTCTTTAAATTCATCAGAAAAAATAAATGCAGATGATTTTCTCACTAGACCCCCCTCCCCCTACATGATCTTTTGTGATTTTTTTTCCAGACCCCCGTTCTCATATTTGGGCTCACGTGATTAATAGACGGCCCCATACTCGGTTTCAATGACATCTCTGAAATCTCTTATATCTTTAGAGTGGCTATGTTTGTTTATTGCAAACGCGGGTAACGATAATGTTGTAATCATGGCCGGATAGCATTGAGTTAATAATAATTTATGTTATTATTTTTCAGATATTTATCAGATGTATGGAAGGAATAGTGTTGCCACTAAGCATAATAGTTTGTCTAGTGATTGGAGCCTATCTTGGCTATCTGCGAGGGTCTCACGATAACATCCCCTGGGGACAAGTGTTTATAATGCCCACAATAACTGCAACCCTTCCCATACTTTCAATAGCTTATCCGGCTCTTTGGATATTCCTCAATATTTATGCTATATCCAAGTATGTTTTATTTTGATCCTAACTAATTATCACAACTAGCTGACCGGACAGACGCTGTCCTCTCTATGTATATTGAATTCCAATTGATAAGTACATTAATTATTTTATCAATATGATTCTGACCAATGCAACAACTCTATAAACATACATCGACAAAGTTTATATTGTCCAAAGCACTTATAACAGTGGTACTAATAGAAACTGCGTTATAACACCGCTATGACGGGAATAGTTATTCCGGCATAAATCGCTTATACCACGCACTACTAATAATCATCCCTATACCTTTTTATAACTGTACTGTAGAATAGTTTGGCAACCTCGCATTTATCAATGAAGCTTGCGGTTGTTCCATACTACGGGGTTGATTTCTAAGCATTCCGTACGAACCCGATTGGACCCTCGGGAAAGTTCGTGTGCGTAATATCGCGAGTATGTACTAATCAGTATGAATATTTCCGAAGGTCGATTCGATTCATTGACAGCTTGGACAGGTTTTCGTATGTCAAGTGTCAAAATATGAAGAGTGCAGTGGTAGTTTGTCTCGTTGAACGTCGCTATTACTTCTTTATACTGGGGGTAGCCAGGAATAAAGTTGGGATGGAAATTATTCTTGTTATAGCTAATTCCTTGTTTTATTAGTAGCACTTTTGCGTAATTTGCGTGTATTTGAAGAATAACGTTCTGTTAGTACGGCTGTTAATGTTTGAATGAATCTATGCTCACCCTAAGTGAACACACATACACTTTCGACATCTTTCAGATAGAGCAAAGCTTGTGTTGAGTAAGTGAGAATGGTTGGCACTGTGATTCAGAATGTGCCCTGTAAACACCATTTAAAATAGATGCATCGGTCAGAATTATAGGTAATTTATCTATCATTAGCTTTCCCTGCCGTATAGTTAGGACCAACAAGACATTGTCCTGTGGTCCTACTATGTATAATAATTTTCCAATTTCTATAATAATAAATTTCCATTTATGAAAAAAAATATCTGATTAACTTTTAATAGGGGGGAGGTATACTACTGTTACCATCTATAATATAAAAGAAAGTTGGGTTAGTGCGAACACTTATAACTCGAGATCGGCTGAATAGATTTTTACAATGTTTGGTTTATTGGATTCTTCTCCACTCCGGATAACAGAATAATGATTAAAATTCGAAAAATGGATGGCAAATAATATAAAATATAAGTTATTATGGAACAGGTTTACTGCCAACAATGTCATCTATGAAAAATTCCATAACAACGCACTTTTTATTTACCATTGAGTTCAAAACATTGGTACGTAAATTTTTTATAGAATTTCTTTCAAGCTTTGAGAAATAATTTTTTAACAGTCAAACATATTTTAACCATATTTTTGTATAAATTACAAATTCGAAAACAACATTTATAGAAAGGACTACAGGACAATGTCTGTCGGGAAAGCTAGTTTTCAATATTTTTTGGAACAAATTACCATCTTATATAACAATATTTTTAGATTTAAACATCTCCTTCAAAGCTCGTTTAAACATCAACCAAATAGATCTGGCTCCATATCGGAAGAACTGAGTAAACCGCTCATGATGAACTACGGAATATCGGACAAAACTTCTATAGAAATATTTGTGTCTCTTTGGAAGACTTCTATAAACATACTGCTTGGGAAGGAAAATCTCGTCTCTAGATCAGCAAATATAGTCCATGTTTTAGGATCTGCAACTGTAAGATTTTTTTTTTATTAAACAACACTACTTTATGTTCTAACTCTCATTTCATATTATTTGTTTGCGTAAATATTTTTTCTATGAATATTGTCAATACAAAAATAGTATTTCTCCCACTCCTCTAATGCCCGTCCAATCTCGGATATTTCTAAGCCATGAGGTCAAATTCCAAACCCATTGTGAGTGTCAATATGTAGAAAAGATAGATTTGAACCTATGACCCTGCTGTGCTGTGCTAAGGAGCTAACATCCAGGCTACCAGCTGAGTGTGCGAAACTGCCAAGTAGATAGGATTAATTATGAGACATCTATTGACCTTAATGATAATCTTTTCGAGCAACCAAACTTTTGATTAGTCACCAGTGACACTAGATGGCGCAAGGGTATTTCTTGTGTTCTTGTCCAGGACTAAATCTTAACAAAAGTTACTAAGTTATATTTTTTTTTGTTAACATAACACTAAACAGAACTATTGCATATTCTGTTCACAGAATGGCATTATTGTTTCATTCTCATTTTACTAGATATTTTAATAAGTGTTTTGTTTGTTTTCAGGCTTTGTGTTGCGTGGATAAAAAGGGGATACTCTCGTGGCCTAATCCTACGGCGGAGAAGGTTTTTATTTTGCGTAATTCTTCTAGTCTCTCTCGTTCTTCCAGTAAAAGTAGCTGTGATGTAGATTCTTCCGGACATGCTGGGGACGCAGGAACAAACGGTGATGGAAACCACGGATCCATAACCACCATCCCTCGTTTGAACCCTACAACTGTGGCAGAGGTAATACTTACTTCCAATTTATTACTATTTCGACCAACCGCAAAATTAAAAATTGTTGTGTTACCTTCCGACATCTAAAGTAAAATAAATAAATCCCTAGTCTCTGATAATATGAATGTGGCATTGTTTGTTTATCTATTGTTTTAATTTCCCCTGTTTAATACCTTAGAAAAGCAACCATTATGTAAATTTTATAAATCCTTGAATTTTGAAGCTCATCTTAATTAATTATTACAAAATAACTAGTCCCCCTTTAAGAGTTTAGTCGCCTCGAAAACAATTTGCTTTAAAAATTCTTAGTGAAGCCTGGTATCTAGGGTGTATACCACCTGATGAAAAAAATGCTTAGAGAGGCTCAGAAATGAAGACCCTACGAAGAATTGCTGGGAAGACCCCCAGAGATATAATGAGGAATACGAGGGTACGGGAAATATGCGAGGTTGGAGATATAGTAAGATGGGAAGGGCAAAAAACAAGATTCCGATATAATGGATTAACTCATCCAGACACCCCCACATTGCATTTCATGGCCGACCCCATAGAAGACGATTACAAGGCAGACCAAAGAAATTATTATTGTTAAATAAAATAATGAATAAAAATAAATTTTTTTGTTTGCAGGTGTTGGATTTAACACATGACCAAAATATACCGTTCAAGCTAGAGTTTGACGATCCTTCGTGGAAAAATCACCTGTCTTGTCTTAAACCATTAGGGCTAGCTATATTAGTGAACACTTGTAACATGGACACGCAGGAACATTACACTAATTTTTGTTCACATCTTAGCTGTGAAGCTACCCAGAGGTAAGGACTCATATATTCACACTCTTTTGAGCATCCAGACTTGGAAGCCATAATGTACTTAATATCCAAGTAAACATAAATATTAAATTCCAATTTGTACATATATAAATGATACAATTAATTTTTTAGTATTTCTTTACCATAAATAGTCAAGTCAAGGTAATAATTTATTGAAGTAAAATAGCTCACCTCCTGATACAATTGATTGTAAGGTACATACAATTTATTTTTTCAGTGAAGACGTGGTGCCTGTAACTAACAGAAGGTGTCTGTGCGAGCTTGCCAAGCAAATTGGGTTTGTGGAAGAGGCCAAGAGTATTTACACTCTGTTGGCACCTGTTGCCACTTTCAGGCATCTGGTCAGTATCTTCTATACTAATAATAATAATAAGGGGATAATTTTTAACGCGCCGTTTTGTGACACAATGGCCACCTCAAGGGCGCAAGGCCACCTCAAGGGCGCAATATATAAAGATGAAAGATTTGATTGTTTGTATGTTTGTTTATTTGTTTGCATTGAATAGGCTCCGAAACTACTGAACCGATTTGAAAAATTCTTTCGCTTTTGAGAAGCTACACTATCCCCTGTGAACATAGGCTGCGTTGAATTTTCAAAAATATTTGGGATCCTTACTAAAACTCCAATAATGTAACCCAAGGTGTAAAAACATCGCGTGCGCTGTGAACACTATTGATGATAGAATAAAATAATGTACTACGACTTTGTAGAAGACATAATTATCTACAATAAGTGTCGCGACAGCATATGTCTATCAGTCATTAGTTGTTATTTTTTTCTTTATTATAATTATGCCACAGTAAGTGTTCATTTATTTAAAAAATTTAATTGAAATGCGGCAGAGATATAGGTGTCACTGTGGTACGAGTCGGACGGGAGGGGACCATTAGAATGCTACATTATTCCAGATTAACATAGCCTATAGAATATTTTGATAAAGTTAAGGATCTATAAAGATCATAAGAAAACTGAATTATTTTTTTTAAATACCTATGTACCCGTGCGAAGCTGGGACAGATTGCTAGTGTTTAATAAACTAAGGGCCAAAATTATAAAGACTGGATCAAATTTTCGAAAGAAGTGGTCGGTCAGTGCTCGAAATTCGACCATAGATTATAAGTTTGACCATTATTAAGGTTCCATTGTCAAAGACTGAGCTAGCGCTATTTCAATGTTTCTTGACACGTATTCAATGAGATATTATACTGGAGATGCAATTCCATACAATTTTTAGTTTGAAAATAGCATCACGAGTTAATTTGAAGTAGAACTTAAATAAAAAATATGCAATCAAGTATTACTGATGTAAATATATTTGTCTTTGTCACACATAATACGCCAAACGGCTAAGTGCTGTCACCTTCTACCAGTACACATTAATAGAAATTTCTTTTTGTGCGTAGATGTATTTGTCTGAATTGTCTAAGAACCTTTTGAAAAAGATCTTTCGTCTTTATTAACGCGAGGCAGACAACGTACAGTTTAAAAGCACATTTATAGACCTGGGCGTCACTGTCACCAAGGATTTCAATTTATCTGATATTGGAAGTCATTTCAGTGTCTCACAGTACCAATGTTTACCACCATCTACAAAACATATGTAAGACCTCTCCTGGAGTACGCATTTCAAATCTGGAGTCCTTACTTGATCAAGGACATTATCCTGCTAGAGAATGTCCAGAGAAGGGCTACCAAGTTGCCTCTGGGACTTAAAAAACCTAGAATATCCAGAGAGATTAAAGATCTTGAAGTTATCCACACTACAGGAGAGAAGAGCAAGAGGTGACCTGATTGAAACTTTCAAAATGTTGTCTGGATACTACAGTGTGCCTGATTTGGAACATATATTCAAAAGGAATGCCAATGAAAACCTCAGAGGACACCACCTAAAGTTGAGCAAATCTCGCTTCAAATGCAATCCAAGGAAGCATGCACTCAGGAACAGAGTGGTTGACATGTGGAATAAATTGCCTGAGAGTGTTGTGTCTGCTACTAGTGTTAACCAATTTAAGAACAGACTGGATGATTATTTGAGAGACAATGATATGGGCCTATTAGCTTGAGCTGCTTGCCCATTACAAATAATAATAATAATTTTTTTTTTTTCGAAAATAGAAAATATGATTTATTTATTCGAATTAAACATGTTCAGTTTGATAAAAACACTGGTTATAGTGTACTTGCTTCTAAATTTCGTCGGGCTAGAAAGGGCTCATACACATGGCTTAAACAAGAACCGTCAGAAATGCCGCTGGAGATTTCTCAGTTGTATGATGGATTTCGTAGAAATTTTTATGGAAACCCTCTGTTTGCAGAACAACCAGAAACTCCATATATAATTTTGATTAGGGAGCACTCTGTTTAAATATAAGTTGTATTGTTTTTTCTTAATAAATTGATAAAAAAAGCCTTTTTAAAATAAAAATTCCTCTATAGAAATATATACGCACTATTGCGAACGGGTGTATTTTTTAAAAATGAATTTTGAACGTTTTACATTTGTTTCAGCCACCTGAAGTGATAAGACGCGATACAAAATTTGCCCGATCATTACACCTCAGCACAAGAGTGAAAGTTCCTCTGCCCCACATGTTGGGAACCATCATCAAAGACCAAGCCGGAGGATTGCAACTGATCACACAGGTTTCATCCTTTTTCATAAAAATTATCATTTTTAAATCTAACCGAATTTTAGGATTGATTTTTATCCATAATGGAACCCCGGACCTCTGGATTATGAGACTGTCGCATTAGATAACTAGGCTGGCACAGTCATGAGGGGTTGCCAAATGTAATGAACATTTCCTCCTCCACTCACATGCCATTTGTCATACAGCTCCTCCCATTTATTTTGCTTCTGACTTGATTTTCGTTGAGAACAGAATCAATTGTTATTTGTTTTTATCTTCCTTCTCACACTATTTCTTTCAGCCTTGTGTATTCTTCTTTTTTTACTGTGAATGTGAAAATTTTTTGTGAAGACCAAATGGCGAATATTGTTTAGATAAAATGGTCACACTAAGCCATCCTTCGAACAGTAGTACAAGACCAACACCACCTGTATAAGAAAGCCTTAACGCTAGGAGTGTGATGTCACATTGTGAGGCCCAATATGCACTTGCCTATATCTGTATGTACTTACCTGTACTCTATGATATATGTCAAACAGCACAGCGCGGTGTGACGTTAGAGGAAAAATGGCCACCAGGTGGTGTTGTACAAGACAGTCATAAGCCCTTACGGCCGGTATCAAAAAAGCGGTTAAAGAACACTTTAGCTAAAGTAACTTTTAAAATTTAAAGTTTCCTTTAGGTTGACGCGTTTCATAAAAAATATTCCCGCGTACTTTAGTTAATGTTTGAAATTATTATTATTATTATTGATAATGGGCGAGCAGCTTACAGCTGATGTACCCATATCAGGCTTGCACAATTAATTATATCCCAAATATTGGTCCAGTTTATTTACACTTGAGGCTTCAACAACTTCACCAGGCAGTCTATTCCACACCTCAACCACACGATTGGCAAAGAAATGTTTGGCCGGATTGGAGTTGAACTTAGTTCGATTGAGCTTGTGGTGATGTCCTCTCAGATGTGTGTTAGGATTCCTTGTAAACATATTACCAAGGCTGGGCAGGTGGTAATGCCCATTCAGGATCTTATACGTCTCTATTAGGTCACCCCTGTCTCTTCTCGCTTTAAGTGTGGTCAATCCAAGTGCCAGCAGCCTCTCCTCATACTCCATGTTCCGCAGCACAGTGGGAATCTTTGTCGCTCGCCTTTGTACTCGCTCCAGAAGATCAATATCTTTAACAAAGTATGGGGACCACACTTGGAACCCATACTCTAACAAAGGACGCACATAGGACTTGTATATCTTCAGGAACATCTCAATGTTGATCTGGCTGAAGGACTTTCTGATTAGGAACAACACCGAGTTGGCCTTCTTAACAATTTTACCAATATGTCAAAAAAATGTTTGAAAATTGGTAGCAGTTGGTATTGTTACCATGGAAATTTATGAAAAACATAGGTTGTTTACTAATATTTTCGCGGAATTTCTGTTGATCTGTCAATTTCATTTCTTAATAGAGCATCAAAGCGCCGTTTTTTGTGTTAATTTATTATTTTGGTTTATGAATTAGTAAACGAAATCTGTAAACAATAATATTCTTCCCGTTTTGCTATGTTTTCCGCCCTATTTTAGTAATTTTTTCCACAAATGTTCATCTTTGTGACGGAGAAAAAGCGCCACGAAATTTTCTATGAACTCCGACGGCAAAAGATTGAACTACACTAAAGTCGACTTTAAGTCCCAAGAACGGGACTTTAACATAAAGTATCATGTTGTTGTTATGAAACGCATTATTTTTTAAAGGAAACTTAAAGTCTCCTTTATTTTTTATGAAACCGGCTGTTAGTGGTTCAAATTTTACACTTATTGTTTTAATGATGATCTAATGATATAGTTGGTTCAAAATGAAAAAAAAAATAATTTAAATTTGTCAAATGACAATCTCCGAGTAATGGTTATAAGTATAGAAGAATTCCCAAATAAATTAAGGTTACAGATCTGGTACCCTAGTTAGATTCAACAAAATGACTGCCACCGTCAACATTTTAATGATACCTTCATATGGTGATTGGGTAAAGTTGGTAAAATCCTGATTCAAAAGATATGAATCTGTATTATAAACTTTGTGTATTCACATAGTGAAAGTTCGTTCATTATGAATTTAATGAAACACACTTAACTTGTACTTTTACAAAATTTTATATCGAATCTCAAGTTTTGTGAAAGTACCACTGTGTTTCATTAAATTCATCAGATATGAATCTGACAGTTGGTCATGTCGAACCTTCAGCATGACAGTCATTTTTTTTTTACGTAAGACTTTAACATAATTTCTGCATATCTACATAATATTGTTTCCTACAAACTGATAATATTTTTCGTTATTAGGGGACTGCTGATATAATCTTAGACTCGTGTTCCGAATTTTGGAATGGTCAAGATCTGTGCTTGCTGTCCCCGTCGGACCGGAAGAAAGTACTGGATTTTTATCAGCGTAGTTCCCTGACGGCTTACTGCTCGGCGTTTGCCTATAGACCACTAACTCGTGGAGTATCGCACGGTCTGTCATCCCTGTATTTGGAGTTGCCCGCAGACTGCCGCTCCTTGTATCCACCAACTCCCGGCTGGAGTGAACCTCATCCACCTCTTACCAGCCACTATCACTCTACAGGTAATTACTACTCCTACTTACTTCCAATGAGAGAAAAGCAGTCGTTACAAATGCCATATTCAAAGCATTCTATGTTTATCTCTCTCACTGCTGCCAGTAAAATAATGATAGTGTGAAAGAGACAGTGTGAACTTGACGTTTAGTGTAATTAAGCGTAGTAAACTAGACGCTCACTGAAATAAAATGTATGAACTAAGTAATAAGGTTCAATTCAAAACTTTTACAATATTAGTAATTCAGTAGATTACGCTTAATTAAGACATCAGGACTTGGGCATTTTGTCCCAATTAAGCGAATTTCAATTTTTTTTTGGTTGCACTAACGATGTGGTATTAGGAGGAAGAAATTCCAGTTGTATATTTTGTAGATTGTCTAAATGAGGGTGTGCACAATTTTCAACAGGCAGCAAAATTTTTCTTTGTTTAAGTTGTAAATTTTGGTCCTAAGTAGTTATCCAATTTGGAAAAATTTCAGAAGTCATCCATGTAGTTTTGTTTGCATGGTACTCCACTGATATCTTAACCCTTTAAAGCATGGGTCGGCAACCTTTTGTTGTAAAAGGGCCAAATATTTTTCATGGAGATCAGTGCGGGCCGCACTTGCAGTAGTTATACCTATTTACAATATTTATGTACAAATATTTTAGTTTAAAAAATAAAACTTAATTAATTTAGTTTTATTATATTCCTTTACTACGGGAATACTCTTTTGACAGATTAAACATAGTGGTTTTTCTTTAAATTCGATAAAAAAATATAAATTTGTGCGTTGCGGCGAGAATCTTGCGGGCCGCATGCTGCCCGCGGGCAGCAGGTTGCCGACCCATGCTTTAAAGCATCGAGGTCTAGCACTTTTTCCTATGATCAGTAGCTTTCGTTTGTCAGCACCTGACATATTGTACGGCGTAACACAGTAGTGTGGTTCATCGCCTTTTTATAACCAGACAGTGCAATGTGTTTACAGCATAAGGAACCATCTGGCATAGCATGACAATAGAGGCAGGTTTCTTCAGCATTGTAAATGTCACCAGCACAAAAATTTCAAAAAAATTAGGAATCTTAAATTTACTGTTCCAATTAAGCGGAATGTTGTCCCAATTAAACATATAAATTTACTAGTGGTTTCTGTTCTTTGTGATTTGTACCAAATAAGCGGCTGTCCCATTAAAGCGGAATCAACTGTATTGAAAATTAGATACTTCCTGAGTTGCTAGACTGTTGAAACTTCCAGATTAGCTCAGAGCACAATCACAATAAATAAAGAATCAACTTAAGCCCAATTTTTATTCGACCATTTAATTTCCATTTAAATTATTATTATTATTATTTTAGATTCCTTACTGTTCAATGATTTAAAAGAGGAAGATGTTTCCGATGTTGAAGGCTATTTTGATTTGCAATGTAATCAGGTATGTCGAATCACATACTTGCTTATTTACTAAAAAAAAATGTAGACAGTGTGTTTATTATAAGATGATAGGCAGGCAGTATAAATACTGATGTGCCTAGTGAGTAAGGTCTGTTTCGAGGTGTCTGTCCAGTCTATTCTTAGAATGATATAATCACAGATTTTGATTCCACAACTTCCTGCGGCAGTGAATTCCATTGTTCAACTCCTCTGTTTGTCAAAAAATGTTACCTGAAGTTTGTTGAGAGCAGTGTTGCGGACAGCTTTATTGTGTGTCCACGTAGAATGGTGTTCTCATTGAAGGTGAAAAGAGACGAAACAAATGGACAGGAGTAATTGCCATTCAAGATTTTAAATGTCTCGATTAGATCACCACGTTTACATCTTTCCTCCAGTGTGGGCAGTTTCAACAATCTCATCCTCTCCTCATAAAAGTCTTGAAAACCCAACTGGCATTTTAGTAGGCCTTCGCTGCACCCTCTCCAGCAGCTCAACATCCTTTCTGAAATACCTCCATATTTGGAAACCATGCAACTTTTATACGCTTTTAGGAATAATTCAGGGGTGATGTGTGTAAATGCTTTTTGTATCAGATATGTGAGTGAATTCGCTCTTTTTGTGATTTGGACAATATGCTCAGTCATGGGAGGCCATTTCAATGTTTTTTTTTTTGTAATGTTTGTTTATATTTATGTATACTAGTGGTCGACCAGTGCTCGAAATTAGACCATAACTAATTTAAATTATAAGTTTGAACATTATTAAGGTTCCATTGTTAAAGACTGAGCGAGTGCTTTTTCACAATTTTCTTTTCAAAGCAATGACATGAATATGCCAAATTTGAAATCTTGATATGTACAAAGTTTTTGTTATTAATATTAAAGACAAACAATGTTAATCTATTCTCAATTAGACCACAGATAAATTGAATTTTGAAAAAGAAGCTCCACCTTCCATATGAATATACTGCCTTCAAAAGCTTTCTGCGGCCATTACGAGGCGCTTTTTATTTTACATTTGTTTCTATGAAGTTGATGATATTTTTAAGTAGTCTGTGTGTGAGTATCAAATACATAACATTACAGTAGTGTTTGTAATGTATTTTTTATGCATGATTTAAAAAAAATATTAGCATTCGTCACTCCTTCTCTATATAAACTATAAGGGTGCAAAATTTCATACTCCTCCGTCCGCACAATTCTTGTGAAAATGGTCACAAAGTTTTTCCTTTACGTATTAATATATAGATTCAATAATAATTAATTCTTCAAACACATTCTTTGTAATACTTAGTTATTATACCAATTTATAAAGGAAACACTATAATAGATTATATTATTATTTACAAAATATATTTGTTAACTCTCCGCTGAAGATGGTCGCATAGTCGGACGAAAATATATTTTGGAAATAATAATATAATCTATTATAGTAATACTGCAAAGTTGTTTCCTTTATAAATTGGTATAGATTTAATATTATTTTTCTTACTTTAAACATTTTTGTTTGTTTTTTTTCTTCAGGTTTTTATAGGCATGGTCACGATGCAGTATCAAGCCCAGAGTGATATGGTAGAACTGATTGAACGTTTGGATAAGGCGTGTATTCGGTTTGTACATTTCAGCAAAGAAAACGAGCTCCGATCCAGAGTTTTTAGTGAGAAAATGGGCTTAGAAAGCGGATGGAACTGTCACATATCGTTGTCCAGCGATGACAGGTAGGCACCGTATATCAATTTTAGTTTCCATATTATATTTCTATGTGTTGTATGTTGTATGATACACTAACAATCATCATATTTACTTCATACGTACTAATAATTATATCATTCTCTATAATATGGTTTAAAATGTTTTTGCTTGCCTCTACAATAGGTCTACCTTCTATTTTTAGGTACTTAATCGTGTTGTTACGGTTTAGATCAATATCCTCAAAAAGTCATACTTGTCTATTGTATCTGTTGTCTTCATAGAGCTAAAACATAAAATTAATAACTGTTAGTGTGTGTTTATTTTTTTAGATTGGTAGAATTGCTTATGACAAGCAGATCTGTAACACAATTGAACAATTATAAAAAAGTCACAGTTAAAAATACACAAAAAAATCTTCTTGCTTCTTCTACTCAACCTGATATATCGTTTTCAAATGTTGTACACACTCATTGATAATCGTAATCTATGTTTAAATCATTTATAATGTAAAGACTGCATACTAGAAGCCACATTTACTCCTAAAATTTGTCTATGCAAAGGAAGCTGTTTATTCATTCACCTATGCGTTAGGATATTTATTTATAATGTCGATACCTTTTTCAAATACCTCTAGAAAATACAAGTAATGAAAGTCTATTATTTGCTATCCCGCTTGTCAGAATACTTTTAACCAATGAGATGAAAAAAGACAAGAATAGTTGGAATGAACATGACACCAAATATTGTCATTTTTGTTAGGGATGCCGCATACATAATTATTTAATGGTTTAAATGCAACAATTCGTGCTACAGACATCATCCACATTTGTAATTTCTGGTTTTTAATGGGACGACTTGAGAGTTTTAATAAAATTAACAAATTGAATGTGCGTGTTGTTTAAAATATAAGAAAAAATTCCAACATGTTTTTATCTATATATTAATACGTGATGAAAATGCTTCTTGACTATTTTTACGGAAATTGCGCGGACGGAGGAGTATGACACTTCCCACACTTATAGCTGTTTATATAGAGAAGGGGTGGCGAATGCTTATTTTTTTTTTTTTTAAATAATGCGTAAAATAGATTAAATCAATAAAAAAACACTACTGCAATGTTATGTATTTCATACTCACACACATTTCGATGTATTTGATATAGATCTTTTGTTCATCTGTGGTCAAATTGAGAATAGATTTATATTTTTTGTATTAAATAACAATAAAAAAATTTTTGACATATCAACATTTTAAATTTGACGTATCCATGTCATAGAACATTATAGGATGACGTCATCTGACGTTTACCGGGCGGCAAAATGGCGGCACACACATGCACAAACCATAGTGATGGGTAACAAACCACTTTGCATTGCGACCCAAACTGTGCGAATCTATAGTGATCCGAATCAGTTATCCTCACTTTGGTCAGTTTTGTGATACTTTTCAGCAATAAAACACATTAATATACCTATTCTTTTTCTTTTAAAATACAGATATTTTGTATTGTTCGTATAAATTATTAGCTATTACAAATTAAATATTTTATTCCAAATTATGAATGATTTTTCTCAGTGATAATAATTTTTGTTTTTATAATTTTATTTATCATACATACTCATATTTTTCTGTCGTCTGCTAGTTAATTTTTGTGTATAATTGTTACATTTAATGATTTTTTAATTATATCTACTAGTCCTTTTAATTTTTTTATGATTTTTTTCTTAACGTTGGTATTTTCTTTATTGGGCTGTGATTAGTTGGTATTTTCTTTACCGGATCAAAACATTCCTAATTGAACGAGTCGCCGGTAATCTTGAAAAAAAAAGGATCACTATATATGGTGTAAGTACAAACGGTCATTCTTTTAAATTCGTGTACAAACAGATCATTACGGCTCATAGAGATCTCATACTCTAATTGACTCGTAACATCTGTAGATTCACTCTATCCGTGACCCGATAAACACACTCATACCAACTCTAAATTTTTCCAGCCGCCCCGCAAATGTCAAAATCCAGGTGGCCGTTAATGGTCTATTGTTTTTGATAGAAAATTTTGAAACATTGCTCGCTCAGTCTTTGACAAAGGAATCGTATCAATGTTCAAACTTATAATCTAAATTAGTTATGGTTGAATTTCGACCCCTGGCTGACCACTAGTTTAAATAATTCCTCCAAGAAGTTAATTTTTTAATAAAAAAAATGTTCAAAATGGCATAATTCACATTCTGTAGGTGTACAAACACAGACGTTTTATTATCATTTTAATTATTAATCTCTGTAATGATTTAAGGTGTACATCCACTATTTTGGAGGTTATGTATTTTATAATAGTTAGAACAATAATTTTTTTTTTTTGTATAATTTTTTTAAAATAGTTAAAAGGTCCATTTATCATGTGAGCTCAGAAGGGATATTCTGAAAGCTCACCAATTATTATCACTAGGGGGTAGAAGGGTATAAAAAGTTGCACATCACTTCTTAACTATAATTGCTGACAAATTCAAACTATTGTAACAGAGTTCAAACTATTATAGAAATCAATGGAGTCCTGGAGCAATATATTTTACTTGAATGAGTTCTATAATTACATGGATCAAAATGAATTACTTATTTCTGTCATCCCTAACAGGCACATTTACAATTTCTTTATTCATTAATATTCAATTAACACAAACTAAACTATTGTGTCATGTCTGAATTATCAGACAGTCGTGATATTATGTGCAATGGAAGTGAAATCTCGGTTATGTAAAAAATGAATTAATCATTTTCTTAGTAATCTTTCACTTAGCTACATCGGGAAACAAAAATGGGTTCATAATATGGCAATGGCTTTGACGTTTGACAACATACCAACTATTTCTCAATAATAATCATAAATAAACAATTATTATAAATAAAAGTGTTTTTTTTTTTAAATAAAATTACAAAAATTTGGTGGTGTTTTAGAAGATTGAAATTGAAAGCATCTTCTAACTCCACTGGAGCGTGTTTTCTTCTTTAATTTAACAAAATTAGAAAGATTATATGGTATTATGCTATGTAGCTGAACAACATTCCCATACGTATAAAGTCATGTATGTAGTTATTTTTTAAATTGACCACTATTATATCGACAAATCCAAATCCATTGATAAGAATAATAGAAAACAGGTAAAAAAACCCAGTATGTGTCTTCATTTGAACCTAATCATTGGTAAGAAGTATTATTTGAAGTGAGGATGATTCCGAAAAAATAGGCACGATTTTGCAACAAATAATACTGATAATATGCGGATATTGTGGTTTTTTAACCAAATGTCAAAGCTATATCCAGCCGCCATAGTACTCGGTACCCGACGTAGCCAATGTTGAAAATTACTATTTCCTTACGTCAAATATTTTTGGGTACAAACTGTTAAATGGTCACACTTGAATAGAAGTGAAATCTTAGTAATGGAAAAATTTAACCCATCATTTTCTTAGATTAAAAGTTTTTTGACTTGGTTACTACATATTTGCGAGATTTGACTTTTTTTTGCATATTTGTGCGACTGCCTACAATCACATTTCTTAGAGTAGTTGTGTCTATAGCTGCTTGACTAACTGAAATATGTTATGTTGATTCTGAATGTTGCACATTGTTACGTGTTGCTATTTATATCAGAGCTGTCTCGCCCACAACGTCACAGAACTTCCCCACCCCTCTGTGTTCCGAGAAGGGGTGGAAGGGGGGCTCTGGAGGATGCAGACCTAAATCTACCCCCAGAGGTGATAGTTTTGGAGAAGATAGCCATTACCCGCATAGGTTTGTATGTAATGTTGTTCTTTCACATATTTTTGCATATTTTACATATTTTTGTATATTACCTACATACTTTTCCATATTTTTGTATATTAAGTACGTTATTTTGCATATTTTACATAGCTTTGTACATTGAATATTTTTTAGCATATTTTACAGTTATTATGAAATTGGCAGTTATGGTTATAAAAATGGTATTCCCATAACTAGCATGTAATATTATATCATTGTAATAATTTTATTATTAATCAATATGATGATCCCATTATTCCCGTAAAACCGTCAAATAGTGTCGGTAACTATTTTGGCTCTAAGGGAAATCATGCTTGAAATTACAGTTTTGCCAATCATTATGCTGATAAAAAAAATTTTTTCATCATACCAAATTTATGAAACAAAATATTACCTATGTGCATCATCAATAATAATTATAGATTTAAAAAATTAATTCTATAAAGTAAAAAAAAAATGAATGTGAAAAAAAGCAATATACTTTTTTTTGTGATGTTTTCAAGTCAAAAGCAAGCTTATCTTATTAATTCCGGTACTATGTATTTATTTTAAAGTAGTTTTGATATTTATATTTTGTACTGACAGTTACAGAAAATTTGTTTTTCTTTTCATCCTTCTTTTACTCACATACCCTATGGTTACCAGTACTCTCCCTCCCCCAATCATGTGGATTTTTTTGCAGGTTATGCTACTTATTTTCTTTCTTTCTGACCAACACCAGGTTTTTTTCCCACCCTGTAGATACTCTGCAAAAAGGTCTTTACTACTTGAAACGAACTCAATGGTGCACGATTATGTGTGTCACATATAGAAAGAACTAGGTATCGCATTTCCGAATTTATACCACTACCATTCCCTATCATTGGCAGTTCTCATGTTTGCTTCCATGAGCATAGGTACTCCTGTACGTGAAAGCTGTTTTTTTTTTTTCGAAATAGGTACCTACTTATGTATAAAATAGTGGGTTTTTGACTAAGGCATTTCAAAGTGGAGAGGGAGTGAACCCCCTCTCCTGGATGTGATAACACTTGGTGCCAATGATGAGTAAAAATGCCTTTAACTCTCATCAAGTTCAGTGATTTTCTTATGGTCATTTCAAATGATTTGTCCCTGCTTTTTTTCTCTTTGAATACATACTGTTATTTGCTCCATTATTTTGCTGCATCTTGCCTATTGTATTATACCCACATATATTTTTACATAGTTGTTATATAGCATTACAGAAAAATTCTAACCTATATCTAAAATTTTGTTGAATTGTTCAAATATTATTTAAGTGATCATAGTTACCCACTCTTTGTGGTAACTGAAAAGACGGTTGGTATATCAGTAAAATAAACACCACTCGCCATAACAGCTTTCTATGAGTGATGAAGTGCTTTCTCAACATGTCAAACATGTTGAGAAATCTTATGCTCCATTAGGATTTTGAACCACTATGGCACCCTAGCTGTGCCATACAGAGGCCCCAACCTAGTCTTGAAAAGGACCCAAGAATTTTTAGATGTGTTTTTCAAGCCATGTAGGCAATAAATAGAGACCGTGATAAAAATGGATATGCTTATATCCTGGCGCCATCTAGTATCAGAACTTACTTACTGAACAAACTTTGGTTGCTTAAAAAGGTTCACACACAGTCCAATAGATGTCTCGTCACTTTTACTACATTCATAACAATAATTATCCTATTAATATTTATTAAACTACACGTCAAATAATAATTTCACCATACATCACCGATTTATACTAAAATGATTTTCTTTTTCTTTATTTTAGCTCATTGGAAACATCAAAGCCATTGAGTAATTCGGCACCGGGAGCCATAAATTTAGAACATTCAACTGTCAAATTTGACAACGAAACTAGTCACGTGAGATACAGAGCCCGGGATGATTCTATTGTCTCACAAACACAACAAAATCTCGTAAAGAACATTTTCTTATGTTAAACATTACAAGATCTTACCAAACAAACAAACACTCACTAACACTGCTGAAAATGTAATTTGAAGGTGTCGCCTCAAGCCAACTCCAATGAGAACAATGAGAGAAGAGTGTCCCAAGATTCCGTCTTGCTGGGTGGTTGGGAAGGTGCTGGTGAAGGCGCCGAAGGATGTCGCTCCTTATCTTGTCTAACTGATTCAACCGATCACTCTGCACCAGTTAATTTTGATATGCGTAATAGGGTGAGTGGCTTTTTATGCCATTTTATTTTATCCCTGATCAACACGAAAGCAGATAGATATACTCTTGCATGGATCTGACTTAACAAATGCTCTCTTTCATTGAAAAGTATCAATATATTGATGCCAACCTGACACTTTCGGAGGGAGCTTAGTTTAGGAACAGTAAAAAATCTCAGTCTCGTTCACTTATTAAAGAAATATCTTCATTTTGGGAGGGGAAAAAACCCCCATTATCCTCCCTTGGCTATTTTTAATGGTGAATTACGAGCTCACGACCGTCTTCTACTGTTGTTTCAAAGGCTGGCTAATGCGATGGTTTTCTAGGAAAGCGGTTCCATCATGTAGCAGCCACAATACATTTTGTACTCAGTGGTCACAACAGATTATCACCCGCCCATCAGTGACATCTGACCGACAAGCGTTTTTATTAGACAAAAGTGGAAAGATCCGTCTTGCCATGCGGAAAGATATTTCAATGGATTTTTGGTCAATCTCTAGAAAAAGTTAAAAATAGTTTTAGAATTTCAGAATGTGATAAATCAATAGTTTTGTTCCTTTCTAGGCTAAATTACCACGCGGAATAGACAACATACGTCCCCACATAGAGCAAGTAGATAACGTGCCGTTGTTGGTGAGCCTCTTTACGGACTGCACAGCAAGTACAGCTCGACGAATGCTGGAAATCATGCAAGACTACTCCCAAGTTGTTTGTGTGATGGGGTCTGCCGCTAACAAGGATAATATGGAGATATTTATGCAGGCCGACGCAAGGTACTAAATCATTATTATTCTTATTATTATTAGGTAGGCAGCTTTTGCTGTTTTGACCCAAGTTTCAGCTAAGTTGTTTCTATACTAATATTATAAAGAGGAAAGATTTGTTTGTTTTTTGCATTGAATAGGTTCTGAAACTAACTCTATACCAATTTGAAAAATTCTTACTTTGTTGGAAAGCTACACTATCCCCGCGCCACATAGGCTATATTATATTTTCAAAAAAACTAGGGATCCTTACTAAAACTCCAATAGTGTAAACCAAGGTGTAAAAAAATACCTAAAATATTCTTCACATTGCGTACATTGCTAAATCTATTGATGATAGAATAAAATAATCTACTACGACTTTTCAAATCACATCACTATTTACACAAAAATATTGTGACGGCGTACGTCTAACTATTATAGTCATGCCACAATGAGTGGTTTTTTTATTTTAAAAATTTAATTGAAATGCGGCAGCGATGTAGACGACACTGGGGTACAAGCATTAATCTGAAATAATGTAGCATTAGGGTGAACACACGTAGAACGCTGATTCTGACCGACTATGCATTTGAATGGTGATATTCACAGCAAAAGCAGGAGCCCACTTTCGGCATGCCAATTTAAATGCATTGAAACCATAGAAAACATTCTTTGCTACAATCGATGCCGGTCGGAATCGGTGTTCTTTGTGTTTTCACACGTATAATGCTACATTATTTCGGATTAATATAGGCTATAGAATATTTTGAAAAAGTAAGGAATCTTTACATATTTTTTTTTTTTTTTTTTTTTTTTACCCATCACGCCGTGTCCCGTAAGGGGTAGGCAGAGAGAACGGACCTCCACTCTTTTCTATCCAAGCATACTTCTTTCGCTTCATCCACCGACATAATATTTCTCATACACCCTCTCCTATTTCTCTTACTTCTTACATGGCCTTCCTTGAGGACGGAATCGATGTGTTCGATCCACGTCATTCTCGGTCGGCCACGCTTTCTTACACCTTTCCTTTCAGCCTTATGAATTCTCTTTGTCATTCTGTCTGCATCCATTCTTTCCACATGTCCAAACCATCTCAACTTATTAACTTTCATCTTTGTCACAACACTTACTTCCATACCACATTCCTTCCTAATATTTTCATTCCTTTCCATATCCCATAAAGTTTTTCCACATATTCTTCGTAGAGATTTCATCTCTACTGCATTTATACTACATTCTTCTTTTTTCGTCCATGTCCACGTTTCACAACCATACATCATCGATGGTAACAGGATTGCTTTATGCACTAGTTTCTTTGCTTGTAGTGAGACGTTGTTGTTTCTCATTATAGGTCTTAGTGCACCGCCCACCCTGCAACCAGCAACTTTCCTACGCTCAATTTCTTTTTCACACTTTCCATCCCGACTAAACATGCTTCCTAAATACACATACTCATTCACTTGCTCAAGATATTCATTTTCTACCGTTATTTTGCAATTCGTTCTTGCTTCATCCCTTTCAAATACCAAAACCTTTGTTTTGCTGACATTCATTTTTAGACCGTTTTTTGCACAATTTTCAAACACACTTGACACAAGTTCTTGCAAATCATTTTCACACTCAGCCATAAGTACTAAATCATCGGCATACATAAGCGCACATACTTTTATTCCATTCAATTCAACCCCTATATTTATATCTTTTAACCCACTGACGCAAAAATCAAAAAACAAATTGAACAACCATGGTGACATGACGCACCCTTGCTTCACACCCTTCGTAAGACAGAACTCCGGTGAAACGTGACTATTCACCTTCACACACGCAGTACTATCCGAATATAGCGAAGCAATGCCACGAATCAACCGGTTGTTCACTCCATAGATTGATAGAACCTCCCATAATTTACCCCTATCTACCCTATCATATGCCTTTTCCAAATCTACGAATGCACAGAAAAGCTTCTGATGTTTACTCAAAAGCTTCTCCGTAATCATCCGCAGTGCGAAGATCTGATCGGCACATCCCCTCCCATTCATAAAAGCCCCTTGTGCATCCCAAACTTTAGTTTCAGTTATTTTTCTAACCCTTTCTACTAATATTCTACTGTACAATTTACCCACGTTGCTCAACAAGCTGATTGCACGATAGTTGCCACAGTCCAACCGGGAGCCCTTCCCCTTGTACAGAGGGCAGATAATGGCTTTCCTCCAGTCACCTGGTGTACGGCCTTCCGTCCAGCACAAGTTGAAAAGCTCCAAGCACCACTGAAGCGTCACTCGGCCGCCATACCTGATAAGCTCCGTTGATATCCTATCGCAACCTGAAGCTTTCCCATTTTTTGCTTTCTTAATCGCATTCGTAAGTTCATTCATACTGATTTCGTAACTTTCATCATCCTGTCCATTTATACCTACTTGACACAAACTGTCGCATCCATCCTTAGTTTCAAACAGATCTTCAAAATATTCTTTCCACCTCAAACCTATATCCTTTTCCTGTGTCAGCATACATCCATTTTTATCTTTCAAACAATTCACTTTCTCATCCTTCCCAGACCTTTTCCTTTTCACTTCCTTCCAAAAGAGCTTTAAATTACCATTCACATTCGCACTCAATTTTTTACATTCATTATCCTCTAATTTTTTCTTTTTCACACTCACAAGTTTCTTAACTGCATTCTTCTCTTTCTTATAAATATCATACATAACTGTTTTGTCGGATTCATTCTTCGCACAAACTACATTCTTCCACGCATTCTGTTTTTTTTCCACAGCTGCTTTCACATCTTTGTCCCACCATGCATCGCCTTTTTTCCTACCCGTTTTAGATTCCCCACATACTTTAACCGCACTATCTACTATGGATTGTTTTAAAATTTCCCAACGTTCCTCTAAGCTATAATCAATTGATTCTAAGTTATTCAAAGTGTTTGCAATCAGACTCACATATTCATCCTTACAATTTTCCTCATTCAACTTTTCGATTCGTATCCTTTTGGAGCTTTCCACTTCTCTCGGTCTCGATCGCCAACCACGGAACAGATCAATTCTTGCAACCACAAGGAAATGATCCGTCCCTAGTTCAGCACCTCGAAAAACCCGAGTATCCGTAGTCAAACCCCTCAGTCTAGAATCCACACACACTAAATCAATCATACTTTTTTCATCCTTTCTTTGCCACGTGTATCGGTGGATCTCTTTGTGTGCAAAAAACGTATTTGCAACAAAAAGGTCCATTTCTAAACATAAATCCAATATCCTATTTCCATTGTCGTTAACCCGTTTATCCCCATATGCACCCAGGACCCGTTCATAACCCTGTCTTCTAACCCCAACCCACCCATTCAGATCACCCGCTAAAATTAATCTTTCGTTATCCCCTCGGTTCTCTGAAATATCACTAACGTTTTCCCAAAACTCATCCTTTTCAGCATCAGAAGTGCTGTCACAAGGAGCATATCCTATTACTAAGAACACCCTCGTAATGCCAATTCTGAAACGGATCCACATAAGTCTGGGACTAACTAATTTAAAATCTTTCATACATTCACTCATTCTCTTTGATAAAATAGCCCCCACACCCTGTTTCCCATGCTCCGACTCAGGCACACCAGACCACAAAACATTCAATCCATTTTTTTCAAGCATACCACAACCTTTCTTCTTTGTTTCATTCAGACATACTATATCCAAACCTTTTTCATTCATAATATCAATAACTTTAAATTTACATATGGGAATATATGGATATAGGAATCTTTATCTAAATTATTTTTTTAAATACCATCTACCTGTGCGAATCTGGGGCAGACCACTAGTGTTATAATAATCATCAATAGTTGTATATTTAATAATCAATCAACGTTATATTTCTGAGGTTTCTCAAATTTGCTTCTTGATTTTTTACTTCAACAATTCTTTAATTCATCAGCTATTAGAAAAATGTATTTTTAGTTCCCACAGTGAAGTACTTTTTTCACAATTTTCAGTTTTAGGTCAAGAGGTGGAATATTAAAAAAACCTAAAACGTTAAAGAACTCGATAACCACTGGCATTTGACCCCTGGTTAATGGGAACAAAATTGTTATAAATTTGCTCTAGTATAACCCCTTTCAAGGAATGTATCGAATTACCAGTCACCCTGTATTATCGTATTTTGTCATATTAAATCAATAATATAAATTCTTTCAGTATTGCTGTGGAACCTCTGTACCCTGTTTTGTGTCAAAAAATACCCCCGTACCAGTTACCAGAAAAAGGAATGGGACCGATTGATTTAGCCAGAACACTCAACTCTTTACCATGCTCCATATCTGTAAGTTCATATAATTTTTATGACTTCTGTATCCAATCTCAACAAATAACAAATTCTGTATTCTTTTATGCCTTCTCAAATATTTCAAGATCAAAATAATAAGTTTAGAATCGAATCGGTTGGTAGCCTATTGGTTCAGTTGCTGACATTCGTTCTGAAGGTTGTGTGTTTGATTCCCGGTGCCGACCATCTTCCTCTTTCGCAGCACAAATTTTGTTTTCTGTGAAAGGTGTTTAAAGTAATAAATTTGTCTTCACTTTGGGTGAGATCAGATTCGTTTCATATTAAAAGAAGAAAGAATGAGTCTTCAATTTGTGCTTTTTACATATACATAAACTTGTTTTCTAGTTTATGGCAGTAATTATTACACCCTCGCCTGTAATTAGAAATGGATTTTTAATATTACTTGCTTTACTTACTAACTAATACCCCATATATGCTCAGATTTTGTATACTCTTACCCGTATGTGCTCAGATTTCTTATACTAATACATCCATATATGCTCAAATTTTGTATACTGTTACCCATATATGCTCAGATTTCGTATATTAATACCCATATATGCTCAGATTTCTTATACTAATACCCATATGTGCTCAGATTTTGTATACTGTTATCCATATATGCTCAGATTTTGTACTCTTGGCACTGGTCTTTATCATGACGACTGAATCAAATAAAATTATTTCCAGCACACTTTGCTGGAAAAGAGTGTTGGAAAGGTGCATATCGATTATCTCTAAAACATTTGGGAGAGATTCAAAGATTTAAGCATATTTTTCACTGTTTTAGAGTATAGGGTAATATCACCCATTTTTTTAGTTATGATCAGGCAAAATAATTTATACTTACTTGCACAAGAAAAGGTGTCAATCCCAGTTACTAGTTAGAAAATATATATAAGTGTTCTAAGAATTTTCATAGTTTGAGCAGCGTTTTCACTTTTTACATTATCATGCTTTCAGCATTTATTAAAAGTCGTTTGTACTAAAATCATGGTTTTACCCTTTCACCGTCATTACTTACATAATACAGTGGATCTGTGGTTGTCTGAAAATGTCATACAAGGCGGTTTAAAAGTCCCCCTATATTCCTAATTTTTTCCAAAATTGACCAAGAGCTAAAATCAAGTCCAATGCGATTTTCTTGTAATCTGAAAATTTTACATACAATAAACAGTGGTCAGTGTGTCAGAGATGAGCTAAGGACCGGATTACCGTGGGTCCACTGTATCTTTTATTTGACAGTCACCTTTTATTCCCATCAATATTGCTTGAATATTTACCAACCTTTTGCCTTTATGCTAACCGAAGATTGCCAACAAGCTAAAAGGTGCGCACAGTAGCGATGAGGGAAATAATAAAAAGGTATTTTTGTTCTATTCCTGTTATTTAAGTGTCTATGCACCAACAAGCTAATGTCCATTTATTTGCACAGTTATCGTTTGTTTCTGTTGTATAGATCAGTAATACCTGCCTCATTTGCTTTGCTAAGTGTTCCTTGAAATATGTTGAAGATACCTATATGTATTCGTTTTCACTCTGGATGAACTCAGATACGTTTGAAAATAACTGAAGGGTTTGAAACCTTAATGTTTGGTTACTAACGAAGGTCTTCTCAGAATCCCAGCGCTAAGTCTTTCTCCTCAACAGATTTTGAATCCATCCACAGTGTCATGGTGCTATGATCCCTTTAAAATAGGTTTTTCATTGATATACACCAATTTCTGTTTAACCCTTTCGAAACTGGTGAACACGATCGTGCGGGTCGGTTTAAAACACTATTTCTCAGGTATCTGTTGTATTTTTGTGCGCGTGCCGGCCTTAAACGATCGTGCGCGGTCGGGTTTGCCGCGTAAAAATATTATTTTGTGCTTCGTTCGCTTGAGCGGCAGTTGTGTTTCTCGAAAGATCCACGTGCTGTGTTTTGACAATGGCTGAACGTAAGTACATATTATTTTATATTTTTTTTACTTTTTTAATTCATTTTTACGTTATTTAGATAAATAAGACAATATTAATGGCTTGTACTATTCTTATTTTGAATATAATATTTTTACAATAAATTTATACGCCAATGTTTGTACCCGCACGCACGTGCTGGCCAGTTCACACTTGAACCGTTGTATTGCCTGGAGGACTTGGAGGAGTCTAAGACAAAATGTAATATTTCAATACATTGAGCATTAATATTGTTTACATATTTCATTTTGAATGCATTATTTTGTATTAGGAACCACGTTGGAACATTTTGATTTCGATGACACAATTTTGAAGTGGATTGGAGATGGTAATGAGTCGGAAATTGAAGGTTGGTCCAGTGATGATGATGTTGAAGAAGAGATTTTGTTGAATAACACATCCAGTATCAGCTCCAGCCAAGTGCCAGAATCTGAAGTAGAGTTAGGAAAAGACTCTGTTGAAGCCACTGTTATAGATTCTAACACTGAGGTAACTGGGCAGCCGACATTGGAACCAAGAGCGGATACACCTTTGGCGCCAGGGGGGAGTCACATAGTAAAAAAAGATCATTTCCAAAATTTGGTATGGTAACTAAACTTTTCTTAAAAAAAAAGGTCATTTCCAAAATTTGGTATCTAGAAACTTCACTTTTCTTAAAAAAAATGGCCTGGACCCAACCCAGGGGGGGTCATGACCCACAAGAAATTATAATTTTGTTATGATCATAACAGAAAAGTAGATATTTTATTAATAAATGTAAGTACTGTAGTTAAAAATAGACAAAAATATAGGGCCTGGACCCAGCCCAGGGGAGGGGTCATGACCCCTGTGACCCCCCTCCTGGATCCGCCCTTGATTGGAACCTGAAATTGTAACACCATCAACTTCAAGAAGAATATTTTGGAAGGAAATGGTATTTGCAGGCAAAGAACATAAATAGCAAAAATTCACTTTTCCTTTAAAAAAATGACCTGGACCCAACCCAGGGGGGGTCATGACCCACAATAAAAATTATAATTTTGTTAGGATCATAATAGAAAAGTAGGTATTTTATTAATAAATGTAAGTAGGTACTGTAGACAAAAATATAGGGCCTGGACCCAGCCCAGGGGGAGGTCGTGACCCCCGTGACCCCTCCTGGATCCGCCCTTGATTGGAACCTGAAATGGTAACACCTTCAACTTCAAGAATAATATTTTGGAAGGAAATGGTATTTGCGGACAAAGAACATAAACAGCAAAATTTGTCGCAAATTAATCCTGACCAGCACGATCGTGTGGGTGCCTAAAATATTAGAAGAAGAAGAAAAAAAATTTTTTTTGTATTTTTCCCATGATGTACATTACACTTTTAGTCTGTATTGATACAAATAAGTAAAAGAAATAAAAAAAAATTCTTCAGGATTGAAAGGGTTAAACTAGAGATGAAATGTGTAGTAGTTAAGCCGGAGACCGGATATTCAGCCAACTTAGCTGCCGGATAACTGTCAAGGGTACATTGTAGCCCAATTAGACAAAATTTGCCAAAATCTACCTTCCAGGAGTATGCAACGAGAAATGTTTTTCTGAAACTGGCCTTATTTACAAAAACAAGTGAAATCGCTTGCCACATCTTAATGTAGAGAAATTAGTATTCATTCACCATAACTTGACCTTAGTGCAGTATGAGTAATAATTACTAATTCATTGGAATTCAGTGGAATTATCCAGTGAATACTGATTGTATTTCTTAAGGCCCAACGCATCAATGTGTAGATAAATGTTCTTGGTAGCCATCTATAATATAAAGTTATGTAGCGGATGAAGGTAGTGATAGAAAGAATCTGAAAATCGCATCAATTTAAAACCAATAGATGGATATAAAGAAGATAACAGCATTGCTATACTGAAATCTGTTGATTTCTATGGATTAGCTTTTTCGGGCCAACTTTGTTTTAAAATAATTTAAATGAAACAATTGATTTGTTATTCCACAATATTTATTTACCTGACTAGTTTCGCAGGAACAGGTCCTGCATGGTCACAGGTGACTTAGAAACGTGACTTAGAAACATGTTTCTAAGTCACCTGTGACCATGCAGGACCTGTTCCTGCGAAACTAGTCAGGTAAATAAATATTGTGGAATAACAAATCAATTGTTTCATTTAAATTATTTTATTTAAATAATTCCACCAAGAATGCACGTTCAATTCGTTAATCAACTTTGTTTTGACAGTAATAATTATTATTTACTTTGTGGGCTTCTTCCATTTTTGACAAAACCCTTCTAAATGAAAATGTTTCAACCTAACAGAGTGTAACTCCATGAATGAAAAGTTTGTATGAGAAAATAGGCAACTAAATTGATTTTTACTTAAAATTGGTTGATAAAATACTTCAAATGTTATCAAATCAATCCATTACATGCTTATTTACCAATCTGCATATACATTTGATATGTGTTTCATATAAAAAATCGTGAAAAATCGAAGAAGCCCGGAAAGTAAATAATTACCCAATGATTTAACAGCAAGCTATGAGAATATAATATCATTTCGATCACAATTAAGATTTTTTATTCCAGATTATTTGTTTGAAAACAAACAGATTGGTGTATTTTGTCGATCAAAAAGCTTCAAAATTAAAATTCGTTGTAATGTGTATATTTTCTCGCTGTGTTTAATGTAGATGTATATAATTACATATCATTTTGGTTTATGTTGTGGAAAGTTCTTCATATTCATGGCGTTACGGGTGTTTCTAAACGGATTTTCAAAGGATCAAAGCACATCAAAAATCACATCATTAGTTTTCACTATGTAAATACACAAATTATAAAATATATTTTTGTTTAACGACCCCCATTCACTATCACTCCATTCATCCAAATGGAGTGATGTCACTCCAAAAAATAATCGTCAATGGGGAAAACCATATGGATGAATATGATGAGTCCGATATCCATTAGTTCAAAACTCAAGTATTGCGTCAAGCAATTCATCCATCACTCCAAAAGGATCATCAATGGGGAAACTCGAGTGGGTGTAGTCCAAGTCGTTATGTCACATGATTGTCAGTGTTAAACCAAATTAGTCTCGTTTGGCATAATCCTTCCACCAGGGTACACATGGCACTGTTTTTAATAACAACAAAATGAAAATATATTATCGTAGTAAAATTTAGTTAAAATGATTGAAAGAAAACTCACATTTCACGCCTGTCAAAATGGGGTGACATCGGTTCATTTGGACGGATGGAGTGATAGTGAATGGGGGGCTTAATACAAACTTCCAACCACACATTCATAATATTATATTCTTTATTTAATTATAATCTTTCTTTTTGTAAACTGTTAGTTTACAAAGCCTCTCGCTGAAGATGGTCTCCAGATATAAAATTATCATAATACTGGGGAGTGGGGAGGGTCTTCTAAAATTTACTCTGTATAACGGGGGCGGGAAGGAGGGTTCCAACAAAAGTATTTATGTTACTTTCCAGTACCTAGAGCAAATTACATAGTAATTGTGATTTTAAGTATACATACATAATAGTCACATGGGAGTTACGCAGCATTTAGGGAAAGGGAAGGGGGGAGGGCAAAAAATGCCATGGCGCTTTTCATAGGGGGGAGGGGTTAATAATCTCAATAAATTGCAATACGTAATACTTCATAACTGACAAATATCTGGACAAATTTAAAAAAATTTACATCCTGATAATATTACATACTAACTTAATCCACGTTTGCTTCCTGTGTAAAATTTCTCCAAGCCTCTTGTAAGACTGCAGTGAATGCCCGCTTCATTGTTAATTTTAGCCTGCCTCCTCTTCTCGTCCCATCTGGATTGTAGAAAGGGCGTGCGTATTCAATGCTCTCTAGGAACGTGCGGAGAACATGGCCAAGCCAGCTCAAACTGCGGTTCTGCATTACTGAAATGATTGGCTGTGTGCTGTTCTGGCGTGCACATTCTAATCTGTTGCAATTCTCAACACTAAGTACCTAGTTTCTTTTGTTGAGCTTTCCTATTGATATAAGACCTCCTCACCAAATATCATGATACTAAATACTAATGGTCAATTCTGATTGCAGGTCGTAAGAGAAGCGGACGTATCTTTATTCTCGTTGGTCACATTGGCACGACACTTTATGATGAGCCTGTGGAATGCCTCGCAGTATTGGCTCAGTGCGTCTTGCAGCTTGCTTCTTTTACAAGTATGTACGCTTCATTTCATTCTTTGTTTATTCATAGCGTTCTTTACCTATATTTTTTCCTCTAATTTGTACTTTTTTTCTTAGATTTTGGCATTAATGTGTGGCATTCCACAAATCCTAAGTGTGGGCTCTGTGCTTTGGCTGTGTCTTGCAGTTATACCTGGAGTGAGTGTCGCTTTGACGCTGGCACCTTTAGACTCTAACGTGATGGCGAATGCAACAAATAAACCTCATACACACATCAATTTTTCGGTAAGGATTCAATTTTAAATTTTCTAGATAGAAATTTACACCAGAACATCTTCTTCTTTTACAAGGCAAGCTTTGCTTTCTGTGAAATATATTAAGAGTATGTTCATCTTACACTGTATGTATAGAGCTCAATGTTACTGAAAAATATTATATTACACCTCAGATCATAATATTTTTTTTTTTTTAAATCTACCACAAATGTAAATTTTTGCACAACCTCACATAGGTGAATACTTTAATGCCGACTGGTGAAAGATAAATAATTGTAAATAAATAAAACTTTAATTTGGATATCATTTCCACCGCATTGTCAGACTTTTTAAGCGGAGAATGAGGTTACTAAAGGACGAAATTGATTATCTATATATTAATATGTGAAAGAAAAACTTTGTAACTTCTTTTAAGAAAATTGCGCGGACGATGGAGTATGAAATTTCACACACTTACACTATATAGAGAAGGAGTGGTGAATGCTAGTATTTTTTTTAAATTATGCATAAACATAGATTAAATACAAGTTTATATTTGATTAAATAAAATAAATCAAAACAAATACTATTGTAATGTTGTGTATTTGATACTTCCACAGACTACTTATAAAGATCATCAACTTCATAGAAACAAATGTAAAATGAAAAGCGCCTCATAATGGACGCAGAAAGCTTTTTGAAGGTGGTATATTCAAATGGAAGGTGGAGCTCAAAATGGCGAGATATTGAGAATAGATTAATATTGTTTGTCTTTAATAATAATAGAAAAAACTTTATACATATCAACATTTCAAATTTGATATATCCATGTCATTGTTTTTGAAAGAAAGTTTTGAATTAGCGCTCGCTCAGTCTTTGACAATGGAACCTTAATAATGCTCAAACTTATAATTTAAGTAAATAAGTTATGGTCGAATTTCGAGCACTAGTTTTATCCTTCAATACATCATTGTATGAATCGCTTTGGAAAAATTTTAAGCTAATTCATAACCAGATTTTCATAACTGTTTTCCTGATCTAGCTTGCATTAATTTAATAATGTTTGTTTTATTTTTAGATGTGCGTTTTTGCAATGTGGTGTTACGGTTATAAGTTCCTGCCTTCAATTTTAATAATTTTACTATCTTACGTCACGTTATTGAAATCCTTCTGTGTCGACATAATACGATCAAACAACGAAACCATGGCTGAATGTGTACACGTGGTATATCCTAAGCTCTCTTCACGCTACAATACTTCCGATGTGTATGACGTCACACAGTCTATGGACAAACAAATATGGCAGAGTTGGGAGAAAGATCATGGCAGTGGATACATGATGGCGCAACAGATGACATTTTTAATGACTTCATTTTTATTCTGTAAGTGAAATATATTCATTTGTGTTTTATCCATCACTAGATGACTGGTTAAACGTTGTATCTCCTACATCCTAAACCTACCCTCTATTTACGGTCACTCACAACAAAATGTTGCACACACCACATCGCAGTATGCGTTTACACCAGCCAGAGCTAGAAATAGAGTATACTTTCTTTTATCCTTTATATTGGATACCATGGAAACAACAAGAACTAATTAATGGGCAATGACAGTTACTCGAGCCAGAGTTCTGGTTACATCCTTGGAGACCATATCAACAGTCAAGAAAATATACTCTATTTCCAGCTCCGGTTCCATGTTCATTTAGTGTAAATGCACCCTTAGAGGCGGGAAGACTGTATATGGGAAAACAAACGGTTTGGGGCACATGGGTTGAATGATTTACTAAGTCTATGACTTTAAGAAATATTTTTATGTTTTTAATATATTATTAGCTTGACCCCCCGTTGAACTTTGACCTAACCTAAAAGTAATTTACTCCTGGTTTACGCAAAGTTTGTTACATTTTAACCTTTTTTACTTGCAATTACCCTCCAAGGAGTGGTATTGAACTCATACTCCACTTAAACCTTCCCGGACATTAGTAGAACAGATAACCAATGTTTCATTGAAATACATTCACTGGTCTTTGAATCTATAGAGTACATACACACAAACATTCAGATATTTATATAGACTCGAATCATCTTCTCATTAATACCTTTCTAATGGAATCTGTTTTGGGTATACTGGTTGGATAATTTCTTAGTTTATAATGGACATTGTAACATTTTTTGTTTTTTCTAGTTATAGTTTGACCAACCCATTTGAATATTAAAATGTAAGGATATTTTTATTTTTTTCAGTGACAATATCTGTTTCATTTGTATACAGAGACTATTTGTTGTGGCAGAAAAATGTATTTTCTAACCGAACATGGACTGCATCAGTACTAGTTTTGTAAGTATCCGTCGTAATGTCAAGGCGTTTTCCATATTTTTTTTTAAAAAGAAGATACATCTATAACTGTTGATAAAATAGAAGCGATCTATACTCGACACTAGACACTCACTACAATAAACTGCAATGGGCTTGCTATTGATTTTGCCTCCAGATGATGATCACCACCCATTTTTAATGTGTCTATTCATGCAATGACCCCAGCAAACAAATGCATTAAAAATATTTTGCTAGTTACAATTTTTCCCGTTCAAATCAATGTAAAATTCAATAATACATTCCATGCTGAAAAAATAGTATTTTCTGTAGTATGTTCTATATTAATAAATAATTTATCGCATTTAATTTATTTGGTTGATGTCTTGGTCTCCAACTTTTATCTGTATATCTCATTAATTATTAAATATCATAATTTTTTATTCTAGGTTTTTCCTTCAGTTATTTTATTGGTGTATTTCGTGTCTAAGACCAGACGATTTAGAATTCAAGTATCCTCTACCTCATTTAATTATTCTATTCACATCGCCACTTCTCATAATTGTCATTAACGAAGGAATTAAGTGGCAAGAAATCAAGTAAGAAATACATTTTAACCATAATATCATACAAAGGGAGTTCAAAATATTATCGGTTAAGATATGAAAGAAAAGGCAAATTTTTCAATTTTTGCACTGGAAATTCTACTTGGGGTTAGAATCCTGTTTCAGATTGGAAGTAAATTATTATATTCCACTAATATGACGCGCTTTTCCATCAATTTAACCGGCACTTTAGAAAAATCCGCCAAAATTTTAGAGAAACAACTTTTATGTCAAAACAACCCGTGTAATTTTTTTCTCAGATATCTCTCTTAAAAGCAACAATCAAAACAAAATATTTTTTTATTTTCAATAAAGATATTATTATTCTCTTATTTTCATCATAAAAGATATTAATAGTGTAATATTTCTTGATCAAGATGAATTTGTTTAAGAAAAAGCAAATTTGGCGGCCATTATGAGAATTTTGACATATTTTGGAAATCACTTGCAGCTCTTTGTTCGATATCGTATGTAATAACGTTTGTGTCAACCGAAATTCAAAATTTTGGTTGCGATTTGAACACACGTATCTATTTATTTAAACATTGTTGAAGAAGGGAGAAAACGGAAATACAATCACATAGATTACAATCCATAGATAATGGACTCTACAGCGCTACATTGCTTGTGTCAACACCTATAGACGACAAACTACCCTCATTACTAACTAAAATATTGCCATACCAAAAATACTTTGAACTTCCCTCATAGTTATAGGAACTCTTCATTTTCTAATAAAATACCATTTAAGTCAATGCGTTTCGACTTTTATACCCTTAAAATTATTCAGTGAAGTTTTTATGAATATCATATTTATTATTACACACACTAATTCCTATTCATTTTTTATGCCTATAAAAAAACCCTTTGACGTTATATTTCAATAAATTTGAAAATAAATGTTTCAGAGTCAATTTGAGGTATCAAAGAAGAGCAAGATTGGACTTTGGCACGAAACTAGGAATGAACTCTCCGTTTTAAAAACAATATTTGAATTACATAATATCTTCAATAATGTGGTTAGATATAAATCTATGAAAGACGATGGCATAACAGTGTTCTTACCTTTATGTGTTTGTAAATTTAGAAATGCCAAAAAAATATTTTTAATGTTCACTTGACAATAATTGTAAGCTTTGCAAATTATGTTATTTCTTCACCCCTCTTTTTTGAGATTATTGACATTTTCTGTCAAGGTTACACACAAAATTTGACTAATGCTGAAATTTTATACAAATTTGCACTTGTTTTCGTACACTGATATTTCCACACTAGGAGAAGCGTCTAAGTAATGGACTATTGGTCATTTTCAGATTATATTTGCAATGTTTGTGCAAGCCATAATAAAAATATTGTTTTGCCTAGTGGTGAAACATATCTTAGCAATAAGCAATCTTAGATAATACCTTTTATAATAAAACTATAATAATTTTATACATTTTATAAATCTAAATCTTACTAAAACTCTTAAAATAATGACTCGGAATATTATTATTAATTCACATTAGTCAAATTTTCTGTTCATTTAAGCCCCTCGCGCACTAGGCAGCCAGAATATTTGCGCAGCCTTTTATAGCAGCCAATCGACGACCATTTGAGAGCCTTACGTCGAGCGATATGGCCGTGAAAGAATTTATTATTGTTTACCTAACGCAAAACAAAAAAAAACACTGGATTCATCCTCTTTTTCTAGAAAGGCACTCAAAAGGCTTATTCCAAACCTATTTCAAAGATGTTTGTATGTGTATATGTATTCTGTAATCTTCTGATGTTATATCCCAAATTGCTTTAGGACTTTCAATTTCCCGAATACATTTCTCTGTATCGAAAGTCATTTTTTTGAAAAAGTTCGGAACCCAAAATACATCTGGCTGCTTCAACTAGTGCGCGGAGACTGACGGCTGCCACATACTCAGCTGGCTGCCGTGCAAGCAGACGCGTTGTTTTGGCTGCCGCAGCCAGGAAATCGTAGCTGCCAAGTGCGCGGGCTCCCATACAACGCCATATGTTTTACTGGCTGCCTAGTGCGCGAGGGGCCTTATGAAGTGTTTGTAGTTTGTTGTTAATTAATTTATTTGTGATTTTATTTATTCTTTTTAATTGCCTAAATGTGTACTTAAATAAACTTTTTAATTTAATTAGTCTATTAATTTTACACACATTAATTTTATAAGTACATTTAAGTTTTAATTCTTGTTGAAGTATTGCCGTCTGGTTGAAAAAACTACAAGGTTAGCTGCTCTTTATAGCACCTCTTGATCGCTAAATAAGGTTTATTTTCCAAACCTGTGTTAATATGGAATTACCAACTATTAGAAAATTGTATTTTTAATTCCCACAGTAAAGTACTTTTTTCATAATTTTTAGTTTTAGGTCAAAAGGTGCAAAACTGAAAAAAACTCTAACCCTTAAGTAACTGGAAAACCTCTCGTATTGAAGGGATGTACCCCTTGTTAATGAGAACAAAATTATTGCAAATAAGCTCTAGTATAACACCTTCAAGGAATTGGTTGAATTACCACTCGCCTTGTATACCTATTTCCCTTAGTCATCGCATAATGCGTAAAAGCCTGGACTAATTTCTATAATTCATCTTTTGTTGTGTTTGCTATTATAAGAAGGGTTTTATGAAAGAAAAAAAATAAGAAAACTGTGCGGAATGCTAGAAAATTCTGATTATTATTATGATAAAATTAAAAAATTAGAAACATAATGTAATTCAACATTCTTTGGCAGTATAAACTTATATATTTTTGAATTTAAATTAATGTTTGACAGTACCGTGCAGTAAAATAGGTAATTAATTCATCATTTACGAATTTGAGTTAAAAATTCACAGTTAAGACAAGCACGTCTGTCGTGACAATCAGTTTCAGATAAAAATATTTTCCAATAAATTTTTGTCGTGCAAAATGTTTCCATAATATCCATAGCAGTTTCAAAGGGAACAAAAAGTGATAAGGAATAAAAGTAAAAAGATCTCTAATGTGTTAAATGCCCGCAATCACAGGAGACCTAAAGCTTGGTGGAAGGATGCGAGAGACAGAAGATTTGGAGGATGAGATGAATTGGGATAAAGGTGAGGACAAAAAAGAGGTTCAACATTGTGTTATGATTTATAAATGAAGCACAAATTACTAATTTTCAATTGTTTATTTTATCAAATACATTTTAACCTTAGTGTTAATAATAGTTGTTGAATATTGCAAGGTTTGGCGGTATGTTAAAACAATGAATGCAGATAAAGAAAATGTATAAGGCTCAAAGGGAAGGCATGGTCGAAAGAGAATAACAAGGATCAGAACTAAAAGAAATATGAGAAATTAATAGGAGTGTGTCAATAGAAAAGTTTGGACTTCCATTCTCTCTACCTACCCCCTTTAGCAACACGGGTTATAGTGATCTTGAAACCATCATCATCATCATCAGCACGACAGTCCTGGGTGGACCCTGGCTGAGTCAAGAGATTTTTTCCACTCCGTCCTTCTGAGTGCCGCCGTCCTCCAGCTCCTCAGTCCAATGACACCTGCATCCGTGTTAACACCGTCCATCCACCGTAGCTTGGGTCTTCCTGCTCTTCTACGACCTTCGGGATGTGTGAGGGTTAATCGTCTGGTCTGGGCTTCTTCGTTCATTCGTATTATGTGCCCAGCCCAGCGTAATCTTGCTATTTTGATTACTTGTATGACATCGGGATCCTTGTAGAGATCATACAGTTCTTGGTTGTATCGCCGACGCCATACTCCTCCCTCATTTATTGGCCCGTAGATTTTTCGGAGAATCCTCCTCTCAAAGACCGCAAGCTGTTGCTCATTCATTTTAGTGAGCACCCAGGTTTCAGAGGCGTATGTCAGCACTGGTCTTATGAGTGTTTTGTACAGCACTGTTTTAGTATTTCTACTGAGGTTCCTTGACTGGAGTTGTTTGATCAGTCCATAGTAACATCGACTGGCAGCCATTATGCGTTTTTGGATTTCCTCAGTAGTGTTGTTATGTGTGTTGACAAGAGACCCGAGGTATACAAAGGAGTTGACTATTTCAAAATTATAGTTAGCGGCGTTGAACGTGTGTGCTACGTGGTCTGGGGTTGCTGTTGGAGAAGAGATCATAAGCTTGGTTTTATCCTCGTTGATTCTCAGGCCCATTCTTTTGGCGCTCTCATCAAGGGCCAGGAAGGCTTCTCTAGTGTCCTCCGGTGTTCTACCAATTATATCAATATCGTCGGCATATGCGAGTATTTGAACTGATTTATGGAAGATGTTACCTAAAGTGTTAACTCTCGAGTCTCTTACGACTTTTTCTAAGGCTAAGTTGAATAAAAGGCAGGCCAAAGCATCTCCCTGTCGAAGGCCGATGCGGCTATGGATAGGTGTTGAGAGATCTTGTTCAACACGTACTCTGCTGCTTACATTGCTCATGGTGGCTGCGACGAGTCTTACGAGTTTATGCGGTATCCCAAATTCGACCATGGCTCCATAGAGTGCATCTCGTTTAATACAGTCATAAGCAGATCGAAAGTCAACGAAGAGGTGGTACGTTTCAATGTTGTGCTCGAGGCATTTTTCCAGTATCTGTCGGAGGCTGTGTATCTGGTCGACGGTGCTTCTTCCACTTCGGAAGCCGCTTTGGTAATCTCCCACGATATTCTCTGCGAAAGGAGTCAGCCGCTCATATAGTACATTTGATAGTATTTTGTACGCGGTGTTCAGGAGTGTTATTCCTCTATAGTTGTTGCAGAGGAGTACATCGCCCTTTTTATGGAGGGGACAAATTATTCCCTCCGTCCATTCCACGGGCAGGGTCTCCTGATTCCATATCTCTACTATGAGATCATGTAGGGCCTCCATAAGGCTGTTTGGGCCATACTTGTACAGTTCACTAGGGATGCCATCCGTACCAGGGGATTTGTTATTTTTTAGCTTTTCAATAGCTCGTCTAATCTCTATTAAAGTTGGTGGGTCATTGTTAATACTATTGTGGTGTGCATTTTGTGGTGGTGGTGGTAGTTGTATTTCCTGTTGTTCATTCTCTGTTCCGTTTAATAGTTGGTTAAAGTGTTCGGCCCAACGATCTAGTATTTCAGTTCTTTCGTTAAGTATGATACCATCTCCACTTCTGCACGCGGAGGTTCTAGGCTTGAAATCTTTTCTGATGAAGTTTGACTTTTGGTAGAAGCCTCTGGCATCATTTTGACTATGTAGTAGTATCTTGAAACCAACCAATCGCAATATCCTTACAGAATTAAAACAAAATGTTACAATATTTTTTGTAGTTTATCGGTACTTTGTTAGGAAAATACACATATTCATATAATTAATTAAATCAGGTATGTTATTATTTCATTAAATTGTATTTTTCTATATTATAGGGGTTTTTGCTATGTAATAAATAAAAATCATAATTGCTCGATTGCCAGCAATACCATAATTATAATTCTTAACCAAATACAACATGACACTAAAAATAATAATAATTAAAAAAAAATATTAGGCACATGATCGTACTTTAATTTTATTGCGGAAACAACATTTCATTATAAAACTATTTGTAAATTCATTATATTTGTTGAGATATTATTATTGCACAAAAAAACAAACATTTGTACTGACATTTTTATTCTGAACTTTGGGACTACAGTGGAACCTCTTATAGCGAGCAATTCGCTTAAGGAGAAAAATTTATACGAAATTCATGTTTTACAGAAAGGCAAGTCCCCAAGTTTACTTAACACGCGCCAGCAATTGGATTGTGTTTAGTGCGCTCGTTCCGTTCACTTATTTTTCCAAATTTGGGTTCAGACATTAGGTAAACAAATTAATTTATGTGCAAAGTATACCTACATAATTATCCTTGAAAAAAAGTTCTCGAAGATAAAACGACAAAAAGACAGCCATACTTAGTGTAAAATCATTCATTAGCTTCACCAAAATAAGGAGATGGTAAAATTCTGCTGGTCATCATCGACACATGAAATGTATTAGTCATTAATTGATATTTTTATCAAATATAAATTGAATTCCAAGTTATTACAAGTTACACTCCTTTATCACCGCGTCATCATACTTTTCATACATTTGTATAGGAAAAATGGTTTTCCATAACGAGCTGATTACGCTCGTTATAGGAGGTTCCACTGTACATACATTTTTATATACCTAAAACGGTATAAATCAATCAAAATTCTTTTAGGGACCGTTCAAGTATTACGTAACACATTTTTTTAACATTATTGACCCCCCCCCCCCCCCCCGAGATGCACCGTAACGCTCTTTGTTACCCCTCTTCCCATTCTCTAAACGTTGCCTAACGCACATATTACAACTATATATGCCTCAAATCACAATTATTACTGGAAAATCACTAAATATCTTTGTCGCGGCGCCGGTAATACAATAGTAAGGTTTTACAAGACTAATCCCCCTCCCCCCCATATTGCGTTACGTAATACTTGAACGCTCCCTTAGTAGAACACATTGTGTTCTGAAAAGTAAAAATACTCAAAGGTACAATTCCTCAAGAAACTCTTGCTGGTTTTATTTCTTTCAAATAAAAAAATAAAGTTAGCATCATTGAATAATTTATATCTTAATATGTAACCATGATACATGTTTAAAATGTGAAACTGAATATTTTTAATTTATTAACGACTTAAACCAGTGTAGGGTGAAAACACGTAGAACGCAGATTCCGACTGGCGCAAAGAATGTTTCTATGCATTTGAATGGGGATACGCACTGCAAAAGCAAGAACCTGCAGCCCGATTCACGGAAAAGTTTAAGTCTAAGTTTAGTTCGAAGTTCGAACGAAGTTCGATTCAAACCCTCCGTGAATAGGTACATAGACTGTAGATAGTCGCCGCCTACAATTATTATTACCAGCAGCCCTATTCACGGAAAAGTTTGAATCGAACTTCGTTCGAACTTCGAACTAAACTTAGACTTAAACTTTTCCGTGAATCGGCCTGCTGCTTTCCAGCATGCCCATTTAAATGCATTGAAACCATAGACAACATTCTTTGCGGCAAGGATCGGCTTTCTACGTGTTTTCACACGTAGGCACTAAAGTTTTATTTTATTACAATAGATATACACAATATATTACAATAATCTGTTAATAAAAATATAAGTATTCCTACCTCTAAACATAATGTAGCACTTAAAGCTCTGTAAACTAGAGGCGTCAAACTCAAAGACTAACTTGCCAACCATTTAATTTGCGCCACACACTAAACAAGCTAATTAACTTTTAAGTGGGCTACAAAAAAGTAAATATATCGAGGAACGTAGGTTAATTTCGAAAAATATGTTATTTCTTCCTCTGTTGTTACAATTTTTATGAATGAAATAATTGTTAAAAACCTGATTTTCACTTCGAGTCTGCATCGAAGCTCATTGCAACTGCACACAATCACGCGCAAAGGACAGCTCTTATTGTTGCCTCCCTATGCCTGAAGTGGGATCTTTAAGGGAGTATAGATAGAGAAGTTTGTTAAGTATTATAATGTGAAAATATATTTGGATAGGTCACAAAAAAAAAGTTTTTATACACCCTTTGCTATACACAAATTAATACTTTACTAGTACCTCCATTTCGAACTGGCAATAAAACAAAAAATACTAAGAATGGCAACACTTGGTTTATCTATGGTTAATTACTTGAATTTGGAGGGGAAAAAAATTAAGAAGAAAAATAATAACTATAAAAGAACTATAATATTGTAATGTAAATGACTAAGAATTTAATAAATCCTTTTTTTAAGTGTATTTTATCAGGCATGCCATAAGTGTGAGCAAAATAGACACTTGCATGTGATTTACATCTTCAGAAACCATTGTTGTGTGAAATATGACTTTACAAGATATGAGTACCCCTATTCTAAGTTCCCGTGACATTTACCCTGGCGTGAAGTAACAAAATTTTGTATGTGAACATATATAGCACCTCTACAGAATACTTCGGCAATCTCCTCAGCCTATATAAAATTTCCCTGAGTTTCTCACTTTCGTTCATGAGTAATATTCGGTATAGGGGTTCAGAATACAACCTGATAGAAAATATTCCCTAACCTATAAGGGAAATAAACCTGTCAAAAATCAAAAGTAAATAAATTATGTAACTTCTATCATAATTTTATTGATTTTTGTATAAAATTAATATTGTAAATATTTATATTTGTGACTGTACATGACACGAAATAACGAATCACATATATATTTTTTTAGAATTTGTAGTTCATAGTAATAATTACCTATTGTTATGATTTATAATACTTACACAATTTAAGAAAAAACACCATGATTATTATGTACCTACGAGGATTCAAACGTATTACTCGATTGATTAAATAAATATTTAAAAAAATACATGCATACAGAAAATATTAAGAATTATTATTAGATATTATGTCTATTGCATGGCACACAATTTTAACAAACACTTTTTTATATACAAAACTTTACATAATTGACCAAGATTTGAAAATTTCATTGCAAGATTGAGAATAAATGATTTTTGATAATATTGATTCTTCAAGTATATACAATATATCAATTATTAGGCTTACATATTTACAATTTATACATATATGCAATATTTTTACAGTAGTGTGCCAATTAATGTGAACTCTGGTAAACAAAGAGGAAAAAACAGCTTTTAGAGAAAAAGTTGTGAGAAAAACTTTTATAATTTGTTAAGAGCCTTTTTGGGATGGATTCTATTGTTTTTTGTTATACAGTTTTATTTTAATGCTTCAAAATCAAATTGGAATCACCGCTCCCATCACATTTCTTTCAATTGTCTATTCTAATTTCCAAATTCTTTGTTTGATAATGTCCATAAATATTCCACCGGGTACAAATCAGGCGAATTGACAACAACTTGATCTAACATATTTTTTGTCAACAATAGTTTTGGAACTACAAAACTTTAAGAAAGGTGATTAAAGTAACAATTTAAATTCGATTTCACGATGAAACAATTCAAACATTGTAAAAATATTTAAAGAATTTATGGCAAGGAGGTTGTAAAAATATAGTGAATATATACATAGGATTCCGCTTAATTGGGATAGCCGCTTATTTGGGACAAATCTCAAAGAACAGAAACCAAACTAAGAATCCAATAGTAAATTTATATTTTTAATTGGAACAACATTCCGCTTAATTGGGACAGAAAATTTAAGATTCCTATATTTTTAAGAATTTTAATGCTGACGACATTTACGATTCTCATGAAACCGGCCTCTATTATCGTGCTACGCCAGATGGTTCCTTATGCTATAAACACATTGCACCGTCTGGTTATAAAAAAAAGGCGATGGACCGTATTACTGTGTTATGCCGTGCAAATATGTCAGGTACTGACAAACAAAAGCTACTGATCATAGGAAAAAGTGCTAAACCTCGATGCTTTAAAAATGGAGGGTTTACCAGTGTAGTAGCATGAAAATAAAAATGCATGGATGACTTCTGAAATTGGCTTAGTAATTGAAACCAAAATTTACAACTTCAACAAAGAAAAATTTTGCTGCTTGTTGACAATTGTGCACAGCCTCATTTAGACAATCTACAAAATATACAGCTGGCATTTCTTCCTCCTAATACCACATCATTAGTGCAAAAAAAATGTGAAATGTCCCGATGTGTCCCAATTAAGCGGAATCGACTGTATTTGTAAAAAAATAACTGTCTAAAAGCGGGTGTTTTTTGTGGTTTATTTAGCTGTGTTCACATTAATGGGCACACTAGTGTAGAAGGACTGTTTGTTCAGTCAGGCAAGTCCAATATCTCCTGCACAAAGGAAGCGATGTCAGTCTCTTTATCCCGGTGAGTCGTACAAAAGGGATGAGCCAGCAGACTATCGTAGTTGGGTCTCAACTTATACTCCTTTTGTAGACAACTGGTTATAAGATCTTCAAATTCTGCCGAAAACCCACCAGCCGGAAGACGGGGAGGATCTTCCAGTACCACCTGTTTTACTTGTTCAAACGGAGTACCCCAACTCGTGTATGGGAATTTCCCCGTAGCTAATTCTAATAATGATATTCCTAATGACCACACATCGCTGCGGATATCGTATTGAGCGGGATTGCCAGTGGGATCGATTCTCTCCGGTGCCATGTAAGGTTTGCAGCCAGCATCTATTGTTTTTGCTACTGAATTCACTAAATAACCCGATATTCCAAAATCGCACATTTTAACTTCACCTTTCCTGTTTATTAAGATGTTGGAAGGTTTAACATCCCTATGGATTACTTTTAATTTTGAATAGAGATAATGCAGAGCGCTTATCACAGAAAAGGCTATTTTCCCCAGTATATCTTCATTTATGGTTCTTCCGTGTGCGTACACTTTAGGATAGAACTGATCCAGACTCTTGTCCATCACCTCCATGCAGATCCACACGTCTCCCTCCCTGAACAAGGCTCCGTAGAAGTGGACTGTGTACGGACAGTCACTGGATCGCATCGAGATATCCAGATCCATGAGTAACCTCTTTTGTTCTTGACTATTTACAGTGGCAGCAATACGCTGTAAAAATAAAAAAATGTCATGATAACTTACAGACTGTTTCCATTCTAACATTACACCATCGTGAGTGATTTTTAAATCCAACCACGAGTTTCTACTGTTGTATGAAAGGCTGGCTTAATGTGATCACTTTGCATTAAGAACAGTCCAATTTTAAATACGCAACCTATGTTTAAACTCTTTACTAATTTCCAAGCCATCACCGGGCGTGAAAAGTTGCAATCAGACATCCATTGTCCAATAAAATTACAAGATATTTCTTGTACATATTGGTTGAATTCATTACTACAATACATAAATCTAAAAACAGTAATTGGTGTATTCCAATCAATAAAAAAAAAACAGCAGAAATATGGATGAATCAAGGGAGTCATTAAAAAATTTTCTATTAAAATTGATTTCAGATTATGCTTTATCTTGAATTAAAATTTAAAGCGATATTTTGATAAGGGGGCGTTCAAGTATTACGTAACGCAATTTGGGGGAGGGGGGGGGTCTTGCAAAACGTTACTGTGCGTTACAAGGGCGGGAGGGGGGGGTTCGAACAACGCGTTACATAACGTTTTTTTTTCCTTAAATAAAAAAAATTGGGAAATAAATCTTCCAAGTTGGGCAACCCTTTTCGTTTATGTTTTACAGGAAGTCCCTCGATTGTACCGTACATCATTTTTTTTCTCCGAAGTTAGCAAACCCTTTTCGACAATGGTTTACGGGAAGTCCCTCGATTGTACCGTACGTCATTTTTATTTTGTTCTCCGATGTTAAAGCTTTTGGTGGAAACACGTAGAAAGCCGATTCCGACCCGCGCCGACCGGCTCATAGATTGTTGTCTATGGTTTCAATGCATTTAAATGGGAATGCCAGGAAGCGGGTTCCTGCTTTCTCTGTGGGTATCCCCATTCAAATGCATAGTAACATTCTTTGCGCCGGTCGGTGCGGATCGGAATCGGCTTTCTACGTGTTCTTACCCTTAGGGTGAAAACATGTAGAAAGCCGATTCCGACCGGCTCAAAGATTGTTGTCTACGGTTTCTATGCATTTAAATGGGCATGCCGGAAAGTGGGTTCTGTGGGTATCCCCATTCAAATGCATAGTAACATTCTTTGCGCCGGTCGGGATCGGCTTTCTACGTGTTCTTACCCTTAGGGAACCTTTTTCGTTTATGTTTTGCGGGGAATCTCTCAATTCTACTGTATGTAATTTTTTGCTCTGCGAAAAAAGGAACCTTTTTCGTTTAAGTCTTACGGGGAGTCCCTCGACTGCATTGTATGTAATTTTTATTTCGCCCTCCCAAGTTAGCAAACCTTTTCTTCTATTTTTTACGGGGAATCCCTCGACTGTATTATACTTACGTCATTTTTATTTTATTTTCTTTGTCAGTATTCGTTTGTGCTCAAAAGGGGGGGATTTACATCATCAACTGTTCTTGGCCTATAAAGGCTCTCATGCTGACTTGCCAACGCAGCTATGCCAAAAAAATACCAACGAAATTTGGAAAACAGCAAAAGAAAAAATAAAGAAAAATTTATGGAACATATAAATAGTATTATACGAAAGTTCAGTAAAAAATAGTCTCTTGGGTGTTACGTAACGTTTAGGGGGGGAGGGGGGGGGTACAGAAAAACGTTACGGCGCGTTACAGGGGGGGAGGGAGGGTAAAAAATCTTCAAAAATTGCGTTACGTAATTACTTGAACGCCCCCTAAGTCTAGTTACTGATAATGACATGTTTGAAAATGTAGGCTGTGTATAAAGAAATATGAAATACTGGGGATCATCGGTCACCATGTGACCCAAATATAATTTCCAGAAGTAAATGATGGCTTTAGGTACCTAAAATTCTTGTCTACATAACATTGCCAACTAACTAATGGGGTATATGTGTGTATTTTCAAACAGCAGAACTCATAGATGTGTGTATATGTAGTCAGTCAGCGTTGCGAGCTATTCAAATATAGATTTTTCTTAAGATCATTTATACCAAACGAACAAAGACCCAGAGCTTGAAAATAGAGTATATTTTCCTTAGATTAGGAAAGAGAGGGGATACGTAACTATGCCCGGTGGCGTGTGACCATTTTTATACCTGTTTGCTATAGAAAAAGTGCCTGTTTGCCACCAGCCTGTCACTTTTCGGATCATCCGTGGCGCTTAAAAGTTTCCTTTCTTCCAGTACCTACCTTTTGTTTGACATCGCATGCATGTTCCTTAGAGTTTATAATTTGCAGTTCTGGCAAAATATTTATATTTCGTACAAAAAATGTATTTTGTACCTGCCACCAAAAAATGTTGAAATGGTCACAGATTCTTAGTACGGCAATGCATAGAAGTTACGTATCCCCTCTCTTTCCTAATCTAAGATATTTTCTAACTAGTTGATAGTGTTCACTATGGAAACAACTTATTATAGGCGATGACAGTTCTTTCTGGTTATTAATGCCGTGGTAACCATACCAACGATTAGGAAAATGTGTTCCATTTTCAAATTCTGGCTCTTTGTTAGTTTGGTATAAATGCACTTTTATAAGTTTATTATACTGGGATGAATCCCAAAAATAAATAGAAGAATTACCTTAACGGCCATTATTGTGTCACTTGGTTTGTGGTGCATCTTCTCAACAATGCCATATGCCCCTCTGCCCAAGTCACATACTTTCACTAAATCATCTGCCACAACTAGAAATGTCTTATCGTCCACAGTGATGGTGGTTTGTTTGTCCAAGTTTCTAGGTGGAGTGCTGCAAAAATTACAAAATATCATAAATTAAGTGCAGAAATTAATTTATTGACTCAATTGGCTGGTTTATTGCAGTAGGCAATTCCTTCCCGACCAAACAAATCATATAGAAACAGCATTTTTGATGCAATCGTAAGATTTTAAGAGGAAAATATTTAAATCAAGCTTGCGACAGTCTTCTACTGCTGTTTTGAAGTCTGGCATTGTGTGATCACTTGATGTCAACATCATTCGCCATTTGGGTAGTCCAATTCGTGGAACCTCCAAATCATCTATGCCCCGGCAGGAATTGAACCTAGCTGATTCAATAGGTTTAGGATGGGTAGATGTTACCATGATTTGGAGCCAGCCTTCAGACATAGTGGATCAATTTTTTTTAATTCACCTCTATAAGATCCAGTCCTGGAATATGACACAGTGTTCTATATGTTGAGAACAAATTAGATTGCAATCTTTATATAAATCTGTGCTCACTCTTTGACTTTTACACAGTAAGCTACTTAGTTAAAGCTTGTGTCTTGAAAGAAGATGATGGTCGGCACATGGGATCAAACCCGTGACCTCTAATGTACGACTACACAGACATACCACATATCATTAATATGTAATTTATGAAAGAATTAAAAACACAATTATCTTATTTTGTACAAAATCTGAAAACTACAAATTTCGGTTATGTTATATGACAAATATAACCTCAAATCATGAGAAAATTTAGTTCATCATAAACTATTCTTGAATTATACTGGTTTTCGTTCTACAATAAATTTTATGCTTTACTTAGACTTTCTATTCAGTTATTACTATCAATCTATTATGACTGCCACATTATAGTATTAAATTGTCTGATTAAAGGATTAACCAAATACTGCGAGTACATAGTGTAGTGGATTGGCATCGTTTAGATAAGTCACAACTCAGAACACTCTTAAGGTCCTTAAAATAAAATTATAAACTCGAAAAGTCAAACTAACTATAGAAGTTAGATCTAAAATATGTAAGAATTAAATTGGCACAGAGGAAAGTTATATTTTATGAGTTGTTATTCAAGGTTTTACTAAAATAATATAACATGGAGGGTACATTACAAAGATTGGAAAATATTCACTTCGATAATAAAACTCGATCAAACATTTAAAAATAATCCAGGTTCTTGGAGAATCATACAATTGTTCAAGCAAACTGCCAAAATTAATAGTTGTACAAAAACTTCAGCACTTACGGAGTTGGTGATGGATCATCTGGTACTTTTATTTTCAAAAGTTTTCTATTGCGATTAGCCATGGTTAACGTTCAATGTTGGAATTATCCAACTTTCGAAACTTTTAATAATAATCCCATAGGTTGAAATCTTCTTGAAACTAATCTATAAAGACAACCAAAGTGATTTATTTTTAAAAGTTAAGTCAAAATATTACAATAAACTGGTAATTTAAGCAAAAAACACAAATTGTCAGATCAAATATATACCACGGTTATTTGAAGATTAAAACAGAGTAATTATTACTTAATGTGAAACAAAATAACTAAAATAGCATAGGATTACCATATATGTGCCATATATTACCGCAACTCGGTTAGAAAATGTCACAAATAAATCTAATGCCTACTTTTATCTATGAAATGTTTAAATGAAAATCTATGTATGAAATGCTAAAAATAACAATGTTTGCTCATAGATAAAATCTTATATATAAAAATGGAGAGCTATTTCGCGTTGTCATCGGATGGCGCCTAAACGGCTGGACCGATTTCGCTAATTCTTTTTTTGGCGTGTAGGCTTTTATCAGGAGAGTGTCCTATTAGAACAAAAAAATTAAGAAAAATGCATAGGAAATTAGAAAATTTATGAAAACTAAAAAAATGGAGATTTATTTCCCGATATCATCGCATCACGCCTAAACGGTTGGACCGATTTCGCAAATTCTTTCTTTGTCGTATAGGCTTTTATCGGGAGAAGGTTGATTTAGAAGAAAAAAAATAATAAAAATGCATGGAAAATTAGAAAATTTAAGAACACTATAAAAATGGAGAGCTATTTCCCGATGTCATCGCATCGCACCTAAACGGCTGGACCGATTTCGTTTTCGCTTTTTGGTCATGTAGGCTTTTATCAGGAGAAGGTTGTATGGGAACAAAAAGTGCATGGAAAATTAGTATTGAAAACACAGAAAGTAGGTAATCTTTTTAGTACTTTTTGCAAAATAATTTGGTCTACTTTTGAATTTTAATTAATTAACATTTGAAAGAACTGTCAGTGGATTGATTGTTGTTGCGATTGATAGAAGGCGAATGTAAAATATATCGTATGAAAAAGATTGATTGGATAAGCCATTAGGTATATTCATTGCAGTTATTTTTTATAAGAAGTTTTGGTAAGTTTTAATACAAGGAATACCTACATTATTGTAATGAAGCGTAAGGAGTTTCGAAAATTTTCTTTATTTACAGAGATTTTTAAAACCGTCAGCAAACAAAATTGTATACATAACATTGCTATTAAGGAGTTTGTTATACTTAATTGAAGTTCATTTTATAAGGAGTAGGTAAGTTTAACACAATGAATACATGATTATGTATAATGAAGAACAAGTAGAATATTTTGTTTGTTTGTTTACAGAGATTAATAAAACCACCAGTAAACTGAATTTTTTACATGATTGACAACGAATACTGATTATAAACTTAATTGAAAAAAAAAAACAAACTGAAACATGTTCAAAAGAAGGAAATTGGCTGGGAGAAGGGTTGGCGGTGCACTAAGACCTCTAAGAAGGTCTCTCTTTAAACCACAGTTGATGCACAATACAATCCTGATACCATCCCTGATTTATGGGAGTGAAACTTGGACATGGACGAACAATTTGGAAGTTGGAATAAATTCTGTGGAAATGAGATCACTGCGTAGGATATGCGGAAAGAGAATTATTGATAAAGTGAGGAATGATTATATTATAGAAAGGAATGTGGAGTGGATGTCAGTGTAGTGACTAGAATGAAAGTGAATAAAGAAAGAAGGTTTGGGCATGTGAGAATGACTAAAAGGATAAATAAATCTGAAAGAATTGGTGCACGCAGACGAGGCCGACCTGCAATGACATAGACCGACCATATCGGTGCCGTCTTACGTGAGGGCCAAGTCAGGAGCAAGAGGAATATAAGAGCATGTATGCGGAATGTTATGCGTTTGGAGGAAGCGAATAAGTTTGGATTGGAAAGAATGGAAGTCCATACTCTCTGCCTACCCCCTTCTCGAATCAGCGTGATGGGAAAAAAAAGTATTGACACCTCAATGCGTATTTTGAATCGGTACGGAGATGTTCCTTATCGCACTTTGATTAATCAATCAATATTACTTTTTGTAAGGTTTGTCATCAATCATCAATCAATATTATTTTAACTGAGCAAAAAAACCATTAAAATATCGAATATAATGACATACCTAAATTCTTTTTTTTACATATTAACATCAAATCAATCAAAATTAAAACTCCCTTTGAACTCCACTCAGGAGCAAAGTGAGGCTTAAAAGCTCTCCATTGCACTCGATCTTGCGCAATGATGACCTCTTCCCACATCATATTAACATAGGTTATAAGTTTTTGATTTAAAAAAAATAAACTCAGACCCAATGAATGCTGCGTGGTATGCAGGTTTTGCTAATGCCACTAAATAGTCATTCGTGTTAAATAACTAAAAAACGAATTTGAGCTCTGTTGCATAAAATCTAGAGTACCTACCCATATTATTTATTTCGATACGAAGTTCGACGGGTCAGCTAGTAAAACAATAAAAACATAATTTTCACGTTTTTCTCCCACGTAACAACAAAATGAATTTTGTCTAGAAAAAGAAACACGAATGCGTGCTTAAAGTTATTTAATTTAATTTAAGTTAATGTTTTATTTTTCATAACCCCCTTTTTATTATTACCGAGGCCCTGAGTTTATTTTTTCGTTCATAATTTTTGTTTTTCCGCTCTAAATGAAGTAGGTATTTTATATGTTTTGGTTTTGAGCCACATGAGCCACTGAAATCAATGCCTATCTACGTACGTAGTACAATATCTAGATAAGTAGTATAATATGTACTGCCGAAGCAAGTACAATATCTAGATAAGGTATTACAAAAATACTCGATCAATGTGAACTAGGCTTTACGGTGACACTGTCTATGAATTTTTATTTTTACAATAATTTTTTATTATCTGTGAATTCCTTGTGAATTCAAACATGTTTTCACTTGTCAATAATGTCAATTTAGGATCAAGAGTTGCAAACTTTCGTAAACAAACGATTCAAGAGTGATAAGTTTATAACAGTATTGTAATAAACATTTAAATGATTCATGACATATCTCTAAGCAGTAACCTTTTAAAAATATATCGTATTCTGTTATAATCGTACGTTAGTTCCAACAGTTTGTGCAAGTTTATTGGTGTATTTTACACAATGTTCGACATTAACGCATTTATTGAAAGTCAACAAAACATATCAAGGCATAAAAACAAACCCATCTTAAAGAAGATTAAAACTGATTTCACTTGTGGCATTGGTAAAAAAAAAGTAACTGATAAACCTAGAAATGATTCATTAAGTGAACGTCAAAGAGAACGTACGCCTCAATTTAAAGATTCTGATGAAGATGCGGAGTGTTCGCAAAATGAAGATGTTTCATCCGATGAAAGTTATGAACCCTCTGAATCTGAAGAAGAAGACAACATGCTGCCAGTGATAAGGAATGATGTCAAAAAAAGGAATACGACAAAATCTATCGATGATGGCAACAAAGATTTTTTTCACGCTAGAATTAAGGAATGGAAGGAAACTAATTCGAAGAACCGAAGAAAAAATGAAGTTACTTCAGAAAACGAACAGGATTATCATGAAATCAACGGAGGGTTAAAAATTCCTAATGAAATTTGGAAAAAACTATTTCGTTACCAAAAAACAGGAGTCAAATGGTTGTGGGAATTACATCAAATTGAATCTGGAGGATTACTAGGAGATGAAATGGGCTTGGGAAAAACTGTACAGATCATAGCTTTCTTAGCAGGAATTAGTCTAACTAAATCTGGATCATGGAATGGCTTGGGCCCAACCATTATCGTAGCACCTGCAACTGTCATCCATCAATGGGTGGAACATTTCCATACATGGTGGCCTCCTATCAGAGTAGTTATATTGCACAACTCTGGATCTCATAAAGGAACTCCGGAAGAACTCATTCGGGACATTCATAACCACCACGGTGTCATCATCACCACATATTCTGGGATTGTGCAACACAAGTCATCATTTGAAGCTAGAAAGTGGCATTATGTCATATTAGATGAGGGACATAAGATAAGAAATGTGGACACTCAGATTAGTAAAGCGGTTAGAAAACTAAGAACGCCACATCGTATTGTAGTAACGGGTTCTCCAATGCAAAACAGTTTGCAGGAGTTGTGGTCTATATTTGACTTTATGTCCCCTGGCCTGCTTGGTACTCTTCGTGCATTTGTAGATAATTTTGCTAATCCTATAACACAAGGAGGTTATGCAAATGCGTCTAGGTTTCAGGAAACTACAGCTCTATCTTTGGCAATAACGCTGAAAAATGTCATCACTCCCTACATGCTAAGAAGAACTAAAGCTGAAGTTGTGGATCACTTAAAGTTACCTCAAAAAAAAGAGCAGGTCCTCTTCTGTAATTTGACTAATGAACAGAAGGATGTTTATCAGTCATTCTTAGTGAGCGGAACTGTGAGGAGTATTCTAGATAAAGACTATAGTTTTGGTGAATCGTATAGAGCAAAAATATTAGTGGCCATAATGACCCTCAGGAAAATTTGCAATCATCCTGATTTGTATCTGTGGGAAGTTGATGATGAAGTTCCCAACGAAGAAACTTTACAGCAGAAACAATTTGGATTTTGGAAAAGAGCTGGAAAAATGATTGTCATCAATTCACTCTTGAAGATATGGAAAAAACAAGGACACAGGGCTTTGATATTCACACAATCCAGAGCCATGATATGCATTTTAGAAATGTTTTTAGAGCAAAATGACTACAAATATTTAAAAATGGATGGATCTGTCGGCATCGGAAGTAGACAACCTTTGATTTCATTGTTCAATAGTGATGACAGTTACCTGGTGTTTTTGGCTACTACTCGTGTTGGTGGCCTAGGGGTGAATTTAACTGGAGCAGACCGTGTGATCATTTATGATCCCGATTGGAATCCCGCTATAGATGGTCAAGCCAAAGAAAGAGCCTGGAGAATTGGACAAAATAGGGAGGTCACAATTTATAGGCTGTTGTCGGCCGGAACTGTTGAAGAGAAAATCTATCAGAGACAAGTTTTCAAACATTTACTTGGAAACAAAGTTTTTATAGATCCCAAACAGAAAAATTATTTGAAGACCAGTTCACTCCAAGGTTTATTTTCGCTGGAAGAACCTGACAAAAGTGGAACAACAGAAACCACAAGCATATTCAGGCACACTCAAGTTAATATTGAAAAGACTAAACCACCAAATGAAGACAGTCATATATTGAATGGTGGAGTGTCATTCTCTAAAACAAAATTAGACGCTATGAGAAGGTTGGCTCAAAAGATTAGTAAAACTATTGCTCCTCCTCCCAAAGAAACTCCCAAAGATCCCGTGTGTCCAAGAGAGGTTTATAAAAGGAAGCTGCTCCCACCTCCAGAACCACCGGAACCTCCAACCGTTAATGTTGTAAATGATGAAGTGACCAATGCCGACTTTTCTTCTGTCATATCTGAAATTGATATTGTTAGTAAACTTACCAAAGCTGAACCACATGATTTTCTTAAAGTAGATAATGATAAGGAAACTGAAGAGAGTGAACTAACAGAAGATGTTGGTGTTAAAAATGAACAAGAAGAAATTGGCAATACACAGGACGTAGCAATTCCATCTACTAGTAAAGTACCTGATGACAAATTAAACAATAATTGCGAGAAAGATACAAAAAAACATTCCAAAAAAAGAAAAAAAAGCCTTAAATTATTAGATGATGAAGAATTAATGAATGATGAAGAGTTTCAAAGCAACGTTCAAAAGGTGAAAAGAAAAAAATACAAAGAAAAAGTTGATGAAATAAATAAAGACTGTGACCAGTATGTGTTGGGGAAGTTGTTTTCAAAAGGAGTGCAAAGCGCTTTGCAACATGACAAAGTGATAGGCTTAGCTGAAAGAGAAGAAGCATGCAAATTACAAACTGCAGCACAAAAACAAGCTCTGAGGGCCCTAAAAAATTTAAAAAGATCGCGCTTAAAGGAATGGCGGTGGTAAGGGGTTGCTGAGAACATATTTATTTTTGACATCACTATTATTTTTTATAAATTTTATACAAAGTTTAATAAAAAGGTTTCAAAACAGATACAATATGAGTTTATGTTTTATACCTACATGCTGTGTTGTCCTTAATCATTGCAAAAAAAATACAAACACTTGCTATTTTATTGTTGGCTTTTTGCATAAATTTGGTTTGTACCTGTAACACATTGGTATGCATTATTCCACAGTATGTAATAAACAAGTCGCTCTGCCCAAAATTTGGTTATCTGTAGATTTTGCATATAAGTACTAAAATTTACATGTAACTCGTATTTCGTATGATATACACAAATATAGCCAGCACAACTTGATAGCAACAATTCAGTGAAGAGCTGGATAAATCATCCTACATCATTAAGAATTATTTTTTCTGGTTACGTAAGATCAGGGTGGCTATTCTCGTAATCAATCAGTTTAAGTTTAAAAACTGCAGTCACGGACCTAAATGAATTCGAATTTCAAAAAAATTGTATGGATACAAACTAATTTAAGAATGCGGTCTAGTCCAATCCGTCATTTTAAGAACAAATTTCAGTCAAGTTCGAATTAAGAATGCTACGGGGAATACCCCAGCTGGTCTGTTCTGGTTACGTAAGATCTGGTCTGCACCAAGCATGTTGATTCTGTTCTATGGAACTTAACCCTATAACTGGCCAGCCTCTTCAGCTCTTTGCAGGTGTGACCAAGGGCGGATCCAGCCTTGGCACCAGGGGGGGGTCACAAAGTAAAAAAAAAGGTCATTTTCAAAATTTGGTATCTGGAAACTACACTTATCCGAAAAAAAAAGGTCATTTCCTAATTTGTTATATGGTACTTTTGCTCCAGGGGGGGGTCATGGCCTACTTGAAATTATAATTATGCTAGCAAAATAAAGATTTTATTAATAAATATCACTGCCCTACTTGAGATTACATAGCCTAGGGGGGGGTCATGACCCCCCTAACCCCCCCCCTGGATCCGCCCTTGGGTGTGACAGTATGTCCTGGATCTATATTATTACCTTTGTTAAGGTAATGAGTAAAGCCGGTGAAATAAGGCAACTCCCAAAGAGTTATCCGACAACGTACTAAATGGATAGGTCACAACATCGAGCACCCGAGTCTGCTCTTGGCAAAAACCACTGGAACTGTAGCAGTATTTAAAATGGTTAGAAAAAAATCATATCGGCTAAAAAATAAGCTATGTGAATAACGGGAGCTCTGCATAATTTTGAAAAAAGTTGATTTAAACTGCCCAAATTATTATTTTTACAATATATAATGCGATTTGCAGGAATTTTGTTGGCTAGGCACAGTTCAATATGTTTCAACTTTGTACTCCTAATCAATGAGATATTGTATCATAATAGGTATCTTATTGCTCTTAATGTTACATTTTTAATACCTTAACCTGAACTATAGATGCATTACAATTATAAGCACTGCTATTCGCCTGTTACACACAAAATCAATCACTTGTACATGGGTCTACTTTTTCACACGAGCCATATTTCTTGTGCAAGGAAGATTTTTTTGCATTATAAAAATCAATACAAACAGGTTGAAGATTCTAATGGCCTTTAACCTAAGTAAGGAACTACATTATCAACCAGAGGTAAAGGTGTGGATCCTGAATCATATACAGATCTTTTCTGGCTTCTTATTCCTGTCCACTGATACTTGGAAAGAAACATTCTTGTGCGACCATTGCCAGGACACTGAATATGATTGTAGAATACCGAGTAGCTCTGTCTTCTGAATGTTTAACTATTAATGGCATTTACGCCGTGTATGATAAATAAATAATTAATGTTTCCCAAATGGAGTGAAAAAATATAAGCCCAGATAAGATTAATATAATATTTAATGAGATACAAATAATATGATTATATAAAATTGGATAGTTAATGTTGAATTCAATAATAATGATTTGTATAGTAAACTACAATCTACGACTTCTTCCTCTTGAAACTTTTTGTCTGCTCAAACTTGCAAAAGATTTTAAGCCATCATCATCTTCGTCCTCCGAACTTAAAGCCAGAAATTGCTCCGGTATCTGATTTTTGCTCTGCGGCTGGAATTCAGTGAGCATATTTGTCGATATTACTCTATTACAAGTTCTTTGAGGTTTAACTTTAACAAACTTCTTAAAATTTCTTTTACAATCTGAAGCAGTGGAAGAAGTAAAAGATGTAGTTTGACTTATATCTTTTTTAACGGCCAAATTAGTACAAGCCACGACGACTGCTGGTAGAATATCTAAATCTTTTAGCTTAGAAATAACTTCCAAGGTCCCATCTCCATCTTCTTTAATAACATTAGTTAGACGTTTTTGACATGTGTATTTTAATCCACTCAATGACAGGCTTTTAATACTACTATTGTGTGTCACTGTAGTTTTTTCTTTGCAATCAGGAGTGTCTGTGGAGTTCAACTTGTTTTTACAATTTTTACCAATATTCAATAAAGGCTTTGTTTCTACTTCTTGTGTTTTGAGCTTTTTAGACTGAGAATCCTTGTCTGGTACAAAATTGAATAAAGTGGCGTCGGAACATTCAATATCTTTACGTTTTCTGCGTACACTCTGCAGTGTTAATTCTACCTTGTCGTGTTTCTTTGGTTTTTCCGAGACATCATCCTGAACAAAGTGGAATAATTCATTTCCTTCTTCCCTTTTTTCAGAAGTTTCGGGTTTTACGGAAACGTTACTTTTTTTGGCAGGTGGTTCAGGATCACTAGGTGACAGAGACACCGCTCGCTTCGAAGCTGTTTGTTTTCCAACAGATACTGGTGTTGCATTTAATTTATCACTTATGTTACTGCTTGATAATGTCTCATCTATGAACTTAGCCGGTAGAGATGGTGAGGGGGCTGTCACATCTTGAGTTTCAGGCGCTAGGATTTCATTTTTCTGGACTGAAACAACACCGCTACTTGGTAATATGACTGATGCAAAGTTAAAAGAAGGGTTACAATATTTCTCAGTAGAAACATACAAAATGGCTAAGCCTATTTCAACCTCGGGAATAATTCTCTTTTGTTTGGAAGCCATATACTTGGTGATGTTATCAACTTTGCTTTGGAAAACTTGTGACTCCTGACTGCTTTTATACCCATATGCGTATTCAATTACAATACTCTGTGCAGCACTAAGTTGACCATGGGTAATATTGCCTTCGCCTAAGTATTTGCATTGTCCGCCCGCACTCTTAACAATATCCTCATAATTCTTCAATTGCTGACGTGACATGAATATAAATAACTTATTCTGAAACACCAGCTTCCTTTTTTCATCAGTATTGAAGTTTGCTTGCTGACTAATAGATGGTTCTTTGATTTCTGGAACATAGCTTTGGGCAGATGGAAAAGGCAAATTGTCTTTATAACATTTGAGGCATTCAGACCAATACTCTGGCACCACAATCGATTTATTTTGCACCAAGGCCAAAACTACTTTTAATGTCAGTGTGATAGTGGGCATGGTAAGATGTGTGCATTCTTCTGACCATTCCTTGCTTACAGCAACACTCATTTCTTCCAATTGAACTTTTATTGTTGAAAGATCTGTCTCTTTGATTGTTGACACGCACGTTCTGTAAGCTTGTCTGGTGAGACCCCATTCGTTGCCAAGTAAACCAAACATTACGCGACAGTTATCATTAAGAGCTATTCGTACTCTAGGGCATATTTTTGATTGACTTTCAATCCCTTCATTGAAATACGTTCCATATTTGGAATCATGATCTTCAATTGAAACCTTATCATCTGTTAAAAATATGGTGCAGTGTTTTCTACTTATAGACTTATCACTGGGAAATACTAAATTACCGACGTTTCTGCCGACAACATTTTCACTGTTATTTTTTATATAAAATATAGCGTCACTATTTTTCCGTTTTAGAACCCACATTATGAAAGTAATTATTCAAAACAGAATATAAACCGATTTCGTAAAATGCCCGCTCAAAACAAGGCATAAATTAATGACATGTTATGTTTTCAAATTAATTTGACATTGACGCAAAACGTGATCGTATCCATAGATGTGCCATAAATAAACGAAGTTGCGAAAACTGAAAACATCCATGAGTCACAGCATGGTCACAGCGATTTTACAAATACATACAAAATTTTGTGCTATTCACGGGACTCCACTCAATATGCTATTTGAGCAATCCTCCCTTATTTCTGTTTATTTCATCAATGTATTATTGTTTTAATAAGAATCGTAATGTATGTTCAATATTTAATTAGTTTGTATACTTTTTTATTCTATTGTCGGTAGCAAATAAAATCAAACTTGCCGCTCCTCTATTATGTTTTAAAATTAAGATTTAGATGAATAAAAAAAAGGCGAAACTGTTGTCAGTTAGTCAGTTAGAGCCGTTAAATGCCCGATTTGATATAATATACCTCCATTATTTAAACATATAATATGTACGTGGCATGTGCTCAGCCATTTTACGGCTTCGATCGTCAAAAAATTATTCAAGTCCTCCATTAGTCTATTAAATCTATGTGTTGGGTTCAGCAACGCAATAACATCGAGGATTCGCAATTCATCCCCATATTATAAATAAATAAATAACACTCTTCTATACATAGGTGTCAGAATAGCCGGCGGAACCTATTGCTTGAAGCATTCTCTACCAGTCAATCGGTCCCCGTCCAATCTGAGACAGGATTCCAACCCCGAGTAGAAATTTTAAGTGAACACATTGAAAATTTCTGACTCGACCGGGAATCGAACCCGGGACCTCTTGATCTGAAGTCGGTATATCTTTCCTTTCCGATGCGCTTCTGATGAGTGCCGCCATTGAATACAAATAATTATTTTGTCGGATAACTCATGCTATTCAATATTTTCCTTTTCGGCATAGTTAGAGTCGAGTTGATAAAGCGATATCGATATTCATGTTGATTAATAATAATAGGGTATTTGACTAATTTCCAGAAACCGTTTTAAATTATTCTACGATACATTATAAACACATTCTCTTTATATTTTCTGAAGATATGCCATATTTTATATGAAAATCATGTTTAAAGTTTAAATATCCAAGAACGCGCCTAAAACGCTGTCTTGTATAATGGCGCTGGTCACGTGGTGCATTTTACGTCACACTTCTGTATTGGTATGAGATTGATGACTATCATTTACCATGGGGTGACGTCACCTTGACGTCACGGGGACCACAACTAATCACAAGGCGTTTTCATCGGTGACTAGTTCCATAGAAATATTTGGATTTTTATTACGTGTTTTTATAAAAAATAAGCCTATTTAAGTTGTAAAATAAAAGAAATAAGCTTTCTTGGGCCATTTTGGCAACAGGATGACCACAATCTGTATCTTATTTTTCATAGTGTCAAATACCCTATTAGGTCTAGTATGTTAAATTGTTCCATAGACAAAGGAAATTATATTGAAATATTTTATAAGATGGTGGACGGCGGCGACTTGGTTTGTGTGTTGTGTTGACAAAAATGTTAATAGTTATATTTTAAAATGTCAAATAATCCACCATCCCGTAAATTCGGGGCTCAAAAAATAAGACTTACTAGTAAGTTGAAAATGTTGCTTTAAAGTTTCACCTTCCTCGTAGTAAAGTTTTTGTAAAGGTGGTGACATAAACGAAATATTTGTGTATTGAACTTTATTTGGTGCAATATTTGATAAGGAGTATACTATATTTATGTCATTTTAAAAATGTTGGTGTGTTTTTTTTTCAGTTTTATGTGCAAGGAATTTAGTTCGAAAGGATTTATTCCGTAAGTTAATTAATATCTCTTAGCATGCAATAGTTTCTCTGCCCTTGGATATTATGTTTTGATTGGTTTATTTGTGTATATTTTTTCAACAAATTCAACTGCTTTAAATTTAGTGATAACTATTGATATTGTTTCAAATAAGTCCTGATAAAATAATGTAGTTATTAGTATGTCATTCTCCCACAGGTTTGCCAGATCCATTTGCCAAGATTACAGTAGATGGAGGAAACCAAATTCATTCCACAGAGATAGTGAAGGCGTCCTTAGATCCAAAGTGGAATTCTCATTATGATTTATATCTATGTAGAGGTGATGGAGTCACAATAAGGTACGCCTACTTGTTTATGTTGCGTTGTATTTTAAATAAAAGAACTGTTCGTAGAACAGAATTTAAATCGTGCTGTACTGTGTTGTTGATTTCAGCATTTGGAACCATAGAAAAATACATAAACGGCAAGGATCTGGGTTTTTAGGATGTGTTCGAATGCAATCATCGACGGTACAAAGATTAAAAGATACTGGCTGTAAGTTATACTAAAAATTTATCCTTCATTTACTTCATCAGTTATTGCCAGTTTGTAATTGATAAACTTTATTATCTGTGTTTAATTGTAGTTTGCTTAAACCTTTTAAGTTACTAATAGATTAGTTTTAGGATTTAGTTTAGTCCATTCGCCCACTCCGTATCAGTACATGCTATCCCACTACATAACCCCTAGTCAGTAGTTGGAACAAAATTGCAAATCAGCCCATTCAAAGAATAGGTTGAATTAATATTCACCCTGTTTATTTAAAATCGTTTTAAGCATACATTTTTACCTTTCCATATGTATGAAAATTGGCACTTATTTAATCAATGTATAATATTGGTAAATTCAATTAATTTTATGAGTTGATTTCAACCTCACTAATAGAAAGCATAAATGTTGAAAGTTCGTAATGAGCCATTTTGGTATGTCATTGTTTGGTCTAATCATTGCATTTCCTTTGCCTATATATGCACTGTGTTGATTAATCTGAATGACATTATATAACATCCTGAATCCTGATTACTAAAGTTCAATAATAATGTCTATATTATTAACCTATATTATTATATTCATTCATTTATTTATTTTATAAAGTTATATAAAAATCTGTTTATATATCTTATAACAATTATTGTGCATTATGTATTAGGCAGATTGGTCATTGTATGATATTTAAAAAATGTATACATTTTACATTTTCATATATTCTAGGTGTAATTTATAATGTATAGGTACATACTTTTTGATGAAATAGCATGTGAATATAAAATTTGAGTTTGAACCTCTTCCTCTAGGGCTTATGGTCCTTTCAAGGCTGGCTTAAAGTAATCCTCCGTGTTAAGGCACCGCTGTCCCTAGTGGGATAAATAAACTCCCCGATGGTTCCAAATCCTGTCCACGCCCTTATATTGTGGGCTATAACATCTAACACACATCTTCCCTTAATGAGTGACTGCTTAAAAAATGTATTGCCTCTCAGTATGTGATTATATAGATCTTGATGTTTGTCAGCAATCTTCATTAATCCAAGCAAGGTTTCTTTCAAACCTCCATCCAAGGTTTCTTTGTTGAATCTACATCTCAAAAGTGTATATTCTCTATTGTATTAACATTGAGCATCCATGTTTCAGTTCTTCAAGAAGCGCTGACTGCGCTAGGGTGGTCCTTATATGGGCACCATCTCATTTGGGTTTCTAGCCTAAGAAACTTTTTGAGTATTTTTTTCAAATATTTAAAATAATATTTCGGGGTCGCTACCAAGGTTTGAATTTTAATATGATTTTTTGTATTGGGATTTTTCTTTCACCAGCAAAAGCAAATATTGTTTTTGCTTTTCATCGGTAGTCATTAATTTATTATATTCCTCCATTAAGGCAACTCCGCGATCAGGAATATCAGAGTGATTCTTCTCCCAAAGTTTCAACATCTTTATTCAAAAACTGTGACCCAGTATATGGAAAAATCGCATATAGTTGCTGGTCACAAAATCTTCTATGCATTTTTTGATGATGTGTTCTACATCAATACTTCTTCTTTTTGGGCAATCCTCTACACCTTGGAATGCCTTGGATATATAGGGCATCTACCAATTTTTTTTATCTTGAACTTAAAGTTCGTCGTCGAAAAATGCAAAGGTTACTTAGCAATGTATCGTGTCACGTCACTTTACCACCGTGACTACTTTGCGCGGTATTTCTACTAAACTTGACATGACCCCTCAGTCCCCTCCCCGGCTCCCGTACGCACTCTGCATCGGATAAGCTGTTGAGATGATAAGAGACTATGCTTATTTTTCCAATACTCACAGTTTTAAACTCGTGATAACTTTCGAATGGAATGTCCGAATTGAATAATTCAAAAAGTTATACAAACATATTGAAGCAGACTTGAATATGAACTAATTTATTTTAATAAGGAGTAATACCAAGATACCAATAAAGAGCCTTTTCTAGAGGTGACATTTTATTGATTTTTTTAAAATAAAATAACACTTATTGTAGCATAACTGTAATAGTTAGACATATGCTGTCGCGATACTTTTTGTAAATAATGATGTCTTCTACAAAATTGTAGTACATTGTTTTATTCTATCATCATTAGTTTTCACAGCGTTCGCGATAAAAATAATATTTTAGGTAAATTTTTTACACCTTGGGTTACATTATTGAAGTTTTCGTAGGTTACCCACTTTTTTTTGGAAATTAAATATAGCCTATGTTCACCGCCGATATTGTAGCTTCCCAAAAGTGAAAGAATTTTTCAAATCGGTTCAGTAGTTTTGGAGCCTATTCGATGCAAACAAACAAACAAACAAAAAATCAAATCTTTCCTCTTTATATATGTATAGTGGAAATAAAATACGCACTAAACGCCAAAAATGAAAAAAATGAGTTGAGTATGAGGAAATGTTCTATAAACCATTGTCAATAGCCTAAACATTGCACTAAGTCCATATCGATGATCTAAAGGCGTAAAAAACAGATCCAAAAATCATCATTGTACTATGTCTGTATGGGGGAAAAATCAGTTTTATTAGATTATCTCAAAATGAAGTTTTTGGCGTTTAGTGCGTATTTTATTTCCACTATACATATTAGTATAGATATATATTATATCACAAATTTATAACACATAATTATATCTTTCACCGATTTCTTTTCCTTTTTCGTCAGTTTGAACTGATGATTAAATATGAAAATCTTCAACAATACATTGCCTAGCACGGTGAAGACCAGCAGGCCTCCCAAATTAAACTCCCTTTTCAGGAACTCCTCCCAAATAAATTAATGTGAGACTTAGCAACTCTTTATAGTCATCTCGGGGTTGATATGCTTGGAGTTGTTTTTGAGCATAAGAAATCCTGTCTGCTGCAACATTTTCTTAGATTTTTGAGGATGTGGTATTATAAACTACCGATTTGTAATCACTATGGTCAATTTTGTCCCAATTTTCCTTAAACATTTGAATATCAGGGCCGCTACATGGACCGAGCGATTGACCTACTACAGCTTCTAACATAATTACCATAATATGATGGCGACAAGCTAGCCAAAGCATTATCTTTCTCCATTTTCTGCTCCAAAAGAACACAAGCTCCATTTTTCAAAGCAGTGTTTACAGCTGTAGTGTCAAAAGATAAACATTTTATTTTATCGCTCAAATAGCATGAATTAATTGTTTCGTAAACTGCTAACGCACATGCTTCACCCATTCCATGATCCAATTTTGGAACCGCTAGGAGCTGATCGACTCCAAAGTCCTGATACCAAAATTGGCAGGCGATCTACAGTTTCATGACTTACACATTTTCAATTAATTTGCCATCCCAATGAATCGTTACTAACTTCACCAATTGAACTTTAACTGATTAAAATTTGGTATTGATTGGCCGATAAGCCAAATTTTAGTTTTATTTCTTGTTAATACACTCCTGTCACTACTTGTGGATGCCATGAGAAGTTGAAATAAGCACCTATGATCTAGGAAACAAAAAGGCGCGTGCTCTCACTACGATCACTGAACTTGAATTAAAGGTGCGGGACTGTGGGCGTGGTTCGACAAAGATGCGTATACATAGGATTTGAAATGTTTGGTAGATCAGTGGTATCAGTCGACGACTTTCGTACGCACGGCGTATTGGAGGTCGTGGGTTCGAATCTCGGTGCTGACCATTTCCACAATCACAACACAAGCTTTGCTTTATGTGAAAAATGTGTAAAGTGTATTTGTGTTCACTTTGGGTGAGCCCAGATTATTTAAAAAAAATGGAAAGGGAGAAGGGGGGGGGTAAGTGTATTAAGTTAAATTGGGTATTTCTGCATGCCTTTTACGTTTCAAAATAGCCTTTTAAATATACCTTAGACGATAAGCCGGATTCATAGTTAGAGTGGCCATACAAAGTTTTTCTGAAAGTTTGACTTGTGGTAGCGACCTCTAAAACCTTTCTAAATAAAAAAATAAAAAATACGTATTCATTTTTTTAGGGTAGAAAATCATATGGCAGGGTGCCCCGTCAACAATTTAAAAGTCGAAAAATAAGGACTACTCTGCGCAGCATTTCATCATTCATTAACTTGAGTTTTAAATTATCGTTGTACAACAAATACATTCTGGATGGAGTTCTTTTAAGGGAGGATACTGCCCAGATAATTCTAATTTCTTAACTCTGTTCTTGCCTCTCAGTTGGTGACTCACATCAGGTTATATTCCTGTCCTATAATCTATCATAGTGTCGAACATTTCCACTTTCACGACCCAGCCCTTTGCTTATGCGGTGTTCACACGAGGCGAATATCGCCAGGACACCAAAATATCGCCAGCCAATTGAACCGTGTGAACAGATTGTCGATAAAAATGGTTGAAAGCGATATCGCCTCAAGTTGAACGCCTTTCAACTTTTGTTTCTGGTGGAACGATGCACGCGTGCGCAGATATGCGCGGCGTCCGTATGTTCTGTTTCTTGACAGATGACAGCACTGCTCCAAATTTATTTCTCCTTAGAATCCAATTCCGCACCCAATATCTGCATTTTTTTTTTATTTTTCTTTAATTAGGATTGTCCTTATATCGTCTAAAACAACATTTTCAACTACCCCAAACACTCCGTCCGCCATTTTTAAAACTACGTCAATACAGCGCACCTGACAGATTGAATGTATGCCGGTGGACTCGTGTGAACACATCAAACGATCAATGGGCGACCGAGCGATATTTTTTTTATGCAAGCGAAATCGTCTGGCCTTATATCGCCCCGTGTTAACATCGCATTAGTGATAAAGATCCCAAAACTGTACTTGTTTTCACTTAGCCCAGATTCATAAAAAAAAGTAAAGTATACATGCGCAAACATAGCGCCCTCTTTTAAAAGGACAAATAAATATTTGGAAGCGAAGTACACATATCTGTGTACGTCGGAAGTGAACATATTAAACAAATGATTAGCTTAGAGTAGCGTCATTAATCTGCAATGTCATAACTCTTGCTGTATTGCAAACATGTTTGAATCCATTCCACAGATCAATGCTTAGACCTATGTAAAGCTAGTTCGAGTGACACGGAACCTGTACGGGGGCAGATTATTGTGTCTTTGCTGTCCCGAGATGGTGGCTCGTGTATCCGTTCACCTTTAGCTGTGGTTGGTCCAGCTGGGGAGATAAGTGTTCCTGAATCATTACCAGTGCTGCCATCCGGCTGGGAGGAAAGGACTACAAGTGGAGGAAGGTCAGTGGAAAACCCCAATATCTATGACATGGCCTTGTTTGTACCATTGCCATTTTTATTACATTTTGTATAGACATATTCCAATTATACATTGTACATTGATGTTCTAGAACCTATTATGTGAATCACGTTACAAAGACAACACAATGGAACAGACCGACGAGACCTGCGGATGAAACAGAAACATCACCCTCGTCTAACGGACACACCAGGAGTAATTCAATGAGATTATCTGTTCCAAGATCTCCTTCCCCAAATTCCAACCAGATACAACCCGTACATAAAAGAAATGAAAGTAACGCAGATACTGTGAACGTAACAACCCCAAATTTACCATTACCCGATTTGAATATTTCGTTATCGTCTGAAGAGCAGACGAATGGTGCAGTGAGTCAAAGCATACACAAGCTTAATGCATTGCAGAATCGTTTGGAAAAATTAGCTAATAATAATGAACAAAAAGTGTCTACTGATAAACAAACGGAACCAATCAATGGGCAAATAGAAGAATGTCCGACCTTACCAACGTCCAGCAGTGGGAGCTCAACAACGGTCAGTCCAGTTAGTCCTAAAAGTGGCTTGAATTCGGATATTATAAATGTCACCAGCCCCAACAACAGCAAGTCGCCAAGAAATTCATTGGTAATCACGACCCCTCCGCATAACCCACAGAATGGCTGTGAATCACCAAGGAGTTCATTAGTGGTGCACGCTCCCTTCATACCCAGCTCAGCCGAAGAAGCGGCAATAACCACTAATCACAAAGGCGTCAATGAAGTGTGGAAGATAAATAAAGAGAACAGTGGTCCAGCGTCTTTACCATCGCCGCAGCGATCCGACACCTTGACAGTTGATGTACAAAATAATGTGGTGCAGCCTGCTCAACAGAATCCATGGTACTTAAATATTTATTTTGCACTTCAATAAGTGTTTAGTTCTTGAGAGTTGACACAAGTGTTTCTTTTCAATTCCACGCACAACTTCCTCACTAAAATAATCAAATCCTGTCGAAACTACTTCGTCATTTCACACCAAAAAATCATTGACTGATTGCAATCTTTGATTGAATGTATAAAGGAGCATAATATTTCAAAAAGAACATATTTTTACAGTACCTACAGTCAGTCAAAATATTTTTTGTATTGGTAACACGGACACGATGCGTCAATTCGTACATGATTTCACTTTTCTACAGCCACTACGAGCTCCTATTTACTCCAAGGAACATGGTCGCCGGAAACTGACGAACCAATCCGAAGTGTAACGAAGACGGCTGTATGATTGTATTAGTGAGAATGATAATTTGATGCTATTTGCATTACTTAAAAATTAATTCGCGGGAAGGCTGATAAGGTCAATGTCACTCTCCATTTAATATAAGATACCTATATCATGAAAGTAAACTTTGTGTTACAATTTCAAATTTCCAATTATAACATTTTACACATCTGATGACGTTTTTAAAATTGTAGGTATTTATAATACTGCATATAGGTATATGCACACAGTCAATCTGTAGACTATTACTGAAAATAATTACGTTTATGGCTAAAACTATTAATTAATCACATTCACAGGGCACCATCGTTGATTGTTTCCTCTCCATGCAGAGCGGAAGCCCAGCAACAAAACAGACGAGTGTCACACCCCACCCCCGTCAATGCAGGCCCCTTGCAGGACAAACGAAGGGTTCGAGCACAAACTGGAAGTAGAGGACCCTATTCTGGTCACCACACTTCTATACACACACAAGATTTACCCTCTGGATATGGTTAGTTTCGTGGTTTTGTATCTAAAGGGTGTTTCAGGAAGAGTACCTACACTTTTTCATTTTATAATAAATACATGTTTGTTGGTAATTAAAGGAGAAATGTTCCGTATTCCGATTAAGTATGGAATAAAATATCCAGCAAATTAACCCTACGGCTCTGATAATTGTAATTTTGTATTAAGAAATTTGAATTTTTGAGAAAGATGCTGATTAAATGTTTTCGGTGATATTTTTGTTTACATCAGCAATATTTACAAAAAACCACCAATACATTCTCAATAATCTAACCCATTGTCTAAAAATTATTTTAATGTTTGCATACGATATCGGTGTAACCTCATTTTTTAAATTATAATGCATCGTTCTTTCATAAAGTGCACCATTTTTAATGTTCGAAATAACCATAGAAGACAACTGTCAAATTTCAGTGTTGCCATTTACAGGAAAATAAATTACGCTAAATTTAAAAAGTGCATTCTTACTGAGACACCCTTTACACCATAATTCCCCGTACTGTAGAGTGTAAAAATTGAATAACTGCCAGATACTGCATACTTGCACAAATATAATATCTTGTTTCCCACCTCAAGGTTTATGTGTTGAAATATTTTGCCAAAATTGTTAGTACTACTATAATTAGTATTCTCCCTCTAACAATTTTAAAATTTTCTCTCAAGTTATTATAATATTGACATCATGAGTTCTTTGTGTTTGATTTTCTACTCAGTTTTCAACAAGTTGTCTGAAATAATTGTGTCTAATCTGTTTATCCAAATATTTCCAAAATCTTTAGAAGGTAGTGGCTTATTTTGTGTTTGTTTCAATTGTAAAGTTTCATTTTGAAATATTTTAGATCAGTTGAGAGTGATTATATAAAGACCAGAGTTAATAAATAAATAAACCTCTCGGACGACGGGCATAAAAAACAGTCATTCAATCATTTTTTTATTGTTCCATGAATCGTGTCACATATTTCTACTATCAAGTTTGATCATGAGTGTTTCAAGAAAAATACCAAGTTAAAAATGAGTTTACCAATTTTATTGATGTGCTTTATATAATTATCCTGTTACAGAGGTACGGACCACTCAACAAGGTCAAGTTTACTTTTACCACACCAAGTCTAGAGTTTCAACATGGCACGATCCAAGGATTCCTCGGGATCTCAGTCCGGCTGCTTTGGCCTCAGATGCCCTGGGTCCCTTACCACCAGGGTGGGAAATGAGACAGACACTCTCTGGAAGGGTGTGTATTACATTAGTCTTCCATCTTACAACTACCTATAATGCCATCACTCTCTATACAATCAATTTCATTCAAAATGTAGGTTGGAAGAAATTGCCCTAGGCAATAAGCCTGCCAATTTTGTTTGATTATTCTGTATATTTTTACCAATAGAGTGTTTTATTATTATGATTTATTTTATTAAATAAATTAAGGCATCCCATCACCCACACTCACACAAAATGGCAGGCTTTCATTCTATGATACACAGACTACTATCCATACCCCTCACAAATACTAACTATAACACTGAACTCCACACAATTTTAAATATAGCTTCAAATAACGGATACCATACCAACACAATTTTACAACTCCTCAACAAAAAACTCTTCATTAAAACAATACATAATTACGTTTACCCAAAAATTCCCGACATAAACAAAGAGGAACAAAACTGGCGAAGGATACTCTTTGTAGACCGAATTACAAATGAAATAACTACCAAATACACAAAAAACATATTCAGACCGGCACTATACACCAACAATTCACTAAAAAAACATCTATTCAACCACAAACAAAAAACAGAAACTAATAAAAAATCGGGCATTTATAAAATTAACTGTAGAGATTGCAATATGGGGTACGTGGGGCAAACAGCACGACAATTTGATACTAGAATAAATGAACATCACAAGGCAATAAAAAACATAACAATAAATTCAGAAATGGCAGACCACTGCAGAGAAACCGGACATCACATAGACGTATATAATACCTACATATCCACAGCAAAAAAGGACACCGAATGAACGCACTAGAGACATTAGAAATACATAAAAATAGAGACAATTTAGTTAATAATCAAATTCCTACAATTTCACCCATACTCACACTCTTTGTAAACAAAAGTACACCTGGAACCTCCAACACAATACAAACACCTACACACCAACACCCCTGATTACCCAAATTACTTGTGCTAATTTAACCTTTAAAATCAATGTATTGTACCATTTTTATATATTTTATACAGTTTATTATTTTATTTGGAACCAAACAAACCCAACTATGGTCAGTTAACAATTTCATTATTTTGTATATTTTTTTTTTCTTCTGTTACACGTGTTAGTTCGTAAATCTTTTTTGGTATCACTATTATTATATTATGTTACCCAACCCTTAAAAAATCAATTGTCCATTGAAAATCTTGACCCTTTGTTTAAATTTCTTGTGTTTTATCCAGATGTTAGTTAGATTCCTTTTTTAAAAATAAAATAATTGTTAATCTAATAAACTCTCCGCTGACGATGGTCGCATAGTCGATCGAAAATATATTTCGGAAAAAAAAAAAATATAAAACCTATTGTAATACTGCAAAGTTATTTTTATTTATAAACATTCATAAAAAACAGGTGTTTCAGAACCCACTAATGAATATATTAAGAGAACTAGCTTATACCCGTCTTGCTTTACGTTTTTGATTCCGATTGTCAGGCTTGATCGGTAGGTAATTAAACAGGTTCTAGTCTAGCTTCCCACTGCTTAACAGACCTCTATAATGTAGCTGTTTTACCGACCTCATAATATTATACGAACCTACCGACATAATTTGCAAGTTTTCATAGAGGGAGAGCTCTGTGGTTTGAATCTTAGCTACATTCCCTATACCCTGTGATAATTATTAATTAGGCGTTCCACCCATAGAGGGTGATTTGTGCTATGTGTGATAAATGCAGCTGTCAAACTTCAAAATGGAGGAACTATTTTGCATTTTTTTTTCATTAAATCTTTATTTATTGAGAATAATAAGATTTGAATAATATTTATATGTATAACAAATCAATCTACAATTATTTTATTACATTTTCATACCGTAGTACCAAGATTCCATTCAACTTTTACATGAGTAATTTTGTTTCCAAATGATGTCATACTGTCTTTTTTGAGAAATTTGTATGAAGTTCCTAAAAAAATTGAGTTTTTTAAATATCTCTAAATATATTAAAGTTAATGCAGCAAATTGTATTTAAGAACCTTCTACAGCATTTTGTACGGCTCTGGGCATATTAATATCTGACCTTAACGTCTGTTTTCTACGATTGATGCGCCTTCAAAAATATAAACGGACTAATTTTTTTTTTTTTTTATAAAAATGAATCTGTGCTCACTCAAAGTGAACACAAATACACTCCTTGACTCTTTCACAGTAAGCTACTGAAAGCTTGTGTCGTGAAAGAGGAAGATGGTCGGCACCTGGGATCGAACCACGACGTCCGCAGTACGAAAGCCGGCGTTGTAACCGCTGGGTCACCAACCACTTCAAATATTATGTAGAAGATGATACCCTCACAAAAGATCCATAGACAAACTTAGGACTCAATAATAACAGTGTCTTTTTCAAAATGACAATTGTGTATCTAAGAAATCGCTAATTTCTGAGGTTATAAAAAGTCCATTTTGTTTGCTTTCATGCTTGCACATTAGTAGAATGGGGTAATTTGTGTGTACTGACTTATTCATTTTGTTTATTTCAGGTGTACTTTGTAGATCATAACAATAGAACAACACAATTCACAGATCCCAGATTAAATACTCAAATACTAAATACTTTGATCCAGAAGCATCGACCGACAGCTTCGGGCAATAGCAGTGCTAGTGGTCCCAGCACTACTGTCAGTAGTCCCATAACGCCTCCCGCTCCTGCTCCCCTGGTCAAGCCGGTCAGTGCGCCAGCTTCCTCAGGTATCCCCAGACAATCTGCGGGAAGTAATAACACGTCTTTAGCTGCAATAGCCAACACTCCGTCTACAAGTAATGCTGGGACGTCTCAGGTAGCGGTGGCAACTCCAGTAAGCAATACACCGGGTAGTGGTGGGAATGCCTCTGTGCAAGAAATACCACACGGTGATCTTCCTCCCAATCTTCAAGATACCAGTGAGCTGCTCCCTAAATATAGAAGAGATCTGGCTGCTAAGATGAAAGTCTTAAGAGTGGAATTGTTGGCGATGCAACCTCAAAGTGGTCATTGTCGTTTAGAGGTGAATATCTTATTTGTATTATAATATATTGTGAATGTGAATATAACGTATTTGTATGTGAAATGTGTAATCAAGAATAGTAGAGAAAAATAATCATGGATGTTATAATCTTTTTCTATTGGTAAACCTCTGATTTATGCTGCAGTGTGGTGGCACCGCTTTTTCTTCCGTTGATGTCAATATTTAAAATGAAATCAGTCGCTGATTCCTTCACTAAAAAGAAGTCTGGGATATCCCCTGTGTACGCTCTATCGCTGCACTCGCAACACAATGTGGTAATGGAACAAGGTCATGAAATGAAATATTTGGTGGCCTAGCAGATCTCTGGTGTTGACCATTTTCCTCTTTCACAACACAAGGTTTACTTATATGAAAGATGTCAAAAGTGTATTTGTCCTCCCTTCGGGTGAGCCCAGATATTTTTGTTTTAGTAAAAAAAAAACAATACTAACACAAATTTTGAAAGTAGCTGTAAAGATTATGTCTATTTATTTTAAATTTGAAACCTTAATGGAAATCTAAAGATATAAAAGAAAGTCAGCTTAGTTTGAACACATAACTCGAGATCTTCTGGTTTATTGGATTCTTCTCCGCTCCGGATAACAGAATGACTAATAAAACATGGTCATTTGTTTGATAGTTGGAATTCAATATTCATAGATTAATTTATATTGTTTAGTTGTAATTTTTTTCTTATTATTATTAGTGCAAACTTAAAAGCGCCCTTGAGGTGACCACTGTCGTCACTAAACGGCGCGTTATAAATAGTCCTATTTATTATTATTATTATAGTTAGATCACAGGACAACGTCTGTCCGGAAAGCTAGTAGTGAATAATAATATGTCAAAAGATTGTTAGTTGATATAAAGCAGTTAGAGATCTGTGTGCATCTTGATCAAACTCCTATCCACTCCTTTGTGAAGTGGCTTTAGTAAAGTTGTGGAATCAAATGCTTACATTATTGTTTTAGGTGTCCCGGGAAGAAATATTTGAAGAGTCTTATCGTCTTGTCATGAAGATGAGAGCAAAAGATCTCCGCAGAAGATTAATGGTGAAGTTCAGAGGCGAAGAAGGTTTAGACTATGGTGGGGTAGCCAGAGAGTGGCTTCATTTACTCTCCAGAGAAATGCTCAACCCCCAATATGGACTCTTCCAATACAGCAGTGGAAGTCATTACACTTTGCAAATCAATCCCGACTCTGGTGTTAATCCAGAGCACTTATCCTACTTCCATTTTGCGGGAAGAGTTCTAGGCATCGCCGTGTTCCATGGTCATCATTTAGAAGGCGGATTCACTACACCATTTTACCGTCAGCTTCTTGGTAAACCGGTCACGCTTGGAGATATAGAAGGAGTAGATCCTGAACTTCACAATAGTCTGACATGGATGTTGTAAGATTACTTTTTTATTTATAACCTTAAATTTGTTTCAATCAATTCTCCCTTTTCCACCCCACTCAGGGGCATAGGGAGGCAACAAGAGCTCTCCATTGCGCTCGATCTTGCGCAATGTTTATGACCTCCTGCCACACCATGTCCATGTCCCTCAGCTCTGCTTCGAAGGAGCGGAACACAGTGTGAGAGGGTCTTCCTCGTCTTCGGGACCCTGATGGGAGGAAGAACAGCGCTCTCCTCCGCCAACTTTCATTCGGCATCCTTAACACATGTCCCAGCCAAGTCTATCTCCTCCCCACAATGGTAGAGGTGATGGGCTCACGCTGGGTGCGCCAGCGTATAGCGTCGTTCGTGATGCGGTGGTACCATCTTACGCCCAGAATTCTCCTTAGGCACTTCATTTCAAAGGATGAGACTTTTTGTGCCTGGGCCTTGGTCAGGTGCCAGGACTCACACCCATAAAGGAGAATGGGCAACACACACGCATCAAACAGTTTACATTCGTCTCGACACTAAACGCCGACGCCTTCCATATCTTGGTCATGTTGTTGAAGGCGCCACCTGCCATACCGATACGTATCGGGAGCTCGGCCCCGAGGTCACCAGCGGTGGTAATGGTTGCTCCCAGGTACTTAAATTTATCCACCCGGGAGACCTGGTGACCATCGATGGTCATCGGTAGCTGTTTATCGGGGCAGGCATTATTCGCCATGAGCTCCGTCTTACTGGCATTGACTCGAAGGCCGAGGCGTGCTGTTTCGCCGCAGAGTCTTGAAACACTGCGCTGTAATTCCTCCACTGTCGTACTGAACAACGCTAGGTCATCCGCGTACTCCAGATCACACAGTTCGCCCATTAGACCATCTCTCTGTGTTATCGGTATACCTCTTGCTCCTTGCATGGACTTTCTCAAGAGGAAGTCCATGACAATGATAAATATAAATGGAGCCAGTACGCAGCCCTGTCTGACTCCCGTAGTGATCCTGAAAGCTTCAGTAGGACCACCTGGCGTTTTGACGCTACACTCGGAGTCTTCATACAGGGACTGTACCATTTTTACTATCTTCGGAGGTATACCGTACAGAGCTAAAATTTTCCATATCGATGGTCTATGTGGGCTGTCGAAGGCCTTTTCAAAATCTATGAAGCAACAAGCGACTGGAGAGTTAAAATCTTTGCACTGCTGAAAGATGCACCTGGCACAGAAAATTGGGTCCGTGCAGGACTTGCCAGGTACAAAGCCGCATTGTTGCTCTCTCAGGACAGCCATCACAGGCCCCCGAATGCGGTGTAGTAATATCTGAGATAATACCTTACCGGGAACACTCAGAAGAGTAATTCCACGGTAGTTTCCGCATTCAAGGGGGTCCCCCTTTTTAAATATTGCGACGATGGATCCATTCCGCCAATCTTTTGGGCACCTCTCCTCTTCCCACGCCATTTTAAATATATCGAGAAGTGGTTGGCCAAGGGTGTCTATGCCTTGTTTAAATTTGTTTACCCTTTAATAAAAATATAACACTCTTCTGTACATAGGTGTCAGTATAACCGGTGGAACTTAATGCTTGAAGCATTCTCTACCAGTCAACCGGTCCTGTCCTATCTGAGACAGGATTCCAACCGCGAGTAGAAATTTCGAAAATTAATCCATTCCAACACATCTGTCTTTAATAGTTTGTATGCTGACGTTGACACATTGTCGATGGCCCAAACATTGGCTAGGCGCGCTGTCTGACTACCTGTTGATGGCTTATACCAGTAGTAATAATAAAAATATGTTAGCACTGGACGTTTGTTTATGAAAATAACCTCAACCGACAGGACTACTTTAATATACATCTCTATCTTGAATAGGTTGGTGGCTAAAATAACTTTTGGTGCCAAATAAGTTTCCAAAAAAATTTCTATGTTAATAAGTTGGCATTTGGAAAGAATGGATGCAAACAGAACGACAAAGAGAATTTATAAAGCTGAAAGGAAAGGTGTAAGAAGGCATGGTCGACCAATACAATATTATTATTGTCCAATAATGCTAATATCTTATAATATAAATGTCTTTGTCACTGCCTCACTCACTGACTGATGTCATTAATGCTTTTAGTTCCTGCGTTTACCAGAAGATGGTGCCAATCGCAACTTAGAGAAATTTTGTTCTGCTAATGAGGCTGACAGTAACATATTATGACTAGTGGCTGAGCACTTTTTTGAAGGTCTTTAGATGTGGAGAAAATAATTTTACATACTCGGGTTATTTAAAGAGTCACGTGCGAATTCATAGCTGAGAAAAGCCAAACGAATGCAATATTTTTAATAAAAGGTTTAATCGATCAAATAATTTAAACAACCACATACTAAAAGCAATTTGAATGCCAAGTTTGTAATAAAAAAGTTTAAGTTGAATTCAACAATACTAAAGCAAAGTTTGCAAGAAAAAGCCAGAAGTGGGTGCCTTTCAAAAACTAGTGTTGTATATTTGTTAAATGTGTTGTATTCCACCATATCCGATACAAATATCTAGACAAGATTATCTAAAATGTGTCCATGAGGAAAAAAAGAGTATCTCTTGAAGTAGGTGCGTGATTTGCTTGGCGGTTGTGCACATCTACCACATTCTTCAAAAAATTACGTGAATACAAAGAGCAATCTTTAATTAAGACATTCATAGAATTGTTACTCTATGTTATGCCGTTTATCTAAAAGAAATGAAGAGTTGATATGAATGAATGTAATATTTCAGAGAAAACAAGATAGCGGGAGTGATAGACACCACCTTCCAAGTGGAGTTCAACAGCTTCGGTGTGCTGAAAGTGCACGAGCTGAAGCCAGGCGGAGGCAGCATACCTGTCACTGAAGAAAACAAGCGGGAGTACGTCAAGCTGTATGTCAACTATCGCTTCATGAGGGGTATAGAACAACAGTTCTTGGCTCTGCAGAAAGGTACCTTCAGTTTCCCTATATCTTGCATTTGTAATACTTAAACAGTTCAGTATTTTGTACGCTGAAAACGTCGACTGATTCCATTTGACAAAATTTAGCGTCATCTCTGGAGATATCCATTAAGTCTGTCAAGGCAGGGTAAGACCAGCGCTCTTGATATAGGCTTTAATGTTCTTCATATCTTCTACAACTCTTCTCTAATATTAAATTGAGAAGAGCGTTAACCAGGTGGATCTTTGTTTCAATGTGCAGGAATGGGAAAAACTGCTAAATTTTGCAATAACGCTGTAGTTGGACAGTTATATAATATGCAAATGCATTAATTCCAATGCCTAGATTTGAAATTATGTATGGAATGTTTTAATTTCTTACAGGATTTTCTGAATTAGTACCTCCTCAATTTTTGAGACCTTTCGACGAAAGAGAATTGGAACTTATAATCGGAGGAATCTCTTCCATAGACGTAACAGATTGGAAACAGCACACTAGACTGAAGCATTGTACACCCGAGACCCCCGTCGTTCAATGGTTTTGGCAGGTAAAAATATTACATATTCACTCAATACCACCTTCCATTGTTGTGTGGAGAGTGTATAATTTTTTCTGTCTTATCTATTGCAGGCCGTGGAATCATACTCCGTAGAGATGCGAGCTCGTTTATTACAATTTGTTACTGGATCTAGTCGTGTACCTCTTCAAGGGTTCAAAGCGCTTCAGGGTTCGACGGGAGCAGCCGGACCGAGACTGTTTACCATTCACTGTGTGGAAGCGTCTCCGCACAGCCTCCCTAAGGCCCACACATGCTTCAACAGAATTGACATGCCGCCATACCCATCTTATAGAGTGCTCCATGACAAGCTGACACAAGCCGTGGAAGAGACGTGTGGTTTTGCTGTAGAGTGAAAATGTTAATTGTGATATTATCTGTATATTTGCACAGGTCTTGTGAGAGTGGCCTCGTGTATGTGATTGACTGCTAATATATTTGTTTTTTTTTTTAATATGCAATCATTTTTGTAATCAATTGATAATCTACAAAACGCACTATAATTATTTTAGCCAGACCTTTGTGACTACTGTCTCTCTTTCGCACACACAAGCAGAACCATCTGATGTCACACACTTAGGCGATGTAGTCATTTAGAAATCACAAGTCCCTACATGCAATGTTAATCCTCATTTTTGTTTAATCCTCTTTTTCAACCATTTCAAGGTTGTGTTTTTTTTTATTGTATTTTTTCGTATTAATATTTTTGTGTATTTTATGTAATTCAATAAGTAACAAACAATAAAAATTGTTCGTCAAATTAATTGACAGGACAGTAGAGTAAGCTTTATGAATTTTATGATGAAATACTTCAATATTACTAAAATGTTTCCGTTATTTTATTTATATATATATACATTGTCAGCCTATAAAAATTTTACAATATTCTTTACACCCGTAATTGTGATTCCTAAATGACAATGAGTGATGTCAGAGTGTGGTTTATGGCCTTGTATTCTGTTTTGTCAATGCAAAAGAGCTACAGCAATCACGGAGATCTCCTTATTACCTAAGTTTTAGTCATTTAAATTCCAAATTGACAGTTAGTTGTGTATATAATTATTGTGTTCAAAATGTTTATGATGTCGTGTGCTCTGATTTTAAATTTTTTTTTTTACAAATGTAGGGACTGCGTTACTTTTTATTATGGGGACGATTAGGTTCGTTAGGTAATTACAAAACGGATTTTCTAATAATATTATCTACTCTTAAGACTGAAGATCACTAACTGCCTTTTATACATTTGTCTATTTATTGTTGTCTAGGCGTGTGGATTGATATGTCATATTATGTATATACATATAATATTATTAATCTCGTAGACAAAACAGTTGAATGTTGAAAATATTTAAATTACCTAGCTTATATTCCACAATATTTTTATAGTGTCACGTCTGTTATAAAATTTTGTTAATGTCACCTCCATAGAATAACGTAAAATTTCCACATTGGTAAATTTACAGTACAGATTTTTAAATAAAATAACACTTCTTTTTTTTGTGTAAAAGGTGTCAGCATAACCTGCGGAACTTATTGCTTGAGACACTTTTTTCCAGTCAATCGATATCGTCCAATCTGAGACAGGCCAACCGTGAGAAGAAATTTCAAGAGAAAAGACATTTTGTAAAACTCTGTCCCGATCAGTGAGGCTAGTACGAGTTTTATCAAAAACTTATACTAGAGGTACAAGAATCAAACCCGACACTTCTTGATCTGAAGTCCAAGCCCATCATACCACTAGAATATTGAGGTCGATATTTCGAGTTTTTAATATCATTAAATTTGTTCTTTATGAACCAATTGTGTACAATTGGTAATGTTTTTATATGACGTGAAGGTCACAATGAGATGCACCGCGGTAGAGCGGCAATTTTAATATTTATATTTTTAAATTTCTAGCAGCTTAGACATTTATCTGGTGATGTTAAATAACTAGGAACTTTGAAGTCAATATTTATGAAGCAAAAAACACAATACGTATAATTATTGTTCACAACAACACACGGTGGCTTCCTTGGGATACGCGGCTTACAGCTTGGGTATCACTGGGATTAACCTGTTGTCCATCATCGTAACTCCGATCGTATGGTGAATAACAGTGTCCCGCATGTTAGCATAGCATCGGTGACAATTAAAGTTGTTGTTGGTCAAGGTTGAATCAAAATCTATACTTTAATCACATCTCCTTCTTTTGGTGCCATGTCAGGTATTCCCAACGTCGGCGATCACTGCTGCGAATCCTTCTCTGTCTTGGGCTGCTCGGAACAATTGTTCCGCAGTACGGAAACCCATCCATTCTCGTATATTGCGCAGCAAGGACATCTGCCTTCTTCCAGCCCCTTTGCGATCCTCGATCTTTCACTTTAGTATCAGGTAGATCAGTCGATACTTTTCCCCACGCATGATGTGTCCCAGATATGAACTTTTACTTGTGACAGGAGTTCACGCACTGCCCCGGCTCGACTAAGGACTTCTGAATTTGTCACCAGGTCGGTTCAAGGAATCTTGAGCATTCTGCGATGTAACCGCATCTCGAAAGCCTCGAGCCTGTTCATTGTGTTGACCTTCAGAGGCCAAGTCTCACAGCCGTACAGCAGTACGGACCATACGTAGCATTTTACCATTCTCTGTCGCAGATTCAGTTTGTCATTGCTGAAAAGAGTTCTCATTTTATTAAATGTAGCTCTTGCTGCCTCTATTCTGCATTTGACTTCCACATCTGGGTCGAGAGTCTTTGTGATAATGTTTAATCACATACATACTTTAATCTTATCCTCTCCAATATTCCTCTTTGCAGCTTTTTCTTGTGCATGGCACAGTTTGTGGTTTAAACCCTCTCATACATTGTTCAATATTTGACTTAACAGCTCCCAGCACCCTTAGTGGCATCATCAGACCACCTGGCTTGTCAATAGTCTTTAGGTGTTATACATTTCAATAAATACATATCTTAAATAAAAAAATATAAAAATGGAATTGAGAATCCTTTTCCGTTAATCTAGACTTAACGTTTCAACAGCAATAATAGATGTAAGATTTTAAAGAATATATCTGTACCTATATTTTTTATTATACTATTATATAAACATCATATAATAATATATATTTAATACTCCATTTAGTGTAAATTGTTTAATATTAAATAATTATCCATGACTATGAAGCGGGTGCAAATATTTTTAGAAATATTGAAACATTTTAATAATGTTACATTTAATCCATTTTAACTATACTTTAGCAAAAATTTTAATGAACTCTCTTTTAATATTTCAGTAGCTTTGTGTCAATGCTAGATTGCAGCGCAGAGTGCGACTATGTAAATTGTTAAAATATTTTGAAAATGAACATTCAATACACAAATACTTCAATTAACAAAAAATATTTGTATCTGTTTCAATGTAAATAAATTTAATTGTAAAATTTATGTATATAAGATTGTTTATGTGTTAAAAAATTTATTCTAATATGAGCTCGTTCGTTCAATAATTATTACTGTTGTGAATATTATCTATTGTCAGATTTTTTTTGAGACCATCTTATGAATAATAATAAATTTTGCCATTGCTAATCTCGGACGTTTAATGTTTTCTGTTGATAATTAATAAAGAATTTATATGCTGGTTTCAAAATATATAGGTTCAAAAATATATTTTTTTGTATCAGTTGGAGTCGGTACTTCTCTCAATATTTGAGGATTGTGTTTGCAAAGTAAAATACACGACTTCACACAAAAAACAACTTCCTCCATTAAGAGATTTAATTCAGTAAAGCATAGATAACAGAACTGACAATAATGACATAAGTAGATAACTGTTATAGACAAAATATTAATCGAACACAATCTCATAGTCGAGTACTGTACCCCGGGCAAGAATGACACTGCGCTTTCAAGATTTGATTTCAGTTATCGAGAAGTGCTTAGTTAGTGTTTAAAACAAGAGTAAATGCTCAAATACTATCTAAAATAATGAACTTTGTGTCATGGTGAATATAATAATTGGTTGTTTATTGTTTACATAACAAAATTGACAGGACCAAAAGAACAATAATATTACCCCCTATTCTGGATTTGTTCGAACTAAAATAAGAACGTTCCAAAATTTAAGAATTAAGGTCATATGAATTAAAATTTGTATTCTATAAAGCGATGTGTTCTAAAAACTAAAATGACTTAAATTAGTTCACCATAAACAAAAATATGAATTATAATTGTCTATGGTCTATATCGCGCATGCGCAATTGGTCATGTTTGTTTATTAAAAATAATACGACTGTCAAAGTAGTGACCAAATGGGTTAGAAGCATCTCAAATTTGCCTTTTTATCAGACCAACTCTTAGATTTCCTTTTGAAATAAATAAGTATAATTATTTTTAGTGCAAATCTCGTGTTGTAATATACGCAAGAGTATTTTATGAAGGTAGTGATTTTGATCTAACCTCCAATTTTCGATTTCGGCATAACGAAACACGCGCAAATAATCAATTTTATGATATTATTTACCTTAATAAAGATATTTAACACTTTTTTTAAACTTATTAGGTTAAAATAATACTTTTATTATAAAAATATCATCAGATATATTTTAAATCGCATACAATTAGGTGTGAACTAAAATTAAGAACGTTTTGACATAAGAACGCACTAAAATTGACTTAAATAGTGTTGTAGAATACCAAAATTAACTAATTTCAATATTAGTCACATTAAGAACGCTCTTAATTTTTATAGAATACCGATGTGCACTTAATAAAATTGGAACGTTCTTATTTTAGTTAGTGCGCACTTAAATTGAAACAGAATCGGGCGTATTATATTTAAAACTTCTTATACCGATTGTACATCAGGTTGTTAATTTCAATTTGTTATGTGTTTTTTTTTTCATACTATAAAATTACGTAATAAGTTGAAGTCTGGATAAATGTAGAACAAAATGTTACTTTTCTGTCAAATCTTTGTGGCCTGTATTATATCTATTCTGAAATATTAACCAAATATAATTCAGTTAAAATAAAAATTTGAATGGGGACTTAAGACTTTTGATTCGATAAAAGGGCTGATTCTATTAACTATCTTCTATTCTTTCTTTCGATTCTATTCCAATAACAGGCGCCTACTGTATCAACATTTGACAGATGTCAAATGCCAATTAAAATTAAAAAATTTAAAAGTTTAGATTCTCAAAAGGTTACTTACATTAAGTTTTCTAATGTTCCCCGCAACTTTCTTAATATTTTCTTTCACAAGAACCTTCTTCTGACCATAGCAAACACAACAAAAAAAGATTTGGTGAAATTGGTTTAGCCGTTCACTCGTGATGCGATGACTAAGGGAAATAGGTCTACAATTTTTATATATTATAAGGTTCAACTTTACATAGCAATTTTTAAATTTTAAAAATTTAAAATTAAAAATTAAAATTTTTTTCAATGAACAAGACAAATTTTTTGAGTGGTTTAATTTACTGTTTTGTGTGTTGTAATAAATATAAGTATAAAAAAATTCCAAGAACAAAATTTGCATAATATTTAATGAGCATATCAATGTGAAATGTGATAATATTATAGGAAAATGCAGGAGATTTTTCTAAAGGTACTGTCTTTATTTTCATTTATTGTTACAACGTCGGTTTTCGTACTGTTTCGTGCGGAGGTCGTGGCTTTGATCCCAGGTGCCGACCATCTTCCTCTTTTACGACACAAGCTTTAAGTAGCTTACTGTGAAAGAATCAAAAGAGTGTATTTGTGTTCACTTTGAGTGAGCACAGATACATTTAAAAAAAACAAAATTATGATTACATTATTATTAAACTTGAATATCCATTAAGCCTTAAAATATTTAACCACACCTCTCAATTTTATTCAAGCTTGTCATTAAATTATATTCTACAAGTTTGCCATCATTGCTCATTTGCCATCTAATTTGTCTCTGATGTGCCGCAACACCATAAAGATGTCAAATATTCAATTAATAAACTATAGACAAGAATTTTTTGATATCATTATTATTTCATTGTTTGTAAAATAATAATTTGTAATAGTATTAATAATGGACTTAACCAATGATTGAATTTGAATGAGTTTAAAAAATGTAGCACATATCTAAAAATACCCATTTTAATTAGTTAAGAAATGTATTTTCATATTATGTACTGCGATGTGTATTTTTATATTTTGTATATAAATTGGAATTATTTAGTTATTATTAAAAGAAAATATAATTTTATACGAATGTAGGATATTCTGTGATTATTATATAAAAAAAAATTGCATAATCTAAATATTTTATGGACAATTTCTTGTTTATATTGTAAATTTGCACATAATAAGGATTTAATTTATGGCTAACATGTTACACTCATAGATTCCCATTGCCAATTTCACAGTATAACCTAAAAAATTCTGTCATTTGATGTGTTGGTGTATATTCCGACTACAGTAAAACCTCAATATAAAGGGCCTCTATTTAATATAAAAAAACGCTGCGCTGTTAATATTACATTATGCTTAAACTAAAGTGTTGCCATGTGAATAAAATTATTTTTAGTGGCCATGAATCCTACGATTAGCGTGATTACGGAAAGCTAAGTGCATTGATATATGGAAAAGCAATATGTCCCAACACAAATAAATGGAATTTTGCTTCTGTTTTTTATTTATATGTAAAAAAAAAAAAAAATACAGTGGAACCTCTTATAACGAGTATAGTTCTAAAATTTGTATAATTGAACTGTTGTTGTCTGCATATAATGTAATGTCGTTTTCTAATTTTAAACATTTAACATGTAAAAGGTTATAGTTGATTTTATCGTGGTTATTCCTTTGATACTTCTTGCCACCGCAAGGCTGGAAGCTTCTCTCACAATTTCTAGTATTTCATCATGTCTGTATGAGTATTTTCCCTCTTGTAAGGCTACTTTACAGCCTGCCAAGATATGCCTATCCGTGAATGCTAATGTTCCACAATGGTGGCAATTGTCATCTCTGGTTATATTCCATCGTTTTAAATTGCTTGGGTCTAGGAGTAATAATCAAATAAATAATTCGTAGCAGAGGAATGCTTCTTAAGATAAACAATTTTTCCCGTTCAGATCAATGTAAAGTACTATAATGCATTCCATGCCGAAAAATACTTGTAGAATATATTCTACACAAGCGGATATCCAGCTGTGCTTCTACATTATTATTATTATAGTTGGTTATCAGACAGGCAGCTAAGCTGAGTCTGATCTCAACACTACTTTATCTTTCCCCCATAGGCCCCTTGCGGGGCACTCGGGTTCATTAAAATATTTTACAAATCACAATAGGTATATAAAACAGAAGTACATAATTATTCAAGATTATATGCAAAATTTGACAAAATATGAATATGAATGTTATTCAATGCCAAAGGGGTGTAAAGGGTCCCATGGGATCAATCAGCTCAGGTGGCAAACCACTCCAATGGTCGACCACTCTATTAAAGAAACTGTGCTTCAAACACAGTTTCTTTAATAGACTCTTTCTTTCTTTAATATTCTCACTGTGTTTCGAAGTGGTTGGTGACCCAGCGGTTACAACGCCGGCTTACGTACTGCGGACGTTGTGGTTCGATCTCAGGTGCCGACCATCTTCCTCTTTCACGACACAAGCTTTAAGTAGCTTACTGTGAAAGAGTCAAGGAGTGTATTTGTGTTCACTTTGAGTGAGCACAGATTCATTTAAAAAAAAAAAATGGATTCTGCTTGAACCTGCAGCCCTATTCACGGAAAAGTTTGAATCGAACTTCGAACTAAACTTAGAGTTAAACTTTTCTGAAAACTTTTCTAAATATCTAGTCATACAAGTAGTCTGTGATCTGTCAGATTTACTCCGACTTTTCCAACTTATTGAGCTGTCAAAAATTCTGTCTGTTAGATATGTACATTTCGCCCATCTAAATTTCTTTTTCAGCCTTTATAATTGATTTATTACGTATTTACAAGCCACATATGCGTGTTTATTTGTAATAATATTATTTTAATATGAATAATATATATTAGCCCGTAATTATCCACTGCAGGACATAGGCCTCCTCACGCTCACGCCACTCCTCTCTGTCCCTGGTCATCCCCATCCACTCTGTCCCAACGGCACGCACAATGTCGTCGCTCCACCTCATCGGCTGTCTTCCCACACTCCTTCGGCCAGTCTCTGGTCTCCAGTTCGTCACTCTTCTACTCCACCTTCCGTCACATGACCAGCCCACCTCCATTTGAGCCTTGCAATTTTATCTCCCACATCTGTGACTCGAGTGCGCCTTCGAATTTCAGTATTCCTGATGCGATCGCGTATTGAGATACACAACATTGATCTTTCCATAGCGCGCTGTGCGACTCTCATCTTATGCATGGTATTCTTTGTAAGAGTCCATGTTTCGCATCCATACGTCAATGTGGGGAGAACGCATTGCTCAAAGACTTTGGTTTTCATGTTTTGAGGCATCGCTGATTTGAACACATTGCTTAGCCGGCCGAAAGCCGCCCAGCCTAACTGTATGCGTCTTTCGGTCTCCTTCTGCTGGCCTAGTCTTCCAAATGATACCATTTGACCCAGGTACACATATTCTTCCACTTCCTCTATATTGATGTTATTTAGGGTTATTGGTGGGTTTACATGTTGGTTGCTTAGTATTTTTGTCTTGCTCACGTTCATTTTTAAACCTATTTTCAGCGATGCCTCGTATAAGTCTTGAATCATTGAGGCGAGCTGGTCTCGTGTTTCGGAGAATAGGACAATATCGTCTGCAAACCGATATGAATAGTAATATGTTTTAAATGATATTTTGTTTTGGCAAAAATCACATTAACGACAATTCGAATTACCCAAAATAGTCGTTTATTATTAATTATTGTTCCTTATTTGGCTTTTGTACTCGTAAGTACACCACTTTTCAATACTCTGTAATGTATTAATTGTAATATTTTTCATTTAAATAGTGTTTTTGATAAATTAACCCCAGCTGGATAACTCATTATTTAGGTTATGGTGAAACTTGCAGTTTGAATGAGACTTCTCAGTCAATACTCAATTATGTTCTTAACTACATACTATTATGGTCATTACTTACTTAATTCTCTGTTCCACACATAACTGTGTTTTGACCTTTTACATAACTATTCCCATTAATTGACTGAATGAATGGAACGCATTTTACAATTATTGGGACGCTATCGTAGAGGATTACCAAATCACTGTAATTTCTTACGGAGCTAATGAAATGCCTCAAAGCTTGTCTCCTTTAATATAGTATCTCGAAAAGTCGGAGTAAATCTGACAGACCACAGACTACTTACATGACTAGATATTTAGAAAAGTTTAAGTCTAAGTTTAGTTCGAAGTTCGATTCAAACTTTTCCGTGAATAGGGCTGCTGTAGCCATCCAACTTATATTCCGGTTGTACCTGAACATTGCATGCAATCCCGGACAATTATAGTGGCCATGGAGTATTTTATATGTTTCTATCATGTCACCTCTCCTCCTTCTGTCTGACAAAGGTGTCAATCCCAGAATCCGGAGCCTGTCCTCATATTCAACATTTTTCAACCCATCTCCCAGCTGTGTTACTACGTTTGTTTGATATGATTGATGCAACAACCACAGATGATGCAACATTTTTCAACCCATCTCCCAGCTGTGTTACTACGTTTGTTTGATATGATTGATGCAACAACCACAGATGATGCAACATTTTTCAACCCATCTCCCAGCTGTGTTACTACGTTTGTTTGATATGATTGATGCAACAACTACAGATGATGCAACATTTTTATCGGAAAGACAGACCAGTCTTATTGTGTTAAAAAATCTTAAATAAATGCAGTCAAAATAAGTTTTAGTGGTTCAAAAGCTTTTTCGCATTATCTTTCAGATGAGACCGGTCCAGGGTAGGATATTTTCTACCGTGAACCAGTCTCAATTCTTCAGTTCTAAGTTGGATTATTTCAAAATAGAACATAGTTTTAGAAACATTATGGTGAAGCTGTTCAATGATTTTACATTAAGTATGGCTGTCTTCTTGTGGTGTTTTCTGGACGTTTTTTCAAAAGTAATTAGGTATAGTCAGTGAGCGGAACGAGCACCAAACACAATCTAATTCACTGACCCGGAAGTTGCGACTCGACTCGCACAAGTAAAAGCGGGACTTTCCTTTCTGTGATACTAAAATTTCGTACTCGTTAAACAAGATTTCGCTCGTTAAGGGGGCAAGGGGTGCTAGTTATAAGAGGTTCCACTGTACAGTGCATAATTTGAAAAAAGTTGATGAACAAGTCCTGTATATAGAGGTTTTACTGTAATGTTATACACAGAATTTAACACTTTAAGATATACCTAACCTAAATAAATTTCTCCAAGGCACATATTTTTAGGAAAAGTAATTTTTTTTTGTTACACTGCCTTGCAATCCGCCCTTTTTTGTTACAAAAAGCCTTGGGAATACAAAGTTAATAATATCATGTTGATATTATTAACTTTAGATTGAGTGGAAAAAACAGTTGCTTTTTTTCAATTTTGTTATTTTTGGTACATTTGTGTGCATGTATTGTTTATCACAAGATGCCTTATAATGTTATATATACTTGAGCAAATAATAATTTATACTTCTTTTATGATATTGTAATAAATTTATTATAAAATTTTTCACTTTTGTTTTTTTTTTTCTCAAAAATGATGCAAGTTAAACCACAAATATATCTACCCTTTTCTCACACCTTTTGATTTTGTTATTTTATACTTCAAGAGGGGGAAGCCTATGTTCAGCAATAGACGGAGACAGGCTTACGAAGAGAAAGATACTTAAAAAAGTATGCTGACTATACCCTCGTTGTGGTGGACAGTATTGAGGACTTGCAGACTCTAGTTGATAGAGTTAATGAGGCTGGAGTGAGACTGGGGCTAAATATGAATAACACCGAAACAAAGCTCATGGTGTTTGGGGGTGATGAACATGAAGAAGCACGTCTTACATTGAACACATTAGCACTGCTATAAAGAGAGTGCAGAAGTTTAAATACCTCAGGAGCATCCTGATACAAAACCTCGACCCAGAAAAAAATTAAGTGCAGAATAGAGACGGCTCATGTGGCATTTAACAAAATGAGACCAGTTTTCTGTGATGACAATCTAAATTTGAAACTCAGTCAGAGATTCAGGTCAAGTACAACAATATTTATGTCCATAAAAATTCTTGAGTTTTTAAATAATACTATGGAGCCATGTAAAACTTGCTCAATTTTTTTTTTCATAGCATCATCATCCATAATCTTTGCAATCATGCAAATTATGCTTAAATGACATATGTACTTATAAAGATCTTTACTAGAAACACAGACAGAGAGAAGGGGTTGAAAGACAAAGATGGGTGAGAAGAATCAGGGCACCTTATGCTCCTTACTGTATTACCAATAATTGGAGAAAATTACGTCACTGTTGAGAATCACATAAAAACCTTATTATTGATTGATTTATTTCTGCTCACGAAGTTACAGCATGCGATTGTGAGCCTTACATTTACAGTTCACAACAAACTAAGAATTGTAGGATTCTTCAACTCCTTGATTTGCTCTGGGAACATTATAAATTTGCCAGATGTTTATATCTAACTATCCGTCATTGCAAGGCATTCGCAGAGGAGGGGCATGAGGGTCTCCAGTGACTCCCCACACATCTTGATTGTTTCAGAGTCTTACGTAAGTTTCTTTTACTTAGAGGACAGAATTTTATAGTGAGAGGGACGGTAGGCAAGGGCGGATCCAGCATTGGCGCCAGGGAGGGCATGACGACATAGTAAAAAAAGGTCATTTCTAAAATTTGGTATCTAGAAACTAAACTTTTCCTAAAAAAAAATCATTTCCATGATCCAAAGGGGGGGGGGGGGGGTCATGAACCACAATAACTTATAATTATAATAGAAAAGTAGGTATTTTATTAATAAATGTAAGTACTGTACTTCAAAGTAAAGGCCTGGACCCAGCCCAAGGGGGGGTCATGACCCCTCCCCTGGATCCGCCGTTGACGGTAGGTTGGCATTGACTAAAGCCTGGAGAGTTTTTAACCCTGAGTGTTAAACAAACGCCTCATTGATCTGAAACTTCTGTGGAGTTGAATGGCTTTAAGGAAAGAGATATCAATAGTAAGATGAATGTTCTCAAACCCAAGATAAAATATTAGTAACCAACTGTATGCCGTATCCCTTGAACGGTAGGCAGAGAGAATGGACCTCCACTCTTCTATTCAAGCACACTAAATTTCTTCCACCAACATTACATTTCTCATACAACCTCTCCTATTTCTTTAGCTTCTGACCTGGCCTTCATCGAGGACAGAATCGATTTGTTCGATCTACGTAATTCTCCATCACCACGCTTTCTTACACCATTCCTTTCAGCCTTATAAATTCTTTTTGTTAACTACATTTGCATTCATTTTCAACATGCCCAAACCATCTCGATTTATTAACTATTGGAAGCCAGATAGAACTGTCGGAAAGCTTAGGACCGGGACACCAACTACCTTACCCAACTTGGAAGACACTCAGCAGATTATGAGCGGGTGTCACTAGATGCAAGAAAAACATGCACAGGTGGGGTTTTAGTGTGGAAAAGGATGTATCCTGTAGCTGGGGTGAGACTCAAAGCGACGAACATCTCCTCACTTGCCGAGATATGGCTGTGAGGTGTGATATGCAAGACCTTATCATGTGTAATGACAATGCTGTTGCCAAGTATTGGAGTGGAGTGGGTGGGTGATCGGATTCGTTAAATAAATAAATTTATTAACATTCATCTTTGTAAAAACACTAACTCTCATACCACATTCCTTTCCATGTTTCACAGTCTTTCTACATATTCTTTGTAGCGCTCTCATCTCTACAGCATTTATTTTTCACTTCTCGTTACAAAGTTGTCACCATAGCTGGCGGAATTTATTACCTGAGGCAATCTTTTCCAATTGGTCCGTCCAATCTGAGAGTGAAAACACTTAGAACGCCGATTCCGACCGGCGCAAAGAATGTTGTCTATGGTTTCAATGCATTCAAATGGGCATGCCGAAAAGCGGGTTCCTACTTTTGCTGTGCGTATCCCCATTCAAATGCATAGTAACATTCTTTGCACTGGTCGGAATCAGCGTTCTACGTGTTTTCATCCTGAGACAGGCCAGCCATAGGTAGAAATTCCAAGTGAAAAAATACCTTGAAAAATTCTGACCTTTCTGGGAATTGAACCCATGACCTCTTGATCTGAAGTCCAAGCCTATACTGCTAGGCTATCAAGGTCATTTATACTGCATTCTTATTTTTTTGTCCATGTCCACATTTCACAGCCATATACATCATTGATGATGTAGATGCAGAATTATGTTACGCAATAGTTTTTAGCTTGTTTCTTATACTTCCTAGGGAGCGGTGCGTCGTCTGATAAGACGACTGTCATCTGTGTTCTACACCGACACATCCCCTGCTGTTTATAACTGCACCGTATTCCTAGGAAAACAGACCATTAGTGCACCACCCACTTTCCTGCATTCGATTAACCAATTATAGTAAAATGGTGCATAATAATAATAATTTATTTCCCAATCCATGGGCCCTTAGTGGGGTCAAAATAATTGCAGCAATTAAGTACAATGTATCAATATTTGGGCATATTAGGTACATAAAACTTTACCCATCACACCGTTTCCCGAAGGGGGTAGGCAGAGAGTACGGATTTCCATTCTTTCCTATCCAAACAAACCTCTTTCGCTTCTTCCAAACGCATAACATTTCGCATGCATGCTCTTCTATTCCTTTTGCTCCTGACTTGGCCCTCCTCTAAGACTGAACCGATATGGTCGGACCATGTCATTCGAGGTCGGCCTCGTCTGCGTGCACCCATTCTTTTTATATATCCTTTTAGTCATTCTCTCTACATGCCCAAACCACCTTAATTTATTCACATTCATTCTAGTCACTACGCTAACATCCACTCCACATTCCTTTCTAATATCATCATTCCTCACCTTATCAATCAGTCGCTTTCCGCATATCCTACGCAGTGATCTCATTTCCACAGCATTTATTCCAACTTCCAGATTTTTGTCCACGTACATAAAACTGCACTTCAGAAAAAGATAACAGAAAGTGAAGATGACAAAAATTTCTAAAAATGACAAGGTAGATCAATGCAGATAGGTAAAGGGCCAATCAGCATATCGTCCAGTATAATATAAAAAAAAGAACAAAACAAAATCAGCACAGAATGTCAAAGTGTAATATGCTTATCACCAAGGGGAAACACTCCCGTGGGAGAACATCAACATGGACCTAGTCCTAAATGAAGCCCAGTCAACATTCCAAACCATTACCACGACACACTCAACTACTTTACTCCACTAAGCATAAAATATTAAGTAAATACAATAATAGAGATTGCTGTGGTTAGAAGACAAAAGTACCTACTCTAGGATTGTTGCTTAGTCAGCCCAAGTGGGCTTCTTTTACAATTCGGAAGCAAACGACCCAGATAATATAAGTAAACAAGTTTTTTGCTTTGCTTAAAATAATGGTCGGACTTTTATTGTCAAATAAACAAATCATTCCAGTTTTATTGATTGATGTGCCCTGCTCTAAAAAACGCAGACATCCAATACCTTCATAGTCAATCATCAGTTTCCATAAATATTCTCAGTACCTAACCAAGTTAAGTATAGCAAGTAGATTCCATCTTGAAGATTACTATCTTTCTAGTTTAAGCTTGTAATTGGTTAGTCTTTTCCAACATAAGACTCCCAGCAGTCCATCCACTTCTTTACATCCCATCCTGAAATAAAACATAAAGAATTTTCTACCCTAAAATGGAGAGCCTCTTGTGCACCAGAAGATAAATTTTATATCAGTTCTTAGTCCTTTCAGGTCAATTTTCTTATCTTAAGCTAGTACGCTTATTGGCAATCTTTTCTTATGGTGAATGCTGATTGTAGGGTCCAGGGTAAGTATGAATGATACTAGAGGATAAAGTACGTATTACAATTACTGTAACTATTTTATTACATTGAATTTGCAGTACATATTTCAAAAAAGAAAAAAAATACACAAATATTACTTTCATAACATATTATAATAATGATATATAGATAGGTACTTCACAAACACACTAATTTTTGTAAGTTAAACCGAAACGTGCACTGAACCTCTAGACGATGAAACTAAGATTATACAATATGATGAAAACTAATGTAACATTTATACCAATCATTCATCCGCCTTTAAGTCATTATATACTATTATTTAATATATATTATATAAATCAATTATAAGAAAATTCGCCCCTTTATGCTAAACATTAAACCTAAACGGTACAATCTCCCCGTCTGAACGGAATTGACAGAAAGATCTCTTGGAGCACGGATACTACGTAAGATGGTGGAACCACTAATTTGTTTTAGATAAACCGACATACCAATTTGTTTTCATATTTATCAAGTAATCTTTCTTCTAGAATCCAATTCACCTTTCTGTCAATGATGTTACTTGCTAGTGGCAGCGTCACACACACATTGTAAAGTTCAATACTCTTATAACTGCGGGAGATTGGTGTTCACTTAAATTATAATTAAAAAAATATTCATTAAAAATTTCAGTTCCCATGTAAGAAAATGTCTACCTGTAGTTCAGGAGAAGAGTTGATACAAACAAAATTTAAATTAGATTCAGCACACACACAAAAAACAACAATTTGGCTAAAGACTTTTGAAATTATAAATCTTAATCGTATTGGCAGTAGAAAAACGACTTTTTTTAAACACTCTCCTCTAGTACCACAGGCAATTTGCACTACAACACATGTTAATATAAGAAATGGAATAAACCAGTGTAATCGTTTGAACAATACATAACTTAAAAAATACACACTAAGAAAATTATAGAGAAATTAAGCTCGCTCTCCGCGGATTCGTCTGGCAAGCTGTATGTCTTTTGGCATGATGGTTACACGCTTGGCATGGATAGCACACAAGTTGGTGTCTTCGAACAAACCTACCAAGTAGGCTTCGCTGGCTTCCTGCAAGGCAAAATAATCACTTCAGTCAAAAATTTGTGTAATGAACAAAGGGAAATAATGGCAACTTATCAACAAATTAGCAACAATGAGTAACTTAATCAATAATGACTTGAATAATCTAACAGACTTGAAATGGGAATATCAAAACATTTTCGAAAGCATGTGTTTATTTATATTGCATTTTATTTAAAACAATGTCATCATTCTGAAAATCAATACTGTATAATAATTACCTGCAGGGCACCAATGGCAGCTGACTGGAAACGGAGATCAGTTTTGAAGTCTTGTGCGATTTCTCTCACTAAACGCTGGAAAGGCAGTTTGCGGATGAGCAATTCAGTGGACTTTTGGTAACGTCTGATTTCACGAAGAGCAACGGTACCGGGACGGTAACGATGTGGCTTCTTGACACCTCCAGTGCTGGGGGCTGACTTCCTCGCAGCTTTGGTGGCCAACTGTTTGCGAGGCGCTTTCCCGCCAGTTGATTTACGAGCAGTCTGTTTAGTACGAGCCATTGTACTTTAATTCTGAAATAACGAGAACAAAACGTTAGTTTCTTCATAAACAAACAAATACACGATCAGGATGAAATAATATTATCGTTATGACGAAATCATCAAAACAATGCAAGCAACAGAGGCACACATTTTATTGCAAATTTCACAATTATTCGATTACTGCATTTGTTGTCTTTATATATAATTCACAGTTAAATGAAAATCAAACAATTTATCGTTTAAAATATCAATATTTACCTCGATTAAGTTTAAAGAAATACACGAGATACACGCAACAAAACTAGCTGAACAGTCATATGCTCAAGATGGCGCCGAATGGAAGGGAGAGGTAATATGGACGCTACTTTCAGGGCTTCTGATAGGTGGTTAGTCACACGGTTTAACGCATCTGATTGGTTCTAGTGAACAGTGATGTGATTGGCTGAGAGCAAACCGCTCTTGAATATTATTTGTCGATAGAACGGGGGCTCTGATTGGGGCAACGGCTGTCGAGGTAAAATGAAAAAGAAAAACAATTACTGCTAATTTGACGTTTAGGTTATCTTTATTTCAAGATGAAATGAAAATTTTCTTTAAAACTAAAAGGAATTACATTGTACGTGGGTAATTTTCCAGGCATAATTCAGAAACCTTTTTAAAAAGAAAATATTTTAACCCCACGCTTAAAAAAGATAGATTTTTTTTATTTAACTCGATTTCTTATGAAAATTGAGTAACACTTTTTAATAACAATGCAATGAAGGTTACAGGTATTTCACATTTTGTTTTACCTACTTAAAAAAATACTTGCTCAAAACCGTCAAATTGATTCGATGATTATTAGCTTATTATTTGATTTATTTCTAAATTCATTTTTACATTCAAGGACATTTACAATAATTATTGTGAATCAAACAGAAAATGTGAATGGATGACCAAAGGGCAGTATGCCACCCATATTTTTATTTTAAATCTCAATGTGAGGTATGAGATGTATTCATGACTATTTGCTAAATATACCGTTCATATAGAAATGTTCACGACGCTAAAACTCAAGTTTACCAATATACCTACATCATGGTCATTATTTTTATCTTAACATTGCTACATTCTGAATTTTATAGAGAAGACTGTCTCTGAGTTTAAATAATATTTACTGACAGTATGAAGGGATATGATAAGTAAGTAACATAAACTACTGATGGAGATGTTCACAGTATCCAACCAGTCTTGAAGAAGTTAAATTTCAATAAAATAGTTTGTTTTTCCGCAATTTAAGTAATAACTTAAACTATTTTTTTGAGAACAAACTCTTCTAGTCTAAGAAAAGTTCCCAAAACAAATTAATTACTATTGGTATAGAAAAAGCCTATTCAAGGTTTCATTTCAATTTTTTATACCTTCATCTTTGTAGATTTTCAGATGTCCATTTCTCCCTATAATCCGTTGGAATGAAACGTTTTGGTTCTATATCTGTTACTTACTCCCAACAAATATGGGCTCAAGCAGTCAATCTTTCCTGCTATCTCGGAAGGCATCTTGTTTCCATCAGTAAATTACAAGATCAATTTATTAAAGAAGCAATATAAGGATGGTGTGCTCGAGTCATTGATTTTTTAGTCCGTTCGTAACGCAAGACAGTCGGCATCTACCAGATCCAAGGACAACCTGTTCCATGCATCCTCAACTAGTGTTTACCTGGTTTTATGCAAACACACTTACGTTAAGCTGCAGGCTAGGACCACGGAAACCGAGCATCAAAGGACAGTCCTAACAATAAATTAGGGCCTTGAAGGTCTTAATGATTTCATCTCTGATTATTCAAGAACAATTTTTTTATGAACCTGGGTGAAAAATAGCCACTCTTTTACATTAGATCAAACAGACCTTGGTGTTTTAACTATTTTTCTTTTCAACCAATAGTTTAACACATTAATTTCCGATAAATAGCAAGACTCCTTGATACTTCTATGGCACTCTCAAAACACCCCTTTTACACTTGTAGAGCGATTCAGGTTTGAAACTACATCGAAAAAATTCAGCCCACGTTTTTCATTTTGGCAATGACATGTTGAAGGGTTGCGACTAAAGGATTTCGGGAAAGGTTTAGTGGGTAGGATAAATTAAATGTGATAAAACCATTTTGAAAATTGAAAATTTATTAAAACCTACCTACTTACAACATAATTTAAATGATTTTTTAGTTAATATAATTTGCTTTGAATGTTGTCGCCAGTATGTCACCTACACGGATCCATTATTACAATAGATAATAATATCATATTAAAATAGGTTCTATTAGTTATAAGAAAATAACCCTTTTTGATTATATCATGTGCAAAAAATAAAGAATGCTATAATATAATATTATATTATGTAAATGACATAAAGTACAGTGTAGAAAAGCATTCTCTCCAATATCAATGTCCTTTTATTTCTTCATATAAATGTTAAATAAATCTATTTTTTATTTATTCCAATTTTATAATAAATTCTAAATAATGTAATATATAATTTTGTGAAGTATCCGAAATAGACAATATAATATATTAATAATATTGATTATACTCGACAGCTTTTTTCCTTGTGGTGTGAATTATTATGTTCCGGGTGAGACTACTACATAGTTATTACATATTATATCATACCGACATTTATTAATATTTATTTCTAAATTCTATATTTTAATGACAATCACGTATGTAAGTATTTGAAAAATTTGTTGGGTCTATCTAACTAAATATTAAATATAATATAATCAGCTAAATACTTAAAAAAAAAGAAGAAAATTGATTATGTTTCAGAAGGTCCCGTATAAATGTCATTTGCTCAAAAAAATATGTAACATTATTTTTATACGGGCACCCAAAAATTCATAAAAAAACTGTGTTACCAGATACAAAAATTTTAAAAAGATATAAAGATCACCCATTAGATTAGTTTTTCCTTTTATTTTATTTTAAATAGAAAAATGTAACACTGAAAAATAGTATTTAAATATACATACGATAATAAAATGATGAATTAATTTACAAATATTATAATTATTTTTCAAGAGATTTGTGTATAAAAATATAATCTGCTTGCAATAAGATATTTTGGATAGTTAAATAATATTGGGATTCATGAAATCAGCAGTACATATTATTCAGTCACCCACGTTGAAATCGACAGATTTTAGATGAAAGAATTTACATAGGTGAGATTACAAAATGTGATTTTTAATCCAAAACGATTATTTAGAAATTATTTACAATACAAAAATTTATTCACCGGATAACAATATTATTGCAAAACCTGTGTGTGGATTTGAACTACACAATAAATTATTTAAATAAATTAGATTTGTTTATATAAAGTCACAGCCTCTCTACAGTGTTACCATGTCCAAAATTTATTATTCACGATGAGGATGGCAATATTACGATAATCATTAATACAATGTCTGAGGGTATGATTCAAAATAATAGAGAGTTATTTTACATATGACAACACACAAGTAGTTCTCTTTGGGAAGAAATAATACTAGAGAAAAAATGTGCTACTGCGTTCCAAGAAATTTGGTTTTTTAACGTTAACACAGACATGTTATGTTTTAATCATATAATTAGTTAAAGAAAGTATGGATTTTATTGATGTGCATATAGTCACGTGACTACTACATAATGTAACCAATATTCGATTGTGTAACGCATCCACAAAAGACCTCTAATAAAATTTGTACTCAATGGTAATTTTTGATTATCAAGATGATAGACGAGAAAATTTACACAGAATCAAACTTGGAAATTCACGGAAATGAGAAAAACGTTGAAGAGATTCTAGGTTTATCAATGTGCATAGCTTCTTAAACTTACAGGAGAAATAAAATCATTCGTAAGCTTCATGTACAGTGAAAAATAAACTGCTTATAGGCAAAATATTCCGTTTTATTGTGACGGACTTTTAGCTACACGCTTTAGTACATTTTACATTAAGTATTTTCAGGGATAAATTAAAGGTGTGTTATAGAGGAAATTTCATTATAATGATACTTGGCCTGTGTAGTTTATCCTTCCAAAAATCTATTTGTTTTTTATTGTAACATTCTAAATAATCAATTGATAAAAGATGAAACATATTTAATACTGATAAAATACTTTCCTAACAATTGTAGTACTCTAAAAACGATTCATGTGTAATTTTAGCACATGCAAAATTATCCTAAAATTTACACATTAGCCGTTACTAGTATACGACAGCAATAATATTTTTTTTCCAATGATACTTAATTTATTTTTTTAGGTTAATTTGTGACTGAACTAAGAAGTAAAAAATTCACTTGAAAGATGTTCACAATTTCCTACAATAGGATAATTGGAATTCATAGTAAGTATAATATTGATTTCATAACTTCAAAATTTAAGAGCAGATTTATACAATATATATTTAATATGAGACGCTTGATTTAAAGAGTTATTCTGTGATATGCACAAGGTTCGGTTACTAATGTTGGCAACGCAAACAAAATCTAATGGGTACCAAAAGTATTTCTATAATATTATTATATGTATGTAACTTTTTTTCTTTCTATAAATGCTTTATACACACAGGTATAAATATAACATTTAAAAAACCATCAATTTGAAAAAACTACTTAATCTATTTTTTTTGTTTTGAAGACTTAAATCTATAATTATTATTATAATAATGTACCTTAAAACATTTTAATATCAAATTCTTTATAAAGATGAATTAAAATAAAATTTAAGCCAACAATCCCAATTGCCTATTACAGGACATTATTTGAATCCATTACTTTATTATGTCATTGTGTATAATCATAGGAATCCCCATTCTCACACGTCAAACGTATTCAACGTAGTCGGCTAGGTTAGGTTTTAATTTAGCACGTGTCGGCGTGGGATTGCGATTGTTTAAAAAAAGGGTTATTTCTGCAAAAAAAAAGGGTTTTCCAAAAAGCCTCCAACAGCGCAGTTGATTCGTACAAAAATAATATTGCTCTGGGTCAAGTAACAACAACACCATAGAAAATAATTATTTCCCATAATTTAATTGCTATGCGAAATGGGAATGTTTCATTCTTCCAATACTTGATTTCATTATATATTAATTATACATACAAAAATGAATATATATATATATATATATAAAACAGCAAAATACTTTTTTGTCAATAATTTTGTATTGTCGATATATAGAAGTAAATACAAAATGCGTATAATATATAATTATAATTGTCGAAAGACCCCCCAAATGTATGTTAATATATTTGGATTTATTATAAACATCAAAAATTTTCCACAACTACAACATTAAATTTTTTTTTTAAATCCAGGGCAAAGATAAAAAATTCACAATGATTATACGATTAGAAAATATACTTAGAGATGACGTCATACACAAAGAATGTGCTTCGTCCGATTTAGAAAGTATCCCAAAATAGAAAAATACATACTTATATTGATACCAAAAACATACTTATTATTCATGCACATAGTAATTCTGATGATCACATGCAGCTTTGTGAATCAAAAAGTTATTAACAGCAGAAGTACAGTTCCACAGAATTTAGTACTACCCAAAAAAAATGATTTGATTGAATAGAATAGGAGGTTAGGCCTTTAAGTGTAAACCAACCAGAAGCAATATAAACCCATGATACCGACACAACAGAGCACAGACATAATATGTTTCACATAACACAACCTACTCTCTATATAAACTTCACTAAAATTTGAAATGCAGTTCGATGGATAGAAAAATTAAGAAAAAATTGAAAAAGAGACACTAAAATGCTGGCCCGCTCAAGGTTGTGGGTTGACAGGTGTTTGGCAATAAGGACATTCTTTCTGAGTAGACGCGCACGTCTCACACATTACGTAATGATTGCAAGGGCCTAGTGTGACAGAGCGATTCTGTTCTTCGCACACCATACATTTGGTAGCAGTTTCTAAATATAAAACCTTTTCTATCTCCTCCAGGTCGGAGCGTAGTTGGGCCTGCAATGATTTCAGAGTGGTCAGGGAGAGACCTCGCAAGTCCGACACTTGTCTTAATGCGTGTAAAAATGGTGCTCCTTGCATTTTATCCAATTCTTGTTTGAGACTTGCTACACGGTTTAACGCTTCCTCCCGTTGTTGTTCCGCTAGAGCCACTTTGCGAGTCGCTTCTTCACTCTCTCTCTGCCAGGCCTCGCACGCCCCACGAGCTTGAGCTATTCTCTCGTCCCAACACGCCTGCTGGGCTCGAGATGATTGCAATTCTTCTCTAAGACGATTCAATTCGGATAAATTGTTACTTATTGATGGGCTTATTGAAAAGTTTCCAATGCTATTGTGATTCCTACCTCCGGGCGATGTGTTCTGGAAGTCAAACAGGCCACTAGAGCTGATGATGCTGTTACCTAATTTATTATTTGTCGAAGAGCCTATTGGTAAGTGTGAATTCATAGGCAAATGGGAATCCATGCTGTGGTCCTGTAATGGGAATCTACTGGACGATAAGAAACTATTTTGTATTTGCTGTAGAGGTGAACTGCTCGATGGACTAAAGTTGTGTAAGCCGGAACGGTCTAACGTGGAGCTAGGTATGTTGACCGGAGCCGAGCTACCTAATAAACTAGCGGCGGCTCCTAACGAATTGTTCATAACTTGATTATCGTCTAATTCTGTTAAATCCCGATCTAACGAGGCTACTAAATTCAACGGGTCATCTAAGTGCAAATCATCCAGGGCATTTCCTGAAATATAAACAAACAAATAACAATATAATAGAATGCAGTGTAGGTGTGGAATACTGTATCTCTATACAAGTGATAACTCACCAATAACTTCAGTGATAAGTGTTTGGTCAAACGATGAAACTCTCTGCTGCATCTGTTGTTGGTGGACGTGGTGCTGCCACGCCATGTAAGCTTGTTTCCTTGTCATTTTATCTACATTGGAGAGGGTTGGGTCCGCTTCTATTGCCATCAGTTGACCATTTATATCTAGACAGTTATCTGCAACAATCAAATCACCATGGTGTTATAGTATGAAGGTGTGTCATATGTATGTAAAGAGCAAAAGTAATGTATTAATAGCCACCTGAATTATCATTTTGGGCAACTTGTCCAACTTGGCCTAGAGTGTGTGATAGCAGATTATGTGGTTGATGCATGCTAAGTAATTTATGCTGTAACGGCCCACCCGATGGCTTGCTGGTTGATCCATTTGAGCCGATGCTGCTAGTTGATGCTGATTCAGAAACTTCACCACTGCCATTCTGTAAGCATAACATGTTCATATGAAACATCTGAGTAAATTCCGGCAATGGGCTTTCGTCTTAGTATCTACAAATCAAAGAGGTATGCCACTACAGTTGTATTGTAGATAATGACTTTGGTCATTTCTTTTTCAACAACAAACTATATAGTTTCACTTTGTCATTCGAAAACATTGTTTTCTCAGGTAAGTAGACTTGTGAATTTTTACTGAACATCAATCAACCCTGTGTTACAGCAATTTAACATACCAAAGTTAGCAGTGTCTAAACTTTCAAAATGGGTAGATGCAATTTAAAAGGAAAGTATGTATACCAATGTTGAAAAATATTATATAATGTGGAACTTACACTAGATTCGGAGCTCTTCTTCTCCGGAGGAAGGGCTGATGATAAAATGTCTGCTAAGTTGGTGCCGCATTCCAAAGGAGCGGCCAATTCACGAGCCAGAGACATCTCTTCTGCTTCAAGTGCAAACAATACAGTATTAGGTTATTTAAGAGGTTTCATTTACAAGTCTTCAAGATACAAAATTTATATCTCGTCAACTACAATCTCATTCGACCAAACATCTAGTAAAGGTGTACAATTTTCTAATATTTTCGCGTCATTTGTCTTATATTAAAATGGAGACTTTCCCCACTTTTAACCTTGAAAAATCTCGTTTTTCTTCTACTCATCATCTAAAGCCTACATGTTAATTCATAATCCAAACTTAGATGTCAGAGATACAGGTACTTGCTACTTTATTTTTAAAATTTTGGAATTGCTATAAAAGTGGAAAATATAAAAAAAAAATTCAGTCAACCGGTCCCGTCCAATCTGACACTTTTTATGTCAAGAACACTTCCCAGGAATCAACACAGGACTTATTTATCAGAATTTAGCGGCATTACATTTGGTTGTAGAATTTTCAATAGGGAAAAATATATTGCAGCGGGAGTCTATTTCGTAACCTAAATTACTAACAAATACACAATAATTTATATGATAGTCCACTAGGGTTCAGTATTCATTGGACCCGCTCAAAATGGCCACAAGTAAAAGACGGTACCGGACATGAACACTAGCAACATAATTGAAGAGAAGGTGAGATGACTTACGTTCCACATGAGCGAAAGCGCAGAAAACACCCCTTGGACAATATCCGGCTTGTTGTACGTCATTACATTTTGTACTCTTGTAAATTTCCGGATGAAACTGTTGCTCCGTGCGTGTGTGACAATAGGAGCACTGATCCCCACTGTCACAGTTGGCAGGCTCGCCCCACTCCTCTCCGTGTTTGACATTTGGACACGGTGTGCTGCGATATTTGAATTTGCGTGGTGATCTTCTTTTATCTTTACTATTGTGATATTGGGGGCACGCATAGCCCTGACGACACAAACGCGGCGGACGTTTGCATGCCTCGGTTTTATAAGATGATAGAACATAATTAGTATCTGAAATGATAACACAGATGTTAAAATAATTCAGTACAAAAAAAAAAGTCATTGCAATAGAAGCGCATACTATTAGATGTGTAGGGTCATAGAAAATATGCAGTGTTTGATTCATTCCGGGATGTCAGACCCGGAGTTGATGAGATTATACTAAAAAAAAGATATATGATGTTTAAATAGTCAAAAATGAAAGAAAAATATTTAGTATTTTCACAATTTTTATTTTACATGACTGAACGTCTTCTTCAAGCTAGCTGATAGTTACCGATTTACAAAATGTTCTCAAAGAAAAATTGTGTTCCTTAATGATGTTCGGCTGTATGGAGATTACCCATATCTACTAGTACATTTGACTTATTTCTTTCAGATAAAGACTGATGGTACTGTCCCAGAACAGATAGTAAATGCCATCAAAAGCCCAACATAGATTCAGTTTCTACATGTGTATGATCATTATGAGGCCTCTGTGTGACATACCACCTGCTCTAACTTTATATTTGTTATTCTTTGGAATATACTTATTTTGTTCAGATATAAAAAAAAAAATGTTTATCATTATCATACCTTGCCATTTTGGATCTTCATTCATTAAATTTCGTTCTTTATCTAATACATTGGGACCATTAGATGCAGTACCATTGGCTTCAGAATCTGGATTTTCTAAAGCTTGTATTTCTTTGATATCATATACAGGAGGTCTTAGGTCATTATTGCCATGTGCAAAAGCACAGTGGGGGCCATTTTTAACACAGAACCCCCTAGCGTCTGTATCGTGAACGCACATACACGTTTTGTAATAACGCAAGTGATATCTTCTTTCTGTGTCTCCGGCGGTGCGGTGGAGAAAGGGACAACTAAAATGGCAACACATACACAACATAAATATTTGATATATCACCCATTAATTACCAACAACTTTTTTGTGAACGGCATTCGTCTTTGAGAGTTAGATGTTAACAAACTAATTTTAAAATCTGCAATTCGAAATGCCTTTTTTGGGCTATATTTGTGCTTTTTGAACTTAGTATAAGTAAATAGACCATTAAAGAACATGTGGATTTTGACATTTGCTTGATGGTTAAACAAAGTGTTGTGCCGAGTGTGTTTATAGGGTCAAGGATTCAGGTCTATCCAAATTGTCCCGTGGATCTAAAGATTTTACAGGTTAATATGATTGCGAGATCTGTATGAGCCGCAATGATCTGCTTGAGCAGATGAAACATTGGATCTGTGTGAGCCAATTATACGTAGGATGCATCTCAGAGGATGTTTTGTATATGTTGTACATGAATTGAAAAGAATGACCATTTGAACTTAGGTACATATAGATCCATATTCTCATAATATATTGTGTTTTATTGCTGGAAAATATCACAAAATTGACTAAAGCAACCCGAATAACTGATTTGGTTTACTGCTGACTTGGGAAGTTCGGGTTGCTACAAAGTTATGTTACCCATCAGGCAAACGTCAAATGATGTTTTTCTTAAATGGTCTATTAATGAATGTTACAATATAGAGATCATTCACTCACTCTGCTTTGAAACAGGTAACCACTTTCTTTTTTTGAATATTGTGTTAAATAAAAAAAAAAAAAAAACTCAAAATTGTCACTTCTACACACAAAAAAAAATATCTTAAAATATAAGTGATGATATTGTATTCATACAAGACAATATTTCGATTATGTGGAAAGTAGGGCAAAAAAAATGCATAAAACATGAAAGTGTAATTAAAAAATAATATATATTGCAATCCATCAGATAATTAGTTATTCTTGATTGAATATGGCATAGAGGTAATTTTGACAGTTGTCACAGTTTTGGAAATATTTAGAAGCAAAACTTGGTGGAAACTTCTAGAAAGATCTAATTGCGGCAACACTGTTTTTGATCAATCCTATTTTTTGATTAGTTGTTTTCAAAAACAGCAGCCCGATTCACGGAAAAGTTTAAGTCTAAGTTTAGTTCGAAGTTCGAACGAAGTTCGATTCAAACCCTCCGTGAATAGGTACATAGACTGTAGATAGTCGCCGCCTACGATAATTATTATTACCAGCAGCCCTATTCACAAAAGTTTGAATCGAACTTCGTTCGAACTTCGAACTAAACTTAGACTTAAACTTTTCCGTGAATCGGGCTGCAGAATTATGTTTTCCCTTTATTAGAACCAAGTTTATTGATCAAATTTCTTTATTTTGTTGTAATTTCATGTTAAAAGAGATAATATTGCCGTATCAACAATTAAAATGGGATTTGAAAATAGCTAATACAGTAATGTGCTATAACTATTTTATCCTATCATGAGATTTGCAAGTAGAAATCAAATCAAATTGTTTTAATAAATAAAAATCTTAAAAAAAATTGTTATAGACATTATCAATAGTCAATTTTATGACAAAAGTGTCATAAAAAACAAAGGTGAACAGTTTTGGTGGGGAAAATGTGTACATATTCTTAAAAACAATGCCTAAGATGAAAAAGAGTATTCAGTATTCTAAGTAAATAACCATAAAAATGAATAAGTGATATAAACATGACTTTAATAATATACTTGGTGAGATAATTCAAAGAATTGGATTGAATTGAGTCTTTATTAGGTGTTGTACTATCTTGTAATTTAACTACATGGCTCATTTGATCAGAATAGGGCGATGTTTTTGGTAAACATATGTCAGATAAAGGAATTTCCCTCGGAAACGGATGTGAATTATAGGAATATTACAAGTGAAATAGTCGCGAGGGGTTATTCACAAAATATTGCATCTATATTATGTAATAATTTTAGATAAAAATAATAGAAAGTAGCATTGCTAACATCGAGCAATAGTAAAAACATCGAGAAAAGTGACAGGCAAAGGAAAATGTACGGCGCTATACACCATCATACAACACAAATACATAACAAAGCAATCATATACTCACTCATCTCCATCTTCGCAAATGCCAGTTGTTTCATTATATTTAGTACAATAGTTATCCGCGCTATAATTGAAGGAACCATCTCTCTTTCTGACGGGTCTCCGTCGTCGTTGATTATTAAAATGCCAATGAAAACAAGTGAACGGCCTGTGTTGAGTACATTTATGTTGCAAAAATGATGGACACTGTTCCACTCGAAATTCTTTTAAATACCTGAAACAATTAAGCGTGCGTCCGATTTTAGCACTAATATACATAAACAAAACTATTGAAATATCACAACGATGATCATTTTATTGCACAAAACACATCCTTACTTATAGTGATTTGGCTTTTCTGTTTGAGCTGTCAACAAAGGCTTCGATTCCGACGGCATTTTGAGAGAACTATTGCGTCGCCTCAGTTGCGCAGGGTACGCTTACTGGCCGCCAATTAAAATTCAATACCAGGTCACGTGACGTAAACTCACGTACCTCGTAAATACTACTACAGACTTCCATTCTTATAATATAATTTTTACTTATTACTCCTGAAAGATTTTCAGTTTGGACATGATTTTGTAATAATTCTATTGAGAAAATAAGGTATATTTGTACCTTAAAACTGACGTATCGTTTTTTGTTTTTATTTTATACGAAATTACAGGACAACTTTCTTGGGTGACATCATAATAACAAAATGTGACAGATTTAAATTGTCATCTATCTCGCTCATGTATTCTTATTTAGAGGGATACAGATATATATTGTTGTGATCTATTTGTATTTATACTTTTAATTCATTGATCGCAGGAATTTTTCTAAATAGCGGGAAATTAAAAAATCCTGTTTAGCTTGTGTTTGGCGGAGTTTTCAAAGAAAATTTATTTTTTGACTAACAATCATGAAGTAGGCGTGTTGTTTTTCATTTGTTAGGAACTGGTTGATATAATTAATTGCAACTTCAGCAATAATTACATTATGATTTAATAAAAAAACAAAACAAGTGAACCCAATAAGTGAATGACTTAAAATAAAATGAATAATAAAAATAATTAGAAAGCAAGAAATATCTATAGAATGAAGAATGAAACCAAAATGATTCTAGTCATTTTAAATATTCGGTATACTATTATTTAAGTATTCTTTATAACCAATGAGATTTATACTTTATAACTATCCAAATACATATTCAGACCACATTAAGGTGGTGAACAGTGGCGTACCGAGGGGGGGGGGGCGGAGGGGCGGACCGCCCCGGGCGCCTCTATTAGCAGGGCGGCAAAAATTATAGAAATGACACGTTTCCAGATACCAAATTTTAGAAATGACCTTTTTTTGTGTTTTTTTTAGGAAATGACATGTTTCCAGATACCAAATTTTAGAAATGACCTTTTTTTTTTTAGGAAAAGTTATGCGGGGGCGCCAAAGGGTGTGGTTCCCGCCCCGGGCGCCAATAACCCACGGAACGCCACTGGTGGTGAATGTCATGAAATGTCAAGTTTTACCACAAAATCGAGAGGGAGAGGAATACCCCCAATCCTACACCTGGTGGTCTGCAATCGAGAGGGATTTGGCAGTACAGGGTGGCTATAACTCGTACCATAATCTTATCTGAGCGAAGCGCTCAACAGTGGACAAGATGAGGGACTTTGGTGTCACGTATAGGAGTGATCATATATGACTATGGGTTTTTTTGGGTAACATCATTCTTAAAACAGTTTGGTATTGAATTTTCACTTTTTTTGTATAATTTTTAATGGTTTAATTGGATTTGAACCACTGAGGGCTAATTACTATAGTATTTTTCCCAACACCACCTATATAAGAAGGCCCTAGTGCTGGCGGCCATTTTTGGCCTCTCGCGTCACGGCTGCCTGCGTATAGACAGATATCATAGCGTACAGGTAAGTACATACAGATATAGAAGAGTGAATGCTGGGCCTCCCGCTGTAACGTAGCGCTAAGGCCTTCTTATATAGGTGGTGTTGATTTTTCCGAAGGGTCATAATAATATGTTTGAAATATTTTTTTTTATTGTGAGGTACCTTTTAAGAATACAGCGTTTGGACAGCGACAATTCTCATACGTTGCGCCTAGAACATTCAACTGCCTGCCTGAGAGCATACGGGAGATAACTGACCCTTGTATTCTCGGGCGGAGAGTTTCTGGCTATGTTCTTGATGGTTTGTCGGTCATGTCCTTGCATGACATGCTTGGAGGAGTGTCTAGTATCGAAGTTTAGAGTATGGTTGTATGATTTATTGAGTGTCTGTCTGCCTTATTTGTATGTGGAGTGGTAGTTTTCTATAAAGTATAGTTTTGCCTATGTGTGAATGTGAGTGAATGAGGTTGTGAAGTGGTTGTGTATGATTGTGTGAGAGAGAGAGAGAGAGAGATAGTATGTTGTGTCTTTTTTTTTATATGCATTTTGTAATAAGAATATATTTTTATAAACTTTTTCAAGTTTGCCCTAGCACAGGCTTGGCCTATTTGGGTAACATTTTTGTAGCTGATTAAAAATGTTTGTACTTATAAAATAATTGTTAAATAAATAAATAAAAATAAATAAAATTTAGAATAATAATATCTTCCTTTTCGTTCAGAACACATAGAATTGTTTGATTTCCCTTTCGGTTGAATGATATTATTATTCTTTGTTTTCAACCATGTTTTTGGTTTCAAGTAGGCCGAAGCGTTAGTGTTTTGTTAGCCACAGAGCATCGATAAACCATAGATAAAATATTCTGACAACTAGACCATAGATGAAGTTAACGTTAACTGTCAGACTCAGACGGATTTGGGATTATTGTAATGTGTCGCTAAAATATACCTGATTTTCTTAAATTTTGATTTGAGGTGAAAATCCGACTTTAAAGTCGAAATGTCGTGTCAGAAGATCTTTAATGCCGCTAACCGAGGTAAAAAATACGCTTTATGTGTGCGTTATTAATATGTACAATACGTTTTATCATTTTTTGTTTTATGTTATGCAATTTTTGACAACCTCAAGACTTGTATTGTTTTTATATCTTTATTTAGCAGGAATTATTCGGAATGTAAGGTTAATGTGCACAGTTCAACCTTCCAATAAACCAAGTAGCCCTACAGATGGGTACAAGTATGTCAACAATATAGATGAAGATATGAGTTGGGGGGCAGTCACAGAAAGAGCAGCAAATACAATGTTCTTGTCAGAGATCTTCAGAGGAGCCGCTGTGGCAATAGCACAAGTTTTTAAGGTATTTTTTTTTGTAATCTCAGTAGTTTTATATGCACCGAGTTGATGGTTTCAAGAAATATGTCTCTTTATAAAAATGTAAATATTTGAGAGAACTATCGAGCGGACCGAAATGTTAAAAAATCAGTGGTCAATAAAAGTTGACAATAAATTTTAAAAATAAAAAATAATAGGTTGAAATGCACTTTAGAGATCTACTCGTACTTTGACATTACTACCAATTCATTAAAAAAATTAGGTTCGTTAGCCTATTTTCATCACTAACAGTCATGAAAATAGGTTAGGTTAGAACATAATTATTTAGGGAGGGACCTCATCACATGTACTCCCGAATCCATTTTACCCTCTGCTCCAGCCGAACATATTTGAATTTTTGGCTTGAGTAGATCTCTAAAGTACATTTTTACCAAATAATAATATAATATAACACTTTTCTATACTGATAATGTTTTATTTTTGCTCCTACGATTTTATTTTTAAATGCGTTGTCTACCGCCGGTCGATATATTTGGACGCATTTCTGCGACCAGGCAACACTGATACCACCGGATACCTATATATAAAAATCTATGGAAACGCCAATTATTACAGTTGTGGGTTATTGAGAGCAGACCAGAGAAAATAATATAGGTTCTTATATAGTAGAGAAGAAAACACGTCTATATTGGTTGATGTCTGATTTAATAACATATTTCGTTGTGTATTTTATTACTTTTATATATTGTATCAGATTTGAAAAAATATATTGCTTTTATATTTTGCATCATAAATAAAGATCATTAGATTAACATATCCCGTGTTGTTAATTATTTAAGGAACCTGCTACAATCAATTACCCATTTGAGAAGGGACCTCTGAGTCCAAGGTTTAGAGGAGAGCATGCCTTAAGAAGATACCCGAGTGGGGAGGAGAGGTGTATAGCTTGCAAGCTGTGTGAAGCTATATGCCCTGCACAGGTAAGCTTTATTTATAATCAGATTACTTCAAAAGTAGACTATGCGTTGTCTAAAGAGGTCCTAGCTTAGTAGAAAGAAAAAGTGAAGATCCACCAATAAAGTGACGTCTAGACACACATACTATACATAAACACCTTGGTTACTATTATTATGTAGATAGGTACTACATAGGAATGAATTGGAGGATTTTGCTGGTGTTTAGTGCTTTGATTTCTTCTAGGCAGGCACATAAAAAATTTCCCCAGGCTTTTTTGTCTATTTGTTCCAATTCAGTTCTTTTGATTCATTTTATAATGTGTCACGGTCACGATCCTCGGCATCGAGGGACCGACTGAAGAAGAAGATAATGTGTCACATTTTACCTTTAACGAGAGATTCATTATAAAATGTCATGTCGTTGTGCTCTATGATACAATAGAGCACTTAGAAGTTTAAAGGTACACAATGATCCCCTGTGTCCCTTATTATAATAATGAAATATTTGGTTTGATTTCAGGCCATTACTATTGAAGCTGAAGAAAGAGCTGATGGGTCCCGTAGAACAACTAGATACGACATTGATATGACTAAATGTATTTATTGTGGTTTCTGTCAGGTAAGCATTTGGTTGTTTTTACACCATGTTGTACCTTGAGAGGTAAACAAAGACAATTAACTCTTTTCTCTCCAAGCGTATTTCTTTCACTTGTTCCACCGACATACCATTTAGTAGGTCTTCTCAAGCAGGCGTTGCCATTCCACCCTGTTAGCTGCCCTGCGAGACCAGTTTTGTATTCCCAGAGATTACAGATCTTTACTCATGCAATCGAACCATTTCAGCCTCGGTCTCAGCGTGGAGATTTTTAGTGTATATCCATGCGAGTGTTCGCCCATCCTCTCATTGCCCCAGCCAGCGGAGACGATTGATGAATTTGCTGATGTTAATGTCATCATATAAACGATATTGTTTATCATTATAACAGATTCTCCATCTCCCTCCTGCATTAATGGGCCCATAGATTTGACATAAGATTGTCCTCTCGAACACATCTAGTGGCTGATAACCTTTTTTCGCCCATGTTTTGCGGAATAAAAATTAAAATGTCCTTGTAAAGCTATATCACAAATTGTATTGTTGGTTCATGTTTGAACAGTAAATTTTGTGATAGAACTATATTAGACTCGTTTCGTTTTTATTTGAAATGGACTATCGCCAAGCACCTTCTACCTAAAAAATCACGCCCTCAAACTGTAGCAATTACTAATGAGTACCTATCTTTTCAGCGTTTATTTAATTTATTATATGGGTGAATATTGTACGATTAATAATAAATTTGGGTGTTCTTAGGTATGCATTCTCTGAGAAGAAATAAAAGTTTTAATTTTTGTTGTAACATACATTGCAACTATGTATTATATGTAGCTCCACATGAACAAACCATAGAGTTCTGCAGCTATGCTCACATTTTACTGTATAGTGTTGCAAGTATTCTTAACATCCATTGACTATAGGATTTGACCATTTCAGCTCCTCAACCGATGAGCTAGGTCGTCAATTTTCTTATTTCCTTTCCTATTTTTGAAGAGATGCTCATGACTGATGTCTATTTGCAGGAGGCCTGTCCCGTTGATGCTATTGTGGAGGGACCCAACTTTGAGTTTTCGACAGAGACACACGAGGAGCTTCTTTACAACAAAGAAAAACTATTAGACAATGGTGACAAATGGGAAAGTGAAATTGCATCCAATATACACGCTGACCATTTGTATAGATAAGTAGATACTGGAAGTATAAACCAAATGTAAATCTGTTTTTTCTTTATGAAATTAAATAATATTATGTTATCAATAGAGCTGTGTGTTTACATTTTACTATTAAATTCTTATTGGAGTTAGAAAGAATGTTTGTATTTTTGTGCTTTATTATTTAAAGAAATGTAGTTTAGGATGTTATTAGTGGGTGACATTGGTAAAAGAAGCAAGAATCACAATAATTATTATTTTTCTCACATATTCCTTACATTTTTGATGCGTATGTGTTGACCATTCTCCTGTATGGGTGTGAGTTCTGGCACCTGACCAAAGCTCAGGCACTAAAGTCTGCTTTTGAAACGAAGTGCCTCAGGGAGATTTCGGCTATAAGATGGTACCACCACATAATGAACGACGCTATACCGTGGCCCATCGCTTCTACCATTATGGAGAGGAGACATATTATGTTAAGGATGCCGAATGACAGTTGGCCCAGAAAGCACTGTTCTTTCTCCCATCAGAGTCTCGAAGACCCTCACATACTACTGAGAGATTTGAACATACATGGTGTGGGAGGCTAGAAACATAAAGAGAGCTCTTGTTGCCTCCTTATTTACCTTAGTTGGGTGTAAAGGGATATTTGATTTGTTTTATTGATTCCTGATACAGTGTGTTGTAAGCCATCTTGACTTCTTTCTCTGTTGCTAGTCACTACGCTAGTCTTATCTCCCAACAGAGTTCAGCGATCATCAGGGGTGACCTTTTTACCTTATTCGCTGCAATCCTAGGCTGTGACATTTTCTTTACCTGAACCACTCTTAAGTTTCTGAAAGTTAGAAATAGTTTGAGACCGTGTATTCTTCTTCCCTGGAGTTGTAAGAATTGGAACTTCACTACTCTCATTAGTGTGCATTTAGAAATAGAGCATACTTTCTTTAACAAGCAAGAACCAATTAATGGGCAATGGCAGATTATGCTTCTTTCCCGCTGTTGTTTCCTTGGTGTCCATATCAACGATTAAGAAAATATTCTCTATTTTCCAGCTCATGCTCTAAGTTCGTTTTGTATAAACGCACCCTTAATGTGAGAATTTCTTTCAAGCATCCTACAAGAGACAAGTTATTATTTTTTTTAATTTATTTATTAAATCATCAAATTAAGAAAAAAATACAAGAAAAATATAAAAATACATTCGCTTAAAAGAAGAACATTTAAGATACCCGACCAATGAAAACAGAAATATCTTAAATATATTTGTTGATAACCTTACATATCGCACACTCTCCACTGAATTGATTCAGTGGAGAGTGTGAGATTGATGTATACTATGTAGAGTTTTTGAGCAAGTACTTGTATCAAGGTGAATGGAATATGTAAAGATGAGACATAAGAATAGCCAGAACTTCTGAGGCATTAAGAATACCAAGGGAGTTTGCCAGTGCTGCATGTTGGGTCCATTGATGTTTATTATTGACAGTAATGGAAAATTCCAATAGCTGGAAGCTGGAATTGACCACCACAACTGGTGACCTCAGGTACGTGTAAAAGTGCTGTTATCTTAAAAGCTATAGTGGATCCATTCACACAGATAATATTATCTATAAAGGTTCTTTACTTAAAATTTGACACTTTACAAATCAAATTACACTTTTATACAAAATTTACAGCCTACCACGCACCATTTTATGCCTAAATATTATTGACTTTTAAAAACGGAATAATACTATTTGACTATGAAGAAACCATTTTTTTGAAATTTCGATATAAACATTTTTAAGCTTATTAAGAGCCACTTAAAAATCATTCCTTTTTCTATGTGCCCTTTAAGTAAAATTTTGGATGCAGTGGCTACCAGTCCTTAGCGGCATCACTCCCCCAACACTCCGGAGACACGAGGCTACCAAAAGAGAATGGTCGAAATGCATGGCTAACCCAGCTCTGCCTATTCACCAAGACATGCCCAATGTGGACTCTCTTCGCCTCGGATCCCGCCATCCCACCTGGAAGCTTGGGAGAGAACTGGTGTCACGCAATTACGACACCAGATTAGAATGGTGCCATATACGGGGGGAAAGCAATCCAGATACCGAACTGCTTGTCGGAGACCCCACAGTGATGCCTGCTGGTGGAAACCTGCCTCGCCGCCTGTGGTGTAACATCACAGGAGAAGAACTGGGCCTTAGATGTGGCCTTATCTCTCACAGGTGGCCAGGTGGGGCAAGCGTGACCACCCTTACTATACTTGCGGAGAGATAAGAGTCCGTGAACCATTCGTTCAAGAATACCAAATGACCAAGTTCGGGGGCACAGTGCAGGGCTTAAAAAAAAAAAAAAAAAAGTTCGGGGGCACCATGATGGACATTCACAGCTTGTCACCTGAAGCGATTCAATACATGAGCTCTCTCGATCTTAACTTTTGACTGTAGTTTTCTCTACAACCATACGATATATATGTATACCCCCTTAGGGGTGGAATTCCTTTGTTAGTGGGAGGTTTTGTATTAAAACCTTACTGCTTTCCAAATTTCACTTCTCTACGATTAGCCGTTTGGGCTGTGCGTTGATGAGCATGTCAGTCAGTCAGGCACTTACCTTTTATATTAAGATAAACTGGACCCAGTATTGTTTTTAATCAAAAAGTTGCAGAATTTAGTGCCTGTGGTAATTTGTTTTACTCATCCGGTATCTTCCATTCCGTGGTAGACATATTTCAAGTGAAAAGCACCTGAACAACACATATTATCACAGTAGTCTGGTGTCTAAGTGGCTGGTGGCAATCCGGTCAGAAGTTTTTTGTGTTTATTTATTACATGAATTTTCTGACCATTTTAATTTGAAAAATGTCCAAATTGAAGTAAACCTCTGCACCACCAAAATGGAGTGTAAGGAAGTAATAAAACCCAGAAGTAAGATGTAAAAAGCTTCATTCTTGTTTTGTGTTGTTTAAATAAAAAATATCATTAATAATATCCACAATTATTGTACGACAGTAGAACATTATGTGATGTGACATACAGACATATTATTATAAACAGAAAATAAACATTGATTAATTCTTAGTTATTACACCTGGTACAATTCCATTAAAACTCTTAAAACTATGTCATTTTAACTTTTGCTTTTTTCTTTTCAAATATTTTGATTATTCGTTAAATATCCGTTTCATGATAATTTTGGAATAATAAATACTCTAAATTAAAATTACTGTAAGTTTTATAAGACAGAGTCTCAACTATCTTTAAATATTATGCATCTTAATCACGGTTATAATTAAATAGTTTACATACGGGATAAGAATATTGCAAATATTAATTTTATGAGATAATACTAGTTCATCATGATTTTAGACAAAGCTAATATTTTTGTAGTAGATTTAGATTAGCAAATAACATATTTATCAATATATCAAAAAGGAACGAGTTAGGTTATTTTTATTGATAAAACGCACAAAATTAATTTTATAGGTTTTTTTAAAATGATATAATCAGTCACCCATTAAATTTTGAAAAATAATTGGAAACTTATAAAATATTAAATCTAGATTAATTATGGGAATTTTTGTTCAACATATCAAATTAAAAATATGTTTTTTTTTTTTAAATCATTTAAAGTAATATCTAAATTACAAAATTTATCATTCAAACATATTATATTATTTAACATTGGTTCCTGTTCAAAGAAACTTCATAGGTTGTCCCAACAAGCATTGAATAATTATTTACTATGGACTAGAAATGGCAGCTCTGGATGAAATGGGACAGTGAAAATGAGTTGACTGGCTGTCTTCCTTGCAATGGTCTTTGCTCAATGATGATGGTATTTTCAAATGTACCTACCTACTTTTTCTTGTATATTAAAATGAAGACACCTTTTTCAAGAGTCTGTAGATAACAACATTTCGAACAAAATGGAAAGAGACAGACTAAAGATAAAGAGACCGTTCAAATGCAGTGGTTGGTAGCTTAGTGGGTTCGATCTCAGGTGCCGACCATCTTCTTCATCCGTGATACAAGCTTTTAGTAGCCTGTGAAAGAATCAAAGAGTGTTCTTGATGAAAAAAATAATAAATTTGGCTCCACCTTGAATAATATACCCATATTCGCAACTTAAGCTCACATGCTTAAGCAAAAGCATTATTTCAGTTTTAGACTATCTACAATGGTTTTTTTTGTTTTCTGTACTTAAAGTATACGGGTTTTGAATTACGGCCCCCCTCTAAGCTTGGTAAATTTCATTAGGCCCACAAAACAATTTTGGTTGTTGGCATAAATTCGAGACTTAAATAATCATTCATCAAAAGTAAAATTTTGTTCATTAAAATGTAAATTTAAATGACTAGGTAGTTGTTACTCAAAATTTATAACACAAATGGGGCGATTCAATCTTGTGCGAATTTTGGGACAACCTTTCGTAAAAGAGCGTTTTATTGGTGATACAAAAAAGGCAAGTTAACATTAAGATAATTCCTACCCATCAAGGAATATCTTGTTGCCCCCCTGTGCCCCTAAGTGGGATCACGGAGGGAGTATGTATGTATTAAAGAACCAAACTGTAGCTATTTGATTTTTGTGCTACAACTAGATTTAATATCAATGAAGTAAAAACATATACAAACACTGAGTTAATTTTTTTCAGACACAACAAAAGACTAGAATAAAAAAATGAGAACAAAATATATACACACACATTATACACTGAAGAACATTATTATATTTAGTTGGTGAGTAAGAAATTTTCTTTTTTTTTATATACAGTATATTATTTTTAAAACAAATATTTAGCTAAAAATAACTAAAGGCATAAAAACAGAAATATATCCCAACCGTCGATATAATAAAATTATATATTTCACTAATTCACCGGATTTTAACAGTGGAATATTTTGAAATTCCGCTACTTTTGTTAAAGCTTATTTCTTTCTATTTTAACCCATTCTCACCCACCATACATAGCTTTGTACAAAACCATTCCAAATATATTTTAAATTAAAAATAATTTTTGAAATATGTACACACCTGTGTACAGTGGACAGGAATGGGTTAAACGGCTATAAAAAAGGACATACAAATAAATGTGATAAAAGATTACAAAAAAAAAAACAATATAAAATTTATAATTAAGATTATAAACTTAAATAATTATGTACACTAAAATGAACTTTGGTATGGCGTAGAGAGAGACTTGAAGTCCTAAAAAATAAATAACCTAAAAAAAACATTGTTCCTACAGTGATTTTTTTTAAACAAACACAATTATATCATTTTTCATTTAGCTGCACTGGATTTGTTTAAAAACAATCTGTAGATATATTCATATATTATTTTAGTGCGAAATATAAAAAATTGCATTAATTTATATATTAAACAATACTAATGCACACAACACAACATGATGCATTTTATTAATGAGTCTTGTTCAAATATATGAGGTGCAGTATAAAACATGTCATTGTGTATATAAATTCATTATATTATAACAATACATATTATTAACAACTAAAATACAATGATATTATGAAAAATCATAGATTAAATATTTATTATAATTCTTTACTTTCAATTCTATGTCAAATGAATAATTGATAGGTATAATATTGATTTTATGCAAGGAGAAAGAAAAGAGATTAACAATTTTCATGAAATTTTACAAAATTAAAATTCTTAAATTTAAAAAGTTCATAAAACAGAGAGCAGAATTTGTTAATTCTGTAATAAAAATAGCAGTCCAATTGTTGAATAAATAAGAGAAATACCAAATTAGTTTATGATCAAATCAAAAAACAAATGCCAGTAATACTTTGTAAATCTCACGTAATAAAAAAACAACTGTCCCAGTAATTTTAAATCTCAATTCAATTTCATTGTTAATACTAGATTGACCCGGTTTATATTTTAATTAATTTACTCAATCTATAATTCTTAATTGGTATTTGTACTTTTTGATAATCGTAATATTTTTTTTTATATAAAATTTCATGAACGGTAATATGTACACACAAAGACAAAGAATTTTTTTTATGGCAACGCCAAACACTGTGGACACGATCTTAAAATCTAGTACACGCTATCAGACGGAGTCTGAGTGAAGCTACGCAATCATCTAATTGAGTAATTTAGAAAAATTGAGAAACAGCTGTAATTTAGTAATAGACATTCAGATGAGAAGGATTAAAGTAGTTATATTTAAGGATAATGGAATGGAAAAAGACAGTGAATAAAGGATATGCAGTAATTTCAAGAGAAAATTATTGCTTCTTCAATCTGTTTATCATTACCATTAACAAGATATTTTCGGCTTCGGATTATTCAGTCGTTAGTTATTAGAATGTCGGTGCAGTATTTTATTTGTGTAAAACATAAAGTCTTTATTCTCGTAAAACGTATAGGGCCAAATCCCGATATAACAAATTTCGCAGGACGAGGGAAAACATTTGATTACCTCCACAGAATATGAGTGGTTGAAGAAGATCATAGAATTATTATTTTATAGTAGAATTTATTTAGTGGGGCAGTCCGAGCAATAAATCATTCTACCTGGCATAGGTAGTACCTGGTAAATGTTCAAATTCTAAAGCATCCATATTTTTTTTATGAAATCATTTCTTTATTCTTTAACTTCTAATAATATTTTTTACAGTGAATAAACCTATTGTTATCATTTAAACATACCTACTAATGCTTTTTTCTACAAGAAAATGTTCGATATTGTACCTTTTGTTTTTTTTTCATTGTTTCCGTGTGGTAGTCGTAAATGGGGTTAATAATTAAACAATAGCTCCCGACTTTCATCTCAGAAGCATTACAAAAATATTGTTATCTAAACTTTTGTTTTATACTTTCACCTCGATTCTTTCATAGAAATGACTCGATGCATCGATCCACTCTATGTAGTCATCTAATGATAAACATCAATACCTCTTTTTACCTGCCAAAAGCATAATAAGTGGGAAAGAGAAAGGGAGTTAGAATTATTTTATTATTGGAACTGCCCCACTAAAAAAATCCTACTATGATTGTTGATACACATACTGGTCGATTTTGAAAAAGTTTCATTAAAATTTTGGAGGAATATTTGTTATAAAGAGATTTGACCCGTGTTAACTGATTTGATCGTGTCAAACCCTAATCTGATGATACACAAATTATTCTGCTTAAATATTTTTATAAATATACTTATCTAATAAATCTAAGAGGCCACTATACTTATTATAAGCAATTATCATTATAATATCATGTCGCTATATTCCGTAATCAAAAAATGTTTGATTTTACCCTTAGTACAAGTAATTACGATACAATATTAGAATATTAGTACTGCAATATGAGCTGTCAAAAGTTATCAGCTGTTGCCATGTCGGCCATATTGAAATTTTCAATTTGTAATCAGAATGCATGCAAGTAACCCTTACTTCGAACATCATTGTGTGTTGGGTAATTTCATCAAAATCTGAATTTTTCTCTTCTATTTGAGACTATGCAAACTTTATTTTTGTCTTGTACTAAATTACTATGATTTAGTTAATTTAGTATGCAGTCATTTTTAAATGGTTTTAAACACCTCTTTTAACACTCCGTCACACGCCGGGCGGTGAAACTCGGTGATGCATTTCATGATATGCCGCCATTCATGATATCCTTCACAACTTATTATAGACATAAATATGAAATTTTGGATAGTTTTTGTAATGTATGTGGACTAAACTGTTGGGCCTTATTTTGAAGTAGACTTGTTATGCTAGAAATTTGTATACATTATTTGAACTGTGTGCTCTGCAAAAAAGGCAATAACAAAAAAGTGAAGGATTCACAGATACCATGAATGTCTGCAGTATTATGCACGTAACCAAGTGTTAAACAATACAAAACATGCCTTTTTCAAATGATTTCATTACATTGCCTTACCTGTAGATATAAATATTCAGACGATAAAATATCTAGTAGAACTATTCTTAATATTAATTTATTTTATATATATTTTTTGTTCAGATAAAGATCACGCCGTTTTGGCTAACATGATCAAAAATAAAATAAATGCATGATTTGGAATCACAATTAAAATGAAAAAAAGTTCAGTTGTGATATTCAAAGTAACACATAAAATAAGATAGTTTTACATCTATACAACATGCAAATACTTTGTGACGTATTTGAGAATATTGAATACTTATTAAAGATAAAAAGAAAGTGATTTCAATCAAACATGTACATCAACATTCTCAAATTGAAAATACAGTAGGCGCCAGTCAATGTGATCACTGGTTAATAGAATCAGCCGCATTATACAATCAAAAGTCACCGTCCCGATTCAAAATGAACATTTTTATACAATTTCCATCGGATAATGGAATCACATTTTCATAATAGAATCAATTGTTCAAAAATTTACAACACTTTCTTATATTTTTGTCACTGACGCGCCCGTTTTTTTGTTTTTTTTTGTCAATCTTGACAAATTGCACATTAAAAAAGATTTATAGCTAATAGTAGTAGTAACTGTTTCCATCTGTGCCTGCGTTTGTTTATTGTATGGTGATAAAAAATTCGAACCTTGGAACAGGCACAAAAATATAAAAGATCGAAAAACGCTGATCACTTTTAAAATGCTCTATGACTGCCTGATTGCATTTTAGTTTTTGGAAATAGCAAATTTCCCAGATGTCGTGAAACACTTGCTAGTGATGATTTTTTACACAAATGCTTGAATGGAGTCACAGATTTTAGAAAACTATCTGAGACAATGGGACAGACCTTTTTTTCTCGATTTCTTGTCGATTTTTGTTTGTCATAAAAAAAACCTTTCTTATAAGTATAATGCGTAGGTACCAATGTTTGTGCGAAATACATGTAGGTATGTACTATGTACCTATATTCTATATGACCGCCGGTTAATAGAATCAAAACACACTGGGACAAACATGATCACAATATCCGGCGCCTACTGTATATAAAAATGATGTTTAGCCGTCACATCAGCACAAAAAGAACTGCAACTTCATGATTGACAGTTAAATGCTTGAACCATATAATTTTTAAAATGAACATTATACTCTCTTCACCTTTCACAGTAAGCAGTAAGTTTTTGTAGGAAAAGAGGAAGATGATTGGTAGCATAACAAAGAAATCCACAACACTCTGAATTATACTATTTTACTAGACAACCCACTACTACCAATGTATGTCGTAACACGTAATCAGTCAATACACATACAACACATGTCTCAGAAAACAAAAAAATCAAATCAAGCATGTCATTAAGTATTTTTTTGTATTGATTTCTTCATTCAGCACTTGTAAGTATCAAGATTAAATTAAAAATATATAAACAAAAATAAGTATTGAAATGCTGTTCACGTTTGTGTACAAGTGTGTGGGAATGGGTTAAATGGAGAACGCAATATTCGAATTAAGATTCTACAAACTAAATTTTAATTGTCATAAAGTTTTATATTTTCAAGAGATTAAACTCTAAATATCGTCAATATTTTTTCATTCTGAATAATATTCAACAAAAAATTACTAGAGGCATGACTTGAAAGAAGTTTTGATAGAAAGTATATACATACAAATTAATATGATTGGATCTAAATTGTCTAAAAAAAATTGAAATTATCTTAGATCAAGAATACTAATGATAATATACATATCATATTAAGGTATATATTTTGTTAACAATTCAAAAATATTCTTTTTAAAAGAAAATAGGTTATAAAACATATAAATTAATTTTTATAAGAATCAAAGCTAAAAATTCATAGTATGTAGATAGAATATTGCGAGATCTACATATTGGAAGAAATCATCAGTTAATATAAATTTGCGGGTTATCTATATTAAAATCTACATTGTTACACATAAATTATTTTATGTAGTATTTACATAACATAATATGAAAAAAAAATCGGAACATGTCGACTAAATGAAAATAAAAAGTATTTAGAAATGCTAGACGGATGTACCATACGTGGTAAAGACAACTCGGGTGGAGTCTGTGTCCAGGGTTACGTCTTCGGGACTGGCCAGATCCACTCTCACCGTTCCAGACTGCTTACGTTTTCTTCCAACACCTAAACAAAAGATTTAAAAACTGTAAAAACTACAAATACCTATCAATGAATTGAATTTATAAGTGAGTTGACTGATATGTATCACATGCAAGATGCTGCTTCTCCTTCTAAAACGCTGCCTTTTTTTTATCTTGTGTAGGGGTTATAGCTAATTGCTATCATGGCATTTCGGCTCTTGGGATCTTTCATACCTTCCCCTTCCTTAATCCGTGATGGACTTCAGGTAGGTTATTGTGCTTCCCTTGGGATTGAGGCATATTCTTCTGGTAGCTTATTTTCTTTTATTTGCGAGAGCATCGCAGTTACATAGTAGTTGTACCATAGACTCGTCACTCTCGCTGCAAAATCTGCACTTCTACAAGTCCTGTTTTAAATAGTATCCTGTTGACATCGCAGTGTTCGGTTGTTGTTGTTTTTTCATAGAAGCTCTTTTACTGAGGTATATTTATTTAGATACCTTTTTCGAAAGTCTTCAGAAAATACAATTACTAAAACAGTTTGTTATTTGCTACTTCGCATAAAAATTTAAAACAACAAAACATTAACGGGAGGAAAGAGAAAAGTACCGTTTGCATAGTTCTGCATTATAGTTAAAAAGGTAACTTGCCTAACATATTAATTATAAATAACACACAGTTGCACTTTCACAAAATATATATTGAATCTCGAGCGCTTTCGTCCAACTCACGCAGACATTGTCAAGAGACTAAAATACAATAACAAAAAATCAGAGAGAAGACAATTATGGTACCACGGTTGTGGGAGAGGATACTTACAGCTAACAATCATTATTATTATTATAGATATACATAATATTATTATAGATATACATATTATTGGGTGGGATCATTAGAAATAAATAAATAAATAGAGGAGATGGTGTAGGGACTTGAATGTTGACATTCATAATAATGAACTTTCACTACGTAAATACACAAACCTCCAAAAGGAGCGCCCTTTAAGGCTCCCCGCACACTGCAAGCTAACCCGGAGGAGACAAATCCGCAGCAAACCCGACCCGCACGAAACCAACCCTCTAGGCTGATCGAAGCAATCAAATCCAAAAGCCGACTCCACACATATCAAGCCCGCCGCAGATCCCCCCCAAATCAACCCGCAATGCGGGGGGCCTGAACCCCACTTAGGGGGCATAGGGAGGCATCAAGAGCTCTCCAATGGTTGTGCTCAAAGGCGACTGAGGCCTATGGTGCCTTTTCTGACCGGTTAAGGTTTAAGGACGTGAGGTGGTCAACCTCACGGTCCCGATCTGATTTTTCGATTTCATGCCTCTTAGAGGATGCTCAAAAAACCAGCAAAAAGAGCAGAGGTGCTATTCTTAGCCGACAACCCCACGGCCAAAACAAGGTAACTAAAACTTTTTTTTTACATGCAAGCGACGTCATTGGGTTACTCAAATTTCATTTTGTGTTTATGCAAAATTAGTTTATACATTTTAGATGTAAACTAAAAGAAGTTGCTTCATCAAGACTATATTCCATTAGGATGACTACAAGTTGCACTTTACTTTTATGCTGACAAATATCCTATTGAATAAGTTACTTGTAATGTTTAATTAAGGAGTGTAATTTATATTATGTGGATACCTTGTCCCCAATTGGTTAGGGTCCATTGGAAGCCAGTGTCAGCACATGGAAGAGTTTCTCTCTGGCATTCTTCTCCATCAATGTTCCCATCTTGCGACGGAGTGCCTTCCTCCGGATCCCCATCTCCACCCTCCGTTCCCCTGTCTGCCTCACCATCACTGATAGTGCCTGAAGTGTCTAGAGAATCTATGGATGACTCTCCCGTAGTGCCAGCTCCACCACGGAATCTAGATACGGATTCTTTAGAATCATAATTAAAAAAGAAGTGTTAAAATTTTGAAAAAAAAAATAGTGGCATAATTTTAGATAAGAATCTAATGATATTAAAGGGTGTTCGGAAGAGAGTATTTGAAACATTTTTTAGGTATCCAGAATTGGATGCTCCCTTTTTTTTTAAATTTTAAGAAATTCCAAATTTTTTTACCAATCAAGCAGATGCAACAAAATTTTACATTCATCTCAAAAGTATACAATATGTCATTCCAGAAAGTGGCGTAAATAAGTTACAGTTCAAGAAAAAAGTTTAATTCAAGTTACATACCTACTTTTAAAAATATGCAGATAAAATATGAAGTTCTTCAAATTTTGGAAAACATCCCTCTTTCAAATGGTAAACAACACGCGCATAAACAATACAAAAACATATATTACCTTGGGTATTTGTGGATTCTGAGGTTGCCTCTTCTATACTGCGCAGGATATCAGCACATATGTCAGAGTCAAGTGGAATAGGAGTGTCGGCATCTCTGTTATATATTATCAATGCCACAGTAACCGGATGAGGGACAGGCAATGGCACTGGGGGATGTGGTGGACGCTGCTTGTGAACGACAGTACGTTGCGGTCTTCTCGGAATGAAGATGTGCGACCTGAGCCAGTAGGGCCAGCGTTGGTGAGATGTACGCGGCAATGTCCCGCGCACCCATGATAATGTGCGGTTGGCATCACTGAAATTATACGATAAACATTATTTATTACGATTGGAGGAGATCTTTTTCTCTCTCGGGCCTTTTAATTTTAGGAACAGAAAAACGATACTGACCACCCATATGTCGTCTCTCAGAAGCAGAATAAAAAATTAGACATGCAGCTTCATGTAAATTACACATAAAAATGGACTGCTGTGCTTAAGTCTCGCTAACACTCAAGAACGGGTGGACCAATTTTTCTAATTTTTAAAGTATGAAAATTGCGAAGAAAAAAGATAAATTTTGTTTTTCCATACAATATGTTTCTTACTGTCAAATGTGACACAACAAGAAATCATTATCGCCTGTATTCACCAAGAGTACTATCAGCTCAAATTACGATCAATGTCATAATTGGTATTCACCAAAATATTATACACTCCCTCAGCGTGATTTGAGTGAACCTTTCCCTCAAATTTTGATCGGCTATAGAGCTGGCTTACGTTACGCTAAGCGTCCATCTGTCAAAATATTCTATAGAGTCCGCCATACTTCTTGCCGCTTCCTTCCAATTTTTTTTGCGTTTTTTTCGTAATTTATTCAATATTTGTAAGCAGGCATGTAATAATTTTATATGTAAATTAATCGGCTCGACAAATTGACACTTATCAATAACCGAAAAGTTCTGTTGCCTTTTTTTTCTCCATGTCACAATGCTTATGTACATATATGTAAGTATTTTAACAATATACAAATGTAAGAAAGTAGCACTTTATTTAGCTTTGGTCTATTATCGATAGATGGCGTTGATCAAGATTGACAGCTAATGGCGACTGAAAAGAACGCGTTTGGGTTTTATTAATAAAAGTGATTGTTATCATTGAATTAAACTAAATAAGAAATAATAATTATATTATATAATTTTTTAAATAGATAAAAATTATATTTATTTAAATAATCAAAAATATACATTTTAGTTACTTTATTGACTGCTTCCGTAAATAAATGACAGTTTCTTTTCAAAACATTTGCGTTTTATCAATGGATACACACGATCAGTATAGGCTCAGCTAAGTTTTGTAAGTTTTCGTTGGTGAATAGCTACAAGTGTTGAGGGAGGCTGAGGGAGACATTAGGCTAATCTTTTGCTTAGCAGATCTTACGCTCAGTTTTTCTTGGTGAATACAGGGGTATATCTTTTTTAGGTCAATAATAATTTACTTATTTATTCATTAATTCTTTACTGCACATTGATAAGTATAAGAAACAACACATAAAATTTGACAAAAAATAGCCTTCACAGAATCAAAATACACAGGGCGAACTTACCACAACGAATGGTGGGTGGATTTGGGAATTTATTTTGTGTACTATTATGAATCTGCGATAAGAATATTAAAGTGGATAGATCGGGTTAGGAAATAGGTGATGTGAAGTTCACCACATCATACAGTTATTAAATATATTCAAATTTTACCTGGATTTTTCTTTGGAAGTTGTTAGCAGTCTAGAACGAGGATTGAATGCAGAGACATCTAAGCATGGTGGCTGCACTGAAATGTTGCCCCTGGGACTGTACACTGTGCCCAAGAGATCCGGCCCTCCTTCGGCTGCAAAACAAAATGACATTTCAGTATTGCCAAGGAGAGATTGCTCTTCATATTCTGACACTTTAAAAACTTACAAATTTCAGTAGTGTGCACCATGTCCGCATATCTGGAGAGGTCGGCTTGTTGATGAGGTTCTAATCTAAATTTAGTGTCCGCTTCTCCTAGAGGTGTGAGGAAGTCTAGCCCAAAGAGATCAGCATAGAGTAAAGCCGCTAGGCCCGCCCAGTCTTTGGGACTGAGCCCTCTACTATCCCAGAAATCTTCTTCAGACACATTCAAACGAGGCACGACGTTGGTCGGATAAAATTGCGAAAGCATCAATGCTCCTTGTTGGATTGCAATCTGTCATTCAAAAAAGGTTTTCAAATTCATAATAATTAATGTTCTATACAATGATAAAAATTCTTAATCGACCTATATACCTACGTGAAGGAAAAAGTTTGTGATCATTTTTATGAAAATTGCGCAGATGGAGGAGTATGAAATTTCGCACACTTATAGTTTACACAGAGATGGAGTGGCAAATGCTAGTAATTTTTTAAAATTATACATAAAAAGTAGGTAAAATCAATAAAAAAATTTATGTTATTTTTTTAAATCAATACAGACCCCGTTTCTAAAGCGAAAAGACACTTGTATTTGATTTTTACACACACGCACAAACTACTACTTATAAAGATCATCAACTTCATAGGAACAAATGTAAAATGAAAAGCGCCTCATAATGGGCGGAGTAAGCATTTTGCAGGCGGTATATTCAAATGGAAGGTGGAGCTGGAAATGACGTGGATATGAATGGAGAATAGATAAATATTGTTTGTCTTAACAATAATAGAAAAAACTTTGTAGGTACATATCAAAATATCAAATTTGATGTATCAATGTCATTGTTTTTGAAAGAAAATTGTGAAATAGCGCTCGCATAGTCTTTGACAGAGGAACCTTAATAATGTTCAAACTTATAATTTAAATAAGTTGTGGTCGGATTTCGAGCACTGGTCGACCACTAGTTAATATAAATAAGTTTGTATGTACCTTGAGGTCAACAGTGTTCAGCTTTATTTTAGAGCGGATAGATGTGGTGAGTCCTAAATTCAAGTCCCTCTTTCTGCGCTCCAACTTTTCGTGAAGGGAAGTGATCAAATCATTTCCCTCTTTCTCCAACTGCTTGTAGGGTCCAACCTGCAACAATACCAACAAATAAATCAAAGACTGTTTACCGCAAGGGTTTTACTGACATGCTAAAACAGTGCCATTTTTTATCAATAAATAAATTGATCAAAAGAGTGCTCTAGCACAGTGTTCCGCAAAGCGTACTGGTGTACCATGGTCATCAGTTGGAGTGCCGCGAAAAAAATGAGACTCAAGTGTTTTTAGAGGCTCATGGTTCATATTTGGCTTCTGAGTTTAAAAGAAAAGAATGGGTAGTAAAACTTGTATAAACAGTAGGAAAATAACTGCTGGATATATTCGCTCATTAAAATGAGCTCAAAAGAAAATGCAAGACAGGAATTGTAATATTTTAACGTCTCTAGACAAAATTGAAAGCTTTCCATTTCAGATAATGGTTCCTCCAGTCACCTGGGGTACGGCCTTCCGTCCTGCACAAGTTGAAAAGCTCCAAGCACCACTGTAGCGTCACTCGGCCGGCATACCTGATAATCTCCGTTGATAACCTATCGCAACCTGAAGCTTTCCCATTTTTTGCTTCCTTAAGCGCATTCGTAAGATCATTCATACTGATTTGCTGACTTTCATCATCCTGTCCTATTACAACTACTTGGCACAAATTGTTGAAAAAAGATTGTTTAAAATAAATAATATATTCAGTAAGAGTTTTTCACAGTATAGGTACCTTAGCCAACTGCACGGAAAATGGTCCAAAGCAAGCTTCTACGAATTGAGCAAAATCTCTTTGTGGTTGTGTTATAGCTAACTCCGTCATTTGCTGGAATGCTGTGAGCTCGTCTAATTCCATACGAGACTCTATGGCAGCCAACGCTTGTTCTGGCCTGGAAACCAAATGTTTATAATCAATACAAAATGTGACAAATATGACGTAGGAACTATCAGACGTGAAGTATAAAAGCGAACCTTATTTGGAAGAAATAGTCTTGAGCTAGTCCAGGGCCGGCTATTCTCTTAACAAAGGCACTGTCGCACGATGGGACTCTACCACGCTTCTTTATTACGCAATGGAAAATCATGGCATCCCAGGCTAGTCTTATCCAGTATCTTAAGACGCCAGCTGAAAAAAAGATTACTTACATTAATGAGAGTAGAATTAACATACTAGCTACCATTTTATGCAAACTTCAAATTCTATTTTCAAATGGTAAAATTTGAATCAAGGAGCTATGAGTGATTTTATTCCTTTAAAAAGATATGAGTCGAAGGTTCAACATTGGTAGTTTGTTTGAACTTATGATTCGTGTATTTATGATTCTTTTTCAAAATTAGAACTAATTCTAAAATTTGAAAATATCCGATAACCGGTCAGTCAGTAGGTATACTTTAGAAGTTGTTTCAAGGAGTACAGCACTTTCTGTGCAGTTTGACTTTGAATTGTGACAAGAGAAGCCAACCACACTGTCGCTTCGTGTTCTGCATCTTTTCCAATTGGTGAACAAAATAAAAGTGAATATGAATAATACCACGAAGAAAATTTATGATAGTCACATGCTCCGGTCACGGGAAAAAGTATATAACGACATAGGACTATCTTTCACAGTTGTTCCTAATTAACGCTTTCTTAGTACAGTACTTACCAGTAAACAAAATTAAAGCGGCGACAGGACAAATAATAACAGCAACAATAATTGATAATATTGGTTGGATGATAGCTTTGATTATGAGGTTCCAAACAACTGCTTCTACTACTAGGAAAAACCTTAAAAAGACCAAAAAAAAAACCAGTGTTACAACTTTTCAATAGAAATAAACAGACATGTGGAGTAAAAAGCAACCAAATTATGTTAGAAATACCTGTTTCTTCTCGTCGGATATGGATTGTCCAAATCATAAATGGTGACCATGAAGATATGGAGAAAGAATGTGAGGATGGGCATCCAAAGAAATGTCGTACATGCCACCAGAAGACTGACGGTGGTTGTCAATAGACAAATGATGGGAAACAACACTAAAATGAGGAGAGTTCCCAGCGTGCCTTTTATTAAATAGTTCCACACCCTGTTTATATGCCGCGTCAGACCTTTACCAATGAATCCTGAAAAAATATTGGTATACACTTTAACATTGCAGTCATATAAACACAAGATAATAGATGGTAATTCACAAACTTTAAAAATGTATTGCTTATTTGCATCGAATTGTGTCTAAACACTTCTAACATTCACATAATGACACTTACTGACACAATTTTTTCATGGTTCAACCAGCCACAGTCATGCGAAGCATGCGCCATACTGACATGTGCACAAGAGATATTAAACAGATCCACAAGAGATAAAACTGTTTATATTCTCAGTGACAGCCAAGCTGTCTTCAGAGCACTATGTGCATACAGGATAAACTCCGCACTTATACTGGATTGTACACATGCACTCAACAAGTTGGGTCGCTGGAACAAGGTCAGGTTGGTGTGGGTCCCTGGGCATATGGGGGTTGAGGGCAACGAAAAGGCTGATGAACTAGCAAGGAAAGGATCAGAAACACCATATACGGGGCCGGAACCTGTTCTGAGATTACCGTATGTGTCGATCATAAATGCTATTTAAAGTTATGCGAATGATAAATTCTAGGAGGAGTGAAGGTCCTCACCAGGACTGAGACACTCGAAAAAATTCATAACGAATGAAAATGAAGACCAAATCCACAAAATCTGGAACTATGGTAAGGGGTATATCAGATCAACAATCAGAATACTCACCGGACACTATGGTGTTAACAGGTTACTATTTAAAATGGGATTTGTGGAGGATCCCAAGTGCAGATTTTGTAGCGAGTGTCAAGATTCTATGGAACATCTACTATGTAACTGCGACGCTCTCGCTAATAAGAGACACAGGATGCTGGGCAGTGGATACCCAAGACCAGAAGACTACGCCTCAATCCCAAGGGGAAGCACAATAAGCTACCTGAAGTCCATCACGGATTAAGTAGGGGGAAGGTATAAAAGATCCCAAGGGTCGAGATGCCATAATAGCATATAGCTATAACCCCTACACAAGATAAAAAAAAACCCTATTTTCTGTTTTATCGGAAGGTAGTCACGGTGTAAATTGAGCATTTTGTATGAAAAACGTCTATGCGTATCAAATGCGAAAAACGTCTATGCGTTTCTAGAAATATTTCTGTGGCGGCGCTATACATGTTTCCCATACAAAATGTATCGTGTAATACTCACTTTACTACCGTGACTACCTTTCCATAAAACAGTGAATTGGGGCTCAGATCAATGGATTTTTTTGACACAGATTGGGGTTGGAATACCATCATAAATATATTTAAATTATTCACCAGTATCAGGTTTAGTCTCAAAGTGAGTTCTGGATTTAGATATATGCCTCCAAAGTGATATCAGTCGAGAACATGCCGTGGGTGTGATGCTGCTTTTACGGGGAAATAATGTACCGTTGACCTGAAAAATAAGTGTTTCAATTTGCGATAATATAAATTATAAATTATTATTATTATTATTGATAATGGGCGAGCAGCTTACAGCTGATGTGCCCATATCAGGCTTGCACAATTAATTATATCCCAAATATTGGTCCAGTTTATTTTTAAAAACATTTACACTTGAGGCTTCAACAACTTCACTAGGCAGTCTGTTCCACACCTCAACCACACGATTGGCAAGGAAATGTTTGGCCGGATTGGAGTTGAACTTAGTTCGATTGAGCTTGTGGTGATGTCCTCTCAGATGTGTGTTAGAATTCCTTGTAAACATATTACCAAGGCTGGGCAGGCGGTAATGCCCATTCAGGATCTTATACGTCTCTATTAGGTCACCCCTGTCTCTTCTCGCTTTAAGTGTCAAAATAAAAATCCCAATTTGTCAAAATATTTTTGTACTGGAGAATAGACCAACCTGTGAAAGTTCCAAATCGGACATGAACGGCTCAACGAACACCAGAGCTCTGAGGGACACGGGGGAACACCAAGGTATGATGACACCGAGCAAAAACATCGCATTCCAACTCCATGACCATGTTCTGGAAATCAACAGAAAAATATGTTGACTACTGATTACACTGATCCGTGTAGAAGGGATCAAGCCTGCTGGCTGTGGCTACTACACGGATCCGTGTAGAAGGAATCAAGCCTGCTGGCTGTGGCTACTACATGGATCTAAGCATTTTTGACAAAAGCACTATTTTGTGTGTGGATCTTTTACTAGAGTCTTCATTCTCAAGATTCGTGGGCAGTTTCTAAAATACCCGTTATTTTATCAAATCAATTCATCACCTTTACATAACACTTTCTTCAGAAGGTGAATGCCATAAAGAAAAAAATACTCGGCAACAACAACTCACCTATTTTGGTCATGTTTGTCAAGGTGCCACTTACCATACCGATACGTATCGGAAGCTCAGTCCTGAGGTCATCAGTTGTGGTAAACTTTTTGTATTAAACTTTATACTAATTGTTATAAAATACCTTTTTATAAAATAAAAAATAACCTGGTAAACGTTTATCACCTATATTCTAAGCATACTTCATTTCCAGTAACTAAAAATACGGATCTTTGTTGTGAGACATCTAATGATCAGGAACTATGTGTGGGAAAAAAATATCATTATTTCGAGACCAAAATTAGGCAGATCGGTCCAACTGTTCTCGAGTTAGCGAGACATTTTTATATATAAGATTTCTGCCAGTTTTTGATAAACCATTGGTTATTTAAATAGCTTGATTAGATGGTAAAGAAAATAAAATTTACCTGTGACAGTAATTTATCCATCTCCACATGGGCCATCTGGTGGTGGTAGTTCTAACAGTTTCTTTCTCCATAAGGAACACTGGCTGACTGGGATCGGACCGTGGGGTTACAATACTCGTGATCTGATTGGAAAGAACAGTGGGAATGATTTCCGACTGACCCTGAAAACTTCGACGTATAATCCAATTGGTCGGGAACCATATTTGGGTTAGCCACTGGAAGCTACGAGTCGGTGTTTTGACCATACGAAGTTCCTTTGTAAGAACAGGTTCTCTCTATAATAAAAAAACATAGTTATTCGAAAGTGTTTTTTTTTCAAGACTGGTCACATGAGTGACGATAGCAAAATTATCAAGAGACCTCTTTCATAAACGCCAAATCTCGTTGGATAAAGTATGCCGCCTGTGTCAAGCCATGCGCAGTGCACAGAGCAACGGCTTCTTGGTGGGCGTTCCATGCATTTTGTTCAATGAAAATCTCCTCTGCAGCTCTACAAAAATATCAACAATTTATTTTTAGTGTGCTTATACAGGAATTAAAACAATGGCATTGGCTATATTCCATTCATAGTATTTGGCGCATCACAGTACAAAAAGCTGAACATACCTGAGCTTGGCTTCAATCCATTGTTCAATTCTGGACAGAACTGGATGTGTGTGTTCTAACCTCTCTCTTAAACTGGCTTTCGTACGATCTAACTTCCTTTGCACATTATCCACAGCTCTAAAATGAATATGAGATGAATGCAAAAATCACCATGCAAAAGAGTAAATGACACCAGTAAATAAAATATTAATAAAAAAATAACCTATGCATCATAACAGTTGCCTGAGTTTGTTTCACGAAGAGATCCGGTATGCTGGAACCAAGCGTAGCTAGTCCTGGATGTGACAATACACTGTTGAATACTCTCTGCAGATATTCTCTCATTACAGCTTCTTTTACTTCCTGAAAATCAGTTTTATAAAAAATACCAATAAATACATTTTTATACGTAAGAAAACATACTTAAAGAGAATGGAGACTATTTCTCCTAATTTTTTTTTTTTTTAAGCCTTCACTCGTTTGCGAGTGTTTTAGTCTCGAGTCTCCTAATTAATAGGGTAAATCAAACCATAGTATTATAACAAATCTCAATAGGTATTGGCAGGAGATTTAGGATTATAGATACTTAGGATAGAATGCAGTAACATGACTCACACACGAAATTCATCAGGTAGGTATTCGGCTTTCAACAAGCGGACACTGGACAGTAGTGAAACATTATTATATCGCAATGTAAAAGGCCTTAAACCTGAGCTAATAGAGGTTGTCACCCTCGGCCCTAATGTCCGTGATCTGACAGATTCAGTGTCAATCGAGATTATTTTCAATATTATGGATTTTTTGGTTTTTCTGACGAGTTTCGTACAAAGAAAAAACATACATAAACTCGGAAAATTTTAAGTATGTGTAACAAAATTGTTTCCTACAACAAGAATGAATGTTCAATCGGTTAATTTAATTAGTATGAATCATACTTACTCTCTCTATATCTTGATCAGGCATCTTTTGAGCCCTCAATTCGGCGATAAGTCTCTCTCGAAAATGTAAGAACCACCCTCTTGTTTCCTTTTCCAAAATATTTATAAGAATTGGAAGGGCTTTTCTCATGGTATCTCGTTTAAACAAACGTAAGTCGATATGTCCACCTTGCGGTGTTTGATATAAATAGGGAACGGCGCACGGTGGTCTGGAACACTCCCGTTCCACTTCAAATTTCTCAGTAGTGGCCCGTCTTAGTTGTCTCCTTACAAAATTACAAAGCATGTTGAGAGAGGTTGTATATTCCGGCTGAAAAAAAGATGCGTATTTTCATAGAAAAAAGAATAGAAAAAAAGTAATATTATTCTCTATAAAGAATAACTTACTCTGCAAACCAATTCAGCTACCAAGTAACGGCACCTTTCTTCTTTAATTTTATTATCTAAGTTATGAGCAAACAAAGAAGGCATTCCTATAATTATATCCAGAACTCTGAAACCAAACACATCAATTGTCACTTCATTCTTATTGGAACATTTTATTTATATGATCATGAAAAGAAAAAAACAAAATCATTACCTTGACAAACCTAAGAGAAGAGCTTTAAAACTCTGTTTGACGGAAAAGTTGTCAGATGAGATTCTATCTCGGCCCGTTATCAGAAGTAATGTTAAGGCTCTGGCTGCATCTTGCAACAGGTCCTCATGAGCTCTTTCCGAACCTTTCTGAAGCAGAAGGGACAATCTCCAACGGTGCACTTGTCCAGGAAAATTTAGAGAAGCAACTTCAAACTCCCTGCAAATTAACAAATAAACCTTGTAACATTGGAAAAGTTTCAATTATTTGAAACACATAGATACCTATAGGAACATTTTCTAAATTAAAAAAAAAAGTTTGCACAGGATATTCTTATTAAAAACCATAGAAAAAAAGAAAGTCTCAATATTATTTTGCTTATACACACAGAGGCATTCTTTATGGTTCAAAGATTGATGACGAACCAGTTTTTGAACGAGAAAAAAAAAACAAAGATGGACATGCAAAATTGGCATTGATATCATAAAACTGTGAAAATAATGAAGATTTTGTAACAACATGCTTGAGCGATTAACAAATAATATTAATTTAACACTAAATTAAATCTAAAAATATACATTTTTACATGAACGATAAACTCATGAGTGCGAACCAAGCAAAACAAAAAAATACAATCACATGATTTAAAAAAAAGGTGAATTAAAGATCAATAATATTATACGGAATGAATTTTAAAACATTTGGGAGCAAGACGTACCCCCTCCTTCTTATTGATTCCAATTGTATTGTATTTAACATCTTCGCTTTGCCATATTTATCCTTGTGCGGGCTTCAAGGGATATCAAGTACAATGAGATCAAGACGGTCACCATTATAATATAACATAACTTACAAAACAAACACACAATAATATTTATACAACATAACATTTGTGTCAAATAGGAATAGTTTACAAGATACTGTATGAAGTAAATCAGATTTGTAATTGTTAAAAATATAATTGGGAATGAAACATAATGTGTTAAATTGTGGGCAAAAATGTTTGAACCAAACATCGTAATTTTTGTAATATTCAAAATAAAATGTTGAAAAAATAAACAGCAAAAGAAATCTGCAAATGGTTAATTGAAATGTCCAACTAATAATTCGTTATATGTCATGAATGAACGATGAAATTATTGGATTCAAATGTTAAAAAAAGGAAATTATATTTAGATTGAAAAAAAATGCACTATCTGCAGAACCTGTAAAAATTTACAATTTGGTAAAGTTGGTGAAATTTTCTTTTTGCATATCAAAGTGCAGGTTACATTGATAATTCATTTAAAATCATTGACAAAAGAAGGCATTTTTGACAGTAAAGTTTGCGTAATAATAATGGAATCCTATTGGTGGCCGTGGTTCTGTCTCGAGCCGCTCGTTAAAGTTTATAGGCCATAGACAATCACTCGAGCTCAAGTGATATTCATAAACAATCTAAACTATCTTAAAATAAATGTTATTAAAATATAAATAGTATTTTATATCAGTGAACAAACAAAAAGAAACTATCAAAATAATTAGTTCAACGACTGAGAGATTTCAGCTGCTGCCCTGCCCTAGATGATGCCTGGTAGAATCCAAACCAAACAGCCATGGTTTTAAGAAATTCTTGATACACAGGTTGGCCAAATTATTTTAACTCATTTTGATCTATTTTTCTTTCGTCTTGTATAGATAGGGACAAGTTTTTTGCCTCGTCGAGCATTTCTGTCCATGCTGTAGCTTTTATATTCTTTTTATTTTGTGTCTAAAATAATTTATGCTGAGTTTCTTCCTTTCTACATGATCATTGGTTATTTTACCTGTATGCGTTTAGGTTTTTTTTTACTATATAATTGATTTCTAAGCTTATAATAATTTTACGAACAACTATTCAGTAACTTTCATATACCTATTCAAGAAATATTTTCAAAATTCAAAAATATCAAGATCACAAAAATCATAATGTTTAAAAACCTATAAACATTTTTTTTTCTAAGACACGGAAGATGGAAGTTGGGCTTGGTGACATAGTGTACGAGGATCGCCTTGAGACACTAGGTCTAACCACTAGCAAGAAGAGGAGACTGACAGGGGATCTGTTCGTAACCTACAAAATCTTGAATAACTACTATGACTGTCCAGAATTGAAAACCGTGTTCCACAGAAGCCATAATCAGCATTTGAGGGCCACAGCCTGAAATTGCTAAGGATAGATTTAGCCAGAATCTTCAAAGAAATTTCCTTGGAAATATAATTGTGAATAAATGGAACAGGTTGCCTGCCGAGCTGGTTGTTGCGGAGAATACAAATTCATTTAAGAACAGGCTTGACAGTTTGTAGTGGGATATCAAGCACATCAGCTTCAAGCTGTCTGCTTGATGGCATTCAATAATAATAATTAATATATGATTCAAAATTAGAATCAAAACTTTATATTAATGGAAAAATCTTAAGAAAAAAGAAAAGTGTGAAAATTATTACCCTCTTTCTCTTATGCATTCTAGTTGTTTATGGCTAAGTCTTCTAGGTTCACCTCGAACATCTGTGGCAACAGCATCTAGTTCGTCAAACGATGGAGCAAAGAATAAATCTTGCAGACTTGGTCTTTTAGGACGATTCCCATCTCCGCTTAAGCCAAGAGGAGTAGGTAGAACTAAAGATAAAACGGTCAACAGTTTTATATTAATTAGTCACAGAAAAGGGATTGTATATAGCTAGTATGAAAATAAACATACCGATTGGAAAAGTTTTCCAATGATATAAAAATTCTTCAGCAACTTGTTTTATATTGTTGACAAGTTGTTCGACTTCAGGGGGAGCACCCACTAGATTGACATCAAACTTTATAGGTTCACGTTCTGGCTGCATGTGTAAATCTGGTGGAAAGAGACTATTTGGTCTAGCCGGCCCATCAGTTCTAGTAAAAATACTAGTGGGCCGGACAGGATTGTTAGCTCCATTGTCATTCCTCATTTTTTTTTACATTAACAATATCACTAAGGAATAAATCAGCATGACCAATTTTCTAAGACTCTCTTTCTTATAAGTGTAGTTACAATGTCATCCATATGTCTAAAATAAAAAAAGTCATTATACTAATAAATTTGACAGAATTTCTACAAAATACTTCAAAGATCATTTTTACCAACACTTCAACAATTTCAGTCAGTAAAGGTTTGAAATTTCTATTGTTATAGTAGAATTGTCAAAAATTTTCTTAAAAATAAAAATATATTATGACAGATAATTCACATCAACAAAAACAATTTATTAGCTTCTAAATTGAGTGGTTTATTTGTGATTTTTAGCAGAGAGAATTGATAATAAGAAACTGATAATGTAAACTTTGAAACACAATTTATTTCTGATTTTAAAAAAATCCAACTATTTTGCCAAAATTATCATCAATTAAACCGTGGAAATACGTACACAAAATCATTGATGTACATAAAGAGAAAAATTCCTAATGGGTTAACTGAAATACATACTAAGTAGTGCTGAAATTTCCATTACTCATAATTTCATAACCAACACACAAATCATTATTTACATAATTCATATAAGTTTAATTCTAGTTGAAGCGATCTGTAAATACGAATTACATCAAATTACATTAAAAACAATGTAGATGTAAAATCTCATCGAATGACAGCAGATGAAAACTGATAACCCTACCCAGCCGTAGATATAACCATAGATAATATAACAATAATAGTAATGTTCACAAAATCAAAATTACATGTCATAAAAAATTTAAACCTAATAAAAATACGATTAGTGATGTATTTACGCAATAATTTACTAAAAAAATAAAACACGACAGGATAGATAGAATAATTGAAATATTTTTCGAATATAAAAAAAGAGAACACCACAACTTAAAAATAGGATTTTTTTATTTTGTAGGTGGAAGAAATAGGCAGCTACTTAGCGTAAATTTTTTCGTTTTTTAAATACATACTACATAGATAATGTTATTTCTTATCTGTGGCATTAAATTTGTATGGTGGTGTTGACGCGGAGTTTTGTTTGGTGCTTTTGGTCACCTTTTAGTTAACTTTGTGTAGAATATTTTACGGATTGTTTGATAAAAAAGTAGTGTGCTTAATTGTTGTATTTGATTAGAATTATTTTATAAATTTATTTTGCATCTTGAACATCAGGTAAACAATTGAAAATTTTAACATATTATTGATACAATGATTAGGTTTAGATGTTGTTTTTTTTACTTTACTAATAATGTTAGACGTTTGAGCTTGAAATACTAGATACATATTATAGTATTGAGTTATCTCTATGTAATGATAATGAAACAATTTAGTATTATCAATTATTTTTTCTCTGTATCACCGGTATCCTTACTATGCAAACAAAACTGATCAGCTGAGATTTGTCCTTGCATTTTATATTTTTTTGAATACTATGTACATATTCAAAAGTGAGTTTATTGTTTTTTATAAGTAACTTTTTTAAATCTTACAATATTATCAAGTTACAATTGTTTTTTCATGCTTCATTCAAGATCTTCAGCTATATATACCTAATCTAATAAAAAATGGATGCTATGGATATCCAGGCTGTAGAGTCAAAACTGAGCGATGTTACTGTGACTGCGATTCCAATGACAACTCAGAAGACAGGATTTATGACTAACGGGACTAGTAATTCAAATAACATAAACTGCAATAGCATAACTGTTTCTGGAAAAGATAAGGATAACGGAGTATCGAAATATGCACAACTTTTAGCTGTGATTGAAGAAATGGGAAAAGATGTTCGCCCTAGTTATTCTGGAAGCAAAACATCCGCAGAAAGATTGAAAAGAGGCATAGTCAATGCTAGAATACTTGTCAGAGAATGTTTAATGGAGACTGAAAGATCAGCGAGACAGTAATTTGGTTACTTATAGCTGTACAAATGTATTTTATGATATTGTGTAATGGATTTTAATTATATTTATAGATTATAATACATGAACTACAAACAAATATTCAATCAACCTAATGGATATTTTCGAGAAATTTCGTTCATTCTATGAATCTTAGCATATTATGTTTTCTCAATTGAATATTGTTCTCATAAATATGACAGGCTATTGAACACAATTTCATGTTTTTTTCCATTAAATTTACATCTAAACACATTTACTGTTTGTCAAAAATTCTTTTTTGGTTTCAAAACATTATTTAATGAATATGTTTCACCAAGAACAGTAAAAATCCATTGTAAAGTAATAGAGCATTATTATGTACGATGGAAAACATTTCAAATACATTATTTATACATACCTGTTATAATACAGTAAAACCTCTATATAAAGGCTGAATTGGTGAAGAAGAGTTGTGCGTTATATAAAAATAGTTTATATCTCAAATTCAAGTGCGTTTGACATGGCCATCATCAGTGCTAATTTTTTTTTAAATGCGGCAACACTGACATTAAAAATGCTAAATAAATAAATTTATTATATTAACAGGACGTTTTCACTAGAAATGAAATGGATAGCAGTTTAGCCGGATATTCTACCATGCAACCACTAGATACCAGATATTCGGTCGATTGGGTCTTTTAGTACGATAGTCTAAATCGCCCAGGAAATATTCAATTTATCTCTTTCTAATATATTGCCATCTCTGTTTCGGTGTATGTATTGTTGTGATCTGTGAGGGTTGGTGAGAGAGAGATGAGTTAACTATATAACTTTTGTTATAACTTATCCCTAGATTATACTGTAATAACGAACTTATCTTCCATTGAAACATAATATCTTCGAATTCAGATATAAATATTGTGTCTAAAGTAAAACCGAGTAACTTAAAGTGTTTGGAAAATGAACACGGAGAAGAACACGGAATGAAATTAGAAACTTTTGAAAATATTAAGCAATAACATCAGCTGTATACTATAATATTCTACCTATGTATATCGTTGATATAACAGCCAATTTATCAATGACATCAGGTAAATAGGCAAGTAATTGATAATGAATTGCTCCAATCGTGTATATTATTATTTAGAGTGAAATATAAGTCAATCGACAAAATGTCATATTCATATCAAACATAAAATATAGTTATTTGCACGGCATCCAACCTCCATCTCTAGCACGTAGAATAATATTTTTTAGTCCTTGTGAATGATGACGGACAGACGATTAGAAGTTTTTAGCCGCGCTTCTCAGTTTTTGACAGATGCATTCGCATGATAATTGTTGAGCGAGATATCGCTAATATTAGAGCGAGATAGATTGAATATTTCCTGGGCGATTTAGACTCTCGTCTTTTCGTTGATGAGCAAAGTAACTTTCTACCTCTTAATGTAGAGAAATTTTACTTATTCACTGTAATTTGCACATAATAAGTACCTATTCCTTTTATAAGATGATCTTGTGATTACTGTTTGTATTTCTTAAGGGATACTAACCAATCAAATCAATTAATTACCTAAAAATATATTTTTTTATGTCCGGTATTTGGTTAGACAGGTTTGTAATTTTTTTATGTCCGGTATTTGCTAGTTATCCAGTATTCAACCAGATAGTGTTTCGCTGTTGGATAGGCCAAATACGAGATAGTTTAATTTCTAGTTTTTACTTTATATTTGAAGTTCTTTAAATAGAGAATTGTTATATAGAGGTTTTACTGTTAAAGAAATATAGTTTGTGTGAGTTTATGTATACTATCTACCTCATTGTTGATAAAGAACCATTTTACCAATAAACTATTAGGTACCTACTTTATTATACATAATATTATATAATTACTCGCTTCACGAACTTTGTTGGTTTATTTTTATCAACCAAAGTGGTTTTTATTTATTTGCTTAAATGTTCAATATTCACAATTTGTTTGGTAATGGAATATAATGTATAACAATTGTTACAATTTTGAATTAATGTATACGACTATCTTGTGATGTGAAATAATTTTATAATGTTTTTATATTGATATGCTCTATTTTGAAATTCACTTTAGCATTTTGTTTAAATTTCAAGAGACTCATAATAGTACTGTTCAATATTTATTTGAACACCGTATATCACCGTGTTTTCTGTTAAAGGATAGAATCAATCGAAATATCAAGAGAAGCCCCGATTTATGCAAACTTCATTGTTAAGATAATATGTTTGGCCCACATGTTTGCCTTTTTGACAACATTCCTAAGCTAGGTAAAAAATATTGTAAAGATCTTCGAAATTTACTGCCTGAGGTCCGATTATATACCTACATAATGTTTATATAAGCAAGCAATTCGATATGGCAAGAGACACTAAAATATTTAGTAGTGTGTTTCTTTCAATAGCGAAAAGAACCTTGTTTATTTTCTAAAAATTTGTTTTGGAAAAATCGGTTGATTTGTCTTTTAACAAAATAACGATGGTATGATGCCTATAAATGAGGAGCAAACATTCAAACCGTGTTTTGTCACAGAGATATGAAAAAAAGATAGAGACAAAAACGAATTCCGCTTAAACTAACAATCAACTAAAGTCAATGGGGACAAAACATTGTTTGATTGAAAGAACACTTTTCAAATAGGTTTTTGTGTGTGAGTTATCATCTTTTGTTGATTTCGTTTATACTACTTGATACTATTGTTGATAACGAGTAATTCTGCATTCATAACTAATTTTTTTTTGTATTTGTGACAAAACACGGTTTGAATGTTTGCTCCTCAAATGTAAAGATACACAATATACTTATAACTTTTTTATGAGAGTATTACACTGACTTTCAATTCAGTTATACACCATTAAAATATTTATTTTGAAAACCTCCCGAGTTAAGTTTGTTTTCAAAACATATATTTTTAAGCATTTAAAATTGAAATCTACCATGTTGAACATATTAAGAAAAATATTTGAAAAAGCAAATATATTTTTTAAAACGAAAGTTAATTATATTGATTACTATTTAGGAATTTACCTAACTTAAGAAGATTTTATTTGGTGTTAATTAAACTGTAAAGGCACTTACTTAATCTTTGAAAAACTGACGAATTGTAAGGTGTTATGAAATTTTTCAAGGAACTTATATTAAAATTGTCCATTTTTACTCTCATTATAGATCCAAATAGTTAGTTTCCTATACGTGTGTAAAGTGTGAAGTCATTTTACAGCTTTGCACTCTAATCTTCCATACATTTTGTATGGAATCAGTCCCAGAAAAAAAAATGTTTCTTACAGAAACAAAAAAAATAGGATTAATGCTAATCATTATACTGGAAACAAACAGGGGCAAAAAACATCTTAAAAACGTTGTTTGTGGATAAAAAAAACAAAAACCCAATTTCATTAGTATGGGATTTGATATGTCAGCTAGCTTAGTGGAGCTCAGCGCTAGAGGTCTCTAAACATTAACTTTACACCCGTATAAGGAACATAAATGACACTAATGAACCTTAAATTTCGTAATTTTGTTGTATGTAACTAATTATGTCCGTGATTTGGTTTACATTGAATTATTATATTGTATAACTAGCTGACCCATCCAACTTTGTCTCGCCTTCAATCAAAAGTCAATAAAATATTGCTGGGTAACATAACATAGCTAACATACATGACTACTCTTTGTAAAAAAATCAAAAGTTATGTGGTTATTATGAATCAGTTATTTCAAAAACACCAAAACTCCCCCTATCCGTACTAACTGTAATATTATATTATTTCATACTATTTTCCATCCATTTTCGATTTTTTAATAGTTGTTATTCTGTTATCTGAATGATGAAGAATCTAATAAAATAAACACTATAAAAATCTCTTCAGCCGATCTCGAGTTATAAGTGTTCGCACTAACCAGACTTTCTTTTATAATTATAGATGTTAACAAATTATAAAAAAGCTTGAAAAAGTACCATCAAAAACGATATTTTTTATTTCAATCATTATACCACCATCTGTAGAAAAATAGGGAAAACATTGCCCTATCTACCTATTTCCTCAACAGATGTCGGTGGTGGTACCGTGCTGAACCCGTTCCATACAAACTTTAATATTGTATTTTACATAAGTTCTTATCTATTTATTCAACTTTTTATTAGTTATTCTGTTATCCAGAGCAGAGAAGAATCCAATAAATCAAACACCGGAAGAATCTGTTGTGCCGATCTCGAGTTATAAGTGTTCGCACTAACCCGACTTTGATTTATATTAGAGATGTAATAGAAGTGGCATTTGAAACAAAAATGTAAAAATTTATTTTTTTAAAATGATTCTGGGGGCATAGTAAATAATACACTTTCGACAACCTTCACGGATAACATGAAGCAAAGCTTCTGTTATGAAAGTGGAAATTTTTGCTCTGAGATTTGAACCCACAAACTTCAGTACACTGTACATAATAATTAACAATTTGACATGAAAATGTTTATGTGAACTATGAAAAAATAGGATAAATATTTTGAATCTATAATTTCCCTTGCATAAGATAACGTGGAATACTTTCCTGATCTAATTAATTTTATTATACCAGGATTTGTCACACGTGTCTACCTACCACTTGGTGAATTTTCCTTTTTATCCGAAAGCCATTCCACGAGATTCTAACAATAAAAGACCAATTTTACCTGTATACAAATTGTAAATTTTTGAGCTTTTCAAGTACAAATAATTATACGGACATATTATTATGTAACTGTTTTTAAGATTATTGATGTCAATTTATGTATGTAATGAATCTTAATTATAAATATAAAAATGTACATATTAATATTAGGTCTGGGTTACGGTTTCAAATGATTGAAGATGTTGATATTATACAAATTAGAATTTTTACTGCGAAGCAAATATTGGTTTTGGGCTATTTTTTATACATGAAGAAATTTTTATTTAGCTGTAAACGTTTTTAGAGAGTCTAAAATATGCATTACGATTATAAACAGTTAGTAGGTATACATAATGAAAAAGATTGATTTATCAAGTTTTTTCATTCTTTTGATTTTCACCCATGTATTGTAAATATTATTATATTCACCGTGTGAAATGTTAGATGTATCATATTATATTAATTGAATGAAATATTTGCGTTGATTGATTTTACTTTTTTTGTTTATCTTTTAGTAATCACTAATTTTTGTGCTTTTGATTAGAATATAATATTGTGCAGAAACATCTTGTTACAGTCGAAAAGAAATTCACTTCCATACCTGTTCTTGAAATAAAAAAATGAAAAAAAAAAACCTTTAAGTAAGGTAATTTACAAAAATAACAGACAGAATTCAGTCCAATTTTGGGGACACTCTGCTGATGCAAGATCTTTTTCGATATAATGGATTTTGTTATTCATTCGTTAGTTAAAATATTTTCCAATCATCCAAGCACTACATGTTTTTTGGGAACCATTCATTTACTGTAATCAAACTTAAAAAAAAGTTCTTTCAATAATTTGATATCATCCAGCTTTTTAATATTATTCGAATAATTGTTTAAAGTTTTTAGATTTATCAACTTTGTTTCTAGTCATTGATAATTTTTTTTTCGCATTAATTTTAATTTACAATAAGTCGTTTGCAAATAAAGAATTTAAACAGTATCAATATCACTTTTAAGCCAATTTAAATTCCCTACATAATATAGTTGATAATTTCATGATAAATCTCAGTCATGTAAACACCAAAACAGGCAAAACCAATGTTACCAATAAGTTACAAAGAATACAACATACCTGGTAATATTTTCTGTTATATCTGTCTTAATAAGTACAAAATAGTCCAGGTAAAGTATGTTATTTTTTTAACACCTTCTTTAGCCATACGAAATTGTATAAAATTATTTTGTAATTTTTTAGTTTTAAGTTTTACTATTATTCATGCTATATAAGAAAGTACAGCAATACCCCTATTCTGAATATTACTCACTAACATAAGTGAGAGACTCACTGGAATTTTTTTATGGCCTGCGGAGCTTTCCGAAGTATTCTGTATGGGTGCTATACCTACATGTTTCCATACAAAATTTTGTTAATTCACACCAGCTTAAATGTTACAGAGACTTGGAATAAGGGTACAGTTTTTACTTGAAATAAAATAATTAGTCAAGATAACTTCAAGAGTTTAAAATCAGTATACTTAATGAAAATTTAATGTATACGGACACTAAAAACTCATTTAATTTTCAATATCAGTAGCGGAATGAAAAACACAATTCATTTACTATAAGTTTTTTATTAAATATATTTCTTCTTAAGTTCTTATTCATACACACATTTAAAACGAAATTAAATTATTTGAAAAAGGTTCATAATAAATTGTATATTTTTTAAAACAATGATATTTTAAGCATAATTCAGGTTAAAAATATTGAATTCTCTTTTTAAGAAATAAAATATTTACACTTTTTTAAGAAATAAAATAATACACATTCTTTTTTTAACATACTTGTTTCATCACCTTCTGTATAAAGTTTGCTGAAAAAAATAAAGATGAATGTTCACCAAATAATATTTTTATAGTTTTCCGATTTCCAAAGAGGTCACGTGTTATTATAATAAAGAATTTTTGTTTATAAAAAAATATATAACAAAAACTAAACCAGTTATTATATATTTTTGTATCGAAATACGTGTACCCATAGAAAATTATCATAATGCTATGTTCCAGACAGTATGAAAAATTATGGTGATTTTAATTATTATATTGTTACATGATTCATATTATTACAGTGTAATTTTAATAATGTATTTTTTTAAACATATTAAATTGATTATTATTATTATTTGCAAGTTTTTTTTATTTCAATTCACACAAAATAGGAAATAACTTATAAAAAATAGTGAAGGAACAAAATTCTCAGTAACAGGACTATGGAAAAATTTAATGAGACAATATTTTTTTTAACGAAATTTATTTAAATTTTTAAGTATGGCAATTCTTGAAATGCATGAATCTATGGAATTATAAATTGATAAAAAAAATATGTACATAATATATAACTTTGTTGTTTTAAAGAAGAATAGAATAATTCAAAGGGCAACTCTTGGATTAACATTCTGGATGCATTGTAGATTAAACAAATGAACAAAATTGAAGGAGTTGACAGTTTTTTTTGGAACTTCGTAAGGATAACGGTGGTATTAAGAATCTCATTAACTTTGATATTTTTAAATTCAATGACGTTTTGTATAAACAAAATTTCGAATATTTCAATCTATTAGAAGTTTATAATATCAATTACTAGAAGAATTCCCATGTGTACTGTTTTAGTTGGGTCATTTAAGGATGTATACTGTTTTAGTTGGATCATTTAAGGATGTATACTGTTTTAGTTGGATCATTTAAGGATGTATACTGTTTTAGTTGGATCATTTAAGGATGTATACTGTTTTAGTTGGGTCATTTTATTTCTTTTAGATTTAGATCATTGCACTTTTTCAAAGGGAATGGCTTAAATTACGCAATATAATAGCTTATCTGTGGGGTGAAGGAAGGTCATAAGTACAAATTAAAACAATAAAGTATATCACCAAGCTGTTTTCTTTTGAGGTTTTACACTTTATCGATGTAAAATTATAAAATATTTAGAATGTAAATAAAATTTTAAAATATAAATGTAGAAGAATTATCGGCATTGTCCAGATTAGGTTAATGTAGTCTGCACAAAACAAATCGTTCTCCATGTTTCTCCTATTCTCAGATTCATTAGTTGAAGAATCAAGAACATCTGTGCAAAGCAAAATAAATTGGTGGTTTTTTGGCTGGAGATTTTCGTACTAAGTAAAAGAATGCATCCGGATTTCTTGTAATTCTTGAATACAAGATAAGAAATGAGTTTTATTACCTATATTGAAATACGCTCTTTGACTCTTCTACAGTAAGCTACTAAAAGCTTGTGTCGTAAAAGAGGAAGATGGTCGGCACCTGTGATTGAACCCATGACCTCCGCATGAAACAGTATGAAAGCTGGAGTCATAACCGCTACGCTTCCTACCACTTCTTGATCCATTTTGGATATATGGACAAAAATCATCAAATATAATCAAAGTTTTCATTCTCTTATGAATATTGCGATTTGTACAGTGTATTGGAGGTTCTGGGTTCGAGCCCCAGCTATAACTCCAAAAGATTTGCTCGAGAGAAGATATGAAAAATGTATTTATTTTAACTTTCATACTCTATAACTCTTATAATAAGAAAGTAGCAAATTTAAGGTGCTAATAATCTTTAAATTTAAGATTATTTTTATCTTTACAAATGTATAGATGAATGGATCAAAAACTCAAAACCGCGTCTTATAAAAGCTAAATAGAACTTTTTCAATATCTTAGGGCTAGTTTTTTCAAACAGGATACCAATGGCTTCTGCCAACACTTTATTGAGTTGGACCACAAAGTACAGTGCAGATTCTGTGGAGTGGTGCCCCATACAAGGTTATTACAGCATATTTGTTTGTGGAACTTACCAGTTGTTGAAAGAAGATGAAACTGACCAAGGTTAGTTTTATTAATATTATTTCTTATTCAATTCTTCCATATCTTTTTCTCGGGTCACAAAGTTCCCTTAAGCAGCATAACGAATTTTGTAAAATATTGATAAATGTCAGCTTGTTTAATTGAATTCCAAATATCTACTGGTGTAAGAAAGCGTGGCTGACCGAGTATGACATGTATCCAAACACATTGATTCTATTCTAAAGGAAAGCCAGGTCAAAAGTGAGAGAAATAGAAGAGGTTGTATGAGAAATGTTTTGTTGGTGGAAGAAGCGAAAGAAGTGTTCTTGGATAGAAAAGAGTATAGGTCTGTTTTCTCTGCCTACCCCTTAAATACTGGACAAGGCATGATGGGTAAAATAAAAATATCTACTATGGGATTGTTCAAGTTCACGCAATAGAGGGAGAATGGTCTTGTAAAATGTTACATACTGTGTAGTATTTTCCAGAACCTAGCGCAAGTTGCATATTAATTGTGATTGTAAGGTATATATATATACATACATATATATATATATATATATGTAATAGTCACAAGGGTGTTATGCAATCTGTCTGTCGGACTTGGGCCCAACCCAGAATAAACAAAATAAATGTTTATGAGGATATGAACAGTGTTGCCACCTCTTCGGGTTTCACAAACTGTGTCCGGGTGAAACTTTTTTTAGCAAATTTTCAGCTTTCCGGATACCAAATTTTTCAGAATGATCTTTTTTTTACGTTTTTGTCCGGTTCAAAAATTTTACAAAGGTGGCATATGAAACACTGGATATAAATTTGAAAAATTTCAATAAAAGTTAGAAAATTTAAGAAGCAATACTATTCCTTCTTTTGATCTGGGGTAAAATACCCTAAACTTATAATTATGTTATGAACAAGTGTTCCCGGGTTCGATTCTCATTTCCCATCTCAAAAGTTTGATTGACTCTACACTGACACCTTTTATAGAAAAAACAAATTTATTTAATAATTTTATTTTTTTAGATAAAAAGAAAGACCAAAAAAGATTAGGAGAACTATATCTGTTCCTTGTCACATGTGACACTCAGACATTGGAACCTATTCAGACCATTCCTACATCTGCCATTTTGGATCAGAAATGGTACGAAAATGAAATCAACGGTTCACCTCATTTGGCCGTAGTAAACGCTTCCGGAGCTTTACAAATATATAAGCTTCTAAAGACAGAAAGTTATCAACTTGAATTTGTTGTAGAATGTAAATTGAATACTGAACAAAATATACTTGCTCTCTCATTAGATTGGTCTACAAGTAGAAATTCAACAGACTCTCCAAAAATAGTTGTGAGTGATTCAATCGGAAACATAACGGTTTGTAATTTTGAGCAAGGAGCGAATTTGGGTATCTTGTCAACGTGGCATGCGCACGATTATGAAGCTTGGATATGCGCCTTCAATCGCTGGGAACCAGATTTGGTTATAACAGGTATACATTTTTCATTATCACTATCTAAATTTCATACAGGTATACATTAAATGCGAAAATTAGAATTAATAAGGCTGAAAGGAAAGGCGTAAGAAAGCGTGGCCGACCGAGAATGACATGGATCGAACACATTGATTCCGTTCTCAAGGAAGGCCAGGTAAGAGAAATAGGAGAGGGTGTATGAGTATGTCGATGGAAGAAGCGAATGAAGTATGCTTGGATAGAAAAGAGTGGAGCTCCGTTCTCTCTGCCCAACCCTTACTGGACACGGCGTGATGGGTTAAAAATAAGTTTTTCATTTAAAATATATTTTTTTAAGCAGTGAAAATTATTGTTTTGAGGTATGAGCAATGCTATGGAACAAATCATATTTTTCACCATGAAGAAAAAGCATTTTTAAATTTATAAATCTTAAAAATATTTCTCATTATTACTGCTTCATTCAGGTGGCGACGATTGCGTGTTGAAGGTGTTTGATACAAAAAATGAGAATGTATTGAAATTAACTAATAGATGTCATGAGGCAGGGGTCACCAGCTTACATTTCAGCAACAAAAAAGGCAACTTATTAGCATCTGGAAGGTAAACAAACAAAAGTTTTTATCCTGGCACTATCTACTGTTTGAATTTGGTTGCTAAAAATTTATCACAATATCCAACAGATGTCTTAAAATTATCTCAATTAAAAATAATAATATTTACCTATTACATTTGCTGGTTCCCAAAGTAGACTGGTTTTCGACCCATCTAGCAAACATTTCCAATCTCGGGACCCACTTTTTAGTTGCCATAACAAATATTGGTAATATTCAGATTTTCTAGTGGCGAGTCATGCCACTTGACAACCGACCAATAGATCTTACCCCATCCAGGCTTTTGTCAAAATCAAATTAACAACTTCCTAGCTTTTTAATCATGGCTTTCAACATAGTGAATCTCTCATTAGGGCTCACTCAATATTGGTGGGTTGCGATCGGGAAACACTGGTCTAGTGGCTTGCACCTTGGCTTGGGATCGTTACGGCTCATTTTTTACTTGTTGAAGATTTTGAGTTCAAAGTTTGAGTTTGGTGAATTACATTTAAAGTTGGCTTAAATGTGGAAAATAGATTTCGTATGAATTTGCTCTTAATTTTTTTTAAATAAATGAATCCGAGCTCACTTAAAGGAACACAAATACGCTCTTTGACAGTAAGCTACTTAAAGTTTGTATTGTGAAAGAGGAAGATGGTCGGCACCTGGGATCGAACCCATGAACTCTGTACGAAACAATACGAAAGCCAGGAATTGTAACCACCAGACTGCCAACCACTTTTTTATAACTATAATAACACTGCAATACAAGTTTGAAACTATGTTGTTTACTGGAAATAAAATATGCCAAAAATGAGTTGAGTATGAGGAAATGTTCTATAAATCATTGCCAATAGCCTAAATATTGCACTTAGTCCTTATCGATGATCTAAAGGTGTAAAAGAACAGATCCAAAAATCATCATAGTACTATGTCTATATGGGGGAAAAATCAGTTTTATTAGATTACTAGCTGACCCGCCCGTCGAACTTCGACATAATCCAGAATAAAACAATAATTTTAACTTTATGAAATAAAAACTGAATTAAATTTAGCTAATAATTTATTTCATTATGTATAATGATTATTGTTGATTCGGATGTGGGATAAAGTTCGACGGGTCATGAGTTTGTAATAAAAACAATAAATTCCTCTATAGATGTGTAACTTTTAAAAAAAATCCAAGAGATGGCGGTGTAGTAGTTAATAAATCACATGTGATACACGTCACAATATTCTTTATGTTGTTAAAAGAATAGACGTCCAACAAAACAAAATTTTACCGAATTGTTATGATAAGATCTCAAAATGAATTTTTTGGCACTTAGTTGTTATTTTATTTCCAGTATACATATACTATTTTCTTTTTACAGTTATGACGAAAAGTTACGCTTATGGGATACTAGAAAACTGAATAGACCTGTTTCAGAACTGGCACTGGGTGGGGGCATTTGGAGGCTCAAATGGGATCCATTCCACGATGATATTTTGCTAGCCGCATGCATGTACGGAGGATTCCGGATCGTCGAATGTAAAAACAATGGCGACCCAATCATCATAGTAGAGTATAACGAACATAAATCTATAGCTTACGGCTCGGATTGGTGCCGTGACAACTCACTTTTTAAAACATCTTCAGACAACGAGAACTTTTATAGGATTATAGCGACGTGTTCCTTTTATGATTGTAAATTGGACGTGGTCAAAATAAAATACTGAATTAAAAACATTTTACGATATTTTAATAGTTTGAAAATCTTGTATTTTTAATATACAGGCATTTGAGAATTTTTCGAAAATGGATTAAGTTTCCTACAAATTATGAGAAATATTTTTATTTGTTAATTATAATAATTACAATATTTTATTACAATTTATTTAAAAATCATTTCACCATATATAAAATCACTGAGGCATTCACTCGCCTTTGAATTACAATAGGAATGATCTAAAACTATACATTCAATTATCTAAAATACTTCATAGCATACAGGTCAAAGCAAAACTTCAAACACCATCATCATCTTTTAACCCATTCCTGCCCACCGTACACAATTGGCTACATGATTCCAAAAATTATTTTTAAAGTTTTTGATTTATATTATTATGTAAATTATAATTAATTCCAATACGAGATTTCATGGTAATTACCAGTGACTTCTAGTATTATAATTAATTATCATTTATTTTGAATCGGTGTGCACATGTGTGTACACGGTGGACAAGAACCGGTCAATGAGAAGTCTTCGAAATGCATCAGGTTGTTAAGTTGAAAGTAATGTTATACTTTTCCAAAAAAGGGAAAATCCTTTGGTTAATACAAGTGTATAGGAGAATATACAAAAACTTTGACCTGCACTGAGTTAAATTCATTTTATCACAATATTTTTTACATTATTTTTGTATAAAATAAATAAATAAGAAATAAAAAAAAAACAAATGGCATAAATCTGAGAAAGAAAAAAAATACAACCGTACACCTTTGCAAAAATATTATAAAAAGCATATCATGGTTTGGATAAATAAGTACACATTTAAAATATATATAAAATGTAACTTGAAACTTATTTATGCTTTTAATTTGTGATGAAATGATTTGATCGTTTCTGTGTTATGCTTAGTTTAACAGTTTAAGCCACTAGAAAAAATATTACATAAAAATGAAGCCCCTTTTTCTCTTGGTCATCGCACCACACGTGAAAGGCTCAACCAATTTTTGTTGTGTTTGCTATTGTTGGATGCCCTCATCGATTGGGCTAGTCACCCATCATGCTGTGTCGGAGTGGGACGGCTCAAAGAGCAGTACGGCTGAATGCAAGATAGGTTTATGGAATGTGAGAGGATGTATGGATGGAAAAATGAATTAAAAATGCATAGATATTATGTGTCTGACTGAAACGAAGAAGAAATGTAGTGGGATAATAGAGAAGAATGGTGTGAATGTAATTTGGTCTGGTGTGTCAGATGAAGAGCATGCGATAACTAAAAGGATATATAAATCTGAAAGAATTGGTGCACGCAGACGAGGCTGACCTCAAATGACATGGTCCGACCATAACGGTGCCGTCTTAGAGGAGGGCCAAGTCAGGAGCAAAAGGAATAGAAGATCTTGTATGCGGAATGTTATGCGTTTGGAAGAAGCGAAAGAGGTTTGTTTGGATAGGAAAGAATGGAAGTCCGCACTCTCTGCCTACCCCCTTCGGGAAACGGCGTGATGGGTAAAAAAAACTATTGTCGGAAGGTTCTCATAAAAGAAAGTTGTGCGAAACATTAGGTAACCTTCTTAGTACTTTTAACAATAAGAATTTTATTATTTTTAAATTTCGATTGCATTTGACAAACAAAAAAACTGTCAGTTGATTGACAGTTGGTGCGATTGTCAGAATGTGCCCTGTAAACATTGTTTAAAACAGATGCATCGGTTGGACTTGGTAAATTAGGTAATTAATTTATGATTGTACAAATTCGAATTCAATATTCATAGTAATGAAAGGACACCGCCTGTCGGGATAGCTTGTTGAGTACCATTCAAAATAAATTGGCAATCTCTTACATAGTAACATTTCATGCTTGCAAAACGTTCAATAAAACTGCAACAGGTACTACGTAAGAGTTTCATGATTTTTGAACAACTATTTTAAGAATAGGCTCCGTTACTCAATAGAATAGTTTGATTTCAGGAAAGTCATCTCAACAGGCTCTGATCTGGAGGGTTTTACATTATTCCATTAAACAGCAACATAGTGTTAAAAAAAAAGATCTATGCTAGTGATGAATTATTTGTCATGATTTTACTAAGGCTGTAATGCGGTGTTCATACGAGGCGATATAAGGCCAGACGATTTCGCTTGCATAAAAAAAATATCGCTCGTTCGCCTATTGATCGTGTAATGTGTTCACACGAGTACACCGACATACACTCAATCTGTCAGGTAGTTTTAAAAATGGCGGACGTCACGGTAGAAGTTGCTGAGTGTTTGGGGTTAGTTGAAAATGTTGTTTTACTCCTAATGAAGGTAAAATCAAGAAAAAAACGCAGATATTGGGTGCGAAATTGAATTCTAAGGAGAAAATTTTTTGGATCACTGCTGTCATCTGTCAAGAAACAGAGCATAAACAGAAGTTAACCATAGATACGGACGCCACGCATATCTGCGCATGCGTGCATCGTTCCACCAGAAACAAAAGTTGAAAGGTGGTCAACTTGAGGCGATATCGCTTTCAATCATTTTTATCGCTTCAGATTTATCGACAATCTGTTCACACGGTTCAATTGGCTGGCGATATTTTGGTGTCCTGGCGATATTCGCCTTGTGTGAACACCGCATAAGAGACACGTTGTCGAAGATTTTGTGATGTTACGGAGCATGCTACACAAAGATTCAGTGTTGTCCAACTTAAAAAATAAATTTATTACATTTCATATGAAAATGATTATCAATTTCAACACGCTGACTAGGTTCTTAATGAGTGAACATGATAAAAAAAAAATTTGAGGGAAAGAAAACAATAATAATATGGCAAATATAATAACAAAATCTATTGGCACATTTATGTTAAAAAAATGCAGGAACTTTGTTGTATGTAATGAAACAACGAGATGACTTTTTTTGTTTCAAATGGAAGAAATAAATATTATTATTTACAAATGCGGCTGAAGTGCAAAACTTCGGAAAGAGGTGTACGGTAAAATAACTGTTTGCGCTTTTTAAATGTTTCATTTTTCGGTAGTACTAATAATTATCATACATTTAGGAGAACTTTTAATATTAATAAGGCGATTGATTCTTGATTCTAGTTTCAATAGATACTACATTATTACAACACACTGTCGTGTACAGTAAAATTTCTCCAAACGTATAAATAATTACATCAAACCTACATAAATATTTATAAAATGTCCACTATATACATTGACCTTCGCTTCCATAGTCTCTCTCTTTGAATACTATTATTTTTTTTTTGCAAAATACGGCATAGGTGTGTGACTGATGTTTTCACCCATTTAGACCTACTGTACACAAAAATGTGTACACCCCTTCATAAATTATTTAAATTTTTAAAATAAATATTATTAACTCTCGTACCAAATGCCACTGGTATTCACCCGTAGTATTAGAATCAATAATAATTTATGTAATATAAATAAAAAAATTTAAATAATTTTGATATAATGTTTTTACACCTGTGTACAATGGCCGGGAATGGGTTAATATACACCACATTACCTGACATTTAGGTACATGATAATACATAACATACATATGTCATTAGAGATTATTTCAATGGTAAATATCACACTGGACAAAATAATTTACTAAAATGTCAGAATTCCATCCAGATGCAAAATACAAGCAATTGTACTTAGATACAATAATATTATAAGGGTAACCCAAATGTGTAAATAAATATAAAAAAAAAATTAAAAAATTTCACCATTCAAAATAGTAGCAATATGTCAAATAACTTAAGACGTACATAAATAATACAATGTATTGTGGAAATTTCATGGTGTCCAATAATTTCCTTTTACTCGCTAATAAGGATAGTGTTCACTGTCACCGCGGACACATCACCCAGTGATAAGATACGCTTATACACAATATGAATATTATACACCTTGTCTCTCCACGCACGGCCCCGCAGATACGGACCAGTATACAATCCGATAACTGCGTCTCCGCCACGGACGAGATAATTATTATATAAAATATCAGATATCTATTGCGACTTGTTTTCTTACAACTAATCAATACGATACGTTTCACGATTCATCTGCATCATCATGGGGCAGGCGCATGCTCTGTGCAGTAAACTCTAAAAGTGTTCTCGTTTAAAGTCCACGTGTCAGTTCTAGCACAGTTGACGTGCATGCTTTTGAGGCAGCCTCTCTTGATGCAAGCAATACACGCTCCTGTCATTTTACACACATCACACTTGACTGTACAACTACCCCACACTGCACTGTCTAACCCCACTATCTTAGCCCCGACTAAGTAGAGGCCGGGGGCCCACACTGCACAATCCTCGTGAAACCACACTTCGTAAGTATTACTACCTGCTTCAGTCATGCCAAAATAAATGTCTTCCCTAGGTTTGCACTCTGCCACTTCCGCTTCCACTTTGTTCTTTCGCCCGTGGGGTTTGGCTTGTTTGTTTTGGGAGAACGTGCCAGGCTTCACCTTATTCTTGAATACGGTATCCTGTGGATCGTTAATCATACTGTTGAAGTCGGCGCACTGAGTTGTTACGATGTATGGTCCAAATAAATCTCCCATTTGTTTGGCGTTCCCTGATGAGCCCCCAGTGTGGGGTCCTCTCTTGCAAAACACACAAATCCAACTGGCGTCTATGTTGGTGGCATCATATTTCATACTAAGAGTACTCGAATGTAAACCTTTTGACTTCACTTTATTCTTAAAGTCACTATCACTGTTTAACGATGACTTACTTTTCAAGGTTTTAACTTTCTGCAGAGGTTTGTCTCCATCCTCCTCTATTATGGGTGTGTTGATGACACTAACTGATAATGGAGAGTCTCGAGGCCCTTTAATTTGCACATAGGGACCACGGGATTTATTAGAACTGGCATTACTACCCGAGTCGTACGCATCTTTGTGTGAGAGTATTTCTAACTTAGATTTATCAGCAGACTTATCTCGCTTCAACTTCTTATTGGGTGTATTGGGAGTTCCCATGGACCTCTTCTTTTTATTACTACTGGATGTAGATTCGTTTAAAGATTTATTTTTCTTTGAGTTCTTTTTCTTTTTGGGAGTACTCTCATCGCTGGAAACCGTCATTTGTGAAGCACCTATGCTTGCTCTTCTTGCCGCTCTGTTGTTCCTTTGAGAAGCTTTTTTCTTGTCATTATTATTGCTCTCTAAATGTGCACTGTCTGGGGGTAGTGCAGCTGCAGCATCTGCTACTTGAGAGGTCAGCGTTGGTTCATTTTGCTCAATACCAGCAAACATCTTTTCTAATTCGTTTTCTACCTCAACAAAATCAGGTTTGGCTTTCTGCACAGTATTCTGGTCTGTTACATCAGTGGAACTTTTGGAAGTTTCATTTTGTGATATTTCCACTGATTGTGATCTGCTAAGCCTTTTCTTTCTTTGTTTGCCTAAAGGTGCAGGTTCTGGTACAGCGGCTGCTTCTTTTTGGTTTGGTGAACTGGCTGAATCTGAAGGGCGCTCGGTGGGACTGCCCAATACTTCTTTCAATTGTTCCGTGTGCATAATGGACAAATTGGGATCTCTTTCTGTAGAAATTTCAGAAATAGGCTTTTTTGGAAAACAAATATTACTGGCATTTTCAGTTGAAGCAATCATAGCTGCAATGTTGTCTATAGTTTCAGATTCTGAACTATTTTTTCTCCTAGTTTTTGAAACTACAGATACTGGGTCATTTTTTTCCATTTTATCTTCTACTGGAGTTATGCCATTGGCTGTGGCATCATTGATATTGACTACTATGTTCGGAGCGTCATTCTTAACAGGTAACTGCTCTATAAGTTTATTTACCATTGTGTTGGCTGGTGTACTTTCTGTTACACTTTGTACTGCCTCGCCTATGACATTCTCTTCTGTGGCTGGATGAGTATTTTCAGTGGCGGGATCACCTTCAGTTGATTTCCTTGTTGGTTTTCTTTTCTTTTTTAGTCTCCCACTATCACTAGTGGAAGAATCATTAGAATTTTCATTTGCAAGACTAGGAGAATCATCCTTCCGTATTAATACACTTTCTTTGATAACGGATTGAGGTACTGGCTGTGTTTGTTCAACTTCTGAGACTATCTTGGAAGAAACTTCTGAAGAGGGAGGATGGTGTATAATTGAAACGGCGGCAGATTCATCTTGAACGAGAGGGAGAGTTGTGTTGTGGGGATGAAGAGCTGGCGGGGTAACTCTCTCCATGTTGGCAGCTTCACAGGTGTAGTAGGGAGTGATGCCCGTCATGTGGGTGATGTTGACAGAGGAGGAGGATGATCCCCTGCTGTTGCTATCTTCTAGGGAGTGAGCGCTCACTATCACAGACTGTGGCGAGGGAGTATGCTGAACTGGTGTAATCACTACGCCATCACCAACACTATTCAAACGTTCTAAAATAGAAGCAACATTTTTCACAGGTTTCTTGCTACTGGCTAGAGGGGATTTGGGACTATTGGACCTTTGGCTCATAGAGTTCACTGTGGGACTGGAAGGTTTCATGTCTAGAGATTTCCCAGTGAATAACAAAGGTTGGTGGAGCTTGGATATTTCAGCCGAGTCTAAGCTGTTGATCTTGGTGGCGTCCCTCACCGAGAGGCTGATTGGAGCTGTTGTTTCACCATTCTGACTCCCGTTCCTAGGCGATCTTGTCACAGATAAATCCATAGAGCCGTGAGTCAATCCTGGGGAATGACGAGAGAAACCCAAATTATCTGAAAATAACAAACTTATTTATTCGCTATTCTAAGAACAGATTGAAAAATGAAATAAGTTTATTCCAAAGAATAACAAATATAAAGTTAGAGCAGGTGGTATGTCACACAGAGGCCTCATGCAGAAACTGAATCTATGTTGGGTTTTTGATGGCACTTACTGTCCCACTAGGTAAATCTGTTCTGGGGCAGTACCATCAGTCTTTATCTTTATGTTATAACCATCATTATAAATATTTTGTTGGGAACACGGAATCAATTGGAATGTAGTTCAGATGTTTGATGTTGTCTGAGCTCTTTATGCTTGAATTTTTTGTTTGGGTTCTGTTTTATCTGTCAAATTTCAAATGATCTATTTATGGCAAGAATATCGTAAAAATTTTAGGTGCACAGGCTTTGCCAGTTTTTAACTAGCTGCCTGTGGTGGTTAAAATGAAGCCATTTATACAAATTTACCTCTCAAACTGTCTCTTGAAGGTGCCCTCGTATCAGATATCATTTGCTGCAAATTGAATATGGGACTAGCAGCACCTTTGTGAACATCTGGAGGAGTCGGCGTGTGCCTGTAGTGTAACACCCCCGAGGTTTTCATGCTGTGAGCAACATCAGGTGGTGTAGGGGTGTGTCGGAAGGATTTCAGATCAGGTGGCGTGGGGGTGTGTCTGTATGGGAGAGTGGAGGCAGCCTTCAAAGCCTGGACATCCGGTGGAGTTGGAGTGTGGCGATAAGGATTTGGAGCATTTTTCTGATGTTCCGGAGGAGTCGGTGTGTGCCATGTCAGAGGTGAATGGGCCAAAGGACGGTCAGAAGACATATGAGCAATCTGAGGTCTAACAGGGAAGTAGTTGGGCAGCTGAAAAAGTAAAAGCTTATTATTTTGAGCTTGAAAACAGCTATTGTAAAAGGCATAAATATGCAATTTTATTTTGTCTATTATAAATTAAATGTCAAAAATTAAACATGAAGATGGTTGAAGCATGTACCTAGAGAAAAATCCATGGGCTGACTATAAATTTAAATGTTTATATTTTTCTTTGAAATTATTACGTTAAGTAGTATAGACACGCAATTCAAAAAAATGGTTAAAATGTTCAACCCTCATATTATGAAGCAATGTTTTGTTTTAGATAGCAAGGGGATATTATGCAAGTTGATTTTGTATACAATAACTTTTTATGACACCATAGTCTTGAAATAATAAAAAGGAACGCTTAGATGTTTAATTATGTAGTGAATAACTGATTTATTATTTACTTGTAAGGGGTTCCACGCAGGATTGGGCTGGCCTTGTCTTCCATGAGGATGTTGATGATGTCCTCCAGACATTTTTTCGAGCTTTTATTGAATACAACTCCTAGAATCCTCATATAAGGATACTACAACAGATCTAAACACAATAGCGTAATTATACCAATCAATCAACCGCTGATCGGGAAGCCGGCGAATTCACGGAGACATCCATCCTTCAAACCAACATCATAGGTTGACGACCAAAAAAATCCACGTTCACTAAAATGCAAATAGCATTCACTTATGTATACATGTTAATAATCTAACTGAAAGATTATTATAGACATTGAGAAAACATTTTGACGTCTACTTGCACGAGTTTAGTATTAAACGCGCACAAAGTTTCAACGGATGAGAGAGTGATCACTCTAAATAGTCTTAAATCGATGCTAGAATGAGACACGTTTTCGTAATTATATACAAAATATTTACATTTGAATTACTTGATATCATTAAGATCCTTAATGTTTTAATTAGTATATCCGTAAAACTTTGATTAAAGTTGTAAATTATTGTCCAAAAACACAAATAACTTCGGTTTTAAAGACTCAACAGAAGAACAGCAGGCCAAATTCTTATAATGGTGGCTTTAGTACTACACCGCCATCTACTGGAACGTTTATCAATTAAGACAGTCGATAAAGCAGGGACCAAACAAATTTGTTTTGTTTATAAATTACGATTCACAATTCTAATCAAATCAAATATGAAAATATTGTTTGAGCATTAAAAACTGTATCCACGCATTTGATAAAAAATATAATTTAAACACAAAAATGTTAAATTTTATTCCGTTTAATAATTTGATTCTAGTACAAAGTCTAAGTAAGGTAGTAGATAATACATTTCATTAATATTTATTAAAAGCATACTTTTTAAGGATATTTATTTTGAAATTTAAAAGATAATAATGAAGACATTTTTTTTATATAATATACGATCAACCCGTTAATTTCAATTTTAATTAGCCATGCTTAACTAAAGGATTATCTAGTAAAAATGAAAAACGAGTACTTACCAAGTTAAAATTTATACTTATATAGGTCTGTAATTTAAACCATGTAGGTATTAATAATGATTTTACATAATCATAAATCGACTTCCAATCATTTTGAAACATTTATTCTTGAGTAGGTAAATTATTAAAAAAAATATGAGTAGATCGAGTAGATTCTATGAGTAGATTCAAAGATTCAATCTTTTTTACCATAGAAAAAATAAAACAACAAAGGCGTCCGGATATTTTGACGTTTGCTTGATTTGTATCCTTCTGTCTGTTATGGTTTGTGATTTTTGTTGACATGAAAAGAGAAAGCTTTATGTGTTAATTTGGTTCGATTGTTTATCACCGTTATCTTGGTTAAAATTGACTAGCTGGTTAACACCTGGTGTTTATTGTAAATTAGTATATTTCCAAGTATGTGATGGTCATGACAGACGTAGATGCAAGCTATTTTTTAATAAGTTTTAGTGGCCAAATTTTATGTGCAAAATTTGAAGGCGAAAATGAAGAAGATGAGTTTTATTTACGATACGATATAGTCAGTGGTTCGGAGTGGGAAATCATTGGAGGCGTTGAAGGTGGCCTTACTCAAACAGCCAAGCGTGGTTCTTATTCCGATGATATTGTTTTCAATATGCCTGTGGAAATATCCTATAAAACTAGAAGTCCGTTTGGATGTGCGTAATATCATAATGCAGTCATTGTTTTGATAAGTATAACCCTAATAGCTAAGTACACATATGAATTATAATTTTATATTCAAGGGCCCCAGTTGGTTTTATCAGTTTATGGAATAAATACTTGGGGAGCAGAGACAATCCGAGGTTATGGCAGAGTAAATTTACCAACCACAGCCGGAGAGCGACATAATTTAGTTCATTTGGTGACACCTCGTCCAGCGACAAAGTTTTCTGAAATTCTCTCATGGTTTACTGGAAGGAAACCAGAATTGATAAATCCTAGAATATTAGCTGATGGCAAACACAATTATTGTAAGTATTTTTGCAATTGTAAAATTGACAAAAGAGTGAGCATTTATTTTTTATTAAAAATTGTGCTTAAAAGAAAGTATTGACTGTACTATCGCAAAGGCCAATTATTTTTAAATCAAAGTATTGTAATTGGAATTATATTTTTGATGTGGAAGGATCTTGTGTAAAAGGAGTATTGCTGTTGTTGGGGTTCACATCTTCAACATTCAGTATGAAAGTCAAGCATTTAGCCAGTGATTACCCAGCATTCGTTGCAGTGGCATTAGTCTAAATTATTCCTTATCCAGTCTTCTCTCAAATCTCAAATTTGATATTGATTAAATTAATTAAACGATTTGATATTGTTGTGTCTCATTATCTATTATTATTGTTGTTGTTAAATTTGTTATTCTATTATTACTGTTACACTGTACTTATTTTTTTTTGTTTCAATATAATATGTACTGTAAAAGCAACTTAGTTGCGTAGAATAAATAAATAAATCTAGGGTTGCCATATCAAAAAACTTAAATACCTGACGTTTGAAAAAAAAAAATCCCAACGTTCTTGTAAGTAGGTAGGTACCTATAGTAAAAATTAGTGGTTTTTTAGGTAGTGTATTTTTATATGTAATATTAATTTTTTAAAGAAAATATAATTCCGGACAACGACCTACTAAAATCCCTTGTTTTTTTATTAGTTTTACAGTCTTGTGATAAACTTTGCATAAATTCAGGAATAATTTGATACAGTGTCTCAAATCTTTGGGTGAAAACACAAAGAATGCTGATTCCGACCGGCGCAAAGAATGTTTGGAATGCTCTTTGGTGTTTTAAAGACTTGCTTGTGATTGCGTTACTCCATTCGCCGATGTATTTTAAATAATTCTAAAAACAATTATCAATTTTATCTTAATTTTGTTCAATTTATATTGGATCTTTACTGACCAATAAATTTTTTATTCTAACCTATTTGTACTCATGATAATGATACTATTTTTTTTTCAGTATTATGTACGAAATCTTATGGATGTGTGGACACAAAATTTAGACTGATATCTAAGGGATTGACTGGAGCTGGATATGATAACTCTTTTAATAAGTGAATTTAAAACTGAATGTGTTCATAAAATTAACCAAGATAGAGCTTCTAAGCCAAGGCGTGTTTTGTTAGCCTTTGAGATCTAATCAAACTATGTACAAAACACAGTCTTAGTATCAACATAAATGATATAAGTATGTAAATGGATTAAAAAAAAACATTAAAAGAACAGAATTTAAAATAACTATTTCGATCAATCCGTATGTTTAACTATTTTTTGATTGTAATTTAAAATGCATTTGACTCAATTCAGCTAACACTTTCAAAACCGTCATCTTTTTGTGGTGACCGAGCTACAAATATTTTTTTTATGTAGTTTCATTTGGTATCAAAATTGATCCCTTTTCAATTGTGCTCAAATTTTGATCCCTTCCCTTCCTAGGTGACCAATGTGAATAAACACCACATACCTACTGTTTCTGAGGGGCAGTGGATTCATTCCACTTTCAGAAACTGTAATGCTCTACCGTATTGAGCCTCGTAATGAACTACCCCATCACAGGGTACTGGGTGATTGGCAATGAACGTGTTAAGCAAACAATTTAAATATGAGTCACCTATACACATTTTTTGTTATAAAATTAGCCAAAATAGTCGATATGGAAATATGTAAAGTAGTTTTGTACAATTATTAACTTTTCCGTTCAAAGCTTTATAACAAAGGTTTCTCATTATAACTCAAATATGTCTAGTCGTATGTATTAAGTATTATTTTATAATTAATATTATGTTTAACATAATATTATAATATTATTTTATGATGAGTAATGAACTAACCAAAAAAATATTTACATAATATCTTTAATATTTTTAAATTTTCACAATGTGTTTTATTGTTAGTTATGATAATATTTTTCCAAGTTGCAGCTAAGAACATGATACATTTTATTTTCATAGTAGGTAGGCACACCATTTTTTTATATCCTCATTTTTTCTTTTTCAATGGCCAGAGGGGACTGCTTAAGTTTTCTTTCTTGTGCAACTTCTTTCTATGAAATATCTATCTCTTATCTCTTCCAAGGATGTGTCCAAAAATCATTTCTATAGATACTATTTTTTCTTTCAGCTGAACATAGGCTTCCTTTGCATACCATCCGTTCTCCAAATTCACTTATCTGAGAAGTTTTTTGCATTGTGGTCAACATTATGTATAGAAGTTGGTTATCAATGGTTTCTCGTTTATTATAATATGCCCTATTTAGTAAAAACGACCTAACTTTGAGTTCTTTCTACATGTATAAATGTAAACAGCTAATGATTTCTGTGTTTGTGATAACTAAGCACCAAAGATCATGCAAATTCAATTTTCCTTTATAATATTATTTTTCAACCAAACTAGTCTTTCAAATTTTTGTCATATTGTATCTTAAAATCTATAAAGTTACTTAAAATAATACTCATTTTTAATTTTAATGTATAATTTTATTTAGGGAAAATAAACATAACTGAATAAACCTTAATTTGAGCTTTGATAAAAGCGCTATTATTGTGAGTAGAAATGTATATTTTATTCATTTTATTTCCCAAATTAAATCTTTTACAATAAAGTGCTAATACCTACTATAATACTTATAAATTAGGTTTGTAAAAAAAAATATATATATATATATATATAATATAATAATACATTTTCTTTATTTGAGATTTATTATCTCATTAGGAAAATGCCTGTGTCGATATACATCTCTATTTGAGATTATCAGACCTTTAATTTCAAGCGCTTTCTTACAAAACAATACAATACAATACTCCCTTTGATACCCCATTTAGGGGCATAGGGAAGTAACAAGAGCTCTCCTCTGCATTCAGTCTTGCGCAAAGGAAAAATTAAGTTTTATTCAGTTAGTGTTTTGGAGTCATTGCTAAATATGTCTTAAATAACTTTATTTTTTATTTTATTGAACTGCACAAATTAAAACAAAATATACGACTTGCAAGTCACTATATTTTGTTGTTGTGAAAGCTTAAGGGCATAGATATTTATGTTTTATATGATTAAAATGTTATTATTTTTACATGCAAATCATGACAAAACATTAATCAAAGATCTCTCCTATGTGTATGTTAACTTTTATTGCAAATAATTAGTCGAGAAGAGTTAAATGTGTTCTTGGTATAACTCTTTTGTTAGTAACGCGTATATTTTATGTATATGGATCTCTTATGACATTATTTAAGGTAAAATTTTAAAATTTCATAGCTCAACTATCATTTGTTTATTTTTTCAAGCGTTTTTGAGTGTTAGAAAATATCTAATGGGTAAATTTTGACCAAAATGAAGAATTGGCAAGGCGGCCAATAACCATTATTTTTCAGAGTAGGGTAAAAATATTTTTTTTGGAGGCTGTTGAAAAGATAAATTGGTATTTTAAAAAGTGCATTGAGGTTGAAAAGGACTAGGTATATTGAATAGTGTAATTATTTCAGATTTTTCTTTCATTTACTTCATATCCATACCGAGAATACTTTGAACTTCTTTCGTATGTGGTAATACTTTGTTCAACTTATTATTTAGGAATTTGTCTAAAATTTGAATTCAACTATATTTTGAATCAAAGATAATGCAACGAAGTTAGGAAATTATGACATAGGTATTCTGCAACGAATTGAAAAGATGTATTGGGAAAGAGTGTGGAGAATGACTCCCATAGAATAGTATTGAATATCCATTTATGAGAATAAATGAAAGTCATTGAGAATCTCGAATGTTAAAGCGAGTAGTTGATGGAAGAGAATGAGTGTAATGAGCTGAGAAATGGATTCTAAAACTTTGAGAAAGAAAGGTTTCGTGTTGATGAATAAATTATATGTACCTACTACTTACTATATGTGTTCATGTGTGTTGGGTAGGAAGCACATTGGACACCCATGGGCTTAGTTTACAACGGTTGTGTTTGATAAATGGTTGTATTTTCGAATATACTTTTTTCTCTGATATTTTTATTTGAATTTCTTTTTCAAAAGCCTTTAGAAAATACAAATAATAATGAAAGCTTGTTATCTGCTATCTCATTTGTCTTAATAATTTATAATAACAAGATGACGATAGACAAGAACTGTTTGAATAAACATAGCTTCGCCTTTTTATTTTATGACATAACATTTTTTTATATTTGTTCCAAATGTGACTTTTAGTATGTCATAGGTACATATATAATCCAATAAGTAACGATGTGTTTGAAGATTTGGTTCAAACTTAGAATGGAATTGTTTAAATATTAAGGCGTTTTGAACCAAAGAATGTAACATAGAAAGTTGAAAATGAGGAAATTCTAAGTTGTGGTAGAATTATTTACAAATCTAGTCAGATTTGGTGATGGGGTTGTACAGTTTGGTTCTTGTCGCTTCTTGAATTATGGTTTTAAAAAGGCTGTATATGCAGGGAAGGTTTTTTGGTTCTTTCTTACTATCAGCTTTTTAAGCACGCCAAGAAAGACTGTAATGTTTATTTCCTTTAAGGTTTTTTCTTAATAACTCTGGTCAAACGATATCCGTACATGGGAATGTTCAAGTATTACGTAACGCATTTTTTTAACATTATTGACCCCCCTCCCCCCCGAGATGCATCGTAACGCTCTTTGTTACCCCTCTTTCCATTCTCTAAACGTTGCCTAACGCATATATTACTACTATGTATGCCTCAAATCACAATTATTACTGGAAATTCACTAAGTACTTTTGTTGCGGCGCCGGTAATACAATAGTAACGTTTTACAAGACTAACCCCCCCTCCCCCCATATTGCGTTACGTAATACTTGAACGCTCCCCATGGGGCTGAGGGCAAATTCAATTATTTCAGATTTAAAGGTTTATTTCATTACAACATTGTTTCCCATTTCCTGAATATGGTATGCCTCCTTCTTGGAAGTTTTTAATGTATCCTAAAAAATGATGTATGTACATTATGATCAACATTTAATTTATTTTTTAGTTAGATGGAACAGAATCACTATAATTTTGTATCTGAGCTTGGTTATTAACTATTGGAATATTTGCATGAAAAGATTTTAATGTTTTATTCCTTATTATTATTCAAAATTTTGACATTAGTGTTAAAATTTTAAATATAAAAATAAATGTTGGAGCGTAAGGTCCAAAAGCACAAGAGGAGGGATCACTGGTTGTTCAATCAGTATTTTTTTTATATCATTCTGTATTTTGTTGGCTCAAATTAAAATATAGGTTGGGATTGTAATGATAAAAAATAAACAGACAAAGGTTGTTTTGTTTTTTTTTTAGTTAAATGCACAAATTTTTATTTTATACTAATTATGCAACTAACTTGATCTGAGTTTGGCTTATATACATATTTTCACAATAACAATAATTGTAATATGTATTAAGTTGATTCAGCTTTAATTTAAAATATTTTTTATAATATCAGGAAACTGAAATAAATATTGAATGCATAAAATGGTCTTTTGGTTTTATTTCAAGTTCCGTTGTATTTTAGATCATCCAACAACAATATTCTGTTAATTTAGGAATATTGTACTGGCAATTGGAGGCTAGTTGTTTTAAATGTTGATTGGTGAACTGAAATGGTTGGTAGCCTAGCGTTTCAGAGACCGACTTTCAATTCTAAGGTCGTGGGTTCGATCTCCAGTGCCAACCATCTTCTTCTTTCATAACACAAGCTCTCTGAGAGAGATTTCAAAATGTAGAACCATTAATAAAAAATGGCATCTAATGATAAAAAAAGTTCCTGACCCATTTTGTTTTATTTCAATTTGCGTTTTAATTTATTAAAATCACATTTTTTCTGGATAAGCCACTACATGAAAAATTTAATAAAAATGTTTAATAAAATTCTCCCTTTTTCTATCCCATTAAGGGGCACATGAAGGCAACCAGTGCTTTGACTAGTTTTAATGACCTCCCACACCACATCTTATTCAAATCAAACCTGGTTGATGATGGAGAATCATATCTTTCCAGAAACAACATTTTTTAAATTGGTTGCGTACCCCAAGTACGAGATATTTGTGTGATTTTTTTTTACTTTGTTGCCATTAGTTTGATTTTTTTAGGTGAGTAGGTACCTAATGGAAAAAATGGGTTGTTAGAGACCGTAATTTCGTTGCAGTAAGCTCGCCATCTGTATGTTGTGCTTGTATGTAACTTGCAATTTTTATTGTTAAGAAGTAGTTGGTAGACTGGCGGTTACAACGCCGGCTTTCGTATTGTTTCGTATCGGAGGTCGTGGGTTCGATCCCAGGTGCCGACCATCTTCCTCTTTCACGAGACAAGCTTTAAGTAGTTTACTGTGAAAGAGTCAAAGAGTGTATTTGTGTTCACTTTGAGTGAGCACAGATTCATTTAAAAAAAATTTTCAAATATACCTATTTTATTCTTAATGGTTTTTTTAAACCAACCAAAGTATTTTATTGGCTTCATGGTTGTTTTATGATCGATGCTGATAATCAAATATATGTACTTACCTAATATCTTATTGTAGGTATGTGGAATTACATTTGAATTATTTTTGACAGCGTTCGCAAAATCACAATCATGTTCGAAAATTAAAAAAAAGATGATTTCGTAACGCACGAACACTACTAGCGGAACTGTAGGTACTCTTATTCTAAAGTTCCCGTGACATTTACGTTGGCGTGAAGTAATAACGTTTTGTACGGAAACGTGTATAGCGACTCTACAGAATACTTCGAAAAGCTCCGCAGCCTATACAAAAATTCCGTGAGTACGTCAGTGAGTAAAGTTCGAAATAGAGGTACCTACTGCTTACCAAACAATAATAGTTTACAAGTAAAATGAGTGTCTACCTTCAGGGTAGTGAGTACGTAACTTTTTCTATAGCACGACTAACCACACTTCAATCTAACTACACATGACTACACATAACCACGACTTAACTACATTAGTAGTTAGCGCGAGTACGTAACGCGATAACGCAATGTAGTTAAGTTTTACGCCGGAAATAGTAAGGTTTGCCAATATCTGACATAAAAAAATATTTTTTTCATTGTATTTTTGAAAGTTCACCGCGACATCGCTCGGAAGAAAGAGTAGTGGACGGACACTGCCTAATATTTTAAAGTCGCGCGGAGAGAGAAAAAAGCTTGTGGCAGCCATTATTCTTTGACATTTTCTTCAAATATAAAAAAAAAACAATTATGATTTGTGGAATTTTAATCATTTTAAGCAGTCAATACACTTGATACTTTCTGATACTCCGTGAATACTCTTTTATTTTCTCTATAGATTTTTTTATGTTAATTATTATTTTTATATGTCTTTATTGTTTGTAAAATCATGTATTGTTTTCCCTTTCATGTATTGTTTTCCCTTTCGTCTGATCCTTTTTTTACAAACTTGAGTTGTTCCAATCGGCTGACTTCAAAAAAAAAAAATTATCTTGGCAAAATCTCGTGCGATAATAAATCCCAAATAAAAAAATATTAACCTAGTTTTAAAAGTATTACGGTACATATTATTATTTTACTATAAAATATTTAATTTGGGAAAAAAAATTAATAAAAAATAGTCTTGATGCTTTTTTTCAGTAAATTAAATATTTAAAACAAAGGATACAAAAATAATAACAAAGCACGCAACTTTGACAGCTCTAAACCACATATTTTAAACAGCCTAACTACTGCTAACTACACTGGAACGCGACCCGACAGATGCTGTTATAATAACCACGTTGAAACGCACATCTAACTACATTTGTAGTTAAGTCGGACGTTACGTACTCGCGCTAACTACACTAGGCAGTAGTTAGTTGTGCTATAGCCCTTACGCATGGACGTATATAAGGGGGGGGGTTCTGGGGGTCCGGACCCCCCCTTAGCATACGACTATGATTTGTGCGGTTAGATTTTACCCTTGGAACTCCTCCATATGAAAGCTATTGCTACGTCCATGCCATGAACGTATATAAGGGGGGGGGGGGGGGTCCGGTCTCCCTTAGCATACGGCTATGATTTGTTCGGTTAGATTTTACCCTTGGAACCCCTCCATGTGAAAGCTATTGCTACGTCCGTGCCCTTACGTACTCACCCCCAAGTCCAAGTTCAAAACTATTATTGCAATAATCAAAACAGATTTGAAGGTACATACTTCAATTTGCACGGATAATGCGAATAAAATTGCGTAGGTATGTATTTTCTGGCAAAATAATGATCATAGGGTAAGCCAGGGCAAAATTGCGTAGGTACTTAAATTAAAAGTGGGTGATTAATAGAATCTATTTTTACTTTGTAATTTTAACTTGTTAATATGTACTACGTTAAATTAACTTTTTGCGGAAAAAAATCACAAAATTAAAAACATCAACATATTTTATTACATTTTGAATATTAAGAAAATGCTTCAACTAGGTATCTGGTTCCGAAGACAAAATATTTCTTTAGTTTTAATCGTGTGATTACTTATAAGTCTCTCATAAAAGAAGAAACCAATACCCAGAATCGATGTAGAGCAATCGATAACGACGTCAAACTCGACGGATAAAGAGAATCGAACAAAAAAAAATTAGGTGTGATGCAAAAAAAAAAAGTTTAGGTAGGTGGGCCGCAAAATTCAATAGTCAAATTTTATTAATATATTATCAATATATAAAAGACCACGAAAAAAATAATTCTTGCAAAAAATCTACGTATCTTATTTTGATTCCACGTTCGTTGTTTATTATTTGAAAAATAATAATTTTGTTTGGATAATACGACACTAGGCTACGATTTTGGTAGGAACTGATTTACAGTGCTCACGAGCCTAGCTTTTTCACTGATTACCTATGTTAACACTGTTAGGACCTTGGACGATCAGCGTGGCGGCCATTTTATTTATTTTGTCTCGGGCTACAGTTAGCCGTCCTGGATCATACATATGAACAGAAACACTCAAAAATTGAAAAAAAAATAACAAAATAGTCTTGTCGTATTTACTAACTTGCAAAATCGTTTTGAATGTTAGGTGCCCAAATTATTATTTTTGCCTAAGTGCCTATTTAACACACAAGATTATACTTTAAACATGCAACCGAAAAAATAATACAACTTATAAACGAAAGCAATCGCGGATTGTTTTCATTACTTACTTACTTATTGCGAATTGTTTTCATTAAGTAAGTAAGTTCGCACGTGTCAAGACTTGAACAGTTTATACACAGTATGGTCATATATCACAGTTTCTTTTAATCTCTAACTCTAATATAAATTAAAGTCGGGTTAGTGCGAACACTTATAACTCGAGTTTGGCTCAACAGATTATTCCGATGTGTGATTTATTGAATTCTTCTCCACTCCGGATAACAGAATAACTAATAAAAATTTGAAAAATGAATAAGAAATAATATAAAATTTGATATTAAAGTTTGTATGGAACGAATATGATGTGACGCCATCTTTGAAATAATCTAACAACAAAATTATTATCATTGCACCTGCACCCTCTCATTCTCGCATACGTAATTGTCCATTCTTACAGTAGCCCATTTCACTTACTCCACCGTTTCTGGCGTTTTAGAAATTTTTCATACAAAGTCAACCAAATTACGAGCATATAATTATATTCTCGCGTTAATCCCGTCTAAGCTTTGAATCCGAATGAAATATGGAAGTTTTAGAATTAATATTTTAATTTTATTATTTAGTTAGTTTATTTTTGTTTCTGGAGGCGCAGTGTACAATGAACGGGCCGTCTCTGGTTAGGACCAAAGGATCCACAGGACAACGTCTGTTGGGAAAACTAGTATCACAATATAAATACGTAATGTTCTAGTAAGGCCTTGGTATTGTTCGTAGGTATCTATTATTATTCTTCTTACCCACAGTGCGCATTTTGCCCGGGCTTACCCTTCTTGAGTGGTTGTCAACTAACCTCCATTAGTGAAACTCCTGTAATGCTCAACTAGATCTGACTTGCTGAGAATTATTGTTCATTGTCTTGAAAATAAACAATTTTCATTAATAATAGATAATAATGGCGTGTAGTATAAATAATTGTAATAAATGGCACTGCGAATAAATATTTAAGAAGATTTTTACAATTTATTATTATGATTGACTGCATAAACTATGTCAAAGATCTTATCGTAAAACATAATGATTGTAATATGTAGGCGTGTGTCATCTTTTTCGAGAACCTATGGAGGTTTCAATCTATGTATCGATTGAACTATGTGTGATTCTTATTAATAAATATTTTTTTTTTATCAAAAAGCTTCAGTATGGCCGACAGAACTAATAAATTAATATTAGCAGAACTTTATTGGAAACTAAACACACCACAACATCTTAAGTATACTTCATATCCAGTAACTACAACAAAGATCTTAAAAAAATATTTTTTTTTGGTGACACATCTGAAAGGTAGGAAGACAGAATTGTTAGTTTTCTATTTTCCTAGCAATTTTTTCCACATTGTCTCACCTAAATACTCTGAGCTTATACTATGTATTTGGAAATCAAAATTAGCCAAAATCAGTTCAGTTTTGATCGAGTTTTAGCGAGGAACACGCACAGCTGCCTATTCATTTTTACATATAAAATAATTGAAAACATTGAGAGAGAAAACATAGGACGGAACATTTGAAAAGATGTCTTATTGTTACAAAGTCAATGAATTATGCTTAAAATGTAACTAATCTTCTTCTTTTATGAGGCATTTTACCTTCTTCTATACTTATTGCTGCTTTCTCGTCATCTTTTGGGAGTTCTTACTCAAGCACCACGGGGTTGAGATGGCGGCATCCATTCTCTGCATCCACAAACAATATCTTAACAGTTCACTGAGCCATTTTTGTGGTTCTTTATTTATTGAATTTATTTTTTGAATAAAAAAAGTAAATACCTAGATAGGTAGGCACTTGTTTTATTTGTTACTAGCTTATAACCGTCTTGCTTTACGTTTTTGATTCCGATTGTCAGGCTTGATCGGTAGGTAATTAAACAGGTTCTAGTCTAGCTTCCCATTGCTTAACAGACCTCCATAACTGACAGAAAAAGAAGAATGACACTTTTACAATTTTTGTTTTACTGACCTCATAATATTATACGAACCTATACCGACATAATTTGCAAGTTTTCATAGAGAGCTCTGTGGTTTGAATCTTAGCTACATTCCCTACACCCTCTAATGTGTGATAATTAATTAGGCATTCCACCCATAGAGGGTGATTTGTGCTATCTGTCAAACTTCAAAATGGAGGAATCATTTTGCAAATTTTTTCATTAAATCTTTATTTATTGAGAATAATAAGATTTGAATAACATTTGTATGTATAACAAATCAATCTACAATTATTTTATTACATTTTCATACCGTAATACCAAGATTCCATTCAACGTTTACATGAGTAATTTTGTTTCCAAAAGATGACTTACTGTCTTTTTGAGAAATTTGTATGAAGATCCTAAAAAAATAGAGTTTTTTAAATAGCTCTAAATATTATATTAAAGTTAATGCAGCAAATTGTATTTAAGAATCTTCTCCAGCATTTTGTACGGCTCTGGGCATATTAATATCTGACGTAGCATTTGTATTTTGAGCGTGATGCTTACATATACGATAAAGTCAAACAAACATTTCTGAATTATTATGTAGATATATTTATATTTTCTGCCAAAGCTAGGTTTTGATTGCTGTAAGCGACAAAATAAGTATTCTCGTTTGAGGTCTAGCGGTATTTTGAATAACAATGATTGTTTCGTTATCTTTAAGTTTTTAGCTATATACGAGTACATCGGGAAAAATAAAATATGACCGCCGGATAAAGCTTTGACATTTAGCTAAAAAACTACAACATCTGCCAAATTATCAGTATAGCTAATCGCTTTTTTCGGAAATTTATTTTTATTTATTAATTTATTAACGGCCTAAACAAGCCTTTTACATAAAAATATACAAATATAAAAATATACATTATAAAATTAAATATTAAAAATTACTGGTTATACGTGAAAGAGTATATTGATATTGATTTAGTAGGTACCTATTGATTCAAAAGTTAAATTGGACAACATGATACAGGTAGGTACTCGTTTAAAAATATGTAAGTACTAACTCAACGATGAAATAGTTACACCAATATCAAATATCCTCACTTCAGAATAAAAATTCTCATCGATTGGTTATGGCGGTCATTTTTGTTTCCCAATTTCACTTTATAACGATTGTTTAACATTTTTGTTTCCCAATTTCACTTTATAACGATTGTTTAACATTTTCATGGCTCGCCTATGGAATTATAAAAAGTTGTATTATATTTTATAAAAAAAACAATGTCTTATATTTTAGAAGTATATTAATATATTAAGTGATCCCAATCCAAGGTGTCATTCGACCCGTGCCGAGGGATGCGTGACTAACGGGTAGATTAGTAACTAACGGAGGCTCCCTGATACCAGGCGACCTCAGGGTGACTTTTTGCCTTACCCCTACATGCAGGGATCTATAGGGGCGGACTTTTATTTCCCTAGTTCTGGCTATGGCACCATTGTAGAGCCGACCTTGTGTGGTAGATATAATAGGTTATTCCGCATCAGTGGTCAAAGTGGACATAAGGTGACATGATCAAAAGCATTTGTTGCAACCGAGAGATGGGAATCCTGTTGGGACCTATCTTTCAAAAAGAAGATTAAGGAGACCCTTTGCGGAGGACAGGAGCCGGGAAGAGGCACTGTCACTCTGCAAGAGGCCTCTGGAGACGTGGCACAATAAGAGGCAGCGCTCCATGAATTCATTGAAGGAAGTCACAATAGATCTAATTTGGTCGCGGTGGCACAAAGGGCATACGGTCCCTTGATCTTCTTTACAAAAAAAAAATAATATATTAAGTATATTAATTTGAAGTACATAATTTCATATTTTTAATCAGTTAACTGAAGCATTGATTACATAAATCTAGTGGGTAAGTAGTGGTTAGCATTCAGGTCAAGTGGTAAACTGACTTGAACAGGTGATAAAGAAATGATGAGCGCCTGCACTCAACAATATAAAACTCTGGACGGACGAGAAATACTAACGGACTGTATGAAAAATCATAAACTAAAGTAAAACACTAAAAGAAGAACGGTACTAAAAATCACTTGCAATTCAACAGATAAGGATGCCTGTCGAGAAAAGACAGAAACATTCGTCTATCTGGGCTTAGAAGACAAGGAAGCCACTGCTAAGCTTAGTTCATTCCGAAGTAGAGCTGAATCATTTGGACATGGTGTGGGAAGAAATAATTATTATTGACATTACGCAAGGTCGAGTGTGGCGGAGAACCCTATGGAAGTGTATAGGGGGGCCTTTTTAAAGAGAAGATCAAGGGACCATTGACTGCGACCAAAATAGTTTTTTCTTTAACATTCTTTAGTGTTGTGTATCAGCATCTTAGAGCGAGTAGTCTTGTTTCTTAGGAGTTCAGTAGTGGTCATTTTAAGAGTACAGCTTTTTTGTGAATGAGGGCATCACTCAGACATCACGGGATGTTCTCTGGATATTATGGGATATTCCGAGATATTCTTATGGATATCCCAGGAATGTCCCGGGATATTCGGAATATCCCTGGGACACCGCGTGCTGTCTGCGGACATCAGTTCAAAGGATGTGAATTGGTGTTTTGTATTCTTCAAAGCAGAATCAAGAGGAGAAGAGCGCAGAGCCTAAATTGACCAGGAGTGAAAAGAATTTTGCACCGTGCCCTGAAAGGTGCAGAGGGGTTTATTAGTTGGTATAAGGCCGGCACTACTTCGCTTACTGATGTGAGGTGACTATGGCGGATTTCCGTTTTTATATTTTTCTTTAGTCAGCAACGAGGTCGCTGGTCTTAGAAGGCACATAACTACAATTTCAGATTACTAGCTAAACTCATTGGTTATCAATAACTTCTTTATCTGCTTTCCGAAGCACTTCCCTTTTTTTTTTTCTTTTTAAATGAGTCTGTGCTCCATCAAAGTGAACACAAATACACTCCTTGACTCTTTCACAGTAAGCTACTTAAAGCTTGTGTCGTGAAAGAGGAAGATGGTCGGCACCTGGGATCGAACCACGACGTCCGCACCAAATACTACGAAAGCCGGCGCTGTAACAGCTAGTCTACCAACCATTTGTCAGCCTCTTGACGTCATCGGGAACTCTATTGTGAATATCAATCGCAGAGTACAAGAATCCATCTCTATTTCTATTAGTTCCTGGATTGGCATAATTTTTGTTACTATAAAAATAAGTAACAATAAATACCTACTTAACTACCTATTGTATAATTTATTGATATGACTATAATATAATTTCAGACTCTTTACAATGTGTAATGAAATTTTATTGAGTGTTCATTAAGAAATCAGTTGGCCATTTTAGCCCTACAGCCATAACACATGGCTTTCACATTTCGTAGATGTGTTTTTATATACAAACTTAAATGGCCAAACTAAAGACACAAGATGTTAACATCTGCTCACACCGTTACTCAAGTTGAATTTATGCGTTGACAATTTACTGGTTATAAATTTATGGTAAATTAATATTTATGCGAGTTGTTCAGTTCTGGTAAATAATTCGAAAAAAGTTGCGTAAAAGTTACGTATTTCGATCGTTTTGAAAGGTGGAATCATAAAAAATATGAAGAAGTTTTTTACGTTTCTCTTCATTGTTGAGAGTCGAAGAGGTGTCCGAAACTATTCAATAAAAGTTGTGACAACTTATGATCGCGTGCAATTATTCATCGATACTATTAAATTTATTCTTCTTCCTCAAACATACACGCTCCTGTTGTGACCTCAGTTGGCGCTGGATCCTGCGCACTTTCAATGACCTCCTCCCACATCATGTCTATATCCCTCAGCTCTGCTTCGAAGGAGAGGATCTTCCTCGTTTTTCGTAATTCTTCTAAGGGATTTTGTTTCGAATGGCGGATACTTTTTTGTGCCAGGTTGTTTTTTTTCAAACATCAATATTATGCCCTTTCTCGAAGTCTTCAACCAACAAGGTCTTAAACACATCTGTCACAATCTTTAGAATGAATAACCATCCAACAAATCCATGCAAATGTCGATATTACGGTCGGTTCTAAAAGTATCTAGGTAGGTAATGCTGAATTATTGAATATGTGAGGGATCTAATGTATAATTTAATCATGATATTGACTATTATTCTGAAATGAAAAACCAAAATTTGAATTTGAAAAGCCAAATTTTTGCACACGAAATGATTCGAATGTGCACTTTGACACTGGGTTAACGTACTTATATGTATAATATTATATCACTAAACCCATGAATGTTCACATTGAAAAAATCAGAGTTAAGGTCGGTCATATTTAATTTTTTTTTTTTTAACTTTTTGGCATATCATCCGCAAGGGGGATGTTTTGGCCATATATTTAAATTATCTAGTCTGTGAATTATAATATTTTGTCACTGTTTTTTTCGGAATCAAACCGGATATGTAGATATTTATGGGCATAAGTATCTACATATATGTATAATTCTTTATGGCTATTTATTTTCATTGTGCGTATGTATCAATCTACGGTGTATACTTTATAACTTCTTACAATACATAAAATATAAAAAAGACACTTGAAATTATAGAAAACGTTCTAGTCCAGGTATTAGCTTTTTCTTGAAAGTGCAATTTTTTTTTTCAATGAATTTGTACTAGGAACGTGTATACACGCGCACTTCAATTACGCGACCTATCTTTAACAAGAAACTGAAATGACCGAACCTGCAGGTTTACTTAATAATAAAAAAAATTCATTCACGACACAATAATTAATTTGTAGGTGACTTTGTCAGTAATACATCTATATATTAATACGCGAAGCAAAAACTTTGTGACCATTTTTACGAAAATTGTGCGGACGGAGGAGTATAAAATTTCGCACACATAGTTTTTATAGAAAAGGAGTGGCAAATGCAAATATTTTTTTTTAGTTATGCATAAAACATACATACATTCAATCAATCAATCAATTCTCCCTTTTACACCCCACTCAGGGGCATAGGGAGGCAACAAGAGCTCTCCATTGCGCTCGATCTTGCGCAATGTTTATGACCTCCTCCCACACCATGTCCATGTCCCTCAGCTCTGCTTCGAAGGAACGGAACACAGTGTGAGAGGGTATTCCTCGTCTTCGGGACCCTGATGGGAGGAAGAACAGCGCTCTCCTCGGCCAACTGTCATTCGGCATCCTTAACACATGTCCCAGCCAAGTCCATCTACTCCCCACAATGGTGGAGGTGATGGGCTCACTCTGGGTGCACCGGCGTATAGCGTCGTTTGCGATGCGGTGGTACCATCTTACGCCCAGAATTCTCCTTAGGCACTTCATCTCAAAGGCTGAGACTTTTTGTGCCTGGGCGTTGGTCAGGTGCCAGGACTCACACCCATACAAGAGAATGGGCAACACACACGCATCAAACAGTGTTTACATTTCGTCTCGACACTAAACGCCGACGCTTTCCAAATCTTGGTCATGTTGTTAAAGACGCCACTTGCCATACCGATACGTATCGGGAGCTCAGCCCCGAGGTCACCAGAGGTGGTAATGGTTGCTCCCAGGTATTTAAATTTATCCACCCGGGAGACCTGGTGACCGTCGATGGTTATCGGTAGCTGTTTATCGGGGCAGGCATTACTCGCCATGAGCTCCGTGTTACTGGTATCGACTCGAAGGCCAAGGCGTGCTGTTTCGTCGCAGAGTCTTGAAACACTGCGCTGTAATTCCTCCACTGTCGTACTGAACAACGCTAGGTCATCCGCGTACTCCAGATCGCACAGTTCGCCCATTAGACCATCTCTCTGTGTTATCGGTATACATACCTCTTGCTCCTTGCATGGACTTTCTCAAGAGGAAGTCCATGACAATAATAAATATAAATGGAGCCAGTACGCAGCCCTGTCTGACTCCCGTGGTGATCCTGAAAACATACATTAAATCAATAAAAAAAAACATTACGCACACTACTGTAATGTTATATATTTGATACTCACACACACTTTCCGATGTTTTTGACATTGACACAGACGCATATTTAATTTTGTTTAAAATTGTGTGGTAAAATTGAGAAAATCTTTAATAATAATAGAAAAAACTTTGTAGGTACATAATATCAACATTTCAAATTTGACGTATCAATGTCATTGTTTTTTAAAGAAAATTGAAATAGCGCTCGCTCAGTGTTTGACAATGGAACCTTAGTAATATTCAATCTTATAATTTAAATAAGTTATGGTCGAATTTCGAGCACTGGTCGACCACTAGTAGGTAATAATAATAATCGTGTCACCATTCCAACGTACGCAATGCGTGATTCGCCTTGTGCGGGGATTGCTTTAAATAGCACTTATAAACTGTATCGGCGGCAATGAGGCCTATTTTGTTTTTTATAACAGACAGGTTGACACAAATATGCGCGATTGCGGGAGGTCAAGATCAAACCGGTTCGTAAAATTTTAATTACTTTGAACACTGCTAATCCCGAACCGACTGCGATACTACTATGTTCATGACATAATAATAAAACTGATAAAACTACATCAATGTTGATTTTAATTTTTTTTTATTACTTATTATTATATTAATTATTCACTGCATCATGATTGTTTCAAAATGTGTATAGGGGAACGGATTTACCGGATATTTTCAGTATCCACATCCCAAGAACAAGATTAGAATAATAAAAATAAATTGTCAATATCCGGGCAAATATAAAATTGTGGAATAAGTAATATAAAGCCGGTGGAACTTATTGCCTGAGGCAATTTTTTCCAGTCAACCGGTCCTGTCCAATCTGATAGTAGGCCAACCCCGGGTAGAAATTGCAAATTAATTTCTTTTTAACCCGAACGGGAATTGCACCCAGGACTTTTTGTAAGCACCTATACTTCTATAATTCTACCGAGATTCTTTTCTCTGCCATTTCTGTTAAGACAAAGAATGTGGAATTTCAAAATAAGGCACAATTAAAAATTTCAAAAAAATATTGAAATAATATAGGTACCTACTTATGTAATCACATTTTTTTTTCTCTCCAATTATTTTCAAAAACTTGCCAATTTATCAAACTCAACATTTTTTTGGCACGATGGTATCAGATAAACCCATTATTGTTTTTGTATCTGCTAACTATAATATTTAGCTAATACGGAAGAAATGTGTTTATCTGAAAAATTGGAGTCTCTGTAACCATTCATATCCTGTAAGTCAGAGTTTGACAAATTTTTAGCATAATATAATTAAAAAAAAAATGGTTTTAATGGAGTCTATTCTTGCAACAACATTTTATTTAATAACATAACATGTTTCATATCCTACACCGCCATCTCATGGATTTTTTTAAAGGTAGGTACACAACTATTTATTTTTATTTATTAACTAACTGACCCGTCGAACTTCGTATCGAAATAAATAATATGGGTACTCTAGGTTTTATGCAACAGAGCTCAAATTCGTATTTTAGTTATTTAACATGAATGACACGCTGCATTCATCCGGTCTGAGTTTATTTTTACATCAAAAACATATAACCTATGTTAATATGATGTGGGAAGAGGTCATCATTGCGCAAGATCGAGTGCAATGGAGAACTCTTATTGCCTCACTTTGCTCCTGAGTGGAGTTCAAAGGGAGTTTTAATTTTGATTGATTTGATGTTAATATGTAAAAAAAAAAATTTAGGTATGTCATTATATTCGATATTTCAATAATATTTTTGCTCAGTTAAAATAATATTGATTGATTAATCAAAGTACGATAAGGAACTTCTCCGTACCGATTCAAAATACGCATTGAGGTGTCAATACTTATTTTACAGATCACGCTGATTCCCGAAGAGGGTAGGCAGAGAGTATGGACTTCCATTCGCTCCAATCCAAACTCATTCGCTTCCTCCAAACGCATAACATTCCGCATACATGCTCTTCTATTCCTTTTGCTCCTGACTTGGCCCTCCTGTACGACGGCACTGATATGGTCGGACGATGTCATTCAAGGTCGGCCGCGTCTGCGTGCACCTATTCTTTCAGATTTATATATCATTTTAGTCATTCTTTCTTCGTTCATTTTCTTTACATGCCTAAACTTTCTTTCTTTATTCACTTTCATTCTAGTCACAACGCTAACATCCAATCCACATTCCTTTCTAATATAATCATTCCTCACATTATCAATAAGTCTCTTTCCGCATATCCTACGCAGTGAGCTCATTTCCACAGCATTTATTCCAACTTCCAAACTTTTCGTCCATGTCCAAGATTCACTCCCATTACTCCCATAAATCATGGATAGTATCAGGATTGCATTGTACATCAACTGTCGATTTCAGAGATATCTTCTTAGAGGTCTAAGTGCACCGCCAACCCTTCTCCCAGCCAATTTCCTTCTTTCAATCTCTTTTTCAAACCTTGCATCTCTTCTAAATAAATTACCTAAATAGACTTACTTCCAAGTTCTCGACATTCACTTTCACACAACATTGCGTTCTTAAATCTTCTCTTTCAAATAAATGGAAATAAAAAAAATGCACATTTAATGCAGTATCTGTGATTTTTTTCTATCTTCTATTACAACATGGTGGAAGTGTAACAATTTTTATTTTCAATAAAGAAACAAATGCTAGGTCATTAGCAAATAATATCCAGCTTCTTTTACATATTAACGATGCAGATTATATTTACGTTATATGTAGGTATGTACTCATCCTCTGTAAAAATCAGCCCATAAACGAAGAATTGATTTTCAAACAAACAAAAAAATATTCTACTTGTTCTTCAATATAATCATGTATTCCTTGTGTTAAAACTTATCAAAACTCCTTATAAAATGAACTTCAATTAAGTATAACTCCTTAATAGCAATGTTATATAATATACAATTTTGTTTGCTGGCGGTTTTAAAAATCTCTGTAAATAAAGAAAGTTTTCAAAACTCCTTACACTTCATTACAATAATGAATTCCTTGTATTAAAACTTACCAAAACTCCTTAAAAAAATAACTGCAATTGCAACAACAATCAATCCACTGACAGTTCTTTCAAATGTCAATTAATAAAAATTCAAAAGTAGAAGAAAATAATATTGTAAAAAGTACTAAAAAGATTACCTACTTTCTGTGTTTTCTTGCTACCTACCCATGCATTTTTCTTATTTTTTTCTTCTACATTGTCCTGATAAAAGCCTACACGACAAAAAAGAATTAGCGAAATCGGTCCAGCCGTTTAGGCGTGATGCGATGACATCGGGAAATAGCTCTCCATTTTTATAGTGTTCTTAAATTTTCTAATTTTCCATGCATTTTTCTTAATTTTTTCTTCTAATTCAACCTTCTCTTGATAAAAGCCTACACGACAAAAAAATAATTAGCGAAATCGGTCCAGCCGTTTGAAGCAATGCGATTACATCGGGAAATAGCTCTCCATTTTTATAGTGTTCTTAAATTTTCTAATTTTCCATGCATTTTTCTTAATTTTTTCTTCTAATTCAACCTTCTCTTGATAAAAGCCTACACGACAAAAAAATAATTAGCGAAATCGGTCCAACCGTTTAGGCGTGATGCGATGATATCAGGAAATAAATCTCCATTTTTATAGTTTTCTTAAATTTTCTAATTTCCCATGCATTTTTCTTAATTTTTTTGTTCTAAAAGGACACTCTCCTGATAAAAGCCTACACGACAAAAAAAGAATTAGCGAAATCGGTCCAGCCGTTTAGGCGCCATCCGATGACAACGCGAAATAGCTCTCCATTTTTATATATAAGCTTACAAAACATTTGAAATAAAGAATAACAATGATGCCCAAATGTGCCAGGGCAAACTTAAAAAAGCTTATAAAAATACAGTATTATTCCAGCACCCTTATTACTGGAATCTTATCTTATTAGTCTTGTTATTTAGTAAAGACATTATTATTTGTACTTTTATTTATAACTATTATTTTTTTTTGTAAGATGATTGGTTGGTTACATGATTTGATTTGAAGTAGTATTGCCCCAGAACAGACTTGTCTAGTGGGGCAGTAAATTCCAACAATAATTATATATGTAAACTGTTTGTTGTGTAATTGCTAATGGAAATAAAAATAAATAAATAAATAGAAAAGTACAAAGTGCAGTACAAAGTATAAAAGAAAAAAAAACATAACAGTCTCTCTCACACACACAAACACCTTCACACCCTCATTCACTCTCATTCACATACACAGCATATAATAAGTGAGACAACTACTTGATAATATAGACAACCACTCTTTACATAAATAGTGCAACTACTCTATACTTACCTATACAGGGTGTTATGAAGAACGTTAGCCAAACTGGTAGGGTATTATATAGAGGGGACCATTTCCAACATCGTTCCCATACATCAAAATGTATACAGGTTGTTACTTTTTTTTCTAGGATTTTTTTAAAAAATTTCGCAAAAATCCCAAAATTTTACCTCTTAGTGTCTATAACTTTTTTATTTATCAACCAATCAGAAACATTAAAATTTTTGTATTATATACATGCTTATTCAGATAAACATGAAACTTGATTAAAAATCAACGCAAAAAAAGATATGATCCGATATAATCCAAAAAACGGTCTGAGAAAAAAATAAGTAAATTTTTTAATCAATTTTAAAAATATTTAGAAAAATGGTTGAGTTCTTAATATAACATCAAAATTTCTCTGAAGTCTCTTCTTTTAAATGATATATTGCAAGTGTGTACAACATATCCAAAAACAAAAAATAAAAACCAAAACTAATCTTGTCTACTCTAGCAAGAGCCACATCATTCATCCTATAATCGGCAAATAAAGGATTTCTTATCCTTGAGTAAGTCATCACGTGACACTTCGGTGTACTAAAGAACAATTCATTGGCCCTTGACCATTCAGTTACTCCGTCAATGTCTTCCTGGAGTTTCGTTGCGTCATTTTCACTTGAAATCTGTCTATAAAGTTTGAGATCATCTGCATAGAGCAAAAAATCTGAATTTTTAATGTACATACCAATGTCATTAATAAATACTGTGAAAAGTAGAGGTCCCAGGTTAGAACCTTGTGGAACACCAGAGAAAGTGAAAAAGGTGCCAGAATCATGATTTCCAAAACTAACATACTGCTGCCTATCTCTCAAGTAGCTAGCCATATATCGTAATAGTCTGTCAGACAAACCAAATGCATGCAATTTTAATAGAAGTTTATCATGTTCAACGCGGTCAAATGCCTTTTCAAAGTCTGTGTATATAACATCAACTTGCAGGCGGTTATCTAACCGCTTTTCGATAAAATTGTTGAAACACAGCAGATTTGATACAGTGGATCTTCCAGGTCTAAACCCGTGTTGTTCGTCGACTAAAGTTTGACCAAGGCTATCCCACATTCTCCTGTGCAAGATAATCTCCAGAAGTTTAGCTGGAGCGGACAATATCGCGACCGGTCTATAATTCTGCACATTCGCTTTATCCCCTTTTTTGTGAATCGGACAGACCTTTGTGGTTTTCCATACTGAGGGGAAGCATTCAAACCTTAATGATAAGTTAAAAAGATAATATAAAATGTCTCGCAATTCAGTGCCCACTTCCTTTAGCACGTACGCTGGAATTTGGTCAGGCCCTGATGATCGTTTCGGCTTTATTTTCATTATGCTATAATCGATATCATTATACGTCACATTCGAAATATCACAAACAGTAGAGGTATTCGAGGGAAATGAGTGAAAAGAGTCAACATTCAAGAGTGGCTTAGTTGTACTGTATACAGATGCGAAATAGTTCGAAAATGCATCAGCAATTTTTTGAGGATCCGTATAAGCAATGTTGTTATGGATCATCTCCTGGGGATCATTCGTTGTACTTTTTTTGGAGTTGATAAAACTCCAGAATTTTGTTGGGTCTCTACAAATATTATCCTCGTTTGACTCGATATGATGTTTGTAACAAACACTAATATCTTGCTTTACAGATTTACGCAATTCCGAATATCTAGAGTATGCCAGAGAAGATTTTGTCTTCTTCCATAGCTTGTGGAAAAAGTGTTTTTTCTTTATATTTTTAATCAAGTTTCGGGAAAACCATCGAGGATAATCATTACAATAATTGTTCGCATAAGAACCAAAACAATCGTCAAAAATACTATTTATAATCGAGTAAAAACCCTCAACAGCGTCGTCAATGTTCGTTGCACTGTAAACCTCAGCCCAAGTGTGCTCCGCTATTTTTTCTTTAAGAGACGCAATGCCGTGTTCATGGAACTTCCATCTTAATCTGACATTATTGCTATGAGTGTTAAAATATTTTATATTATGGGATGGCAATGCGATGTTCACTCTGAGCGTCGGATGATGTGCATCCTCGGCAACTAATGGAAAATCGTGCCTATTAACTACCACTAAATTTTCATCAATATTTGTATATACACAATCCAAAATACGATTATTAAAATTTTTAATGTGATTTAGTTGTTTCAAATTGAAAGATTCCAAAAAAAAAGACAATTCGTCACTAGAATAGTTACAAGAATGCAAATTAAAATCTCCCAATATTAGGATGTATTTGTCATTTAAAATATTTCTTGACATTTCCAGCTTTTCAAAGAAATTTGAGAAGGAATCTCGGTCTGAATTAGGGGGGAAATACACAACACAAACAAAAATAGTCACTCGTTTAAATGTAAGTCTTATCCACATGTCCTCGCCGTCCGTTTCCATGATATTCATTCTCTGTACTGCTTGTAAATGTTTAGAGTAAACAGCCAAAGCTACACCTCCACCTCGTGATTGTCTGTCTCTACGAAACACAGTATACCTGTCATCGAATAATTCCGCATCAAACACTCCAGGATGAAGCCACGTCTCTGTCAAGGCGATAATGTTCATACTTTGTGCAAGAAGATTACAAACAAATTCATGTGTCTTCGTGTTGAGCCCCCTGACATTTGAATAGAGTAAATTAATATTCACACTATTATTGCGATTGCTCTGGGATAGTTGCTGCTGTCGCCGCCCGAGATTCTCTCCGAAATATGGCATTGATTTCCTTTGTTTCCGACCGTCGACCTCTCGATCTCCGAAAGAACATATACATTATAGATGGCTACCAAGAACATTTATCTACATATTGATGCGTTGGGCCTATGCATGTCGCGCAAGGATACGACAGACAGACCAAGAACCCAGCCAGAAACTCTCTGCCCGAGAATACAAGGTTCAGTTAGGTATTTCACGAATGCTCTCAGGCAGGCAGTTAAATGTTCTAGGCGCAACATATGAGAATTGTCGCTACCTCACAATAAAAAGATAAAAAAAATTCTGGTGACTCTTCTCTGTTGAGATCTCTCATGTCCGACACGAGACTTAATGAAATATTGAAGAAAGTTATCATATTATGAGAACTTTCTTCACAAACAGATGCGCTATAGATAGGGTTGCCATACGTCCCGTACTTATTCAGACCCTCCCGCCCCGTATTGCTACATGTCCCGTATTTCATCCCTTCGAGTAATATTATCCTTGTTATAAGGAAATAATTTCTATAGAACAGCAATAGGAAAAATAGCAGGAACGTTTTATTAACTTGCCTGTAAACATAGTTTCCCTTTCTTCCATAGTTTTCCTTCCTTTATGGTATTCTATCTCTGGATTTTCTCTTAGTCGTACTTTCTGGGACACCCTGTGTAAAATGAAATAAATGTCCTGCTGCCATACGGTACACTCGATCAAGACAGTTGACAGATGGAATAATATCTGACCGTGATAATGACAAGAGAGCTGCTATGTATTGTCTGCGCAAAATTGATGAAATAACACATCCTTGACATTTGACTTAGGTATCTATAGGTTAATGATACCCACATGTGCCGTGTGTCCGTACATTTTTATGTTATTAGTCACACTGAGTGATCTCCGTGACAAATCTATATACTGCACTGAGAGTAGGTATAATTATTAATATTATGATTGAAATATTCTGTTTACCAATATTCTTTGTTATCATCTTTAGGCCATTTTTTTGGTAGTTGGAGTCGTCAAAATACAGGTGACTGGTAATTAGACCAGTTCCTTGAAAGTGATTACTAGAACTTATAAGCAAAAATTTTGTTCCCATTAACCAGGGGTCTAATACTAGTGGTTTTCAAATTATTTAGAGTTTTTTTTTTCAATTTTCTACCTTTTGACCTAAAACTGAAAATTGTGAAAAAAGTTCGGTAAAATTTGGGTTTAATGGAGTCTATTCATCCAACAACATATACAATAACGTAACACGCTTCACATGAGACTTATTTCCTACTACACTGACATCTGTTGGATTTTTTTTTATAAGTTATTCAACAATGGGACAGTATGAGACAGTAACAATGGGACAGTATGAGACAGTAACAAAAATGGTTATAGTCATATCCTGGCGCCAAATATATGACAGCAGTCGCAGTCTTTAAATTTGGTTGCTCTCTTGTTCTCAATAATTTCCAACTTTTCTTCTCTATTTTTCATTAATTATTAAATTTCTACTTGTTTCATACATGAGAGTTTTCGACATGTTGAGAATTCTCATGATTAAGAGTTTCGGAGACAAACATTACCACCTTATGGCGAACGTTGTTAACGTAAAGTGATCACACTAAGACAGCCTTCGAAATAACAGTAGAAGACGGTCGTAAGCCCGTAGTGGTTTGTTCCATTTAAAAATCGAACATTAGTAATGAATTTTCAGAGTCCTTAGTTGTTATTTTTTCTAATGGATGAAGTGTTTTTATTAAAAACTTATGGCCCGTCGAACTTCTTCCCGCATCCGAATCCACAATAATTATTACATAATGCAATATTTATATAAGTTAAATTAATTCGGTTTTTACTTCATAAACTGTATTTAATTCATGTAGGTAATTAGTCAAATTATTTTTTTTACTCTGAGTTAGGTCGAAGTTCGACGGGCGGGTCAGCTAGTAGCTGATAAATGAAAAAAATGGATGAAGTAAATGTAAAAAACTCTCAATGTTTTAAATTTACTAGTCAGTTTTTTTTATTTTGATATTTCGAAGGGGGTTTCTCCAAAAAAGTATCATACACTTGACGTACAAATAGGAAAAACTTCCCCAATAAATAGGCTTTCTAAAATAATAATAATATGTATAAATGTTCTCCATTTTACCACAGTTTTGGAAAATAAATCTTATTAAATGATCAAAAGGTCTTCCAGCATTAGTACAATATTTATAACTTATAGAAACCAGAAAATAAATATGAAAAAATTACAATTTAAAGATTGAAGAATCTTATCAAAGCTATTTTGAGTGTAATGTGTTCAAAATAACTTCACGTCAGCCTATTTAAAATGAATATAAAGTAATAAAATGATCCAAATAAAAGTAAAATTCAAATAGAGTCAACACACCCATTTAGCATATTATTGATGTTGCCAAATAATGCTTGTTCAACAAGAATATTATACTTCTTTGCATTTCTCTGAAACTCCAATAAACATTACGAGGCAACTCGTTGTACAAAACTAAGCTTATTGTTTCCTATTTTTTTTCATTCCATTCATTTGGTCACGGTATCAAGAAACTATTTGTTACTTGGAAATACTTAAATCGTTCGCCATAACTCAAAATTCATTGGTTGTATTATCTGACGAAGAAAAATAAAACAAAAGGGCTTTTAAAATCTTTGTCATCTTTTTGCAGCTCCATACTTAAATAATATCAAGAATAATTTCAATAATTTATCAACTTAGCTGCTTAATGATTCTACATTTGTGAACAAGATAATAGACCATTAACGGCCACGTGGATTTTGACATTAGAGGCATAAACATATACAAAAAGTTTGAGTTGGTATGAGTGTGTTTATACATAAACCCATCACTATGGTTTGTGTATGTGTGGTGTGTGTGTGTGTCGCCATTGCCGCCATTTTGCATCCAGCCTAATGTCAGATTACGTCATCCTTTAATGGGCTATAGTCAAAATATTGTGCTTACTTGTTGCAGACCCGCTGTTTCGTATGGTGGTTTTGCGGCTAGTATTTAAAATAATGTGTATCTATGTAAAATGGTTTGATTTTTTTTATCTATTTTGAGCAATTTCTAAGTAATTACATATATCGTACCTACATAGTTATGTATAAGAATACCGGATTGCTTACTATTACTAGCGTTTTAAGTAGGTTGATAGATAGTTAGTACATAATATTCAATGGGATGTTTTCTGGGGAGCTTCCGACAAGACACACTAGGTGGCAGAACTTCTAATCAGGTCTATTGTCAAATTCAGTGCTGCCAACGTAGAGATGTTTTTTTTCAGTGATGCCAACGTTGTGAAGTTTGTTTTCCATTGTGTTGCTAAGAAGTTGTTGATTGAGTTGCTAAGAAATTGTTGATTTTGTTGCGCATAAATTTGAGAATAAATCTCAGGGGTGCTGTTCTGTATCTTCTTGTTTTCTGTTACGGTATTTTTTAATTTGTATTTAGGTAGGTATATAAAAAAAGATGAACAATTTTATTTGTAATAGTATGTAAAAAATGTACAATGATTACTCTAAACCTATTGTAAGTTATCATGTATAATAATAATATATAAGTTTTTTAATTTGAAATAAACTAGAATGATATTTTGGAGGTTAGATTGTGAGCGACCATAAGAAGAAGAAGAAATAAATCGCCCCCGTTGGCAACACTGAATTTGACAATAGACCGGATTAGCAAGGGCGCCTCTAGCGGCACAAAAAGGAAAAAAAACATCCCATTAAAAGTAAATTAATAAGAACTTAAAAAAACAAAATGTTTCTTCACGAGGTAGGTCCTAGCTGCTTCTAAGCCTTTCAATCCTGATCTATCCCTGGCTTCCTTTTCCACTTTATTTATCAATATAAAAATAAATCTGGGTTCCCCCAAAATGAACACAAATACACTTTTGATAACTAGGTATCATTCATTGAAGGCATAGCTTGTGTAAAAAGCAAGAAATATATTTATTTTTTGTAAAATGAATTTGTGCTCACTCAAAGTGAACACAAATACACTCCTTGACTCTTTCACAGTAAGCTAAGTAAACTTGTGTCGTGAAAGAGGAAGATGGTCGGCACCCGGGATCGAACCACGACGTCCGCACGAAACAGTACGAAAGCCGGCGCTGTAACCGCTGGTCTCCAACCACTTCATTGAAGGTGTACTTAGTTGTGCGTATATATATTTGTATATAATTTAATTGTTGTTTAATTGACAAGCTATTTAAATGGCCTAATGGAAGCCATTTCACTTGCTGCAATTTTTTTTTCATGACTTTCACTATGAAATGTTTTTGGTCAGAAACACTATAAGGAGCTGCAATGATTGTTTTGCAGGTTTTTCTTATTTTTTGTGTTATTATATTTAAGTTAATAAAAAGTGTTAAAAATAGCCCCCCCCCTCCCCTTTAGAAAATTTTCTGCGGGCGCCGATGGATGTCAACTCAGGTCATTATAATATTATAAAAAAACCGTTTGACTAAAAATGCTGGTTACGCCACTGAATTTCTATACATTAATAATAGAAAAACAGTATATAGGTACATTACATTTTAAATTAATGTTAATAAATTTTGTCTTGTGTTTGTAGAATCGGTGTCATTGTTGATAACACCAAATCTATTGCCACTTATTGGTGATATAAATAGTATTTAAAATGGAGCTCCATTCAAAATTGTTCAGTTGAGTTGTGTTACTAAAAACTAAAAACGCAACAACACTGCATTTTAATTGTTTTTGTTGATAGTTATTTTATTAAAATAAATAGTGATAGCCTTATACAGTATCTACAAACAAAGTAAGTACACAGATAAGACAATAATAATTATAATTATACACACAAATAAAATAGAAAATTTATGACAGCATCGCATCGGTGAGTTTGGGGGCGTCCATTAATCACGTGATGTTTTTTTGCAACTTTTTAGACCCCCCCTCCCCCCTGGTGATAGTTGGTGATGTTTCAGGATACCCCCCCCCTCCCCCTCGAAAATCACGTGTACTTTTTTAGTACATAAAATTACGAAACTTATGATTTTAATTTTCATCAATTTTTAAAATTTCTGAAAATGCAACTGTTTTTCTTCAAATTCATCAGAAAAATAAATGCACGTGATTTTCTTACTAGACCCCCCCTCCCCCTACGTGATCTTTCGTGATTTTTTTCCAGACCCCCCCCTCCCCCTTTTGGGCTCACGTGATTAATGGACGCTCCCTTTACGAACAAGAATTTGATATCGAATTTTCCCACCAGGAGGCGCAGCGTATCAATCGAAAGAACTATTTTTAAGCAGTTATGTACCGTAGGTACATAACTGCTTAAAATGTACTGTAGTAGTCACACGAAGAATATTTTCATGAATGAATTTCATCGAGTAATAAAAACTCAGTTTTTGTTTTACTTTATTGTAAAATAAATTATTTACTTAATGTATTTTAAAACTTGCGTAGTAAGTTGTTACGATATTAATGAAATTATGAACAAACTAGCACCGAAACCTGTTGTAGGACTGGCATCGTTTCTTAAAGGGGCCAAGTTTAGCTTTATCACGTTGTGGACTGTAAACTATTTGTCATTTTTTCCCATACTTAAAGTTTTATGCGGGAACCTCTGATGTAATATAACATATTTCTTCGACATGTTATGATTGTTTTTGGTTGTCATGGTAACGAATATCGACGAAAATTTAAATAGGAAAAATAATATATCTCGTAGTTTGTTTTGGCATTATCGAGTTACGAACGAACTTCCCAATTAAGTAAAGTGATAGGAGGAAAGAAAGGTTTACTTTGACTATAAAAAGCAGTTCTTTTGTTTCACCTTAGAAGGAGTTATAATAAAAAAGTGTTGAATAAAAAAATAACGATACATTTAGATAAAATGTAAATAGGATAGGCAGGTACTTTCTAAATATTTCTCGGCGTTAAGAATTTTTTTTTCCGGTTTGAAAATAGCTCAGACGCTGTCTATATCATTATTTTTCTAGTGTAAACAATGGCAACTCATGGTTATATCGAGTATGTACGTACGTAATAAGCATTTCTAGGTTAACTACTGGCCATTGAAATCATACCAACATACATACATTCCTACTAGGTACCTAGCAAACAATCTCAACGTCATTCGATCAAAACTAACCGCGACCAATAGGCCTGTTTCGATTTATTTTGAATTTTTCTTGCCGAACATCGTTCAAAATTACGTTTATTCTGCAAAGATGGTAAATATAAAATTACGTTTTATCTGTTACCTAAATCTTATAAATAATACAGTAAGTAATAAGATTTTCCATATACAATTATCATGACATAATGACACTCATAGACATAATGTTGATTATATTGTCATTAACTTCATAATAATAATATGTACCAACCAACAGTTTTATCGAGAAACAGCTACACAATATTATATTTATTACATGTACCAAGTATTTTATTATTTTTTTAGACATCTTTTCTGTTAATATTGTCACGTTAAACGCTTGTTTGTTTTTCTCATTTTAATTTTTGTTAAACGATTCGTAACATTATTTGACGTCACATAACCATAGATGAATATCGTTTTATTGTTGTTATTATTATCTTTGTAAAATGGCGGAAAATACATCTGTCACCTGTCAATCATAATTTTGCTATTCTCTGTGGACAACAAACTATAAAATAATGAACAGATACCTACCTGCGTACCAAACCGCTTTTTGTCACAAGATATTATTCATTATTATGTATGATTTGGTTTAGTAATGAATTTTATTTAACACGCAATTGTTTCATTGATTTTCAAGTTATTTGAATTACAAATAAATTAATAATTCTCTAAACAGACGGAGGAAAATATAGCCTAAGGCAGTCGGGAATCGAACTAGGGACCTCTTGATCACGAATTGTCACATTATACAACTAAGCAACCAAAATCAGTAATTGCTAAGCATAGGTTTCTAATTTTAAACGCCAAAGAGTTCAAAAATACAACTTTGAGATGTTTTAAGATTCGTTCTGTCCAAGGGGACAATTTGAGAGGAAATTTAGTTTTGTTGGAGGGATTTGATATATAGTTTTGACAGACACGATGAGAAGAAAAATCAAGTTTTTTTTAACACCATACCGTGTCACTGTAGGATCAGGCAGAGAGAACAATACCCACCTTTTTATATCTTCGCTTTTTTCTGCAACAATAACTTACTTCCTACAATCTACTTCCAATGGTGTCGCCAGCCTACGGCCCAGGGGGGGGGGGTAATTTAACCCATTAATAAGCTATTCTCCGTATACCCTATATTATGGAGTACGAGAAAAATATGAATTTTAGGTATAGGCAAGAGTAGAGTTTTTCGATTTATCGTCAAAGCACGGTCTTAGAACTTTGGTTGCTTTGCAGTTAGCTACATTTTTTTATTCCATTCCATTTAAAAATCGAACATTAGTAATGAATTACTAGAGTCATTATTTGTTATTTTTTCTTTTACATTTTTTTAATCTGTAGGGGCAGATGCCCTCTTTTGCGACGCAATGTCTACTTTTTCAACCTATCTGGGCCTGGGCTTACTCAAAGTGAACAATACGATTACCTACTAATACTGTACGATTTTTAAATGGTATGAACAAACCAGTACGGGCTTACGACCATCTTCTACTATTATTTCGAAGGCTGGCTTAGTATGATCACTTTTCGTTAACCGTTCGCCATTAGTTAGGTGATAATGTTAATTCCCGAATATTACGAGAAATTTTAACATGTGGAAAAATCCCATGCCCCGGGCAGGATTCGAACCTGCGTCCCTCGTACCGTGCCGAGATGGTAACTACTGGGCTACTGCCCCGACGCTAATTCCTTCATAATACATGTATATAACAAGTAGCTGATGTTAATGAGATATAGAGCCATCTGTTGTAATTTTTTGAGAATATGACTATTTCCATTTTTGTATATGTCTCATCTTTATTGCCTATTGGCTTGATTGGTACACAACGTTCGAAGTTTATCTAGAACACAAAAACACTTGACATCTTTCACTCTAAGCAAAGCCTTGACTTTATTCTTTACGTTACTTGTTAGATTCCACTCTATTACTACTCTTCCTCTCAATCTGTTTTGCAGTCCATCTTTGTATTGCTTGCTGCAAATGCTTCTAAAACAGACGTAAACACCGCCATTGTCTATCTGACGTTTCAGTGTCAGCGAAACAACACGTCAAAGTCCGCACGACTGCGAGTGTTGCCTGAAGACAAAATTTCATTATTGTAAGAAATAAAAATAAAAAACTGTTTTGGTTGTTTTGTACCTTTTAAACATTGTTATTATACCTTTTAAATTCGTCCAAAATGTACTATTTAACAACAATAATTATTGTCTTTTTATGACGTGCTCCTAAATAATATCTGGTCCGGGCAGCATTCTTCCACGAACATTCGATGAGACGCGATAGAAAACTCATAGAAGAAGTTATAAAGTTATTGAAAATTCTTCAAATTCATTTGTTCCATAGTTCGCCTTTACGATAGGGAGAATGAAGAGTTTCATAGACTTGCTGACAGCCGTTTGTTCCCCCGTGAACATGACTAACATCTTCTAACGTTTCTGAAATTTCAATAGGTATAAAAAAACTTCCAGTTTTATACCTATTAAAATATAACAGTATCACCATGTCAGGGAACTAGCAAAACACACGCCATTATTTAGATTAGAATCACACATTGTTAAAATTGTGAAATGAATGGTCTTTAAGATGAATGTCAATAAGACAAATGTGCTTGTTTTTGAAAAAAGATTTAAGAACGCAATGTTGTGTGAAAGTGAATGTTGTGAACTTGGAACAAGTGGATGAGTATGTCATGAAGGTGTGAAAAGGAGATTAAAGACGGAAGCTGGCTGGTAGAAGGGTTGGCGGTGCACTTAGACCTCTAATGAGAAATATCTAATAACGTATCTCATAAATCCAAACAGTTGATGCACAATGCAATCCTGATTCCATCCATGATGTATGGTAGTGAAACTTGGACATGGACGAAAAATCTGGAAGTTGGAAATAATGCTGTGGAAATGAGATCACTGCGTAGAATATGCGGAAAGCGACTGATTGATAAGGTGAGGAATGATAATATTAGAAAGGAATTTGGAGTGGATGTTAGCGTAGTAACCAGAATGAAAGTGTATAAATTAAGGTGGTTTGGACATGTAAAGAGAATGACTAAAAGGATATATAAATCTGAAAGAATGGGTGCACGCAGACGAGGCCGACCTCGAATGACGTGGTCCGATCATATCGGTTCAGTCTAAGAGGAGGGCCAAGTCAGGAGCAAAAGGAATAGAAGAGCATGTATGCGGAATGTTATGCGTTTGGAAGAAGCGAAAGAGGTGTGTTTGGATAGGATAGAATGGAAATCCGTAGTCTCTGCCTACCCTCTTTGGGAAACGGCGTGATGGGTAAAAACAATATATCTCGATTATACCTACATCAAACAAAAATGCCGCATCATTTGTATCGAGGATATAAATTAATTAAGCAACCATAAACAAAAAACGCAAACAGAATAATATAGTTCAACCATAAAAAAACAGACAGACGAGACGGAAATTTAACAATCTGCCCCCAAACAACATTACATTGGAACTGAGACGCAGTGCCATTGACGCAACGACCCTCTACAAAATCTGCCACTCCTTACTTGACGTCCCTACTCTCCTGCCTAAAATAAACTTCAAAGTACCTACCAGCATACGAATACATAGACCATTTTATGTTAAGACAAGCAACACTAATGCTGGACAAAGGAACCCCATAAACAGACTCATGACCTCATACAACAAACTCCTGATCGACGTAGATATCTTTGGACTTACGCTCCCCGCTTTCAAGACCACTACATTACAGATACTAAAGACGATACATACTCCGACATAATGAGACAGTCCCTTCTCCCATCCTTTCCTTTCCTTTCCCGCCACTCCCTACTCCTCTTTTATACATTTTATATTTCTATGTATTTTTTGTTGTTTGTCTGATGTGTGTGTGTGTGTTCTGAGTGGATGTGTGTATGAATGGTGACTTATAATTTTATTTAACTTTCTTTTCATTTCTACTTGTTTTTTTTTCTTTTGTTTTGTATGTATATACCTACTTTTTTTTCTCTCTCGTATATATAATATGGTGAATGGTGATTGAGGACGAATGACTAAGGATATTAGTAAATGCTGAAAAGTAAAGACTTCCAAGGATGCATGAGTAATTGGGTGACAGTTGACTGAATATTGTTTTCGTTCATATATTGTACTTTATCATAACTGTTGTCTGTTCATGCGTTACAAATAAATAAATAAATAAATAAATAAAAAAACATAATCATGATGTGCTTAAATAAGTTATTAATAGTATTCCAATATCAGTTAAATATAGTTCACATCCAACATCATTCCTAAGACAAAAACCATCTGCTACTGGAGAGTTGTACCGACCTATTTATGCACTACCAAGATTCGTGGTGTAAGGAATCAACGATATTTTTACTATAGATGACTCAGTGAAAGTCTTATCACCTTTATCCTAAGCCTATACTTACTTCATTTCCAATCACTCAAAAAAAAAATACGCACCTTCATTGTAAAGCGTCTGACAGGTAGAAACACTGAATTGTTGTTTTTTTCTATTTACTCGCATTTATTCCAGATATTCTCACCGTAAAAAAATTTGTCCTGAACTTCACAAAATGTTTTTAAACCAAGTCGATTCCGACCGGCGCAAATAATGTTTCTATGCATTTGAATGGGGATAAACACAGCAAAAGCAGGAACCCGCTTTCCGGCATGCCCATTTAAATGCAATGAAACCATAGACAACAATCTTTGAGCCGGTCGGCGCGGGTCTGAATCGCCATTCTACGTGTTCTTACCTTTACGGCTCGCTTACACTAAATCAGATATTTGGCCGTACGGCAACGTACGATTGATCGAACACCTTTAAAGAAAGATACCGCGAACACAAACACGCCAGTCACTGTCCGGCATCGTACGTTAACGTACGAATGGGTAAAGCCACGGCTAGACTATGGGCCATGCTGGCCAAATAGAGGCTCTGGGCCAGCATGGGCAAGTAGTGTGGCCGCTTCACAAATGACCAAAATCCCCAAATATTTGACATTGGCCATTACATGTTTACTTGTCGATCGAGTCCGCAAGTATTCACCAATATTGGACAAATGTTAACAGCTGTCATGTCTTCCATGTTGTTATTTTCATAGTGTTTTGTACATTTTTTTTTATAATTCAGATAATGATAAATAATGGAAGTTGACAATGATAATATCATATTATGGCATTAATTGCAGCATCCTATACAGTGATACATGTGGCATCTACTTTTCCGTTATTAAAAATAATGAAAAACGCAAACGGCAAAGTCGGTGGTGGATGCTTTCTTTAAACCACTCGAGTATGTATGTAATGTACCCATGATTCTTGTTTTTTTTTTATCAATATCTTTTATTTTCATTTATGTTATAGTCCAAATCAACCTGTAAGAGCTAGGTAAATTTATACCTACCAATAAACATCAATAAAAATAATTGAAGGTTAGGTTTAATAAAATTATGAATGTTTTTATTGTGTATATTTGTGAATTGGAAATTATGTTAAAATATCCTTTTTGTCCAGAGAGATAAACTCTCTTGAAATTCCCCACTCAGATATATACTCAGTATACAGTGAATAATTGGAGATTAGATGTAAAATGATGAATAAAAACAAGAATTAATGAGAATTAATCAATAAATCAGTGATAGAAACATTGTGTAGCAATCTAGCCTCGTGCCAGCTGTCAGAGTTGGGCCAATAGTGTAGCCAGGTGTACAAGTATATTTGCCAAATGTTTCTACTTGCCAATGCTTGGCCAGAGCCACTATTTGGCCATCCTGGACCAGCATGGGCCATAGTATAGCCGTAGCTTAAAAGGAGAGCGGCTACACTCTCCGGACGTTCAACCGTGGAATCCGAATTTGTTCGGATTTATCGGAAGTCGCACGTACGGGCGTAACTAAAAATAGAATAAATTATGTAAAAGAGAGCGTACCTACATATTGTTTTGAAACTCAATATTGGTTGCTTGGTGAGTAAATAAATCGAGTTGTCAAATTATTTATTTGCCCGTACGCCGTACGGCAACGTAGGGCTAATATCGGATTTAGTGTAAGCGAGCGCGGCATTAACGTTCAGTCGTTCTTGTATTTTACAGAGACTAGCGAACTGCTATATAGTTTTATAACTATACTAGCTAGTTACCCGTGGCTTCGCTCACGTGTTACTGTATTTGCTTTCTCTTCCTAAACAATGCAGAATTAATTATATTCGCATCAAAATTAATAATAATAAGAAACATCATCAACATTTCTTTTTTTAAATATATATTCTAAAATTTCCATTAAATTACTATATTTTTATTTATATTTGTCGTTATTAATCTGTATTTAAAAAATATGTGCTTCTTATACAAATAGAATCAGCCCGCGAACTTAAAAAGTTCGCTAACTTGACTGACATTGTTCTATGAGAATCCCAAAAAATAACTCGAATAACTTTTATTCCATCAAATGACGTTATTTGAAATCAATTTTTATATTGCTGGATATGAATAAAAAAATATTCAGGTCTCGAAAAGCAATGAAATTAGTGATCTTTAAAACACTTATTTCTATCTGCTTTGGGCATTTTTCAAGCTACAGACGTTTTTTTAACATTTCAATTTATATCTTTCACGTTGATTTGTTGTTGTTTGTCTGGTCGTAGGTTCGAAATTTAGTTCATAAATATCTTATCCTGAGCAAACACGACATAAAAAGAATAAACGATATCGGTCCAGCCGTTCACAAAACTGTTAACGTTCCGAACGTTAACGTTTACCAAATTGAAAATGGTTTCCAAACAAAAAAAATTGCGTTTCGTCTTCAATATAATAGCAGCGTCGTAATACTTCCAAAGATTTTAAGGTAACGTTTAACGTTAATTTTGAATAACTGACAGAATTATTTTTTTGACTCGGAATTTGGAACAGCATTGTTTAACGCACGTTGAACAACAGTTTTTACGTTATCTCTATGGAAATAACAACAAATTGTTAACGTTGGAGCTGTCGTTAATATTTCGACTTGGCCTCCAGGCGTGATGCGATGACCACGTAAAGTAGGTCTCCATTTTTATAATAACGTAATATTCTCCCTTTCACAAATCACTCTTTGAGGGTGGAATGCCTAATTAATAAAAAAAAAATATTCTCCCTTTTAAGCCCCCCCGCTCACCGCAAGCCAGCCCGGAGGAAACTAAATTTGCCCGATTGCCAAAAAGCCAGCCGCACACAAATCAAGCCCGTGGCGGTTCCCCCCAAACCACCCCATAATACGGGAGGCCTTGGACCCACTCAGGAGAATAGGTTTGGCATAAAGAACTCTCCATTGCGCTCGAAGTCGTCCGAGGCTCATTGTGCCTTTTCTAAACGGTTGAGGTTTAAGGAAGTGAGGTGGTCAACTCAGTATTCTTATGGTATAAGTAATTGGCGTTCGACTATAAACGAATTTTCGACAATATAGAGTAGGAAGAAAATTAACTGTCCACTGTTTATATTTTTTATTAGATGAAACGGATATCGGCAACTATCCGATATCCGGTCTATCCGGCGGCGTAAATAATATCCTGCCGGATACCGGATAGTAAAAAGAGACATGTTTGGATAACTCATTGATTTGTTTATTAAAGTATCACTTAAGAAATACACCTTATAATCACAAAATAAATTCTACAACTTAGAAAATTGATTATCAAGCATAAGGTAAATTATGGAGAGTAATTCTATATAATATTTCGTTATATAGACTATTAGACTATATAGAGGAAAACAGCAGCTTTGCTGGTCTTCGTAAGTAAGGAAAGTTTAATAAAACAACGTTTCGTCATATATCATCCTGGCTGAAGATGCAGATAGTTTCCGCGATTTTTGGAACAATAACGTTCCGGCAACGGAGTCAGTCCAATTGGTATATACCGCCTACGTAAGCGTAATTCATGCGTTGTACCCATGGTAATTTACGCACTGGCCGGGCTCTAGTAAGGACTTCTTTAGCATTCTGCGAATTTTATAAATTTTTGAAAATAAAAACACCGATATTTTAAGGGGAGCGCTTTTCTTCCTACCGCAAGGGTTCCGAAGACAAAGAAGATCTTCTCATACCGAGAGGGTCTTCCTCGTATTCTGCTCCTTCGAAGCAGAGCTGAGGGATCTGGAAATGGTGTGTGAGGAGGTCATAATATCCGGCTAACTGCTATCCCTTTCGTCTCTATTTTTTATACGTTCCAGTGGACAGTTAATTTTTTCGCACTATACAGTGACGAAATGATATGGTCATTGACTTGCCAGTGTTTTCAAAACAATTATTTACGATCTATCCTAAAATGATGTGAGGATTTTGTAGATAATTTTAAAATTTAATATTTTGCACTTTTACTACATTTGATATAAAATAATTTACCTATTGACTTCATAATACTATTTACCTTTTTTCAACATAATATTATATCAACTTGCTATTCATGGTTTACGCAATAAATTCAAAGCAAGATTACTCACATAGTTTTTTTTTTTTGCTAGTGTTTTTATGAAATGGCTTCAAATATTTTGACAGATCAAGACATAAAGAATTGCAATACAATCCAGATTCTTTTCGTGAACTTACCGTAAATTATTTTAGTAGAGATAATAAATTACTAAAATAGGTAGGTACCTACATAATGATTTTAATGTCGATCGTAAAAAAAAACAATTCAGAATCGCTGTACAGGATGCATAGTACGAAAAATATATTGAAGTAGGTAGGTACGTAAAGTGTTTCTCTGAATTCACGGAAAGTGTATTATCTCTTATATAAAAATGGAACGCTAATTTGCGCGGTCATCGTATGGGTAAGAACACGTTGAAAGCCGATTACAATCCGCGCCGACCAGCTCAGAGATGGTCTATGGTTTCCATGCATTTAAATGGGCATGTCGGAAAGCGGGTTCCTGCTTTTTCTGTGGGTTTCCCCATTCAAATGCATAGTAACATTCTTTGCGCCGGTTGGCGCTAGTCAGAATCGGCATTCTACGTGTTTCTTACCCTATGAGAACAGCTGAACTTATATCGCCCATTTTTTTGTCATGTTTGCTTTTGTCTGAAGGGTCTTATGAAAGAAAAAAGTTGAACGGAATAAAAATAAAACTTCCATATTATTATTACATTTTTTCTAATTTTGAAATTAAATCAGGCGTTTGACAGGAATCAGTTGTTAGATGAATGATACGATTCACGGAATGCTGATAGTAAATAATATAATGATATGTTTTATGACAGATGCAGCGGTTACAGTAGTTAAAAAGGTAATAATGAATGTATCATTATACTAATTCAAATTCAATAATATAAGGACCACGTCGTCGTCTGTGTTAAATAACTTTAAACTGAAATCAACTTAAAGTTATACATAAAATCTCGAACATATTATTTATATTCCAAGGCGGGACGAAGTTTGACGGGTCGGCTAGTTCAAAACTATATTATTATTATAGATTACGCAATAGTTTCGACACGTGTATTGGAGAAAGTAGGTTGGGTTGGTTAGGTACCTACCTACGTATATATTCATACACGCTGCACCGGACCAGCTCGCGGTGTATGTATGTTTATTGTATGAAACGATGTCGTCAATAAATTTTTACAAAAGTTGTTAAGAAAAGTTCAAGATGTACTGCTATGATGTATGTATTTTTTATAGAAAAATAAATTATCTAGTTGTAGCGTTTCAGCGTTTTTCGATATTTTTATAAAATTCTGAAATATAGGCACTGAAACTCGAAAATTGTCATAAAAAAATATTTTTCTTTATAAAAAAAGTTTGAGCAATTCTGGAACTTCTTCATTAAATTATATTTTAGATATTGTATTTTTCTATATACATACACAATTTTAGGGTTCTAGATTTTATGGTTTTCGAGATATATGGAAAAATTAAATAAAAATTCAAAGGTTGATAACCCCTGACTGAAAAAAAAATTCAAAATTCTGAGTATACAAATTTTGTATGCTTAAAGTATTCAATATTTTCTGAAATTTTAGGATCTGTGCATCAAGCGAATCAAAAGTTATAAAGAGGGGACGGATACACACACATACACGTTGGAAAAGTGCTCCTCACCCCCTCCCCTCTAATTAATGATATCTTTTGAAAACGAAATAGTATAATTTGACTCTTTCTGAAGAAATCATTTTTTTGAAATTTTGATAAAAGCAGTTTTAAACTTTTTAGGAGGCACTTAAAAATCATCCCTTTTTATATGTGCCCTTTTTCGTCCCTTTTAGTTATATTTTGGAAAAATTGCCGAATACGCTAACACTCATTTCTATAGAAGAATTCATATGCCAAATCTCAAGTTCGTACCATGTCTAGTTTCCGAGATATTCGCATACTTTGAAAAACATTCAACCCTATTTTTCACCCCCTTAGGGGTGGAATTTCCAAAAATCCTTTCTTAGTGGAAGGTTTTGTATTGAGACTTACCTGATTTCCAAATTTCACTTCTCTACGATTAGCCGTTTGGGCTGTGCGTTGATGAGTCAGTCAGTCAATCAGTCAGTCAGTCAGGCACTTTCCTTTATTATTATAGATTGTGTCGCCACTCTCGGTCAAAAACGTCAGTGACAAATATGGCATTGCGGTATGTGGTTTTCTTCGTAATAAATGTACAAATAAAGTCTACAAGAGTTGTAACGTTATTTTAAATAGTCCAAAGCTTTTCTTACACATCACATCGGAATCGATGTGTTCGATCCACGTCATACTGGGATGGCCACGCTTTCTTACACCTTTCCTTTCAGCCTTATAAATTATCTTTGTCATTCTGTTCGCATCCTTTCTTTCCACATTCCCAAGCCATCTCAACTTATTGACTTTCATCTTTGTTATAACGCTTACTTCCACACCACATTTCTTCCTCATTCCTCATATTCTCTTCTCATATTCTCATTCCTTTCCATATCCCACAGATTTTTTCCATATATTCATAGTAGAAATAAGATATCAAATTCCACAATTCTTTTTTTAATCAGATTGATATTTTATGACACATTTGAAAATCAAATGGATTTTATTTTATATATTGGTACGGATTCGTAATAAATTATTGTGGGGTTAGGTACATTATACTATGTGTAAGCACTTTTTTCCCTTATAAATACTTACACATAATGATCAATACAGCATCGAAATGATCCTTGATCTAACACTATCAGCACTTGCATACAAAACAAGCAGTATTTCCTGAACTCGTAGATCACTGTCCCGTCTGTTCGTAATGAATCATATTGACAGTTATTATGTAATTTGACTTCAAGGGCATAGATCAACCATCATGCAATAGTTTCAGTATAAACATACGGGTCTTAAACAATTCACTGCCAATGCGAGAGTTAATTTCGAAACAATTTTCCACTAGATGGCGATATGGTTGTACTGTAGGTATATTACTCATAGTATATGGAATATTATACATGAGTCTTGTGATCGAATTTCAAAAAAAAAAAAAAAATAGAATTCGCTGAAATTAATTTTCTCGACGTTTTCGAGGGTGTAGATTCCAAAAATGCACAAAAAAATTTTAATTCCCGCGTACCCGTATCCGTACGCCAAAAATGTGTGCGCACCTATAACTATTAGTAATTCTTATCCGATTTGATTGAAATTTGATAGAACGGTTAGCCCCTCGATGTAGATGAGTCAGTAAAAGTGTTGAGATCTGTACCTTCAGGGGAACCCTCTTAAAGTATCCAAAGAAAATTTCACTTGTTCTAGAAAAAGGGCTAAAAAAGAGAAAAAATTCATCGATTTTCATAAAATTTGATATACGGGTTGATCTTATGCTCCTACACAAGCACGTAAAATTTGAGGTCTGTAACTTCAGTGGGCCCCCCTTAAAGTACCGATTAATATTGAATATGTAGTTCTAAAGCAGATAATAAAAAGCTCCAATAGTCGATATCATTTTAAAGTTTCTAGAATAATTCCAAGGATAAATTCATTTTAATCTTAAAATTATGAATTTTTATGCAAAGATATGTTTTACACGAAAAGGCTGTTATAATATACTATGAGTTCTGGGCTACCCTAGGTTTTGTGTATTATTCGGCGATGTTGTTGTACCGACACTGTGGAGCGGTACAATAAACAAATAGAATTGTTTTCTAAATTTAAAAATAAATAGTTTGAAGTAGGTACCCACACGTTTATTATTTTTGGTTATTTGATTAACAATATAGTTGGACACTAAACATTTTTGAATTTGTTTGGAACAGGTGTTTGTTTTATTTTATTTTCATCAAAGAGAAAAAAAATATAAAGGATATAATATATTCACGGATTGTGTTAGAAATTATTTATTGGAAATTTATTTTTATTTTTGGAAAAACAAAGTGGAAAATGTAGTTCATGGCATATAATGCTCTGTATGGATAATTTGTTTTATTGGACTAAACATAGGAGAGTTTTCTCGTTAATTCGGTGAAATTTTTTCTATAATGAAGATTGGACATATCGGATAGAAATTGTGGGCAAGATGCAACACGACAGAAAGAATTGATATAAGTAGTATGGTTTTATCATTTTTTGATCTTGTTGTTTTTTTTTTGATCTATTAAATAAGTTTGTGGTAATTTAAAATTTGCTATTTTTTTTAATCTACAAATAAAACCAAAAGGACGGCCCTAGGTAACCCACCCCAACCAATGATGGTTGGCCTAAAATCACGCTCCAACTGCACAGAAAATATGAATCTTGCGTAATTTTTGGCGTATGTACTCTTAATAAGACCTAAGTGCAAAACGAAACCGTATTCAAGAAACAGTGACACTAACCAAACGGAGCATCGAAAAGAAAAGTATTATCCACAGAAACTACTATGCTGAGTATAGCAACATATTTTAGCAACCAGACCATTCTGGAATCTTAATTTTTTTTTTCATAAAATTCCCCATTGACTATTTTAAAACAATTTTCAAAAAAATCCTTTTTACATAACACGTTGGGTTTTATCAGTAACAGGGTTTATTATTTTGAACGAAATTAGAATATGTTCTAAAATTCAAAAAGACAACTTTTTCGTCGTTTAACAGAAAAAGAACAACCTTGGAACGATTTAAATTATATCGACGAGATGGCGTTAGTGGTAGTTTGTATTTCCCTACTTGACAATGACAATACGGAAGAATCACGCTACTGTATACTTCCTTTTGTGATGTGTGCTGTAATTTATTCACAGCCCATAAAGACAATACACTGATTCCACTGGCAGTGTATAGCTAACTACATTCTTTAACGACACCATCAATCCTTTGTTCCTATTTAGACACTCTTGATACCTATTTATTGTCATTTTTTCGAGTCGTAAATATATCGACGTTCTTTTCCCTTGTCGCGGTGGCTTAAATTGTCAGGACGAAGATAAAGATTAAAATAAATTAAGGCCATTTACCGACGGGGGTAGGCGTTACCTTTTGTTACTTATAATCTATAATTTTTTACTTATAATAAGTTACTATTAAATAATGATGTCAAAAACGGGTACTTTTTCATATTGAGTACCGGAGGGTATTTCCAGCAAACTACCCGGTATTCAGTAACGGGTAATTATACCGGTATTCGTACACCCCCCCCCCCCACCTCCCGCCATCAAAAAATTACATTTTTGACACTCAAAACAAAGTTAAGAAAAATATACGTAATTTTTGTATCGAAAATGTCAATTTTTGATATACCTTGCTTAAGCGATCTTTTTCGTTTAGACAAAATATCTAATATTTAAAATGATTTTGATTCTTAGAAGCGGATTATGCATTCATAATTTGAAATATAGTCTGATTAGTCAAAAAATCCTCCATAGCTAAATGTTCACACTTAGCCATCTTCTAAAAAAAATCCTTAATATTTGAATAATTGAACTATTTAAAAAAAAAAAAGAAGTATATTTATAATTCAAGAGACCTTGTGCGCTCTAAAAGTGTCCTATCTAGTACACGATACAAGTTATTAAGCAAAAAAATATTATTTATATAATGTTCTGTTCTTATGTTATGTTCTTTTTTCATCTTTTATTTATATCTGATGTCCCCCTTGTCTTGCCGCCGTGGTCTTGTTTTAATATGTCCACTTTATCTCGATGTTTCTTATGTAACCTTTGTTTGACTATTTGTTGATATATTTTTTGTGTTTGTGTTTTAATTGTTTGATGACCATTTTCAAATCTTGATTTCATATATTTTTTTTAAATTTATATAATTGTACAGTTGTTGTCTAAATGTAATATTATGTATTTTTCTACTTTAGAACTGTATTATGGAACACTTAACATGTAAAAGGCCTAGGCTGTAGATTTCATAAATAAATAAATATAAAAATATACTCCTCGAAATAATAAAATAAATTATGCAGGTATGAATATACAATAGTAATATGTAGTTAAAAAAATCATATTTAAATGTAATATGTACGCAGAAAATCCATAAACCGCGATACCTACGCGATACTCGAATCTAAATATTTTTCTGCTACAACGTACGTGTAAAACATATCTACTCAATGGCCGAAGTACCTCACCTCCATAGAACAAAAACACAACTCTGTAAGGATACTGCACGGAGCTCGGTAGTCGGTAGATATTTACCTGCAGTAACGGCATGCCGACAGAGTATCCGTCGTTACTTTTCTACCGAGGACCTAGTCGTTACTTCTACCGACAGAGTATCCGTCGTTACTTTTCTACCGAGGACCTAGTCGTTACTTCTACCGACAGAGTATCCGTCGTTACTTTTCTACCGAGGACCTAGTCGTTACTTCTACCGACAGAGTATCCGTCGTTACTTTTCTACCGAGGACCTAGTCGTTACTTCTACCGACAGAGTATCCGTCGTTACTTTTCTACCGTGTAGGTACTTGTACCGACGGATACTGAACACTACTGGTTTGGAATACCGATAAAAAAAAGTAACGGGTAACTACCCAACTGACATCACTACTATTAAATAAGCGTTTACTATTCGAGCAATATCTGGGTTTGTTATTAAATCTAACTGGTTGCTGTTTTCTATTATCTATTGAATTTATGATTACCTTTAATTTATCATCTAACATTTTGGAAATTGTTGCGTCTAAATTACTGGATGTTGACTGTTTCTGTTCTATTCCGGCTATCTCGTTTCTTTGGTAGACTCCTATTAAACAATCTGCGATACTAGCTATTTATTTTTGTTATTTTTTATTATATGGCCTTGGACTTGTGGTGGGAGTTGTTGAACCCATAAGTGTTTAATGTTACTGTCCGACAGTTCTATTCCTGAAGCGAATCTTTCAATCTCATGCAATAAACGACTGGGTGTTTTGTCTCCTAGTTCTATGCCTTTAAACAATCTAGCTCTACGCTCCTCTGGCGGTATACCTAATCTGGCTATCATAGTTTTTTTATGAAATCGTAATTGTTACCTTCTATTGCGGCGTCGGGAAGTGTGTCGTTAGAATCTATGTTCACCACTATGTAATTGCATTTGCTTTCATCCGTCTTAATACCGGCCAGTTTGAATTGTCTTTCTACTTGCCTGAACCATGATTCAATTTTCGTATTCGAGATTGGTGGTATTTTAACTTTGACTCGTTCTGCAAAAGTAACGTTTATGTTATTAGAATCAGTGTTATACGATTGGGATGATTCGGAAGAGTCTTGCATTGGAATTTCCTTGACATGGTCTTTGGATGTAGCCATTGTGTCAAAATATGAAAAATATGAGATATGGAATAGATGTTCAATGCTCAAGTTTTCTGAGGTTTTCTGAGTCAAGGTTTCTGATTATTGTTGTTTTGATATAAATTAATGTGAAAATAAGTTGTATTATTTCCAAAAAATGTGAAAAAGTTTCATGAAAAAAAATTATATGTGACATTACACAGTGAAAATTCAGGTTGTTCTATCGGGGTCACCAATTATGGTCTCAGATTTATTATCTGATCCATAGTTTTCCAGGAAATCTGATAGTCTAATGAAAAGTGGTTTCTATTGAGATGAAAAAAGATCTCAAAGCAAATGGATAGCAAGAGAACTGTGAGCTCAGTAAGTAGACTCTCTTATCAGTTGAATAGAGGATTTGTGATTCTGTGCTCACCAGCTGGGTATTTCTTTATCTACATAATAATTCAGTAATGTATGTATATTTATTTATTTATTTGTTTCACTCCAACTGTATGTCGGAGCATCACGCTAAAAGCGTAGGTTCTGCGTTGAATTTTTTTCTTCGCAGTTTTTCGCAAATACAAATGTGGTAATCTGAGATACAAATATTTACATTTCATTAAATATATTTTAAGTTATTAATAAATTTCTAAAATTATGAAATCTTCATAGTAAAATTTCACTAAACACGGAAAGCCATCTTTTGAAAACAAAATTACTCATGTAAAAATTACACGGAATCGGAGTAATGCGGTATGAAAATGTATTTAAAAGATTGAAGATTGATTTGAAATACATACAAATGTAATTCAAATGTTATAAACCTTATAAAATAATGATTTTCATAAAATTTATCAAACGCTACTCCATTTTGAAGGAAATTTTGACATATTATAAGAATATGGCTACCGTTGTTAGAACAGTTGTAGCCATCGGAATCAAAGTTAAATTAGATGCCTCCCTGCATATTGTGATGTACATAATTATTTTTATATAGAACTGATGTAAAATGATTAAAGATAATAGAGTTTAGGTAATAAAATTTATGAATGAAAATTTAATTTGAAATTTGTATGAACATCCATAAAATAGCAAGAATTGAACGGTAAAACAGGTACTTACCCACATCTGAATCTCAAAACATTACCAAAGTGAATTTGACAGCTCAAATATTATGTTGCAGCAAACAATAGTAAACAAAACTTCCTGTTTATTTTGGAAAAGAATCAGATATGTAATTATTTTGGTAATAAAATTAACTTGATTTATCCACATAAAAATTACTAACAGATATTAGATAATATGTAGGTATTAACGACACTATTCAAAATTCTTATGTAGATAAATGCAAACTTATGTTTTCTTCCTTATTATTTATTTTATTTAATGTTATATTCATCATAAAACAAGGTGGGTAATATTTTTAATAAACACAACACACAACACAGAGTGGATGGAAGCATTCGGTTCGGCAGCGTTTCTTGACATATCCAAAATCCTTGCAATGCTCTCATCTAGAAAAAACATAATTCTATTAATATGTGAAAGCAAAATACAGTGATAACATGGCCATGGTTGTAAATATATAAGGCGACATTAGAAAATTTCGCATTTTGACAGGGATTTGTTTTAAAAATACACATTATGAGAATTGGATTAGAATCGATATTAAGGATTTAGAAATATATCAAACTACTTAAGAACTTCATATAAGAATAAAACAATCTTTGATGTATGTGCTGCTTAAAACATTAATTTAGAATTTTTAGTAATATTATTTGTTTCAAAGTGTAGCTTTTATACCTTTTTAAGATCTTCTTAAAATCCATTTAGACTGCATAATGCACCAGGTATTATTGTTTCAGATAGACTTGAAGAAAGCTGCAACTCCATGACTAGAACATAAAATACAAAATAAACTTCAAATTCTGTCATAGTTTAGTTACACTAGGGACAGCAAATTCAAAGTATCATATTTTATACTTATATATTTACAATTCACAACTAAAAAAATCATGAAAGGTAGGTAAATGAATAGCCTAATCTTAATAATTAAAATAGCTTAGGTACCTACGTAGAAAATATTTCAATATCAAAAAACTTACAAAATTTTCAAATATAGAATCCCTTTTGTTTTCGTCGGCTGTCAGTGGTCAGGATAATAACATGACAGTAGGAGAGTGAGTGAGTACCATAGACGAGCTTTTTAAAATGTAATTCTTTGTCTGAGCTTCATAATATGAAAACAAAATAAGATTGATTTTTTAGAATTTTTTTCCACTTTAATAATTCTTCTACACATTTAAAGTGGTTTTTGTATGAAAACTGTTTTTTATATAAATAAGTAAATCAGAAAATAATTTATCCAGATATTTTTTAGCGTTTTCTATGGTTAATGTATTGTCATATAAAAATCTATGGATATGTCTATTTTGTTGTCAAACTATAAAAATGTAAACATTGAATTTTTTTACGGCTTATAAAATCATTTTTTTTGGGAATAATAAAATAGGTAAGCAAAGTTAATTGAGTAAATATTGTTTCAAAATAATCGCATAATTACAATGCAGCTAGCCTATTATATTAATTTATTTTGTGTAACTATATTTTTTACAGGATAGATATTACGAGATATTTTCAACAATCTTCTTCTTACTTCCACTGTGGCAATCCACTCTCGAGAGAGTGATAAAATAACAGAAGTGAATTTCTAAAATGTACAAGTATGCATTTTATTGTTGGAATATGCAAAACCGGTAAGTCCCGTATTATTATTTGATAATTGTACCTCTTTTCTTATTTTTGTCTATATTTAAATTACATAATGTTTTTTTACAGATTAATGTTAAATAGTTCCCCCAAAATTTCTATTGAATGAGGATAGAGTCAAATTATGTATATTGGAAAGTATTCAATGTTTTCGTAGTTTGGAATGTAAAAAACACAATCACAATCGGTAAAAATGAACTGGCAGCCAATGCTCTTAAAAATTGTGCCATATGAATACGCTGTTACAATACTAGACGACATTATTTTGATAAATTAATAACCATCGGTAACAGTACCAGAAACAGAAGGTTGGTAGCCCGTTGACGGCTACGTACTGTGTACTCAATTGTGGCTTTGAATTCTGTTGCGACCATTTCAACTTTTACAACACAAGCATTGTTTTGTGTGAAAGATGTCAAAAGTGTATATCATTATGTGTTAACTTTGGGTGAGTTCAGATTCATTTGTATAAAAAAAGTGTTTTGTTGAGCTGTGATACGCTAGAAGCAACCTCGGTTTCATACATTTAGTATGATTAGTATAATTATCATTTTACAAAATGGTAGTTGTGTGTTATATTCATTGGAATTAAATAAACAGAATGTTTTCATTTATTTATAACCAGAAATAAACTGAAAAATATTACATATAGTTTTAATTTTTTATAAAACATCTAATAATATATTCTCCTGAATCATTTCCAAACAATAGATGTTTTATAGCGATTCTTAGTCTTAGTTAAATAATGCCTCCACGACATATTAATGTAAACGATGAGAATTCATGGATTTTGGTAATTATTTTTAAATGATGTTTCTGTGTTGAAATATCAAATAATGTGATATTTTAAAACAACTTACTATATTATTAGTGGTGGTCGTACCAGCAAGTCATTTCATTTACATTTCTTATAATAATGTGTCCCATAAACATAGAAGCAAATACTCTCATAAAATGGTACATATTTCTAACTTTTGAAGTTTGCCAATTATTAAAGCATTGTAGTTACCTCCTATAACTTACCTAATAATGACTTATGACGTCAAAAGGAGCATATCAGTTTGTGAGATAGCTACACGTAGGTTCGAATCATACACTTACATCACAGTTAAGCTTGCTGTGATGGGTAAAGGATATCAGATTTATAAGAAGAACCACCCACCGAGAACTTTTTTAATGTAAAAGTAGTCACACCTCAATGTGTAGTTACTGCACTTAAACGCAATAGATCTGTTGATGAAAAAGCTAAACGCAGGTTTGAAACTTGGTGTGGGCCTTAAATTCTTCAACTGTTGCGTTAAGTTTTGAAGATTAGGTGCCGACTTCTAAGTTTATTTATATTTGTAGATATATTCCATAGTGAGAAGCTTTACTTTAAATTTTTTTTTATAAAGTTTATGCACAAAGAAGTTGTTGGAAGCCCGGTGGTATCAGGTTTGTTGGACCAAAGAGTGTTGTGACTGTTGGGTTAGGCTCTGTTTGTGGACTGTACGTATTTGAGTTGGTGGTTGTGCTGTTGTTCGTGTTTGTATGTTCCGTTTAATATTCTTTTTTTTTTATGAACTGTATATAATGTTTGCCCTAGTACAGGCTTGGCCTATTTGGGCAGCAGTTAAATTTGTTATACATTATCATTGTATAATTATGTAGGAATAAATAAATAAATAAATAAATCAGTCGATGGCTTTGGTTTGCACAACGCACGTGAAGGCCGTGGGTTCAAGTCCTGCCCCCATAGACAAATTGAAATTGGCATTCGACTACAAACGAAGATTTCGTCAATGTATAGTGCGAAAAAATGAACTGTCCACTGGAACACATAAACAATTATTTAAACCAAACAAAGACACTTATATAAAAAGGGAACAGTTAATTTTCTTCCTACTCTACATTGTCGAAGAATTCGTTAATAGCCGATCGCCAAATGCAATTTGTCTAGGCCTACTGGTGGTGCCATTTGCACTTTCACAACACAACCCTTTGGTTAGTGTGAAAGATGTCGAATGTGTATTTGTGTTCACTTTAAGTAAACCGAGATTCATTTTCTTAAAAAAAATTATAAAAATCTGTATTAAAAAGTCAAAACTATTAATAATACAGGTAGATATTTTTATTTTATTATTTTCAAATAAGTGTTAATCCACCTGGACAATTTGTTAAATATAAGGAACATAAAAAGCTTTTTTGGTACTTAATTGCAGAATAATAGAATCAACATTGTGGTGAGAGCGCATAGCTCACCACATATGAATCATATAAATCGAGCACTGTCTTATTAACTATGGGGTAAGCATAGAGAATAAGTCGCCAGGCTATGATTATGTCTTGCAGCGCTTTCTTCTTGCTGATGAGGTGTTACAAAAAAATAAGTACAACTAATTAAATAATAAATAAATAAATAAATAATTATAATAATAATAATTTATTCAATGAAAAATAATACATTAAAAATAATACACAATTTAGTGAACATTTAACATTATGTAGGTACACCATACTTTTATAAAGCTCTGTATGTAAACATCCATAGATCAGGTTCTATAACTCCCATTATTCTACAAATTTTTGGTGGACGGGTAAAAAAAGCTAGTAAACAATAACTGATAAAACAAGGAAGGTTCAACTCACTATTAAATGAAAAAAACTTTAACTTTAAAATAACACGATTATAATAATACTTTTTACAAAATATATCACAAAAAATATTTCACTTAAAACTAGTTACATGTACCTACCGTGCACTTAGGTGGTTCTGAAGGGAAAGAGCCATTATTAAGGGTGGAATTTTTAATTTATACCTACTTGGTTTATTCTCACAATAATTATTTGGGAAAAATTATTTGGTTTATTTTTTGTACCCATCACACCGTTTCCCGAAGGGGGTAGGCAGAGAGTACGGATTTCCATTCTTTCCTATCCAAACAAACCTCTTTCGCTTCTTCCAAACGCATAACATTCCGCATACATGCTCTCCTATTTCTTTTGCTCCTGACTTGGCCCTCCTCTAAGACTGAACCGATATGATCGGACCATGTCATTCGAGGTCGACCTCGTCTGCGTGCACCCATTCTTTCAGATTTATATATCCTTTTTGTCATTCTTTCCTCGTTCATTCTCTCTACATGCCCAAACCACCTTAATTTATTAACTTTCATTCTAGTCACTACACTGACATCCACTCCACATTCCTTTCTAATATTCTCATTCCTCACCTTATCAATCAGTCTCTTCCCGCATATACTACGGAGTTATCTCATTTCCACAGTATTCATTCCAACTTCCATATTTTTCGTCCATGTCCATGTTTCACTCCCATACATCATGGATGGTATAAGGATTGCATTGTGCATCAGCTGTTTGGATTTAAGAGATAAGTTCTTATTTCTCATTAGAGGTCTTAGTGCACCGCCAACCCTTCTACCAGTCAGTTTCCTTCTTTCAATCTCCTTTTCACATCTTAAATCACTATTAGATAAGTATGCAAAATACTAATTTTTTTTAACAACTCTTAATTTTAATGTTAATATTTATCTATAAGGTGCAAAAAATTCAAGTAAAAAATCAATTAGAAAAACTATGACCCGACTCAAAATCGAATCTGGGACCTCTTGTTTTAAACGCAATCTGTGTTTGACGTTTTTTTTTTACTATTTCTCGTCACATTTTTATTGTTATCAATTTTTTATATTGGCTCTTTTAGTCCTAACCCAATATATATTACTCAATAACTCACCGAAATTTCGTACGGTCTGCGGAGCTTGCTAAAGTATTCTGTAGAGACGCTGTTCGCGTTTCCATACAAATTTTTGTTGATTCACGCCAGCGATAATGTCACGGAAACATAGAATCGGGGTACGGAAACCTGTTATTTCATCCCTTGTTGCGATGTCGACTGTCAGCTATTGCTTTAGCTATCTATCTGACAGAAAATCTAATCTATGGAATTGTACGTGCAATGTTATGTGAGGAATAATGTATCAATCCATTCTCCTCACATAGCATGCTTACGAGAATCAACAATATTTAGCAAATAGAAGCTCCGTCAGATTGCCAGATTGAGACTTGAAGTGTATCACATGCGGGGTCAGTAAAATAAGAAAAATTAAAAAATTAAATAAAAAGGGTCTGGATTTAACGAGTACGATAATTGAATATTTTATACCCAGGTGATGTGTTAGGATCATCTTCCGCATACCCATCTCAATCATTTCTGGTAGAATGCGCTTCTAAAGCATCTTTTGAGTTTACCTAAGGATAATCATAATCACGTGGGAAAATTATTTGGAATCATCACACCGTTAACCATATACGCATGATATATTAAAATTATACCCTATTTGCCCGAATTTAACGCAACATTGAATTTAAAGCGAATTTGAAATTTTCATTAAGTAATTTAGAAAAAAGCATTGATAAAAGAATAAAAAAATAAATAACACTCTTCTATACATAGGTGTCAGTACACATAGCCAGCGGAACTTAAAGCTTGAAGCATTCTCTACCAGTCAACCGGTGTCGTCCAATCTGAAACAGTATTCCAACCCCGAGTAGAAAGTTCATGTGAAAAAACTAGAGATGCAACGGATATCCGGCAACTATCCGGTATCCGACGGGGTAAATGCCATCCGGCCGAATACCGGATAACTAGCACCTATCCGGCCGGATACCGGATAAAAAAAAAGATATGTTTGGATAACTAATTAAGAAATAGACCTTGTAATCACACGAAAAATTCTACAACTTAGAAAATTGATTAGCAAACATACTACAATAACGGTAAATTATGGAGAATTAATACCTACTTATTTCTTTATATAGAGGTAGCAAGCGGATTCGCTTGTCTCCGTAAATAAGGAAAGTTTAATAAAAATACCTTTCGTCATAATATATCCTGCTGGAAGATGCAGATTCCACGATTTCTTTAACAATACCCTTCCGGCAACGGAGTCAGTCCACCTACTAGTAGGTATAAGCCACCTATGTAAGCGTCATTCATGCGCTGTAGCACGATAATTCATGCACTGTCCGGCGTCTGCTAAAGACTTCTTTAGCATTCTGCGAATTTTATACATTTTGTAAAAAAAACACTGATAGTTTCAGGGGAGCGCTGTTCTTCCTCCCATCAGGGTCCCTAAGACGAGGAAGATTGTCTCATACCGGGAGGGTCTTCCTTGTATTCCGCTTCTTCGAAGCAGAGCTGAGGAATGGGGACATGGTTTGTGAGGAGGTCATAAACATTGCGTAAGATCGAGCGCAATGGAGAGGTCTTGTTTCCTCCCTATGCCCCTAAGTGGAGCGTAAAGGGAGTTTGGATTGGATATTAAGGTAGCAGCAAACCTAAACAGATTGGGAAACTCTGCATCAATGCTATCCTGGCTAAGACCTTGGTTCCGAGGGTAAAAGTTAAAAATGTAAACGCTCTAATCATAGGAAAAAAATATTATCATACGACATTAATCCAGACTAACTAATGCGGTTGATGGTTTTTTCGACAATGTTCCCAATGATCCCATATGGATGCACCAACCAACCAGAAACATACGCTGGATATCCGGTATTCGGCTGCTAGGTTGGCCGAAAATCCAGTATCCGGTATCCGGCAAAACTGCTATCCGTTTCATCTCTAAAAAAACACATTGAAAATTTCTAACCCGACCGGGAATCCGGGACCTCTTGATCTGAAGTCGGAGCCTTTGCCACTAGGCTACTGAGGTCGGTAAGAAGTCAAAGAATATACAATTCTATTAGATAAGCCTGTATTTAAGTTATTATGATATAAGTATTGTTTCTTTTCCTTGTGGTATAAATTCTTATGTGTTTTGTATATCTATTTTTCCTTGCTATACTATTTTGTTCGTGTTTTTTGTATGATTTGTAACATGTGATGATCCAAAGAGTCCCGCAAGGGACCTACGGGTTGATAAGAGAGAATAAAGAATATATAGATTAAATTCAATCCAACAAATTTAAGTTATAATGATAAAAACAAAATTAGAATTTGCCGCACAACTTGTTAAGTAATTGCTTATATATTATATACTTTTTATTAAAAGAATTCTTCCTGCTCATTATTTCGTAGCCAAGTTCTGCATCTCTTTTTAATTTATGATTTCTGGTAGTTTTTCGTTGCTTATCACATACCTACTATGTCGTTAACCATTAAGATTCCTTCGCCTTTGGGTCAACAGAGTACCTACCATATCAAGATATTTTTTTGTAGATCTGGTTTTTCTTTTCATTCAGGCGTTTCGTTATCGTTTTGTTTTTAAACCGGTTCTTAAACAAGTACCTCCTATAAACAACCACGAAAAGTTTATTAGTACCTACACCTAATACAATCCATCACAAGGGATTCTATAAGAAAGGCACATCACATAAACATTGCACAGAAATATCTACAACTAGCTTTCCCGACAGACGTTGTCCTGTGTTCCTAACTATTAATATTGAATTAGAATTTGTATGGTGATGAATTAATTATCATTTGACCAATGAGATTCCGAACGATGCGTCTGTTTTAAACCATGTACATTCCATCCGCATTCTGTCAATCGCACCAATTGACAATTTCTGTCAAAATTTCAAAAATGGAATAAAAATTCAAAGGTAAAAGGTACTAATAAGGTTGTCTATAGTTTTCTTTGATTTTCTAATTTTCCATGCATTTTTCTTAATTTTTTTCTTCTAAAAGGACATTCTCCTTATAAAAGCCTACACGACAAAAATCGGTCCAGCCGTTTAGGCGTGATGCGATGACATCGGGAAATAGCTCTCCATTTTTATATATAGGATAAAACAACCTTAATGAATGTGTAGTTAGTTTGGATTGTGTTTGTTTACCTATTCCTATTTTGAAATATTTCTCTTTGTATATCTTTGCTCTATGCTATGACAAGGACCCCATATTGTTTCTTCTCTATTTGTGAGATGGTAGTCCAGTATGTTTATGCAGAGATTGTAACTCAAATAAACCCCCATTTAGATTATTATCTGGTTCTGTGTAGTAGGTATGCAAATAGTTCAGATGAGTATAAATAGAATTGATGAAAGCTTTAAGTTTTGAGGGTCGTTCACACACGACGAAAACCGTCAATTACGGAAGCATATTAGGTATATAAGAAAACTAGCTATGACTATACATAATAATATCGTGGCTGCACACGAAATGTGAGTTATGTGTGAATTGTGAAAGTGTGCGTAGGTGCACTTAAATTTATACATGATTCGTTTTTTGTTTACAACGAAGAGATAATATTTCGATAATATTATTATCTGTATTATTTTTTAATCAGCATCAGCTGACTCTCCTATCAGATGCCTATGTCATATTTTTGCCTTTGTATTTTTGATTAGTGTAGGTATGTTGATAGCCAGGGATCACTACGGATGCAACATGATGAAAGTCAAATAAAAGAAAAGAGCTGCCCCCGTAGACAATTTGAAATTGACGTTCGACTACAAACGAAGATTTCGTCAATGTATTGTGCGAAAATAATGAGCCATCCACTGGAACATAATATAAGCAACTAGCTTTCACGATAGACGTTGTCCTGTAGACTTCACTATGAATATTCATTTCAAAATTGTAATTTATACAAAAATACGTTTAAAATATGTTTGAATTTAAAAAAAATATTTCTGAAAGGTTGAAAAAAATGCATAAAAAATCTGCGTACCTACCAACTTTTTTTTTGTCAAGGATTGTCAGGTAAACAATAATTTTGTTACTAGGTTGCTATATAATTTTTAATAGTTGGCGATGGCGTCGCAGGATATCTGTTCCATACTAACTTATATTAGATTATTTCTTATACATTTTTCAACTTTTTGATAGTTATTCTGTTATCCGGAGCGGAGAAGAATCCAAAGAATCGAACATCGGAAGAATCTGTTCAGCCGATCTCGAGTTATAAATGTTCGCACTAACCCGATTTTCTTTTATATAATAGATTATATAAACCAAACGAAGACACTAACGGCCGGTTTCAAAAAAAGCGACTAAAGAACTCTTTAGCTAAAGGAAACTTTAGATTTTAAAGTCTCTTTTAGGAAGACGCGTTTCATAAAAAATATTCCTGCTTACTTTAGCTAAAGTTTGAAATGTCAAAAAAATATTTGAAAGTTGTTAGTGCTACCATGGAAATCTATGGAAAACATCGGTTGTTTACTAATATTTTAAAATCATAAGTTTCGTAATTTTTTGTACTAAAAAAGTACACGTGATTTTCGGGGGGAGGGGGGTATTCTGAAACATCACCAAATATCGCCAGGGGGGAGGGGGGGGGTCTAGAAAGTTGCAAAAAACATCACGTGATTAATGGACGTCCCCCAAGCACGCCATATGTGAAAAATTCCATTACAACACAATTTTTATTTACATACTTGAAAACCATTAATTATTGAGTTTCAAAACATTGGTACGCAGATTTTTGATAGAATTTCTTTCAAGCTTAACCCACTTGTTACTACCGTTTGATATACGGATCACAATAGAAAGAAAAATATTCCAATTAATGTGGGTAATTTCGAATTACAATATTTATGTTACACGTTAGCTGAGAGGTCCCTTTGTCGGTCGGTTGTGTTTTGAGCTCGATCGAGTTCGAAATTTGAACTGTGCTCACATTGTTATTTACTACAAATTGATGATGAGTGTTTCAAGGTGAGTGCTGAAATATATATTTTTAATTAACAGGATTTCATTTCAAAATATGCAATAATGTAGTATACTGTTAATAAATTGATAGCAATCTAATCTTCTTTCTAATATTATCTACTCATAATTCAACAATTAATTTGGTGTTCCGTAAAAAGAACGCTAGTAATATGGATGTCGCTTTTTTTTCACGTCACAACTTTCGACACTCAATGAAATTATCAAGGAGCTGGAGGCAAATGAAGACGAGCCTGTTCCTGACTCGATTACAATTATTTTCCCACTGGAAACTTGTAATGCTGACAACCGATGAGGCCTCTGGTGATGAAAATGAAATGATCCTAGACAACTTTCCTGGGTCACAACTGCGGGCCCACGCAGAAGTTGACGATGAAAACTCTTTGTCAAGTGATGATGAAGAATGCAGCGTTCCATTAATTTGCTAATTTAGATAAGCGGCCAAGACTGGAACCAGCAAGCTAAGCGATACATTCAAATTGACCAACCAGCTGCTACCAAAGCTTACAACAAAAATATAGGAGGCGTCGACAGATTAGGCAAGAACATTCGTTTATTATAGGTATCGCAAAGGTATTCAAGGAATGAAATGGTACTTCTGCCTTATTTTGAATTGTCTAGCTAGAAAATATATGGCTTTGCATCATGCCTGGCAACTTTATAAAATCGATGAGGGAGAATATGTCCATCTAAAAATCCGAAGGACTGTTCCAACGAGTTTGCTGGAAACCTATGGTAAGGGAAAACCAGGGCTCACATCACACAATTTTCAAGAAACATCCCGTTTCGATGGAAAAGGTCATAGTATAAAGTACAGAAGTGAACAACTACGATATGCGGTATGTCATAAAACCGCTATTTTGTATTGCAAAAAATGTAAAATGTCTGTCTCTTCATCCTAAAAACTGCTTTTATCTATACCATATTATTGCTTCATACTGATTAAAAGTATGGTTATTCCTAGCATTTAAATCGATTTACTATGTTACAAATACATACTTTCAGAAACTAGTGAATTATTTTTGAAGTGCCTAACTTCTATGAACATCCAATAAACAGCAGTACATATTACTAGCGTTCCGTAACAGATAGATTTTTTTAACAATTTTTCCTGATTGAATAATGCCTTGATTAGTCTGTGTATCAAAAATCACAATGATACTACAAAAAAAGTTATATCCGTAACAAGCTTTAAACGTATTTTTATATAATTTACAAATTTGAATTCAATATTAAAAGTAAAAACTACAGGACAACGTCTGTCGGGAATGCTTGTTTAAATTTCCTCCCACTCTACATTATCGAAAAATTCGTTTGTAGTCGTTCGCAAATTTCTAGGGCCCCAAGAAGCGAATAGGCTGGCGAGTGACAGAGAGGAGTGGAGGAACGAAGTTGTCATGCTTTGTGCAGACGAATTCTAAGACTGTTACCAGAAATAAGAGACTATTGAAATTAAGTCAATGAACCATGAATGGGTTGATAATAATAAAATTCAATCTTGAAAATTGTTGTAAATTGGTTGTTTACCTGGGAATGTCTATTCGTTGATGATCTAATACAGTGTTGTTTTCACACAAACACATAAACCACAATTGTGTTTAGTGTTTGCAAAAGCGTCAGTTTATCAGTGATAACGCGTGGATTATTTAGTTATAAAAATAATGGAGATACGCCGCGATAAGAATGGCAGACAATTCCGAGAGGTAATCGTAAGATCACTCACACGAGGTAAAATAATGATTTTATTCCCTAGAATTCGGTTACATGTGATGTGACAAGTTAACAAAACGCTATCGGATAAACTGACAGGTCTGTAACAAAGATATTATTTACTCAAATATTTATACTTTTTTTTCATAGTCGTACGGAATTGTTTGTTTCGTATTTATACGTTATATTTATATATACATTTTTCCTACTGGGGTTGAATATAATAACTAAATTTTCTAAATGTGTCCCGGAATAGTTATTTTATACATTTTTGCAAAACAAATGCGTGCCTCTACGTATCTTCGTCAAAATAATCAAATGACACATTGTGCATTTATGTCTGTTCTTTCTAAATAAAAATATAAATATATTTTTTTATTCTATCAATTTAATAGCAATTTTATTCTGTAAAAAATATTGTTATAGGCATAAATAATAATTATTAATGTTAAGGCATAAATTTTAGTTGCGGGTATAGTAAAGGTTTTATACTGTTTACAAATCAATTTAGATTTTTTATTTTACAAAAAGAGTTGGACGCAGTATTAATAAAACAAACAAATTTAGGTAAAACTATTTTTAAGTTCAAATTTCGATATGCTATGTTATTAATCTGTTCTTAACTCTTTTATCGGGGAATGGATTTTGACAGCATAAAGGCGACTTTTCTTAATGCTTAAAATTGAACTGTACAAAGTTGACTATTACAAATTCGAATATAATGTACTAGAACTGGATGACTCTTTAAACTGTGTATTACCTACAATCTATGTCTGTCTATTGCATTGCCACAAATTGTCTCTCAAGGGATGGGATGCCATAAACATAATAATATTTCATTCCCAGTCAATCACAAAAAACAACGATCCTTTTTTTGTAACATGTCTGACAGGCAGGAACACTTTGTATTAGAAAAAGAAATTGTTCTTTTTTTCTATTTTCTCCAAAACTATTTCATACTGTCGAACTTTTAAAAATAATCTGAGTTCATGCGAATAGTTCCAGCCGTTCTTGAGTTTTACAGAGCACACGCACAGCTAATTATTGTTATTAAGGATACATAATGCTCTAGCAAAATGAAAATTTTGCTAGATATCTAATTTTCCTCTTTCACAACTTCTTAATTCCGTAGTGTGGAAGATTGGTGATAATTTTTTATTTATTTTTTAACAGTGTAGGTAAGCATACACACAAACAATATGAAAAATGAATTGTTTGTTGTGAGATTATTAAAATAATTGTGTTCTAAAAAAACAATAGACCAATTTAAATAAAAGATTTTTGACGTGTTAGTTGACGGCTGAATATGTAAGACGTAGCGTTCTGGCGAAAAAAATAATGGTCTCATATAATAATGATGTCCCATGACGGATAGAGACGCGAACACAATAATTATAATCGTTTATCTGTGGCTCAGGTAATGCGACGATAGCACCCATACGCCACTGATGCGGTGCCCCGTATATAACCTATGCAGGAATAAAATTTTCTTCAGTTTAACGACAACTGCGAGATCGGACACCGGAGTACGTTTATCTCATACTATTTTTTATAAACTTAAACCGCGCGGTTGTACACTTGTACACTCCGGTTCACTTGCGGCTGTATCGTACGTTATATAAGTGTTTTTTATACATTGGTGTGTTAACGTTTTCACTTTTCTTTTGTTACCAGGGTAGTCAAACAGATAATTCACGCGAACATCCACGAAGCAGAGCGGAAAATGGGGAGGTATTCGCCTCTTTTGAAAATTCTCGGCATCGTCGTCTGCGTTGCCCCATTTTGCACAGGAAAAAACCGTCCGCCTCCATGTAACAGCAGCGTCTACTGCTACGGTCCGCTCCTTCATGCTGTCCAGATGTCGCGATTGTACGAAGATTCGAAAACTTTTGTCGATCTCAGAATGGTGAAATCGGAGAACGAAACTATGGAAGAGTTTCAAGTAATGATCGACGACAATCCTAATTATTCGCGCGAAGATCTGCAAAATTTTGTGAATAGTCATTTTGTAGAAGGGAAGGAGCTAGTTCCTTGGACGCCGGATGATTTTGACTCAAACCCACCTCTTCTGGAGAGGATCAAGGATCCAGCGCTAAGACAGTTTGCAAAGGATTTGGTCGCTATATGGCCACAGTTGGCGAGAAAGGTCAGCGAAGAGGTTTACGAAAATCCAGACCGTTACAGTCTACATTTTCTTCCTAACGGTTTTATAGTTCCTGGGGGCAGATTCAAAGAGATTTATTACTGGGACTCATATTGGATTATTGAAGGAGTTCTACTCAGTGGCATGAACGATACCGCAAGAGGGATGATAGAAAACTTTTTGTTCCTCGTGAAGAAATTCGGCCACATACCCAACGGCAGTCGCGTCTATTATAATCAACGAAGTCAGCCCCCCTTGTTGACGGCTATGGTCGAAAAATATATGAGTTTTACAACTGATCTTGATTGGCTAAGAGAAAATATAGACACTCTTGAGGAAGAACTCCAATTTTGGATTGACAATAGATCTGTAGAAATCAAGAATGAAGGAAGAAAGTACACTATGTTGAGATATTTTGCTCCTTCATCGGGCCCTAGGCCGGAGTCATATTATGAAGATTATATGCTGGCCACAGCAAGTGTGACAAAAGAGGCGAACGAAGAGCTGTATGCAGACATCAAGAGTGCCGCAGAAAGTGGATGGGATTTCTCCGCTAGGTGGTTTGTCAACAACAATGGGACAAACGATGGAAATTTGACGAATATTCACACCAGGAGAATTGTACCTGTTGATTTGAATTCTATCTTTGCTTCAGCTTTGCAATCAATAGCAAATATGAACATGCTTTTGTCAAGAAATAGGAACGCCAAAAAATGGTGGGCTTTGGCGAGACATTGGCGAGAGGCGATCGATGAAGTTTTGTGGAACGACGACGACGGAGTATGGTACGATTATGACATGGAACTGAGAAAACCACGAAAATACTTCTACCCTACAAATGTGGCACCGCTGTGGATGAAAGTCGTAGATGAGGACAATTTCGACGATCATGCTTCTAGAGCCATCAACTATTTGAAAAAGAATCCGGCTCTGGGATATCCCGGAGGCATACCAACATCATTAGACAGGACGGGAGAACAATGGGATTTCCCGAATGCCTGGCCACCTCTGCAATCTATGCTTATCCTGGGACTATATAACACCGGGTCGAAAGAAGGTCAAACGATGGCCAAAGATTTGGCGCAACTTTGGGTAAGATCAAATTACAGAGGATTCAGAAAGTATATGGACATGTTCGAGAAGTATGACGCGGAGTATCCCGGAGAATACGGAGGCGGTGGAGAGTATGTGGTGCAGAGCGGGTTCGGCTGGTCGAACGGCGTCATTTTAGAACTGCTCAATATATTCGGTCAAGATATTTCGGCTGAAGAAAGTCGCGTGAACGAAACCTGAGTTATTCAAAGTATATTATAATGAAGTACCTATAGTGTTGTGTATGATAACAAAAACCATTATGTATGATGTGTGATAATAATATATAAGAGTTAGGCGCGAGCTGTTAATTGTTTGTTAATTAACCATCTAACTTAATAATTATTATTAAAATATTATTTGTTTTAGTAGGTAATCGGAGTCAGCTGATTGAGTTCCTCAAATAAATGTCATTACGGATTCAACTGTCATTTAAAATATCCTAATCTGTTCAGTGTTGCCGTGATGCCTATTTATATTAAATTAAATAATTGTTTTTTAATGAACAAAATGATTCAATATAATTATTATTATATTTATCTTAGTGAGCTGTGAACTATATATGGAATTATAATAACGTGTTTTAAATTGTTTTACTATAATAATATTTTGTGACGAGTATAATAATATACTATTAAATAATACTATAGTATGTTGTAAGTTGATTGATTATTTAATGTGTTTGTAACAAGTATCTTGGTACAAATAAAAAGTAAATTTCTGTACGGTTAGTCGATCTTATCAACAATATAATACGAACGTTTGATAATAAAGTATTTTGTTTCCAATTATTTTTGATGGATTTTATTCTTATTTTTTTGTTAACTGGATAATTTTAAATTCAGTGGATATTATTATTGCATACTTTGAGTATTTTTTGAGGATGCGGTATGCAATGTATGTACAGGTACCTACCTACATATATACTTACCTTATTGAGAAAAATAAACCACAAGTAGTTAGGTTAAAATCAAGAACAGATAACAACTCTACTAGCAATGTATGATTGTTAATAATTAATTAAACTAATCATATTGTATTGTTAACATAACTATATTATGCAGTGGTTTGCGCGAACCGAATATCACATCCTTGCCTTTGTAACTTTTACTTTTTAGTTGACTTTTATTGTCTTATGTAAAGAAATTAAATTTCTATTTTATTGTTTATTCGAACAGTATTTTTCTAATGCACGCTTAGTTTGTAAATGTCATAATTTGAAATTATATTAAGATATATTTTGCAAGTTTATGAAATGGCTATTATACTTGGTGATAAAAAAATGAACCGACAGTTGCGAGAGGGATTTAATGTTCTTTTTAAAAACACCTTAGTGTAATAGAAAAAAATATCATCGATCCAGCAAGGGAATGTATGGGACAATCTAAAAATTAAAGAAGGTGTGCGATGCCTTGTTAAAGGAAGCATTTATCCTAGAATTATTAAACATTCATTCGGCGGTGTTGATATGGAATTAACTTATTTTATATTTAGTGTAATTTGAACTATTTAATGCATACATAACTCCTTAAAAAATTGCAGTATAAACCAGAAAATTATATACTAATTATTTATTTAGTTTATAAAGTTATAATAAATGCATATTTTATAACTTAAAAAAATCCCAATATTATACTACTTTGGTACAATATTATAAAGGTTCACCTTCTTAGGGTGCAGCGCCCTTGAGGTGGTTTACACCACAAAACGGCGCTATATAAATCATATTTTTATTATTATTATTAATTAAACCAAACGAACATAGAGCCAAGGGTGGAAGTAGAGTATATTTTCTTGATCGTTGATATGGTCAGGACACTAATCTGTCATGGCCCACTAATTATTAGTTCTCGCTTGTTGTTTTTTTCATGGTGTCCAATATCAACCATAAAAGGAAGTATGCTCTGTTTCTAGATTCCTTTGAAGTAAACGAACACTTACAATAATTGGAATATTCTTTTTTTTTTTGATTTTCATAAATGCAATTATAAGATATTTTTGGTCATTACTAAAGTATAATATGCCGAATCACTCGAAAACGAGTGCAGAGCTAAAAACAAAAAAAAATATAATACCTACTGAAGTAGCAATTATGTTCAAATCCTCAAACTCAAAAATATTACATTTTTCAAATATAGGGTACGATTTCATTATGAATTATTGAAATCTTCATTTTTATACACCTATTTATTATAGTGAATATTGGAAGCTAGTCAAAATATTTTTTTTTTTGTTTGAATCATTGAGTAACAAATATTTTTAGAGAGCTTCTGTGGATGCGCAGAGTAAAAAATCGGTTCGTTTATCTGTAGTCACGTGACTGAAGATAAATTATTGTTAATATTTCATTTTATTTTCATCCAAAAGCACAAAAATTACTACCAACATTTTCCGTGTAAACGGTAAAATATTAAAAATGAAAAATCGAATCTCACAAACCACTATCGAAAAACGTTACATTATGTGCACATTTTGTATGATACTAACAACAGTCACGTGGTGTTGGGACCGTGTGCTGTAGCAAATTACCTGTGTTATTATTTCTTCTAAAATGTTTGAATTTGTTTCTAAATAGTAATAGCAAAACGCGCCACTCTTTATTAAACCATAGAATCATCAAGGTAACAATGACATTTTCAGTCTGGTTTAGTATTATTTAATGATCAAACAATTTTTTGCATCTTTTTTTCACTTCCGATATATTTAATTGTTTCCTTGACTTGTGTATAATATGGGTTAGCGTCTCGATACGTATTTTTCAAGGTTAAATCTAATACAAAGTTTTTTGCCGGAATATTTAAATAAGTCTATAATAATTGCTTTACGGCGATAGTCTTTTTGTCGTAAAATTATATTGGGAACTAACCTTGAATCGATCTTTGGGTTGAGAAATTTAAAATTACCGCGCAGATAAAAAAATGACACGCTTCAAAATGTCATTGTGACAATAATAATATGACGTTGAATAAATGTCATAAAATGTTTCGAATAAAGAATTCGTTTACTATTTGTTTGCGTCCAATAAATCGTATTCAAGATGGCTGCAAGATACCTACAAAAAATTCGACAACAATATTCAATTTGAATTTCGAATTGTTCCATTTGCATGTTCCATAGAAAAAATGATGCTTTTTAATATGTACATTGTTTTTCCGGCTTAAAATATTTTTAACTTCTGTAACTTTTTGTATTATTAGTGTTTTTCAACTATTCCTATACTTCAAAAATTGATTTTGTAAATCAAATTGCTTTTTGAAAGCAAATCGAAGTTCGAAGACTCTTGTCATCTCGTTCTCTTAAATTAATCTATGGTAGTTAAGATATTTAATCTTGGTAATTTACACTGCATACGTTTATTTTCCAAATCAATCAATCAATCAATCAAATCTCCCTTTGAACTCCACTTAGGAGCATAGGGAGGCAACAAGAGCTCTCCATTGCGCTCGATCTTTTCCAAATATAATTTCCAAACGATATTTTCCAAATAGAAGGATGAAAACACGTCATTGAAAACCGGTTAACTAAAAAAACTATGTAATTTGATTAAGATATAGGTTAAAATCAATGCGAAAATATGGTTAAAAAAAAACTTTTATGCATGCATACTCTGATTAAACTCAACACAAATATTTTAAATTAAAAAAATATTTTATTATTTATTTTAAAAATATATTTTTTAATTTAAATATTATTTTGTAAAAACAGCATAAAATACATCTTCAAATTCTTCACATAAGTCTTATTACTGCATAAAATAAGCAAAAAGACGCTCTGTTATTTATTTCTCTACGATTATCGGGTTAGAAAAGAGCTTAGCAAATTATAAAGTAAGATGTTATATACTAGAACTCCTGTGTTAAATTAAAAATGAATAAGCTATGTAAACTTTATTTGGAATACCTAACAGGGTAGCTAATTAAATGTACAAAGCTGCTTAGTTAAAAAGTATAGATTACTTATAATTATTATCATGCTATGAATTTTCAATAGTAATTGGATAATTTGTTTACACCAAATAATTTATTATACTTATGAAATATTACTAGTTTAAAGATGTTATTAGTAGAATAAATTGTGAATTGTTTTCATATTATATTTGTTTTATTCTCATCATTCACCGCCGAAAAAAAGCTTTTATTCAAATAAAGTATAATGTAGCCGACCTCGGTAGCCTAGTGGCAAAGGCTCCGACTTCAGATCAAGAGGTCCCGGGTTCGATTCCCGGTCGGGTCAGAAATTTTCAATGTGTTTTTTCACTTGAAATTTCTACTCGGGGTTGGAATCCTGTCTCAGATTGGACGGGACCGGTTGACTGGTAGACAATGCTTCAAGCATTAAGTTCCGCCGGCTATACTGACACCTATGTATAGAAGAGTGTTATTTATTAATGTAGCGAGATATTATGTACAAACATTAATAAATGAGTATAGTCTACGAGAATTAATAGTGGTTGATTATCGTGGCCACAAAAAATATTTCCATGTGGCAACACTAAGAATTTTTTTCTTTCTACTAATTTCACTATGTTAAAATAATATAAGTAGTAAGTACCTACTTAAGTGAGATAATTTTGGAATTAACGTAGAGCGAGTTTGCGACTTTGCGAGAGCAGCTTTCTGCGTCGGCCAATGAGCCAATGATAGCCACCGTGGTTGGTAAGCATTATCAGCATTATCACAACCATTCTTCCAAAGGAAACAGATTTCGAGTAGACATTGTATATTATGAGTGGACGCTTTTTCTTCACATCTGTAAAAATAAAGTGACATCGCTCCATTTGGTCGAATGGAGGGACAGTGAATGGGACAATTATTTTAAACGTCCTCCGCTGAATGACATCTATTTGAAGTGAATATGAATGGGGGGCTTTATAATAGAAAAAAAAATTAGTTGCGTAAAACATTAGAAAATTAAAAAATAAATATATTCAAAAATAGAAGAGCAATTTTGAAAATAAAAACTTTTCTATTTTTTATATAAAACTTCCGTTTATGTAACTGTCAGTTGTCTGAAAGTTGGTGTAAATTGACATAATAGGTCCTGTAAACATCGTTGAAAACAGACACATCGTTCGGAAGCAAATTGGTAAAATCATTAATTATTATTTATCATTATGCAAATTCCAATTCAACATTCACAGTTAGGACAGGACAATGTCTGTTGGGAAAGCTAGTATCTACTCAATAAACCAGTTTCATAAAAAAATGAATAAGAAACTATAGTATACAAGGTGAGATACATATTGGATATTATGAATGAAACACGTGCATTTTTACAACTTCATATTGTGGCTAATAAATAATTTATATATTTATGTATTGATATTTCTTGTTGCTTATTAAATGTCACTATGAGACATTATACCAAAGAATTGGGGTATAATGTCTCATAGTGACATTTAATAACACTAACTTGATGTCGGACGATGTTTTATCCCAATACTTTGATTTAACCACCAAGTAGGTGCGATAGCTAACAAAAAAAATCATACTAAATTTATGAGTAGAAAATTTCACAAATTAACTTTATCGTTAGAAATATTCTCCCCGTAGGTATGTATGATAATTCATAACAATTTGCCACCGCCCTTTTTGCTTTAAAACAATTTTTAAAACAGTTTTTGAAAAAAAGTTTCAAGAAAAAAATGAATAATATGATTATTCATTACATACGTCGTCTTCAAAGATTTTTTTGAATTTCAAATTTTATTTTGAGATTCAACATTTTTGTCAACACGATGGTACATAAGAAAGACCAACAATTGTTTTTGTATCTATCTACTAGGTATAATATTCATCTATTGAGTCAGGGTTTGACAAAAAAAAATACTAAAATAATAACTCGAAAACAATAAAAAATCGCTTAACATTATACATATGTAATATAGTATTTGGATGGCCCTTAAGGTGTTCTATCTCCTGATTTTTGCTCAGTCGTACTTTTTGGGACAACCTGTATAAAAAATTGAGGCACACGAAATCAACTGATAAATATGATAATAGTAAGCTGGAGGTCTATAATAAAAGAAAATTATAGCTTGAAAAATATGCAATAAATAATGCATAACCAGTTCTGTTACTATTAATGATGTATGTCTGTGAAACATGGATATGTACAAAAAAGAGCACTGTACTTAGTACGAATGCAATACAGATGAGAGCTTTACCAAGAACATAATATTGCGGTATGACTCTATGGAGATGGAAAGGAATTTGAATATAAGAAGTTTGGTATGCAAGTTAGTGGTTGATTTGTGCATGTTTACCGAATGGATGCAAATAGGATTTAATAATTTTTAAGGTTGAAAGGAAAGGTGTAAGAAGGCGAAGTCGACCGAGAATAATATGGATTGAACACATCGATTCCGTCCTCGAGGAAGGCCAGGTCAAAAGCAAAAAAAGTAGAAGAGGTTGGACGAGAAACATGGAAAGTCGGTGGAAGAAGTGAAAGAATAAGTGTGCTTGGATAGATGGAGGTCCTTTATTTCTGCCTACACTTAAAGGAACACGGCGTGATGGGTCAAACGTACCTACTGTTCGTTGGATTTCTGTCAAGATGCATTAGTTGATTGGTTCAAAGAAAGTGCAAGTCCTCTTATCAAGCAGAACAACGTAAAGAAGGAAGAGATCACATTCGCAATCATTACACATTGCAATAATTGATATTATATTCAGCACCATAGACAGTAAGAGTCACCACTTCCTTTTGGTGCGAAACATCTATTGTCTTTGATTATCATAATGCAAAAGTACCTACCAGTGAGAATGGTTTGAATTTCAATTATTGTTGACCTTAGTAAGTAGTAGTTCTGTTGTTCGTCATCATATTCCACGCAATGGAAGTCATTAGCATTCTGACTTAATCTATTCTATAAGTTGTTCCGAGTGAAATGGAGAAATACATCGCGTCTATCTGTTGACTTGTGCTATAATGTTCGTAGGTAGGTACAGCTACTTAAACGAGAGTCTGTAGGCGTTAGATGGTGACCTGTACCTATGACCCTATCTATCTATCGAACTATTATTATCTTTACTTGAGATAATTGAACATAGATTTGTTATATAAGATGAGCAATACGGACTCCAAAATAGTTTACCTACTATAGTTTAGTTTTGTAGAATCATTATTGGGCAGGCAACAAAACATGATCAATGCGCAATGGGCTGGAGGAGTAACTACACTTGATAGAGTTAGAAATTAGAAATTAGAGGGTATGGGCATGTTATGAGGCGACAAACAGGGTAGCTATTCTCGTAATCAATCAGTATCAGTTTAAAAACTGCAGTCACCGACCTAAATGCGTTCGAATTTCAAAAAAATTGTATGAATACAAACTAATTTAAGAACGCGGTCTAGTCCAATCCGTCATTTTAAGAATAAATTTCAGTCAAGTTCGAATTAAGAACGCTACGAGAATACCCCAGCAGGAAAACATGATCCAGAGATCTATGGACATTGACACTCCAGCAGGCGGACCATCCGACGCACGATTGTCGAGCATCAAGAGGTATGCGAAATGGAACCAGAGCTTGCGCTTAGTGGAGAGTCTTAGGAGAACCGACCCCAAATAATGGGACAAAGGCGAGGACGAAGAAGAAGAATTAGAAAGACTTCTTAAATTAATTCTTTCTCTAGAATCATTAGTAGGTACATTGAAACTTTAAATTGAGGATGCTTTAGAATGACCCAAACGAATTTAGTTTTCTCCTATTTTTAGTGGTGATTCTATTTGATGAGACGAAGGGTTGTGGAATAAGTCTGTTTTTTTTTCTTCAAAAATGTTTAGTGAGGAAAATATCCCATACGTTGCAAGACAAAAACAGAAATCAAATCTCGTGAAAACCATATTATCTAAGTAGACACGAACTTTAGTGTGTATCTGAAGAAAGAAACTAAGACGAAAAAGATTTTATTATTATTATTATGTTTATGGCATCCCATCCCTTGAGGGACAAAAAATATGGCCCAACAAAGTCCAAAAAATGAATAGGAAAAAAAATCAAGTCCATGTTTAAGTCAGTTTCAAAAATATTTAGAGAATGAATTGAAAAATTAAAACCTCCTAAACACTCCTCTAAAATGTTCTCTTTCAAACGGTATACAATATGTAAGCACACAAAATCTAAAAAATAAATAAATAAAAACCAAACGATAGTCGACATTTCAAGTAAACAATTTTTATGACATACATAGATGTTTTTCTAGGTGTTCGCTGAAAATTAACTACAAAAACATCATTTTATGGAGTTTTAAATATTGTAAATTAAAAAGGTGACATTGTTCGACAGAAGTAGTTCACTAAGGCTACTTCAGATCAGATTGTCGAAGTGAAGAAGGCGCAGCTGGGAGTCGAATTCGCAGAAGGATAACAGTCCACAAAAAGGCTTAAATAAAAAGGTAAAAAATTTCGAGGTACCGAAATAGGGCAAAGAAATAATATAGAATGTATAATATAGAAAGTATGACACGACATATTGTACTCTCAGATTTATTTAGAAATTACTCGATACAATCTCCCGATCTATGTCTTAGACTTACAGTAATATTAGAGTAGATGGTAGCACGTGATATTCTGAAATTGCAGATTCTATTAGGGATGTCATTTGGCCTATCGGATCTGGTTCCTACCGACGTAGGTACCTACGTAGGTGCTATTGTCAGCAGGTTCTGAACTTTCTTCACGTACGCGTTCTATGCAGATGAGACTCCATACCTTTCCAATATTCTTATTGAGAAATCAGCATATAGAAATCAATAGAAAGCGCTTAATTTGCTATTAAGTTTAAACATTACACATTCAAATTCTCTTGTACAAAAATCTATCATCTTATTTGAATATAAAGTAAAAACAGTTTATCAATCAATCTTTATTCGAGTCTTTCATTTCGCATCCTTAACACATGTCACATGTCTCAGTCAAGTTATTCTAGTTTTAATCAAAGTAGCATTGATAGGCATTTTTGCCGTGTGTGTCGGCGTATAGCGTCGTTTGTGATCAAATGCAGTTTGGTGCAGACTTATCTCGATATAAATTTTTTGTATTCTGAAAAATTGTTTCATTGTCGAAGTGGTTGGTAGACTAGCGGTTAAGACGCCGGCTTTCGTACTTACTGTATCGTGCGGAGGTCGTGGGTTCGATCCCAGGTGCCGACCATCTTCCTCTTTCACGACACAAGCTTTAAGTATAGCTTAGTTTTTTTCCGGTGTAGCCGTCATAGCTAGCGGTCGTGTTGCGAGCTGCGTTGAGTGTTTTGTTTATTAAAAAAGTATTTTTCAAACCTTATTAAGTTTTCAACAACTCGGTGAGTTCGTTCCTTTTTTTTTTGTTAATTTTATAAATATAACTATACTTTTTTCATAAGTATATGATTTAGTTTGTTTTTGTTTTAATATTTAACATATTATTTGACTTGTTTACACAAAATAATTTTTAAGTAGCGGGCAGAGAGTGTGTGGGCGCATGGCGTCTGCCAGCGGGGGGGTACCTCCCCCTGCCACAGCAGGTGAAGCAGTTCCTATAAAACGGACTGCTGCACCGGACGACAATATTGTAACAATTATTTCACAGCCCAAGAGGCCAAATATTGTCGTTGAAAATACCCCGCACCCCGAACTTCTTTATAATGCGACGTTCCTCCCGCCGTACATCATTCACGTTATTAAAAAGAATGAAAAAGAAGAGATGGAAAATATCGACTCTATTAAATTCGGATCATTCCTTTACAAAAATAACATCAATGCATCAAACAATATTATGCGAGTTAAGTCAATCGGTAGGCAAAAAATCTCCATTGAATTTAATAATTACACATACGCAAATTTGTTTTTAAAAGATGCTGTCCTTATCAAAAACGGATACGTAGCGTACATACCGAAATTTCTTGCCACGAGAATGGGAGTCATAAGAGGCGTACCGGCAGACATCCCGGAGGATGAGCTTGTACAAGAAATAACCTCTCCAAGAGGAATGGGTAAACCGATCAAAGTACGTCGATTAAATTATAAAACGACGGAAAAAAATGTTGATGGAAGTTTTATTTGGAAAGCCACTCGCTCAATAGTGGTAACTTTTGAGGGACAAAAGTTACCTGATTATATATATCTGTATTATAATAGAATTTCCGTAGAAACATATGTGCAGCCGACGATACAATGTTATAAGTGCTCAAAGTTCGGGCACACTAAACTTCAGTGCCGCGGAAAACCAGTGTGCTACCGATGTAAAGGTGACCACACTGGTGATAAATGTTGTGTAAAAGATGACGAAGTAACATGCATCAACTGTGGTGGCCGTCATACGGCTGTAAGCGTTCTGTGTCCGGAGTTGACAAGACAAAGAAACATTAAAAAGGTTATGGCCGAAAAAAGCCTCTCGTACTTCGAGGCAAGTGTGCAGTTTCCAAAGAGTAAACCTGCATTTTCGTCGATCGTCACTGGAAATAGCCCAAAATCGTTTTCTCCCCCTCGTTCCCCCATCCATTCACAATCATCGAGTATTAAATGGCAGAAAGCTGAGCAAACTTCTTATAGAGTAGTAGAAGGCAAAAGGAAACAAAGTCACTTAAATGAAATATTGAAAGAACTGAAATCCATACTCATTGCCCCTAATGGAAATTATTCTCAGCCCGATGATGGCTGTGCTTTGCGAAATACGACAGAGAGGAACGATTCAGTGGACTGTGAAGAAACTGTTCTCGAGGTGTTAAGGGCCTTATCCAACTTTTTAAACTCTGGTCAATTTATTTCGTCACCAACTAATGATATAAATATGTTATGATCGATTGATGCGTTCAAAATCTGTTCTGAGAAATCATGAAAGTAGGGGATGTGGGTAGATCCCATTGTGGGTTCCGAGCGATAAGAAAACAATAACACGGCGACAGTTTGTCCCTAACATAGGCTTTTGTTTAATTCACAATATTCTAGTGACACGGGTTTTTTTTGGATGCTTCGAAACACCGTAGATAAGGGTAGCTCTTGAGTGCATGTTATTGTTTTGCAGAATGAAAAAATCCTTGTAATAATAAAATATAGAATATAATAAGGGGTTGGTATGGCAAATATAATTGTTTAGATGGCATTGTATTTTGATTATCAAATTATGTACCTATGTAGTTGTAACTGTAAATTAACAGAAGTAGGTATGTTGTTGTTCTATAATAGACTATGGTTTAAACAAGACTTAAATACTGAATAAATAATGTGTAGAGATTATAATGTTGTTTTGAAATGATAAATTATAACACATATGCTTAAGGAGTAATATAAGATATTATAAGACTATTAGATTAATTATTGATTAAGGCACGTTAGTTTAATTACTGATAAGCATCTTAATTAAGAAGGAATATACCTATGTGTAGGTTAAGAATTACCTAAGATAGAATTGATTAATGGCCAAAATTTGTAATAAGATTAATAATAATTAATATTAAGAGAATTATTGAACATGTCTAGTATATAAGATTTCGATGTACAATTATATTCACAAGGTTGTAATTAATTTTAAGAGATAAATTAGCATAACATGATTAGAAGATTGAATTAAGCTTTCAAAAGATTATTACTAAGAGATGTATTAAAGTTAGGTTTATGTTCAATGTAGATAAAACTAACATATCGGTTAAGAAAAAATGATGTATAAAGAAAAGATTTATTAATTACTAGGTATATGAAAGATTCATAAAAAAAAAACTATGTATAATTATTTCATTATAAGTTGTTCGCGCGTAGACAATTTGTAGCAGTTATAAAAACAATTACCCTGTCTCCCTCGCACACTACATCACAGGCGCCTCCACCAATAAGATCATCCATTTTTCCCCCTTCCTTGTCCTGACTCCGCCTCTCGGAAGCTTTCTTAAAAATAGCTGTATTGCCAGGCGAGCCCTCATAACACGCTTATACGTAGCTGCACGCATTTAGACTTACACTGCTAACGCTTGCCTGTGTTGTTTTAGAGTTTGACGTAGTATTTTGATTCGAAAGTCTCCGTAGATTTATTGTAAAATAATTAGTTATTCGGTGAAAGTGTAATTTCGGTTTATATTTGGAAATAAGCGTAGAGAGGTGTCGGGAATACTGTAATTGCGTAGTGACGTATTAAAATAAACAAGTAGAGATTAATAGTTACATCTAGTGATTGAGTTTATTTGCTAGTAGTGTTTAAATAAATAATAGTTGTTGTGTAGTGATACCAAATTGGATTAATTGGCTGGTTGCAGTAGAGGTTTGAGTATCTAGTTTACTAATCATAATATTTGTTCATACCCAAGTTCGTATTATATGAGGATTTAAATTTTACTTGTTTTGTGTTGCAAGTTACACAGTCGTGTAACCATTAAATTAAATTCATTAGAAGAGCCTCTGAAAGGATTACTCAGAGGGGTCAGGGAGGGCAGTCCTCACACAATACCTCCCACGGGTTTTAGTATACTAACCGAAGTAGTTTGAAATTTTTCTGTTTGTTTCGCTTATAGGTATTGCATAATATTTTCATGTTTTTGTCTCCCGAGCCCTATAGGCGTAACAACTTGGCGCCACCGTGTGTTTAGTTATATATTAAGCATTGACGAACTCACCCTGAGACGAGTCTTCAATTTTATTATTTTTATAGTGAATTTTATAGAAATTTCGAATATTTGAACACGTGGAGACGTCGCGGTTTATACTAGAATCCAACAAGATTTTCTTACTATCCATCAATTTCATTAGTTTAAATCCCATTTTACATCGACAAGTAAAATGATTATTTTCAATTGGTTCGAGTTGTTGCTACGCGTTTGCAAACTTTTTATTTTCGCGGTGGTCACGAGAAATGGGGCTGCATCGGCAGGTTCGTTAGGCGTTGACGAAACGCCACCCATTTCGTCACATGATGATGATGATGACCATAATGTGCCACCAGCTGACACATTAGAAACGAGGGATAGGAATTTTGATACAAGACCGCAGATTGTTTATGTGAGAGATGAAGTACTCAATGAGAACTTCTTTTTTAGCGGGTTACCTCAAGAATGTCCGAAGGCATTTATCGCGGATTGCCAAGAGTACTTTGCTCTTCGGAACATTAGGGAATCGGAGAAAGTCAGGTTGGCTGCTCTGAAACTTCGCGGTGACGTCAAGACCTGGTGGACCAGCCGTGGAAATGGGTTGCTGAGATGGTCGGCCTTCAGCGCTCTTTTATTGCAAAGGTATGGGATCGACAATAACAGACTGGCACTGACTGGCCATTTACTCTCACATAAACAGCAAGAGAATGAGTCTGGTTCTTCATTTTTAAGTAGAAAGACAAAAGTTTATGACCGGGTTTATGGCAACGATGTTATTTATTCCGCTGAATTTGCTTTCCATCTATTAAATTTGATGCTGCCACGTTACACCAACGTTCTACGTAGAGAATTCACCAAAGATGACATCACGTTTGACAGTTTAGAGAACCGCGTCTCTGAAATTGATTTCCCGACAGAATTAGTATACCCTGTAATAAATAATGAGCCACAACAAGCGACACATCAGCCTCAAAGGCGTAGTAGCATTTCGTGTTATAACTGCAACGGGCAGCATGTTCAAAGGAATTGTCCATTGACTAGGAATAGGAACGATAGGACTTTTGATAATAGGAATAGCGACGGACAATTCCATAGACAGGGAAATAATAATAATAGTAGGGGAAATTTCCAGTCAGATAGGCAAAGGTTTAATAATTATCAGTCGGGTAGCTTGAGAAACTCTAATAATAATAATTTCAATCAGTCGAATAATTTTGAAAATAGGGGTAATCAAAATAGAAATAACTTTAGAATGGACAATAGGAATCATGATCAGAACAGGAACAGAAATACAAGGAATAATAATAGGCAGGATAATAATAATTTTAACAATAATCAGGCAAGGAATAACGTTGATAATAGACAGGAAAGGAATAACTCTGATAATAGACAGGGTCAAAATAGGAATAATAATAACTGGAATAGAAACGGGCAAGGACAGAATAGAAACAATTGGAATCAAAACAGGGGTAGGCAAAACGGAAACCAGAACGCTAATTTAAACGCTCAAGGCCCTGGACGGAACGCCGGATCAAAGCCGTCTCAGGGCAATCACTAGAAAACGGATTAGAACATAGGGAGGTTGAATCAGAGTTACGACCGACTATTCAACCTGTAGCAAAGGTCCTTGATAATGATGTGAAGCTTAGGTCTAGAAACATAGTTTCTAAACCGATTTCTAATAATAATGAAACGTTAGATGAGGTGCTAATATGGGAAAATACGGGCGATAGTAGTGATGGGCCAGTCGAGGTTCAAGCGTGGTTACATCGCGAAAGTAGTGGTAAAGATGTTGAGCGCGATAATTTTAGACTTGTGGGTTCAAATCCTGAAGAAGTAGAGAGTCCACAACGTAATAGAGATAGAGAAAGGTTATCAGAGGTAGATTTAGATGCGATAGAATTTTTTGAAGAACCGCAGTGTGTAGCTATTGTAGATTCGGGAACGCCATTACTCCCGCGTATTAGAATGTCGTTTAATAATATAGAGTGTACAGCTTTGGTGGACTCTGCGTCTTCATATAATATTGTATGTAGCCGATTAGTTAGAAATTTGCATAAACAACAGACCCATATTGACAGATTATATTTAGCAGAACAAGGTGCTTACATGGAGGTAACGGCTAGACTTGAGACAAATATTTTAGTTCAGGGTATAGAGGTTATTTGTGAGTTTTTAGTCGTAGATAAGCTTAGGGATGATGTTATTCTCGGAGTGCCGTGGATGACGTCACAAAAGTGCGTTATAGATTTTCATAGGGGTTGCCTTCATTTCGGTAGAGTAGAAAGAGTGACGACGCATTTGATACCGGTACGTGGGGAAATGAAGTGTGATGTCGAATTGCCAGAGTTGCAATCCGATATACCTCGCGGACACCGAGAGAGTCTTATAGGTATTTTAAATGATTTTAAAGAGGTATTTCTTCCATATTCTGGCCCTGCTCCGCTACAACCTCACGAGATTAAGCTGAAAGATGCACGCCCGATTCGTTTACCTCCGTATAGGCTCTCTGATGAGAAAAAGAAGCATCTCTTGGCCCAGCTGGAAGGCATGCTGGCTGATGGCGTGATCGAAAGCAGTAGATCATGTTATAGTTTTCCGGTAGTTATGGTCCCCAAGCGAGGGAAGGATGAATATCGCTTTTGTGTAGATTATCGTAAACTCAACGACGTCACTGAGGACGAACCATCACATTTACCCATTATTCATGAAACGTTAAAAGATTTAGGTAACGCGAAATATTTCTCGTCATTTGATTTACAGAAAGGATATTGGCAGATCCCAATGTCTGAGGAGTGTAAACATTTAACCGCTTTTTCAACCCCTGACGGAGCTTGCTATCAATTTAGAGTTATGCCCTTTGGTTTGAAAGGTTCCCCAGGAACATTTCAACGGATAATGAGTCAAGAGGTCTTGGCTGGATATCTACGCGATTTTTGCCTTGTTTATCTCGATGATGTGATCGTTTATTCTAAAGATTGGGCTTCACATATGTATCATTTGAGATTAGTTTTAGAACGGTTACAGCAATATAATTTGCGGTGCGCTTCAGATAAGTGCAGGATCGGTACCACAGAATTAGAATTTTTAGGTCACGTAGTTTCGGCTAGTGGTAACCATCCCCAGAAGTTACATGCAATCTCCATTGCAAACTTCCCAGTGCCTACTTCAAGAAAGAAGTTGAGGTCCTTCCTCGGCTTATCGAATTGGTTGCGCGAGTATCTTTATCGTTTTGCAGAGATAGCAGCTCCATTAACTGATTTGTTGAGCACGAAGAGGCCATTCAAATGGAATGCCTCAGCAGAAAATGCAATGGATAGCATTAAAATTGCTATAAGTAGGCCACTCTCCCTATGCAGGCCAGATTTCGAGAGGCAATTCGTATTGCAAACAGATGCCAGCAAGTTCGGCGTTGCCGCCGTTCTATATCACGAGCGACCTGATGGCGGTCGTGATATTGTCTCTTACGCTAGTGCTCGTTTTTCTGATGCAGAAAAACGCTGGCATTCGAACGAACAGGAAGCATTCGCGGCTGTTTGGGCGATAAAGAAATATCGTCAGTATTTGGAAGGTACACATTTCATCCTACGTACAGATAACAAGGCGTTGACATGGCTAGAACGGGTTAAAGATGAAAGAGCTAAGTTAACAAGGTGGGCATTGTTATTACAGGAGTTTAATTTTACGTTAGAACACTGCCCAGGTAGGAAAAATGAGTTACCAGATTTCTTGTCAAGAAATCCGGCCGAATCTAATATCACTGAAGATATTGATTCGTTAGATAGGGGAATGTACCCCAATGTTAGCCAGGAGGGCTGGAAAGCAGATAGAGGTCTACCTCAGGTGACGCTCATTGGGAACGGTCTGGATCTTCGGGACGCTGAAGATCAGCAGTCTGGAAAACTGGCAGATCGTGTGCGTGGGGCCCAACGCACCGATCAGCGGTTGTCTCGAATGATAAACCATTTGGAAAGCTTACTTTCTGCCAACAGTCCACCAACAAATGCCCGTGATAGGCATTGGTTGGAGATATACAAATTAATTGATGGTTACTTATATAGACAGGTTAGCGGACAATCAGTTCCGAAACTGATCGTACCGAAATTTATGATCCCTCACGTTTTAAATTTTTATCATAACAGTAGGCATGCTGGCCACCCTGGTGAAAGGGAAACGCTTAGAGCGACTCGGAGATATTTTATCTGGCCAGGCATAAATAGAGATGCGAAAAGGTTTGTCAAGAGATGTATGACTTGTGCTCAAGCGAGAGCGTTACCAAGTCGTCCACGCGCGCCTTTAGGATCATCGGTAGCACAAAATCCTTTTGAGATTTTAGCTATTGACTTGATGGGCCCATACCCTAGATCAGCTAAGGGGAATACGGTTTTATTAGTAGTTACAGATATGTTTACAAAATGGGTAGAAGCATTTCCTATGCGATCGGGGAGAGCACCACAGATTGTAGGTTTGTTAGAGAAAGAGATTTTTTCACGGTATGGGTATCCTAGGGCTATTCTCTCAGACAACGGACCACAGTTTAGTCACGAGTCCTGGAACTCGGCAATGGATAGGTGGCAATGCCAGCATTGGACCACAGCGATTTACCTACCCCGTGCTAACATAACAGAACGCCGAAATCAAGAGTTAAAAAAATTGCTCCGTGTTCACCTATTAGGGCGTGAACACAAGCGTTGGGATGAGCACTTAAGCTCAATTTTAGAGTCAATTAGGGGAAGACGTAACGACGCGTCGGGAATGACTCCAAGCCAAGCTCTATTTGGCTACGAAATTAAACGACCTGGCGAATGGTCGTCGGTAGCCCCAAATACTAAGCCGGAAAGATCAAATAGATTAGATATAAATAAAAATATTCGTCAAAACCAGGACCGGTATAGAAGTAAATACGCCCAGACCAACGGAAAGGTCCCTGGTTATGTCACTGGACAGAAGGTTATGTTGAGAGAACATCCACTCTCAAAACGCGTAGCGGGTTTTCATGCTGGGTTTGCACCAAAATACTCCGGTCCTTATACGGTTCTATTACCAGTAGGACGGGGAAACGTTTACTGGATAGATCGTAAAGGAAAACCTATTAAAGTACATTCAGACGAATTAAATTTAGCCCCTGTTCAACAGGAAGAGGTCCAGGAAACTGAACCTTAAACTAAAGTTTGAGTTTCTTATCGATCGGAATATAGGCTAAGTAGTGAAGTAAAATAAGTTATATTAGAAATATAGGACATAGTTAGAAATTATATATTATAAAAAAAAAACAAAAAAAAAAAAAAAACAAAAAAAAAAAAAAAAAAGAAAAGAGGTTGTGGGTAGAACTTAGAAGTATATAGTTGGTAGTGGTAAATACGTTTAAAACATATATAGAATTGTAGTTAATGTTGGTGTTGGATGTTTTTTTATTTTAAACTAGGATAACTGGCTTATACATTCACAGCTATCCTAGATATTACCATTGAATGTATTGGCGCCCTAGAAGGTTATATTAAGTTAGTTTAAAGTTATTTAAATAACAGATTTTGAACGTTTAAGAGGGGGCGGATGTTATGATCGATTGATGCGTTCAAAATCTGTTCTGAGAAATCATGAAAGTAGGGGATGTGGGTAGATCCCATTGTGGGTTCCGAGCGATAAGAAAACAATAACACGGCGACAGTTTGTCCCTAACATAGGCTTTTGTTTAATTCACAATATTCTAGTGAAACGGGTTTTTTTTGGATGCTTCGAAACACCGTAGATAAGGGTAGCTCTTGAGTGCATGTTATTGTTTTGCAGAATGAAAAAATCCTTGTAATAATAAAATATAGAATATAATAAGGGGTTGGTATGGCAAATATAATTGTTTAGATGGCATTGTATTTTGATTATCAAATTATGTACCTATGTAGTTGTAACTGTAAATTAACAGAAGTAGGTATGTTGTTGTTCTATAATAGACTATGGTTTAAACAAGACTTAAATACTGAATAAATAATGTGTAGAGATTATAATGTTGTTTTGAAATGATAAATTATAACACATATGCTTAAGGAGTAATATAAGATATTATAAGACTATTAGATTAATTATTGATTAAGGCACGTTAGTTTAATTACTGATAAGCATCTTAATTAAGAAGGAATATACCTATGTGTAGGTTAAGAATTACCTAAGATAGAATTGACTAATGGCCAACATTAGTAATAAGATTAATAATAATTAATATTAAGACAATTATTGAACATGTCTAGTATATAAGATTTCTAGTATATAAGATTCACAAGGTTGTAATTAATTTTAAAAGATAAATTAGCATAACATGATTAGAAGATTGAATTAAGCTTTCAAAAGATTATTACTAAGAGATGTATTAAAGTTAGGTTTATGTTCAATGTAGATAAGACTAACATATCGGTTAAGAAAAAATGATGTATAAAGAAAAGATTTATTAATTACTAGGTATATGAAAGATTCATAAAAAAAAAACTATGTATAATTATTTCATTATAAGTTGTTCGCGCGTAGACAATTTGTAGCAGTTATAAAAACAATTACCCTGTCTCCCTCGCACACTACATCACAGGCGCCTCCACCAATAAGATCATCCATTTTTCCCCCTTCCTTGTCCTGACTCCGCCTCTCGGAAGCTTTCTTAAAAATAGCTGTATTGCCAGGCGAGCCCTCATAACACGCTTATACGTAGCTGCACGCATTTAGACTTACACTGCTAACGCTTGCCTGTGTTGTTTTAGAGTTTGACGTAGTATTTTGATTCGAAAGTCTCCGTAGATTTATTGTAAAATAATTAGTTATTCGGTGAAAGTGTAATTTCGGTTTATATTTGGAAATAAGCGTAGAGAGGTGTCGGGAATACTGTAATTGCGTAGTGACGTATTAAAATAAACAAGTAGAGATTAATAGTTACATCTAGTGATTGAGTTTATTTGCTAGTAGTGTTTAAATAAATAATAGTTGTTGTGTAGTGATACCAAATTGGATTAATTGGCTGGTTGCAGTAGAGGTTTGAGTATCTAGTTTACTAATCATAATATTTGTTCATACCCAAGTTCGTATTATATGAGGATTTAAATTTTACTTGTTTTGTGTTGCAAGTTACACAGTCGTGTAACCATTAAATTAAATTCATTAGAAGAGCCTCTGAAAGGATTACTCAGAGGGGTCAGGGAGGGCAGTCCTCACACAATACCTCCCACGGGTTTTAGTATACTAACCGAAGTAGTTTGAAATTTTTCTGTTTGTTTCGCTTATAGGTATTGCATAATATTTTCATGTTTTTGTCTCCCGAGCCCTATAGGCGTAACAACTTGGCGCCACCGTGTGTTTAGTTATATATTAAGCATTGACGAACTCACCCTGAGACGAGTCTTCAATTTTATTATTTTTATAGTGAATTTTATAGAAATTTCGAATATTTGAACACGTGGAGACGTCGCGGTTTATACTAGAATCCAACAAGATTTTCTTACTATCCATCAATTTCATTAGTTTAAATCCCATTTTACATCGACAAGTAAAATGATTATTTTCAATTGGTTCGAGTTGTTGCTACGCGTTTGCAAACTTTTTATTTTCGCGGTGGTCACGAGAAATGGGGCTGCATCGGCAGGTTCGTTAGGCGTTGACGAAACGCCACCCATTTCGTCACATGATGATGATGATGACCATAATGTGCCACCAGCTGACACATTAGAAACGAGGGATAGGAATTTTGATACAAGACCGCAGATTGTTTATGTGAGAGATGAAGTACTCAATGAGAACTTCTTTTTTAGCGGGTTACCTCAAGAATGTCCGAAGGCATTTATCGCGGATTGCCAAGAGTACTTTGCTCTTCGGAACATTAGGGAATCGGAGAAAGTCAGGTTGGCTGCTCTGAAACTTCGCGGTGACGTCAAGACCTGGTGGACCAGCCGTGGAAATGGGTTGCTGAGATGGTCGGCCTTCAGCGCTCTTTTATTGCAAAGGTATGGGATCGACAATAACAGACTGGCACTGACTGGCCATTTACTCTCACATAAACAGCAAGAGAATGAGTCTGGTTCTTCATTTTTAAGTAGAAAGACGAAAGTTTATGACCGGGTTTATGGCAACGATGTTATTTATTCCGCTGAATTTGCTTTCCATCTATTAAATTTGATGCTGCCACGTTACACCAACGTTCTACGTAGAGAATTCACCAAAGATGACATCACGTTTGACAGTTTAGAGAACCGCGTCTCTGAAATTGATTTCCCGACAGAATTAGTATACCCTGTAATAAATAATGAGCCACAACAAGCGACACATCAGCCTCAAAGGCGTAGTAGCATTTCGTGTTATAACTGCAACGGGCAGCATGTTCAAAGGAATTGTCCATTGACTAGGAATAGGAACGATAGGACTTTTGATAATAGGAATAGCGACGGACAATTCCATAGACAGGGAAATAATAATAATAGTAGGGGAAATTTCCAGTCAGATAGGCAAAGGTTTAATAATTATCAGTCGGGTAGCTTGAGAAACTCTAATAATAATAATTTCAATCAGTCGAATAATTTTGAAAATAGGGGTAATCAAAATAGAAATAACTTTAGAATGGACAATAGGAATCATGATCAGAACAGGAACAGAAATACAAGGAATAATAATAGGCAGGATAATAATAATTTTAACAATAATCAGGCAAGGAATAACGTTGATAATAGACAGGAAAGGAATAACTTTGATAATAGACAGGGTCAAAATAGGAATAATAATAACTGGAATAGAAACGGGCAAGGACAGAATAGAAACAATTGGAATCAAAACAGGGGTAGGCAAAACGGAAACCAGAACGCTAATTTAAACGCTCAAGGCCCTGGACGGAACGCCGGATCAAAGCCGTCTCAGGGCAATCACTAGAAAACGGATTAGAACATAGGGAGGTTGAATCAGAGTTACGACCGACTATTCAACCTGTAGCAAAGGTCCTTGATAATGATGTGAAGCTTAGGTCTAGAAACATAGTTTCTAAACCGATTTCTAATAATAATGAAACGTTAGATGAGGTGCTAATATGGGAAAATACGGGCGATAGTAGTGATGGGCCAGTCGAGGTTCAAGCGTGGTTACATCGCGAAAGTAGTGGTAAAGATGTTGAGCGCGATAATTTTAGACTTGTGGGTTCAAATCCTGAAGAAGTAGAGAGTCCACAACGTAATAGAGATAGAGAAAGGTTATCAGAGGTAGATTTAGATGCGATAGAATTTTTTGAAGAACCGCAGTGTGTAGCTATTGTAGATTCGGGAACGCCATTACTCCCGCGTATTAGAATGTCGTTTAATAATATAGAGTGTACAGCTTTGGTGGACTCTGCGTCTTCATATAATATTGTATGTAGCCGATTAGTTAGAAATTTGCATAAACAACAGACCCATATTGACAGATTATATTTAGCAGAACAAGGTGCTTACATGGAGGTAACGGCTAGACTTGAGACAAATATTTTAGTTCAGGGTATAGAGGTTATTTGTGAGTTTTTAGTCGTAGATAAGCTTAGGGATGATGTTATTCTCGGAGTGCCGTGGATGACGTCACAAAAGTGCGTTATAGATTTTCATAGGGGTTGCCTTCATTTCGGTAGAGTAGAAAGAGTGACGACGCATTTGATACCGGTACGTGGGGAAATGAAGTGTGATGTCGAATTGCCAGAGTTGCAATCCGATATACCTCGCGGACACCGAGAGAGTCTTATAGGTATTTTAAATGATTTTAAAGAGGTATTTCTTCCATATTCTGGCCCTGCTCCGCTACAACCTCACGAGATTAAGCTGAAAGATGCACGCCCGATTCGTTTACCTCCGTATAGGCTCTCTGATGAGAAAAAGAAGCATCTCTTGGCCCAGCTGGAAGGCATGCTGGCTGATGGCGTGATCGAAAGCAGTAGATCATGTTATAGTTTTCCGGTAGTTATGGTCCCCAAGCGAGGGAAGGATGAATATCGCTTTTGTGTAGATTATCGTAAACTCAACGACGTCACTGAGGACGAACCATCACATTTACCCATTATTCATGAAACGTTAAAAGATTTAGGTAACGCGAAATATTTCTCGTCATTTGATTTACAGAAAGGATATTGGCAGATCCCAATGTCTGAGGAGTGTAAACATTTAACCGCTTTTTCAACCCCTGACGGAGCTTGCTATCAATTTAGAGTTATGCCCTTTGGTTTGAAAGGTTCCCCAGGAACATTTCAACGGATAATGAGTCAAGAGGTCTTGGCTGGATATCTACGCGATTTTTGCCTTGTTTATCTCGATGATGTGATCGTTTATTCTAAAGATTGGGCTTCACATATGTATCATTTGAGATTAGTTTTAGAACGGTTACAGCAATATAATTTGCGGTGCGCTTCAGATAAGTGCAGGATCGGTACCACAGAATTAGAATTTTTAGGTCACGTAGTTTCGGCTAGTGGTAACCATCCCCAGAAGTTACATGCAATCTCCATTGCAAACTTCCCAGTGCCTACTTCAAGAAAGAAGTTGAGGTCCTTCCTCGGCTTATCGAATTGGTTGCGCGAGTATCTTTATCGTTTTGCAGAGATAGCAGCTCCATTAACTGATTTGTTGAGCACGAAGAGGCCATTCAAATGGAATGCCTCAGCACAAAATGCAATGGATAGCATTAAAATTGCTATAAGTAGGCCACTCTCCCTATGCAGGCCAGATTTCGAGAGGCAATTCGTATTGCAAACAGATGCCAGCAAGTTCGGCGTTGCCGCCGTTCTATATCACGAGCGACCTGATGGCGGTCGTGATATTGTCTCTTACGCTAGTGCTCGTTTTTCTGATGCAGAAAAACGCTGGCATTCGAACGAACAGGAAGCATTCGCGGCTGTTTGGGCGATAAAGAAATATCGTCAGTATTTGGAAGGTACACATTTCATCCTACGTACAGATAACAAGGCGTTGACATGGCTAGAACGGGTTAAAGATGAAAGAGCTAAGTTAACAAGGTGGGCATTGTTATTACAGGAGTTTAATTTTACGTTAGAACACTGCCCAGGTAGGAAAAATGAGTTACCAGATTTCTTGTCAAGAAATCCGGCCGAATCTAATATCACTGAAGATATTGATTCGTTAGATAGGGGAATGTACCCCAATGTTAGCCAGGAGGGCTGGAAAGCAGATAGAGGTCTACCTCAGGTGACGCTCATTGGGAACGGTCTGGATCTTCGGGACGCTGAAGATCAGCAGTCTGGAAAACTGGCAGATCGTGTGCGTGGGGCCCAACGCACCGATCAGCGGTTGTCTCGAATGATAAACCATTTGGAAAGCTTACTTTCTGCCAACAGTCCACCAACAAATGCCCGTGATAGGCATTGGTTGGAGATATACAAATTAATTGATGGTTACTTATATAGACAGGTTAGCGGACAATCAGTTCCGAAACTGATCGTACCGAAATTTATGATCCCTCACGTTTTAAATTTTTATCATAACAGTAGGCATGCTGGCCACCCTGGTGAAAGGGAAACGCTTAGAGCGACTCGGAGATATTTTATCTGGCCAGGCATAAATAGAGATGCGAAAAGGTTTGTCAAGAGATGTATGACTTGTGCTCAAGCGAGAGCGTTACCAAGTCGTCCACGCGCGCCTTTAGGATCATCGGTAGCACAAAATCCTTTTGAGATTTTAGCTATTGACTTGATGGGCCCATACCCTAGATCAGCTAAGGGGAATACGGTTTTATTAGTAGTTACAGATATGTTTACAAAATGGGTAGAAGCATTTCCTATGCGATCGGGGAGAGCACCACAGATTGTAGGTTTGTTAGAGAAAGAGATTTTTTCACGGTATGGGTATCCTAGGGCTATTCTCTCAGACAACGGACCACAGTTTAGTCACGAGTCCTGGAACTCGGCAATGGATAGGTGGCAATGCCAGCATTGGACCACAGCGATTTACCTACCCCGTGCTAACATAACAGAACGCCGAAATCAAGAGTTAAAAAAATTGCTCCGTGTTCACCTATTAGGGCGTGAACACAAGCGTTGGGATGAGCACTTAAGCTCAATTTTAGAGTCAATTAGGGGAAGACGTAACGACGCGTCGGGAATGACTCCAAGCCAAGCTCTATTTGGCTACGAAATTAAACGACCTGGCGAATGGTCGTCGGTAGCCCCAAATACTAAGCCGGAAAGATCAAATAGATTAGATATAAATAAAAATATTCGTCAAAACCAGGACCGGTATAGAAGTAAATACGCCCAGACCAACGGAAAGGTCCCTGGTTATGTCACTGGACAGAAGGTTATGTTGAGAGAACATCCACTCTCAAAACGCGTAGCGGGTTTTCATGCTGGGTTTGCACCAAAATACTCCGGTCCTTATACGGTTCTATTACCAGTAGGACGGGGAAACGTTTACTGGATAGATCGTAAAGGAAAACCTATTAAAGTACATTCAGACGAATTAAATTTAGCCCCTGTTCAACAGGAAGAGGTCCAGGAAACTGAACCTTAAACTAAAGTTTGAGTTTCTTATCGATCGGAATATAGGCTAAGTAGTGAAGTAAAATAAGTTATATTAGAAATATAGGACATAGTTAGAAATTATATATTATAAAAAAAAAACAAAAAAAAAAAAAAAACAAAAAAAAAAAAAAAAAAGAAAAGAGGTTGTGGGTAGAACTTAGAAGTATATAGTTGGTAGTGGTAAATACGTTTAAAACATATATAGAATTGTAGTTAATGTTGGTGTTGGATGTTTTTTTATTTTAAACTAGGATAACTGGCTTATACATTCACAGCTATCCTAGATATTACCATTGAATGTATTGGCGCCCTAGAAGGTTATATTAAGTTAGTTTAAAGTTATTTAAATAACAGATTTTGAACGTTTAAGAGGGGGCGGATGTTATGATCGATTGATGCGTTCAAAATCTGTTCTGAGAAATCATGAAAGTAGGGGATGTGGGTAGATCCCATTGTGGGTTCCGAGCGATAAGAAAACAATAACACGGCGACAGTTTGTCCCTAACATAGGCTTTTGTTTAATTCACAATATTCTAGTGAAACGGGTTTTTTTTGGATGCTTCGAAACACCGTAGATAAGGGTAGCTCTTGAGTGCATGTTATTGTTTTGCAGAATGAAAAAATCCTTGTAATAATAAAATATAGAATATAATAAGGGGTTGGTATGGCAAATATAATTGTTTAGATGGCATTGTATTTTGATTATCAAATTATGTACCTATGTAGTTGTAACTGTAAATTAACAGAAGTAGGTATGTTGTTGTTCTATAATAGACTATGGTTTAAACAAGACTTAAATACTGAATAAATAATGTGTAGAGATTATAATGTTGTTTTGAAATGATAAATTATAACACATATGCTTAAGGAGTAATATAAGATATTATAAGACTATTAGATTAATTATTGATTAAGGCACGTTAGTTTAATTACTGATAAGCATCTTAATTAAGATGGAATATACCTATGTGTAGGTTAAGAATTACCTAAGATAGAATTGACTAATGGCCAACATTAGTAATAAGATTAATAATAATTAATATTAAGACAATTATTGAACATGTCTAGTATATAAGATTTCTAGTATATAAGAATCACAAGGTTGTAATTAATTTTAAGAGATAAATTAGCATAACATGATTAGAAGATTGAATTAAGCTTTCAAAAGATTATTACTAAGAGATGTATTAAAGTTAGGTTTATGTTCAATGTAGATAAGACTAACATATCGGTTAAGAAAAAATGATGTATAAAGAAAAGATTTATTAATTACTAGGTATATGAAAGATTCATAAAAAAAAAACTATGTATAATTATTTCATTATAAGTTGTTCGCGCGTAGACAATTTGTAGCAGTTATAAAAACAATTACCCTGTCTCCCTCGCACACTACATCACAGGCGCCTCCACCAATAAGATCATCCATTTTTCCCCCTTCCTTGTCCTGACTCCGCCTCTCGGAAGCTTTCTTAAAAATAGCTGTATTGCCAGGCGAGCCCTCATAACACGCTTATACGTAGCTGCACGCATTTAGACTTACACTGCTAACGCTTGCCTGTGTTGTTTTAGAGTTTGACGTAGTATTTTGATTCGAAAGTCTCCGTAGATTTATTGTAAAATAATTAGTTATTCGGTGAAAGTGTAATTTCGGTTTATATTTGGAAATAAGCGTAGAGAGGTGTCGGGAATACTGTAATTGCGTAGTGACGTATTAAAATAAACAAGTAGAGATTAATAGTTACATCTAGTGATTGAGTTTATTTGCTAGTAGTGTTTAAATAAATAATAGTTGTTGTGTAGTGATACCAAATTGGATTAATTGGCTGGTTGCAGTAGAAGTTTGAGTATCTAGTTTACTAATCATAATATTTGTTCATACCCAAGTTCGTATTATATGAGGATTTAAATTTTACTTGTTTTGTGTTGCAAGTTACACAGTCGTGTAACCATTAAATTAAATTCATTAGAAGAGCCTCTGAAAGGATTACTCAGAGGGGTCAGGGAGGGCAGTCCTCACACAATACCTCCCACGGGTTTTAGTATACTAACCGAAGTAGTTTGAAATTTTTCTGTTTGTTTCGCTTATAGGTATTGCATAATATTTTCATGTTTTTGTCTCCCGAGCCCTATAGGCGTAACAAATATACGCAACCAACTTGATAATATTTGTGCCAAAGGCTTACTTGTTGATTCTTCTGAACATTCTATTACAAAAAACACAAACTCAAATACGGATTTACCTCAGACGTTCCTTCAAAGTCAATAAATTCATACCAGACATTTGAACATAACTCATTTTTATAAATAATGGCGACAAAGAATACTTATAATATTTTGCAGTACAATTGTAGAAGTGCAATCTGCAACAAGTCTGATATTTTGAGCCTTATCTCAAACTATAATTTTTCTTTATTATTTCTCTCAGAAACCTGGCTTAAACCAGATAAACAATTTGTGATCAACGGTTTTCACTGTGTGAGAGACGATCGGCCTTCAGGTTATGGCGGAGCAGCCATTTTGATAAAAGACGAGATAACTTATTCTCCCGTTCGAGTTAAACCTACTGCATGTCCATTCGAAGTCGTTGCAGTTAGAATTTTCAATGTCACTTTCATCTCTATTTATATTTCCCCAAATATCTCCCAAAATTCATATAGTTATATCAAATCAATTGTCGATAAAGCGCCAAAACCCGTTGTGCTTTTTGGAGATTTCAATGCGCGTCATCCTATGTGGGGTTCATATACCTCGGATAGACTGGGCGCGAGGATCGTTGACTCTCTGAGCGACCTAAATTTATGCATTTTAAATGATGGATCCGCAACTAGAATTCCAATTCCCAATCAAAACCCAAGTACTCCAGATTTATCCTTCACTTCAAGTGAAATATCACCTTTTTTCACCTGGAGCGTTCTAGAGGAAGTCGGAGGCAGTGATCACCTTCCAATTCTGATAGAATGGAGTTTTCCTTATGGTGGTGGGAGCAGAGACCGTTCAGGCAACAAATATAAACATTTTCAAAAAAGAATTACTCTTAACAACATCAATTGGGAGCAATTCAAAATATCCGCTAAAACTTCTTGTAAATCTTTACCTTGTCCCTCAGTGAACAATTTGGACGAATGTTTGGAGTCTTTCGCAGATATATTGCACAGTTCCTCAAAGTTTAAAAATAAATCTGACTTTAAAAAGCCTAACAAATCTGTAACTCCACCCTGGTGGGATGATGAGTGTGAAAAAGTTGTGCAAGATCGGAAGAATGCTATGAAGAGGTACAGACGTAATGGAAATATGGAAAATTTCTTAAATCTTAAGAATATACAGGCTCGAGCAAAGAAAACATTCAAAGGTAAGAAGAAGGCAGCTTGGATATCCTTTTGTTCTTCTCTCTCACCACAAACACCAATTGCCAATGTTTGGACAAACATTCGCAAGTTTCGGGGTATATACAATAAAAAAAGAACGAAAAACGTCTCTGAATCGGCCATAATGGAACTCGTTAACAAGATAGCTCCTCCATATGTACCACTCTTAGAGGAAACATCCTCGTCGCCTGTTCTTACACCGCATATAGATTTTCCCGAAAACGTGGCTTTATCACAATCTGATGAATACACCTTAACTTCCGCTGTTTCTCTTGAAGAGTTAAAGTCTGTTTTAAAAACCACCAAAGACTCAGCTCCTGGTATTGATGGTATACCATATGGTTTATTAGCCAGATGTGATGATACTATACTTTCCTTTTTCTTAGAAATAATTAATGTAGTTTTTGTACACTGTAAGGTACCAGTCTCATGGAAGCAACAATTGATCATACCTATCCCAAAAGCACAAACAAATGATATTTATGAGTTATCCTTCAGGCCGATTGCTCTCTCAAGTGTTCTTTTAAAGATTGTTGAACACATTTTAAAAAGACGTCTGGATTGGTGCGTGGAGAGAAGTAAAAACTTTTCTCAACTTATGTTTGGTTTTAGAAGAGGCAAATCCACAACTGAGAGCATTGCCCATTTAACAACCGATGTATTAAATGCTTTTTCGGAGTCAAAACATGTTGTCGGTGTGGCCCTTGATATCACAGGTGCCTACGACAACGTTTTGTTGACAATACTTAGAACTAAGCTCCATAGGCTCAAAATACCTGACAAAATTGTAGATTTAATAATGTCTATTTTAAGTGAACGAACAATTTTGGTAGAAGAACCTTCTGGCAGTGTACACAGTAGAAGGGTTTTTCGGGGTCTCCCACAGGGATCAGTTATCAGTCCTTTTTTATTCAACGCGTACATTCATGATATCTTCGAGGATATACCTCCAGAAATTACTCTGCTTAACTATGCCGATGATTTTTTCATGTACAGCACAAACAAAAATTTAAATAAAACAGAAGAAATAATTAATAATAGTTTGAAAACCATCTCAGATAAATTAAATAATTTGGGCCTCTCTCTCAACCCTTCTAAATGTAAGACAATAATCTTTTCTAAATCACGAATTCCTCAATCCTGTTCGATCATGATTAATGACACTTTATTGCAACAAAATCAAGAATTAAAATTCTTGGGGCTAGTCTTAGACAGTAAACTTACGTGGAACGCCGCTGTTTCTCATGTTGTGAGTGGTTGCCAGAGTGGGCTTAACGCTATGCGAGCTGTTTCAAGAGTATGGTGGGGATCTCATCCAAGAATTTTAAAACTTATGTACAGTTCCCTTGTTCGTTCCAGACTAGATTATTGCTGTTATCTCATGTCTCCCCTTTCCAAAGGAAACATAAAAAAATTGGAGAAGGTGCAGAATGAGGGCCTTAGAATCTCTCTGGGAGTTATGAGGTCCTCGCCGGCAGAAGCCATGCGAGTAGAGGCTTCCGAACCTCCATTAAACCTGAGGAGACAATATCTGTCTGATAAATTCATCATCAGATGTATCGCTTACAGAGATAATGTATTACTTACTAAGATACATAAACTATCTGAAATGATACAAATCAAAAAACGATTTTGGGCGAAAAAAACTCCCCCTTCTGTGGTTTTGAGTTACATCGCATTAAAAGAACTTAAACAACATATCATGGAGCTAGAAATGCCTCCCTTATACTCTGTTTCTTTCCCTTCTTTGATTCATAGTCCTCAAACAGTGAAATTCTTTGATTCTAAGTACATTTCAAACGCAAGTGATAAATTTGACAAAAATATTAAAAAATATTGGAAAAATTTTTCGCTTTTATTTACTGACGGCTCTAAGGAAGGGGAAAATGGCCTAACAGGCGCAGCTTTCTATAGTCAATCTGATAGGTACGGAAAGCATATTCCACTACCTAGAGAATGCACAATATTTTCAGCGGAATGCGTTGCGATTTATGAAGCGCTCGAATTTATATCCCAAGAAGATTGTAAAGATATTTTGATTCTGAGTGACTCCTTGAGTGCTATTCAGAGGATCGCCAGCTCTTCTTTTCAATACCCGTTTGACATCATAGTGCTAAAAATGAAAGAACTATTCTATAAGCTACACGCTCAAGGTAAACGTATTGTACTTGGTTGGATTCCGGGTCACTCTGGGATAGAAGGTAATGAAATAGTGGACCAGTTGGCTAAGGAAGCTGCGAGAATGAATACTGCCTCTCGCTGGCGGGTTCCCTTCGCGGACCTTTTTTCTATATGCAGGTTTAAAATGTACGAAGACTGGCAGAAAACATGGGAGAGTGACCGTTCAAAATATAGGACACTCAATGATACCATTACTCGCGTGCCTTGGTTTAACAAATTGACGTTACCTAGACAGAGTTCGTCTGTCATTTGCCGAATCAAGTTTGGACATGTTTGTACAAAAAGTTTTTTGTTTAAAATTAATATAGCAGATTCAAACATGTGTGATTGTGGACTAGAGGAGGAAACCATAAACCACATATTTTTTAATTGTATCTTGAGAAATTCATACCCAGGATTTTGCACTGATTTAGCCAAATGCGGCGTAAAATTTCCAACTACGGTTGAGCTTTTGCTCTCTAAATTTGACCCTTCCGTTTTTAAGATAATATCAAGTTTTATTATTAAAAACAATGTTCAGATTTAAATAAGTTTTTAGATCTTCTTTGCTTGTGTTTCTTATCTGTGTGTAATGTTTAAAACATGACAATGGCAGATAACACTCTCAATTAAAGAGTGAATGCCAAAAAAGAAAAAAAAAAAAAAAAAAAAGTATAGCTTACTGCGAAAGAGTGTATTTGTGTTCACTTTGAGTGAGCACAGATTCGTTTAAAAATAAAACCTGATGTGTATTAAGGACGATTATTTAGTATTAAGGAAAATTGTTTAGTGCAGGATTTATAAAAAATTATTTAGTAAAATTAAAGGAAAATAATTGTTTAGTAGATTTAGTAATGGCGCTCATAAACGGGCCATGAAGATATTACAAGCCATTTTGGGCCATTTTTACAAGCTTTGCTTTATGGGAAAAATGTCGGAAGTGTATTTGTGTTCACTTTGGGTGAGCCGAAAGTTCTTTTAAAAAGTACTGCTAATTATGCGGTCACGAATGATCCATCGACAGATCAAATACACTTGTATCTTATTATAAAACAACGACAAACTCTATTTAAAGAGAATAATTGTGATTATATACAACTTTTTCTAATTTTCGAAAATTTATCACCGCTTTTTCTATAAAATAACGCAAATAATAATGTACCAGGTCTAAATTGTTTATGATTAAACTGATCGAAAATGGCTGCCATCCCAAATAGTTCCAATGTATAGATGATCCTGAATTTTTTGTGGTCAAATGTTTCATCCATGTTATGTCCCGTTTATGGGCACCACAAGGAAAATTCTAACATACTTAAAGACAAATAAGGTTTCTTTTTTTTATGAAATTGTCAAAAAATGAATTTGTTCTAAAATAATAATTTTGTATTACTCAAGTACCTACCTATCTGTTGTTATTTTTGTTGTGGGAGACCAAATTTGAATACTTTCTATCATTAGTTTAGCATAAAATTATAACACAAAAGGCTGCGATGTTTTAAACGCGCTAAGAAATATGATTCATTATTGTTCAATTTTGCCAATATCGCGTCCCATTACTGGAAAAAACTAGAACGCTGTCAAATTTTTTGTTTACATAAATTTGCATGTCAATAGTAAAATAAATGGCGGGAACTCAGGGTCAATACTCTTTTAATATGGTCTGAATTCATTGCGTTACTACATATATAGTTATTCATAACTAGCTTTCCCGACAGACGTTGTTCTGTAGTCCTAACCAGAGGCGGCCCGTTCATATGTGCACTGCGCCCCCAGAAACAAAAATACATAATTAATCCGATTGAGTTACTAATAAAATAATAATGTTTATAATGTAATTTCTTAAACATCCATATTTCATTCGTATTCAAAGCTCAGGCGGGAAAACGTGAGAATATAATATGCGCGCGCACACATTCTACCTCACCTATGAAGTAGGTACCGACACGAATGTGCCCGATAATTTTGTTGACTTTGCGGTGGAGTAAGTGGGATGGGCTACTGTAAGAGCGGCAATCACGTATGCGAGAATGGGAACTACTCGCGAAGGAGTTGGCGCGTCGCAGGTGATCCTTCCATACTAATTTAAATATTGTATTTTATGTCATTTCTTACACATTTTTTAACTTTTTATTAGTTATTCTGTTATCCGGAGCGGAGAAGAATCCAATAAATCAAACATTGAAAGAATCTGTTCAGCCGATCTCGAGTTCTAAGTTTTCGCACTGTAACAGTGTACGCTACTGAATATTTTTGGTTTAAAAATACTTCTTGTAACGGATCAGTAACGCCTGCAATTCATCCTGTAACATGTGACACATCTCGATGGAGGTCAACTTAGTTTAAGGTCATAAATTAATTCTGTTTCTACTTTTAATGTATAGTTGTCCTCTGTAATGTGTTTTGTTAAAATAAATAAATAAATAACACTTCAAAATGGATGTCATCCAGTTTCTTTATTTTTATATTTTTATGCTATTATTAAATTAAAAACCACAACACGAATACACTACTGGTGCAAGGAGGATGACAAAATGAGATATGAAACTGGATCACTTCCACTCGAGTTTCGCCATTGACAATCTGTTTGGAGTGATGGACGAATGGCTGGACGCGTTTTAATTTTGGATTGATGGATATCCGACTCTTAGCCTATTACTAAACATGATCCATTTGATTTTCACCATTCTTGGTCATTTTTGGAGTGACATCGCTCCATTTAGATGGATGGAGTGATCTTGAATTGCGGGCCTAACCATGTTCCACTTCCTTACACACAATGTTGTCCATATTTCTACGTCTTGTTATCAGAGACATGGCTATTTTCCGAAGACGCAAACAACGCTAATTTCAGAGAAGTTTTCCAAACTTTGGATAGTATTAGATTGATTTTCTAGTAGTTAGGTATGTATTTCGATAAAATAGCAAGAGAAGAAGGAGAGATTGTATTAGAAACGTATTTGGAAGAATCAAAATAAGTGTGCTTGTACAAAAAAAATGTATAGGGGTTTGGAAATGGTGTGGGAGGAAGTCATATAAGCATTTCGCAAGTACGAACGCAATAGAGAGCTCTTGTTGCTTCCTTATTCCCCAATTGGGGTGTAAGGGGAGATCCCATTTGATGTATTCGATAGTAGATCACACTTTATCCCTTTCAGGCTACACCTGTGAGCATTAGGAGACAATTTTTTAAGAAGCAATACTCTTCAAGAACAGTTCTTAACCCTACCCACCATTATTCAATACGCTCAACAATCAAAAGCCGTAGATCACTTTCTCGAGAGTAAAATGCCACATTGTAAAGAAAAAGAAGAACAATCAAAAGTATAGACTTAAAGGTAAGCCCAATGAGTGAATGTATATTATAGTTGTTTGAAAGACAATGCGTCATCTAATCAAAACTTCTGAAAGACAAAACTATTCAAAAAGCGATTGCGGTTTTCGATGGTGTAATAGGAGCTAAGCTGTTATAAAAGTTAATTCTTAAGGAATATGTAACAACTAATGACTCTAACAATTCATTACTGATGTTCGATTTTAAATGGAACATACCACTACGGGTTTACGACCGTCTTCTACTGTTATTTCGAAGGCTGGCTTAGTGTGATCACTTTACGTTAACAACGTTCGCCATTAGGTGGTAATGTTTGTCTCCGAAACTCTCTAATCATGAGAATTCTCAACATGTTCAACATGTCAAAAACTCCCATGTATGCAACAAGTAGAAATTTAATAATAAATGGAATATAGACATAAAAGTTGGAAATTATTGAGAACAAGAGAGCAACCAAATTTAAAGACTGCGACTGCTGTCATGTACTTGGCGCCAGGATATGACTATATCCATGTTTTTAATGTCTCGTTGCTTTGTTGGTACACAACTTTCTAATTATGTCTTGATTCTTGTGATCTTTTTTCAGGATTAGATCTTAAAGAATACAATGTAACAACCAATGACTCTAATAATTCATTACTGATGTTCGATTTTAAATGGAACACACCACTACGGGCTTTCGACTTAATTCTTAAGTTTCTAACTTTTTATTGAAATCTTCTTTTAAGCAAACTAAATATTTTTTTTAGCAATTCATAGTTCTTTGTAAACGGCCGTTCTAGTCCGCGATGTAATCTCTGGTTCCTGCTCATTCCACATCACATATTCTACGAGCAGTTATTTGGTGTACGTCTTCCGGTGGTGCGCAGATCTCCATTACACGATAGCGCTCCGAGAATATTCCACACAAACATTCAGGAAATGGGCTGAGCTAAATCAAATAAGGCGCTGCATTCAAACCTGGAAAATTGATAGCAAAAATCTGTTTCGATCTATCTATTCCCATTTCGGAAACTAATTTACAACAAACCTAAATCATGTTACCTTATGTAGGAACCTTGATCTTTGAATTCGTTAAGTATTTATTTTGTTCCTCTCAAAATTTCAATTTTGAACAAGCTGGAGGCATTCGAGATGTGATTGTGTATAGAAGAATGCTGCGCATCTCATGGTTCGACAAGACACTAATAATTTTGAGACTGCTATCTATTTTAATTCTTTATCTGTTGATTTTGTCTGACTTGTTCTGATGGTGGTGGGTTATTGTTTTTTTTTGCTGTTTACATTCTGTCGTGTGGTTGTTGAAATTGACTTTTTTATTATTTTAGGGTGACAGGATTTGGTTTTGACTTTTTCTTTTGTCACTATCTGCAAACAATTGCAGTAAATTACACAAATGATTTTTTTTATTTCTTGTTGTTATTAGTGCTTTGTTTCGTTGTCACTTAAAGAGAGAAAGATTTATGTATGATTTTTATTGAATTTATTTTTTCTTTATCACTAATTGTGACGAAATACTAATAGGGCTCTTTACACCCTTTTATTATTGATAAAATAAATATTAAATATTTATCTTTATATATGATATTGTAACTGTTTTTTTTTCTGTGTGTAATCTTCTTTTTGTAATTGCGATATTAACCCTACTTTTTGTAATTGGGAAAAGAAAAAAATAAATAAAAAAATAAAATAAATAAATAAAGGAGTCTAAGAGAGAGAGTCCTGGGCATGATGCAAAAGGAAGAGCTCGTGTCAAGAGACGTAAGTCATACTTTGGCCATATTTTCCGTGGTGAAAAATATTCCCTCCTACAACTTAAGATTCAAGGAAAAATATACGAAAGAACGGGGCGGGAGAGAATCTTTTGACTCAAAAATTTTAGTCATTGGTTTGGAATACCGGATGCAGCTTCATTAATAAGGGTTGCTCAAGACCGTGAAGAGTTCAAAGTGATGGTCGCCAACCTCCGTTAGGAGGCAAGTAAAAAGAAAAAGAAGTATTTGTTCTTTTCTCCTCTACCTAAATAATTGACCCTTCTTTGGTTAACCTTGTTTCTATTACCAATTCAGTTTTGATGTGGCGAATTGTCATAATATTAATGTGTTAAGGATAGGGCAGAGTGAAAGGAGAGAGTGGTAACATTGTTGCCAACCAATCTTATAGTAGGTATTGTGAAGAAAAATGTACCGAAAAACCTGTAAGTATACACAAAATTGACAACTTAACTGTTGCAGTACCTGTATGGTTTATGTGTGTGTATTTTCAATCAACGAAACTGACTCACCACTACACAGATATGAGTATGTGTGGACCACGGGGAACGCTTCGGGTAGGCGAAGTTCGTTAGGCGTTATCACTCACTCACTCATTCAAATGTAGATTATTTCTTATTAAATTTCTGAAAAAAAAAGCTAAAGATAATTATTATTGTGTAATAGGGAAAGCTTTTAGAAGTTCATAAGTAAACAAGACCCTTGTATGGTTACCAATCAATATTAAATTCAATTAGGTACTTTATTTTATAACAGTTAAGTGTGTTTTGTACTTTGTAATGTGTTCAGAACTTTCTAAACTTTTCAAGATGATGAATCGATATCCATCTAAACAAATAAAGTAGGTACAACCCCCATGTTTAGTTTTAGCAAGTGTACGTACGTCCACTTTTAGCTAGAGAACGGTTTGTTTTGAGTGATGCTAAAGTTTACGAATACCTAAGGCGAATAAAATGTGTTGGATAGTCTTCTTCTCCTATATTATAAAAATGGAGAGCTATTTTGAGTGGTCATCGCATCACGCCTAAACGGCTGGACCGATTTCGCCAATTCTTTTTTTGTCTTGTTGGCTTTTGTCAGGGAAAGGTTCTGATGAAAGAAAACGTTAATAATTTTTTTTTTCTATATTTGTAAAATTGAAATTAAATTAATGTTTGATAGGAACTGTCTGTTGATTGATAGTTGGTACTTTTGACAGAATGTCGATGGAAAATATATGGTTTGAAACAGATGCATCGATCTCAAATTACATTGGTTAAAAGGTACGTAATAAGCCTATCATTATACAAATTCAAAATCAATATTCATAGCTAGGAACACAGGACAACGTCTGTCGGGAAAGCTAGTAACTTATAAGTATAGAAAAATAAGCAGAATACTCATATAAGATGTGTTTTACATAATACTCATATAAGATGTTTTTTACATAATACTCATATAAGATGTGTTTTACATAATACTCATATAAGATGTGTTTTACATAATATAAATATACTTTTGATATCTTTCAGAAAAGTCAGCATCGGGATTAGAATCCACGACCTTCAGTACGCTTTAAGTATTAAATAATATGTAACAACTAATGACTCCAACAATTCATTACTAATGTTCGATTATTAAATGGAACAAACTACTACGGGCTTACGACCGTCTTCTAATGTTATTTCGAAGGCTGGCTTAGTGTGATCACTTATACTGGATATAAAATACGTACTAAGTGCCAAAAAAAAATGAGTTGGCTTCTACGACAAAACCTCGATGCTCACCGGACCACTGCAAGGCGACTACTTGAAATGAAAATAGCCTTGCTTTCCCCACCTAACGTTACTACTCCCACTTCGCTAACCCACCTGCGCGCTCTACAGTGAGTGTTTGAAACTAGGGAATCCAAGTACGTAGGTATATTTTTCACAATTTTCAGTTTTAGGTCAAAAGGTGGAAAATTGAAAAAAAAACTCTAAAAAATCTTAAATTCTTAAACCAGTACACAAGACCACTGATTAATGGGAACAAAATTATTGCAAATAAGCTGCAATATTACCCGTTTTTAGGAATAGGTCGAATAACCAGTCACCCTGAATATCTTCAAACTTAAGACGAACCTTTAATAATATGTACCTATAGATCCCTTTAATCTACATTATTATGTAGGTATGTCTAGTTTAATGAGACATTTTATGCCATAGTTTCTATGGTGTTTGTTTATAGATGTATTTAATTCCAAAACTTTGTTATCTTCCTGGAAATTGGAAAGCTTATACCCGATTTAAGAACAGCAGCATTGTGATTTTTTAACAATCAGCGTATTTCAAAAGATACTGCTATCTATATCACGACCTAAATGACTCATCTTTTGTGCCCTTTGACCAGAGAGTCTCTGGACAAAGAGTTGTGGCATTTAATAACAGAAAAAATCACTTATTCAGTCTATATAACGATTGTCACTTGATTCTTATGAAATATTTTAGCGAATATTTTTTGTCTATTCTATTCGGGTCTCTTTGTCGAAAAGGGAAAAGATAAATGATAAAAGATTTGTTTAGGGTTGAAGAGAATAGAGATGGGCGAAGAAATGAAAATGAGATTGAGAAAGCGAAATGAATAGTTAGTATGTAAGAACCTATATAAAAAACATAGAAGAATTTATGTGAATATAAGTAATAATATTTTACGATGGCAACCCATGCATAGGAGTACCTAATTCCATTTTTATATTCCTGCGGTGTATCTTCCAGCTAGAAAAATATTTGTCCAATGAAGCTAACTTTTGTGTCTTTGTATCTAGATCTATGGTATTATGAAAATAGAAATTAGATATACATTCTGGTTATTTAAGAAACCATTTTCCCTCGCTTATTGTATTTTATTCACGACATAACTATAAAAAAATAACAGTCATAATAATATATCAGAAAAGAGTAGTTTGAATGTTGATATGGTTTTTTCCTGAATTCTGAACTGATTTTTTTTTTCGGCTAGAATTCATTACTTTGCAAATTGATATAATAATGCTTTCTTATTGTTGTACAAATTCCTTCAAGTTCATCTCAGGACGATTCCAATAGAGTGGTGAGAAGTACAAAATTTTTTAGTGCGGAATAGATCAAAAACCTTCAAGATCATGCGGCATGGAAAAAGACGGATGAGCACTTTTGAGAGACTTGACGTGCTTACTATTAATTACATAATGCAGCCATTGTTTAAAATATTCTCTTAATCCAATCTTCTGGAAAAAAACTGCATGCAATGCTTTTGTTGTTCGGACCTCCATAGTATCAAAATACGTTCTTTGAAAGATTGTCAATGTGATCCCTCCACAATTCTCAAAAGCCTTCAGGTTTTCAATGATAAATATGATTTTGCTAGTGGCGTCCAAGAACTGGCAGGAGAAACGTTGGCAAGTCTTAGACAAACTGGTTTGCGCCGGATTAAGAGCTGTGGAGATATAAGGTGGCATATGCACAAGATTATTATGAGAGGGAGGTAGGGAGAGAGGGAGGAATAAAGAAAAGAGGGGAGTAATTAGTGAAATAAAATTTTGTCATAAAGTATCCTTGATGTAAATTAATGAATTAATATTTTTTTCCTGCTTCTAAAACAAAAATAAATAAATATATCTATACCTACAAATGTTCAAGATATGGGATCTTATTGAATATTTAAGTTTTAGTTTAAGCATAAAGTGTAAAACATAGGATGGGATTTACTGAGATAAAGTCAGGTCTTTTAATTTACAAAGCTTGGATATTACATAAATGTTCCTAAAAATATTAAGACGACACGCGCAAAGAAATTTCCCTTAATAAACCTCTATATTATATTTCTTATTATATTTTTCAGACAAAGTAATCTGTAGTTGGGATATTTAACATTCAAAATGAGTCAAATTGTTAAAAAGTCCTTTCTACGTTAGTATAGGTGATACCCATGTAAAAATAAAATAATAAAAATAAATATTTTATCTCTTTTTGTATTAAAACTAAATACTAATAATATTTTCTACAAATCAACGCACTTCAATAATTGCCCATAAAAGACCAGAGATAGGTACATCTATTTATAGCAATTTGGAAACATTGCTGTGAACATGATATTATTGAGGTTCTATGTACACATTATATATTATTATGTAATACAGAGAAGAGCCTTTTTACGCGTGGTTACCCCAGGGGTGATAGAATGCAGGATGGGCAGCCCTGATAAAGAATAATAGAAGGGTGATTCCTATAAATAAGTTCCATTTTATATTTATCGAGATTACGTATGTTTTTTGTTAGATTCGAATAATTTTCAGGTTCTATTCTAGAAATATTCAGAACTATTGTTTCTATGTACTATATCTGAATATTTTGACGTGTGTAGTGTTAAAGTTCTATTAATTCTCGTCTGTTTTATTTTTGACGTTCTACTAAGGTTAATAATAATACAGTATTTTTAGTAACAAGTTCCATACCGTAAAACCTCGAGGTCACAGTATGCTTAAGATTAACAACCCAAACTAAAGCGATTTTTTCTGGATAGCGTCCTCGCGAAAATAACATATCATTTACGATGACTTTATCCGTGTACAAAACGCGGACATGGTCCCATCTAACCATATCATAGTACGGTTCAATGCGAAAAAGCCCTTTTTTAAAACAACTTCAAAAAGCCATGTCATACTTGTAGTCCTAGAATTTGTGATAAAAAGGCTCGATTTTTGGCTGGTTAAGGGCCGTTTTCACACGGTATAAAAGACAGACCAAATAACCGTAAGTTACCTACATAGGCGATCGGTATGCTCCGTCAGTAAAATGTAACCAAAGTCGACTAACGGATGTTTATAAGATCGGACCTAAACGACGAAAAGGTAAGGGGTTTTTTGCACAATATCTGAAAAAAAAAAACCCTGCTACTTTCCTGTCATTACGATACGAAACACACCTACAATCTTACACATGAATATTTGAAGAACAGTGATTATTTATCTCCGGAGTAAACGTGTAGCTGAGGTACCTAATGTGATTTAATGGCTTACGTGTGATGGTAAAAAAAGCATAAAGAAAAACATTAAGTTATCCAAGATATGCTGATGCTCCCTAGTACCTTCGTGAAAATGTCTGATAGTAAATTAATTTTCCGTAGGAAAGATATAACCTACTGAGGGTGGGGGTGTTTTATGATGGTTATCTGAAGTACCTTACAGCGTGTCTTGAAAATTTACTGCACTGCAGTGATGAGGAAATAAATTATAATGGTTTTATTTTATGACAAGATGTCAACTCACAAGTTTTTTGAAATTCGGGGTTATTCTCGATAGAACATTATCTTAAAAGGAGGCCTGCATGAGCACCAAGGAAAAGGTGTGTGCTAGGGTATTTTGAGGACTTCAGCCATTTTACCCTGTACTTGTAAAATGTATCGGTATAGCTCCATCACACATTCGACCAATGTCAACTGCAGATTTAGAGAGATTTAAGCACACAAATGACTCCAAACACATAGCAAAATATGGTTACTCATCTTCAGAATGTATATAAAAGAGAACAGTACCACTAGTATAAGTTTTCGATAATCAAATATCGAAAAGATCATCGAAAAATTTCCATACAAAAATGATCGATAATTCGATCGTTTGACTATTGCGCGCTAATAAGTGCTTAATGGCGTGCAAATAGATTTCGATTAAGTAAACTCGTACTAGCCCAACAGGATTTACGCCCCGTCCGCAATGCAAAATTTCACCGCACGGATTTTTTTCCGCAATTCTGTAACACATTGAATCTTATGGGAGTGTTCAACTCGCACTTGCGGTAAATAAATAATCGTGCGGAAAAAAAATCTGCAAATTGAACGCGGTAATTAATTTCCATCACGGAATATATTCCGCAAGAATAAAATTCGTGCGGTGAAAAATCGCAGTGCGGAGAGGGCCTAAGGAGTTAAAGTAAGCGCCCCATCAAATTTTGACAAAATTCCTTTGAACAAACTTAATACAATTTTGTTAATTTTTTTTTCCAAATTTAAGTTTAACAGATATGAAAGATTCACATGTGAAATTAAAATAGAGAGGCATCAATCACGTCCCTAATCAGGCAACCCAAAATAACATACGAAGTTGAGGGACTTGACATCGATGCCGCACTCGCACTAGGAAGAGTTCAACAAGGTCATCAAATGAGAATCTCATCATGTTGAATTTCAAACGACACACAAACGAGACTACTTACTTTGTGTGTTCAGGTGTATCTAAAGTACCTACCGCAATTTGTCGATATAACTGACTTCGCAAATTCGTAAAATGAGCCCTATATTTTCACTCTCCCGGGTACGGTAATGGATCCAATCGGAGAAAAAGTGTCCTCAAGGCACATTGGAGGGCTTGCCAGTTTTCGTCACTCCCTTGGCCACCTCATTAGAATGAGACGGCATAGCCCTTTTACGGGTTCTTGTAGCATTTGTCGGACGCAACAAAGTCTTTGGAATGAGGTCTATCTTTGTTCCATCCGTTTGTTCCAACGCGTTGAACAACCATAGACGAGAATACCGCCAATGCTCTTTTAACAGTTAGTTAGGTCATGTTTTTAGCTTTTTGATCTTCAGTCTCCCTTTGAGTTGCTCAAAAAGTGGTTGATGAACGAGTCCTTTTTAATAATAGTTTACCATAGAGAATTGGAGAATATAAATACAAAAAAATAAATATGTTTTTACATTCTTTGGAATGTAACACGTGCAGGGATTGAAACTTTCTTACGTGTTTATTATACGATTTCTATATGTGCTTATATACCTAAGTTGTTCATATATTTAGCACCGGAAAGTAGGTATTTTGAAAAACAAACGCTTCTAAGAATCAGAACGTTTTAGAACGTGTATTCAAAAGTCGTTATTATGTAGGTATATAAAGTTATTTTGGTATTTATTTTTACCCATCACGCCGCTTCCAGTTTCCGGGGTAGGCAAAGACAACGGATCTGTACCCCTAGTATAAGTTTTCGATGATCGAATATCGAAACCATCCTGGAATGAATTCATATTGCACTAAGTACATAATTGGTTATTCCCGTGCCACTTATGCCCTTATGAAACGCGTACCAATGAAATTTTAAAAGGGAAGAAGATTAAATCCTAAAATTCGAATTATTATTTTGAAAGAACGTTTAAATTGAATTTGGGCAGTTTGAAATAAAAGAACATAAAAACTGCATTGATTGACTTGTTTTTTTATGGTGAACGAACAATAAATTTATTGATGGTTTCAACAGGAGTAAACAACCGTTTTTTCGTGGAGTTGTTTTGTTGAATGGCGTAGATGGGAAATAAATAACAGCCGTTTATAGTGATTTTCTTCCAAGTAATTTGTTCGGGTCCCCTCGCTGTCATTAATCCTTCACGGTTCGTTACTGACGGCTCAGGAGGTCCGTGACTGAATTAAGCATTTTTAAAACTCCGTGAAATGAGAGGACTTTCAGCATTCTTAAAGCTTCAAAGATTTGAAGGGCCTGAAAAAATTAAAACTAAATAATAAATGTATTCATTCATTCATTCATTCATTCTCCCTTTAAGGCCCTCCGCACACCGCAAGCCAGGCCGGAGGAGACAAATCCGAATCAAACCCGCCCCGCACGAAACCGACCCCCTAGTTCGATCGAAGCAATCAAACCAAAAAGCCAGCCCCACACAAACCAAGTCCGCCGCGGAGGAACATAGTGAGGCACCAAGAGCTCTCCATTGCGCTCAAAGGCGTCCGAGGCTTATGGTGCCTTTTCTGGCCGGTTGAGGTTTAAGGACGTGAGGTGGTCAACCTCACGGTCCCGATCTGATTTTTCGATTTCCTGCCTCTTACAGGATGCTCGAAAAACAAGCAAAAAGAGCAGAGGTGCTATTCTAATCCGGCAACCCCACGGCAAATAAATGTATAGCCAGTGAATATTTTTGCATGAAGCATTCTCTACTGGCAAGTTCATCGTGGTCTGGAAAGCCAAATCTGAGACAGGATTCCAACCCCGAGTAGAAAATTTAAAAACACAATATTTCTGAACTGACCGGACCTCTCGATAAAGAAGGCAGCGCCAATGCCAGCCAGAGATTGACACAGTGTCTGATAAGTAAGTACTTATTTTTATCAGCCCATAAGATGAAAGAGTTGTTCCTCATTTCTTTTATTTTTAACTAGCTTTCCCGACAGACGTTGTCCTGTGGTCTAACTTTGGATATTGAATAAGAATTCAAAAGAATGATAAAAAGACTTTTAACCAATGTCATTCCGATCAATGAATCTGTTTGAAACCACATATTTTCCATCCGAATGCTGTCATACCAACAAATCAACAACTGACATTTTTTTTGTCAAACGACAATTTGATTTCAAAATTAGATTTATTCACTTTTCGCGTTTTAATGTGTAAAAACACGCGCTTCAATGTTAACAAATTAGAAAAAAGCGTAAAAAAAATTCATCAAAAGTCAATGGTTCTCAGGTAAATAAAAATTGTGTTTCTATGAGTTTTTCATAGATGGCGTTGTTATATGGAAGTTCGTTCGATACTAACTTTAATATTATATTTTATATTATTTGATATCCGTTTTTCGATTTTCATTACTTATTCTGTTATCCGGACCTGAGAAGAATCCAATAAACCAAGCATCATAAAAATCTGTTCAGCCGATCTCGAATTTTAAGTGTTCGCACTGACCCGACTTTCTTTTATACTATAGAGCTAATCTTTCTTCCCATGTAAAACTTGAGAACCACCTTTATTCAGATTTTCCTCCGTGTGTATCTCCCGCTTGTGTTTTTTTTCTTGGTCCAGCTTTTTAAGCTTTGTATGCTTAAGATCGATGTCAATCCAGCATACTGATCCTGCCTATCGATGTCAACTTTTCTAGTCGAAGATATTGAACAAAATGCTCAAGGGCACATAGAGCACCGAGACCTTAAAATCAATTTGAAACTGATAAACTGATATATTATGTAAACCTGAATTATTTTTGGTACAATTTGTACTTTGTAGATTTGAAACTCTGTCAATAATTTCTTACCTTAGTGCTGCATACAGGATCAAAAAATAATAGAGATTGCTTGAATTGATATAATTTGTAAAACTATGACGAAATTCTCGATTTTGCCAAAGATGGCAAACTCTTCTCAATTTTGCCAAAGATGGCGCGTCCGAGCGTCGATACAATGTTCTCAGTTTGTCCGCGTTTGAGCATGTCACACTCTACGTGAGGACGCGCGAACGCCCTTCAATTATTAGGACACCCACTAACGGGCTGTGGAGTAGGCTGCAGTAGGTGGGAAAGTGAACCAAATAACAAATTGAACAAGAATATACCATTTTAATGAAATGTGCATACATTTACAATGGATTAAAATACGGACCCAAAATCGTTAATTGATTCAAACGAGAATACCTACAAGATAGTACGTGGATACATAATATATTATCACCATTTACAGTGGTACTAATACAAGAAACTGAGTTATTCCGGCATAAATCGCTTATACCACGCGCTACTAATAATAATTATCCCTATTCCGTGTCATAACTGTACTGCAGAATAGTTTGGCAACCTCGCATTTATCAATGAAGCTTGCGGTTGTTCCATACTACGGGGTAGATTTCTAAGAATTCCGCACGAACCCGATTAGACCCTCGAGAGTGTTCTTGTGCGTAATATCCCGAGTATGTACGAATCGGTACAAATATTTCCGAAAGTCGATTCGATTCATCGACAGCTCGGACTTGTTGCAAGTTTTCGTGTGTTAAGTGTCAATATAATATGAAGAGTGCAGTTGTAGTTTGTCTCATTGAACGTCGCTATTACTTCATTATACCTGGGGGTATGCATCAGGAATAAAGTTGGGATGGAAATTATTCTTGTTATAGCATATTTCATGGTTTATGAGTAGTACTTTTGCGTGTTCTGCGTGTGTTTGAAGAACAAAGTTATATTAGTACGGCTGTTAGTTGATAATAACTACAATATAACGCACCTCAGCACCCTTATTACGAATATAGCTCACTTAAGCCGGAGAGAATTTGGCATGGGCTGCAGAGCTCATCAAAGTATTCTATGGCGGCGGTATTCACGTTTATGTTTTCACTTAACCGATTTCTATAAATTTTCAAGGACTAGTTTCGAAGGCAAAACTTCCTAGATAGGCACCGAAGAAACAATAGTCATATTTTACACATCCTGAGACAGACAAAGCAAGTATAGTAAATAGTAAAACATATTGTGTTAAATAAAAAAATATAATTAAAAATGTCGTCACTCCAAATGGATGCGATCCGCTTTGAAGAGTGCATGAAGAAAAATTGAGTTTTTTTTTCAACCATTATAACGAAATTTCTCTACGATAATATACACATTTTGTTATTATTAAATTAAAACAGCAACAAGTGTACTTAATACCGGTGGAAGGATAGTGACAAAATGAGCCAAATTGGTTCAAGTTTTTAAGCCCGAAAAAAATACAGTGTTTTTACTGTTTTATTAAATTTTATTATAAGCGGCCGATCTCGCTTCATCTAGCCGACGTCAGACCAAACTTCAAATTATTCTATCTGTTCTAAGATATAAACTTAGTCCAAATTTCAAATCAAAAATCTCTTCTATGCGTTTAAGTATGGTCTTACGATGGTAAGATGAACCGTTACCGGTCGTTAATAAAAACATTTAATAAAACAGCGTATATTTCCTAACATAAAATGTTAAGAAACTGAAATTTTTTTTTTAGTAAATAATTGTTTTATAGTAAGCCGGCAAAAATAGAAGAAATTGTGAATTCAAGTTTTCAACACTGACGACAGAAGTAGTGACGCGGAGACTTGGACCACGTCATCTCGAGTTTCCTTATTGACGAGTCGTTGGAGTAATGGACGAATGGCTTGACACAATTGGATTGATTGGATATCCAACACATCTTATCACTCCAAATCACCCATTCGGTTTTCCCAATTGAAGGTAATTTGGAGTGACAACGCTCCATTAGGATGGAAGGAGTGATCGTGAAAGTTAGGCTTTATACGATTAATAACATTATGTTTATTAATTTCAAATAATTATTATTGGTGATTTGTTAGTCCCATTGAGGGAGGCAGAAGGTACAGAGGAATAATTATTTATGAGTATTTATTATGCATATTATAAACAAGAGATGAAACGGATATCCGGTTACTATCCGGTATCCTGCATATTCGGCCGAATACCGGATGTTAAAAAATATCTTTATATAATTAATCGCTTTAGTTTATTTGGTTAGTTTCGTATCATTTAAGAAAATACATTCAGTAATCACAAGATACAGCTTATAAAATGAATAAGTACCTACTCATTAAGAGCAAATTCGCTTGTCTTCATAAATTAAGGCCAGCTTAAAGCCCGGTCCTAACTGAAAAGTGATCGCGCGACTATGCGATGAGCGATCATACAATGTTCTCTATTTGAACGATCCGTCCGCGTTTGAATAACATATGAAACTCAACGCACGGACGTGCGAACGCTTTCCAGTTAGGACACACGGTCAAAATAGTCGATGTACCTACATCATGCTGCAAGTTTATAAAAGATAATTTTACTTCAGCCAAAATACCCAAAGTGAACCGAGTCCATCCATACCATCGTTCCGTCGGATATTATGCGGCCGGATATCCGGCATTCGGTGTAATCATTTACCGAATATACGGTATCCGGTAAATGTTTCACCTCTACTATATATATCGTGTATAGGACTTTGACATGTTATAGTAATTAATGACTAATGTAATAATCACTCAATTATGGGTGATAACAAGTTAACGAATAAAGGCAGCAGTAGATTTTGATTTGAATATATTATCTATGTAGATTGAATATACATTATGGCCTAGTTCACACTGGTTGAGAATTTCAGTCGAGTAACCAGTAATTTAGTCACAAATACCTAAAATTAAGTTGAGTAGATAACCTGGCGGTTAAGTCGATTAGATCCATTTTGTTCTTCACCTAGCGTCACAGGCCGCTGACTTAAGCTACGGCTACACTATGGCCCATGCTGGTCCAGGATGGCCAAATAGTGGCTCTGGCCAAGCATTGGCAAGTAGCAACATTTGGCAAATATACTTGTACACTTGGCTACACTATTGGCCCAACTCTTGACAGCTGGCACGAGGCTAGACTGCTACACAATGTTTCTATCACTGATTTATTGATTAATTCTTGCTTTTATTAATCATTTTACATTCTAATCTCCAATTATTCGCTATATACTCATATCTGAGTGTGGAATTTCAAGAGAGTTTATCTCCCTGGGCAAAGAGGATATTTTAATATAATTTCCAATTCACAAATATACACAATAAAAACATTCATAATTTTATTAAACCTAACCTTCAATTTTTATTGATGTTTATTGTTTTGCAATAGGTATATATTTACCTAGCTCTTACAGGTTGATTTGGACTATAACATTAATGAAAATAAAAGATATTGATAAAAAAAAAACAAGAATCATGGGTTCATTACATACATACTCGAGTGGTTTGAAGAAAGCATCAACCACCGTCTTTGCCGTTTGCGTTTTTCATTATTTTTAATAACAGAAAAGCAGATGCCGCATGTATCACTGTATAGGATGCTGCAATTAATGCCATAATATGATATTATCATTGTCAACTTCCATTATTTTATCAAGATTATAAAAAAAATGTACAAAACACTATGAAAATAACAACATGGAAGACATGACAGCTGTCAACATTGTTCCAATATTGGTGAATACTTGCGAACTCGATCGACAAGTAACGGCCAATGTCAACTATTTGGCGATATTGGTCATTGGTGGAGCGGCCACACTATTTGCCCATGATGGGCCAGAGCCTCTATTTGGCCAGCATGGCCCATAGTCTAGCCGTGGCTTTACTTCCATAACGTGCGTGAATCTATAGTTTTTTTGTTTAATTAGGCAAATCTATAGTTTTAACTAACTTCATAAGCTGCAACAAAAATGGCGCTTTTAAATGGCGAAATTATTTTTAAAAGATATGTAATATCGAATGACACAAGACGACAAATTAAGCAGGCAGCGGTCGTAATATTTTGACTTTGTATCTTACACTAGCTTTCCCGACAGACGTTGTCCTGTGGTTCTAGCCCGTTAATATGTAGGTACATAATGTGCACTGCGCCCCCATGAAACAATACAAAATTAATTCGATTGAGTTACATAAGCTAATAAAATATTTCTGAAACCATCCATATTTCATTCGTATTCAAAGCTCTGGAGGGAACAACGTAAGAATAATGCGCTCGCGCACACACCTTACCTCGCCCATGAAGTAGGTACCAACAAAAATGTGCCCGATAATATTGTTGACTTTGTATGAAAATTTTCTAAATAAATCATTAAAAAATTAATCATTACCGCAATCTGTCGAAACATAGATCTATTGAATCTTTCTATCAAAATATCACTACTTTTTCTACCAGAAATCTCGCTAATTTCCCCAATAGATGGCGGTGGCAGTTCGGTCTGAAAATCCGTTCCATACTAACTTTAAATGTATATTTTCCTTACTTTTCTCCTTACCCTTTATTATTCATTGATTTATTCAACTTTTTATTAGTTATTCTATTATCCGGAGCGGAGAAGAATCCAATAAATCAATCGTCGAAAGAATCTGTTCGGCCGATGTCGAGTTATAAGTGTTCGCACTAACCCGACTTTCATTTATATAGTAGATTAGGTGAAATTGCTATGAAATCGCCGTTTTGTATGAAAAACTTAAAGTAGATATTTTTCAAGTTTTGTTTTTATTTCTGTTATTCTAACTTTAATCACCTATGCAATCAATGAATCTTTACCAATGCAGCTGTAGTATATTGATGCCCTTCTTGTAAAAATCAGCTGCAAGGGAGGCAACAAACTTTTCAAAGGCATTTTGTACTGTCTCTAGGGAATTGAATTTTTTTCCAGCCAAAAGGCTATCCAAATTTTGGAAAAGGTAATAGTCGATAAGTGTAAGGTCTGGTGAGTATATGGTGGATGTGGGAGATCCTCCAACCGTAACTCTCGCAGCTTGGAGACGGTCTGTTGTGCAGTATGGGGTCGCACGTTGTTGTGAAGGAGCAGCGGGGATGACCGATTGACCATAGCTGGTTGTAGATGTGCGAGCTTCTCCATCATTGTCTTCAGTTCTTCACAATACACATCTGCAGTAATGCTCATCTGTTTTGTAATAAGCTGTGATGAATCACACCGGCACTAGACCACCAAACAGTGACCATCGCTCTTCTAGGGGCCATTTTTCCATAAAGGTATTGCTTTGGTGCTGAACCAGGATCTAACCAATTTGCTGATCTCTTTTTATTGTCCAACAGAATCCAATGTTCGTCGCACATAACAACTCGGTTCAAATTTCTTCATTTCTGCGCCTTTTGAGCAGCGCAAGGTAGATGTCGATGCATACGTTGCACTGGCGATCGTTGAGTACATAATGCACCCATCTCCCGTTGGTTCCACGATGAAACTCATATTCCATAATTGCACTAATTTTAAAAGTATCCATTAGGAGGAAAAATGATCAAATATAATGAAAATAAAACACTTATCAAAAAACAAAAGACTGATTTTGAAAATAAAATGTCATCTTTATAAAACAAAATAAAAATAAATATGAAATTCCTTTTCAATCAAATCTTTTTCTGTTTGAAATTATCAGTAGGGGAGACCGAGGTAAGTTGGAACAAATGTGAGTTGAAACAATGTTCATATCTCATCAACTCTATGGAAATGGTTTGACAACGCAGCAGTTTTGATTCACCGACAACGTGATATCAAATTCCTCAGTATGTGTCGATCCAGTTCGGGGAGTGGTTTTGCTGTTATAACGTTAATATAAAGAATTTGATTGATAGGGGGATTTTAAATTATTACTCTTCAAAATACAAAATAATCGATTGAGACAAGGGGGCTCTGAAATAAAGATAGGGTTTGGTGGGTTTCTAATCACTACTGAGGAGAAAGAATCAAGACAGTTTAATACATATATTATCGCTCCTCAGTGGAAGCAGAAAAAATCAACATTAATATTATCAATTTACAATAATGTTCAAAATTAAAATCTTTGAGTGTGAGAATTGTGATAGGTAGGTATTTGTGATATTAATTTTCTTAAACAATACAAACAATCAATTAGGTTAAGCGATAGCCGTTCCGCCCTTTCCCTCCCAATCCACCAGAGTTTGCAGTCTTTTCTCTGACAACCTTATTATCAAAAGGAGGGCATCTACTTCTTTCTTCTGTCTTCCATGAGCTCCGGCTGCTCGAAAATCAAAGGGGTTGCGGACACTAATAATTAATTTTACTCGGCGGGAGGGCTTTCGCTTTTAACATACATATAAAAATTACTGACCTTAAAAATCCTAGTGACGACTACCTTTCTGAGCTCAGAATCACTATTAACTAAAACTATAATTCACTCGAGTCCTCTCTGTGGGTCCCTCGGCGTCTTCTGTCCTGTCTCCTCACGCTGGGTCCTCTCTGTGGGTTATCCAGGTGCTTCCGTGGTTGGTCAGTTCCCGTCCTGTGATGTCGTCTTCTTCTCCGAAGTCCAGTCCTAGTCTTCCTGCAAGGCTGGTGTCAATAACGTGGCGATCTTCCTTCCTTCAATAGCAGCTTCGTGTCGTCTTTCAAAAGTGGATGGCTTCTTATCCTCGCTGGGCGTCTCAATAATATCGTGGTCGTCAAATATCCTTCCGTTGCGTGCAGTGTGCGTAGATCCGTGTGTCCAAATTACGAGCCAAGTGCAATTCAGAGTGAATGTCAGAATCAGGCTATGCGCGCGTAAGAGCAATGATAGAGAATAAGGGAATGAGAGCGGCGCGCAGCCCTTTTTAAATAGATCTCTGAAGCGCGTCCCTTCTTCCTTTCGGGGCGCTGTAAGTGAGACGTCCGATATCTTCATCCTTGTTTATCTTCTTGCGTGTGTGCTAGGAAAAAAAAATCTTAACCCTAGGTACATACATTTTTCTCTTACGTTACAATTATCCTATGTACTTCTACGTTGCAATTGTCATGTACCTACTTACTTAATAACCATTCCAACAATCATTATTTATTTATTCTAACGACGACTCTATTTTATTCTAACATATGATCAAACATTAATACCTACTATGTAACATTACTATGTCGTACTTGTCTACCTAAGATCCTTATTTCGCAACCCTATTCGTTCCTGTCTGAGCATATATTTATTTGGAGACAATACTTCTAATATCAAAATCCTACTATCAATATATCCAATCCGCGAAGTCTCTTTTCTATCAAACCAAATCCCTAAACAATATTTTTCGCGCCAACAAGAGTTGGCGCGAATCCTGTCGGTAACGCATCTACGAACATCTGGGTATGTCCGTTTAGGATCATACCTACAAGCCGTGGACAGGGACCACGTATCCTTTGTCTTCGGGGTAGCAGCGACCCTATGGCTTGCCTACCATCTAACTAACATGTGTATCGCAGATGAGCCTGTCTCTCCTTACTAAAAATTCCCAACAGTGCGTCTATCTCCCTGCACGTGTGCATATGCTATACCTAACAGTGTATCCTGACACATTCCTAAGCCATTGTTTGTCATCTAAAAACATCCCTACGGCTGCGATCCTACGCAATTCCCAAACTATGGCGACTCAGAGATTCTCAACCAAATATCTATACAGCAATTTTGATTCACCAACTAACTAGCTCATATCAATCGACCCCCTCTTTTTTGAATCAAAATGATGTATAAAATCTATAAAAACTATCAACCTTTAATTACACGATACCTCAACTAATCAAAATTCCTTATTAATCGAAATTCCCAAAAAAAAATCTACCGTCTAAGGGCGCCAGCGACGTTCGATTTAAGAATGCTTGATGAAAGGTAAGTATGAACGCGCAAGCTGCTCACCTTTCGCATGTATTAATAATCTTATATGCTTACACCTATCGATATAATATAACCTTAGCTTACCATGCATATTATGAGCCTATTCTTAAAACTAGCCATCACCCGTACGTATAAAAAAAAATATTCCTAAAACCAATAGGTATCTCACATATACGTACTAAATTAATCTCCCTCTTCTAGTTCCAAAATTTTCCTCGATCTATACATCACATTACTATCCTTTCCCTCAAAACTAAATCACTTCAACAACACACATCTCAACCATGAGCATTTCATATCCTTACTAAAAACTCTACTATCGCATCTACACTGCCCTACTGTGATTTTTCTTTCTTTTCTGCCTCTTACAGCACACCGAAAAAATCACCAACTAAAAAAAAGGTGGTAGCCATATTCTTGTTCCTCCCCGTGACTACGCGGGTGTTTAATTAATCACCGATTAATTAAACCCGCGTGCCACTATTAAAATATACAACTTTCCCAAAAGCAATCCTGCGCATACGTAACATAGCCTATCGTAATATAATGTCAACCTAGGTACCTCTAATGTAATTTTCTGACTTTTTCATTAACCTGTCTATTATAATTTTTTTTCTAACTAGACCCCTCTAATGTGATTTTCTTTTCTTTTCTGCCTCTTACAGCACACCGAAAAAAATCACTAACGAAAAAAAGGTGGTAGCCATATTCTTTACCCTCTCCCGTGGCTACGCAGGGGTTTTAATTATTAATCATAGATCAATAATTAATCCCGCATGTCACCTATCAAACGTACGAAAACTTAAATCTTCCTTAAACCTCCCATCAATTCTGCACATACAATAACTACTTTTCAAGAAAAATTCTACACACTTATACATCAAAATTTATACACAACGTACCTACTCAATGAAAACTTACTACGTGACCTACAATGACGCGATATCTTCCACGACCCTTTATACCTATGTATCAACGTATTGGTAATGTTTCTCCTGAACATTACCCATTGGTACTACACAACCAAAAACCCAATTCCAATTGCTCACTCCATAAGAAACAAAAAAAAATCTCATTGCACATGACTTTATCTGAATGCTTATCGCGAAAATTCACTGAACTACATTGTCGACATAATTAACCACTTTTTTAATACAATGACACACTCACCATTTACTAATTCACGCACAGTCCTATCCTTTCTATTTACCACACAAAAAAAACTCTTCGACCAAACTATCTATCCGTATACTCTATACTCGTCGGCCTATTCATCACATAACTCGATTGCATCTAAGTTCACATCACTGATACGTACCTACTCGTTTCAAATTTCGCGGGACCACTAACTTTCCGCATTCTAAATCTACATCCTGGTGATCTCTATGCACCTCTGCCTGTACCTCAATTCTGTAACTATCACTCCCATTATCTAACCCTGTTAACACACTGTCCGTAATTTACTCTCTAGGTCCAATATCTATATTACCTACAGCCGACGCAGGAGGCTGACTCCTCCCCACCGACTTAGATTGAAAAATCACTTCAGCTGATTTTTCAATCTCTATATCCATATGCTTAACATCTAACCCTGGATCGACCGTCCTACTGCGTGACCCAGGGCTTGCGAGTTTAAATTCGCTTCGCGGTTAAAATTATTCCTAACATTATTTCTTACATTATTCGGACCGTTCAAATTAAAGTTCCCATTATTTCGCGACGAGTTTTGACCATTCTGACTACTATTTCGTGGTTCATTGAAATTATTCTGCCTATTCTGCCATCTGTTCCTATTATTCGGAGCCTGATTTATATCAAAATTAACCTGCCTGTTATTCCTATTCTGCCCATTATTCTGATTCCTATACCCACTATTATAAAATCCATTTGGACTTGTATTCCTATTTTCAAAATTTAATCGAGGATTATTCTGCCTGTTACCATTATCAAACCTTCTCTGAGGACTATTCTGCCTATTATTGCCATTATCAAAACTACTCTGTTGCCTATTCTGCCCATTATTATTATAATTATTACGCTGCCTGTTATTATCAAAATAATTGTTCTGTCTAAACTGATTTTCCTGTCTATTCCCCGGTGATCTCTCTTGTCTAATAATCCTATCATTACTTCTACGATTATCGCGCCTATACTTCCTACAGTTCCTCTGGAGGTGAGGTCCTCCACACGTATAACAACTAACTGGCGACCTCGGTCGAACAGTGACTGGTTCAGCATTCACCGCGTAAACCATTTCTATTGGAAAATCTATTTCACTAATCCTAGCCTCAAGTAAATCAAACGTTATAGTTTCCTTAGTTAATTCCCGCCTTAAAATGCTCGTATACTTTAGCAACATTAAATTTAAAATATGCAGCGCAAACTCAGCTGAATACTGCGTACTGGAGCCATACACCCTATCGTGCACCTTGGCTTTTCTTCCTAGAAAAGCTGCTCCTGACTCTTCGGATTTCTGCGTATCCGAGAGCAAATGACCAGTAAGGGACATCCTGGTATTTTCCACCCCGTATCTATTTATTAACAAATGCCTAAACGTGGCCCATCTAACTGATTCGCAACCTTTGGTTTGCCACCAATTCCTAACAAAACCTCTCAACTTTAATTCCGCGATCCTAACCTTTTCTGTATCCCTAATATTTCGCATTGCGAAATATTCCTCACAATCATTCAAGAACTGTTCTGGGCACTCGCTTGGTGTCCCAGAAAAATAGAAATTGTCATTTAAAACCTCGTCTCTCACATAAACAATTTGCGGACCTGTCCTATTTGGCCTCGATGCCGACTGAAATTCACTACTAATCGTGTCCTCACTAACATTTTCTGAAGGGCTATTACTTTGCGATGAGTTCCCGCCATTATTCCTATTCGATCTTTTCCCCGCGCCATTTTGAACTACGCTAAACATAAGGTATCTACACAATGTTACTAATAAACCCCACAAATTGAAAATAAACATTTTGCTAAAACGACTGACGACAAAACACAATAAAATACCTAAACGCACACGAAAATAAAAATTAGCAAAAATAAAATGCACACACTGACAAATTGCAACGGAATACTCGTTTACCTAAACAAAATATCAAAATGAAAATTATAACAATTCACACTCAAAGCCTATCAAGTCAATAATTCACCACCAGTATAAAATTATTGACCAGTTAAAATTATTAATAAAACAATTCAAATGCAATTATTAATTTACTAAGACTCTACTGATTACTCCGTACAAATTTAACAGATTAGCCTATAGCCAATCACTGTGGAGAATCACAAAAAAAAATATGCAACTTGCAAAATTAATAAATTTAACAATAATCAAATCAAAATTATCTCAGGGTATGGATTAGGCAAAATGATCAGATATACTGATCACACACGTTGGGCGCCAATTAATATAAAGAATTTGATTGATAGGGGGATTTTAAATTATTACTCTTCAAAATACAAAATAATCGATTGAGACAAGGGGGCTCTGAAATAAAGATAGGGTTTGGTGGGTTTCTAATCACTACTGAGGAGAAAGAATCAAGACAGTTTAATACATATATTATCGCTCCTCAGTGGAAGCAGAAAAAATCAACATTAATATTATCAATTTACAATAATGTTCAAAATTAAAATCTTTGAGTGTGAGAATTGTGATAGGTAGGTATTTGTGATATTAATTTTCTTAAACAATACAAACAATCAATTAGGTTAAGCGATAGCCGTTCCGCCCTTTCCCTCCCAATCCACCAGAGTTTGCAGTCTTTTCTCTGACAACCTTATTATCAAAAGGAGGGCATCTACTTCTTTCTTCTGTCTTCCATGAGCTCCGGCTGCTCGAAAATCAAAGGGGTTGCGGACACTAATAATTAATTTTACTCGGCGGGAGGGCTTTCGCTTTTAACATACATATAAAAATTACTGACCTTAAAAATCCTAGTGACGACTACCTTTCTGAGCTCAGAATCACTATTAACTAAAACTATAATTCACTCGAGTCCTCTCTGTGGGTCCCTCGGCGTCTTCTGTCCTGTCTCCTCACGCTGGGTCCTCTCTGTGGGTTATCCAGGTGCTTCCGTGGTTGGTCAGTTCCCGTCCTGTGATGTCGTCTTCTTCTCCGAAGTCCAGTCCTAGTCTTCCTGCAAGGCTGGTGTCAATAACGTGGCGATCTTCCTTCCTTCAATAGCAGCTTCGTGTCGTCTTTCAAAAGTGGATGGCTTCTTATCCTCGCTGGGCGTCTCAATAATATCGTGGTCGTCAAATATCCTTCCGTTGCGTGCAGTGTGCGTAGATCCGTGTGTCCAAATTACGAGCCAAGTGCAATTCAGAGTGAATGTCAGAATCAGGCTATGCGCGCGTAAGAGCAATGATAGAGAATAAGGGAATGAGAGCGGCGCGCAGCCCTTTTTAAATAGATCTCTGAAGCGCGTCCCTTCTTCCTTTCGGGGCGCTGTAAGTGAGACGTCCGATATCTTCATCCTTGTTTATCTTCTTGCGTGTGTGCTAGGAAAAAAAAATCTTAACCCTAGGTACATACATTTTTCTCTTACGTTACAATTATCCTATGTACTTCTACGTTGCAATTGTCATGTACCTACTTACTTAATAACCATTCCAACAATCATTATTTATTTATTCTAACGACGACTCTATTTTATTCTAACATATGATCAAACATTAATACCTACTATGTAACATTACTATGTCGTACTTGTCTACCTAAGATCCTTATTTCGCAACCCTATTCGTTCCTGTCTGAGCATATATTTATTTGGAGACAATACTTCTAATATCAAAATCCTACTATCAATATATCCAATCCGCGAAGTCTCTTTTCTATCAAACCAAATCCCTAAACAATATTTTTCGCGCCAACAAGAGTTGGCGCGAATCCTGTCGGTAACGCATCTACGAACATCTGGGTATGTCCGTTTAGGATCATACCTACAAGCCGTGGACAGGGACCACGTATCCTTTGTCTTCGGGGTAGCAGCGACCCTATGGCTTGCCTACCATCTAACTAACATGTGTATCGCAGATGAGCCTGTCTCTCCTTACTAAAAATTCCCAACAGTGCGTCTATCTCCCTGCACGTGTGCATATGCTATACCTAACAGTGTATCCTGACACATTCCTAAGCCATTGTTTGTCATCTAAAAACATCCCTACGGCTGCGATCCTACGCAATTCCCAAACTATGGCGACTCAGAGATTCTCAACCAAATATCTATACAGCAATTTTGATTCACCAACTAACTAGCTCATATCAACGTTCATCCGTAAAAATGTACTAAAAGTAAGTTTTCTTTGTTTTTTTTAATCATGAATTATGATACCTAATATTTATTATTTTTTTATTTTTAAAATCATTTTTAATAAGTTGATTATCGAACTTATACAACATAGCTTTAGTTTCTTATAAAACAATTACTTTCAATATTATTTTGATGTTAAACCGCATGAAGTTGGTATTTTTCTTACCGAGGTGAGTTGAAACGCTTTGTTTCAACTCACCTCGGTAACAATCATGATATTATTTAATTATAAAATCAATTCTATTTTTGTTTCAGAATGTCAAATATATATATTCGGAAAACAAATAAGAGGTGAAGCCGCATTAGAAATATATGAATTAGCAGCAGAAGTGGTAAACTTAAGGAATAATAACCTACGAGATGCGGCAAAATCTGGGCAAAATCTTATAATTTCAATAACACATCACTCTACCGCTTTATAAAGAAACTAAAAGCTCACCCAGAGTAAAACTAGCTAAACGACAGATTTTTAATAAAAAGTGAGAGTAAAAAAAGGAAATAAGGGAGTTAAACTGCCAAAATGCAGTAAAAGCAAGGATGATGATGAAGAGGAAGATGGCTGCTATTGCTTAATGTGTCGTTTGCAAATAGTAGACCTAATGAAAAATGGGTGAAGTGCCTATAGATAGCAAAGGTTAGGATGAAGCATGCACGGAAGGTGAACTCAATTATATTTGCCAAAATTGTCTCCCAGATTAAGTTGTTTTAAATACTGATTTTAATGTTGATTATTATGAATGTTTTTTTTTAAATATATGTAGGTATGTTTTTTTTTATTGTTTTGACCAAATTAAATATAATATGCAAGTAATGAAAATACCCATTAGAATCAATGATAGCTAGGGAATGTGTATTTTTATAATAGGGAGGTACTTATAAAGTGCCATATGATTTTATTTTATTATGTTGCGAATTTTCGCAAACACAGAGTTTTTTAATATAGGTACATAATAACAAATACACGAATAATACAACACATAAACCAGCAAAGTTTTCCAACATTACTTTTTTTACTTGATATGCATTTTTTCCAATAATATATGATGTAATTCTTACGAGTAAGAATATGATAAAATTAATATGTATGTAATTTGATCTCAAATTCGCTCATTTACTTTTGATTACTTTATAATATGATCTCATTTACTTATGAGTATGTTTAATTTTCCATAAATATAACAATATTTCTAAAATATGCGTTTCAACTCACCTCGTGCCATGTTTCAACTTACCTCGTATCTAGGTGAGTTGAAACAAATGGAACGGGTCTGGTTTTTGCAAATTATCTCCTAGAATGCTAGAATGAAATTATTTTTTGTGAGATCATTAAAGAGTATACTAATTTGGACAACATCGTTTTAAGTTTCACTTTTGTGAGATTGTCCTGTGTTGAGATATGAGCTATAATGTAAAATTTGTTTCAACTCACCTCGGTCTCCCCTACTGAAAAACCTTATATTTACCTAGACTAAGAAAAGAGCTTCCAATTTTTTTCGTGACGTAAATAATATACAACGATTTATAGACAAAAAAGAAACGAGTTTCAAATTCCCTATTCTCTTTCATAATTTCTTACCGTGTCGCTCTCAAAACTTTTTAGTAATTCTACTCCCTGTCTAATCTGACTCCTTAAGGGTTCTTCCTAATTTAATTAACTATTCGTTCATTAACTCATTACTTACCTTTTAAAAAGGTGAAGGTTAGGTACACGTCTGGTATAGGCGGATCACTAGTTTTAAGAAACTTCTCAAGAAACTTACATATAAATCTAGATTCTGTGAGATGAAAAATTCCTCTGGACACTTCCCGTTCTAGTTCAACCTTTGGATAAAAGTAGACATTTCCCTGTACCTACCTGCATATGCTTGGTGTTGCGCCTCCGTTTTGGAAAATGCCTAAGAAAATATTGTCTAATAGGAATTATTAATTTTTTTCATATATTATAAAGATGAACAGTCACCTGTCGCGGGAGTTTGTATTACGTATTGCTGCGTTTATATTTATTTTACTAGGTATCAATTGATAATTATTAATTATCCTTTCGACCATAGCTACTTGGTGGAACATACTTCGAACTTATTTGAAAGAAACAAAATATTTAGATTTTTCCACAAACGCTCGGTCTTCGAAAACCGGTTAGCTTAATATCCATTCTTAATCTTATCCATAGCTTGATAAATATTGTGGAACAAACTCAATATTTCGTTTCTTTCAAATGGGTATTAATTGTTTTAAAGTATAAACCATTGTGTAAAAAACTATCTCAATTTCACATAAAAACAAATTAAAGAAAATTCATATACCTAATACATTAGTCCGGTGAACGTACGTACGGAAGGCAGGTAAGCAACTTAATTAAGTGAAGGCAATTTGATACGAAAGGGAATATTTATTAAGGTGATCCATCAAATAAGGTCCTGGACGTCGCGTCGGCGTCGGTCGGTGAGATTAAAATATGGTCCCGAGTGGTTGTCAATAAGAGTCGGCCTTTCTTGGAAACGAGCTGCAAAAGGTTAATCCTTGATGAATGTCTCGAAAACCTCAATTGTCACACCTTTTATAGATTATGTCGTTTAAGTTGTTTAACTTTTCCACACATTTTTATTTCCCGACTAGTTTCGTAGGCTCACGTCCTACATGGTCACAGGAGACTAAAAAAATGGTTGATTTGAGATCACGTCTGATCCACCAATCAATTTTTACTTTTTTTTTTTTTTTTTTCAAACCCTTTGCTTTACTTTATTTACATATATATAAAAAAAAAATTCGCGTATCTTATGTATGAAGATAACATTATGCACAAAATAGTAGCCGGGCAACGCGGGTGGTAACAACCAAGGTGCGCCAAGACAGATTGGAACGATTCCGAATAAATTATTGATGCAGAATAGGTACTTTATTTTTTAATGTTTTAATTTCTATCAAAATATACTTAAGTCCTGATTTTCTTTAAAAAATTAGTTTGTGCATCATGGTTGTAAGCCCTCGAATGATTACAGGAATGCATAGATTTATTTGTTTAAATTTTCTATTAAGTATTAAAATGATAAACCAATGGACCAAAATATGAAGGGAGCACATAATTGGAAGGGAAAAAACTTAAATACAGTGTAATTATTACAGAAAGTGCATGTTCTTGTACACTCGAAACAACAGTCAGTTGACGTAAAATCCAACATGGCGGGTCAAAATCTACAGAGATCAGTTCACAATCAAGCGATATGGGTTAAACTGCTACGACGACTGCTCATTAATTAGTTCTTGTTTGTCATTTTTTCCATGGTGTCCAGTATCAATCGATTCGGCTATCATAGATTCGGCTCTGTATTCGTTTGGTGTAAACTGTAAATGCACCCTCGATGCGAACACGAACAGCAGGGTTATTCTCGTAGCGGTCTTATTGCAATCTTATTGAAAAGATATCTTAAAGGGCGGCTAGGATTGGACCAATCAGAGAGAAAGAGGGAGTGTCTACAATGCGATGTAGCCAATCGTGGAACGATCATGACACTCCCCCTTTCTCTCTGATTAGTCCAATCCTTATCCGAGCCGCCCTTTAAGATATCTTTTCAATAAGATTGCAATAAGACAGCTACGAGAATACGGCCGCAGATATATTATTATTTATTTGGAGCAGGCCAAATTTATTTCAATGGTATCATTATCTTTTACCTGTTTCTTTCCATCTTGTTGTTTTAAACGGTTTTTCGAAGCGATAGAGTGATACATACAATTAATTTAAATTAAATTAGTGTGAGTATCTAAAGACTTTTGAAAATGTATCGGAAAGAGTGGGAACCTACATTTGAAAATTTTGCGATCTTTTTTCGAACGAAGACTATTTGAAAGAATGAAGGCCAAATGCATTGCCCAATTTTATAAGGAGATGCCGCTTCTTGTTAAACGTTCAATAATTATAGATATAGATAACCATCTTTCCTGAGAGACATTGTCCTGTTTTAACTATGCATATTGTATTCGAACTTGTACTACGATAAATTAATTAGGTACGTATTTAACCAATGATATTCCGAAGGATGCATATTCTGTTTTAAACCATGATACGGTTTGCATCCGCATTCTGTCAATTTCATTTCAGTATCAAACAACTGAAACTTTTTGTCTAACGCAAATCTTATAATATGAATGAAAGTCGGGTTAATGCGAACACTTATAACTCGAGATCGACTGAACAGATTCCGATATGGATAAATAATATAAAAGTTAGTATGGAACGGATTTCCTGCGACGCTACCGCCATCTATGAAAAATCTATAAAAACAAAATAATTATTTACTGCACCAGTTCCCTCGCATACGTAACAGCTGCATGCGGTGGGTTCCTAGGGAACGATCCGTCATCTGACAAGACGGCGTCTTTCAAAATTATATGACAATGTTTTTCGTTACTACGGAAACAATATTGACAACGTTCTCAACTGACATATTCACCGCCGTTAAAAGTAGCGGCGTATCCGTAGGAAAACAACCCATTACAGTAGCCTATCCCACTTACTCCACCGCGGCACCGTTTCGAGCGTTCTAGAAAATTGTCACACAAAGTCAACAAAATTATCGGGCACCTTCCAAATATGTGCACACGCAGCATCGGTATATCATAGGCGAGGTAGAATGTCTGATCGCGCAAATATTCTCGCATTGTTCCCGCCTGAACTTTGAATACGAATGTAATATGGATATATTATTGGATATTAGAAATATTTATCGTTATTATTTTAATAGTTTAACTAAACCGAATTAATTATGTATTTTTTTTACTGGGGGTGCAGTGCACATTATGCACATATGAACGGGCCGCCCCGGGTTAGAACCACAGGTCAACGTCTGTCGGGAAAGCTAGTTTAAATTCATAAATAGAAAAGGTCATATTGCCAAAAGCACTAAAAAGGTTTTCTGATGATCCGTGTAACTTACTAAGATCATTCTGCTGACAAAAGGACGCGCGAACGCTTTCCAGTTACGGTAACACAACTTGTCTATAATATCATTAACAGATTGTTACATTTTCTAAAAACACGTTTACAAAGATCGCTGGATGTAATTCGAATATTGTCGTGAATTCCCAGAATCCTTGTTTGAGATTTCTCAAGTAAGATAACGTAACAATGTCAACTATAGTGAATGTTTGGAGGACATTCGAGATACCACGAAACTCAAGATAACGAACGAATTCAGCTCAAGTAGGCAGGTATAGGTACAGTGTACAATGAAAACTTGTGTTAGCTGTCTGGGAAGTCATAAATGGCCTTGCGTGCTGGTGTTAGTGTTGGAAAATGAATAGGTATATGTATCAAAACAAAAAGGTGATTTTACAGTCCTTGGTTAAACTGGAAATAAATCTTGATATTATTAAATTTTATCTTTAATTCAAATACCTACCTGTTTTTAATTTGTTTGTCAAAGAGTGTTGAAAAAAGTCATAAAAACAAAAATTACAAATATTTCAATAATTTGTTTTTTTTTTCAATGGCTTAGGTATGGTTTTCTTTGGTGATAAATTACTGTCATTGATGAAGATTGTACATAATTAAACAATTCTTCATTCTTCCTCTTCCTCCGTGCCATTACGAAATGTGTTAAAGATACCGAAATACCCGTCTTTCTCTAATGAGGACAACCCTATCATATTGTGTACCACTCCTTCGAAGCAGACCTGAGGGATTTGTTCATGCTGTGAAAAGAGGTCATGAACATTGCGGAATATCGAGCGCAATGGAGAGCTCTTGTTGCCTCCCCATACCCCAAGTAGGGTTCAAAGGGAGGATGTGTGTATGTGTGGTATTTTACTACATTGATCATATTTAATTAGCCTTTAAATAGGTTTTACTCCTTATTTAGGCATTAGGATTTTGAGTAAAAAGGTGTAATAGGAGTGAAGAGATATAAAAATCTGCAGCCGAAGTAGCATCCAAATAATCTGTCTCCGGTTAAGCAATGGTCGCCAAACTCCAGTAAATCTGGCTCAATAACAGTTAAACTCGTATGGCTAAATCAACCAAAGAGTCAATGACTGGAACATTATTGTTCGAAGGCTGATAGCAGCCAAAAAGAAGACAAAGAAAAGAAGAATATGAAAGTCAATGATATCAACAAAGGTGTAAGATTTGACGACAATATTTGCAATACCTAATTACTTTAAGAAATTTATGGCACGAAGTTTGCCTACGCTACGTTTTGATGGACGTATTAATATCAGGTACTTACTTAGTTTACTCTTGAGTGTTTACGGGAGTGGGGTTTTATGGTGGTCCGACTACTTTACATTATTATTTATGTCTACGGTGATTTGGAATTATTGTTCGCAATTGTTTGCTATGTATTGTAGATTGAATTTATAAAATTTAGGAAGTAGGTACTCTTATAATATCTGACATTCATATTATGTTCGTCAAAGGCCCAGAACATAATATGAAGACAATCTTTGACATTGTTTGTTTTGAAACAGATCTAACACAGTGGAGAGCTGTTGTTGTTGCCTCCTATTGACCCTAAAAATGGGGTCAAAAATGATTGTAATTATTCTTAGATTGACTGATTATTTTATACAAATATAGAGAGTAGCTTTAATATAAATAAGATTTGAAACGTATACATAGGCAAAAATAGGAATGTTTCTCTATTACTGGAGAGAATGACCAAAAAATATAATATATTGAGATTACGCCAGTTTGTTTGGCAATTAAAGATTTGTCATTGCAACTTGTCAGTCAGATGTCAATACTGGGTGTGTAATAGGAGTTTGTGATTATAAAACTGAATGAGAACTTAGAGAAGACGTAGAATAACTTGAATCAAAAACATCGATTCCGTTCTCAAGGTATACAGGTAAGAAGAAAAAGCAACCAGAGGAATGGCTGCTTAGAAAATAATAGAACTCCTCCCTCTCTATGGCTACCACTTAAGGAACCTGACATGAATTGAAATCAGGTGTGTATTTTGTTTGACAATAAATTGCCAAGAATTGTTGGAATAAAATTGCCCTTTATGCAAACAATTCAACTGGCTTTATTGGTTATGTGATATGTTTGTATAGGTAAGAAAGCGAACCAATATACGCACACAAAGCGTAGTAACACGAAATAAATTGTTTGTTATAACAATGAGTCAATATAAACTGTCAGAAACTAACCACGCGAGTATTTCTGTATGATTGATAGATTGGGTGGTTTATTTCTACGTCAGCCATCAATAACTCCACGTGGGTTATTTTTTTGCAACTTTTCTATGAGAAAGCTTCCATTGATATTCCAGTAATTCCACTAAGAAAATATAATAAGAATAAAACAAAAGATAACTTAATTATATGCTCTGAGGTTAATTTCTTTTAGTATATAAAACTTTTTGCCACTTATCTAACAAGGTAGCCAATGTGAATATGGGATGAGTGATACTTACTTACTTACTTTTCGTGTGGCTTTGGTGTTATTACTCCGCCAGTCCAGGCTGCGTCAATTTTATCTTAAGCACCTTTAGAGTCTTGGGTTCAGCGCTGCAAGCCAGGTCACTGCCTCCGGACTTGCCTCGTGGATGTCATGGAGGCTTCCTTCGAACCTTTTTGTTCGGCACTCCGTCACCAAATGTTTCACTGTCTGCGTTGCTCCACACTCACAGTTTGGACTTTCTCGTTTCCCCCACCTCCAGAGTGAGTAGTTGCAGCACCCGTGCTCCGTTCTCACCCTGTTCTGCTGCACCCAAATCCTGCGTGGGAGGTCACTTCCTGGTACCATGGCTGTGGGGTTTGTTAATAATATCTGTTGCCATCCATCTTTCCCTCCATTCATTTGATTCATTGGATGAGTGATGTCGAATCACCATACAAGTCAAAGCCGGTAATCTGTAAATCGGTAGCTGATAAGATTTATAAGAAGATGTAATAATGTGCTGCACAAAATTATTGTTGAATGATTTTCCCTTTTTTCTGTCTTTCTAACGGTGCAGCTTCACATCCGTTAGTATCAGGGCTAATGTTAACACGTTATACAAATTGGCACGTTAAAAACTTTGACACATCTGCTTTGACCATGCATCTTTCTTCTCTCTTATCAGGTTATACCCGTGCATTCCTGAACAAAGGCCGTCTCCATCTCTTTCCACGCCGCTCCATCTTGGACTCGCTGGACCCAGCATCACCTAATGCTATAAAACAGGAGAATCTGCAAAATAATAATTGAATAAGGCATACGAAAATATATATGCAGTTATTAAGTCGTTGCTCATTGGGTTGGCTCGTTGGCTTTGTTGGTTGGCGCATACAATTTTTTGTTAGCCTGATAAACCTTTTTAATATTTCCGACTGTCCAATATCCATACTGTTTAAATTTTATGGTTGTTATTTTTATAACATCATTTACTGACTGGAGACTAAGAGGGACATTTAGACCTTTTGAGCCTCGCCTACGTATACATTTATCTATTTATTTACACGGATTTTGATTATTGGTTATTATGAGTTTTTTTAAATAAGTAAAAGGTCTAGAGATGAATAAAAAAATAAATAAAACGTGAGCATGCACGATGATTTGAGTGTAGCTCATAGAGTGTAATAATACTTGTGTAGCTTTATAATATTTCATGTGTGTTAGAATCTCGCACGGCTCTTACAAAAGATAAAAATAAATTTAAAAATAGCTCATGTGTACATTTTCAGATAAGATTATTATCCTGTGGTCAGAAGCTTTTAAGAAAATCTACTAAAGCAACAATATCTTTAAAATGAGAAAATGTACCCAAAGTCTACGGGGAAATTGATATTGGATGAAACTACATATAAAGTTAAGTGCATGGTAATATTGTGTGGAGGATCGGACAAAGGTACAAGCGTTATATTAGTGGGGCTGCATACATAAATAATAATATGACCCCAACGTGTGAAGGAATTTCTAAAGAGGGTATCAGACGGCTAATCTAAAAAGAGCGATAATTTGATCCAATTTTTCATCTATAATATAAAAGAAAGTCGGGTTAGCGCGAACACTTATAACTCGAGATCGGCTGAACAGATTTTTATGATGCTTGGTTTATTGGATTCCGGATTATCCGTTACGGATAACAGTAGGTATATTTATTAAAAAAAAAACGAAAAATGGATATCAAGTGATATAATATTAAAATTAGTATACGGAACGGATTTACTGACAACAACGCCATCTTTGAAAAATATTCCATAACATCAAAATTATTGTTTACCTGACCACCATTGACATTAAAAATAATGGTACGCAGATTTTTGATGGGATTGTTTAACATTCAAACATAGGTATTTTAAACGTATTTTTGTATAAATTTATAATTTGAAATCAATATTCATAGTAAGGACTACAGGACAACGTCTGTCGGGAAAGCTAGTAAATAAATAAATACCTACCGACGAAACCTTTACGCACAGAGAAGAAGGTTCTGGACCATTTCAAAAGAATTGAAAACAACATAATAAAGTGCAGGGATCCAAGAGTGTCATCGGCCGCCAGGGACCCTATTCTCGAATATCGATCAATGCGTTTTCTGATACAATTTTTATGACTTTCGTATGTTTTCTTAAAGAACCCATCAGGACGCTCCTCAAAAAGATTGAGAGAAAGCTGAACTCCATCATCACAAGAGCCGGATTTAAGTTCTACGGGAGATGAGACCGTCTACCGTCTACTTTACTTGTTTCACCTGTACACGTGTAAGACGCTTTGAAGTCCAATACTTGGTTGTTTTATGGGGTTGATATTTCTCAACACCCGGCCAGGGATAATCGTAGCTCTATTCACGTCCTATGGGCACACGATATGAAAGTAAATTGATTTTCGATTGTTATCGCTAAAATTTCTATGCACTGTAGGGATACATGTTGGATTTTTCATTTGTATATTATGTATATTGGGTTATCTTAACATTTTTTTTTTTTTTTTACCCATCACGCCGTTTCCCGAAGGGGGTAGGCAGAGAGTACGGATTTCCACTCTTTCCTATCCAAACAAACCTCTTTCGCTTCTTCCAAACGCATAACATTCCGCATACATGCTCTTCTATTCCTTTTACTCCTGACTTGGCCCTCCTCTAAGACGGCACCGATATGATCGGACCATGTCATTCGAGGTCGGCCTCGTCTGCGTGCACACATTCTTTCAGATTTATATATCCTTTTAGTCATTCTATCTTCGTTCATTCTCTCTACATGCCCAAACCACCTTAATTTATTCACTTTCATTCTAGTCACAACACTAACATCCACTCCACATTCCTTTCTAATACTATCATTCCTCACCTTATCAATCAGTCTCTTTCCGCATATCCTACGCAGTGATCTCATTTCTACAGCATTTATTCCAACTTCCAGATTTTTCGTCCATGTCCATGCTTCACTTCCATACATCATTGATGGAATCAGGATTGCATTGTGCATCAATTGTTTGGATTTAAGAGATACATTCTTATTTCTCATTAGAGGTCTTAGTGCACCGCCAACCCTTCTACCAGCCAGTTTCCTTCTTTCAATTTCCTTTTCACACCTTCCAACTCTGCTAAATAAACTACCTAAATAGACATACTCATCCACTTGTTCCAAGTTCTCATCATTCACTTTCACACTACATTGCGTTCTTAAATTTTCTCTTTCAAAAACAAGCACCTTTGTCTTATTGACATTCATCTTAAGACCATTCATTTCACAATTTTGATACACACGCGTCACAAGTTCTTGTAAATCACATTCGCTTTCAGCCATCAACACTAGGTCGTCTGCATACATCAGAGCGCACACATTCATTCCATTCAGATCTACACCTTCTGTACTGTTTTTTATACCACGCACGCAAAAATCAAAGAATAGATTGAACAGCCAAGGTGACATCACGCATCCCTGCCTCACCCCTCTCGTAAGACGGAACTCTCGTGACAGATGAGTATTCACCTTGACACAAGCAGAACTATCAGAGTAAAGGGAAGCAACAGCGCGTATCAGTTGCCTATCCACTCCATAAAAAGACAAAACCTCCCACAATTTCTTTCGGTCGACTCTATCTTGATGTTTGTTCAATAACTTCTCCGTTACCATTCGCAGAGAGAAGATTTGGTCCGCACAACCTCTTCCATTCATAAAAGCACCTTGCGCATCCCATACCTTACTCTCAGTCACATTCCTCACTCTATGGAGGTGGTTGTCATTTTGCAGTTCCTAATTAATTTTTAAAAATAAATGTTTTTTGCTCGTAAATTGGGGCCAAATACATCTGTTTGAATGAAAAAAGTGTATTTGTGTGTAAAGAACTGTGCGTGAAATGATATTTATGACATTTTATGAGTTTTTTGTGACTTTGTGTGAATGTTTACAACTGTCAATTTTTCTTGTTTGAAATATCTGAGTGACTTTCTTTAAATAAATCAAAAGTGGAAAAGTGAGAATGAATTAGTAAACCTGGAAAGAATAATTGGTGCAGAGATTCAGACTATTTGGTTGGAAAAGTGTTTAAACTGAATATATATTAGTGTACATGAATGTACCTGTGGGTAGAATAAATCTTGGACTAAATGGTAAAAGAAACTGATAAAGTTTTAAGTTAGCTCAGAGGATAAATGCATCGTCACTGATTTGTTTTGCAAATCAATGGTTTAAATTGCAATTCAATAAATAGCATAAACGAGACTAAATAAATACAATAGGTATAAGATTAGAAATGGAAACCAGAAACAGAGCAAAGGCAAGTAGGAATGCCTACATTACAGTTTTCGACAGTTCCATGACATCTCAAGAAATATCGGACATTGAAATTGAAACTGACCCTAAGCAAGTATTCCAAAAGAAAATTGAGAAATTAGAAGCGGAAAGCAATAGTGTGAAAGACGAACTGAGTGAATGTAAAAAGGAACTGAAGACCAAATGTAGAGAAATATCTATTCTCAACAAAAAAATTATACTCCTAGAAAAACAAGCCAAAACGTTAAAAACATACAGGTTGGCAAATAAAAGAAAAACTGTAGAACTGAACCACAAAAATAAAAATGAAAATCTGGACAGTCTCCTTGGGAAATTAAAATCTTTGACGATCGAAAGAGAGAAAGACTTAAACGAGTTCCAGGAAAAAAATGATAAGATTATGAAAAAATTACAAGAAGCAGAGAACACCAACTTAAATTTAAGACTCAGCTATGATGACCTTCAGGAGAGATTAGAGGGATATCAACAATACATGGAAAAATCACACCCCTATAGTAAAACCCCAGTATCTCAAAATTACAATAAAGTTAAAACAGCAGCCCCCTTAAGACCAGAAAGACGAAAAGAACCCTATGAAATTAGAAAAAATGATGATAACCTCGGACATAAGCCCAATCTCATAATTTTTGGGAGATGATAATGCAAGGGGACTCGGTACGATCATGCAGAACTCTCTGGAAGACTCTTTCAAAATATTTTGTTCATCCAAACCTGGAACCAGAATACAGGACCTAATGACCGAGTCCATTTCAACCATAAAGTCAATGTCACACAAGGACACCCTTGTGTTGCTTACTGGACAAAATGAAGACTGTAAAACGTACAGAAGATATCTCAAGCACCTTGAGAAGATCATAGAAGTAGCTGAACAGAATGGCACCACTCTGCTCATTAACACTATTAAATACTCCAAGCGCCCACGGGAGAAGAATATAAATTTGCACAGATATAGGGTGAATTGTCAGATTTATAAGATGACAAGTACTTCTGATAATATACATATAATAGAAAGAAACAACGACTGTGGCGTGGGTTTGAGCAAGCAAATACGTCTTCATCTAACGAACACTGCTAGCAGGGTACCAGTATGTCGCGTATTAAACGTAAAGCAGATTTGTGCCGGGACAAGCGGAAGAGGGAATGATTTCACTCCATTGGCACAGACTGGACAGATCAATGGTGGTAATGTAGATAAGGCAATATCAATGCCTTTTTTATGGAGAAAACAGCGATCGCCGATGAGAGGGAAATAGGAAGCAGGATTGACATCACAGTGGCTCATCAGAGCGCTCAGGGACTACGTGGGAAAGAAAATGAACTGTTACTCTCATTACTAGCTTGTAATAAGAGTACTGTAACAGACAAGCCCTCACCAAAGCCGAACACTCTCAAGAAATTTAATTTGGTTCATCAAAATGTACGGGGCCTCAATGGAAAAGAACATGAACTTTATCTTTCGGTGACAGCAGAAGCATTGGATGTACTTTGTTTGACAGAGACCTGGTTCACTAAATCAGAATTGGACAATTTTGTATTAAAAAATTATGTAGTAGCAAGTGAGTTTTGCAGGGACCATTCTATTAGGGGAGGTTGCCTTATTGCAATAAATACCAAGTACTCATTTAAAAATAGACTGGACATTAAAAATATGTCAAAAGAAAAAATTTGTGAAGTGTCTTGTGCAGAGTTAAAGTTTGTTATAGTAATTTGTATTTATAGACCGCCATCGGGTAATTTCAGAGATTTCCTAGATATTCTTGAAGGCATCCTAGGTAAGATCACCGGGGGCAATAATAAACATGTGGTTGTCTGTGGAGATTTCAATGTGGATTTGAATTCCTGTAGTAGCAATAGAGACATATTATTGGACCTACTCAATAGCTATTCCTTGACACGTTGCATTTATATGCCAACACGAACTACTAACACATCATCGACATGTATCGACAATGTTTTCACCGACCTCCTTGTGTGTCATTCCGGGCTGGTGAATCTTGTAAAGTCAGATCATGATGGTCAACTTATTGAAATGTCCACACCACTAGACATTAAGAAATCCTCATCACAAATCTATACCAAAAAAAGATATCCCAACTCTGAAAATACTAATAAATTCCTAATATCCCTAAAACAAAATCTGACAATGTGTAGTGATAAGGATCCTAACATACTCTTTGACAATTTCTTTGAATGCTTTATCTTAAATTTGAATACTCACATCCCTGTTAAGTCATCAAGGCCGAAGACTAAAAAACAATTTGAAGATTGGGCCACAACAGGTATTAAAATATCCAGGGAAAAACTTTTCAAACTTTATAGTCATAAGCCTACACATGATGTAAATTTAAAATCCTATATTAGTAAATATAGCAAGATCTTTAAGCAAGTTTGTCAGGTTGCAAAGAGTAACTTCATTCATAAGAAAATTAATAAATCAAAAAACCCAATTAAAGCAGTTTGGAATGTCATAAGGGAGGAAACCGGCAAAAGTCAGCCTGAGAGTATAACAATTACTGAGGAGTCTGGTGAGAGCAGGGTCGATTCTTTTAATAAGTTCTTTACTAACATAGCAGCAGAATTAATTAAAAAAAATGGTAATTCTAACTATACGAACAATGCTTTGGCATATTTTCAGAACATTCCCTCTCCCAAAGAACACTTTAAATTCCGTCCAATAACTGAGAATGATATCTTGAAGATTACGAAGGAATTGAAATTGACAACATCAAATGATTTATGGCATATTTCCACAAAGTTTTTAAAAAGCATTATTACTGACATAGCGCCTGTTTTATGTGACATATTCAACCACTGTCTAAAAAAAGGAGTCTTTCCAAACCTACTGAAATTTGCTAGAGTCATTCCAATACATAAAAAAGGGGAAAAAGGTGATCCAAATAATTACAGACCGATCTCTATACTACCGGTTCTGAGTAAAATCTTAGAAAAAGCTGTTGCTGGGCAACTGATTCATTTCCTAAAAATAAACGACGTGCTGCATTCTCAGCAATATGGTTTTCAACAAAATAAGTCTACTAGGGATGCAATGATATCGCTTACAGAGAAAGTGTTGAAAGCCCTCGATGAAGGGTGTGACACTTACGGCATTTTCTGTGACCTATCCAAGGCATTTGATTGCGTTGATCACAATATTCTGTGCACCAAACTCATGCACTACGGTATTTGTGGCTACGAAAAAAGATTTTTTGAATCTTATTTAAATAACAGAAGTCAAATTACCGAAATAAATAATGTAAGATCTAGGAAGAGCGAAATTAGGTACGGGGTTCCACAAGGTTCAATTCTCGGACCATTGCTGTTTATCATCTATGTCAATGACCTCCCTGAAATAATTAAAGATAGGGGCGAAATTGTGATGTACGCGGATGACACATCCCTTCTTATCAAACGCGAAAATTGCGATGAACATGTTGCTGGGAATGTAGCTAAAATACTAGATGACGTGGCCCAGTGGTTTAATAGTAACAATTTAATTATTAATATGAACAAAACAAATACGATGTGTTTCTCTTTGAGGCTGAAAAATGACGACATAACTGAGAAAGTATTCACTGACAAATCCATAACTATCGTAAATGATTGTAAATTCCTAGGTATAACAGTAGACAGAAAACTGCAATGGTCAGCTCACATCGAGCAACTCTGTAACAGGCTGAGCTCCGCAGTTTTTGCGATAAAAAAGATAAAAGATATATGTGGGATGAATACTGCAAAGATGGTCTACTTCTCATACTTCCACTCAGTGATGGTCTATGGTGTGGTGGTCTGGGGTGGCGGTGCTGACTTTGGCAGAGTATTTATTCTGCAGAAAAGAGCAGTAAGGGCAATACTGGGCTTGCAGCCTAGAGATTCCTGCCGAGATGCCTTTAAAGATCTCGGGATACTCACACTGGCTGGTGCATACATACAAGAATGCATTCTGTTTGCACGAAGAGGTTTGAGTAGCACACCTCTTAACTCTGACCACCACGGTTACGATACTAGACGAAAGGATGAAATCAGACCCATCCAGCACCGGCTAGCAAAGTTTTCACGAAGTTTTGTGTGTAGAGGTGTTCGTTTTTATAACAAGCTACCTCAAAATATCAAATCAACAGATGACGTAGCCTTTCAGAGAGAGATAAAATCGTTCCTTGTTGATAAATGTTTTTACTCTATTGACGAGATGTTAGATTGATTACACGTATTCACTTACCGTATCTGTGTATGTGTGAGTGTATGTATATATGTGTGTATGAGTAGACATTCCGTACTGTTGGTTGGTTGTTGTTCGTAATTGTGATGTTCCTCTTCAAGAATGAATGCATTCTGTTTGCACGAAGAGGTTTGAGTAGCACACCTCTTAACTCTGACCACCACGGTTACGATACTAGACGAAAGGATGAAATCAGACCCATCCAGCACCGGCTAGCAAAGTTTTCACGAAGTTTTGTGTGTAGAGGTGTTCGTTTTTATAACAAGCTACCTCAAAATATCAAATCAACAGATGACGTAGCCTTTCAGAGAGAGATAAAATCGTTCCTTGTTGATAAATGTTTTTACTCTATTGACGAGATGTTAGATTGATTACACGTATTCACTTACCGTATCTGTGTATGTGTGAGTGTATGTATATATGTGTGTATGAGTAGACATTCCGTACTGTTGGTTGGTTGTTGTTCGTAATTGTGATGTTCCTCTTCTTGACTTGAATCCGCATTGATTTAATCTACGGCAAACGCTCCTCAGTAGAGTGGTCCAACGGGATGATTTTTGTTTATGTATTCTCTCCTCCCTATTGTTTTTGTCTTTTGCTCTCATCAGATGAACGCAATGTGGCAATTTACACCACGCAGGATCCCTTATAAAATCTTTACCTGACGAATGCTATATGGCCCTTTACACCATGCATGATCTGATCTCTCTCTTTTACACTTTTATTTAACTTCTATGGATTATGTTCTAAGACCCTATGTACGTACATGCTTGTTTTGCTTTGTTACATTTCATTATTGTTAGTATTGTTTGCATTTTGCTGTATTTTATGTTTTTGACTATTCCGAGTGCCCGTAAGGGCCTATGGAAATATTTTAAGAATAAAGAATAAAGAATATCTATTAAGATCCTGCCATACATTTTCCCTACAGCGCTCAGCAAGCTAATGGCTCGATAACTGCCGCAGTCCAGCCTTGACCCCTTCCCCTTATTTAGAGGACGTATAACGGCCTTCCTCCAGTCTTCTGGAGTTCGTCCAGTCCTCCAGCATTGGTTGAAAAGATCCAAGCACCACCGCAGTGTCACCTCACCGCCCAACCTAATGAACTCTGTAGCCACTCTGTCACACCCGGTCGCTTTCCCATTCTTTGCCTTCTTTAGTGCATTCTTCAACTCAGTCATACTTATTTCCTGGCGCTCTTCACTTCCATCGCTCTCCATTTGCACGTCGCTACTACCTCCAATCCCTGTCTCAAACAACTCTTCAAAATACTCTCTCCATCTTTCAGCTATATCTTCACCATTCATCAACATACATCCATCCTTACTTTTTATGCAGCATACCGCATCATCACCACCAGATCGCATTCTTCTGACTTCCTTCCAGAACAGTTTTAACATGAATTCTTGATAAAGTTGAATTCTTGATAAAGTTTTTCTTAACATGAATTCTTGATAAAGTTGTTAAAGCAGTTAGTTCGTGAGAAATAGATATTGGGATTTATTTGAATTTGTGTCACCATACATATTGATATATTCATGAATTCTTGATAAAGTTGTTAAAGCAGTTAGTTCGTGAGAAATAGCTGATATTGGGATTTATTTGTATTTGTGTCACCATACATATTGATATATTCATGAATTCTTGATAAAGTTGTTAAAGCAGTTAGTTCGTGAGAAATAGATATTGGAATTTATTTGTATTTGTGTCACCATACATATTGATTTATTCATGAATTCTTGATAAAGTTGTTAAAGCAGTTAGTTCTTGAGAAATAGATTTTGGGATTTATTTGTATTTGTGTCACCATACATATTGATATATTCATGAATTCTTGATAAAGTTGTTAAAGCAGTTAGTTCGTGAGAAATAGATTTTGGGATTTATTTGTATTTGTGTCACCATACATATTGATTTATTCATGAATTCTTGATAAAGTTGTTAAAGCAGTTAGTTCTTGAGAAATAGATTTTGGGATTTATTTGTATTTGTGTCACCATACATATTGATATATTCATGAATTCTTGATAAAGTTGTTAAAGCAGTTAGTTCGTGAGAAATAGATATTGGGATTTATTTGTATTTGTGTCACCATACATATTGATATATTCATGAATTCTTGATAAAGTTGTTAAAGCAGTTAGTTCGTGAGAAATAGATTTTGGGATTTATTTGTATTTGTGTCTTGTGATTAACTTCCTTATTTCCAAAGAACTGCTGCAGAGTTTTGGTCTCCTGATCCCCAACGAATGCCCACGCACCTCTATACATTCACCAGCAATTGTTGATTATGGGCATTTATGTAGAAGATTTTATATAGTCCTTTGACCAGTAACATACTCACAGATAGTCGTCAACATAATACAGGAGTGAATCATTTCAGAAGTATGCGGATATATGTATGAAAGTAAAAAAGCAAAGGGTAGGTATCTAGCATGAATCTATAGATTGATATTTTTGATTATCGACTACTAAAATATGGCAAATGGGTCATCGTATACTTTATACATACGAAATAGGGTTGCTAATTTCTGAGATATTGAAAGACCAATATCCGAATAAAAGGCTTATGTCGCTTGTTAGTAACGTCATCATCACCAACCTGAAAATCTACAAAAGGTTGCGTCGTTTTTGAGACTATCACAAAAAGAACTTCATAATGGATAAACGTAAAATGTAAGTATTTTCATACATAATATGAACTCTCATCAGTTAAAAAGTAGAATTCAAGATAATCCACGACAGCTTGTAAAATATTAAGGTATTTTTGAGTTATGTTGTGAAATACTATGCAGGTACACATTCACCCGGATTTTGGATTCCGGATTATCCGTTACGGATAACAGTAGGTATATTTATTAAAAAAAAAACGAAAAATGGATATCAAGTGATATAATATTAAAATTAGTATACGGAACGGATTTACTGACAACAACGCCATCTTTGAAAAATATTCCATAACATCAAAATTATTGTTTACCTGACCACCATTGACATTAAAAATAATGGTACGCAGATTTTTGATGGGATTGTTTAACATTCAAACATAGGTATTTTAAACGTATTTTTGTATAAATTTATAATTTGAAATCAATATTCATAGTAAGGACTACAGGACAACGTCTGTCGGGAAAGCTAGTAAATAAATAAATACCTACCGACGAAACCTTTACGCACAGAGAAGAAGGTTCTGGACCATTTCAAAAGAATTGAAAACAACATAATAAAAGATAATGTGGTGGTGCAGGGATCCAAGAGTGTCATCGGCCGCCAGGGACCCTATTCTCGAATATCGATCAATGCGTTTTCTGATACAATTTTTATGACTTTCGTATGTTTTCTTAAAGAACCCATCAGGACGCTCCTCAAAAAGATTGAGAGAAAGCTGAACTCCATCATCACAAGAGCCGGATTTAAGTTCTACGGGAGATGAGACCGTCTACCGTCTACTTTACTTGTTTCACCTGTACACGTGTAAGACGCTTTGAAGTCCAATACTTGGTTGTTTTATGGGGTTGATATTTCTCAACACCCGGCCAGGGATAATCGTAGCTCTATTCACGTCCTATGGGCACACGATATGAAAGTAAATTGATTTTCGATTGTTATCGCTAAAATTTCTATGCACTGTAGGGATACATGTTGGATTTTTCATTTGTATATTATGTGTTTCCGCCAGGGGGTAAATCTGGCGTATTTTTTTTTTTTTTTTTGAAGTGATTGCTCGAAAGGACCACGCTTTATGGAAGCGACAAATGAGTCGAGCGGGAATGGAGAGAAATGAAAGGAGGCGGGCCTCACTTACCTTCTTCTGAATCCTCCTTCCCGTCGGTACTCACCAAATATTCACAAATTCAATAACAAACAAAAAAACAACACAACACATTCACAATTACTTGAAATGTTCGAAGATCTTAGGTATTCAGTTCGAAAACGACGGCGACGAATTTGTAAGCTCGAAACGTTATCTTTTCTCGGCGACGAATTTTTAAGTCAGGCGCCCGGGTAACAAAAGGAGTTTTTTCGGTAAAGGATTGCAACAATAAAACGGTGTGAAGGAATCAACCCATTATCGCCCACCGCGAACGCGATCCATTCGGCGGCGCAAACACTCCCCCGGGCTGTGAAGAATACGTTCTTCACATACAAACAACAATGAACCGATGAAGTCAACTCTCCAACAGTTGAGCAAGAAACAAAATAACAACATTATTATTATTATTATTTTTTTTTTTTTTTTTTACCAATATAATAACTTACTAACTACGTCTACTCTTACATTTTATCTATGGTTCGGGCAATGGACGGATTCTCACCGCGGGTCGCAAATAAGACCCATCTTTAGTGCAAACTTTGACGGAACGAACGACCCCATCTCTACCAGGAATAACCTCATCGACGATCCCTAATGGCCAATGCCATGTTGGAATATTGTCCGTCGAAACTATTACTACTTGCCCCACTTCAATAGGCTTTATTGAAGTGTTCCATTTTTGTCGAACTTGTAAATTGTGCAAATATTCCATTCGACATCTCCTCCAAAATGATCGCGCCATTTCATCTAACAACGTCCTACGCGTTATTAAATTTAGCCGATCTTGACCATCCGAAGGAATGGGCAAAAATTTCAGCGAAGTGAAGTTCAAAAAACCAGCAGGGGTTTTCTCCGTGACTTTTAATACTATTCCCCCGAAATACCACTCTGACACGAGAGTCCTGAACCATTGCAGTCCATCAAACCAAAGAGAACGGTCAAGTATTTGAGAGGGAATAAGATCTCTGGAGAGGCTGTCATTAGGATTTCGTTTTCCATCAACGTGATAAAAAATATTTAAATCTAATAAATCATTTACTTGCGATACGAAGTCAGCTACGAACTTTTGCCACCTATGTGGCGATGAATGTATCCAATTCAACACCACGGTTGAATCGGTAAAGGCCACTGTGCGAAATATTCGATGTCGCGGAGCATACGCTGATCTTATTGATGATGGCGATTGCGCCAGTAGCACTGAAGCCCACAACTCTAAAAGAGGTAGTGATAAAGTTTTATGAGGTGTCACTCTTGAGTTGGTACATATCAAAGGTTCGCTATTAGGAGACTCAATGAATGTGTATATCTCGGCACCATATGCATCTTCACAAGCGTCAGCAAATCCAAACAATGGTAACAAAGCCCCATCCCTATTCAAACCAATATGTCTAGGCACCTTCAATTTTTCCAAAGCTATAAATTCATTCACAAAAATACGAGGGGTCTCATCCCAATCCAAATTTAAAATCCACAGTCTGCGTAATAGTAAAATCGCATATAATATGCAGAGCGCTACCAATCCTAGAACATCCCAGAACCCAGCGATTATAGACAGAATGTTTCTCCCGGTATATGAGCCACGAAAGGCAGTACTCGCCTCATAAGACAACATATACTCTTGAGGTAAACAACACATACCACGTATCTTTAATACCTCTCCGTTATCCAACTCCACTTCCGCAATATCCTTCAAAACAGAAGGTAAATTACCACATTTTTTTAAAGATTCGAAGTCCCCTGCTTTGAATAACTTCGTCAACTGGTGTGATGCTTCTATCGCTTCTTCTTCGGACCTGACACTCGCAACAACATCGTCCATGTAAATACCCCTCTTTTTAATTTCGGCTGCAAAGGGATATTTGTTTTCTTCATCCAAAGCTAATTGTTGTATAGTATGAAGAGCCAAAAGAGGGCTGCATTTCATTCCGAATGTTACACAATCAAACCGATTACTTTTGAGTTTTTCGTCCGAACTAAATCGATACAAAATACGCTGATATTTATGATAGTCTTCATGGAGCTTTATTTGTAAACATATCTTTCTTATATCTGCGTTCATCGCTATTGGGAATAGACGCAGATTCAACAATGCACCGAATATGTCTAACTGTATATTTCTTTCTGTATGAAGGATATCGTTTAATGATTTACCGTTAGAAGTTTCGGCACTCGCATCCAAAACAACTCTTAATCGAGTCGATAATTTATCCTCACGTTCGATTCCATGGTGAGGAATATAATGGCTTGACGAAAGGTTTTCCGAGGTTTTCGAAAAGAAACCATTTGTTAAATATTTTCGAATCTCTTCATTATATGCTATCTTCGTCTCTTCCAACGTTCGTTTTTCTTTCGGAGAATTAATTGATCTTTTACGTTGTCTCTCCAACTTCCAAGATTTAGTTAACATCATATCAACGGAGGAAGAAATTATGCAAAAGGATGACAAATTCTCATATCGATTTTGATTGTTTTGTAAACTATTATTAATAGTGGGAGCTGTCCCCATTATCAGATAGCCTAACTCTGACTCTATTGCGTATGGCATATTCTTATTTCCAGATATTCGCCCACTTCTTAATATAATTGGGAATGATCTAGCTCCGATGATGATATCTACCTCTCCTGGAGAGTGGTATCTTTCATCAGCTAACTGTATATTTTCTAAATATTTCAATTTTTTCCTATTAACTATGGATGTCGGCAATCGATCAGAAATGTGATCTATAACTAAAGGTTGCAATTCTAATGTAAAACTATCATTATGTCGCGAAAATATTTCTAACTTGGTAATACCCAACACAGGGTGCTTTTCAGCGCCTATCCCATGTACAAAACGATGTCCCTTGTCTGAGAAGACTTCTAGTTTTAGTCTCTTACAACACGACATAGTGATGAAATCGCTCTGGGACGCGTTGTCAACCAGAGCCCTTAAACCGACCCATTTTCCATTATTATTCCTAAATTTCACGATGGCTGTGCCCAGAAGCCCCGTCTCTCTTACTGCAACTTCATTTGTAGAACATAGAGTAACTCCCGCCACGACATTGCCGTCATCTAGATCCACTGTATTGACTAACTTTTTCCCGAAATGTAATAAGCTATGGTGACGAGCGTCGCAAACTTTACATGAGTTTTGTGAGGGACATTTCGCTTGCAAATGTGAATCCTTCAGACAATTAATACACAGTCCCAATTTTTTTATCTCTTCAAAACGAGCTCTGGCTGGCAGTTCCAAAAAATTTGGGCACAAAAAAACGAATTTGTGATCACCATTTTCACACAACTGGCACACGTTGTTTTCCGAATTGCATAAGAATGCTCGTGGTGAATTTTTTGAAACAGATTTGGCTGTTACTACATTTCTGTTTCCCAGATTCTGTTGAATCTTCATATTTCGTTTAACAAAATCGATAAACTTTTCAAAACTTGGGAATTCTTTATTCGATTGCATTTCAAAATTTCGAACAGTTTCCACGTCCAATTTCTTCATGGCCAAGTGAACCATAACGAAATCCAACAAATTTGGTAATTTCAAATTGCTTAAAGCATTGTATGGTGAAACAAAGCCATCGAGGAATTCTTCGAATTCCTTGAGCGAGTGTCCATTCAAAGTCTTAAACTCTAAAATTTTGTGAATGTAACTATGCGCTAAGCCGCGCTTATCTTCGTAACGTTCCCTTAACGTCTTGAAAATAAGTTCATAATTTTCACCTGATGGGTCTATTCCTAGTATGGCTAATTTAGCTTTACCGGAAAGTCTTCCCAATAAATAAAATAGTTTTTCTTCGTTATTCAAATCAAAATTGTCATGTACATTTGACTTGAAACTTACGTAGAACTCATTCCAATTATCTAACTTTCCATCAAACGAAACTAATTCAATAGACGGAAGACGACACCTACGAGCAGGTTTAGATTCAACAGTGTCTAATTTTAACAAATTAGAATGCAAATATTCCATCTTATAACAAATGTCTAGGAACGACTTGAGTTTTTTCCCATCAAAAGCAGACTTAGGTTTTAATGTTTTAGTTAACCTATTACAAGTTTCATCGTAGTCTCTGAAATCCCTTTTTATTTGATCGATGCAGTGCATCTTACACAAGAATTCAGATTTATTAGCCAGGTTTAAAATGACGTCCTTTGACAAATTTAAAATTTCTTGAATTTGCTCGAAGCAAGCATTTCGATGCGCCTCTGCTAACTCAAGTTCCCACTCCAAAGTTTGTTTACTAGCGCCCTCTTCCTGAACATCAGTCATTTTTAACAATTCAATTTAACGTAAATACGCAAGTAATTTCCCTGTACTTAAACAGCACACTGTTAAAATAAAAATATTAAATTATTATCGTTTATAAATTAATATTTTTCTGCAACGACTTCTCAATTGAAAAAAATTTCTAAGTTAATTTATGTAAACAAGAAGATGGTTTTTCCTAACAGAAAAAAATAAACACAAGACATAAGTGTTAAAACACCCAAGATTTGAATATTAAATAAATGTTTATCCATTCAATATTTTTTTTTGTCGTTTATATATTAATAATTTCTACAATGAGTTTCCAATTGAAAAAATATTCCTAAGTTAATTTAGACAAGAATATTATGAGCATTGTAGTACTTTAATACAAGCCAAAATGTTTGAGAATGACGAATAACATAAATAATAAGATACGCAGTGTGACGCCACCTTAATACTTGGTGTTATCTTTGTGCGATGATATTTACGAAACTATTTACTATGTAGTTTCAATGCAAATCAATTATTACTAATGATATAATAACTAAATAACTAACAATGTCTCAACAACATAACCAACAAAGGGTGATTCTACAATTAAATCCTCATTCAATGACTTATCCGTTCTATCTGGATATAAACAAAATAACTCTAACCTACAATTTTTATTATGTACAGGTATATCTGTACCGCCTACGAATATTAAAACAAAATGTATGTATGTACTCGATGTATAAGAGTAGGTAGTACTTACTTAAGTCCTAAATATTATGCTCTCCTATTCAAATAGATCTATACAACAGAAAAATACTTATTTACCTAACTATGGTTCTTAAACAAACTGATATTATTATATTGGCATCAAAAAATTACAATATTATAGGCACCGACAACCTACACTCGTATATTGTAATGCTATGTTGAACTACAAACTACAATAAGTATCTATCACTAATACTATACTACTCAAACAAATTTAAATGTTATGAGGTATCGAAAATTAATAATTAATGTCAAAAAAAGAACAAAATACTTTTCTTAAACTATTGGAGATTTGACTTCATACGATTACGAACGATTTTTCAATTAATGCTGTTTCAATCCGAGCTCGATACGGACCAAATGTTTCCGCCAGGGGGTAAATCTGGCGTATTTTTTTTTTTTTTTGAAGTGATTGCTCGAAAGGACCACGCTTTATGGAAGCGACAAATGAGTCGAGCGGGAATGGAGAGAAATGAAAGGAGGCGGGCCTCACTTACCTTCTTCTGAATCCTCCTTCCCGTCGGAACTCACCAAATATTCACAAATTCAATAACAAACAAAAAAACAACACAACACATTCACAATTACTTGAAATGTTCGAAGATCTTAGGTATTCAGTTCGAAAACGACGGCGACGAATTTGTAAGCTCGAAACGTTATCTTTTCTCGGCGACGAATTTTTAAGTCAGGCGCCCGGGTAACAAAAGGAGTTTTTTCGGTAAAGGATTGCAACAATAAAACGGTGTGAAGGAATCAACCCATTATCGCCCACCGCGAACGCGATCCATTCGGCGGCGCAAACATTATGTATATTGGGTTATCTTAACATTTTTTTTTTTTTTTTTACCCATCACGCCGTTTCCCGAAGGGGGTAGGCAGAGAGTACGGATTTCCACTCTTTCCTATCCAAACAAACCTCTTTCGCTTCTTCCAAACGCATAACATTCCGCATACATGCTCTTCTATTCCTTTTACTCCTGACTTGGCCCTCCTCTAAGACGGCACCGATATGATCGGACCATGTCATTCGAGGTCGGCCTCGTCTGCGTGCACACATTCTTTCAGATTTATATATCCTTTTAGTCATTCTATCTTCGTTCATTCTCTCTACATGCCCAAACCACCTTAATTTATTCACTTTCATTCTAGTCACAACACTAACATCCACTCCACATTCCTTTCTAATACTATCATTCCTCACCTTATCAATCAGTCTCTTTCCGCATATCCTACGCAGTGATCTCATTTCTACAGCATTTATTCCAACTTCCAGATTTTTCGTCCATGTCCATGCTTCACTTCCATACATCATTGATGGAATCAGGATTGCATTGTGCATCAATTGTTTGGATTTAAGAGATACATTCTTATTTCTCATTAGAGGTCTTAGTGCACCGCCAACCCTTCTACCAGCCAGTTTCCTTCTTTCAATTTCCTTTTCACACCTTCCAACTCTGCTAAATAAACTACCTAAATAGACATCCAAGTTCTCCTCATTCACTTTCACACTACATTGCGTTCTTAAGTTTTCTCTTTCAAAAACAAGCACCTTTGTCTTATTGACATTCATCTTAAGACCATTCATTTCACAATTTTGATACACACGCGTCACAAGTTCTTGTAAATCACATTCGCTTTCAGCCATCAACACTAGGTCGTCTGCATACATCAGAGCGCACACATTCATTCCATTCAGATCTACACCTTCTGTACTGTTTTTTATACCACGCACGCAAAAATCAAAGAATAGATTGAACAGCCAAGGTGACATCACGCATCCCTGCCTCACCCCTCTCGTAAGACGGAACTCTCGTGACAGATGAGTATTCACCTTGACACAAGCAGAACTATCAGAGTAAAGGGAAGCAACAGCGCGTATCAGTTGCCTATCCACTCCATAAAAAGACAAAACCTCCCACAATTTCTTTCGGTCGACTCTATCTTGATGTTTGTTCAACAACTTCTCCGTTACCATTCGCAGAGAGAAGATTTGGTCCGCACAACCTCTTCCATTCATAAAAGCACCTTGCGCATCCCATACCTTACTCTCAGTCACATTCCTCACTCTATCTATTAAGATCCTGCCATACATTTTCCCTACAGCGCTCAGCAAGCTAATGGCTCGATAACTGCCGCAGTCCAGCCTTGACCCCTTCCCCTTATTTAGAGGACGTATAACGGCCTTCCTCCAGTCTTCTGGAGTTCGTCCAGTCCTCCAGCATTGGTTGAAAAGATCCAAGCACCACCGCAGTGTCACCTCACCGCCCAACCTAATGAACTCTGTAGCCACTCTGTCACACCCGGTCGCTTTCCCATTCTTTGCCTTCTTTAGTGCATTCTTCAACTCAGTCATACTTATTTCCTGGCGCTCTTCACTTCCATCGCTCTCCATTTGCACGTCGCTACTACCTCCAATCCCTGTCTCAAACAACTCTTCAAAATACTCTCTCCATCTTTCAGCTATATCTTCACCATTCATCAACATACATCCATCCTTACTTTTTATGCAGCATACCGCATCATCACCACCAGATCGCATTCTTCTGACTTCCTTCCAGAACAGTTTTAACATGAATTCTTGATAAAGTTGAATTCTTGATAAAGTTTTTCTTAACATGAATTCTTGATAAAGTTGTTAAAGCAGTTAGTTCGTGAGAAATAGATATTGGGATTTATTTGAATTTGTGTCACCATACATATTGATATATTCATGAATTCTTGATAAAGTTGTTAAAGCAGTTAGTTCGTGAGAAATAGCTGATATTGGGATTTATTTGTATTTGTGTCACCATACATATTGATATATTCATGAATTCTTGATAAAGTTGTTAAAGCAGTTAGTTCGTGAGAAATAGATATTGGAATTTATTTGTATTTGTGTCACCATACATATTGATTTATTCATGAATTCTTGATAAAGTTGTTAAAGCAGTTAGTTCTTGAGAAATAGATTTTGGGATTTATTTGTATTTGTGTCACCATACATATTGATATATTCATGAATTCTTGATAAAGTTGTTAAAGCAGTTAGTTCGTGAGAAATAGATTTTGGGATTTATTTGTATTTGTGTCACCATACATATTGATTTATTCATGAATTCTTGATAAAGTTGTTAAAGCAGTTAGTTCTTGAGAAATAGATTTTGGGATTTATTTGTATTTGTGTCACCATACATATTGATATATTCATGAATTCTTGATAAAGTTGTTAAAGCAGTTAGTTCGTGAGAAATAGATTTTGGGATTTATTTGTATTTGTGTCTTGTGATTAACTTCCTTATTTCCAAAGAACTGCTGCAGAGTTTTGGTCTCCTGATCCCCAACGAATGCCCACGCACCTCTATACATTCACCAGCAATTGTTGATTATGGGCATTTATGTAGAAGATTTTATATAGTCCTTTGACCAGTAACATACTCACAGATAGTCGTCAATATAATACAGGAGTGAATCATTTCAGAAGTATGCGGATATATGTATGAAAGTAAAAAAGCAAAGGGTAGGTATCTAGCATGAATCTATAGATTGATATTTTTGATTATCGACTACTAAAATATGGCAAATGGGTCATCGTATACTTTATACATACGAAATAGGGTTGCTAATTTCTGAGATATTGAAAGACCAATATCCGAATAAAAGGCTTATGTCGCTTGTTAGTAACGTCATCATCACCAACCTGAAAATCTACAAAAGGTTGCGTCGTTTTTGAGACTATCACAAAAAGAACTTCATAATGGATAAACGTAAAATGTAAGTATTTTCATACATAATATGAACTCTCATCAGTTAAAAAGTAGAATTCAAGATAATCCACGACAGCTTGTAAAATATTAAGGTATTTTTGAGTTATGTTGTGAAATACTATGCAGGTACACATTCACCCGACTATAAAACGGATAAGGAGATTTACATGATAAGTTGAACATTCTAAGCATGAAGCGAAGGTATGTACCTATGTTAAGTTATACATGTTTACTTGATGATGACATAATCGTAGTAAATAATAATTTCTGGTAGGGGAGGGTTGTATCACACTAGATCGCTGAGATATTTCGTAATAAGTTCGTTTGTATACGTATTACGTATACCAAATAAAATTTCAAAAATTCAGTCCAAATTTGTTGATAAAATGAAGAAAAGAATTTCATTAAAATGAATGTAGGTGATGTATGTATTATTTATTTGTTATTTTTTTTTCACATAGGGCGCAAAAGCTAGTTATAGTTAAACAATGATAAATTTGAATCAAACCATCAAAATACAATAGATAAAGATAAAAACACCTTAGGCAATGCACATTGACTAATAATAACATTATAAAATGAACATATTTTTTTTAAACATAGGAAAATATCATACACTAAACTACTTGTTTTTTTAAGAATAAAGGAAAACTAAAAAAAATCAATTCGTATTTTGAGTGAAAATTTTACTCCTTAACTTGTTCTGACAGTTTTTGTTGTTAAATTTATAAGGACAACCAACATAAAAATGTCGAGATCCAGAACTCTCATGATAGCAAATTAAGGGATTTACAATTTGACGAATAAAATGACGAAAGTTGTTAACATAAAGTGATCACATTACGTCAGCCATCGAAACAGCAGTAGAAGACGGTTGTAAAAACGTAGTGGATCAAAAAAAAAAAAAAAAACTGACATTGAAAATCGAACAAATCTACGAGTTCATTGATTTAATGATAGCATTATTTAGTTGATACCTATTGTAAGTATTGTGGTCTCAGTTAAGTAACTTATTTCACTCTAGTTAAGGTTTGATTAAATCCATGTTTGGTACAACCGTTCCTTGGTAATTACGTGGTTTTGCACCCCTAAACGTTGAGCGCCGAGAAGAGTTAAGCTTGGCTTTAGATTCATTCTAGGCACCTGCCAACATATTGTAACATTATCAGCAGCTGACAAATCTACGTCAAAATGATGCCAAAGTACAACGCCAGGGGTGTACTTGGAATACATTAATATTTCTACACCCTTAACATATACTTTGTACGGCGTTCACTTTCATTCAAGGGTGTATCTACTTTCATTACTTTCATCTAGACTCAATCTAATAGAATTTATCGCTATTGATTTTTTCTTTATTATAAAAAAATTGTCTAATTAAAAAAGTGAATAAAATTAATATCATTAACATTTATCAACATTTTTAAGAGAAACATTTCTTGCTTACGAGTTAGAATCGTCAGATATATAATGTAGGCGTCCCTTAGATTGAACATGTAAAGCAGCAAGATAGAGTTTGTTGTTACCCATAATTGGCATTTTTATTAGTTCTGTCAAATTATACATAGCGTTTAATGATCAGTTTTTTTTAAATATTCACATAAATCTATTTCATATTCCACATGTCTCAAAAAACCCTATCCGACCAGCAGAATTAGCCCAGTGTCTTTACACTTGTTCCACACAGTAAGCCTCTACGCCAACAATCTGTTGGTTCCAGCCTTGTTTATAAGCTTTGTACATGGATTTGAAAATTAGAAGGTTGCATTATTTTTTATTTAGGGAATCGTATGATAGGTATATTTTAGCAAATACCTCAAAAGCTGTCGAACGGTTGGCAAAAATCTGGGTTTATAAGGATGAACTACGTGTATTGTTTCTAGTTTCTAAAATCAAAAGACAGCTTTAAATTTCGACCACATTGCTTAAGGCCGGGTACTCATTTGACCCGCTTGCATCAATATTAACGACCATCCTTTTATTTGATGTCCGAACTATCTAGACACAAACAGCCGGTTTCATAAAAAATAAAGAAGACTTTAAGTTTCCTTAAAAAAAATAACGCGTTTCATAACAACAAAATGATACTATTAAATGCCCGTTATTAGTCCTTAAAGTCAACTTTAGTGTAGTTCAATCTTTTACCACCGGAGTTCATATAAAATTTCGTGGCGTTCTTCCTGTCACAAAAATGATGAAAATTTGTATACGGTGACACTGTTAACAAAAATGACTAAAATAGGGTGGAAAACATGGCAAAACGGGAAGAATATTATTGTTTACTAATTTCGTTTACCAATTCATAAAGCATAATAATAAATAAACAACAATAACGGCACATTCATGTTATATTGAGAAATGTAATTTATAGACTTACAGAAATTCCGTGAAAATATTAGTAAACAAGTGTTTTCCATACATTTCCATGGTAACACTATCAACTGCTACCAACTTTCAAATATTTTTTTTGACATTTCACCAATATCCTTTTGAAAATGTCTTTCACACGAAGAAACGTCATCAGCTAATAAACCTAATCAATTTCATTTAAATATGAAAATGCGCATTTTTGGCAAATCAAAATGTCAAAGAACCACCCCTGCCTTCAGGAATCCATCTTGACAGATTATTTTTCGTGTTTATTATTTTTTTCCAGAAGTTGTAACGCACTCTTTCTCAAACTTTGTGAATGATTATAATATAGATACGCTTCGCCTTATTGTTTCGTTTCTGTGAGGAAGATTGCTTTTCGCACTGCTTTTCTCTTTATACTTTGTACAATTTTCCACATATTTCCACTAACTCGCAGAAACACTCCACGTGGAGAGAATGCCGCCTTTATGTGATACAGTCTTGGAGCAATTTATGAGATCAATGCAATTAACAAAATCAAACAAACAAATATTGATAGGTTATAAGAGTTTTACGACCGGCGCGGTGAGCGGCGTCAATATGATGAAATATTTCTGGGTTGCAAGGCACTAGTCTCATTTATACGGTCTTCGTGTATGTAACTTGCCGTGAAATTTCCTACAACCGAACAGCTTAAAAACAATATTATCTAAGAAAGTCTTCATGGAAAAAGAAGCAGAAAGCATAATATGCAAGATGTGATTAAATTAAAGAAAGCAAATATATTTCATTGGGACATATTCAAAAGGGTGGCCGTTGGACAACAGATAAAAAATTTTCAGAAGTACGTATTCACACTATTATATTTTTCAAATTCGCCATTAATATTTTTCTCTATCAAGATGAAAAATCGATTGTTTTGAATAATATATCAGCAAACATTGACCACTTTATTAAAAATACAAGACTATATACACGCCATAATGGAGAGAGAATCTTGGCCAACCATCATTGGCTCCAGCCATCCAGCTTAGCTCAGTTGGGGTGGGTTACCTAGGGCTGTCTTTTTGGTTTTCTTTGTAGATAAAAAAAAATAACAAATTCTAAATCAACACAAAACTTATTTAATAGATTAAAAACAAAACAAGAACAAAAAAATGATAAAACTATACTATATGGATATCAATTCTTTCTGTCGTGTTGCCCAATTCTTCGTTATAGTTTTCTTTTCTTAATATTTTGGTAGAAATTTGTATAATGAAGATTGGTCATATCGGATAGAAATGGTGGGCTACAAGAGAGCTCTAACAAGATTTTACATACTCCGCTTTTGTCTATTTTGATACAAAGTTGAGGTTAATATTTTTTTTTATAAAATGAATCTGTGCTCACTCAAAGTGAACACAAATACACGCATTGACTCTTTCACAGTAAGCTACTTAAAGCATGTGTTGTGAAAGAGGAAGATGGTTGGCACCTGGGATCGAACCCACGCCCTCCGCACAAAACAGTGGGAAAGCCGGCGTCGTAACCGCTAGACCACCAACCACTTCTATGAAGGAAAAACTTTGTGACCATTTTTACGAAAATTGCGCAGACGGAGAAGTATGAAATTTAGCAAACTTATAGTTTATAAAGAGAAGGAGTGGCGAATGCTAATATTTAAAAAAATATGCATAAAAATAGATTAAATAAATAAAAAACAAATTACAAACACTACTAATGTATTTGATACTCACACACGATTCCACAGATTACTTATAAAGAAGATCAGAAGATCATCAGATGTTTGCGTTGGTTGCTGGATTTGCGGTAAATTTTAATTGGAAAGGAAAAATAGGAAACCTACCTCGATGTTGATCTCCTGCTTTGACCTTCCCGCGTTGATTTTAATCCTCGTCTATATTGACACTTGTGAATTCACAATATTTTATATGGTTTTGTATAAGGTTTATTTTGATTTGAGATAATTTGGTTATTTTTACAGCGAATTTTGCGTAAGAGTACTTGTTGCGCGGGTAGCGATTCTATTTGAACTGTAGGTTGTAGGTAGGATAAATTTTGGATAAAAGTATTTTTTGGGATTGTGTTGCCAGGACAAAAAACAATACAGGAATAGGGAAAAAGGGCGCAAACATGGCCCCCGCCTTGACAGACCACTGTCAACAAAAAAAAAAAAAAAAAAAGAAAAGTTGAGTGCGTCACAGATGGAGTGACCCACAAGAAAACAAAAAAAATAAAATAGAGTATGATCAATATAACTTAATACACATCGCCTGCGAAAGGCACATCAATTCTCTGCGATTCAACAATTGTAAAAAAAATAAAATAATAATAATAATCGAAATCAAAAGGAGAAAGAGCTGTATGTCTTTCATTGCGAAAAATAACACAATGTTACAAAAATAAAAAAAAAATGAAAAACCAACAAAATTTAAACAAAAAAAAGGAATTAATAGTCCACAGGTAGTGGACATATCTTGACTACTGGACGGGAGAATTCATCCTCCAATTAATTCGGTGTTCCAGTAGTTCATGTCTTAATGAACTATTAAATTCATTTGAAGCTAGGCATTTATATAATGCATCAAGATGTGCCTTGTCTCCTAAAAAATTGGTTCCACAATCTGAATATAAATTCAGACATGGACCGCGGCGTGCTATAAATCGCTTAAATGCATTTAAGAATGATTGCGTAGAAAGATCCACAGCTAACTCAATGTGTACTGCTCGTGTTACCATACACACGAATAAGCAAATATAGACTTTCATCTTTCTAGTACCCCGATATCTGCTGGCAGTTATAAAAAAGTGTCCAGCATAATCGACACCAGTATGTACAAATGGTTTCGACTCGTTCACACGACATTTTGGCAAATCTGCCATTGATGGAAATGTTGGTTTGGGAGAAACTTTAAAACACGTGACACATTTGTGTATTCGTGATCTCACCACTCCTCTGGCTGACAAAATCCAAAATTTTTGTCGCAGTAGCGACATCAATAATTGTGGCCCAGTATGTAAGTATTTGTGATGATAATAATCTATAATAATATTAGTGACATAATCTTTTCCAGGCAAAAGTATGGGGTGTTGACTGTTGTAATCTATGTTTGCGTTTGAAAGTCTGCCTCCAACACGAATCACTCCATCTTGAATAAATGGAGATAAACTGCGAAAGGCTGCTGAGGATGATTTTCCCTTGTGGAAAAATTCCTGGAAGTGAACATGTTGTAATGCTTTAATGATTTCACTTTCAGCGAATTCCATATCAGCCACCTCAATCTTGTGAGACCGAGGTAATTTGCGAATGAACTTCAATACATATACCACGATGCGCAAGAGTTTTGGCCACGAAGACACTCGCAATGCCAAATCATAAAGAAAAGGGAAGGGTTTTGATTGCGACACAAGAAAACAATCAGGTTTCTCCTCCGGTGGATTTTCTATTCCCTGCTTAAATTGTTGCATCGGCCAATCTTGTACCCTTTGCTTGAGCCACAGTGGACCCTCCATCCACAATGGATGGCTAAGAAATTGCGACGGTGTAAGTCCGCGAGACAAACAATCCGCTGGATTTTGCTTTCCGCTGATGTGAAAGAAATCCTTCGGGTTCATATTTTCCTGGATTTTTGCTACCCTATTGGCCACAAATGTTTGCCATCGGTGCGGGGAAGAATGTATCCACCCTAGAGTCACTGTTGAGTCTGAAAATGCAACAGTTTTATTAATTTCATGCCGTTTAGAATATAGTTCATACACTGCTCGAATGAGATTCGACAGTAGTAACGCAGCGCACAATTCCAGTCTTGCGAGGCTTACCGATTGCACCGGAGCCACCTTTGATTTTGCACATAATAAATTCACTGAAATTGAATTATTATCCTTGTTTTCAACATGTATATACACCACTCCTCCATAAGCAGCTTCACTTGCATCTGAAAAGCCCACAACTGTCAATATGCAATTCCTTTGAAAAACACCAACATGACGCGGAATCCTGATACGCTCCAACATGGTTAGCTCTGATACAAATTGTTCCCATGCTGATTGAATTTCTTGCGGGGGGGAATCATCCCAGTCTATTTTTAGCAGCCATAACTGTTTCACCAAAAGCTTAGCGTACAAAATTACCGGGGCTACAAATCCCATTATATCCCATAATCTTGCTATAGTGGATAGCATATTACGTTTTGTACATTTGTGTGACTCCACATTTACTTGGAATGTAAATATGTCTTGTATCGGATCCCAACATAAACCTAAAATCTTTAATAGATCACTCTCTCCAAACTGCACAGTATGCGACAATCGTGAAGATTCTGGTATTTCTTTGAGCACCTCTGATGAATTGCTAGTAAACTTCATCAAATCGAAACCACCTGCCTTGAACAAATCAATTAACTGTTTTGATAATGTTACTGCTTCGCTTACCGTAGACACACTTGTAGCAATATCGTCCATATAGATGTCTCGGTTGACAATTTCTGAAGCCTTTGGAAATTTGTGAAATTCATCAGATGATAGTTGACGGATTGTACGTAGTGCCAAAAATGGGCTACATTTTAAACCAAAACATACGCGAGTAAATTCATATGTATTTAGTTCTTCGTGTGGTTTAAATCTATATAGAATACGTTGGTAACATCTATGTTCTTCTTTAACCATCACCTGAAGATACATCTGCTTGACGTCAGCTGATAGAATAATAGGATAAAATCGTAAATTTAGTAAAATATTTGACAATTCAAATTGTAAATTTTTCCCAAAAAATAAAATGTCATTAAGTGCGAATCCTGATTTAGATTTAGCACTTGCGTCTAATACAATGCGTACCTTAGTAGTGGATTTATCCTCTCGAACAACTGCGTGATGTGGAATATAATACCCAGAATGAATACTTTCCGTAACCTGCGTTAAATAACCTTTATCAAGGTATTCAATAATAACATTATCGTACTCCTGCTTTATAAAAGGCGTGGATAGAATGCGTTTCTCCAATGCGTAAAATCTGCGTTCCGCAGATGAATATGAATCTCCTAATAACTTAGGGTCCTTATTAAAGGGTAATGATACTGTGTATCGACCACATGAGTCGCGCGTTGTTGAATCATTATAAATATTTTCACATTTTTGTTCATCGGGTGATAAAAATTGCTTATCTTGAATCTTTTCTAATTCCCAAAATTTAGCAATAAGCGTTTTAATACTAGGCTCATTAGTGATTGCACAAAATGTTCTCCCCAAATCACTAATTTCAGCTGCAGGGGCGGTTCCCATTACGATGAATCCCAATGAAGTTTCTAAAGCGTGTGGACATCCAGGCGGGCCGTCTACCCGTCCTTGTTTCAAAATCACAGGGAACCATTGAGCTCCCAATACCAAATCAATAGTCTTTGGTATTTGAAATTGACTATCAGCGAGTGGTACATGTTGTAAGTATGATAAGACATTTCTATCTACCTGTGTCGTTGGTAATTTATCAGTGATTTTATCAACCACCAGAGGCCGTACCTCTATAGAATAAGATGAATGTCTTGAATAGAGTCGCAGCTTAGACACCCCTAATACTGGGTGTGTAGCGTTCCCTATACCTCGTACAGAGGCTTGAGCTGTGTTTGAAAATATGTTGCAACCTAGACGTTCACTGCAAGCCTTAGATATAAAATCATTTTGCGAGCCACTATCAATTAATGCTCTTACAGCTACCCATCTACCTGAAGCATTGCGAACTTTAAGTACAGCTGTACTTAGTAAAATGGTGCGTTTATGACAGTATTGCGAAGGGTCATCAACACTGCATAATGATACATCTGCAATTTGTTCAACTGCAGAAGGCGTTTTATTCGATTGTATGTGTAATAAAGTGTGGTGGCTTAATTTGCAGATATGACAAGTAGAATTTGATATACAATTTTGTTTCATGTGAAACGAACTTAGACAGTTTATACAAAGTTTTTTATTTCTTGCTAGATCTAATCGAGCTTTTGGTTGCAATTTCAAAAATTCTGGACATTTGTATATTAAGAAGTGATCATCATTATTGCAATTAACACATTTTGTGTGAAATTTGGGATTATTATTTAAATTTACAAATGCTTGCGTATAATTTTTGCTGCCTGTCCTACGTTGATTTGAAACATCTACCGATTGGGAAGTTCTACTTAATAACTTTACACGTTCGCTAATATAAGATGAAAAATCATCAAATGAAGGAATGCCTTTTTGTCCCATCATTGATGTCTCAAATCCATTAATGGTTTGCTTGTCCAGCTTACTTGTACCTAGTCTTATAAGGAAAAACTCTAAACACATTTTCCAATTTAAGTTGCTTTAACGCAGATACTGAGGACAGAAATTTATCCATAAAAACTTCCAAATCACTTGGACCATTGACTTTGCTAAGAGTCAACAATTGATCAATGTAATATGTAGCCATAACTCTGTCATCTTGGTATTTATCCGTTAACATTTCCCAAATGACAGAATAATTGTCTGGGGTTGGGGGAACTCCTTCTATCGTTTTGAGAGCTTTACCTGAGAGTTGTCCTACCAGATATTGCACCTTTTCCGCGTCAGACAATTCATCATTTTTATCTATCACCCTAGAGAATGTCTCGTAGAATAAAATCCATTCTGATACTTTCCCACTAAACACAGGTAGTTTAAGGGGTGGCAGTTTAGGAAGGCTAGTCTTAATTTGCGTTGTTTGCTCCACCTTGATTTCATTTGTAGTTTTACTTTTGAAATAAATATATTTGATCGATTGATAGGTTACGTCAAACTCATCCTGTGCAAAATTAGGAATATATGTCTCGTCCAACTCAAGTTTGGCTTCTTGATATTTATCCATAGTTGCATAGTACAAATTCTTTAAGCTTTCTGCTTCCTCCATAAACACAACACAACCTAATTTATCGGCCTGACTTACTTTATTAAGAATGCCTTTGATCTTATCCAAATAGCTCGTCAACTTACTTTCGAACAATTTAACGTTTCTTTCCTGGATTGAGAGCGGCATTGTTATGGATAAACGTATCACTTAATGAATAAAACAATTTAATAATATCTGAAAAACATAAAATAATATTCAAAGTTCTTTCTCGCAATGAAAAATGACTTTGTTTGCGACGCTTTGACAATGTCAATGTCAAACCGCAGAGAATGACAGATTGACCACAGACAAGAGCTGCAGATGCGATTATTGATCATAGACAAATTATTTCGGTGCGATTTTAATATTTAGAATCAGCTGAAGAAATTTATTTTCGTATGGCAATGAAATAGAAATGTACAAGAATGTTGTAGTATTGTTGTAATAGCGAAATAATTGCGGAGATATGTAGGTATATACAAAATATTATGAAATGCAAATATAGAAAGGATTTAAAGATTAAATACAATTGTAAAAAACAACTGTAAAAAACCCCTTGGACTAATTATCGGCGTTGAAGGACCATTATGTTTGCGTTGATTGCTGGATTTGCGGTAAATTTTAATTGGAAAGGAAAAATAGGAAACCTACCTCGATGTTGATCTCCTGCTTTGACCTTCCCGCGTTGATTTTAATCCTCGTCTATATTGACACTTGTGAATTCACAATATTTTATATGGTTTTGTATAAGGTTTATTTTGATTTGAGATAATTTGGTTATTTTTACAGCGAATTTTGCGTAAGAGTACTTGTTGCGCGGGTAGCGATTCTATTTGAACTGTAGGTTGTAGGTAGGATAAATTTTGGATAAAAGTATTTTTTGGGATTGTGTTGCCAGGACAAAAAACAATACAGGAATAGGGAAAAAGGGCGCAAACAACTTCATAGAAAAAAATGTAAAACGCCTCATAATGGGCGCAGAAAGCTTTTTGAAGGCGGTATATTTAAATGGAAGTTGGAGCTGAAAATAGCGGGATATTCAAACCCATTGCATCAAATTGAGAATATATTAATATTTTTTTTAATAATTCCTAATCTTTATACATGTCATTGTTTTGAAAAAAAAAATGTAAAATAGCACTCTATTAGTCTAATGTTCAAATGTATATTCTAAATTAGTCATGAGCGAGTTTCGGGCACTGGCCGACCACTAAAATTAAATCTTGAACTGTTATAATTATTATCTACTACTTTACGTTGAGAACGTCTCTAATTACGCTTTTGTTTGTAAGACAATGAAATCTTCCGGCTTAAGATTATAATCTTCATTCTTTACGCTCAAAATTATCGCACTAAAAACCTAACAAAGCTTTCATAAGCAAATATGGTCGTTCTCATTTTAATTTAGTCTACTCACTTGATACTCAAAATTAATAAGTTAAACATAAATTAACTAAGTACGTTCATATTGAATGCATAGGTACAATTAAGACAGGTCGCGTCTCCACCTCAATTAGTTAAAAAAGATGCTTACGTCAATAATCAATCGATCAGCGATTTTTGACGAAACAATCTTACCCCACATGTATGTCAACACCAGTATTAAGGGAAATATTTTTTTACTAATAATTTTCGTATGTCCACGGTAAATAATATTGTCATAGTGTCATATGACGTAATAGTTGTCAAAAGTGTAGTAATTGTGTTCATTTGAGGGAGACCAGATTCATTTTTATTAAAACCAAGCTTTCCCGACAGACATTGTCCTAACTATGAATATTGAATTCGATTTTTTTTTTATATAAATGAATCTGTGCTCACACAAAGTGAACACAAATACACTCCTTGACTCTTTCACAGTAAGATACTTAAAGCTTGTGTCGTGAAAGAGGAAGATGGTCGGCACCTGGGATCGAACCACGACGTCCCCACGAAAAAGTACGAAAGCCGGCGCTGTAACCGCCAGTCTACCAACCACTTTATATTTATAATAATGATAAGCTTATTACCTTTTAACCAATGTAATTTAGATCGATGCATCTGTTTCAAACCATATATTTTCCATCGACATTCTGTCTATCAAACCAACTATCAAACAACTTATTTTCTTGTCAAACTTTAATTTAATTTCAATCTTTCAAATTTGGAATAAAAATTATATTGTCAAAAGTACAAAGAAGGTTACCTACTTAAGAAAGATACCCACTTTTAGTTTTCTTCGATTCTCTAATTATCCACGCAAATTTCCATTTTTTTTTTCTTTCAAGAGAGCCTTCTCCTGACAAAAGCAAACACGCCAAAAATAGAATAAGCGAAATCGGTCTAGCCGCTTAGGCGTGATGCGATGACCACGCAAAATAGGTCTCCATTTTTATAATAAAGATAATAAAAATATTGTTCTCATCGGTGGTTCCTATATACATGAAACTCAATTCAACACTTGCTACGGGAAGTAATCTTAACTTGCCCGCAGTTTTCAATGTGGTAAATTAAAATTTTGACCCTTTAAGAGACAGTAGAAATGAATTAGGACAATTATTAATAATTTCCATTATTGTGACTGTGGTCCGACAGGTTTTGCTGCTACTCTGAATATTAAGTTGGTTGGAAGAAATTGCCATATGCAATAAGCCCGCCAATTTTGGTTAATTATGTATATTTTTACCCAATAAAGTGTTATATTATTGTTATTATATTTAACGCCATTTTTCAGCACCTCATAAAAATCTGTTATTTTCCGTGAACTCTAAATTGCACAATCACATAACTCAAATTTATACATAACATATTTGTATTTATGTAACTACATAATATTATATTTTTTGGTTTTGATTGGATATATTGTGCGTGTTGTGATTATTATTTAGACGATGAAAAAAATATATTACATAAACTTAGTGTTTTTAATGAAGGCGGCCTCAGAACCGTTTTTTGATATATAGAATAGTTTCTTGTAAAAAATTAAAATAGCAAACGTCTTTTTTGGTGGTATATTCAACACATAAATTTTTACAGAAAGTAGAGTACAGAAAAAAATAAAAATAATAATAAAAATTTGGAGATAAGATGCAGATAATAATAATAGACATCAATTGTCTAGAGCTCAACACTTATGAAGTTTTTTACCTGTCGAAAAAAAATCCCAATTCTAAATTAAATGAAGATGTTTCTTTTTTTTTGCGTTCGCCTTTTGATCCGTCTTCTTCTCATTCAAATCCTCAGTCTCACACATAATCATATTTCTTTCTTTCTTTATTTGATTTATATCACTTTTGGGAAGTAATTTAAGTTTTCCCTTCTTATAAATATTTGGAATAAAAAATACTTAAGAAAAAAAAATGGAAGATTTTTTAATAAAACTTTTGAATTTGAAATTATTCGAAGTCAGAGACAATCTGAATAAACATGGAAAAAAGTCATCATCGCGCCAAAAAAATATTTACAACAATATTCGCGTTGGTTATGGAAAATATTATTCTTGCATCGTTGGTTAAATCGCTTTGGCGGGATAATCTTGCATAAAAAAGTACTCTTTTGAATATACCGGCCATAACTTTTTTTTTTTAATCATTGTCAGTGTTTTTAAAAAAAGTAAAATGCAGTGAAAAATGTAGCATGATGGAAAACGGCTAGCTGTGTGAAATGACTGATTGAGCAGTGGTCACTAACCGTTGGTTTTAGAGTCAAAATTTTGAAAACTTTTGTTTATTCAAAACTAGACACGTTCATGAGTTTGTGCTAAAACATGTTGTAAAACAAACGAAAGACTGTTTTTTATTCCTACATCTGTGAGAATGGACTACTACCAAGCACCCTCGGCCAAAACTATCAACATTTTATAGCCACGTTCATTTGGTGAAAAAGGTGAATAGAAATGACAGAACGTGGATATCAGTGCCACTTTTATGGGAATTTCGGAAAACTTTAGAAGATTATTTTTCTATCCAATCATTCTTAAAAACAACATAACGTTTCAATAGTCTAATTAAATCCCATATAAGCAAAACTTCTTGAGACGAGAGTATTGATAACCATATCTTGTTTTAAATCTGAGTAATAAAAATCACACAGTTGCAGACCTCTGACATGCCAGCTCGAAATTGACGGATGCATATAATATACCTACTCTATGCCCGGAGATATCCAATTGTTATTTTTTATAAAGAAAAGTGTTTTTTACAAAATTTAAAATTTTGTTTTTAATTTTCAGTACCTGCTATGCGGGCTGTCAAATTAAATCAGCTGTCAATATGCCTGACGACTGATTTATCTCTTTATTTCTCGCTTGTTTATTTAAGCCCAAGTTACACTTGAATACATAATAGCTGCTTCTTAATCGCTCCGTCTTAAGTTGTCACATTCATACTGTGGTATTTACTTTCTAGTTGAGAGTTGCGATTTTGCTACTCACATCTCTCCAGACCATTGTTTGCAATCATTTTTTACTTTTAAATGCAATTAATAACTCAAGAGTTGTATGCGAAAAATATCACAGAGAGCATGTGCCGATGCAAGTATACGGTACTTCAGTTTGTCAAAAATGCAGACAGATTGCTAATTACTAGTTATTTCAATAATACTAACTCGCCTGAGTTACGTTAGACACATACTTTTGTGTTGTCTTTGTTTTGGCGCGCCATAAGTATTTTAGCTTCAGTATTATTTATTAAGACAAACATAATATAATGTAGCATGTTAAAATTGAGCAGCGAGGACTCTACCCAAAACAAAAAAAAAACAACATGATTTACGTGAGAGAATAAAGTTGTGGGAACTCTGCTCTATATGAAACTGATATGCTTCTGGCGCGTCACAACACTATTATATAATTGAGTGTGTTTCTACCATGAGTAAATAGGTCGAAAATTCGAACATGTTCGGTTCTTGATGCAAGTGAATTTTGACAAATGTCGTGTCCAATATCAACGATAAGAGAATGTTTGCCTTACTTCAAGCTACGGCTCTATGTTCGTTTGGTGTAAACTCACACCGAGGGTGCATTTACACCAAATGAACATTTAGCCAGAGCTGGAAGTAGAGTATATTTTCTCGATCGTTGATATGGACACTTATCTGTCATCGCCAATTAAATAGTTCTTGTTGTTGTTGTTTGTCCACGATCAACGATAAGAGAAAGTTTTCCCTACTTCAAGCTCCGGCTCTATGTTCGTTTGGTGTAAAACCACACTGAACGTGCATTTACACCAAATTAACATGCCGTGGGGTCGCCGGCTAAGAATAGCACCTCTGCTTTTTTTGCTGGTTTTTCGAGCATCATGTAAGAGGCAGGAAATCGAAAAATCAGATCGGGACCGTGAGGTTGACCACCTCACGTCCTTAAACCTTAACCGGTCAGAAAAGGCACAATGAGTCTCGGACGCCTTCGAGCGCAATGGAGAGCTCATGATGCCTCCCTATGCTCCTGAGTGGGACTTAGGCCTCCCGCATTGTGGGTTGGTTTGGGGGGGATCCGCGGCGGGCTTGATTTGTGTGGGGCCTGCTTTTCAGTTTGATTGCTTTGATCGAGCTGGGGGGTTGGTTTCGTGCGGGTCGGGTTTGCTGTGGATTGATCTTCTCCGGGCTGGCTTGCGTTGTGCGGGGGCCATAAAGGGAGTACGTGTGTGTATGTGTAACATTTAGTCATAGCTGGAAGTAGAGTATATTTTCTCGATCGTTGATATGGAAACTAATCTGTCTTTTTTCAGTTCTTATTTATTTATTTATCATCATTAACGGCGTAAAGGCCTTTTACAAAAACAAGGCAATTACAAAAAAAACAAATCATACAAAGTATGAAATAACATTAAAAAAAAACAGAGATAAACTGTAATATTAATACACATTTAACATTATTGCACACTGGTGCATTCACACGCACACATATACCCTGCCATTCCGGCACCAGGTGCAGGGCCGGTTTCAAATTTCACCAAGCACACATTACAATAATAAAGAAAAAAAAAGAAAATATGAAAATAATAAAGATAAAAAAATGTGAATGTGAAAAATGCGACAAATTTTTGAAAAGCTACCACAATAGGGGGAGGGGAGGAGAAGCTATCAGTGCAAATCACGCAACGCACTCTCCATTTGCAATTTGAACTGCGCCATACTTGTATTAAAGATGTCAATCGAGCCCAGTAGCCATAGTATAAGTTTTCGATGATCGAATATCGAAACGATCATCGAAAGAGTTTCGAAAAATTTCCATACTAAAATGATCGAATGATTCGATCGTTTGATTTAAGAACACTATTTGCACGCTAATAAGCGCTTATTTGCGTGCAATTAGCTTTCGATAAAACTCGTACTAGCCCCACAGATGTCGGTTGCCCGAAGCATGCAGACGAGGAATGACCGTATTGCGAGTGTAATATGACAGATGCGTGTCGACATGGAAGAGATCTACACTACGGGTATCGCGGAGAGGAATTCTTATGCTTATCTTCTGTACCAGTTCTGGACTGTCATAGAAATTGTTAAAAATTTTATACAGAAAAACCAAATCGAAAAAAGTTCTACGGTTTTGCATAGGAGTGAGGCCAGTATGAGTGTATAAATAATCATAAATTAAATGTTCCCTCGGTATGCCCAGCAAGTAATTGATATGGCGTAAGAATTTCTTCTGTACCCTTTCCAAACCATCAACATGGATCGCATAATTTGGGGACCATATGGGAGAGTTAAAATCAAGTATGGGGCGCACAGTGGACATATATAATAATTTTAGTGTAGCAATACTTTTAAAACCTGACACCGTCCTAAGCATAAAGCCCAATGATTTCATAGCTCGATTTTTAATCCCGGTTATGTGACTCTTAAAAGATAATTTGCTATCAAAAAGTACTCCTAGGTCTCTTATTTCCTCAACGCATTCAAGATTTTTGCTATCAATTGAATATGGAAACTGTATGCGAGATTTATTATGTGAAAACTGAATATATTGACATTTGTCTATGTTGAGAGGGAGTCTGTTAAGTTGACACCATTTGGACAGACCATCGAGAGCCGCTTGTAACACAAGGCAATCCTCCATAGAACTTATTCGATTACAGATCTTCATATCGTCCGCGAAAAGAAGTAACTCCACACCGCTCAAATTATAGTACGGGCCCGAAGCGGCTTCCTTGGGGGAGACCACTGGTAGCAACAAACTCGCCAGATATGAGATCTCGGATTTTCACTCGCAATCTCCGGTCACCGAGATAAGTAGTGAACCACTGCAACAGACTACCTTCGACTCCCATCGTCTGCAATTTATCAAGCAATATCCTATGTGAAACCTTATCAAAAGCCTTTTGAAAGTCTGTATAGACACTATCCACTTGTACTCTATGGGAAAAACTTGCTTGTTATTGTTTCCATGGTGTCCATACTATCAACAATTTAAGAATTTATGCTCTATTTCTATATTCGGCTCTATGTGCGATTGGAGTTTACGCCCAGACATGTAGAAAAATCCCTGCTCCGTATTTCTGAATCTGTTGGGTGATAAGCGAGTTGTGCAAATTTTTGCCATTTTTGAAAAAATCGGTGTTGTGAGTAAAGCTGATACTAATTTAACCCATACTCATAAGTAGGGTTCTCATTTTGCTGTGTTTGGGTCCCAAAGAGACTATCCGAGTCGGTCCCACCTATGGATGAAGTTTAATATTGGGGGGTAATAAAATCTAACGGCAATTTATTCTGAATCCCGTGGGCTTTGTTTCGTAATACGACAGACAAGGAAGTGTGTGTATAACTTGTTTGAAATCTGGGACACGTAACCGACTTATTTATATTATGGTTGCGTTTACCTACTTTTTTCTACTTATTTTTTCAATCAAAGTTTTAACGCATTCAGGCGTAGAAAACATTAAATACCTACTTACCTTCGATATTATACGTATGAGTAGCACGAGTAGAGGGCATAGAGGGCATCTTATTAATTGTAAGTAATCACAAAATATTGTGTCAACTTGAGGACTTTTTGACCTCAGGCCGCTGCTGAGTCATTCATTAAACTATGTGGTTCGTGGCCTAGCGGTTCAGTCGGTAACTTTAAATCCGAAGGGCGTTGGTTTTATCCCCGGTGCCTGCCATCATCCTTTTTCAAACACAAGCTTTTGCTTTCTATGAAAGATGTCAAAGTGTATTTAAAAAGGGCAAAATGAAAGGTAGGTGACAGAAATGAAGCAAGGATCCAAATACACTAATTCGTTGGCTCTTTTCGTTTTCGTCAACAAAAAAAAAAAAGAATTGAGAAAAGTACATTCACAGTAAACTCAGATACAACAACATTTTCAGTTTGACATTAGCTATTTGCCTTTTGAACATAAGCGCCATTCTACTGTTGCTTGTAGTATCAAATAATATCCAACAATACTTTTTTTTAAATATAATATACTTACTACAAGGGTATTCAAGAGTATATAAATAAATTTAAGCTAAAATCTCATAACTCTTATGAAACATTTTGCAAATATTTACTGACCAACCGAAGTGTATTCTTTAATCAGATTAGGTACTTGGATTTTGTCTCCTTTTTTTTCAGAACCGGACGGATTCGTGCTTCTGGTATTAAAGCCGATATCCGGCTTATGCAACACTAGGAAAATGGTCGTCAAAAATTTACTTGGTATTTTTGTAATTTTTGAAATAAAAAGAATATTCACCAAGAGATGAAATAGCCGTTACTTATCATATAAAGACTAATTTTGTGTATATCTATTGTGTATTATTATTGAAGAACAATATTAATCTATTCTCAAATTGACGCAATAATTTTGAATATTCCGCTACTTTCAGCTCCACCTTCCATTTAAATATACCGCCTTCAAAAAGCTTTCTACGCCCATTATGAGGCGCTTTACATTTTATTTTTCTACGACGTTGATCTTCTTTTTAAGTAGTGTAAGCGTGTGAGTATCAAATACGTAACATTACAGTAGTGTGCGTAGTGTTTTTATTATTGATTTAATCTATTTTTATGCATAATTTTAAAAAAATATTACCATTCGACACCCCTTCTCTATATAGACTGTAAGTGTGAAAAATTTCATTCAGCTCCGCAATTTTCGTAAAAAGGGATATAAAGTTTTTGCCTCACGTATTAATATATAGATTATAATATACAAATTCGAATTCAATATTCATAGTTAGGAACACAGGACAACGTCTGTCGGGAAAGCTAGTACTTAATGTTATTCAATGCGTGAAAATTAAATTTACTCAAATAATGAACACCATAGCTTAAAATAATGTACATTCATACACCGAAATGGTGAAATGGAAATGGCTTTTTCCCGGAAATACTAGACGATCATGTTGCATAATCCGTACCGCAATAGTAGACAATGGAGCATGTGATATTGGGAGGATAATAACATAGAGTGAGCATGAACCGACAAGGACTTAAGCCCTCTCTATACGTATATGTATAATATTTTCTATGGTTACAAACTTAATTGCACTATACAGTGTGTACGTAAAAATAAATAATACTTGATGGCTATTCAAAAATGGAATGTAATCTGTAACACTAGTTTTACTTTTCTCTTAATGTTTGCGTGGGATCGTGATACTAGTCACCTAAGCCCCACTCAGGAGCATAGGGAGGCATCAAGAGCTCTCGTCGAAGTCGTCCGAGGCTCATTGTGCCTTTTCTGACCGGTTGAGGTTTAAGGCAACCTCACGGTCCCGATCTGTTTTTCGATTTCCTGCATCTTACAGGATGCTCGAAAAACCAGCAAAAAGGAGCAGAGGTGCTATTCTTAGCCGGCAACCCCACGGCATATACGTAGTCGTAGGTATATAGCTAGTGATAAATATTTGTAACCTTTTTTTTTTTAACCTTTAACACTTATGGGTTCAACGACTCCCACCACAAGTCCAAGGCCATATAATCAAAAATAGCAGTGATCTAGAAACTCTAGCTAGTATCGCAGATTGTTTAAACTACAAAAAAATTGAAAATTTTATCGATGGACCATCACTTTGGATTCCATAAAGGCACCGTATACAAAATTCCATATGAATATCATGATTAGGTAAGGCATGGGAATTGGAGGGTTAATTGATTATTTTTTGTTCCTTGTTAAAAAAAATAAATAAAAAAAATTAAAAAAAAATATAAATTCTTAAAATAATATTCGGTGTGGTTGCAAGGCTAGCGGTTCCGTCAGCGACTTTCATTCATACTGCTTTGTAGTGGAGATCGTAGGCTCGATCCAAGGTGCCGACCATCTTCCTCTTTCACGATACAAGCTTAAGTATAGTTTACTTTCTAAGAGTCAGTGAGGGTGTTCACATTGAGTAAGCACATTATATTTAATGAAAAATATTGGCAAAGAAGATCTACGTTTTAAATGACTGTCTCGGTGATCTCTGGTCTGGTTAAGGTCAATATTTTTTTATCTAGCTAGTCTAGCTAAAATCCTTTCATATATGAGATAAACTCGGTTGAAATGTCATTTTTGAACTGACCGGCACGACATAATAATTATTATGCTACAAGGATTGCTAAACGAGTTACCAAGGATATTTGGGCATGGTTCAATACTCGTCAATTGACCAAGGAACTTGCCTTTGAATCTGTTTGCCAATCTTGGTTTTCTGATTTATTTAATACTACTGTTTTCAGATCAAACAATCCCCGACGGATACCGGAAAAATGTTGTCTTACGACCAACAAAGAAGATAACCCCGTTAGCACACCTCCGCTGCGGATTAGCCAAAGCGACAACGGTCACATCTGTCAGTTTCTGCGCGCCATGTTGAGAGTGAGATAGCATGCTCAAATTCGTACTGTTTTCTATACATTCATCTCTTGCGGTGTTTCGCCATAGATTACTTCGGGCTGTTAGCACACCTCCGCCGCGAATCACGGAACACGAAACTGCAGAAAGCGAAATCGCAGGTAGTGTTAGTACACTAGCGGGTAAACGAGTAGCGAAAGAGAAAAATACACATAAGTAAGTATTCTATGGTTATGTTTTGTTGGGAAATATAAATAATTAAAACCACAATATTATTTCACATTTCATATATATTTTTAAATATTACAACATCAACAACGTTTTTACTTACAATTTAGAAAATATGCACATCCAACTCCTGCAAACCATCCCATAACAAAACGCAATTAACGTTTCCATCTTTGATTTCTATGGAAAACATGACGTTCGCTTCAATTTCGCTCCAAAATTCTGTCGATTTTGACAACTTCAAAAGCGGGCGGAATGCGAAACACACGGATCCGCGAAATATCAGGCGGAGATGTGAATACAATTTGAAGTAATCTATGGCGAAACACCGCAAGAGAGAGATGAATGTATAGAAAACAGTACGGGATTGAGCATGCTGTCTCACTCTCAACATGGCGCGCAGAAACTGACAGATGTGACCGTCGTCGCTTCGGCTAATCCGCAGCGGAGGTGTGCTAACGGGGTCAAATTGTATTCATACCTCCGCCTGATATTTCGCGGATCCGTGTGTTTCGCATTCCGCCCGCTTTTGAAGTTGTCAAAATCGACAGAATTTTGGAGCGAAATTGAAGCGAACGTCATGTTTTCCATAGAAATGACAGATGGAAAACGTTAATTGCGTTTTGTTGTGGGATGGTTTGCAGAAGTTGTATTTGCATATTTTCTAAATTGTAAGTAAAAACGTTGTTAATGTTGTAATATTTAAAAATATATATGAAATGTGAAATAATATTGTGGTTTTAATTATTTATATTTCCCAACAAAACATAACCATAGAATACTTACTTATGTGCATTTTTCTCTTTCGCTACTCGTTTACCCGCTAGTTTACTAACACTACCTGCGATTTCGCTTTCTGCAGTTCCGTGTGCCGCGATTCGCGGCGGAGGTGTGCTAACAGCCTAATAATAATATGGTCCACTTTTCTCTTCCTATCTGTAATTAAGTTTCCCGTTTGACTAATCAACTATTTGATTGATCGATAAACTGGGAAATGGAAATAACTTGCCTCAACAAAAATTATTTTAAACATGATTTCTTTTGAATCTATGAATAGAATTATTATTATTTAAAAAAAAAAATAGATTAAGCAATTCCTGTAGCCATAGACTATTCGGAGTTTTAAATTAATATTGTCTATTGGTCGATTGAGCGATCTTACAGTACCTACCCACACAATGTGTCTATGCACGGTGTCCATAGAAAAACTATCCATAGAAATAAGATTCCATAGAATAAGGTACGTTTATATTAGCCACCCTTGACTAATGTTTGTGTTCCTACGCTCATTGGAACCATCTTACTTACTGCCAGATCCAATGGGATGCTTTGGTATTTGTTCAATGGAAAAGAACGATTTTTCTATCACACTGGCTTCATTTATAACCATTCTACATACAAAGATCTCGGACAACGCAATATCGGGTACATAATGGTCGTATTATGAGCCAGAACGTTGGTTATAGGATACTGATAGTTTATTTTTATTGAATTTTTATCATTTTACGTTGTATCATTTCCACCAATTTATTTTTATCCAACGGAATGGACATTGTTAACATTTTTTGGGTAAAAAGAATTTCAAACGAGTTTGTTTTATGAAATGATTTCTAGCGCTTTTTTTAGTCAACTTCGGATTGATATTATAAAATTTTTTGGGAATATTTATAAAAAAAGTAATTTTATATAAAAAAGTAATAATGTACTAAATAATATAAAAAAGTGGTGAGTGTGTTATGTTGTTTGCCGTCTAAATGAAAAGAAGAAGAGTTATTTTGTTTGAAAATAAAGACAAACATAACTACTACATAAAGGTACCGCGTCAGTTAGTCGTCAATTTGGTGGCTGGCAACCACTCTACACTGAGAAAAATTCTAGTAAAAACACAGCCATATTTTACTAGACGGAGTTAGTTGATGAATTCTAGTAAAAGTGGTTATTAGCGGGTACTAGCTCTAAATTAGTAAAATCAGAGTTAGGTAACTTGTTAGTTGAGGGTACTTGAAAAAAAACTGTTATTAACATTTACTAGCTAATTAACTAACTTTGTTAGTTGAATGTTGAAAATAGTAGATTGTACTAACTTGCTAGTTCTTTTTAAAATCTTTTCTAGTAAGTCTAGCTTCTTTTATTTAGTTGCTCCAGGTTTTTTACTAGCACATTTTAGTAGTTTGTAATTACTAACTGGTATTACTAACAAAATTAGTCGGCTCACTTTTTACTAGCACGGTTACTAGAATTTTTCTCAGTGATAGCAACGAGAAATTGTTAAAAAACAAATCGTGGTGTATAAAACTAACGCACAGGTGGAAGAATAGTAAAATAATAAAGGAAAATAGTTAGAGCTTTTACAATAAATTATCACCATAATGAATTGTTGCATAGATAAGAACTGAGGTACCTACCTTCAGCCATAATTTCCGCGTCAATCGGAAATCAATTAAAAAATGGCCGACGAAGTCCGTCATACGGTGCCAACTCCTGAAATTATGAAAAACGAACGAATATATACCTAAAAATGAAAAATAACGTTACGAATGTTAAATACTTGAATGCAAAGAAATGTCTGTAAATATTTTTTTTTCAATTTTATCCAATGATGAAAAGTAAAAAAAACCCAAGGGTTGAGAGGTACTTATCGTTAGCCGTCTATTAAATTCGAAATACACTTTAAAAATGTATTTTTTTTTACCGTCTTAAAATTTCCAAGTTATTTTATTAATTTATTTTCATGAGACCTTTAATCCGCCGAAATTTTAAACAACCCTCTTATCTTTGCAAAAATAAATTATCAATCTTAATTATGTAATTAAGTAGCTAATTATTATTTGATTCTCTAGAATGAGTTCTGTTTGATGTACTGCAAGATTCAATTAGGATAGGGGCTGGTTGTGTTTTTTTTTCTCAACCCTTCATGCTGCGTCCCTAAGGGGGTAGGAAGAGGGATATTCTTGTTTTTTTGACAGAAATACTTTCTTACTCCTTTCAGAGATAAAACATTTCCCTTGGAGTTTTTTCGGAATGGAAATCTATTTTATTTTCACCTTTCCGCTTTCTTTTAACTCAGCATTTACTGTATAATGTAGATAGTATGTTTATCATGTTTTGAGTTTTTTATGTATTTTTTTTTGCTCCTTTAAGCTGTGTACCCTCTGATTCATTGTTTGCAATATGCCAGATGTGACTGCGGTCTTTACGAATTTTACGGGGTATTGACGAAAAAGCATAGTTCAAACTAATCTTTTTCTTAAGGGGCATTATACCACTAAAAATCATGTGAAGGTAAATGAGACACATTCTGATTATTGTTAAGTTTAATCTTAACATTTTTTCGCACTACATGTCCGGAACTACAAATTGAACTTTATGAGTTATGGATCCAGACAAATTTGAGAGACGTTCTAGAAAAAATATAAACTACATTAAGTTAAATATGTAGAATAAGTAGAAGTACAAAAACTGAGTGGAATTGCAGATATTTAAAAAGAAAAGTACAAAAAACTTGCAAATTAAGCTTCAGTCTCATATATTTGACTAGTTCTAAACTCAAACATTCTCTTGAATAGTCCTGCTGTTTAAAATTATTTAATTTAGTTCATAATACATTCATTTAATTTATTTTACGTTTTTGGCATCATAGACAACAAGACTATAGTAGGTACTTGATTTTATACTCCCCTAACTAAGATAGATTTCCTGGCTGCGTAAAATCAGGGAAAAGATTGGAGTAAGAAGGCTAGATACTCTCGAGTGATGTCGATATCCAGCGGACCTAACATGACACTTTTCTGTAGTTTTATGGCCCTTAGAGAATATGTAGCGTCCCTTTTCGATTTTTTTTTTAATTTATCTGAACTCACTCAAAGTGAACACAATGCACTCTTTGACTCTTTTACGGTAAGCTACTTAAAGCTTGTGTTGTGAAAGAGGAAGAACTAATTTCATCAATTCAATGGAGTTATGACATGTTGGCTTTCAAATATTATAGTGTTATAGAAACACTGAAATTATACGTATTTCTATAAGTCCTTTTTTTGTCTTTTAGCACGCAAATTATGATCAAGTACTGACTGAAGGAGACCAATGACTGTAGATTAGATGACCAATGACTAAATGAACTCAAATATCATAATCTTTTCATAAATTGTATTTTTCTTAAAAAATACTGCAAAATATGTAGATGTACTTATTTAAAGAGATGCAATAGTCTGAAAAAAGAGAGTGAGTGAAGAATGATTATTTAAGCCACCTATTTATTTATTTATTCATTCTTCTTCTTCCTAGACTTCCCTCCACTGCTGGATGTAGGCCTCTTCCATCTGTCTCCACTTCTCTCTATCCTCTATATTTATTCATTATATTATAGGCATATTGCCTTTAACAATAATAATTCATAATAAAATATAGCGCTTAAAATAAATGTCTACATAATGAGAAAATCAAACTGCAGAGAATAATATTCTACATATTACATATTATGTACAATAGCTATGCGGAAGATACCTGTTATTAGCGCACTCGATATTCTGTGTTTGTTTCATGTTTTTTTTTTCTGTTGTTCAGTGTTTTGTTGGTGTCTCTATGAAATATATAAATAAATAAATCAGAAAAAGTATTTTTTTTTCTCCGCAATCGAATGCTGTAATTTTTTTTATTTATCGTCACAAACAAAGATACAACCTTCGATAGACTATTGAAAAAAAAACCTTTTCAACAACACGATGGGTTCATTGGAGCGGCTAATGCAAATCAATAAAATGCTGATACGGAATTGAAAAAAAAAATAAAATTGCGTAAATAAAATTTGATGCGAGTCACATTTAAAGCAAACACGGTATAAAAGGAACCCAACCCATTACACAGGCTGATGAATGAATATTTCTATGGAAAGTGCTGTCCTCAACGTTACTTGCAGGCAGAAGTCGTTGAGAAGTGTCCGCTAAGGGAATAAATATTCAGAAACAGTCTCTTCAGGAATATTCAGAATTGCTTCAAAGAGTGTTATGGCTGAGCAGTTACCAATGTGATGATGTGCTTCTACGAAACTATATTTTCTATAGAATGGGAACCATTTGCGAAAGGATGCTATGGACGAAATGCTCAGTTTTGAATTTCACAGTGAAATTTCAAAGTGTATCTCTATTTTGTCTGGACTGTTCAAGATTACAATATTTTCAAGCTTTCAAATTTTACGTTAATACATGACAAACACAGCTATATTATATATACATATAATATTTAGACATTTGTACAGAATATCTTACGGATACTACCCGTATTTATTTCCATCTCTTTTTGTGATTGGATGTCATTGTCTGGGTATATGGAGTCTCCAGGTGCGGAGAGATGAATATCTTTGCATGGTATAATTTGCAACCAAAATTTTTTACAAGAAATTAATATTTATGTCCCGGATTCTTACAGTAGATTCATATTAGCCCGTAATTATCCACTGCAGGACATAGGCCTCCTCACGCTCACGCCACTCCTCTCTGTCCCTGGTCATCCCCATCCACTCTGTCCCAACGGCACGCACGATGTCGTCGCTCCACCTCATCGGCTGTCTTCCCACACTCCTTCGGCCAGTCTCTGGTCTCCAGTCCGTCACTTACAGTAGATTAGGACGTCATAGCTATTTAACTTCCAAGCGGAAGAACTAACATTTCGATGTATTCTCCTTAATGTAGAGTGGTCAGAATTTTTAATCAATTATTGTCTCAGCATATTGACCTCTTTCATGCGATTTATTATATGAATTTCTTCTGGAACACACTTATCATACGAATAATTATTATGTTCAATTGATATCACGTTATTTGCTCTTTTGTTCATACCAATATTTTTATGTTTTGTATATATGTGCGGTTGTATAAGAATTATGTATGTATTTTTTTTATTGTTTTTATCTATAGGGGCAAGTGGTGTACCATCGAACGCGTTTACCTTCGAACAGTTTCAAAAAATCTTATTTAGATATGTTAAAAAAATACAAAAGTATTGAATTTACGTACGTTTTTCGATTATGGTAACACTCAGTGTAGTTTGGTATGTTCAACTGATAGCGCGCGGATCACATCTATTTTCAAAGTTTTTTTTATACCAAAAGTAAATATTTGATCAGTTTTTATGAGATTTTTTTAGAAAAAAACTTACTATTTCAATCAATAATATTATTTAATTTGACAGACTAATTTATCTTGCTTATTATTTGACATTAATTTTGGTTAATATGACCTCAAAATTATTTATTTTTGACATTTTATTATAGCTATGCTCTGAGTGTACCTTCGAACATTATTTTGAGCGTACCTTCGAACTGTTCGAAGGTACACTCAGAGCATAGAAATATAAATCTTCATTGACTATTGTTTTGACTTTTCCAATGCCAAGAAACAAAACTAGTGAAAAAAGACCACAAACTTGTATCGAAAATATTAAGCAGGCTGTTGAAGAATGATCGAGCGCAATGGAGAGCTCTTGTTGCCTCCCTATGCCCCTGAGTAGAGTGTAAAAGGTAGTGTTGTTGTTGAAATTCCAGTTCCTATTCCAGTTGGGAAGGCCACAGAAAATTCAACTTAAGGTCTAAAACGGTGTTTAAATATTTAAAAATGAATAGAAATGTCATATGATGCCCCTAACTATGCTGTTAATCATCCCCTCTACGAATATATTAAAAATCTCCATATTTACACTACAGCCTAACAAAACAGATGTTAAGAGTCTTGGTGCATTAAAAATATATTACAACCGTGGATACGGGACAAAAGGCCAAAAGATATTGGTTGAGTTGAGCTACTGGGAAGGTTTCCAGACCTAAGTAGCACGAGCCACAAGTTTTTATCAAAGTAATGTTGCATCATTTTGCAATCACCTGAAAAAAAAAGCATTAAAATTTCATTTGTGGTGGTTGATAATCCAGTGGTATCAGTCAGCTGCTTTCGTACGTTCAACATCCTTGAAGTCGTGGCTCCGAATTCTGGTGCTGAGTGAGCACAGATTCTTTATATATTAAAGAAAAATCCCAAGATTTTGACTGTTCTCGAGAAATCGCGAGGTTGACCACCTTGTGTCCTAAGCCACTACAGGTCAGAAAAAAGCACAAGAAATAAACCTGGATCCCAACAGAGGGGGGAGGAGGAGTGTTCAGGCAGCTGGTGAAACATTCTGCATATTCGAGTGCAATGGAGAGGTCTTGTTACCTCCCTATGCCCCTAAATGGGGTTCAAATGGACAATGAATCAATTTTTGTAGATTAATTTTTATTTTATGTAACTTTTTTTTATTTTCCTGAATAAATGAACGGCGCATTTTTGATAACAAATCATTTTGTTTCAATTTTTTATTTATGTTACCTTATGTTCGAAGGTACACATCAAGGTGTTCGAAGGTAAACACCCGAGTGTACCTTCGAACAAAATTGTAGTGTTTTATTAAAAATCTTTTTGAGGGGACTTATTAAAGATTAAAATGTAAATAAAAAATACCATTATTTAGTGAATTCTTTCACCTGTCTAACAATGTCTTTAATTTTTTTGTATGTTTGATATTTATTGAGATAAAAAATTTCAAAGTCATTTTTATGCAATTTGTTCGAAGTTACACTACTTGCCCCTACCTATTTTAGTTTTGTTTGAACAGATTTTTTTACCAGTTTTTTATCAATAAAATCTATAAAATCTGTGGGGAAAATTAAATGTTTTGTTTCGTTTGAAGCAAAAACTTTGTGACCATTTTTACGAAAACCGCTCAGACGGAGGAGTATGAAATTTTGCACACTTATAGTTCACGTTTTCTCAGAATATACATACACACATCTATTATATACTAGCTTTCCAGACTGACGTTGTCCTGTGATATGAATATTATATCAGAATTTATTTAAAAGAATTATAAAAATGACTCTTAAACTATGTCATTCCGACTGATAATTACATCTGTTTTAAACCATATCTTTTAATCAGAATATGTAGAGAACGAGTGCCGAATGTAAGTATTTTTAAAAAAATATACAAAAAAATACATTAAATCAATAAAAATAAAATAATACGAACGCTACTTGAATGTTATGTATTTGACACTCACACACACTCCGATGTATTTGACATTGACACAGACGCTTATATTCTTTTGCTAATCTGTGGTCAAACTGAGTATAGATTAATATTTTTTGTCTTTAATAATAATAAAAAAAGTGTTTACATATCAACATTTCAAATATGACGTATCCAATAGATATCCATAATATCATTGTTTTGGAAAGAAAATTTTGAGATAGCGCTCACTCAAACTTTGATAATGGGACCCTAATAATGTTCAAACTTATAATTTAAATAAGTTATGGTCGAATTTCGAGCACTAGCTATAATAAATCTGTCTAAATGTTGTTTTCTAAAGGATGAAATAAAATTCATTGTTTTCAAATAAATGTTATATCATAATTGTTGGAAAAATTTACCAAAGAAAAATATAAGTGGGCGTTCAAGTATTACGTAACGCAATTTGGGGGGGGAGGGGGGGTCTTGCAAAACGTTACTGTGCGTTACGAGGGCGGGAGGGGGGGGGTTTGAACTCGTTACGTAACGGTATTTTTTTTTCTTAAATAAAAAAAATGGGAAATAAATCTTCCAAGTTGGGCAATCCTTTTCGTTTATGTTTTACGGGGAATCCCTCGATTGTACTGTACGTCATTTTTGTTTTTTTTTCTCCGAAGTTGGGCACCCTTTTCGACAATGTTTTACGGGAAGTCCCTCGATTGTACCGTACGTCATTTTTATTTTGTTCTCCGATGTTAAAGCTTTTGGTGGAAACACGTAGAATGCCGAATCCGTGTCTATGCAGTTGAATGGGGATACGCACAGCAAAAGCAGAAACCTGCTTTCCGGCATGCCCATTTAAATGCATTGAAACCATAGACAACATTCTTTGCGCCGGTCGGAATCGGCTTTCTACGTGTTTTCACCCTAAGCGTAAGAATTTTTCGCTCTGCGAAAAAAGGAACCTCTTAAAGTCTTACGGGGAGTCCCTCGACTGCATTGTATGTAATTTTTATTTCGCCCTCCCAAGTTAGAATTTTTTTTATTTTTTACGGGGAATCCCTCAACTGTATTATACTTACGTCATTTTTATTTTATTTTCGTTGTCAGCATTCGTTAGTGGTCAAAAGGGGGGATTTACATCATCAACTGGACTTGCCAACGCAGCTATGCCAAAATTTGGAAAACAGCAAAAGAAAAAATAAAGATAAATTTATGGAACATATAAATAGTATTTTTTTTTCTCCGAAGTTAGCAAAGGAACCCTTTGAAACCCTTTTATTTTTTTACGAGAGTTCAGTAAAAAAATAGTCTCTTGGGTGTTACGTAACATTTAGGGGGGGGGAGGGGGGGGGGTACAGAAAAACGTTACGGCGCGTTACATGGGGGGGAGGGGGGGTCAAAAATCTTCAAAAATTGCGTTACGTAATACTTGAACGCCCCCTAAGACAAAAAACCGAAGAGATAGAAAATATTAATTTTCGAAATTCCAATCCATGAGAAGGGAAAGTATACGTAAGTATACACAACGAAACACAAACAACACAGAAAACAAATTGAAATACATGTTGTGGTTTTGTTTTTATTTTCTTCTTTTTTACGACGGTTTTAGAGTTTTTTTATATGTTCCACATGAGCTTGACAGCGCGTTCGTAATTTTATTAGAGGTGATACTCGTTTTTACGGAATAGTATTCTGGCCTTGTGGCTTGTACCAAGGCTCAGAGAAGGAAAGAGAATAAAACTAATGGACATATTAATTATCAAATAGTACCCTCTTGTTTGACCATTGATCAATTTTCAATTTGCTTTCTGTCGACACTTCATTGTTTATTGCTTCTAGGCGGAGCCGTTTCGTATTTTATTCATTTAAAGGTACACATAAATAAAATCGTTAATTTATCTGTGTTTTTGCTTTCTAACATTTTGCGTTTTTTTTCAGAATGTAGACACATACAGGTACACCAGAAGCGTTGGAGTGCCTACTCAACAATGTAAAAAGCTGTCGTTTGTACTTTGTTACCATGAAACATCAACATAGATTAAGAAGTCCTTTTTCTTATGTAGGTATATACTTGTATTATATTTTATTGATTATTAATTATGAGTATTAATTTTAACTTGTCTTTTTTCATATCCAACGAACACTGATTCCTTACATATTTTTTTTAAAACATTCTGACATACTCTAGCTACTTGGATACAAATTTCCTTCAGGCGGTTTCAGTTAAGTCTTAAAAGATTTTCAAGGTTCGACATGGTAAAATCATATCCCATAAATAGCAAAAATGTTTTGAACCTTCCTATATCTAGTATATTTCCCTTCCATCCCTCGAGGGAAGACCAGCTAAATCAATAAACTAAATTTCTACATGCATATTATATTATTTAGGAGGCAAAAACAACTTATGTTCAATTTTGAAGTAGTTAATTCTATCTGCAAATATTTGAAGGATGGATTAGTGTTGATGCTATTTTTGGAAACATCAAAGGAATCTTCAATGCGCCAAATCACATACTTAAAAACATCGGGAACGTTTTATTGAATAGCTAAGTAGTCATACTATGTTAATGATTCTGCATGGTTATTCTCGTAGCGCTTGAATTGCAATCTAGTTGAAAAGATATCTTAAAAGGCGCCTCGGATAAGGATCGGACCAATCAAAGAGAAAGGGGGAGTGTCATGATCGTTCCACGATTGGCTACATGGTTTTGTAGACACTCCCTCTTTCTCTCTGAGTGGTCCGATCCTTATCCGAACCGCCCTTTAAGATATCTTTTCAACTAGATTGCAATTCAAGCGCTACGAGAATAACCCTGCTGATCATGCAAACGTGAACCTGAAATCTGACGAAGAATCCAGATGGCAAAAGGAACGATGGCCAGACTGGGGACGATATGGAGGAGCAGATTAATTGGGCTACCCACGAAGATCAGAATTGTCAAATCCGGGGTAGACGCTATTAAGACGTGGTGCTGGAAACGTACCGTGGACAGAACAAAGAACGTATGAATCCATCTTGAGAGAAATACATGTCAGAGAACGACTATCCACTATCTGCGCGACATGTCATACACGAGTTTCGAGAGGTTCCAGACAAAGCTCGGGTTCGGGCTCCAATGAGATTATTGGTTAGTGCCGGCAGTTTGGAATGGTGGAAAGTGTTGATGGTCACTAGCCTCAGCAATGAAGGATCGACCAATGAATATGATGATGAATCTTATGTGGGCGATAAAATTGCGAGATTCGAAAATGGAGATATGCTGGTCATGTATCTGCAAGAATAATGGAAGATGGAGTAGGAAAACAACAGATTGGAGACGGTGAATTGGTCGATGATAATATACAGCAGAAGAGATGGAGCGATGACACTGTGTAAGTGTCCAAGCCGTTGGAGCTGAATGGATAGGAATGGCCAGAGACAGGAGAAGACCTATGTCCTGCAGTGGACGCTATTAATGGCTTCAGATTTTCACATTCTTGTAAAATTTTACCCGTGTTGTTGATCTTTTTTAAACCTAAGCTTCATGCATAAAATAGAAAATACTAATTGAGACAAAACTTTGGACTATGAGTAGGTACAAATTTCTTTAGACAGTTCCTGCAACGAAAATCTACAGTTATTACAAGTTTTTCCTTTTGAGAATATTAAGTATCTCGTACGAAATGCTTTTAATTAGAGTTAAATCATAAACCGTGGAGTAGGTTGTAATTCAATCACTTTTAATTAAATGAGTATTATTATTTTTAATGGGACAAGTAACGGAATTTGTACAGGCTCAGGTAGGTGTAAGTACCGACTATAATAACTTCGGTCTCTTTTCGCGCGATATCAGGTCATTAGCATTTTCAATATTATGCGAGGCGTAAGAATGATTCGAGACAGCTAGATAAAGTCCTGTGTTTTTATTCCTACAATAAATGATCGCCCAGTAGTCGAAATTTGAGCATTTAGTTCTATTGAGCGAGCGCTATTTCACAAATTTCTTTCAAAAACAGTGACACGGATACGTCAAATTTGAAATGTTGATATTTACAAAGAAGTGTGTGTGTGAGTGTCAAAAATACAAAACATTACAGTAGTGTTTGTAATTTTTTTTATTGATTTAGTGGTTGGTAGACTGGCGGTTACGACGCCGGCTTTCGTACTGTTTGGTGCGGACTGCGGACGTCGTGGTTCCATCCCAGGTGCCGACCATCTTCCTCTTTCACGACACAAGCTTTAAGTAGCTTACTGTGAAAGAGTCAAGGAGTGTTTTTGTGTTCACTTTGAGTGAGCACAGATTCATTTTATAAAAAAAATATAATTATTTTTATGTATAATTTAAAAAATATGTTAGCATTCGCCACTCCTTTATATAAACTATAATAACGGTGCGAAAATTCATCCTCCTCCGTCCGCTCAATTTTCGTTATAAGAGGTAAAAAGTTTTTGCTTCACGTATTACTATACAGATTTATTGACAATTATTTTTAAAAATAGTTATGTACAAATTCTTAAAAATAAAATTTATTTATTCGATATCACATTATAATCATATCTGCTTACAAAAGTTGTACTAATCAACATTACAAAAAATAAATAACAAAGAAAATGCTACCTCATTAGGTGTAAACCTGTATCGAGGATAGCGAATATACTACAATACATAAATCCTTTAGTTTGTGTGCTACTTTCGGATGAAGAGTTCCTGCCCCCGTAGACAAATTCAAATTGGCGTTCGACTACAAACGAAGATTTATTTCGCCAGTGTGTAGTGCGAAAAAATTAACTGTCCAATGGAACATATAAACAATTATTTAAACCAAATAAAGACATTTATATAAAAAATATAAAAAGTGACAGTTAATTGTCGAAGAATTCGTTTGTGGTCGATCGCCAAATGTATTTTGTCTAGGCCTACTGAATTCGATACACGATCGGTCAGAATTTTTTACACTTGAAATTTCTTCCCGGGTTGGTCTCTCTCATTGGCCGGGACCGGTAGGCTAGAAAAAAACGTCTCAGGCAATAAGTTCCGCTGACAGTTTTGTATAGAAAAGTAATGATTTTTAATATATTTTTCTTTATTTCAATAAACACTGTCAGATTTTTTGTTTGATAATAATTTAATCAATCACAGACATAAAAGCATTTTTTTTTTGTTTTTACTGAAGGTTTGCGGTTTCATAAACAAAAAAAAAAACCACAAACAATAAAAATGACAATAATATGGCCAAAGACCCGTGAACATTATACGCTTACTGGGCTTTAGAAAAAAAATCTCTTTAACGGGACTGTACAAACATAATTAGCATTAATTTATTCAAAAAATAGCTACTAATAAAATTCATTTGTGTAACAACGTGTACTCTGTTATCTATGAAAAGTAAAACAACGTTCCCTTGCAAAAAATGTCAATGGTTTGCTGATAAAATAAAAGAGATACATTCAGTATTCAGGGGTTTTCGTATTACGAAACGACTTAAGAAAATTATCGTATAATTTTTCACTCATTGTTATGACCGGTGATATACAATATTGTCAAATATGGTTGGTAGGTTAGCGGTCGGCAGCTTTCGTAGACACAGCGCACTGGGGAGCGTGGGTTCGAATCCCGGTGCCGACTTTTAATTTTACAGTTTCACGAAAAAAAGCCTTTGCTTAGAGTGAAAAATGTCGAAAGTGTTCAGTTTGAGTGAGCACAGATTCATTTTTATTAAAAACAAAATCTCTAATACTCTCAAATATTTCTGTCCGTAGTGTTACAAAGGGAATTATTATCATATATTTTTTAATCAATTAACTATGTTTTTCAATTTTACAGTTTCACGAAAAAAGCCTTTGCTTAGAGTGAAAAATGTCGAAAGTGTATTTGTGTTCAGTTTGAGTGAGCACAGATTCATTTTTATGAAAAATAAAATCTCTAATACTCTCAAATATTTCTGTCCGTAATGTTACAAAGGGAATTATTATCATATATATTTTTAATCAATTAACTATGTTTTTCAATTTGGAGTATATTTTTTATTCTATTCATGGAAAAATACTAATAAGGACTAGTAATATGTACATATACTTATATATTATTAATTTTTTATGTCAATAAATTTAAAAAAAAAACCTTATTTATACCATTTTTTCGCAAAGTTATACTGGATTCAAAATATGCCAATACTGGAACCATTATCATGCTTAGCAACCAAAATCTAAATGTCATGAAAATCACGATGAAAATGCAGGTCAACCAAGATCCACCACGAGTTGTAAAGCTGAAGATGGATGTATTCAATCAGGCAGAATAGAGAATGTAATTATTTCACTCTTTAAAAAGTTAAAAATAAGTAAAAAAAGACAGATGACCAAAAAAAGACGGTATGATACTATCTCGTTGCCAGAGCCATGGTTCAAAAAGTGGCTAATGTTTGAATAGATTGCAAAAGGTAACATTTGATAATATCAACAGGAAGTTGACGAAAGCGCGTCAGCTCATTAAAAATAATTTTGGTTCATTAAAAACAAAATGAAAGTGTGGCAACTTTCACTACCTATGTGAATTCATAAATACTTTAATAATAATAAGATTATTGAATATTTTAATCTATTATTGTAGAATAATTTTCTAGATTGCCACAACACCTTGTTGATTTTCTCAATGTTCTAAGAAAGCGTTATGAAAATTCATACCATTGTGTAGGTACATTATATATTATTTTAATACAAATACATATTATCAGTATATTTCATGACAATTCAAAATAATGTACCGCCTCCTTATTAATATTAATAAATATTTGCGAAATTACATTTGAATAATATAATTGAATGAACTCTCCAGAGAGAGTTTCAAGGTAGGTACTGTATGATTAAAAAATAAAAGAAATTCAAATACAATGGAACCTCTTGTAACGCGCATTATTTGTTAAAGAGTTTTACACGTTGTGTGATAAAAGTTTTATACTATTGAAGCAATTACTGTTTTAGGCCTCCCGCATTGTGGGTTGGTTTGGGCGGTCCGCGGCGGGCTTGATTTGTGTGGGGCCGTCTATTCGGTTTGATTGCTTCGATCGAGCTAAGGAGTCGGTTTCGTGCGGTTCGGGTTTGCTGGGGATTGGTCTCCTCCATCAAAAATAAGTTTTTCTAGCACAAATATCGCTTTCTTTAAAGGAAGACTTTGTTCAATGAAGCTAGTACGAGTTTTAAGAATTTATTGGCCCGCTAATAAGTGCTTAATAGCGGGCCAATAGTGTTCTGCATCAAACGATCAAATTTTTCGATAATTTTGTGCGGAAATTCTTTCTATGATCTATGATCTATACCGGCTCAAAGGTTGTTGTCTATGGTTTCAATGCATTTAAATGGGCATGCCTGAAAGCGGGTTCCTGCTTTTTCTGTGGGTATCCCCATTCAAATGCATAGTAACATTCTTTGCGCCGGTCGGCGCGTGTCGGAGTCAGCTTTCTACGTGTTCTTACCCTATGGCGGGTACAAGTTCTTCAAATTGGGCGAAAATGTGTCAAATTTTATAAATTTCCCGGAAGTCGCAGCTCACATTAAGTGAATCAGATATGTCACGATAATTCAATAACTATTATATCTCCAAAATGTCAAGTTTACAGGAAAGCAGTTTGAATGTTTGAAATATGTTAAATTCTACCACATTACTGATCACATAGAAATTATTTTACACATATGAATTAAAACTACCTTGATTTGATTACGCTGACAGTTATTTACAAAAGTATTCTATGGGATGTTTGCATAGTTTTGAACAAATGAAATTCTAGCGTTGTACATAATATTACGTATATGGTGCCACGATACCTATTGAAAAATGTAAAATATAATTTTGAAATACATGAATATCCCACGAGGGGTCGAGACATGTTTCGTATTGGAGTACCGAGGTGTGCGAGTACGGAGAGCAGCCTGTTTTATAAGGGATTCAGGCTGTTTAACGAATTGCCGCCCCATGTGAGATGTGCACCGAGCATGCCGATTTTTCGTGGGAGGTGCATGAAATATCTCTTGGAAAATAATGTGGAAAGTAGGTAGTTGTTGTGACACCCTGTATGAGCTAGTGGATGAATGAAAGAATGAACGTCGAAGAATGATTGTTTACTGTAAGAATATAATATATTAGGTAATGTAATTATATGTTATTTTAAGAGCATATTATAAATTTATTAAAAAATAAAATAAAAGAATAAATAAATCAGCCAAATAAGTAAAGTTCTGATCCAATATGACGCTGAGTGAAAACAGGATATTCCTTTCTGTGAAATTTGAATTTTGTACTCGTTATGCGAAATTACGCGCGTCATGGAAGGAAAACTTTCACATTTAATTAAGCTCGTTACATGAGGTTCTACTGTAATATCAACTGGATAGCCTTGAAATGTCACTGTAATAATCAGCGGAGTCATGTTGCCGAACACGCTGCATATTTAAACAAATACTATGATAAAAAAAGTATGATAAAAATGCGTGAGTAAGTATGTGTGCCAAGATCAGGACAAGGACGCTATTATAGTGATAATGAGGATATTATATTAGCGTTACTTCATGTTTACAATTTTTTTTTATTGTTAAATATTTTAAGCGGCAAAGTTTTTTGGTTTTGTAATATTAATGCGGCATCCCCAAATAATATTCAACGCAGGAGGTCACCTTAAGTTACATATTATTATTATTACAATACTAGCGGATACCCGTTGTCTGCTTTTACGCAAAAATAGAATATAAAACGAAGGGAATGACAGATGGGAATGTTTCGCTCAGCGTTTGTTTGTGTCTGGTGGGTACCAGGTAACTATAAAATTCGTCACCCAATTTATGAATCTTGCTAGAGTTATGAATATTTATTTTACCACCGACATAACATTTCTCATACACCCTCTCATATTTCTCATACTTATTACCTGGCTTTCCTTGAGGACGGAACGAATCCCCGAAATATTTTAGATAGGTAGCGTATTTATTTACAAAGTACGCAGATATTTTTCAAAATAAATCAAAACAGATATTTTGAGACCACTCTTTAGAACAAAGAGTGGAGACATTATTCTAGGCCAGTATCTTAGTCTGTTATTTAATATGCTCTTTGTTGAAGCACCTCCGCAAATCCTGAACAATTCACGTGCCTTGGTTCTCCGATAATATTAGGTATAGGTAACGTCTTATTGTCTCGAGGCAATATGAGAACATTCCAAACGAAATACAAGAAGTTTGACCTTTGATACGATTCCGTTTCGAGTTTTCTCGAAAATTTCATAATATTTGTATGAAACGGCTTTATAATCCTCTTCAGGATTGTCCCTTCTCAGAAGCAATATGTAGACACATTATTGTTTATTCCCAAAAGCTTTTAAACAATACAACCTTTTGATATGAGTTAAGCCTCCATCTTGCAAACATACATCAGGACTGTACATATGTATGTCTTATCAAAAGAAAATATCATATATAGAAATTCTCCCTTATACCCACAATTCCCTATTGTCTTGAGGTTTTTATACATCCATCTTGCTACCACCTACTCTGTTTTTATTGTTATTGAGGTAGCTACCCTTACATGATTCTATAATATGTATTTTCTTCCCTCAAAGTATCAAAGTTATTCTTTTTGTCTGGTCAGCTTTATCCACGCACTAAAAATATCTGAATTGAATTTGACATGTATAATATGAAAATAAGCCAGTCAGTCAAGAGGATTGATAAGAACGCACTTCTCTATTATGGCTTCTCCACCGAGTATGGTTAGGTCATATTGTGCAGGATCGAACGCAATGGAGAGTTCTCGTTGCCTCCCTATGCACCCATGTGAACTCATCAAAAGGGTGACTTTATTAATAAAGTGTAGAAATAAGATCGTAGAATTGTGAATCATTTCCCTTAAAAAATAGATATTATTGTATTATTAATGTGAATTTGTATACACGAAAAAAAAACAACAAAACATTACTTATGAATTTGTCAATATACAAATTCTAATTCAATATTCATAGTAAGGACCTCAGGACATCGTCTGTCGAGAAAATTAGATGATTACGAAAATTGAAAAACTATGTATCTTTTGTTCTGTTAAACGTCAGCACGTTTTTGTTCATGTGGTTAATAAACACATAATAAAAAACGTAAATTTATTAGCTCTTTATGTTGTAAGCAGAAAGGAAAAAGAGAGAACTCAGGTTATAAAAACTAACCTCTTCAATTAAGATTAGATGCGGAATATCCTTGAGAAGAGTTTTCACGGAAACATTTTATTTAATCAAGACCACGATAAGATTTTTATGTCTCACTCGTAAAAAAATTATTGCACTTACGTAGATAAAAAAAATAATTATTATATTGGGGTCCTTGTCATTTTCCCTCAATATAATATTGTTATCTATGCCTAGCCCAGTCCATAAACTAAACTTATTGTTGTTCCAAAATAAACCATAAACAATGTAAGTACTTACTTAGTAAAGGATTAGAAATAATGAACTGTCTATTGTTGTTTTATGGTGTCATACCATAATAGCAATTTACCTTTTAGTGTAAGCATGTTATGGTATATTTTTGTTCATTACATAGGTCCATTAGTGGCGCCTTTAACAACATGACCAAGATTTGGAAAGCGTCGGGGTTTAGTGTCGAGACGAAATGTAAACTGTTTGAAGCGTGTGTGTTGCCCATTCTCCTATATGGATGTGAGTCCTGGCACCTGACCAAAGCCCAGGCACAAAAGTCTCAGCTTTTGAAATGAAGTGCCTCAGGAGAATTTTGGGCGTAAGATGGTACCACCGCATCACGAACGACGCTATACGCCGGCGCACCCAGCGTGAGCCCATCACCTCTACCATTGTGGGGAGGAGATGGACTTGGCTGGGACATGTGTTAAGGATGCCGAATAACAGTTGGCCGAGGAGAGCGGTGTTTTTCCTCCCATCAGGGTCCCGAAGACGAGGGAGATCCTCTCACACTGTGTTCCGCTCCTTCGAATCAGAGCTGAGGGATTTGGACATGGTGTGGGAGGAGGTCATAAACATTGCGCAAGATCGAGCGCAATGGAGAGCTCTTATTGCCTCCCTATGCCCCTGAGTGGGGTGTAAAAGGGAGTATTGATTGATTGATTGACATAGGTCCAGAACTTAATAATAATAAACACTTTATTGGTAAAAATATAAATAATAATAAACCAAAATTGGCGGACTTATTGCCTGGGCAATTTCTTCCAACCAACCTTCTTCTGATGGCTTTAGAGCCAAAGATCTTTTCAAACTTTTAGATTGGAGAGGTTTGGTTGATTGGGAGAAAATTTCGATTGTTATAATATTATGGTGATTTTTAAGTTATTAAGCACAAGAGAACATTGCATTCTGCTTCGGAGTCTATGGGACCGCTTTCATAAAGTTGCGTACATCATAATGTTACAAATATTTTGATGCAAACATTATATTATACAGCTAACTACGTTCCATTTTCAAATAAAAAACCCATCAACAACAACTACCTTTCGATTGTCAAATACCCATTTTAAATGACCCATTTGAAGTATTTTCAGAACATTATGTATTTTGAAGATTTCTTGAAGGATAATTGTATCGAGAAAAGTCAGAACAAGAATAATAGATGACTCCAATAGAACAAAAGCGATAAATTTGGAAAGTGCCAAGTAAAGTATGAGAAGAATTGGAACCAGTTTCAAACTCTTTCCTTTACAACGCCCATGAAATCTGTAATATAAACTTAAGCCGGGGGAACACTTATAACTAGGGGTACGTAATTTTCGTATTTACGAAATAGATGCGAATAAAGGCGAAATTTGTCAATATGTGCTATAAATGCGATTTTTTAATTTTTAGTCAATTTCAGCGAAATATCGATAATTATTATTTTTTAAAGCGAAACCATCAAGTAACTCGTCAAAACGACCGCCTGTTACCACGAGCAAGCCTACCAGCACATTGGCAAATTATTTTCTCCATTAATAGCAGCAACCGTACCTACATCATCTATGAACGTAAATGGTGTAGGCACGGAAGTACGTAGAAATCTCAAAAATACAATTTTTCAAAGAAATGCTACAGAATGATCTTAGATATAGATGGATATACTCGTTTTCATAGATCACTACTTGACGTGATTAACCAAGAAACTCCTGTCGATGTCATACTACAGAAGTAGCAACAAAATGCTGCTACCCTAGCTTTGCTAAGGCAGCTATTCAAAGCTTCTTCAATCCAGTCAACAGTGTAGATGCTGAGAGATATTTTAGTATCTACAACATAGTTATAAATGACCGAAAGGAAGAAAACGTAGAGACTTCTACATTTTCTTACTTAGCTATAGCTTTTAATTAAATATTTAAAATTCTATATTTAATTATTGATTTTTTAATGTAAGTTTATGCGAATAAATGCGAAATATTGCTTTTGTATTTTTTTTAAATGCGAATTTTTAATATTTTATTTGCGAAAATTACGTACCTCTACTTATAACGCAAGATTGGCTCAACAGATTCTTCCGATGTGTGATTTATTGGATTCTTCTCCACTCTGGATAACAGAACAACTAATAAAAACATGAAAATCGATAAGAAATATACAAAATATAATATTAAAGTTAGTATGGAACGAATTTCATACGACGTCATCTTTGAAAAAATCAAAAAATTATTGTCTTCTGCACCTTCTCTTTCTCGCGTACGTAATTGCCACCGTTTCTGGAGTTTTAAAAAAATTTCATACAAAGGCATCCAAATTGCGCGCATATTATATTCTCGCGTTGATCCCGTCTGAGCTTTGAATACGAATGAAATATGGACGTTTAGAATTAATATTTTAATGTTATTATTTAATTAGTTTATTTTTGTTTCTGGAAGCGCTGTGCACAATGAATTGCCTCACAAGGGGCCTCTGGTTAGGATCAAAGGGTCCACAGAACAACGTCTGTCGGGATAGCTAGTTAAAATTACACATAAAATTTAACACCATGTTAAAACAGTAAGGGTAGCAAAAAAAGTCTTTAGTCTTTCTTAAAGACTAGTGTCTGGTTGAGGGTAAGTCCTGTTTCGACGGCGTGTGATGATGCGAATAAAAACAGTGATTAAAGTTAACGAGGGCATTTCCATAAGAGGCACCGCGGGTGACTGAATCCTGGTGATAACCGAATTAAGTTGCCACCCCCATACTTAATCTTAATTGCCAACTAAACAAAAGTATTTTCATGTTGTATCCTTTTTTAATACTTTTCTGGTTTACTCTGTAACTAGCAGCAAAACCCGGGAAACGACAGGCATAAAAAACGGTCAATAATTTTTGTTTCACAACGTTCTAAGTTTGTGTTAATTTTTAAGGACTGGATCTTAACGAATATATCAACAACTGAAGCCCTAGTATAAGTTTTCGATGATCGAATATCGAAACGATCATCGAAAGAATTTCGAAAAATTTTCATACAAAAATGAATAATTCGATCGTTTGATTTAAGAACACTATTTGCGCGCTAATAAGCGCTTATTTGCATGCAATTAGCTTTCGATTAAACTCGTACTAAATAGCCCCACTGATAACTGCCTAGTTTTGTTCGATTTTTAAATGGTGTGAACAAACCAATACGGGCTTTCGACCATCTTCTACAGTTATTCAGTGGCTGGCTTAGTGTGATCACTTTACGTTAACAACGTCCGCCATAATCCCCGATAATTGCCGCAACGCATGAAAAAAAAGCTGCTAACCTAGGGTAGCCCAGAACTCATAGTATATTATAACAGCCTTTTCGTGTAAAACATATCTTTGCATAAAAATTCATAATTTTACGACTAAAATGAATTTATCCTTGGAATTATTATAGAAACTTTAAAATGATATCGACTATTGGAGCTTTTTATTATCTGCTTTAGAACTACATATTCAATATTAATCGGTACTTTAAGAGGGTTCCCCTGAAGGTACAGATCTCAACATTTTACTGACTCATCTACATCGAGGGGCTAACCGTTCTACCAAATTTCAATCAAATCGGATAAGAATTATTATGAGTTGTTATGGGTGCGCACACATTTTTGGCGTACGCGTACGGGGAAATTTAAAATATTTTTTGCATTTTTGGAATCTACACCCTCGAAAACGTCGAGAAAATTAATTTCAGCGAAATCTATTTTTTTTTTTGAAATCCGATCACAAGACTCATGTATATTCCATATACTATGAGTAAAACTTTAGATATGCATACTAAAAATTTCGAGATATAAGCCTTCAAGGTTAAGAAACAAAATTAAGTGACTTCTTTGGTGTCCGTTAAAAAAACATTGTCATATATTTTGAAAGACTGCCGTCTTGTCAGAAGACCGGCAGAGCCCAGTGCATAAGCCAGCCTTCGAAATGTAGAATACGGTCGTAAGCCCGTAGTGGTTTGTTCATACCATTTAAAAGTCGAACAATCACTTATAAGTCAGTCATCAGTTGTTGATATATTCGAATAATTGTTTGATTATCCTATAAATAAGTTTATTAACTCTTTAACAGTAGGTAAGCTACTTAATGCATGTGTCATTGTGAGAGGGGAAGATGGTCGGCACCTGGGAAACAGTAGGTACGTTGGATTCAATGATTAAATAAACAACACTCTTCTTAGGTGTCAGTATTGCCGGCGGAACTTAATGCTTGAAGCAATTTCTACCAGTCAACCAGTCCGTCCAATCTGAGACAGAAATTTCAAATGAAAAAAACACATTGAAAATATCTGACCCGACGGGGCATCGAACACGGGGCCTCTTGACATGAAGTCGGTGCCTTTGCCACTAGGCTACCGAGGTTGGTAACTACATATTGACACTATAGGATTTATCTGTAATATATTATTAAGAATTGTGTGTTGTAAAAATTTGACACTTCAGAGCCCCCAATTTTACACAATTTTAATTGGATTGCTTTTGTCTGATTTTGTTTTTTTTTTGTATTCAAAATATTTCGCGTGGGCTTGGAATTTTTCTACAAAAATACTGAGCTACAGACGACTCTAACCAATTATAATGTACATACATTTAACTATAGGTATTCCATTTTATAGACCATTCCATTTTATATTGATTGAATCAACGAACTTATGACCGTCTTTGAAAGAAATATTTGTTAACCTAATTAACTATTAATTAAACTAATATTTAGTTTTATACCTGAAGATAAGACTTTTGATTTTTACTCAAAATTAATACTTAAAAAGTAGATGTAGAAGGTAATTTTTTAGGCAGTAGACTAAGGTCTCTGCTTTGGACAGCTGATAGGAATTTTCATCATATTACAAATTATCCAAACGGGACTCGATCTTGCCGAAGATCTTCTTTAGGAGGGAAAGACAGTTAGGGGTCGGCATTACAATAGGTATACAATTGGTCAGTACATATGCTCTTAATCAAAGAACAAGACAATTTAATCACCTACAGCTAACTTTTTAGGAAAGAGTGTAAGTATTTAAAAAATATTTTAAATGTTTACAGTCCACATTAAAATCAATTACCATAACAGAAGAGTTTTGACAGTTAATTTTAATAAAGAATTCTCTCGTTTCAGTGTTATCACATCGTAAAAGGCTTTAGTGCCAACGTCTATCGATTTTCAGTGTTGCTAGTCGGGAATAAATCTGTGGGTGGTTCATTTACATAACTGTCATAAATCTAGTATTGATGTCCCTGGTGTTTGCTTGTTATCACGAACTGTTACTTCCAGCACATTACACACGACGTTTGTTTACACAAACATTTCCATAGATGGTGGCAGGGAGAATGTAAAATGCATTGTGAAACTAAATCCACAATGTCTGTTCAAACAATGTTAACATAATATTATTTTGTCCACTAATAAGCTCATTATTGTTAAATATACACTGGGGAATAATTAAACGTACAATTTTAGTAGAGATATCGCTATTTTAAAATGTCCAGAGATTATTTAGAAATTCTCTCCCCGAGATCTTTTTCTCTAAATTTTAGGGTTTCACATGCGTTGTGAAAGCGTTACTTCGTGCTTTATAGATAGTTTGTCAAGGTTTGAATTATTTGATAAATATCGTCCATATTTTTATTCCGAACATTTTCAATGGCTTTCAAGTCGCTGATAAATCTATACTTAAACACAAGAATAATGCTAAACAAAGGTGTGTTTTAGTGTGAGTTACTAGCTGTTGAAAATAGATGCCCTGCACTTGGCGCTGGATGGGAAACTTGGGGACGGCTGGTTGGAATGATCGGGAGTGGTGATGGTCACGATCCTCAGCGATAAATGAGGGACAAGGATGATGATCTAGCCGTTATTTTATTGGTTGTTTCTCAAATTCTCTTTATATCTACTATATAAATGAAAGTGGGGTTAGTGCGAACACTTATAACTCGAGATTGGCTCAACAGATTCTTCTGATGTTTGATTTATTGGATTCTTCTCCACTCCGGATAACAGAATAACTAATAAAAAGTTAAAAAAATGGTTGATAAGTGATGTAAAATATAACATTTGAGTTTGTATGGAAAGGTTACCTGGGACGCGCCGACGACATCGCGGGTAGTTCCCTCTCATTCTCGCATACGCTCTTACAGTAGCCCATCCCACTTACTCCTCCGATTCGAACGTTATCATAAAAAGTCAACAATATTATCGGCAGTGTTGCCAACTTGGCGAATTTGTCGCCAGATCTAGCGACTTTTGGACATGGAAAACGACTTTTCATTTTCATTTAGCGACAAAATATTCTAGCGAATTTTCTAGCGCCTTTTAGGTCCATGGTGCTTTTCGGTTTCGGTTGTAGTATTTTGATAGAAGCCAAAGTGAGCAATATAAAAAAAAACGCGGAAACGAAAAAACATAAACTAAAAATGAATATAATATGCTTTTATAAGTGATCCAATGCCACAACCTTCTTCTTCTGCTTCCAATGTACCATAGATTTCTAGAAAAATGGATTTATAATGTCATATTAATTTTAATGACTTTCTAATTTTTAAGTAATAGGTACTTATATCTTTTCATTTTTTTGGGAGCACTATTTCTTACTTTAATACAAAAATATCGCCTAAATATTTTCTTTGCTCCCCCCGACCAATTTTGGCGACGTCTGGCGACATATGGATGTTTCAGAAATATTTTTATGTTATTATTTTATAAGCTTAACTCTATCGAATTAATTTTGTAATGCTTTACGGGTGCGCAGGGCACATTGTGCACATATTAACGGGCACTTCGGCTGGACCGATTTTCATGGTTTTTGATTTGTTGTATTCGTCTCCGTCTCGAATAGGCTACTAGCTATTGAAAAATTGATAAGGAATAAAAATATTAAGAAAATAAAATACCCATACATTTTGTATGGAACGGTTATTCCTTTCTGTGATAAATTTCTTGACAGCGCAATTTTATTTACGTAGTTAAGCAACCATTAAGTTTCGAAACAAACATAGGTACCTTTATCAAGATAGGTACACAATATTCGATAATTGCGTATTAAAACAATATGATATGATCAAGAAAATATTTTTTTGAAAACTTTATCACTTCAGTATGGCAATAATTTGCCTAATTTCACTGAGTAAATTTTAGGTGAGGAAACTAACAAGAGGTTAGCTCGAATATACACGCATACTTTTAGTTTGATAATTCTTAAAAATGCGGACAACTATTTGCTACGATGATCGTCAATCGACGTATCGCATGGAAGAACGTTTTATATGCATACTAAATGTATCGAGAAAAGAGCCTACAAAGATTTTTAGAGATTTCTTTGCGGTCCATTTAAAATTCCACGAAATCTTTCTTACTCTATAAAAATCTAGCCGTTTTCTTTGTTACCTAACTCCTCTTTTATTACTGGACGGATTTCGATGAAAAAAAATGGAGATGTCGAGGGTTACCCAAGGATGGTTTAGATGAGCAGGGGCTTTCTAGATACTATATTTCTGTTTTAATTAATGTTTTTAGTTTTTGCGTTTTTTGCTCCCATTTCAACTTTTATATGTCAAAACAAGATCGAGTAAAACAACTACGTTCGTAAAAAGGGTGATTTTATTTCTAAAGAGCGTACATAATACCTAAGAATCGTTTGTGTTTTTGATCAAAACGTCATAAAATTGTCGTTCTTTTTCTAAGCAGGTATTATGTTAAGGTTTTTTCTTTATATTGATAGAAAGATATAGGTAGGTACGTACAAAGTACGGTTGGCTATTTAGATAAAGTAATAGAGGGTCGACGGTGAAACAAGTTCCCCGCTGGACGTGTTTTGTGCTGCGTGAATTACTATTGGAATTTGATTTTTTCTACACTCGATAAGTTTTTTTTTCTATTTCTTTTTGACTAATTCTTACTATCTTTTTATTTATTTAGATAGTATTTTTGTATTTAGTTTAACACCATTTAAATTACTGTACATTTATTTTTTATATTATTTTGTTTTGTTTGTCCCGTGCGACGTTATTGTTGCATCGGGACGGCACGGAACGTAAATACGTCATTATTATTTCTTTATTATTTTTGTTTCTTTATTTTGTATTTAAATCACTTGTGAATATTATTATATGTGACGTTTAAAAAATGGAGGAACGTGAAGGAGGTGAGATACCCCCTGACATTGGGGTGATTTCATCGGTCTCTGACACTCCAGAGTCGGGAAAAAACGTAAACTTGCTGAAACCAACTCTGAAAATACTATTAAAGACAAAGATGTTTCTCTTGCTCAGAACACGAGCCACATGATCCAAAATGAATTGTTATATACACCGGATATTCCCGGGCCGTTTGTCGTGTTTGTTCAGAACGCTGACGACACTCATTTGCATCCGCTAACATTCGGGAATTTCTTATACAGGAGAAACTTTCTCTGCATAAAACCTGAATGTATTAGAGCCGAAAACAGATATAAAATTTCTCTAACATTTAATAATTATTTATCTGCAAACGAGTTCGTTAAATCGACCTTTGTCTCTGAAAACAAATTGAAGGCCTTTATTCCGACTTATAAGTTGGTTAAATCAGGACTAGTTAGAGATATTCCCCTGGAATTATCTGAATCTGATATCGTTGAAAATTCTTCCACATTTGGATCCTCGATAAAAGTTTTAAAAGCCCGCCGACTTAATAGGAAAAAAGTTGACAAAGACACTAATAAAATATCATGGGTCCCTTCAACTACTTGTATTCTGACTTTCCGCGGGCAAATCTTGCCCAAAAACATTTACTTATTTTATAATTCCTTACCAGTAGAACTATACTCTGAACCTACTATAATTTGTCACCTTTGTGCTAGATTTGGGCACTTAAGGAAAAATTGTCGATCCAAACCCAGATGCGCAATCTGTAGTTCCACTGAACATAACAAGGATAATTGCACCTCTAAAGAGGTGAAGTGTCCTAACTGTCATGGAGATCATAGTGCTCTGCACTCTAGTTGTCCCGAACTAAAAAGGCAAAGAGACATAAAAAAGGTTATGGCTGCGGACAACTTATCGTTCGCCCAGGCTGTTAAGCTCTTACCGAAATCTAGCAAACCCTATTGTGAAATCGTCAAGCCCTTAGAAGGGAAACTCCCCTCAGTCCAAGTTCCTAATAATTCCCTAAACTCTAGTCGACGAGTTACAATCTCGACTAAAGCTAACTCAGCTCCTCTCAAAAAAGTTTCACCTCTGTATAATGATAAATCTTACATAGACAACCTTTTTTACACTAACGGGCAGGCTGTGAATCTAACTCCAGGATGTGCTCTTACAACTCCAGAGTCATTCACTTTAACACCATCCGATAACGAAATTTTAAATGAGAGTACCTCATCTCTCCAAAATAACATTTCAAAATCTTCCACCGATGAGACAATTTCTTTGAAATCAGCCCTAGAGCTGTTGCTTGATATTATTTTTAACAAATCTGATATGTTCACTTCAAAAATACTTCCTCTTATTAAAACGATTATAGAAAAAGAATAGACAAACAACATTCTCAACATTTCGTTGGAGAATGCTATTTGTTATTTCGAATTCAAACTATTTATTCTAGTAAACGTTTATTACCTACTAATAATTCAATATGTCAGATAATAATCAATTGAATATTCTTCAGTGGAACTGCAGAAGCGCAATCTCCAACAAATCAGATATTATACATATGTTAAATCAATTCTCTATTCACCTTTCAGCTTTAAACGAAACATGGATCAAACCACATTATACCTATAATATTCCTGGTTACTCTATCTTTCGAAATGACAGAGTTGAGGGCAGGGGAGGTGGAGTAGCCATATTGGTGAAATCATCTCTCCATTGTGATCTTATTCCAATTCCAAGCAATCCCTTTTTCGAAATAATTGCTGTCTGCATTGACGGTATTGGATACGTCTCTGTATATATTCCCCCAAATGGTGGATTTGACAGTAATTATTTCAACTCGATTGTCCCTTTACTTCCAACATCATTTTTCCTGCTCGGAGACTACAATGCCCATGCCTTTGCCTGGGGAAATGCCCTAACTGACAGAGCGGGTAACCAAATACTGACATTTGTAGATAAGCATAACCTATGCATCTTGAATGACGGTTCACCAACCAGACTGACTTCCCCTAACCAGAATCCAAGTGCAGTGGACCTAACAATTTGTACTGGCAATCTGGCTTGTTCATCAAGCTGGAGTATCCTAGACGACCCATTCTCTAGCGACCACTACCCAATTTTTGTTACTCTATCCGTAGCTCCATCCAGAAAAATTTCTTACAGCAGACAATTATACAGTACAAAAAGGGCAAACTGGGCTAGATTTGCCGAAATCGTAAAGGAATCCATGTCTAAAATCGGAGATACGTCCAAGTCTCCTGTCCAAAAGCATTATGATGACCTGACACAGATTATTTACGAGGCGGCTAATAACAGCATTCCCTCTAGAAATAAATCGAGCAAAAACACGAAAAATGCTCCTTGGTGGGATCAGCAGTGCTCTGATCTTATCACTGAAAGAAAACAAGCTATGCGAAACTTTAGAAAAAAATTTGATTCAGACTCCTTTATACAGGCAAAGGCCATACAAGCCAAGGTAAAAAAAAACTACGAGCTAAAAAGCGACAGAGTTGGCAGACCTTTTGCTCTTCTCTGTCCCCGAATTCTCCCCCTTCACATGTTTGGAATATGATCAGACGCTTCAAGGGTTCCTTCCAGACCTCCAGAGCTTCTGCTCCTCTTTCTGACTGGCTTTCGGGGTTTTTAAATAACCTAGCTCCTCCTACTGCCCCTAATTTTGACCAACTAATTCCCCCTTGTATAAATAACAGAAATCTTCCTCAAAATAACAATAGATTGTTAGAAAAAGTAAATATGTATGAACTAAAGCTCTGCCTATTATCGGTAAGGCATTCATCTCCTGGCGAAGACAGAATTCCATACGCTTTCTTTCAGAAAGCTCCTGACATCTTTATCGAATCCTTCCTCGACCTTCTCAACAAAATACTATCTTCGGGAAACATTCCCAACTCTTGGAAACACCAGTTAATTATTCCCATCTTAAAACCTGGAAAAAATCCTAAACTCGCTTCTTCTTACCGGCCTATAGCCTTGTCCGCATGCGCCATGAAAATTCTGGAACACATTTTGAAAAGCAGACTGGTTTGGTATATAGAACACAACTCTATACTACCTTCTACACAGTTTGGTTTTAGAAAGTCACTGTCTTGTGTAGATAATTTGAGTGTATTGATCACGGATATCCAGATTGCTTTTACTAAGAAGAATCCGATGTCGGTCGTATTCCTTGATATAACATCTGCTTTCGACAGTGTCTCTATCCCTCTTCTTTTCAAAAAACTTGTAAGTCTCGGTATCCCTCACAAAATTGCCACATTGATCTTTAGCATGTTTACGGAGAGAAGCATTTCAGTGAGCGGAGACGTTCCTGGAGACCACAGGGTGGTCTGGAAGGGCCTTCCTCAGGGGTCAGTTTTAAGCCCTATCTTATTTAACGTCTATTGTTCAGACCTCCCCAAGATACCTGATGACTGTCAATTGATTCAATACGCGGATGATATTGCAATATATACTACTAATAAAAATAATGTATGCGCTGAAAGAGCTTTGACAGGAGCCTTAAATATTGTCAATTCATGGATGGAACGGAATAACTTATTCCTATCCCCTCAAAAGTCGAGACTTGTATCATTCTCCAGAAAGCACGTGAATCCATCCATTTCTGTAGAGCTTAACGGAAATATAATTCCTCAGTGCGAAGAGGTAAAATTTTTGGGTATGTCTTTAGATAGGAAATTGACCTGGAACCCTCACGTAACTCATACACTGGCCAAATGCGAAAGAGGTTTAAATATACTTAGAGCGATCTCTGGCACCTCTTGGGGCTCCCACCCTTCCTCCATGAAGAATATATACAATGCATTAATTCGCAGCCACTTGGATTGCGGTAGCTTTTTATTGACTCCAATATCCAAAACCTTGGTGAACAAGCTGGATGCTGTACAAACAAAATCTTTAAGGCTCTTGGTTGGCGCAATGCCCTCCACTCCAAACAACTCTCTCCAGGTGGAATGTGTTGATATGCCACTAAAGATTAGAAGACAATATCTATCTGATTCCTTCTTTATTAAAAAACGGACTTTCACTGACCATCCATTGCTAAAAAATTTACCCATATTACGTAACCTATATCACGTTAACGGTTACTGGAAAAATAAATCGAGTCCTTATTTATGCAACAGTTACAGTAATTACATGACTCAGTTTGGCGTTAAACGTTACCCCTTTCCATCCGCTGTTTATGACCTTCCTTTGGAAGTCTTGCAATTCTCCCCAACCGTCTTTGAAAATATCGGTATCGGTAAAACTCCTAAAATGTCCTCCAATCGAATAAATCAGACGTTCTTTTCAAAAGCTGACTCTTCTTGGCCAAACCACATCCAAATTTTTACTGATGGCTCCAAATTTTCTACCAATGATCATTCTGGATCGGCGGTTCTCATCCCCAAACTCAAAATAAAATCAATGCTAAAACTTCCTCCGGAAGCCTCCGTTTTCACGGCAGAGTGTGCTGCTATGCACCAGGCTCTCACTCTGTGCGATCACCATGAATTGGAAAGAGCAATCATCTTCACGGATTCCTTATCTCTAGTAAATGTACTTGCGTCCGGCTCAGGTACTGATAACTGTATTATCTTAGACATTAGGAGAAACCTATATAGTCATAAAGTAAAAGGGAGAGATATTGTCATCGCTTGGATCCCGGCTCATTGTGGTATAACACCCAATGAGGACGTAGACGCATTGGCAAAAGAGGCCACCAGCAATGGATTGGTCCCTCGAAACTTTGAACTCCCCCTGAGTGATATAAAACGTTCTGCCTTTCTCGGAGCAATGTCGGCCTGGACCGATCATTGGGATGAGGTAGGTAGAGCTAAGGGGTCGATTTATCGGGACATTAAGGAGTCTATCTCCAGAAAGCCATGGTACCATGAATTCAAATTCTCCAGATCAGAAATAGTCACACTGACTCGCATGAGATTTAATCACCACAGACTGGATAGTCATCTATTTAAAATAAATTTAGCCTCGTCTCCACTCTGTGAGTGCGAACTCGATATGGAGACATTAGACCACGTCTTCCTCGGTTGCCCAATAAGAGATTCATATGAACTTTATTACGAAATCGATGAATTTCAGTTCCCCATTAATATGTCTTGTCTGTTACACTCTGAAAAGCTTTCTGTCTACAAAAAAATTTTAAAATCAGTAAAACAGAATTACATAATTATATAAACAGTAGGAATGTGTGTGTGCGTGTATGTATATATTTTTATATAAATGCGAGAATGTATGTATGTAAGGGCGTGATTGTAAGTATGTAAGGCCGTGTGTGAATGTAAAAATAGTAAGTCTTTATATAAAATAATAGAAAAATAATAAATTAAAGCGTAATATTTTTGTTTTGCAAAACATCAAATATTTGAAACTGGCACAAATCGTCCCTTAAGGGATGGGATGCCATAAACATAATAATAATAATAATAATCTGTTTTGTGAAAAAAACAATTTTTGAAATATTTTTCATGGTTTATTTATTTTTGGATTTTTTTTTGGATCAGTCAAATAAAATGGAAAACAAGAACTTTTATAAAAAAAATAAAAAAAGAAGAAAATGTATAATGCCAAACTAACTGTTAATTATTGTTTGTGATGGAAGAAGATCGGACACCACCATCGACACCTGCATGCTTGGGCCGAGTGAACCCTCGTAGTTCAGCAGGCCCCGCTGCAGGTGGTCAAGTACGCCGCAGGATGAGATGGACGAGAGAAATGAATAAAAATGTCATCCGGGCGTACAACCGAGCTACAGAGGGGGGCAGTTTCTTGACTGGCTACAGACAAAGGCTATCCCAGGAATGGCTTCTTCTGGAGCCCACGATAAATGTTAGTACCCAAAGATTGTCCGATCAGGTTCGGGTAATAATTAGAAACAAATTATTATCGGAATCTGAACTAGACGTTCTTAGATCGGAATATTTAAGTTCTCCGATGAATCATCATAACACAATTTTGGACATAAATTCACAACTTAATCATCACAACACAAGCTCTGATGACATTCATAATATAAATATTATAAATTCTAATGATGCTTCAAACGAGAACTTTGAATATTTCAATATCCCTGATTATGACTCTATTAAGAGCAAATATGAAGAGATGCTTTTGTTGTTTCGTAATCAAGAACCCTTTCTTCGACCTTTATTGCCAAAATTCAAAAGTTTTCCAATTATTGAAAAAATTATTTGTCGTGTTAATAATATTATTTTAGATGATTTAAACTCCTGTCAAAATTTACAAGACGTTCATTCTATTCTTTATTGTGCAGCGGCTACTTGCATAAATATGGCTAATATTAAATTTAATCGAAGTCGAAATCAAAACATCATTGACCATTCAAGTACCCCCCGTTGGCAAAAAAGAATAGAAAATAGAATAACTAAATTTCGCTCAATAATTGGAAAACTTACATCATTTAATTCTGGAAACCATAGACCAAGATTAAAATTGTTTGTTGAGAAAATTTTTGATATCGAAAATATATATTCAATTGATAACTTTAATTTAAAAATAATAGAAAAAATTGACTTTTTTAAACAACGAGTCTTGGCGTTAGCTAAACGGATAAGAAGATTTAAAGAAAGGGTTCAAAGGAAAAAACAGAACCATCTCTTCTCCTTTAATCAAAAAAATGTTTTACCAATCTGGAAGATTCAAATTTCAAAACAGATAATTTACCTAATAAAGATGATATGGAAACTTTTTGGAAAAATCTTTGGTCGAATTCTATATCCCATAACACTAATAGTGATTGGTTAGAAGAAATTAATTCTGAACATCCAGAAATGCAAAATTTTAGTATAAATTTGATTGACGTTAAAACTGCTTTAAAAAAAATACAAAATTGGAAATCTCCGGGAAAAAATGGGCTACAAAACTTTTGGATTAAAAAATTTACAAATTCACATATAATATTGGCAAGACAGTTTCAATCTGCAATTGAAAATTTGAACTTTCCAGAATTCTTAACAGAAGGATTAACCCACGTGATCCCAAAAATCAATAATGCTTCAACTCCAAATAACTTTAGACCAATTACATGCCTACCAACAATTTATAAACTTTTGACATCTATAATTTCAAACAAAATTCATTCATACTTAATTGAAAATGATATTTTATCTGTCAGACAAAATGGATGTAAAATGGGATCTCGTGGGACAAAGGAATTGCTCTTAATAGACAGTATTATTTGTGAGCAGGTGAAACACAAAAAGAAAAATATCTCTATGGCATGGATTGATTACAAAAAAGCATATGATTCAGTCCCACATTCTTGGCTAATAAAAGTTTTGGAAATATATAAAATTAACAACGAACTCGTAGAATTTCTAAAATTTTTGATGTCAAAATGGAGAACAAAAATATCTGTTTCTCAACCTTCTGGAAAATATATTACCGATTCAATCCATATCTATAGAGGTATTTTTCAAGGAGATAGTCTAAGTCCGCTTTGGTTCTGCTTAGCTCTAAATCCACTGAGTAAATTATTGGAATCCTCAAATTGTGGCTATGAATTAAAAAGGTCTGGTATTAAATTTAGTCATTTACTTTATATGGACGATTTAAAATTATTTGGTAAAAATTTAGTTGAATTAGAAAAATTAATCAAAATTACAAAAAAATTTAGTGATGATATAAAAATGGAATTTGGCTTAGAAAAATGTGCAAAAATTAATGTTCAAAAAGGAATAATCCGAAACAATCATCAAAATAGTTTTTCATCTGTTACAAACATTCCTCTTTTAGATAATCAAAATTACAAATATCTTGGCTTTCAACAAAATCTAGTTTTTGACCACAAAATTATTAAAATTAACATTAAAAATGAATTTATTAAAAGATTAAAAAAAGTTTTGAAAAGTTTTCTCTCCGGGAGAAATAAAATTATGGCCATTAATTCATGGGTTGTACCGAAAATTTTGTATTCTTTTGGAATCATTAAGTGGAACCAAACGGAACTAGACAAGATGGATTTAAGGATACGTAGTTTGCTCACACAATATAGGATGCATCATCCAAGATGTTCCTTGATGAGATTATATTTACCAAGGAAGATTGGTGGTAGAGGCATGTTAAACATCAAAAACATGAATAACAAAGAGATAAACCTCCTCCAATCTTACTTTATCTCATCAAGGAATAAATTGGGTTATGAAGACCTCATTGCGTGTGATTTGAAGTACACGCCCTTAAATTTATCAAATCCTGTTTCACCACCGATAATTGGGGTACAAGATCGGGTTGATATATGGAAAGGCAAGTCTCTCCACGGTCGATTCTTCGAAACTTTAAATTCATCACATGTAAGTCTTGAAGATTCGACTGGATGGTTGAGGTTTGGTGAACTATTTAGCGAAACAGAAGGTTTTGTCTGTGCAATACAAGACCAGGTCATCGTCACTAATAATTATAAAAAATATATTATTAAAGCACCTGATATAATTGATAAATGTCGTGCATGTGGCCAAATAGGAGAAACACTCAGACATATTTTGTCTGGGTGTTCTCTCCTGTGTGGTTCTGAGTATCTGCACAGACATAACGATGTGGCTAAAATAGTTCATCAAAAACTTGCCTTGAAATATGGTTTGCTCGATCTTGAAGTACCTTATTATAGGTACACCCCAATTTCGGTAATGCAAAACAGTAATACAAAGTTGTATTGGGATATACCAATACAAACTGACCGAACGATTAACGCAAATCGTCCGGACATTGTATTGGTTGATCGTAGGAACGGGATAACGTATCTCGTGGATATCACTATTCCGTATGACGAAAATTTGAAAAAAGCCGAGCAAGATAAGATAATTAAATATCTTGATCTTGCTCACGAAATCAAGGATATGTGGCATACACCAACCACGTACATAATACCTATAGTGATATCGACGAATGGAGTTATTCCTAAGTCTCTTAAAGACAATCTAGGGAAACTTGGCATCTGTTGTGGCCTCAGATATGCCATCCAAAAGGCAGTTCTGTTGTCCTCATGTAGGATGTTAAGAAGGTTCCTTTCTCTGTAGTTCGAAGATCTCTCATGATTACATTACATCGTGATGTATCATGAGAGATAATACCGATATTTTTATATTTAGTATATAGCATTGTATTTAATTTTAATTTATTTTTATTAATTTTTTTTTACAATGATGTATACTTCATATGATATATTGTGATTTAATGAATAAATGATTTGAGATAATAATAAAGTAATACATCGATGCGCATTGCATTGGAACTATACATCAATGTTATCCGATGCATCGGATAGAAACATCGATGTTTTCTCTATTTTTAAAGATTTTTTTTTTAAATATGAATTCTATTTTCGATTCGAGAAAATTTTGGAAATGTAGGTATTTATTTTAACTTGAAATATATATTTATTAGGTATGTTCTACAAATATTTTGTAAACTTACAGAGATTTTGTTAGGTTATAATTTTTTTTTTTTTTTTTATTTATTGATTCCACGCAACAAGGTTGCTTTTACAAAAACATATTAGGTACCTACATAAAAATTTAAACATTGACAATATTTCTGAGAATAACAAAATAATCGCATGTTTGAAGAATCTATCTATTCTAGATATAGGTAGGTACGTTAATATTTTAAATGAAATTATGTTTTTTCAGTAACTTAATCCCTATTTTGGCCATCAAAGAGCTAATAAAAACACTTTTTTTTTCATTTTCGAATTTATTCTAATAATTTGTGGGATCGATAACATCTCTAATATAAATTAAAGTCGGGTTAGTGCGAACACTTATAACTCGAGATCCGCTAAACAGATTGTTCCAATGTTTGATTTATTGGATTCTTCTCTGCTCCGGATAACGGTTGGTAGACCAGTGGTTACGACGCCGGCTTTCGCACTGTTTCGTGCGGAGGTCGTGGGTTCAAATCCCGGCCGTGCCGACCATTTTCCACTTTCACGACACAAGCATTTGCTTAGTGTGAAAGATGTCAAAAGTGTATTTGTGTTCACTTTGAGTGAGCACAGATTCATTTAAAAAAAAAGTTGAATAAATTGATAAGAACTTATGTAAAATACAATATTAAAGTTTGTATGGAACGGGTTCGGTATCGGTACCGCCACCGACATCTGTTGAGGGAAATAGGGAGATGTCTGGTGGATTAATATTTTGATAGAAACATTCAATGTTTTCCCTATTTTTCTACAGATGGTGGTATAATAATGATTGAAATTAAAAATATCGTTTTTGATGGTACTTTTCAATCTTTTTTATAATTTGTTCACATCTATAATTTTAAAAAAGTCGTGTTAAAGCGAACACTTATAACTCGAGATTGGCTGAACAGATTTTTATCGTGTTTAGTTTATTAGATTCTTCTTCGCTACAGATAACATATTATTATAACAACTATTAAAAAATCTAAAAATGGATGGAAAATAGTATGAAATAATATACCTAATATTAAAGTTAGTATGGAACGGGGGAGTTTCGGTGATTTTGAAATAACTGATTCATAATTACCACATAACTTTTGATTTTTTTACAAATTGTAGTCATGTATGTTAGCTATGTTATGTTACCCAGCAATATTTTATTGACTTTTGATTGAAGGCGAGACGAAGTTCGATGGGTCAGCTAGTTATGTATAAAGATGACGCAAAGCACACGCAAAGTTTACATTAAATGTATTATAAGGGGTGTTTTTTAGAGGTACTTAACTTTAAAATAAATTTAATTGACATTAATTTGTCTACTTGATTTATTTAAAATATATTTTTACGCCATTTGTGTTGAAAGATGATTTCGAAACGCAATGACAATGTACAGACGTAGTTCAGAACAATGCTCAGAAATTGAAAAACATTCAAACCACACTCAGTCCATTTTACAGTAGACGCAATCGTCCATCAGAGCATGTTATTCGGAAAACCATGGATGGGTCGGTCTCTACGATGGTGATGGATTATTTTCTTTAGGGATATGTGAAGTCACACGTCTCGTCGTCTACGCAGATACACCACAGACATGAAATAATTTGAAACCAACACTTGCCTCTCTATTGGCTTAGTTGTTGGAAGAAGTGACCGAAAATTGGACATCCCCATTACGCCACTCTTGGTGTCCATAAATCATAATTAAGCAGAAATTGCATAACAATCTCTTTAAAATAAATAACTTATCGAGACAAAATAAATTATTTTTTCTTCCTTTTCACAGCTTTCAAGATCAAAAAGAAGTATTTTTTAAGGTAGTAACAAGTATTATTTCCAGGTTCACACCCTCTTCGACAACTTTTCTTCATGGACTTTTAGAGAAAATTGGAGATTCAGAATTCCCTACCAGGAGGGTAGGGAAACCACCATTATAATGGGGAGACGACCTCAAGATGAAGTTCGATGTCAAATTGGTCCATAGAGCCAGATAGAGCGGTGTGGAAGAAGATGGAGGGGGCCTTTATCAAAGAGTAGAAGGCAATAAACCAAGAAGAAGATTAAAAAATTTAAACACAATGAATTTATTAATTTAATAAATACATTTATTTCTTCTTCTATATTATATTTTCTGTTGTCATCGCATAACGCCTAAACGGCTGGACCGATTTCGTTAATTCTTTTTTTGACTTGTTTGCTTTAATAAGTAGAAGGTTCTTATGAAAGAAAAAATTAAGAAAGTTGCGCGGAAAATTAGAAAAATAAAGAAAACTTAAAGAAGGTACCTTTTTTATTCTTTTTTACAGTATTTAACGTACCTAATTCAAAAATTGAAGTTAAATTAAAGTTCGACACAAAATGTCTGTTTGATATTTGGTGCGATTGACAGAATGCGGATGGAATATTAATGGTTTAAATCAGATGCATCTCTCGGAATGACATGGGTTAAGAGGTAATTAATTTCTCATTATACAAAGTCGAATTCATATTCATAGGTCACAGGACAACGTCTGTCGGGAAAGTTAGTATGAAATAAATTAAACAATAATACCACAATATTTTCAACAGTAGGTACTAAAATGTCATTATTTTTAACCAATTCAATAAATGATTTCAATAATGAAATCATATCGTAAAAAAAACTTCATTTATTTGTACGTAACTGTCTCATAATTTTGTTTCATTAGATCAAAATATTTCATTATTTCACGAAATGAAATTTCCAATTTAGGTACTGTGTCAATTTATTTATTGATGTTTGATAAGTACATATTAAGTATGTCATGTGAGTACGACTTTTTAATAAAAAATTTTAAAAATTTGTTTTCACCAAGAGTTGTTGATAATTCAATCTGTAGATAGTCGGAAAACTTTTATTCATGTCGACACTATTTTACGATCTCTCGCAATTTATATCTTATACTAGCTTCCCCGACAGACGTTGTCCTGTGGTTCTAGCTCGAAGTGGCCCGTTATTTTATTTTTTTTATTATTTTCGCTACCTCCAAGAAACAAAGTTTCGCTGTCGGAGGCAGCACATAATAAAATTTTACATGGTTTGGTACATGATAAAACTTAATTATGTACATGATGCGCACTGCGCCCCCGTTAAACAATACAAAATTAATTCGATTGAGATAAGAGCTAATAAAAAAAAATAACATTAAACTATTTCTGAAACATTCCTATTTCATTCGTATTCAAAGCTCTGGCGGGAACAACTTGAGAAAAATGCGCTCGCGCACACATCCTACCTCGCCTATTACCAACACGAATGTGCCCGAAAATATTGTTACTTTGTATGAAAATTTTCTAAATCTATCGAAACGGTGCGGTGAAGGAAGTAGGATGGGCTACTGTTAGAGCTTATGCGAGAATGAGAGGGAACTACCCGCGATGTCGTGGGCGCGTCCCAGTAACGTTTCCATACAAACTGTAATATTGTAATTTACATATTTATTTCCATTTTTTTTTACTTTTTATTAGTTACTCTGTTATCCGGAGCGGAGAAGAATCCAATAAATCAAACATCAGAAGAATCTGTTGAGCCAATCTCGAGTTATAAGTGTTCGCACTAACCCGACTTTAATTTATATAGTAGATATTATAAAAATGGAGAGATATTTTCCGATGTCATCGCATCACACCTAAACGGCTGGACGGATTTCGCTAATTCTTTTTTGTCGTATCGGCTTTTATCAGGAGAAAATTCTTATGTAAGAAAAATTAAGAAAGTTGCGTGGAAAATTAGAAAATTAATGAAAACTCAATGATGGTACCTTCTTAGTTTTTTACAGTAAATAGGTACGGTATTTTTACGGTACGGTACCGACCTCGGTAGCCTAGTTGTACTAGCGTGGACAGCTTCAGATCCGAGGTCCCGGGTTCGATTCCCGGTCGGGTCAGAGTTTTTCTAAGTGTTTTTTCACTAGAAATTTTTACCCGGGGTTGGATTGGACGAGACCGGTTGACTGAAAAAAATTGCCTCAGGCAATAAGTTCCGCCGGCTATACTGACACCTTTGTATAGAAAAGTGTTATATTATTATTATTATTTTTTTCTAATTTTGAAATCAAATTGGTGTTTGACATAAACTGTCGGTTGTTTAATAATAAGTGTAGTTGTCAGAATGGTGGTGGAAATTACATGGCTTAAAACATATGCATCGGTCGGAATTACATTAGTTAAAAGTGATTTATTAATCGTTATAGGACCACAGAACAACGTCTGTCGGGAAAGCTAGTATTTAATATAAATTGCGCCCTATTTTCAGATGTGTTTATTAATCAATAAAATGATAAACATAGAGTAAGGGTCTGTGGTTCTTGACGAATCACCGCGAACCGCGTACTATGGAATTTTGATACGTTGCTTGTAACGTTACATTGGTTACGTGCGTGTTCTGGTCTGTACAGACCCTTACGACTCGCTAATATGTATATTTATGTGTTAGAATCATTCACTTTCACAGTTCAGTCACTTTCTAACAGTTTTGAAACTCAACTGAGAAATAATGAACAAATGTTATATTTGACAATTTGACCGTTGTTGGTATGAAACGATTTTATCGAGGTGATAGTGGTTTCCGAAGAACAGGGCCAACAGAAAATTTTGTTGATAGAAATTATTATTAAATTAATGTTGCTGTAAAGACGGTATTGAAAAGGAAAATAAAAAAAATCTATTACAAGAGATTTATTAAAAATGTAATATCAATTGTTTACTCTTTTCCGAGAAATGAAATATCAAATAATAATATAACAAAATAAGATAAGTATTGGGGCAAATACAGAATATAAATACACAGTATATTTTTCTCTATACGTTTTTGACGATATATTAATGTTCCACGTTTGTAAGATTTTTCCAATCAAAATAAATTGAACAATATGAGAAATTCCGAGATAGAATAGGTACTCCCGCAGCTGGAAAATTATGTAATATTTTTGATAAAACTTGTCTAGTTTCATCGATATAACTTATCATTTATTTATTAACAACAAACTGATAACTATCTGAAAAAATACTCAATATTTTGTAATAATATAATGTTCGTTCTTTTTATTAATTTACTTGAATTGCGGACACATCACTACACTATTATATTATTACTAGCTTTCCTGACAGACGTTGTACTGTGTTCCTAACTATGAATATTGAATTCCAATTTGTATGGTGATGAATTAATTATCATTTGACCAATGTGATTCCGAACGATGCGTCTGTTTTAAACCATGTATATTCCATCCGCATTCTGTCAATCGCACCCATTGACAATTTCTGACAAAATTTCAAAATTGGAATAAAAATTATAAGGTAAAAAGTACTAATAAGGTTGTCTACGTAGAGTTTTCTTTAATTTTCCATGCATTTTTCTTTATTTTTTTCTTCTAAAAGGACATTCTCCTGATTAAAGCCTACACGAAAAAAAAGAATTAGCAAAATCGGTCCAGCCGTTTAGGCGTGATGCGATGACATCGGGAAATAGCTCTCCATTTTTATATATAAGAAGATGTACCATTATGGAGTGAAAATGCAATAATTATCTAGGATGCCGAATGGCAGTTGGCTAAGAAAAGCACTGTTTTACCTTCCACGAGGTTCTCATCATATAAAGACGAGCAAGACTCTCTCAAATCTCATTCCGTTCTATTGTTGTAGAGCTGAGGGATTTGGATATGGAGGACGGAATCGAAGCCGCCCAAGATCGTGCGTGTAGATGGGCTCTTGTTTCTTCCTTATGCCTTCCTTATTACTAACTGACCTTTTGGGGTACTAAAAATCAATCTACCAATTTGTGCCACTTTTTGACAGATTATTGACTTGTTTTTTGAAATTTGGGTTGGCAAAACTGCCCAAAATGTATTTATATAAATTCACACAATACATCTGGCGTAGTTTGCTTTCTTAATACAACCCCTACATGTTTATACAGCTATTTCAACATGTGTTTCCACCACTTTATATTTATTACTACTTTAAGTGCTGCTACGAGCTAAATACACAAACAAATGATATGCACTTCGTTGCTTTTTTCAGCAAACTTATTTATTGAATAATCTATAGCTGAAGATGATTTTAGATTTTCCGTTTGTATAGGCCCTTATGACAGAACTTATTTTTTAACAGTTTGGAAAAGATTTTCTCCAAGTAATCAAAGTGCAATACAACCATAATCTATCAATGTAATGTAATGCGGCTACAAATTTTCTGACAACCGGATATCCGTTCTGGCCAGCTGCTGTTACAAGTTCAGATTGCACGATGGAAGACAAATGGAGACAAGTATGGACCGCATCATCAGTAAGGAACCATCAGAAACTAGTAGATGAGCCAACAAGAGGTGCCTGGCTCAACGCAACGAATAAGATGTGATGTAGGCTGCACCGCTTCAAACCTACATAAATGGGGATGGATGGACTCACCAGCATGCGCATTCGGGATAGCACAAACCATCGATCATCTGGTAAACGAGTGCCTCAGGACTTGCACAGGCATGCACTGACGGGTGATGGAGTCCCACTTAGCTTGGAAAACCAAATAGTTATTTTCCTACGTGTAACTTTATAAGTATGGCCGACCGAGAATGACATGGATCGAACACATCGATTCCGTCCTCAAGAAAGGCCAGGTAAGAAGTAAGAGAAATAGGAGAGGGTGTATGAGAAATGTTATGTCGGTGGAAGAAGCGAAAGAAGTATATTTATATAGAAAAGAGTGGAGGTCCGTTCTCTCTGCCTACCCCTTAGGTAAGGGACACGGCGTGATGATGAAAAAAAAAAACTTAATAACTCTTAAGGAAGCAAACCTGTAAGCTCGTCAAGGAGAAAAGTCTATGAGCCCTCATTTCGAGTGTTGTTTATAGCACTCGAAATTTATTTATTGCCGTTATGAATTTTTCATGCTTGTAGGTACTAAAATTTCGAGTAAGCACATAATAAAAAAAATAAATAAAAACACAGCAACATTAAATTATTGAAATATCCGAGATACAAAACAGATGTAATTTTTTTAATGGATCCAAAACATTTTAAACAGCTATAAAATGCCATAAAAATAAAAATTTCTTGAATGACAGTGAAAACCGTCGAAACAAATTTTATTAAAAAATAAAGAGTAATTAATGGGTGGTAATTGTAGGAATTTAGTCACTAATTATTCTGTTTCTAAATTAAATAATTACAATTAGATACCTAAGACACATCATGATTGAATAATGCATTCAGAAGAAAACTGTTGTGAACCTGTCTCTGTTCTTTTTGTTTAGTAGTTTTGCTGAATTGTGGGCTTGTTTATCGATCTATTTACATAACTCGGATGCAGTTTTGAAAAATTTATAATAGATATATAATACTAATAACATTTTGAGATCGTAGGAATATTTGTGTGATTATGGCAGGAACACCCAACTTAGGGGTGGTAAGAAAAAGAAGAAGAATATATGACAAGAATCTGCTTCTTCGTATTTTGGATTAAGATCTGTATTTCTATTATAAAAGTCCTAAGAAACTGATTATGTTGTTGCGCCTCCATACAACGGTACGTCACTGTGGTTGATCTTATCCTGAGATGCTGAAATCGACTCTATGGAACTTTCATCTATTTCTGCCCGTTTTATGGAACTCTTTGCCCGTCTGCCTTTGTTTTCAATTCTGGGAAGTAATTAATTCAAGGGAGGATTTAAGTTTCCAAAAAAAAACGGATTTTCGTAAAAACATCGAATGTTTCTGTGAAATTATTGTTATAAAATAATAATATATAAACAGATTTTAAATAACTTTATAAAATTAATAAATAAAACTTATACAAGATTTTTATCATAGATTTTTTTCTCAAATCAATATGTACTTTTTAAAAATCCAATAGAACGTTTAAATTCAAGATAGGAATTTGTCAAAAACTATCGCGTGAATTTTATTCGTTCTATTTGGATATTTAATGACAATTTTATTTTGAAAAATAATATCCATATGAAGTAGAAAGTCTACCTATATATAAGTTAAAGATGCGAAACTATGGTAATAGGTGTGAAACATTAAATGTAACAAAAGTTAATAGGTAATCGAATTGATAAAGATTCATTCTCAACAAATCGTAAAGCTTCTTAAAGGTTTTTCATAGATGGCGTGGTTATAGCGTAATAATACTCGTATAATAGTACTTTTGTCTATATTATAGGTCTATATATATAGGATCAAAGTTAGGGACTTCTCGAGTATTTAATATCATTCTAGTACAGGCTCCTCGATAGTGAACATTTTAGATAAAAGATCTTGTGTTTGACGTATCATGAAATTTTTTCATATGTACATATTTTTCAAACATAATAATAAAATATGACAAAAAACCGATCCAAATACTAGAAATATTTATCAAATAATCAATTTGTTGCTTTGACAATAATAACAAGTTTTCACGGTTATTGCTGTCCTTACATACGTCAACTGTGGCATACGACATATTATATGACGATATATTATATACAAACATTCTCCCTTCAATGCCCCCCCGCACACCCTTAGCCAGCCCGGAGGGGCCAATCCGCAGGAAAACCGAAGACCTAGGTCGATCGAAGCAATCAAAGCCTGTCCTACACAAATTAAGTCTGCCGTGGATCCCCCCCAAAACCAACCCACAATCGGGGGGACCTAAGCCCCCACTCAGGAGCATAGGGAGGTATTAAAAGCTCTCCATTGAGCTCGGTGTCAGAGGCTTATTGTGCCTTTTCTGACCGGTTGAGATTTAAGGACGTAAGGTGGTCAACCTCACGGTCTCGATCTGATTTTTCGATTTCCTGCCTCTTACAGGATGCTCGAAAAACCACCAAAAAGAGCGGAGATGTTATTCTTAGCCGACAACCCCACGGCAACATAATACTCGTATGCATGTTTTATCCATTCGATTTAACATTGAGCAATTAAAATGTGCCTGCAAGCAGATTCAAGTTAAAATTTTGAAACAATAGTTCTAAGAATAAGAGGCACTGTTATACGTAATGAGGACAATTAAGACTTTAAGGAAATATTTAAACTGAGCTCATAATGAGGGAACAATGATAATATTCAAGGCAATGAAACAAATAAACAAACATTTTGTAATTATTAAATGTTTATAAATAAGCTTCATTAAAACACAGCCTTAAGGTTTACGCCAGAATTATTTTATTTTTCATTAATTATTATTGAATAGATATAAGATATTTTCTTAATAAATTCAATACAGTTTATCGTTTCTTTCTCTGAAAAGAGAATAAATATTTACTGATATAATTAATTGTACTACTAATATAATACGAGATAATACGAGGTGGTTGATAGACCAGCGGTTACGACGCCGGCTTTCGCACTGTTTCGTGCGGAGGTCGTGGGTTCGGATCCCGGCCGTGTCGACCATTTTCCGCTTTCACGACACAAGCATTTGCTTACTGTGAAAGATGTCAGAAAGTGTATTTGTGTTCACTTCGAGTGAGCACAGATTCATTTAAAAAAAAAATGTTTACAAATAATAAAATAACAAAACAAACCTGAAAAGAAACGGCATTAAAAGTAATGCATTTAATAAATTGAAATAAAATAACTATTGATTGATTAATAAACAACAATTGTACGAATATGATGATGAGCCGATGTCATATTTGTCATTTGTTTGTAAAATTTTGAATATGTTCCAAATCAATGAAAATTATAATTTTCTTTACATAGATATAAAATAATCTTATCGAGAATCTTATTATATTCTTAGGGGGTTACCAGGGACCATGTGACGCAATTCTTATTTCGATTCGACGCGTAAGATGCCTGTAGGTTCCAGCGTCTATACAAAAACATCGTAAAATTTATTGTAATGTAAGTTAACTTTTTGGCCAAAACATCCTCCTTGTGGATGATATGCCAAAAAAGAAAAAAAAAAGAAAAAGTTAACTTTTTACAATTTTTATCACATTCTTTCGTTGTCAGGATGGCTGCCATCTACATCTCCTTTCTTGCCCAAAAAATCAACAATTGACGCGGTGACTGTATTGGGTATTGTTGTAGGTACTTCGTTGTGTAAATATTTTCAAACAGTGGGGCTAGTACGAGTTTTGTCATTCGATCATTTTAGTATGAAAATATTTCGAAACTCTTTCGATGATCGTTTCGATATTCGATCATCGAAAACTTATACTAGGGCTAATCTAAGCAACACTTCATAAATATGTTTATTTATGTATTACTAGCTTTGCCGACATATGTTTTCCTGTAGTCCTTACTATGAATATTGATTTCGAATTTGTAAATTACACAAAAATAAGTTTAAAATATGTTTGGATGTTAAATATATTTCTGAAAGCTCTAAAAAAATTCCATCAAAGTCTGCTTACCAATATTAATTCTAATGTCAATAATGGTCGTCAGGTAAACAATAATTTTGTTGTTATAGAATTTTGCATAGATGGCGTTCGTGTCGCAAAAAATCCATTCCATACTAACTTTAATATCATATTTTATATTATTTCTCATGCATTTTCCAACTTTTTATTAGTTATTCTGAGAAGAATCTAATAAATCAAATATCTGAAGAATCTGTTCAGCCAATCTCGAGTTATAAGTGTTCGCACTAACCCGACTTTCTTTTTTTTTTTTTTTTAATAAAAATGAATCTGTTGTGACTCAAAGAGAACACAAATACACCCCTGACTCTTTCACAGTAAGCTACTTAAAGCTTGTGTCGTGAAAGAGGAAGATGGTCGGCACCTGGGATCGAACCACAACGTCAGCACCAAACAGTACGAAAGCCATATATTTTATATTATAAGATGTAACCGGTGGGGAATTTCTGGGCAGGCGGCGTTATTTAATCATTAGTTTTTTTGGGATATTCTTATGTAGGTTACTAATGATTGTTTTTTATTTTTAAAATAAGTTTTTTCTGTATTTTAAACAAAATATAAACTAATAATAATAGAAAAAAAAAACAAGATTGAAGAAATAAGATAATAAAAATAATAGAGTATTTCCCCTTCGGTGATGAAAAAATATCACATTTCTCATACGAAAAAGGAAAATTATAGTTTCCAAGGACGGCTGTATAGTGCTGTTCCTATAAATTGTCCCGGTGAATGTTGATAAATTTTTAATAATAAAATATTGACGAAAAATATTTTCGATATTCAATCATTCACCAATTATTTATCACCATACAAGTATGGAAAGTTTCGAAACTGACTGTCATCTACAAATTTTGAAAAAAAAAAAAAAAACGTAAAAGAGTTGTTGTTAGTATACATTGTAAATCAACTTCATGAACAGGCATTAGAGATGACGTCATATAGAAGAATTATTATTTGTATACCATGGACTGATACTGACAGAGTTAGTAGTTAACACTTAAGTAGAGATACGGTGTCAGAAGAGAGCAAGCTGCTATGGCATATCAAGGTGAGGCATAGGTGTCTTATTTAGAGAAAATATTGCCTCCAATAATTGATACGAGAAGGTTAAGTGGAAAGGAGACGGGGAAAGGGGAGAGAGCAAATGCCCTGGCTGAGACGATTCGAAAATGCAAGGGCGTAAGCCGGCTGGATGACCTCCTCAGGACCAAAAGGTTTTTGCAAAGGTAATGTGCCAACGACGGAGTGACGTCCTGATAGGGCTCACTCAAGTATTAATTTCTGTTATTATAACACTATATTCCACATAAAATGCTCGTTACATTTCCCTAATGAAGTTTTAAAAAACATTGTGATATCTTATTAAGATGGATTTGCCGAATAATCGCCTTGGTTTGAAACTATATAAAAAGAGAAATAAAAAAACAAATTTGTTTAATACGTGCTGGGCCACAGTGTAAAGGTAAACACAACATGTCTGTACATAAACATAGTCGACTGATTGAATCTAAATAAGGTTTCACGTTTCTTCCCCAAAAGGTTCTCCCAACATTTTTATATTCTCCTGTTAGACACGTTCTCTTGTGTTCATTTGTCATCAATTTGGGACATGGAAAATAACGGGCTATAAAATAACACATTTACCCCTATTCGCTTTCAGATCCGCTAAAATTAAGAATCCGCCAAAAAAGTGCATGAAAAAAGTAACTTTTAACTGACTGTCCACTTAAATTATCACGATTCCTCTAAAATGACCCGCTATTCGATCAATTTAAGCGGTACCTTAGAAAGACCCGCCAAAATTTTTGAGGAACCGCTTATATTATGTCAAAATCGTGTCTTTTTTCAGTCACCTCTCTTAAAAACAACAATCAAAACAAAATAAGTTATTATTTTCAGTAAATATATCATTTTGCTCTTGTTTTCATCACAAAAGATACGTGTATTTCTTGATCATTTTACACATTCCCGCTGAAGTTGGCTGGACCATAATAGTTATTCAAATAAAAGTGGCATAAAGACAGATTCACTTCGAAAAACGTTATTATAATTATTGAGAAATGTCGTTTTACATATTTTTTCACTTTATTATGACTGGAGGAAAAAAAAGAAAGAGGTTGAAGAATAATAAAAAGGAAAAAAAATACTCAAAATGGGTTGGGAATCTATGAATCTATGCTTTAAAATGACCCGATATTAGACCAATTAAAGCGGCACCTGAAAAGGTTGCGCCTAATTTTTAGAAGAACCGCTTTCATGCTAGAACTACCTGTGTTAACTTTTTTCTCGGAAACCTATATTAAAAGAGTTTTTCTATTTTAAAACTTGAGGTGGTTGATAGACATAGCACTGTTTCGTGCGGAGGTCGTGGGATCATTAGCTTGAAATCACTTGCAGCTTTATTCACTTTCATCAATTTTCCAGGAATTCCGCTCAGGTTGGTACAATCAGTTGACATTACCCGCGAAATTCAAAAATTCAGTTGATGCTAAATTTTAGCGCAACCGATAAAGAAGAAGAGAAGTCATTTATTTCAAATGTACAGGAGTTCGACGAAATTTCTAATGAAAACGATGTGTTTTGAGTTAGTTAGTAAAAAAAAAAACAATCGTCAACGTGAAACCGTTGGATCTTAATACCTGAAAATGCATTTTTCAATCAACTGGTATGCGTTCAAAATCTCGCAATTGTGAATCAAATTATTTAATAAACTAATTTTCGGGACAAGACACAAGAAGAATAATAATAAACTATTGCTTTTGCAATATATTATTTAACTAGCAGTCTGTTCCTGCTTCGCACGGGTAGGTACATAGGTATTTAAAAAAATAATTCAGTGTTCTTATGATCCTTAAGATCCCTAACTTTATCAAAATATTCTATAGGCTATGTTAATCTGGAATAATGTAGCATTCCAATGGTCCCCTCCCGTCCGGCTCGTACCCCAGTGACGCCTATATCTCTGCCGCATTTCAAATTTTTTTTTTTTAATAAATCAACACTTATTGTGGCATTATTATAATAGTTAGACGTATGCTGTCGCGACACTTTTTGTAGATAATTATGTCTTCTACAAAGTTGTAGTACATTATTTTACTCTATCTTCAATAGTTTTCGCAGGGTTCGCGATGTAAAGAATATTTTAGGTAATTTTTGCACCTTATTGGAGTTTTAGTAAGGATCAAAGGCTATATGAAAATAAAATATAGCCTATGTTCAGCGGGGAGAGTGTAGCTTCCCAACAGTGAAAGAATTTTTCAAATCGGTTCAGTAGTTTCGGAGCCTATTCCCGCCAAACAAACAATCAATCAAAACTTTCCTCTTTATAATAGTAGTATAGATAAAAAGAATTAATTCTTTTTTTGGACATTTGTCCCAAATTTGCGGGACAGTCTAGTTCATGAGCATCAGAGTCTAGGTTTCTCATAACATATTCGAAACAGAATTATTCTGTTATTACTTTTGCGTCTAGAGTTATTCTCACAGGACCAGATGAAACGGAATATTATTTAAAAAGGTTTTCGTTTTTTTTTCGGAATAAAATAACAAATTGAGTTTATATTTTTCAGTGAATATTGAAAGTTCATGTTTCATCCACACTATCAAAGTATTCATTTTATTGTAGCCTCATCTTTATTGAATCATTGAATTAGTACTACGTACCTAATATAAGTGAGCACAAATTACTATTTTGTACTAACTAACTCTTTCACAGTTAGCTAACAAAAGCTTGTGTTATTAAAGAGGAAGATGGTCTGAACCTGAGATCGAATCACATACTTAAAGTACGGAAGTCAGCGTCATAACCTCTAGGCTAATATGTAACAAAACTTCTATTTTAACTACTAGCATTCACAGATCACAATAACAATCCAATTTCAATCTTAATAAAAATGTCGTTTTCATACATAGTTTTTGGTTGTTATGCATAGAAATTTTTAAACTATTAAAAGTATCGACGTTCGACATTGAGATCGGGATTGAGTTTCAAGAGTAACCACCCTATAGTGGTCTATTGGGCTTCCCCTGCTTGCTCATGGTGTTTCCTAATTAGAGCTTCCCCACTAATCCCAGGCGCTTCAGGAAGTCCAGCATTAGGAGCGGATCCAACGCGGCAAAGTCCTCCACCTCTATCCTATGTTTATCAAAAGTTCTAGCTGTCGCATAAACTTCTGTATCGCAGTCTGTAAGTAGATGGTCAGGCGTTTCTACCCCGTATTCGCAATATCTACAGGTTCCATCATCCTCGAGTCCCAGCTTCCTCAGGTGTTCCCTAAGTTTACAGTGACCCGTTAATAAATTTTTTACGGTTTTAAGATCTATTTTACATAGGCTCAAACATATTTTGATTCTTCTGAAGTTAAAACCGCCAAGCAGTTCCTTAGTTTACCCGAGTCAACCACCAAGCAGTTCCTTGGTTTACCCGAGTCTGGGATGGTTGTTTACCGGTAAATGATAATTAAAATAAAAGTGGTATTTAAAAATTGATACCGTTTTTTCGAGCTTGATAAGGAATGAATGTCTCTTCGTGACTAAATCGGCATTGGACTTTATCTGTTAACAATAAAAAAAGCTATAAGTACATTCTACAAAACACACATTTCAAGAAAACTTGGAAAGCTTAAATACAAAGCTGCCAATTCGGTAAACCATTTGATTTAAATAAAATTTGTGGGGGTTTTGTGGAAAGGAACTTCCATAAGCGCCATGTGCGATATTAAAACATGGAAGCCTCAACTCAGAAACCGCAATGTCTGCGTGTGTTACGATAATAAAACATCGTGTACTGCCAGTTGACATTAAGTTATTGATTAGAATAAAACTTACAGAAGTACTTTAAATGATATTCTTAATGTAAATCTTTGTGGAGGTTTCTAGAATTTGTGAACTTGGTGAAATGGTTGAATGTAAAAAAAATCTTTCTGAAAGTTCGAAAAAATTCCATAAAAAATCTGCGTAGGTACCAATATGTTTGATGTCAATGGTTGAATTAGTTAAAACATATAAACATTTCAATAGAATTCTATTGATTGTTTCACTATATCTACGATTTAGCAAACATCAGCTGTTGTTACCCATATAAGGATACCAGCAAAAGGATCGCTGGTAAAAGAAAAAAAAACACAGGAAGAGCAATCTTTTCTTTATGTTAGAAAGTGAATATGTTCCAACATATTGTTTACACATGTTCCAAAAGGTTCTGAGATCCTTCCCCTCGAATAAACCTCAGGCATACACCGGATATTATTGTTAAATGTCCTTCTATTATTATACTTAATAGAGACTTGGGATTTCGTGTTTATCTTATCTCCTCACATCCATTGCCTCAGGATTACATCTTACAAGGATTTTACAGAGATCTTGGTTAAGGCATAATTGATTTCAACAGTGGCGGACTTAGAAACTGATATTAATCTTGATATATTACAACTAGTTTTTTAAAGGCGCCCGTGGCGCCCACCTATGGCCTTTTTATGCAAACTTTACTTTCTCATAGCATAGCTGTGAGCATTCACATGTGAGACTTCAAAATACTTGGTTGATTCAACTCTTTATGAAAGCTCAAATACCTACAACTTAAACTTTTAATTACAAACTGTACATTCAAATAGCTTTTGGCATGTGGGTATTTACTGATTTGATTGATTAAACTTTTTCATGTAAACTTTGCATTCGTATTGCCGAATTCTTGATTAATTGAATTCTTCATGAAAACTCAAAAAATAACGTGAACTTTTTATAACAAAGTTTACATATGTATGGCTTTTCAACGTGATGAATTCACATGAAAATCTTTAAAAAATTACTCTAGGTGTGTAAACTTTTTATTGAAAACATGGCATTCGTATGGTTTTTCTCCGCTATGATCTCGTGTGTGTGGATTAAAGATTCGTGATTTGGTAAACTTTTTCATGGAAACTATGTTTTCTTATGGCCGAATTCATTTGTGTGACTGTAAAGCACTCGATGATAGATTATAACTATTCATGATAATATACTTAACGATTTATAAAAATGCAAAAAAAAACTTTTATTACACACATTGCATTAGCAAGGGTTTTCTTGGCAATGAAATCGCGTCTGTGACTTAAAGATCTGATTTGGTAAACTTTTTCATACAAATTATGCTTTCTTTTGGCCGAATTCATATGTCAGACTTTAAAGCACTTGATATTTTTTTTATAACAAATTTTGAACCTTTTCTAACAAAATATGCATTTAAATGGCTTTTATCATGATTTATCATTTGATTGATTAAACTTTTTATCGCAATGGTTGCATTCGTATGGCTTTTCTCCGCTGGTGTTCAAAATTTTTATTTCAAACATTGCATTAGTAAGGCTTTTTCTCTGCTATGATATCGTGTCTATGGGATAAATTTATGATTTAGTAAAATTTTCATGCAAAGTTTGCTTTCTTATGGCCGAATTCATATGTCAGACTTTAAACCACTTGATAATAGAACTCAATGAAAATTAAAAAAAAACTTGTACTTTTTATAACAAACGTTGCATATGAATGGCTTTTCAACGCTACAAATTCACATGAAAATCTTTAAAAAAATACTCTAGGTGTGTAAACTTTTTATTGAAAACATGGCATTCGTATGGTTTTTCTCCGCTATGATCTCGTGTGTGTGGATTAAAGATTCGTGATTTGGTAAACTTTCTCATGAAAACTTTGTTTTCTTATGGCCGAATTCATTTGTGTGACTGTAAAGCACTCGATGATAGATTATAACTATTCATGATACTAAAACTATTTATAAAAATGCAAAAAAAAACTTTTTATTACACACATTGCATTTATTTATTTATTTATTTATTTATTTATTTACATAATATATAAAAATCAATCATTTTTGTACAAAAAATCTCAACTAGGACAAGCCTGTCTTTGAGAAAATGAGTTGTAATATTTTTTTATAAAGTTTATACATAACTAATTAATAATACTTAATCTAGTTACATTTTATTATTTATTTATATCTACTTATATATGAGGTGGCATATTTTAATTACATATATATCTCTTATACTAAGTTCCTTCTACTTATTGGCATTTTCTTTTACATTTTTTTTTAATAATAATTTGGATAATTAAATTGGCATTCTTATCCATTTTAGTAACACGAATCAAGATACACTGAACAAATTTTTATAAAATACGTACCTACACATTTAATGAGATTTACGGAAATATAAGTTACATTTTCTATAGACATACATTTTATTCTTATCATTAGTAGCATTAGTAAGAGTTTTCTTGGCAATGAAATCGCGTCTGTGATTTAAAGATCTGATTTGGTAAACTTTTTCATACAAACTATGCTTTCTTTTGGCCGAATTCATATTCACGACACAAGCTTTAAGTAGCTTACTGTGAAAGAGTCAGGGAGTGTATTTGTGTTCACTTTGAGAAGCACAGATTCATTTAAAAAAAAAATAAAAAAAATATGTCAGAATTTAAACAAATTTTGAACTTTTTCTAACAAAATATGCATTTAAATGGCTTTTATCATGATTTTATCATTTTGATTGATTAAACTTTTTATCGCAATGGTTGCATTCGTATGGCTTTTCTCCGCTATGAGTTCACAAACTTTTTCCGGCTGTGCGTAAAAGTTTCCTGATTTGTCAATTTTTTGGCCGAATTCGTAAGTGATACTTTACAGCACACGGTTGATTGAACTATTTATGCAAACTTAAAAATGAAATTAAACTTTTTATTGCAAACTTACCATTCAAATAGCTTTTAGCATGTCATTGGTTGTTTAAATTATTTGATTGATTGAACTTTTTATTGCAATTATTGCATTCGTATGGCTTTTCTCCGCTATGAGTTCGCATGTCATTCTTTAAATTACTTGAAACCGCAAACTTTTTATTGCACTCATGGCATTAGTAAGGCTTTTCTTCACTATGAACTCCCGCTGTGCGTAAAAGTTTCCTAATTTGGTACACTTTGCTTTCTTATGGCTGACTTCCCATGTGAGTTTTTATAACCCAAAAAATTGTTTTTCTCTACGTCAAGACCTTTGAAAAAGTGCTCAGCCACCAGGCATAATAATATCATTATGTTACTGTCAGTTGTCACTGCTGTCAGCTATATTGTATTAGAAGGGTAACCTAGTATGTACGGGGAACCAGATTCGCACCAATAGAATCCTTGCATAAAGTGCGCATGCGTGACACTAACAGTAGATATTAAAGTTTTTCGGCATCGCTATCAAGTTCACAATGGTCCTACGGTTATAGTCGCCGCCGTTGGTATTGATGGTTGTTGGTTCGAATCCCAGTGGGGGCGGACCTTTTTTTTCGTTTTTTTTTTCTATTTATCCGTTTTTTTTCTGTGAAAGATGTCTAAAGTGTATTTGTGTTCACTTTGGCTGAGCCAAATTCATAAAAAAATAGGTTAGGTTAGGTTAGAACATAATTATTAAGGGGGGTTTGGGGGGCAGAGCCCCCCATACATCTTCGCACACACCCCCGAATCCATTTTACCCTCTGCAAACCGAATATATTTGAATTTTAGGCGCATTTGAATTGTTGACGCCATTTGAATTTTTAGCGCGAATCTGGTTCCCTGTACATACTAGGCTACCCGTATTAGAAGAACAATATTATTATTTGTCTTTAGTTGCGAGTGGCGCGCCATCTAGCGGCGTTAATGACATCAGTCAGTCAGTCAGTGAGTCAGTGTTCAAGGCAAATATTATATAGATTTGCCGTGAGGTTGCCGGCGAAGAATAGCAACTCTGCTCTTTTTGCTGATTTTTCGAGCATCCTGTAAGAGGCAGGAAATCGAAAAATCAGATCGAGACCGTGATGTTGACCACTTCACGTCCTTAAATCTCAACTGGTCAGAAAAGGCACAATGAGCCTCAGACGCCTTCAAGCGCAATAGAGAGCTCTTGATGCCTCCCTATGCTCCCGAGTGGGGCTTAGGCCCCCGCATTGCTGGTTGGTGTGGGGGTAGTTCGCGGCGGGCTTGATTTGTCCGGGGCCGGCTTTTTGGTTTGATTGCTTCGATCGAGCTAGGAGGTTGGTTTCGTGTGGGTCGGGTTTGCTGCGGATTGGTCTCCACCGGGCTGGCTTGCGGTGTGCGGGGTGCCTTAAAGGGAGAATGTATGTATGTATATTATTATTTAACTGTGACAGTTTTGCTTATGTGTGGTATGCTTAAGTTGGCTAAAAAACACCCTTTGGGTTATGTCGGCCCTTTGACTCTTCTTATTTTCAAAATGGTAATTTTACTGTGTCAATAAAGTTTTATGTACTTAATTATTACAATTTGTTCATGCTTTTAATAAAAACTAGTGTTCGGCAAGTGCTCAAAATTCGAATACCTATATAACTAATTAAGATTATAATTTTAAACATTATAATGATTCCTTTGTCAAAGACAGAGCGAGCGCTATTTCATAATTTTCTTTCAAAAATAATAACATGGATACTATTGGATACGTCAAATTTGAAATGTTGATAATATGTACAAAGTTTTTTTTATGGTTATTTGATACAAAAAAATATTAATCTATTCTCAATTTGACCACAGATAAACAAAAGATCTGTGTCAAATAATGTCAAATACATCGAAGTGTGTGTGAGTATGAAATGCATAATATTACTGTAGTGTTCGTAGTGTTTTTTTATTGATATAATCTTTTTTAATGCATGAGTTTAAAAAAATATTAGCATTTGCCACCCCTTCTCTATATAAGTGCGCGAAATTTCGTACTCCGCAATTTTCGTAAAAATAGTCACAAAGTTTTTCCTTCACGTATTCAGATATAGATAAAAGGAATTTTGAGATAATTTACTAGAATTTATTTATTTACTAGAAATCACATTTTCATCTGTGCTTACATAAGTTATACTAATTAACATTACAAAAAATAAATAACAGGAAAACGCTACCTCACTAGGTGTAAACCTGTATCGAGGATAGCTAATGCAATACAATATACAATAGAAAAAATAATCAATAACAATAATACAATAAGTAAATTAGAAATATAACAAGTTAAGTCATAAAAAAATAGAAATAGTCAAGAATATTAAATAGATTGAAACCATTAGAAAAGATGTATTCAAGATGTAAACGACAACAATAAAACAAGTAAATTAGAAATATAGCAAGACAAATAACAAAACAATAAAAATAGAAATATTCAAGAATATCAAATAGATTGAAACCATAAGAAAAGATGTATTCAAGATGTAAACGACAACAATAAAACAAGTAAATTAGAAATATAGCAAGACAAAAAACAAAACAATAAAAATAGAAATATTCAAGAATATCAAATAGATTGAAACCATAAGAAAAGAAATATTCAAGATGAAAAATTATAATGAAACAAATAATAATATACAATAAACTGAATAATGGTCACAACATAATAAATCAAAAAATCGATACCACAAAGCATCAGCCAAACAGTCAGCCAGCACAGCAATGAATTTAAGCAGTCAAGGTGTAACATCAATCATTCATAGAAAACACAGAGAAGAGAGAAAAATACATCAAATATAAAAAACAAAACAATACAAATCCATGGATCATCTCACACAACTCTTTCAAAAATAATCTATAATAATAAAGGAAAGTGCCTGACTGACTGACTGACTGACTCATCAACGCACAGCCCAAACGGCTAATCGTAGAGAAGTGAAATTTGGAAATCAGGTAGGTCTCAATACAAAACCTTCTACTAAGAAAGGATTTTTGGAAATTCCACCCCTAAGGGGGTGAAAAATAGGGTTGAATGTTTTTCAAAGTATGCGAATATCTCGGAAACTAGACATGGTACGAACTTGAGATTTAGCATATGAATTCTTCTATAGAAATGAGTGTTAGCATATTCAACAATTTTTCCAAAATTTAACTAAAAGGGACGAAAAAGGGCACATATAAAAAGGGATGATTTTTAAGTGCCTCCTAAAAAGTTTAAAACTGGTTTTATCGAAATTTCAAAAAAATGATTTCTTCAGAAAGAGTCAAATTATACTATTTCGTTTTCAAAAGATATCATTAATTAGAGGGGAGGGGGTGAGGGGCACTTTTCCAACGTATATGTGTGTGTATCCGTCCCCTCTTTATAACTTTTGATTCGCTTGATGCACAGATACTAAAATTTCAGAAAATATTGAATACTTTAAGCATACAAAATTTGTATACTCAGAATTTTGAATTTTTTTTTCAGTCAGGGGTTATCAATCTTTGAATTTTTATTTAATTTTTCCATATATCTCTAAAACCATAAAATCTAGAACCCTAAAATTGTGTATGTATATAGAAAAATACAATATCTAAAATATAATTTAATGAAGAAGTTCCAGGATTTCTCAAACTTTTTTTATAAAGAAAAATATTTTTTTGTGACAAATTTACGAGTTTCAGTGCCTATATTTCAGAATTTTATAAAAATATCGAAAAACGCCGAAACGCTACAACTAGATAATTTATTTTTCTATAAAAAATACATACATCATAGCAGTACATCTCAAACTTTTCTTAACAATTTTTGTAAAAATTTAATTTATTGACGACATCGTTTCATACAATAAACATACCGACTCAGGCCATCGACAGTTGGATCTCATTCGGCGAGCCGGGCCGGTGCTGTGCCGCGGTGTATGGCTAAGAACACGTAGAAAGCCGATTCCGACCCGCGCCGACCAGCGCAAAGAATGTTACTATGCATTTGAATGGGGATACCCACAGAAAAAGCAGGAACCCGCTTTCCGGCATGCTCATTTAAATGCATTGAAACCATAGGCAACAATCTATGAGCCGGTCGGCGCGGGTCGGAATCCGCTTTCTACGTGTTCCTACCCAATGAATATATACGTAGGTAGGTACCTACCCAACCCAACTTACTTTCTACATTACACGTGTCGAAACTATTGCGTAATCTACATAATAATTCAGTAATGTATGTATATTTATTTATTTGTTTCACTCCAACTGTATGTCGCAGCATCACGCTAAAAGCGTAGGTTCTGCGTTGAATTTTTTTCTTCGCAGTTTTTCGCAAATACAATTGTGGTAATCTGAGATACAAATATTTACATTTCATTAAATATATTTTAAGTTATTAATAAATTTCTAAAATTATGAAATCTTCATAGTAAAATTTCACTAAACACGGGAAGCCATCTTTTGAAAACAAAATTACTCATGTAAAAATTACACGGAATCGGAGTAATGCGGTATGAAAATGTATTTAAAAGATTGAAGATTGATTTGAAATACATACAAATGTAATTCAAATGTTATAAACCTTATAAAATAATGATTTTCATAAAATTTATCAAACGCTACTCCATTTTGAAGGAAATTTTGACATATTATAAGAATATGGCTACCGTTGTTAGAACAGTTGTAGCCATCGGAATCAAAGTTAAATTAGATGCCTCCCTGCATATTGTGATGTACATAATTATTTTTATATAGAACTGATGTAAAATGATTAAAGATAATAGAGTTTAGGTAATAAAATTTATGAATGAAAATTTAATTTGAAATTTGTATGAACATCCATAAAATAGCAAGAATTGAACGGTAAAACAGGTACTTACCCACATCTGAATCTCAAAACATTACCAAAGTGAATTTGACAGCTCAAATATTATGTTGCAGCAAACAATAGTAAACAAAACTTCCTGTTTATTTTGGAAAAGAATCAGATATGTAATTATTTTGGTAATAAAATTCACTTGATTTATCCACATAAAAATTACTAACAGATATTAGATAATATGTAGGTATTAACGACACTATTCAAAATTCTTATGTAGATAAATGCAAACTTATGTTTTCTTCCTTATTATTTATTTTATTTAATGTTATATTCATCATAAAACAAGGTGGGTAATATTTTTAATAAACACAACACACAACACAGAGTGGATGGAAGCATTCGGTTCGGCAGCGTTTCTTGACATATCCAAAATCCTTGCAATGCTCTCATCTAGAAAAAACATAATTCTATTAATATGTGAAAGCAAAATACAGTGATAACATGGTCATGGTTGTAAATATATAAGGCGACATTAGAAAATTTCGCATTTTGACAGGGATTTGTTTTAAAAATACACATTATGAGAATTTGATTAGAATCGATATTAAGGATTTAGAAATATATCAAACTACTTAAGAACTTCATATAAGAATAAAACAATCTTTGATGTATGTGCTGCTTAAAACATTAATTTAGAATTTTTAGTAATATTATTTGTTTCAAAGTGTAGCTTTTATACCTTTTTAAGATCTTCTTAAAATCCATTTAGACTGCATAATGCACCAGGTATTATTGTTTCAGATAGACTTGAAGAAAGCTGCAACTCCATGACTAGAACATAAAATACAAAATAAACTTCAAATTCTGTCATAGTTTAGTTACACTAGGGACAGCAAATTCAAAGTATCATATTTTATACTTATATATTTACAATTCACAACTAAAAAAAATCATGAAAGGTAGGTAAGTGAATAGTCTAATCTTAATAATTAAAATAGCTTAGGTACCTACGTAGAAAATATTACAATATTAAAAAACTTACAAAATTTTCAAATATAGAACCCCTTTTGTTTTCGTCGGCTGTCAGTGGTCAGGATAATAACATGACAGTAGGTTACCATAGACGAGCTTTTTAAAATGTATTTCTTTGTCTGAGCTTCATAATATGAAAACAAAAAATAAGATTGATTTTTTCAGGATCTTTTACCACTTTAATAATTCTTCTACACATTTAAAGTGGTTTTTGAATGATTTTTTTTTTATATAAGTAAATTAGAAATATAGGTACATCAGAAAATAATTTATCCAGATTTTAGCGTTTTCTATGGTTTATGTATTGTCATATAAAAATCTATGGATATGTCTTTTTTGTTGTCAAACTAAAATGTAAACATTGAATTTTTTTACGGCTTAGATATAAAATCATTTTTTGGGAATAATAAAATAGGTAAGCAAAGTTAATTGAGTAAATATTGTTTCAAAATAATCGCATAATTACAATACAGCTAGCCTATTACATTAATTTATTTTTTGTAACTATATTTTTTACAGGATAGATTAGGAGATATTTTCAACAATAACAAGGATGAATTTCTAAAATGTACCTATGCATTTTATTGTTGGAATATCCAAAATCGGTAAGTCCCGTATTATTATTTTATAATTGTACCTCTTTTCTTATTTTTGTCTATATTTAAATTACATAATGTTTTTTTACAGATTAATTTTAAATGGTTCCCCCCAAATTTATATTGAATGAGGATATAATCAAATTATGTATATTGGAAAGTATTCAATGTTTTCGGAGTTTGGAATGTAAAAAACACAATCGCAATCGGTAAAATTGAACTGGCAGCCAATGCTCTTGAAAATTGTGCCATATGGATACGCTGTTACAATACTAGACGACATTTGATAAATAAATAACTATCGGTAACAGTACCAGAAACAGGAGGTTGGTAGCCCATTGGTATTAGTTGACGGCTACGTACTGTGTACTCAATTGTGGCTTTGAATTCTGTTGCCGACCATTTCAACTTTTACAACACAAGCATTGTTTTGTGTGAAAGATGTCAAAAGTGTATTAGCGCAATATGTTGATTGTTCTATAAGACTTTTGAAAATTGAGAATAGGTTTTCAAGATTTTCTTTTTATGTGTTCACTTTGGATGAGTTCAGATTCATTTGTATAAAAAAAATGTGTTTTGTTGAGCTGTGATATGCTAGAAGCAACCTCGGTTTCATACATTTCGTATGATTAGTATAATTATCATTTTACAAAATAGTAGTTGTGTGTTATATTCATTGAAATTAAATAAACAGAATGTTTTCATTTATTTATAACCAGAAATAAACTGAAAAAAATTACATATTGTTTTAATTTTCTATAAAACATCTAATAATATATTCTCTTGAACCATTTCCAAACAATAGATGTTTTATAGCGATTCTTAGTCTTAGTTAAATAATGCCTCCACGACAAATTAATGTAAAGGATGAGAATTCATGGATTTTGGTAAGTAATTGTTTTCAAATGATATTTCTGTGTTAAAATATCAAATAATGTGATATTTTAAAACAACTTACTATATTATTAGTGGTGGTCGTACCAGCAAGCCATTTCATTAATATTTCTTATAATAATGTATCCCATAAACATAGAAGCAAATACTCTCATAAAATGGTACATATTTCTAACTTTTGAAGTTTGCCAATTATAAAAGCATTGTAGTTACCTCCTATAACTTACCTAATAATGACTTATGACGTCAAGAGGAGCATATCAGTTTGTGAGATAGCTACACGTAGGTTCGAATCATGCACTTTTCAACATGATTACATCACAGTTAAGCTTGCTATGATGGGTAAAGGATATCAGATTTATAAGAAGAACCACCTACCGAGAACTTTTTTAATGTAAAAGTAGTCACACCTCAATGTGTTGTTACTACACTTAAACGCAATAGATCTGTTGATGAAAAAGCTAAACACAGGTTTGAAACTTGGTGTGGGCCTTAAATTCTTCAACTGTTGCGTTAAGTTTTGATGATTAGGTGCCGACGTCTAAGTTTACTTATATTTGTAGATATATTCCATAGTGAGAAGCTTTACTTGAACAATTTTTTATAAAGTTTATGCACAAAGAGGTTGTTAACAAGTGATGGCTCAAAAAAGCAAAGAGGTTCTTGGAAGCCCGGTGGTATCAGTCGATGGCTTTCGTTTGCACAGCGCACTGAAGGCCGTGGGTTCAAATCCTGCCCCCGTAGACAAATTGAAATTGGCGTTCGACTACAAACGAAGATTTCGTCAATGTATAGTGCGAAAAATGAACTATCCACTGGAACATATAAACAATTATTTAAACCAAACAAAGACACATATAAAAAGGGAACAGTTCATTTTCTTCCTACTCTACATTGTCGAAGAATTCGTTGGTAGTTGATCGCCAAATGCAATTTGTCTAGGCCTACTGGTGTTGCCATTTGCACTTTCACAACACAACCCATTGGTTAGTGTGAAAGATGTCAAAAGTGTATTTGTGTTCACTTTAAGTAAGCCGAGATTCATTTCCTTAAAAAAAAAAATGATAAAAATCTGTATTAAAAAGTCAAAACTTTTAATAATACAGGTAGATATTTTTATTTTATTATTTTCAAATAAGTGTTAATCCACCTGGACAATTTGTTAAATATAAGGAACATAAAAAGCTTTTTTGGTACTTAATTGCAGAATAATAGAATCAACATTGTGGTGAGAGCCCATAGCTCACCACATATAAATCGAGCACTGTCTTATTAACTATGGGGTAAGCATAGAGAATAAGTCGCCATGCTATGATTATGACTTGCAGCGCTTTCTTCTTGCTGATGAGGTGTTACAAAAAAATAAGTACAACTAATTATATACTTTTTGTAAGGTTTGTGTATTCACACAGTGAAAGTTCATTTTAATCAACAACTAATTATATACATTATGTAGGTACACCATACTTTTATAAAGCTCTGTTTGTAAACTTCCATAGATCAGTTGCTATAACTCCCATTATTCTACAACTTTTTTGTGGACGGGTAAAAAAAGCTAGTCTATAATAATAAAGGAAAGTGCCTGACTGACTGACATACTCACTCATCAACACACAGCCCAAACGGCTAATCGTAGAGAAGTGAAATTTGGAAATCAGGTAGGTTTCAATACAAAACCTTCCACTAAGAAAGGATTTTTGGAAATTCCACCCCTAAGGGGGTGAAAAATAGGGTTGAATGTTTTTCAAAGTATGCGAATATCTCGGAAACTAGACATGGTACGAACTTGAGATTTGGCATATGAATTCTTCTATAGAAATGAGTGTTAGCATATTCAACAATTTTTCCAAAATTTAACTAAAAGGGACGAAAAAGGGCACATATAAAAAGGGATGATTTTTAAGTGCCTCCTAAAAAGTTTAAAATTGGTTTTATCGAAATTTCAAAAAAATGATTTCTTCAGAAAGAGTCAAATTATACTATTTCGTTTTCAAAAGATATCATTAATTAGAGGAGAGGGGGTGAGGGGCACTTTTCCAACGTATATGTGTGTGTATCCGTCCCCTCTTTATAACTTTTGATTCGCTTGATGCACAGATCCTAAAACTTCAGAAAATATTGTATACTTTAAGCCTACAAAATTTATATACTCAGAATGTTGAATTTTTTTTTCAGTCAGGGGTAATCAACCTTTGAATTTTTATTTAATTTTTTCATATATCTCGAAAACCATAAAATCTAGAACCCTAGAAATGAGTATGTGTATAGAAAAATACAATATCTAAAATATAATTTAATGAAAAAGTTCCAGGATTTCTCAAACTTTTTTTATAAAGAAAAATATTTTTTTTTATGACAAATTTACGAGTTTTAGTGCATATATTTCAGAATTTTATAAAAATATCGATAAACGCCGAAACCCTCCAACTAGATAATTGATTTTTCTAAAAAAAATACATACATCATAGCAGTACATCTCAAACTTTTCTTAACAATTTTTGTAAAAATTTAATTTATTGACGACATCGTTTCATACAATAAACATACCGACTCAGGCCATCGACAGTTGGATCTCATTTTTACATGCAACTTTTTTTATAAAGTAAAACATTTTTTATGACAAATTTACGAGTTTCGGTGCCTATACCTATTTCAGAATTTTATAAAAATATCGAAAAAAGCCGAAACGTTTAAAACTGGTTTTGTCGAAATTTCAACTGCAGATAGAGTCAAATTTTATTATTCCGATTAGGGTGCGTGGTAGTTTTTTTCGAAAAACCATATCTCTTAGATAAATTAAGTGAGAAAGCTGTAAATTAATATATAGATTCTTACTTTAAAATAAAAATCGACCGGTTTCATTGTTTTGTCAAAGATTTATTTTAAGCAGTGTTATGGTATGATAAAGATTTTTGCAACAAACAAAATAATACTATTGAGATCCTAACCTTGAAACGCGGCACGATGAAGTTACACGTGCGGCTAGGTATATGCATACTGCATGTACCTTATTGTAATGCCCAGAACAGTGGTTTCCAAAATTAAAGATTATTTTTGTGAAATTAAAAATACGTTGAAAATATCCTGTCAAAAAGGAATATAAAAAATGGGGATTATAAGTATGAGTTATCTAACAGTTTCCATTCTCACGCAAATTAAAATAAATTAAATTAAAAATAACTTAAAGATTTTGAGATTTTTAAAGAAGATTTTTAAAGAAACTTTGTACATACGTACATAATAATATAATATAGGAACGTAAAGGTCTCAAAATAGCTGCTGCAAGTATTTTTTTTTATTATGCGGCATTTCCTTAGGTGTGTACAAATATTTTTTTTGATATAACTGTTTGCATCAAAAAAATTTTTTTTACGGTAAGTAGGTACAAGGTAAGAATCTGGATTGTACTACAAATACTACAATTCTTTATGTCTTGATCTGTCAATATATTTGAAGCCATTTAGTAGCAACCTCCGTAGATTTCGTCAATGTAGTGCGAAAGAAATTAATTTTCCTAAAGAATTTACAATTAAACTAAAAAAAGGTCATTGGGAAAAGTCATGACCCGGACATTTTAAGTTTCGCCCGCACTCCCGGACGCACGTCGCAATTTCCTATCAGGTGACAACTCTTCTGCCAGCTAATCTATTCGGCAATTTTTTATTGATCACACAACCCTTAGGGGACAAATTTATTAAAAATTGAATTTTGGAAAAATAAAAAGCAATTTATTTAAAAAAAAAATACTAGGTTGCTGAATGTACCTATGCTATTAGCTATGACATATACTTAAAATAATACGGTTGAGCATATTTAATGAGTTATTCAAAATATTATAAAACCCTGATTTTGTCCCATTCCTCCACACAGTGCGGAGGAATGGGACACCTATATGGGAGGAATGGGACATGCAAATAAAATTGTAACTTATTTAATTAATTTCGCTAAAACGATCAAATTTTATTTCGAATGCAAAAACTTCTTGCATTCTTTTTGCACTGCCATGTTTTTGAGGTGATGGCAATACCAGTACTTCATTATTTTGTAATTGAACAGCCTGGCGAATTTTTGTATAATAATTCCTTATTCAATTTATATTTTTTTATCCTTAATCTCGGCATCTACCAAAAATACATTACAGCTTCAATATTCCATTGATTTGATAAAAAATAACTAATTGTGCAAAAATATTCACATACAGGAGGTATGGGGTATGTCCGATACCTCACTCAATGAACTGTCCGAAACCTCCACCATGAACAATAAAATGGTAAATGACATAATTTAAAATAATAAGTTTTAAGTTATGTTAAAACAATGCGTTAATATGACGAATAATTATCGCAGGTTTAGGAATAAAACATAAAAATAATCTTACCTTTGGTTTACTTTCCCCCAAAAGGATGGGTTGTAATAGGTATACTATTACTTTTTATGTCGTCAATGATTTTTTACTAAACGTACCCCTATATACATCGTTTGACAAGTATATGAATATATAACTGCGCCAAATATTAATAATACGAGTATTGTCCCATACCTCCACACTCTCCCCTACTAAATTATTCGTCACTCGACTAAAACACTCAACCAACGTAAACTACGCTACTGTGAACTAGGCTAAAGTACCTAACTGTATTAATTGATCACCAGTATTTCTTTATCCTTATGTAGGTACCTACATACGTACCCGGTGTTATTTTTATAGCAACACGAGCACGCCTCATGGCCGTGAAAGCCAACAAGGACACTGTTCTGTTGTGTAATCGGGAGTTAGCTGGGTAGGTAGGTACCTACCTACCAATGACGTCATTAAATTATTTTTATGAATAGGTACGACTTTTTCCCAAACTGTAGGTAATTTACATACGGCTGTTATTGTGTGCTATAAATTTGCCTATATTGATGGTACCTACATTGAAAAAAAAAGACTAAATGCACGTGATTTTCCCAAAAGGCGCCCCTCTTCCCTGGTTATGTTTCGTGATTGTTTTCTTTTAACAAACTCCACCGTTTACGCCGTTTTAGAAATTTTCATACAAAATCAACCGAATTCTCGGGCACGTTCAAATGTTAACTCGCAGTACTGTAGTAATATTTCATAGGCGAGGTATATTTTCTCGCCTATTTGTTCCCACCCGGGATACGAATAAAATAAAATATGGATGTTGTTTCCGAAATATTTTAATGATGATTTTAATTTATTAGTTTAAATAAGACGAATTGATAATGTATTTTTAGCAGGGAGCACAGTGCACATTATGCAGATATATCAACGAACCGCCTCTTCGTTAGTTTACTCACGATACATACAAGAGTTATCTTCTTTGACGAATTAGAAAATGCTGATACACAGTGAATGTAGGTGTCAGCGTTCCCCCAGTTTAGGAAGAGAAACCAAAAAGCACGTGAGCGAAGCCACGGGTAACTAGCTAGTATTGAATATAGCCTCCCTGCTCACACTAAGTAACCATTCCCTGACACAACTTTTAAATTGTTTTGCCCCCTCTACACCTCTCACAGTACAATCCAATCTGTTGAAAATCCTGGGGCCCAAATAATAACTGGACCTGAATCCTAGCGCACTGTGTATCCGGAGTACCATAAGGAAACCCTGCGATGCAAATCGGGTTCTTTCCCCCATAACTCTCGCGATCTGTCCAAGGCCCCTCTGCAGTCTACACAATATTTTTAACACGAAAATCTTTCTAACCTCAAGTATACCACTCTCAACGAAGACTGTCTCGGTTTGGCTGAGGTAGCCCAAACGATGTATGACCCTTATGAGTGCTTTTTGAGCCATATACTGGACGGAAATGTGAGTCGACCGCTCCACCCCAACACTCAATACCGTATGATATTATGGATTCACAGAGGGCATAATACACCGTCTTCAAGGCCGGCCCGTCAACACGTCATTGGACATTGCACGTCATCATAATATAATGAAGGACTTAATCCTCTGTTTTGCGTTTGATTTTCAACTCGACGCCGACGTGTGAATAAGTAAAGTTCTTGTCTATACAAATATGGAAAATTTGAATAATATTTTGTTACAGTATTTGACTAGTATTCTCAAATTCACATTTCAACTAACGCAAGAAGCTCTTGTGGTTGCCAGTAGTTACGCAACTAATATATTGGATACGACGCAACTCAATCGTCTGTTTTTCATTTCAGAATAACAGTCATTATGTGTCATTGTGCATCGGGATACATAGGAGTCCTTCAACTACTGTTGCCGATGAAAAAGTTGGATGGTCAAAGAGGTCCCGGTCGAAGGCAAATATCTTGGATTCCCAACGTGAGAGACTGGACTGGAATAAAAACAGCGGAGGCGTTGAAGAAGTGGTTGCCAGCGTCGTGGAGACTCGATACGGCATAAGCAGAAGAGTGGCGTATTAATCCCAGCAGCTATTCTTTCAACAGAATAGACAACAACATCACCAAACAATCAAACCTGTAACCTTTTTCAATCATTGATTTAAATATCAACAGAATCTTTATAATATTATTAGGAAGTGCCTCTAGAGCCGTAGCCGGATCCCGTACCCGCGTCCGTAAATTTGTGTGTTGCCATATTATTACAGTTCATACTATGGTAACACTCAAATGACAGTTAATGTCAAAGCGTGAATTGGCGCGAATTTCGCAAAAGAGCAGAGGTGCTATTCTAAGCCGGCAACCCCACGGCCATCTACATAGTCTGGAAAATATTAATTTAATCAAATCTCAATTTCAGGAATCACGCTGTCAAACCAATAGACAAACTGCTTTTGGCACTGAGATTTTAATCTCTTGGGGGGACTGCCAAAGGTATTGAAGATTTCATTGGAGTAGGAGAAACCACTGCCAGGAACATTATTAAACAGGTCTCTACTGCGTTAGCAAAACTCAGCCATATATTCATAAAGATGCCTGTTGGTGAGGAAATAAGTAAGGAATATTCTTCTTTCTATGTTGAAGGCAAATTACCCAGAATGATTGGAGCTATTGATTGCACGCACGTGAGGATCAGATCACCAGGTAATTTTGAAAATTTTTATAACAAAATATCTCAATTCCTTGTGGTATTGGATCCGATAACTGTCACAATAATGACGCTTACTTACTAATTAAGAGCCTTACTATTTATTGATAAGTTTTAAATATTTTAGCCCTCCTCTCAATAGTGGATTGCCACATTAGAAAAATGAAGAAGTATTTTTGATGTTAAAAGATGTTATATATGTATAACCGCTATGATATGATTTTATTCCACAGGTGGAGATCAAGCAGAAGTATTCCGAAACCGGAAGGGTTACTTTTCAATGAACGTACAAAAAATTAGTGCAAGTGATTTGAGGATCATTAATATCGAAGCAAGGTGGCCAGGATCTGTCCACGATCAGATTATCTTCGAAAACTCGAAAATAAGATACGAACTGGAGAGAAAACTATATTATGGCAATAGCATTCTTGTTGGGGATGGTGGCTATGCCAACACACAATTTATGATTACCCCTATGTTAAATACCGCAACAAGAGTTGAAGCCAAATATAATGAGGCAATTATTAAAACTAGGAACGTTGTGGAAAGGCAGTACGGAGTATGGAAGAGACGTTTTCCCATACTATCAAACGGAATGGCTGTTAAACTAGAAACAGTGCAGGACATAATTGTTGCCACAGCGGTCCTGCACAATGTCGCATGTATGATGAAGGAGGATATCCCCCCAAGTTTAAGTGTTACCAATACCGAAAGTGAGTGGGACATAGATCCACCCTCTCCAGACAGAAATATTAACGCTAGGCAACAACTTTTGCTAGAATATTTTCCTAGGCTAGTTTAAGAATTACTGAAAATTATGTATTTATATTCTTTGCATATTATATAAATCAATCTTATTTCTTTTTTTTACTCTTTTCCCTAATCAAAATATGTGCTGATATTTTCAATTTGTGCCGTGGGGCTGTCGGCTTAGAATAGCACCTCTGTTCTTTTTGCTGGTTTTTCGAGCATCCTGTAAGAGGCAGGTAATCGAAAAATCAGATCGGGGTCGTAGGGTTGACCACCTCACACCCTTAAACTCCAGCGGTCAGAAAAGGCAACAAAATTAAGCCTCGGACGCCTGGGCCCCACCAGGGGGGGGTCCAGGCAGCTAGTGTCCCCCCTGTGTTGACCACGGCTCGGAACAAGAGCTTGAAAATCGGGACCCTGAATGTCCGCACTCTGAGGGCGGGCGGGGAGCTTGTTGCTGCCAAGTTGGCGGGAGATTATGGACTGGATATCCTGGGGCTGAGCGAGGCACGCATCCCAGGGACGGGGCAGAGTGACGCTGGCAACTATGTCATGCTGCACTCTGGTCACCGAACTGCACGGATGCGTGGCGTCGCTCTACTTTTAAGTAAATATGCCTTCTCTCGCCTTCTTGGTTGGGAACCTGTTTCTGACCGCCTGATGAGTGCGTCCTTCAAGATGACAGGCGAAACACTGACGGTCCTCCTATGCTATGCTCCCACTGAGGATGGGGATGCGGCTGCCAAGGACTGTTTTTATGACAGTCTGGATGCAGTTGTGTCCCATGTCCCAAGGCGCCACCGCTTAATTGTACTGGGGGATTTTAATGCCAAGGTTGGCAGTGACCCCCAGTATGGACCAGGCGTCATGGGTAGGCATGGCATGGGAGTGATAAATGATAATGGAAGCCGTCTGATTGGTTTCGCCACACTCCACGGACTCTTAATAGGGGGAACTCTGTTCCCCCACAAGGATATCCATAAATATACTTGGACCTCGCCTGACAGGAGAACAAAAAACCAGATTGACCATCTTCTGGTAAGGGCCAGCAACCGAACTGACCTGCGAGATGTCCGCACCTACCGAGGGGCAGACATGGATACTGATCACGAACTCCTTGTGGGTTCGTTGAAATTCAGATTTACCCATTTCCAGCAGGGACCGTCTGCCTCTCACCCGCTGGACATACGCAGGTTAGAGAGTGCTCAGTGTCGTCATTCGTACGAGGCTGAGTTACGCACCAGGTTTGCCCCCTTGCAGGATTCACACGGAGCTGTTCCAATTGAGACAGCTTGGAATAGCTTCCGTGACGCCGTTATGGAATCCGCACGTTCTTCTGTCGGCTATAAGAGCAAAAAGAGGCCAATATGGATGTCCGATGGGTCCTGGAGCCTCATCGAAGATCGCCAGGCTAAGACCCTCAGAGACAGCGAAAAAGACCCTCAAAAACTGGCTGCTTTGGTGTCTGAGTACAGGGAGCTGAGCCGCAAGGTGAAGCACTCTGTACGAACAGATAAAAGAAGACACCTGGACTCTCAGATACGGCGAGCGCAATCTGCTGCACTCGGAAATGCCTCAAGGACACTTTTCGAAATCACCCGGGAGGTCGGGGGCAGGGGTCAAAAAAGACCCGTGACGGCAATACGAGACTCTCGTGGAGCCACTGTCACTGCCCCCGAACTGATTAAAGGGAGATGGAGGGAGTACTTTGAGTCAATATTAAACCGTCCCGAGCCCTCCTCACCTTACAACTTTGAGGAGGAGTTGGCTGGTCTGAATATACCTCAGGCAACTGGGATATGTGAGGAACCGCCGACATACAGTGAGATGGTGCTGGCCGTGATGAGACTTAAGAACAACAAAGCGCCAGGAGACGATGGAATTCATGCAGAGCTCCTCAAACAAGGCATAGACACCCTTGGCCAACCACTATTAGATATATTTAAAATGGCGTGGGAAGAGGAGAGGTGCCCAAAAGATTGGCGGAATGGATCCATCGTCGCAATATTTAAAAAGGGGGACCCCCTTGAATGCGGAAACTACCGTGGAATTACTCTACTGAGTGTTCCCGGTAAGGTATTATCTCAGATATTACTACACCGCATTCGGGGGCCTGTCATGGCTGTCCTGAGAGAGCAACAATGCGGCTTTGTACCTGGAAGGTCCTGCACGGACCCAATTTTCTGTGCCAGGTGCATCTTTCAGCAGTGCAAGGAGTTTAACTCTCCAGTCGCTTGTTGCTTTATAGATTTTGAAAAGGCCTTCGACAGCCCACATAGACCATCAATATGGAAAATACTTGCTCTGTATGGTATACCTCCGAAAATAGTTAAAATGGTGCAGTCCCTGTATGAAGACTCTGAGTGTAGCGTGAAAACGCCAGGTGGTCCTACTGAAGCTTTTAGGATCACCACGGGAGTCAGACAGGGCTGCGTACTAGCTCCCTTTATATTTATAATAGTCATGGATTTCCTGTTGAGAAAGTCCATGCAAGGAGCAAGAGGTATACCGATAACACAGAGAGATGGTCTAATGGGCGAATTGTGCGATCTGGAGTACGCGGACGACCTAGCGTTGTTCAGTACGACAGTGGAGGAATTACAGCGCAGTGTTTCAAGACTCTGCAACGAAACAGCACGCCTCGGCCTTCGAGTCAATGCCAGTAAGACGGAGCTCATGGCGAATAATGCCTGCCCCGATAAACAGCAACCGATAACCATCGATGGTCACCAGGTCTCCCGGGTGGATAAATTTAAGTACCTGGGAGCAACCATTACCACCGCTGGTGACCTCGGGGCTGAGCTCCCGATTCGTATCGGTATGGCAAGTGGCGCCTTCAACAACATGACCAAGATATGGAAAGCGTCGGCGTTTAGCGTCGAGACGAAATGTAAACTGTTTGATGCGTGTGTGTTGCCCATTCTCCTTTATGGGTGTGAGTCCTGGCACCTGACCAAGGCCCAGGCACAAACAGTCTCAGCCTTTGAGATGAAGTGCCTAAGGAGAATTCTGGGCGTAAGATGGTACCACCGCATCACGAACGACGCTATACGCCGGCGCACCCAGCGTGAGCCCATCACATCCACCATTGTGGGGAGGAGATGGACTTGGCTGGGACATGTGTTAAGGATGCCGAATGACAGTTGGCCGAGGAGAGCGCTGTTCTTCCTCCCATCAGGGTCCCGAAGACGAGGAAGACCCTCTCACACTGTGTTCCGCTCCTTCGAAGCAGAGCTGAGGGACATGGACATGGTGTGGGAGGAGGTCATCACCGTTGCGCAAGATCGAGCGCAATGGAGAGCTCTTGTTGCCTCCCTATGCCCCTAAATGGGGTCTAAAGGGAGTTTGGATTTGGATTGGATTTTCAATTAGATTATAGGTTTTAAAATAAAAATAATATGCATTAAAATTTATTTTAAAATAAACAACGTGTATTTATTAATTTTTCATTTATGGTACTAAAATTTATAGTTTCTATGGAGCATTCTTGCATAAATTTTTCATCAGCTTGCAACTGATTGCTAGGGTGCTAAATGATCTGATGCTCAGTCAGGTATACAAAACTGAGGCTTGCAGCACTTGCATGCTCAGGCGTATCTTATACTTTTACTTGTGTAAAATATGATGAATTTTTATTGGAGTTTACATTCAATATTGATGCTGATACACCATGTGTTTCTTTTCCTTTGAAAGGATTTCTTCTTTTTTTAATTAGTTCAGCCTTATGTTACCATCCGTCTACCACCAGTCAGAAGGCCCATATTAACCCTTGTCCTGAAATATTTCCTGCAACATGTGCTGTCCGCTAACCCATCACCTTGAACAACTGTTCTGCATCTAAGTATTGATGTGCTATACTTTTAAGAATGCTTGAGTCGAGCTAAGCTACATGTGTCCAGCACATCTCGATCTGCATAGTAACGTTTAGTTCATTGAGATACACCACTGTTTGCCTTCTCTCGCTCACTGATCCACAGCACTTCCCTTTTAAAGATGTCAAGCATCTATATCATCTTAGCTGTTTAAGTGAAAAAAAAAAATCCTCGCAGATTATTAAATAAAACTGTCCTCGTTCCGATAGCGGCCTGGATGTTGTGTGGAAGACAGAGCTTCTGTAGTGACACTGGCCATGGTCAAGAGTAAATCATTAATTACTCTTCTGAATAATAATATGCGATTCAGCAGAAAGATCAAAGTGGGGTGAAAGATATTCTCACGAATGCGGAATAGCCTCAGAAATTTAAGCTTATTGCGGAGGAACGCACAATACAAAAGTACCTGGGCGACTGGATGAACATTTCATTCTTTTTACACAACTTGGTAATTTCAGTAATTCTATGAATGCCTCTTGAGCATAACTCAGAGCAGAAGTGGGTCTTGTTGGTTACCAAAATGAAGATGATCAAATCAACGGTGCCGTATCTTCCATTGCGAATCTGCAACCTGGCCTTCAGAGGTGTTTTCTTAGGAGTAGGGCAATGGTGATAAGTCGCCTATGAAATGTTCTGACCTTAACACACTTACAATGGAGACCACACTATAATGGTCCATAATGGCTGAGGACCAGAAGGGATGCAGGGAGTACATGGCGGCCACAATCCTCAGTATCGAGGGACCAAAAGAAGACACAGAAGCAATTTTATAAATGCTTAAAACTGGTTCTTGTCAAGCCATCAATGACTAATTCAAAATGACATAGGTATAATAGGACTACTAGGAATAATAAATCAAACAAACTTTTATTATTTATAATTCAATTTTTAGTATAAACATTAATTTAAAATAGGTATGTTCAATAAATAAAAAGTTTCCTTTTATCAGACATTTGAAATAGATATCAAATACAAAACTATTAACACATTTATTTATACATAGAAAATAAGAAACATGAACTTACTGTACTGAACATAGGAACACAATAATTATTATTTTCTACTAATCTATCTACACTGCGCATACATAATTAATGCTACTCTTTCAACTTTTTGATTTCTAATTCCAGCAATTATAATTTTCTGTCCTGTTTTTTTATTTTGTTTAACAAAATTTGATGCCTTAATGCTTGATTTTCTTTCTGCTCCTCTAATTGACTTTTTAGTAGCTCGTTTTCAAGCAAGGCATTCATCTTTTTTATTGCTATCACCTCCGAGATCGGCTCAGGATTTTTAATTAGTTTTGGTCGCCTACGACTACTCCACGGCCTTGGGGTATCTAAAAATTATAAAGTTATCATAAGTTTTAGAATTATAAAGGGTAGAAGACAAGTGTGACAGTTTTAAATCTAATACTTACCAGGTATTACAACCGCCCCAGAGGAAGTTTGAGTGTCCACCACGGGTGGAGTATCCTCACTTTCAGTAGTATCTGTAGTTGCTGATTCAGGCTCAGCAGCCCTATTCACGAAAAAGTTTGAATCGAACTTCGAACTAAACTTAGACTTAAACTTTTCTGAAAACTTTTCTAAATATCTAGTCATATAAGTAGTCTGTGATCTGTCAGATTTACTCCGACTTTTCCAACTTATTGAGCTGTCAAAAATTCTGTCTGTTAGATATATGTACATTTCGCCCATCTAAATTTCTTTTTCAGCCTTTATAAGTGATTTATTCCGTATTTACAAGCCACATATGCGTGTTTATTTGTAATAATATTATTTTAATATGAATAAAGTTGGAAAAGTCGGAGTAAATCTGACAGGTAGTAAATCTGACAGATCACAGACTACTTATATGACTAGATATTTAGAAAAGTTTTCAGAAAAGTTTAAGTCTAAGTTTAGTTCGAAGTTCGATTCAAACTTTTTCGTGAATAAGGCTGCAGGCTGCAGGCAATTTACTGGCTCTTCAATTTCTAAGACATCTATTTCAACAAAATTATCTGAAAAGAGAGATTTTTTTATCTATATTATATTATTTTGTATGCAAATATTTTATGTATGTGGTTGGTAGCCCAGTGGTATCAGTTGATGGATTTCATATGTACTGAGTTCAGGTGGAAACACGTAGAACGCCGATTCCGACACACATCGACCGGCGCAAAGAATGTTGTCTATGGTTTCTAAGCATTTAAATGGGAATGCCGGAAAGCGGGTTCCTGCTTTTGCTGTGCGTATCCTCATTCAAATGCATAGTAACATTCTTTGCGTCGACTGGAGCGGGTCGGAATTAGCGTTCTACGTGTTTCCACCCTCCGCTGGAAGGTCATTGAACATGAACAGCCTAAATTCCTTGTAGACTTACTAAACTGTTCTCAGTACCCACACGCATAGGCTCTTTTTACATAAATGATTTTGTATGTTTAATCAAATCTTATTTTTGAAATCTAGATATATGTGTGGAAAAATAAATAAGTAGGCTTGGATTTGAATTTCCGGATTAACAAAGCTATCCTCGTTAGAGCTGGAGTCATACCTCCCAGGCAGGCCCACACAACTCAATGCGATGGTGCTCGCCAACTCTGCCTCCTCTTCAAATTTCATGTCTGGAGGTGGCTGATAGGATCCTCCTCTAGTCCCATTCGTATAGTTTTTTGATTTGGCAAATCTTTTTCTGATGTCCTTCTTCACAGTGTTGTATTTTCCTTTTAGGGTTTTTGCATTTCTAGGTTGTAAAATATACAATTGAATACAATGTACAGTGAATACAATAAAATATACATACAAACATATTTTGGATTTTCAAGTATGTACAATACACTTACAGATCCCACACATGATGCGTTGAAATCGTTCATTATTAGGATCCACGTGCTTTCTTTTTGGCTCCAAGACACAGCATCGGACTTTTTATTTTCGATAATTACCTTATGCTGATTACATAGCCTTAACAAAATCTGCACTTCAGTTGACGAGAAATTATTAGATCTTTCCCTATTCATGATATCTGAAAGTATATTATAGAAAGTATCCTATTAAAGTATATTTACAAAATACTAACAAAATCATCCAAGTTTTATGACAACTGCATGTAGCTATAAAATGGGAAAATATCTACCTTATAACTTTAACGTCTAAAATGAAATATCCTTATCAATATTATTTATTACTGCCGACCACAATACGACACAAAAACACTTCACCACACTGAGAAAGTTTAAAACAATTCAAAACAAGCACGAGAACATGAGTCAACATCCGACATCCCAACATGCGCGAAAAGCTTTTTCATAGAAGTTTATCTATAATCATCGACAAAATATGCGATTTCAGTTTAGCCAACATTCAAATCTTGTAGGTTGCCATCTTGAAGATAGTTTTCAATTGATGCGGCTATCAGATTTTATCCATCACTTCATCTACAAGATAAGTCTATCTTATAGATGGCTATCATAAACATTTATCTACATATTGATGCGTCGGGCCTAAGACGATCGGGTGTTTGGCCGACTCACTTTACAATTTTAATTGACACTCAAAAATTGTAACGTGTCAAAATTTGATATTTCATTTAAATAAAAAAATAAATAAGAATAATGGTTTCAACAGTAAACTTGACTAGCCTTAGAAGTTTAATAGAAAAATAAAATTTCAGCCAATCAGGCGTCGACACGCAACATTGAGTTTTGACAGTTGTGCTATGACCGTTTCATGCTCTCCGCGCCAAAAATGGCGGCGTCACTTAGAAAGTTGGTTTCCCGGCAGCAACGCGGGCTTTCGTGAGCTCCGTGCGACGCCATTATTACAAGAGTTAATTAAAAAGCCAGTGTGAAAAATCATAAGTTAACGTTTTTAATCGATAAATATAGACCGTAGTCTGGTAATATATAGACAAAATACTAAAGTTCTGTTATATTGGTTTGGATTGTTACAAAAAACAGTGTGAAATCCGACTTGAACACGTGTGTGAAATTTTGATTTATTGTTTTTTCTTGATGATAATCTACAAAATAAACTCTGTTAAAGTGAATTGGGTTTTCTTCAATAAACTAATATACCTGTGTGTCGTGAATCTTAGAGGAACTGTGTCTTCCCGGCAATTTCTCGCCTTCCCAGTGTACCTTGAGATATTACAGAGTAGTGTTCTACCTATGAGTTACCCGGCAAAGAATTCTTACCAAGAGAGAACCAGTCTCCTTCCAACCACTTACTACAGAGTTCTAAAGCGCCCAAATTCCCTGAGATGTTCAAAGGAAAAAGCTACTGGTCCAAGGGTAAGTGACAAATAAGAGGTTATCTCGTTAAAAGATTGGTTCCTGTTTGTTCCTGAGAGGACACCACTGTTCATCCAATCGTTGGTCGTTCGAAGAGGACCAGACATTTTTTTTTTTTACCCAGTTTCAAAATGTTTCATAAATGTCGGCTCATACAAGTATCATCATCGTGACTCACTTTACAATTTTAATTGACACTCAAAAATGTTTCATAAATGCCGGCTCATACAAGTATCATCATCGTAAAAAGCCTTAGACATTAGCACAGTCTTTTAACAAGGTAAGTTTCTTCACAAAACCGTTAATATTCTAACTTCTGCAAAAGACATAAACACACTCGACGTCTCCAAGTTTTAAGAATGTACCCGTATTCTAGTCTCAAGTGAATAATAAATATTTTAACGATCAATAACAATAAACTTGTACAATAGAATTATTCTTGTTACAATGTTATATGTTATCTTGTTGCTTATTACAATATTGTGTAGTTTACAATCGGACCGCAATCTAGCGCGAGTAGCACCGCAGAGACAATGTCATGAAAATATTTCAGAAATGAGACTGAGATACGACGTTGGAGGGAAAGTTTGTCGAGTTGTCGGATTTGTCACGGTATTTACAAACTATCAACTAAAATGATAAATTATTATGTTTGGTATAATTAAGACGGATGCACGTATTCTCAAAGTCTTTAAGGGTCTGTACACATCTGAAAACATGTTTCTATACAACGGTTACTATGGTAAACAAACAAGATCGTTCTAGCTGTCATCAAGCTAAGAAACGGGCATAATATAGACTGGTGAAAACCAAACGATATGCTAATAACTCCTTAAGCTTTGGGTTGGCTGGAAGAGATCCTGCCTGCGGGATAAGTCCGACCTTTGACTCTATTGAATTAATTTAATCAGGAATTTATTTTTAATTTGTAACAAAAAATCAATATTTATTTATTTAAGCTTAGGAAATCCCGAGTTATGTGAGAGTTTAGGTAACTTTGGTGAAAGCCACCATGAGAGTTTTCTTTCTCAATTAGACACAGTTTACTTACACTTTTTTTTGTTGAGGCGGAAACCATCATGGACACCCAGCCAGAATGGCTAAATAGTGCGAGCCCGCTTATACCCCTCATTTTCTCCCAAATCTCGCTACCATCCCTCCTTACTGACCTACCAAAGTATTGCTGTATAATTTATTTCTTCTTTTTCAATCACTCATCATTTTCTTTTTAAGGCATAATCGGAAATGAGGGACACGACATGGCATAGATTTTTCAACATGATGAAGAATGAAATCCCCATGACGGGTGGTGTAAATATAGCTCACCCAGAACCCACCTTTAATCCTTTTTTTCCATATTATTATTCAGTCGTCCCTATTTTTTGTTTCCCGTGTGACCTACCTATTAAAATGTATCAATATTATTGACATTATTGTTGAAATGAAATTTAAAAATAAAATTGTGTTTTTCTTCTTGACATTAAAAAACAAAGACAATATATTATGTTTCTAGGACTTCTGATTTGGATGTTACATATTTGAAATGCCAAGGAAAGCTGTTGAAGGAATTTGTTGGTGAATAAACTTAGTAATTTAACATTGAAAGAAGAAATCGCAGAATCAACCAGTCTGTATGTCATTAAATTATTACCTGGGTTGGCTGGCAGAAAACCTTCGGGATAAGTCCGCCATTTCCACTGTCTATTTTACTGTCGCCACACTTTACTTTGGAATAATGAAGTTTTATTTATTTACTAGCATGTCGGATAGGTCACACTTGTACCTCTGTACAGTACTTACTTTCCACTCTACCTTTCCTGAGGGTTTGCCTGAGTTTACATGAACAACATTAAGTTTGGTTTTGGTGAATCCAGCCAGAGAGTGAAATATGAAACTATTAACATCTACCTACTGCGAGCTAATTCGTACGTTAGTGTTTCCGACTGTGATGAGCTGAATAACAATTACACAATTTTGTTTGAGAATTTACGCATCGGTTTCATACTTCATTTTATACTTACTTTTAACAATCTTTCGTCCTTTAGTTGTTTTCAATACTTCACATGCCTCAATAAAAACTAGCAATTATAACCTCTTAACGGCTTATGGACATATCCATAAACCTGATAAAAAAGATAGTGGATAAATCATATATTTTATCCTCATCATATTTTTTTTAATGAATCTGTGCTCACTCAAAGTGAACACAAATACATTCCTCGACTCTTTCACAGTAAGCTACTTAAAGCTTGTGTCGTGAAAGAGGAAGATGGTCGGCACCTGGGATCGAACCACGACGTCCGCACCAAACAGTACGAAAGCCGGCGCTGTAGCCGCTAGTCTACCAAACACTTCAAATTAAACCTTCTATAATATAAAAGAAAGTCGGGTTAGAGCGAACGCTTATAACTCGAGATCGGCTGAACAGAATATTATTCCGATGTTTGATTTATTGGATTCTTCTCCGTTCCGGATAACGGAATTATCATTAAAAAGTTGAAAAATACATGAAAAATAATATAAAATATGATATTAAAGCTAGTATGGAACGGCTTTCTTGCGACGCCAACTCCATCTATGAAAAATTATATAACAACAAAATTATCGTTAACCTGAGAACCATTGACATTGAAAATATTGGTACGCAGATGTTTGATGGATTTTTTTACGAGCTTTTATAAACAATTTTGTAACGTTCAAACATATTTATTTTTATTTTATTTTTTTTTTATTTATCAATGTAAACACATAGTTATTTACAAAACATAATTAACTCTTAACAATACACAGTTAGTGGACCAACAAATTAAGACCAATATTTTAAATGTTTTTTGTATAAATTAGAAATTTGACATCAATATTCATAGTAGGTAAGGACGACGACAGGAAAGTTAGTCTTATTTATAAAAAAATATCTTCATAAACCATGTGATCATATTATTATGTTTATTTTTATACAATCATTAAAATCATTACTCAGCATAACAGGTACAAATCTTTTCCGCTGAGCAATGAGAGATAAATATATATGGCCTGGAAACTATTGCACCCACTACCAAGACTAAAATGTGCGCAAAGGTCCACGCGAAAACAAATATTAGGCGTAGGTATGTCTAAAAGACTAAATAATAAGAAATGAAGATATAAGTCGTCCAACAAAAAGTCGTAGACAAATCGCTAACAGAAATGGCAGTGGGCGGGTCATGTGGCCAGACGATGGAACAGAGCAGTGGCCATATTTCCCGAAATTTCTTTTTCATCCGAAGCACCGCAATCGTTTAGTGTAATGAGACCTCAACTCCACTGAGTACAAATATTATTAGAGATTTTTTTTGGATGCGCAGAACCGAAAATTGGTTCCTTTATTCAACAGTCACGTGACTGAAGATAAATTATCAATAATAATTCATTTTACTTTCATCCGCAAGCACAAGACAACAAAACACAGTCCATATGTGCTTCCCTTAACTAATTGTATGATTAAAACATAAAATGTTTCATTGCTTAAGCTATATACAATATTAAAAATTAAAAATCCGACCGTTAGAGTTACCGACAAACGTCACAATTTGTATGAGTTTGACAGCAGTCACGTGGTACTTGTTGGAACCATGCACAGTAGCTCATTATTTCTCTAGTATTATTAAAATTTCTTCTCAAAGCTTAACTCTACCTCGTCCCGCTCCTCATCCTACCGTTGAAAATTCGCCGAATCTCTTTCACAGTGATCAACCTATATAGAAGAACTTTCGTCTTGAGAACTTCAAATGTTGCCAAACGATATACAACAGGCTGAAACTCGTTAAAACGTTCCATTTGTGAAAATGATTATCCTAACCTAATACTGTATTACACAAAATTTGATAATCTGGCTTCTAGACTACAGAGTCTAAACAATGATATTACTCATAATTACCTATTAAAATGTCTACTGTTTTGTGTTCTGAGAAATGCTCTCTAAGCGAAGTAAGAAAATCATTAATTCGGTACAATATCGGGTTTCATAATAGGCCCTTTACACAGCCGACAATATTTTAATCGTGCACATTAATATTATAAATAATAATATTCAAATAACATAGGATGCGATGATATTAATCAAAAAATTCAGCCAATTCATCAAGATGAAGTTGGTGGTATTGAAGAAGATACTAGGGTTAATATAGAGTAGAGCATAGTCAAACCACTGACCACATAGTCTGATCGTGCCCTCTGTATGGGTTCCGGGGAGCGATGGGGAGGATATACACAGTTTGACGACCGAAGCCAGGGTATGGCTGAGGGAATTAAGTCTTTCTTTATAAGCGCCATATGCCATACAACTTGTATTCAGCTCTTGAAAAGGAACAGTGAGATCTGATCGAAAGCTCGATATTATATATATATATATATATATAATTACTTTACGTTAACAACGTGCGGCATTAGGTGGTAATATTTAAGTCTCCGATACTCCTTATCATGAGAATTCTCAACATGTTCAACATGTCGAAAAATCTCATGTATATAACAAGTAGATATTTAATAATTATTAATGTTTATTTTATTTATCGTATGGTCATATGTACATCACAATATGTTTACAGATAGAAACAATGCAGATAATTATATTGTATATTAAAATATATCATAAACGTGATGTGAGGTATTTATTCATATCTTGTTATTCAAAATATTGTTAAGTCATTATTTGAAAGTTTGGGAGCGCGATGGTAAACAGTTTGAAAAACAGTTGCTTATTTGTTTATGCCGGATTAGAAAGTTTGGAATTTTTTTACGCAGTGAAGATTGATGTGAGGGATTTATTCAGATGTGTTATTCAAAATATTGTTAAGTCATTATTTGAAAATTTGGGAACGCGATGGTAAAGAGTTTGAAAACCAGTTGCTTCTTTGTTTATGACAGATTAGAAGGTTTGGTATTTTTACATATTGAATGGATGTACGGGGAAACCATTTTTAGAAAAAATGTTGTTTAAAGGGATTAGTAGAGAAGGCAAGGCTTCTTTGTTTTGAGATAGTCTATTTGGCCCTCGATAGGACAAATAGTTTGTTTTGAAGTTTAGTCTAGATCCACGCTCCGATGGGAGACGTTCTTAAATTTTGTGTTGAAGTGTTTGAGTAATTTTTAATATCCTTCGCATATTTCAATTGTACATATTATGTATGTACCTACCGGGGTGTGTCCGAGTGTGTTGTTATTAATACGGGATTTGCGTGCGACTTGATTGATGTGTATCTTTGGAGGTTGAAATATCACATTTGATAAATTCGCGTTTGATAAAACTTAGAATCTTCGGTTTTGGATTAAACCTTCTGTTTAATTATTATAATATATTATTTATTGTTCGACTGGGCTTACCATAGAGGGAGGTCGCGTGGCGGATCGTTAGATTGGACAGCCCCGTGGTAATTCAACTTCCAACTATGAATGTGACGTGTTTATTTTCGTTTTGTGCTTTTTTGCTAAATATTTGAAGGTATGCAGAATTTTGGGTGAGTGACCAGATTTTTTTGATATTAGAATTTGTATGGACACAGAGAGATGTTTTCTTGTGTGGTATTTTGTTTGTTGCTTGGTTGCCCCGCCAAGCATGCTTATGAGCAAGTTGCTCGATTGGTTTTAGCTGAGAGATATATGGCCGATGCGTTACGGCATTGTTTTGAATATTTGTGATCTCTGTGTGCCATTGGGCTTATTGTATTGCAGCATGTACCTCCCTGTATTGTTTTCACACGTCACATGTCAAGCACACGTCGCGAATTGTTATCTGTCATTCGCGGGTTACCCCATTTTCCGATACCAGTGATGTGACCTATCTTTAATGTTTATTTTTGAATCCGGTTAGGAATTTCATATTTAGAACCTTCTAGTAAGCTTAGTGTAGAATTTTCATTTGTAAAATTAGGTACGTCGGCGTGTTCCCCGAGAGAGTAATTTTGTTATGAATATCCGGTCGCGATAGTATGATATTCTGAGCTTGTTATTGCCCGCGCATAAGATAGATTAATATGTATTTTGATCGCGCCGTTGTAAATATATTGAAGTTACAATAATGTATAGTAGGTATGTTAGGAGCGCTGTGGACTGAAGATATACCTCACATGACTCTCCGGGAGAATGGGTTGACTGAATTGGACGCTCTTCAGCTCAGCTCAGGAAGTTCCCTTCGAAAAAGCAGTGCACAAGCCCAAGATGGTGAGCCACTCGGAAACCTAATGAGGAAAACTTGCGGTCTGATGAACAGCCCGCGGTAATTCGACTAGAAGGTTAATTAGTTCGCCGGTAAAGTGATTGAACGGTTATTTTGATAGAGAGATCGATAATCAGTAAATATATGTATGCGAGATAGTCAGTACAATTGTTAATAGGCAGGATCGCGTTGTTTGACTGTAGCTAGTCGTGGCATAATTTTCGCGTAGTAAAATCCTGTCCTATTTTGAGTCTCTGCCAAAAGTACGGTTAGGTATTTAGAGTCAAGAGTTAGATAGTTAAAAGAAAGCTTTCAGCCCCTGTAGTCTGTACCCCATCAGGAACCTATTTCATTTGTCTATACACACTATATCTGATAGCCGAATTTCGGCCCCCTTTTTGGTACCTGTTCGAGGCGTGAGGTCGCATCGAATTGGGCCAGTCTCGGACCTTCGGAGTTTTTTTTTTTGCCCGAATTTTGGCAAGAAGGTTCGTTTGACATGGAAGGCCCTCTTTCGGTGGCTAATTCCTCCCATAGACCTCGAGCATGCTTATCAAGGTATGTCCAGGAAACCATTAAAATTTTCATTGTTTACAGCGATTAGTATAGAAGGCAAATTCTCCCGTTTTGAGGCGAATGCTTTGATTTTTTTTGACTTCAGTTCAATATCAGATCTCGTTCAGAAAACATCTCTCCGCAATTTTGTTTCCTTGTTAATCAATTTATAATTTTCGTCGCGTTTTATAGTTTATGTAGTAATTTGCGAGTGCTTGACGATTGAGCTATGGGGTGTCACATATCTAGAGTTTTGTTTAGAGTCCCGCGATTGTTTATTAAACCTTCCGTTTAATTGTGATCATTACTCTGGAAGATTCCCTCCGGGGTGGCATGGCGCGGTTGGAGAGGGCAAGTGATACACCATACCTCATATGTGTGAATGTGACATGTTTATTTTCTTTTTGTGCATGGTGTTAAATATTTGAAGGTATGCTGAATTTCGGGTGAGTGACCATATTTTTATTAGAGTGTTTTTGTTTCGTCGCTGGCAGCTACCCCCAGGACGATGATAGGGCACAGAGATATATTTTTATGTTGTATTTTGTTTGTTGCTTGGTTGCCCCCGCCAAGCATGCTTATGGGCAAGTTGCTCGATGTGGTTTTAGATGAGAGATATATGGCCGACGCGATACGGCATATTTATTAATATTTCTGATCTCTGTGTGCCAATGGATTTATTGTATTGCAGCATGTACCTACCTGTATTGTTTTCACACGTCACCTGTCAAACACACGTCGCGAATTATTATCTGTCATTCGCGGGTTACCCCATTTGCCGATACCAGTGGTGTGACCTATCTTTAATGTTTATTTTTTAATCCGGTTAGGAATTTCATATTTAGAACCTTCTAGTAAGCTCAGTGTAGAATTTTTATTTGTAGAGGTACATTGGTGTGTTCCCCGCGAGAGTAATTTTATTCAGTCGAGCTATGAATGAGTTTACTAAAGTTCGCGTCTGTCCGCGCACAGATAGAGTTTATATTTTAGTTTTCGTCGCCGTGATAAATGTAAAGTTATAAAACCGGTATGTGTAGGAGGGCTGTGGACTGAAGATATACCTCACATGACTCTCCGGGAGAATGGGTTGACTGAATTGGACGCTCTTCAGCTCAGCTCTGGAAGCTCCCTTCGAAAAAGCAGTGCACAAGCCCAAGATGGTGAGCCACTCGGAATCCTACTGAGGAAAACTTGCGGCCCGACGAACAGCCCACGGATAGTACGTAATTTGACTAGAAGGTTGATTTTTTGTTCGTCTATAAAGTAATTGAACGTTCATTTTGATAGTGAGATCGATAATAATTAAATGCACGCGAGGTAGACATTAAAATTGTTAATAGGCAGGATCGTTTTGACTGTAGCTAGTCGTGGCATATTTTTCGCGTAGTAAAATCCTGTCCTATTTTGAGTCTCTGCCGAAAGTACGTTTAGGTATTTAGAGTCAAGAGTTACATAGTCAAAAGATAGCTTTCAGCCCCTGTAGTCTGTACACCATCAGGAACCTTTTCCGTTTGTCTATATACACTATATCTGATAGCCGAATTTCGGCCCCCTTTTTGGTACCTGTTCGAGGCGTGAGGTCGCATCGAATTGGGCCAGTCTCGGACCTTCGGAGTTTTTTTTTTTGCCCGAATTTTGGCAAGAAGGTTCGTTTGACATGGAAGGCTCTCTTTCGGTGGCTAATTCCTCCCATAGACCTCGATCATGCTTATCAAACGTCAGATGTAATCGCTTGTAGTTTCTTGTACCAATATTCAATATCTTCTGTATTCATTGCTTTCTTTGTCTTCTCTGTGATGTGATGTACGCCAGGAGATTGTTGTTGATTGTCTGGCGACCTGCAGTGCTAGTTCATTTAGCGTTACCCAGGGTGAACCACGAGGAGGCGAACTAGCTTTTCACCTCATAATTATTAGGTAATGAAAGATAGAGATAAAAGTTGGAAATTATTGAGAACAAGAGAGCAACCAAATTTAAAGACTACAACTGCTGTCATTTAAACTTTTAATTTTAGGTACCTATATGGATCGTCTACCCACTTCATTCACGATTTTTATTTGCTTTATTTTCACCTGAAAGTTTCGGTTATATTTTATACCACTGGGCTACCAACAACCACAATTGAAATTGAAAGTTCAATAATTATATTTTTTTACGATCTGAGTAAATTCTTCGTTTCGAATTTGTCCAGAATATGTACATTGTACAGACCTCTAATATATTTTGTTTATTTTGGATCCAAATTTGAGTTACAGAAAGGCAGGAAGAATCCATTTGCTCTTCTAAAAAGTTACCAAAAAATTGAAATAAACTTGGGCAAATAATACTGATCGTTGAGAAAAATAATGTAAGAGCATTCTTTTAAATCGATAGTGGGAAAAAGAAAGCGAATGATGGGTCAATAATATTATCAAGTCTATATTATAAAAATGGAGAGCCATTTTCCGTTGTCATCGCATCACGCCTAAACGGCTGGACGGATTTCGCTAATTCCTTTTTTTGTGGTGTTGGCTTTTATCAGGAGAAGCTTCTTATGAAATAAAAAAGTAAGAATGTCGTAGAAATTTAAGAAAACTCTAAGTAGGTAAACTTAAACAATATAATTTTTATTACAAATTTAAATTAAATTAAAGTTTGAAAGGAACTGTCAGTTGTTTGATTGTTGGTGCGATTGACAGAATGTCGATGGAAACAGATGCAGCGATCTAAATTACCTAAATTTAATGAGTTTATCATTATACAAATTCTTATTCAATATTCATAGTTAGAAACACAGGACAACGTCTGTCGGGAAAGCTAGTTTAAAAAATCTTTTTCGAATATTGATAATATTTTTTTCATGATGAATTATTGTGTTTGATATTAGGGAAAACCTTTTTCGGTTCGATTATCTTGTGCTAAATTCTAAGCCACCCTTATTTGCGAAAAACTCGAACAACACAATATTGTGTCGTTAAATTTGGGGAGGATTTAATCTTACAATATCTTGCATCCCCCCAACATTATCACGAAAAGGTACTCCGTTGAAGGCTGCTACAGTCCACTTTGAAATTATAATTAACTAACTAAATAGAAATTTTATCATGTGGTTACGACCTTAAACTTTTTCAATAAGGACTTAATGAAATAAGTAATAATATTTTGAAAGATGGGACGTCCCAAAAATACACAATAGATTCATATAATCGGGACGTCCCAAAAAACAAAATCGATTTAAACTTTTTGTGATAGGTACTATATACGAGCGGTTCGTTCGATGTTTAAAACTTAATTTTTTTTTTTTTAAGTTAATTTACATGTATCACCTCTTGTATTCTCTGAATTTGTTTGAGAAGCTGGAAGATAAACTTTTTTGAATTCTTAGAAATTATCGGAATACTATAGTGACATTTGGATCGTTACTACCTAAAAGTACCGAATTTTGTAAATCACGTGATACTCTTGTCTCTTATCCATTAGAGGCTATCTTCATACTCTAAAAATGTCTTCATACAAAAAATTATTTTTGTTTGTGATTTTTTACAATAGGTATTGATATTTTAGAGTGGCGAGACAGGGAAATGAAAGATGGACACCCAGAATTACAAAATGGCGCCCCTATGAAAATAAAAGACCAATTGGGAGACCGCAAAAGAGATGGGTCGATGATGTGGTTCCTGTCGCGGGGAAAAACTGGTTGAAAACTGCGCAGGACAGAAAGAGGTGGAAAACTTTGGAAGAGGCCTACATCCAGCAGTGGAGGGACGGCTGATAAAGAAGAAAGAAGATTTTAGATTATTTGCCAATACATAAAACCAACAACAACACTCCCTTTTACACACCACTCATAGGGAGGCAACAAGAGCTCTCCATTGCGCTCGATCTTGCGCAATGTTTGTGACCTCCTCCCACACCATGTCCATGTCCCTCAGCTCTGCTTCGAAGGAGCGGAACACAGTGTGAGAGGGTCTTCCTCGTCTTCGGGACCCTGGTGGGAGGAAGAACAGCGCTCTCCTTGGCCAACTGTCATTCGGCATCCTTAACACATGTCCAAGTCCATCTCCTCCCCACAATGGTAGAGGTGACGGGCTCACGCTGGGTGCGCCGGCGTATAGCGTCGTTCGTGATACGGTGGTACACAGGACTCACACCCATAGAGGGGAATGGGCAACACACACGCATCAAACAATTTACATTTCGTCTCGACACTAAACGCCAACGCTTTCCAAATCTTGGTCATGTTGTTAAAGGCGCAACTTGCCATACCGATACGTATAGGGAGCTCAGCCCCGAGGTCACCAGAGGTGGTTGCTCCCAGGTACTTTTAAATTTATTCACCCGGGAGACCTGGTGACAGTCGATGGTTATCATTAACCAACACATTTAAATTTAAGTACTAAAATAGTAGGAAAATTAAAAGGCCAAAAAAATCTTGTCGAATCTAAGACTGTTTTGAGAATGAGCAAACCAAGTAAGTTTATATTTAAGGGCTTTTCGCTATAAAAAAATTGAGAGAATTTACGGAGCTGTGGTGTGGTGTTTTCACCTTAGCTACAAGGTAGCGCCTCCTCGCCCTATTTCAACTTTCAATTCGGTTAAATATAAGTAACTAGACTTCGTAAGTATCAATCAGTAGTGAAATTAATCTCTTGAAAACCACCGAAACGGAAACTCACCGCCCCATCGCAGCATTAACCATTCGAAAAGGAGTAAGAATCTCCGAAATTCGGACGATCTACGATGTCGGGGATGTCATGCGATGGGATAGAACGTCAAAGAAAAGATCTGGCAAGAATAGTAAAAATAGCGACAGATGAAACAACATCAACCAGCAGACTCCCTGAACCTTGGACGGACACCCACGAAAAAGATGGTGTGGCAGTTAGACATCCGCGTCCCAGCAATAATCTATAATAATAAAGGAAAGTGCCTGACTGACTGACTGACTGACTGATTGACTGACTGACTCATCAACGCACAGCCCAAACGGCTAATCGTAGAGAAGTGAAATTTGGAAATCAGGTAGGTCTCAATACAAAACCTTCCACTAAGAAAGGATTTTTGGAAATTCCACCCCTAAGGGGGTGAAAAATAGGGTTGAATGTTTTTCAAAGTATGCGAATATCTCGGAAACTAGATATGGTACGAACTTGAGATTTGGCATATGAATTCTTCTATAGAAATGAGTGTTAGCGTATTCGGCAATTTTTCCAAAATTTAACTAAAAGGGACGAAAAAGGGCACATATAAAAAGGGATGATTTTTAAGTGGCTCCTAAAAAGTTTAAAACTGGTTTTATCGAAATTTCAAAAAAATGATTTCTTCAGAAAGAGTCAAATTATACTATTTCGTTTTCAAAAGATATCAGTAATTAGAGGGGAGGGGGTGAGGGGCACTTTTCCAACGTGTATGTGTGTGTATCCGTCCCCTCTTTATAACTTTTGATTCGCTTGATACACAGATCCTAAAATTTCAGAAAATATTGAATACTTTAGTCATACAAAATTTGTATACTCAGAATGTTGAATTTTTTTTTCAGTCAGGGGTAATCAACCTTTGAATTTTTATTTAATTTTTTCATATATCTCGAAAACCATAAAATCTAGAACCCTAAAAATGTGTATGTGTATAGAAAAATACAATATCTAAAATATAGTTTAATGAAAAAGTTCCAGCATTTCTCAAACTTTTTTTATAAAGAAAAATATTTTTTTATGACAAATTTACGAGTTTCAGTGCATATATTTCAGAATTTTATAAAAATATCGATAAACGACGAAACCCTCCAACTAGATAATTGATTTTTCTATAAAAAATATATACATCATAGCAGTACATCTCGAACTTTTCTTAACAACTTTTGTAAAAATTTAATTTATTGACGACATCGTTTCATACAATAAACATACATCATACACCGCGAGCTGGTCCGGTGCAGCGTGTATGAATATACGTAGGTACGTACACCTAGCCAACCCAACCTACTTTCTCCAATACACGTGTCGAAACTATTGCGTAATCTATAATAATAATATAGTTTTGAACTAGCCGACCCGTCAAACTTCGTCCCGCCTTGGAATATAAATAATATGTTCGAGATTTTATGTATAACTTTAAGTTGATTTCAGTTTAAAGTTATTTAACACAGACGACGACGTGGTCCTTATATTATTTTTCAAATAACTGTAACCGCTACATCTGTTATAAAACATATCATTATATTATTTACTATCAGCATTCCATGAATCGTATCATTCATCAAACAACTGATTCCTGTCAAACGCCTGATTTAATTTCAAAATTAGAAAAAATGTAATAATAATATGGAAGTTTTATTTTTATTCCGTGCAACTTTTTTCTTTCATAAGACCCTTCAGACAAAAGCAAACACGACAAAAAAATGGGCGATATAAGTTCAGCTGTTCTCGTAAGAAACACGTAGAATGCCGATTCTGACTAGCGCCAACCGGCGCAAAGAATGTTACTATGCATTTGAATGGGGAAACCCACAGAAAAAGCAGGAACCCGCTTTCCGACATGCCCATTTAAATGCATGGAAACCATAGACAACAATCTTTGAGCTGGTCGGCGCGGATCGTAATCGGCTTTCAACGTGTTCTTACCCATACGATGACCGCGCAAATTAGCGTTCCATTTTTATATAAGAGATAAATAATACACTTTCCGTGAATTCAGACAAACACTTTACGTACCTACCTACTTCAATATATTTTTCGTACCATGCATCCTGTACAGCGATTCTGAATTGTTTTTTTTATTTATTTTTTTTTATAACCTTTTCGGCAATTCATCCATTAGGATGATATATGACGAAACGTTGTTTTAAAACTTCCCTTACTTACGAAGACCAGCAAAGCTGCTATTTTCCTCTATATAGTCTAATAGTCTATAACGAAATATTATATAGAATTACTCTCCATAATTTACCTTATGCTTGATAATCAATTTTCTAAGTTGTAGAATTTATTTTGTGATTATAAGGTGTATTTCTTAAGTGATACTTTAATAAACAAATCAATGAGTTATCCAAACATGTCTCTTTTTACTATCCGGTATCCGGCAGGATATTATTTACGCCGCCGGAAAGACCGGATATCGGATAGTTGCCGATATCCGTTTCATCTAATAAAAAATATAAACAGTGGACAGTTAATTTTCTCCCTACTCTACATTGTCGAAAATTCGTTTATAGTCGAACGCCAATTACTTATACCATTAGAATACTGAGGTTGACCACCTCACTTCCTTAAACCTCAACCGGTTAGAAAAGGCACAATGAGCCTCGGACGACTTCGAGCGCAATGGATAGTTCTTTATGCCTAACCTATTCTCCTGAGTGGGTCCAAGGCCTCCCGTATTATGGGGTGGTTTGGGGGGAACCGCCACGGGCTTGATTTGTGTGCGGCTGTCTTTTTGGCAATCGGGCTAGGGTTTGGCTTTGTGCGGATCGGGATTGCTGCGGTTTAGTTTCCTCCGGGCTGGCTTGCGGTGAGCGGGGGGGCTTAAAAGGGAGAATATTACGTTATTATAAAAATGGAGACCTACTTTACGTGGTCATCGCATCACGCCTGGAGGCCAAGTCGAAATATTAACGACAGCTCCAACGTTAACAATTTGTTGTTGAGATAACGTAAAAACTGTTGTTCAACGTGCGTTAAACAATGCTGTTCCAAATTCCGAGTCAAAAAAATAACTCTGTCAGTTATTCAAAATTAACGTTAACGTTACCTCAAAATATCAAAAAGAAAGCAAATACAGTAACACGTGAGCGAAGCCACGGGTAACTAGCTAGTAATAATATATCCGAGAATAAACAGGAAACAATTCTGTATTAAGAAGAGGATCGAAAACCAGAATCCACTTTGTATTATAAAAGTCTTTTTAATAAGAAAATATTATGTGTTGTAATGATTGCAGGATAAAACACACCGCGTGGTTGGAATGCCTTAACTTTTCAAATATTCATCTAGGGTTTATTAAAAATAATTAGACAAGTTTGTAGAGTGGCGCAACAAGGCAGGCACAACCTTCCAATTTTAATGATCACTTATTTAACTTTTATTTGAGAAAATCTCGTATGAAATTTCAGAATATTCGAAAAGTTTAAAATCAATAAAAGTTAGCCAATTATCCGATTCCCATAGTTTCCTTTCCTCTTTTCAAATGTTTTCTATATACTAACATTAAAGGTTGTCAAATTAGTAATTTATTTTATCTGTTTTTTATTTGAAGAAATATATTGGACGTAGCGATGAATAAATGGTTGGAACTCCGGTAAAAGAAAGACCATAACTCAGAAAAAAATGATGCTTGGGTTTCAAATATGCATCATCTTCAAACACAAAAATGAGGAAAAATCGCAGACTCCCGATATGACTGCAGTGCTGATTCTCAGACCCATCACATAGTTAATGAATGCCCAATAGTTTCTCGTGGTTTCACGGCGTTGCTTCCAAGTCCATTTTTGTCAGAGTTCCTCTCTGCGTTTCTGTCACCACTCAATAGGAGAGGTGGTCTTTATGAAGATTTTCCTGGAGCTAAGTCACAAAGCAGCTGGTTGATGGTAGTATAATAGGTTTCTGGGGTTGTTGCTTAAATCTCTCTGTTTTGTCTTGTTAGAACTTATTGTTACCGACATGGGAATAGTTTTAAGATGGCTAACAGATTACAGGACATAAACAGCACTCAAGTAATAAAGTGCCATAGGTTTGGTACTATTAGCTCTCAGTTTCTGACATTAATTTTTAATGGCATGGATATGATGAGCGTCTTTTAAAGGTGTTATAAATAAATTTATAGAGAAGATAATATGAAAGACGGATAGAATAGTATTTCGTAGAGTAGAACTTTATATTTGATTCGTTTCACGTGATTTATAATGGCCTGTACACATCTGAACACGCGCGGTAACGTAATGCTGCATTTACACGCTTGCCACGGCTTGGTAAACCACCACAAACACCAACGTGTAACAGGGTGTTTGCCTTGGCTTGTGTGAGCTTGCCAACGCTTGCAACAAGTGTCGGTTTTTGACACAGGTCAAAGGAATTTGCGGCAAATGTATTAAAATACCGACGCGCACGCCAGCGTGTAAATGGCGTCCAAGTGTTTGTGAAGGCTTGGAGCTTGTGGTGGCTTGCCAAGCCTGGCAAGCGTGTAAATGTAGCATAACCAATGTCACACGTACGTTGGATGCAAGAGGAAATTTCTTCCGAGGTTGATCTATCTCAGATTGGACGGAACCGGTTGACTGAAAAAAAAAATGCATCAGGCAATTAAACCAATTTTGATAGACCACTCTCTCGAGAGTGGATTGCCGCAGTAGAAGAAAGAAGAAGAAACCAATTTTAATTACAGCTTTCGAAATAACAGTAGAAGACGGTCGTAAGCCCGCAGTGGTTTGTTTTATTTTAAAAATCGAACATCAGTAATGAATTGTTAGAGTCAGTAGTTGTTACATATTCTTTATCTTCTCGTTTGTTTTTATTCAAATGATCTGGATCTATAGAATCCCATAGCGTTTTGAAACTTCCATGTTGTATCAAACGAATACAAGCTTCTCTATCCATAATGTTGCACTGGCTTGCGAGTATCGAACAATCCGTCCACACCACTTGAGCAGCTCAGACTGAGGCCCCATTGAGAATTGGCAAAAATCGACAACGTACGGCTCGCGGTGGAGCGGCGCTCGGGCGAGGCAACGTATCCCTGAGGCAGCCCGAGCCTGGGAGAGGCATTGGCTCGCGAGGCTGTCTGTCTGGACCATGGTTGCTAGGTTGACGTGATCACGCTTGAATTCTGAAAACCAACTATAAAATAGTCGTCTTGTATGGTGCTCCATGGGCAACAGCAGTTTGAAGCTGAACGAGGCTCTGCTGAGCTGTCAAATTTCAATTAAAATCGAAGAAAATCATACTACGAAATTTTTCCCACGTTAAATCCATAATATTTAAAATGGCGTCACAGTGTAAAAACAATTGACAGTCAGATGGAATAAAGTGCACTCTACACTACTCTACAGCCAAAGAGTTCCGCTTTCAAATGTTTTAAATATTTTGTAAATATTGTTTATGCAAGTGGTCAGTTCCGGAAACTTTTATTGTGGCCTATGTATTATAATTTTATTGTGTCTTAATCTCATAACAAGTTGTGGCGAGCTAACTCCTACATTTGGTTTTACTCCCATATTTTGGGGTGTAGATTTTCCTACTGCATTGAATGTATCTAAAAACATATTAATTTTTTTAGTTAAACTTTTATTAAATAAACAAATATACATAAGCAAACAGAAAGATACAATAAGAAACTTATTTACACAATATATACCTATTACACAAAAACAGTGCAACAAATGAGCGGAACCCGTTAAGTCATTTAAATGACTTGTCAACAGGTACCAACTTGTTGATAATGGTAGCATTATTTAAATCAAGTTTTAGATACATAAATACATTTAATATAAAAAATTATAGAAAACTCATTGTTATCATTTTGTGTGAACCGGATAAATAATTTTGTATAAAATTAAAGTATCAAAACAAAATGTAATTTTTATACCTCAGGGAGATATTTGCTTTTGTTATTGCTGTAGGTAAAATCAAGTACGGTTTGTTATGTTTATAATGGGTTAACAGAATATAATATGGGAATGAACAAAGAGTTTTAATACATTTCATAAATAATATTATTGTTATTCTTCGTCAAACAGTATTTTAATATGGCTGAGCGTATTGTACAATCATCGTTCTGAAGAATTACGTTTCCCCTGGGTAAATTAACTACCCCTGATGTAGGCATTAGGGGCTGAATTTTCAAAACCTGAGCCCTAGTACGAGTTTAGTTATGCGTTACTAGGCGTTTTACAAGTGTTCAATTTTTCCAACGCTTAAAACCTGATTTAGACATTCATCGACATGGGTTGACATGCATTGACAGTTGATCATTGATCAACCAACAAGACAATGATCGTGTTTCTCGTTTAAGGAACCCAGCAGCCCTAGAGATATTGCAATAGGGAGAAAATTAACTGTCCACTTTTTATATTTTTACTTGCTCTCCCGACAGAGTTGTCCTATGAATATTGAATAACAATTTAAAAGAACGATAAAATTGACTTTTAACCAATGCAATTGCCTCCCTATGTCCCTGAATGGGATGTAAAAAGGGGGAATTGATTGATTGATTGATTAGTTTTACCATACTACTGGGTCGATTTCTAAGCATTCCGTACGAACCCGATTGGACCCTCGGGAAAGTTCGTGTTCGGAATATCGCGAGCATGTACGAATCGGTACGAATATTTCCGATTCATTGACAGCTCGGACTTGTTGCAACTTCGAGTTTGTTTTATGTGTCAAAATATGAATAGTCTTTCTCATTAAAAGTCGCTTAATTACTTTTGTATACCTGGGGGTAGACAGGAATAATGTTGGCATAGAAAATGTTCTTGTTATAGCTTAATACTTGTTTTATTAGTAGCACTTTTGCGTATTTTTTTTTAATGAATCTGGGCTCACCCAAAGTGAACACAAATACACTTTAGGCATCATTCACACAGAACAATGCTTGTATTGTGAAATTGGAAATGGTCGGCACCGGGATTCGAACCCAAGACTTCCAATATGCTGTACGTACGAAAATCGCCGACTGATACCACTGGTCTTCCAACCACTTCAAATTCTCAGTGTATTCCGCGTGTATTCGAAGAATAACGTTCTATTAAGACGGCTGCAGTTGTCTTTCAAATTAGCTTTTAGCACCTTTAGCTAACGGCCGGTTTCATAAAAAAATAAAGGAGACTTTAAACACCCTTTAAAAAATAACGGGTTTCATAACAACAAAACGACATTTAAAACCGAATTTTAGCTAAAGTACCGTAATTGATTATTATTTTTAGTTAAAGTCGACTTTAATGTTGTTCAAATTTTTACCACCGGAGTTCATAGAAAATTTCGTGGCGCTTTCTCTGTCACAAAGATAAACATTTTGTATGCGGTGACACTGTGGACAAAAATGACTAAAATAGGGCGGAAAACATAGCAAAACGGGAAGATCGTTATATCAAATTTTCTTTGAACTCCGGTGGTAAAAATAGCTAAAGTCGACTTTAAATAAAAATAATAATCAATAACGGTACTTTAGCTAAAAGTCGGTTTTAAATGTCGTTTTGTTGTTATGAAATCCGTTATTTTTGAAAGGGAGTTTAAAGTCTCCTTTTTTTATGAAACTGGCCGTAAGTGTTACATTACGATAACAAAATATATTTTTGAAAATTAGTTTTTTTGTGACATCACTCATTAGACAAAAAAACCAACCATATTAAAATGATTGCTCTCATAAACACAATGTATCACGTTGTTAGGGCTTCTGATTGTTTCAGTATCTAAAAATCCTCAAGCTGTCCCTTGGGATTACTTATTGAATATTACTTGTTGTTTAATCACAGAGAGAGCCTCAATAATAAGCAAAGCTGAATACATAACAGATTTTTTTTTTAAAAGAGAAAAAAGCTTTTGAAAAGAGGTAGTAAAATGTATGAAAATGTGACTGGAATCTATTGGTAAGCTGAAACTTGGATACAAAAGATTGACTTAAACAAGGGGTGATGATAAGACCTAAAAACGTTTTCTGCTTGTCAATCCATATTACGGAAGCAGATCTAATAATAATTTTGGTACGCTCTATTCCACGGATTTACTCCTGAATTTATACTACCAGCATAGCGCATTCCAAAATTTATACGAACTTTTTATCTGTTATCAAAGCTATAATTCAGCGTACCTAATGTTATGTTGAAGTTAAATCTTGCATTCGAAGAAAATCACATCTTTATTGTAGGTACCTTCGACATTTATTAACTTCGGACTAGGTACTTTTATATTACATTCCAGATTTTGCAATCTTATATCCAAACGTTTGCTGTACGTCCGTATTACTTTTGCCTTATGATTAGTTTGAAAACTTCAGCAGCTGTACTAATAGAACATTATTCGTCGAATATGTGCGGAATAAGCAAATCTTCCACAACTGCGTCCCAAATGGAATGTCATACCTGGGTATACGAAGTTAAACTACTATGATGATAGCTTGACAGTCCATTTGGGAAGATTTACTTATTCCATGGTCATTCGATGAATAGCGTTCTATAAGTACGACTGATGATTTTTTGTACAAGTACACTTTATATTTTGGTAAGTGTCCGAGATTGACAATGGAATGGCAATAATGTCTTTATGCCTCAGGCAAGGTGAGAGTTATGATGATGTAAGTGTATGAATGGTTTCTGGAGGCGAATTCCTGCGCAACCTTCTTCCTTACCTATATCCTCTGCTCCCATCCTCTACCCTGAAATTTTGAACTATGCATAAACTTTGTTACTTCTTTATATATCTTTGTAAATTATAAATTTTACAAGCCATGGGGCTGCTTTTTTTTTTCTTGATGTTTTTTTTTGTATTTTGTAAATCTCTGTGTCTCACATCCAACTATGCATATACCCGCAAACTGAAAATAATGGTCTATTATTCTTATTCAATGAAATTTGTAATATTTTATTTAATGACTGTAAGTTTGTTTGAGTAAAAAAAAAAATAAAAAAAAAAAAAAAACAGATAGCTGTGAAAATCTTGATGGAAGGACCCTGTCAAATATCTTCATTTTGTATTGAACTAATTATATACACCAAAATGATTTAAAAACAGTTTCAGTGTACATATTTAATTTAATGGTTGGCTTTAAGAGATCGGCGTTCAACTCGATAATCCCGCCATTGCTCCACACATTTGTATTGTATGAAACTATGAATATCTATTACTTATATTGTTTATCATGCTCATGTCTCTATATGCTTAAAAAAATAAAATGAAATAATAAATAAGTTCATGAATTCTCCAAACAATCCCATCTATCTGTAGAAGAAAATTGTCGATGCATCGTGTACGTACTGCCGTTGCTCTTCTATGGGTTTAAGACATCCGCTCTAACGAAAAGAATAATAATTATGCATATAATTCGGGTTAACGAAGATTTGAAAAAAAAACTTCGAAGAGAATGATGTTGAGTATATCCAAAAGGAAAAACAAATGTCTGTTAAGGAAAATACCAAGAAAAAATTTCAATTTTTTTTTCATAAATCTCAAATTGATTGACTTTTGAAGGTTATGATGAAATGTAGTGTAGATACTTCAAATATTTATCAAGAGAAGTGGTCGCCCAGTGCTCGAAATCCGACCATTACTAATTTAAATTATAAGTTTGAACATTGTTAAGGTTCCTTTGTCAAATTTCACAATTTTTTTTCAAAAACAATAACATCGATTCGTCCAAAATGAAATGTTGATATGTAGAAAGTTTTATTCCAATACTAGCTAGTTACCCGTGGCTTCGCTCACGTGTTACTGTATTTGCTTTCTCTTCCTAAACAATGCAGAATTAATTATATTCGCATCAAAATTAATAATAATAAGAAACATCATCAACATTTCTTTTTTTAAATATATATTCTAAAATTTCCATTAAATTACTATATTTTTATTTATATTTGTCGTTATTAATCTGTATTTAAAAAATATGTGCTTCTTATACAAATAGAATCAGCCCGCGAACTTAAAAATTTCGCTAACTTGACTGACATTGTTCTATGAGAATCCCAAAAAATAACTCGAATAACTTTTATTCCATCAAATGACGTTATTTGAAATCAATTTTTATATTGCTGGATATGAATAAAAAAATATTCAGGTCTCGAAAAGCAATGAAATTAGTGATCTTTAAAAAACACTTATTTCTATCTACTTTGGGCATTTTTCAAGCTACAGACGTTTTTTTTAACATTTCAATTTATATCTTTCACGTTGATTTGTTGTTGTTTGTCTGGTCGTAGGTTCGAAATTTAGTTCATAAATTTAATATCTTATCCTGAGCAAACACGACATAAAAAGAATAAACGATATCGGTCCAGCCGTTCAGGTCGAAATAAATAACGTTAAACGTGAAAACTGTTTACCAAATTGAAAATGGTTTCTAAACAAAAAAAAATGAGTTTCGTCTTCAATATAATAGCAGCGTCGTAATACTTCCAAAGATTTTGAGGTAACGTTTAACGTTAATTTTGAATATCTGACAGAATTATTTTTTTGACTCGGAATTTGGAACAGCATTGTTTAACGCACGTTGAACAACAGTTTTTACGTTATCTCTATGGAAATAACAACAAATTGTTAACGTTGGAGCTGTCGTTAATATTTCGACTTGGCCTACAGGCGTGATGCGATGACCACGTAAAGTAGGTCTCCATTTTTATAATAACGTAATATTCTCCCTTTTAAGCCCCCCCGCTCACCGCAAGCCAGCCCGGAGGAAACTAAACCGCAGCAAACCCGATCCGCACAAAGCCAAACCCTAGCCCGATTGCCAAAAAGCCAGCCGCACACAAATCAAGCCCGTGGCGGTTCCCCCCAAACCACCCCATAATACGGGAGGCCTTGGACCCACTCAGGAGAATAGGTTAGGCATAAAGAACTCTCCATTGCGCTCGAAGTCGTCCGAGGCTCATTGTGCCTTTTCTAACCGGTTGAGTTTTAAGGAAGTGAGGTGGTCAACCTCAGTATTCTAATGGTATAAGTAATTGGCGTTCGACTATAAACGAATTTTCGACAATGTAGAGTAGGAAGAAAATTAACTGTCCACTGTTTATATTTTTTATTAGATGAAACGGATATCGGCAACTATCCGATATCCGGTCTGTCCGGCGGCGTAAATAATATCCTGCCGGATACCGAATAGTAAAAAGAGACATGTTTGGATAACTCATTGATTTGTTTATTAAAGTATCACTTAAGAAATACACCTTATAATCACAAAATAAATTCTACAACTTAGAAAATTGATTATCAAGCATAAGGTAAATTATGGAGAGTAATTCTATATAATATTTCGTTATATAGACTATTAGACTATATAGAGGAAAACAGCAGTAAGTAAGGGAAGTTTAATAAAACAACGTTTCGTCATATATCATCCTGGCTGAAGATGCAGATAGTTTCCGCGATTTTTGGAACAATAACGTTCCGGCAACGGAGTCAGTCCAATTTGTTTATACCGCCTACGTAAGCATAATTCATGCGTTGTACCCATGGTAATTTACGCACTGGCCGGGCTCTAGTAAGGACTTCTTTAGCATTCTACGAATTTTATAAATTTTTGAAAATAAAAACACCGATATTTTAAAGGGAGCGCTTTTCTTCCTCCCGCAAGGGTTCCGAAGATAAAGAAGATCTTCTCATACCGAGAGGGTCTTCCTCGTGTTCTGCTCCTTCGAAGCAGAGCTGAGGGATCTGGAAATGGTGTGTGAGGAGCTCATAATATCCGGCTAACTGCTATCCCTTTCGTCTCTATTTTTTATACGTTCCAGTGGACAGTTAATTTTTTCGCACTATACAGTGACGAAATGATATGGTCATTGACTTGCCAGTGTTTTCAAAACAATTATTTACGATCTATCCTAAAATGATGTGAGGATTTTGTAGATAATTTTAAAATTTAATATTTTGCACTTTTACTACATTTGATATAAAATAATTTACCTATTGACTTCATAATACTATTCACCTTTTTTCAACATAATATTATATCAACTTGCTATTCATGGTTTACGCAATAAATTCAAAGCAAGATTACTCACATAGTTTTTTTTTTTTGCTAGTGTTTTTATGAAATGGCTTCAAATATTTTGACAGATCAAGACATAAAGAATTGCAATACAATCCAGATTCTTTTCGCGAACTTACCGTTAAATTAATAAAATAGGTAGGTACCTACATAATGATTTTAATGTCGATCGTAAAAAAAACAATTCAGAATCGCTGTACAGGATGCATAGTACGAAAAATATATTGAAGTAGGTAGGTACGTAAAGTGTTTGTCTGAATTCACGGAAAGTGTATTATTTATCTCTTATATAAAAATGGAACGCTAATTTGCGCGGTCATCGTATGGGTAAGAACACGTTGAAAGCCGATTACGATCCGCGCCGACCAGCTCAAAGATTGTTGTCTATGGTTTCCATGCATTTAAATGGGCATGTCGGGAAGCGGGTTCCTGCTTTTTCTGTGGGTTTCCCCATTCAAATGCATAGTAACATTCTTTGCGCCGGTTGGCGCTAGTCAGAATCGGCATTCTACGTGTTTCTTACCCTATGAGAACAGCTGAACTTATATCGCCCATTTTTTTGTCGTGTTTGCACGGAATAAAAATAAAACTTCCATATTATTATTAGATTTTTTCTAATTTTGAAATTAAATCAGGCGTTTGACAGGAATCAGTTGTTTGATGAATGATACGATTCACGGAATGCTGATAGTAAATAATATAATGATATGTTTTATAACAGATGCAGCGGTTACAGTAGTTAAAAAGGTAATAATGAATTGTATCATTATACTAATTCAAATTCAATAATATAAGGACCACGTCGTCGTCTGTGTTAAATAACTTTAAACTGAAATCAACTTAAAGTTATACATAAAATCTCGAACATATTATTTATATTCCAAGGCGGGACGAAGTTTGACGGGTCGGATAGTTCAAAACTATATTATTATTATTATAGATTACGCAATAGTTTCGTCACGTGTATTGGAGAAAGTAGGTTGGGTTGGGTATACCTACCTACGTATATATTCATACACGCTGCACCGGACCAGCTCGCGGTGTATGTATGTTTATTGTATGAAACGATGTCGTCAATAAATTAAATTTTTACAAAAAAATTTAAGAAAAGTTTGAGATGTACTGCTATGATGTATGTATTTTTTATATAAAAATAAATTATCTAGTTGTAGCGTTTCGGCGTTTTTCGATATTTTTATAAAATTCTGAAATATAGGCACTGAAACTCGTAAATTTGTCATAAAAAAAATATTTTTCTTTATAAAAAAAGTTTGAGAAATCCTGGAACTTCTTCATTAAATTATATTTTAGATATTGTATTTTTCTATATACATACACAATTTTAGGGTTCTAGATTTTATGGTTTTCGAGATATATGGAAAAATTAAATAAAAATTCAAAGGTTGATAACCCCTGACTAAAAAAAAAATTCAAAATTCTGAGTATACAAATTTTGTATGCTTAAAGTATTCAATAGTTTCTGAAATTTTAGGATCTGTGCATCAAGCGAATCAAAAGTTATAAAGAGGGGACGGATACACACACATACACGTTGGAAAAGTGCCCCTCACCCCCTACCCTCTAATTAATGATATCTTTTGAAAACGAAATAGTATAATTTGACTCTTTCTGAAGAAATCATTTTTTTGAAATTTCGATAAAACCAGTTTTAAACTTTTTAGGAGGCACTTAAAAATCATCCCTTTTTATATGTGCCCTTTTTCGTCCCTTTTAGTTAAATTTTGGAAAAATTGCCAAATACGCTAACACTCATTTCTATAGAAGAATTCATATGCCAAATCTCAAGTTCGTACCATGTCTAGTTTCCGAGATATTCGCATACTTTGAAAAACATTCAACCCTTATTTTCACCCCCTTAGTGGTGGAATTTCCAAAAATCCTTTCTTAGTGGAAGGTTTTGTATTGAGACCTACCTGATTTCCAAATTTCACTTCTCTACGATTAGTCGTTTGGGCTGTGCGTTGATGAGTCAGTCAGTCAGTCAGTCAATCAGTCAGTCAGTCAGGCACTTTCCTTTATTATTATAGATTAAGTACCTAATCTTTTCTCAATTTGTTCACGTATAAACAAAAAATATTTGCGTCTGTGTCAATGACAAATACATCGAAATGTGTGTGAGTGTCAAATACGTAATATTTCAATAGTGTTTGTAATGTTTTTTCATTTAATTTACTTTTTATACATTATAACATATTACCATTTTTGCCACTCCTCTACACAAACTATATAAGTACTAACTCATCCGTCCGCGCATTTTTCATAAGAATGCTCACAAAGTTTTTGCTTCACTTATTAATATGTATATATATATTATATTATATTGATACCTATTTCATGAATAGTGTTAAAAATAGACTCGAAACGGATAAAAAATCTTTCTTAATAGCAAAATATTATTAATATCCAGAGTTTCACTGCCCTCCGTGTGACCAAGTGTTAATAACATTTAACGATATTAAATTTGCAATTCAATAGAACTATTGATAATTTCAACCCGTGCTTCAAATGTGTACTGTAATGAGATATGTTTGTCCAAACACAATTTGAACATGACACATACAAGGACGGAAAGGTATGTATGTACATATATAACTATAATGCGTATTCCAAAAGGTTTCTACTGAGAATAGATCAAAGTAGTCTATTTCGATGTGGGATATGAATAAATTATACAGGGAATTTTGTGGGAAAGATTTTGGTATAATTTCAGGGTAAAATATTTTTGAAAATAGATCTATTTTGGTATTCTACAAATATCACTATTTTATTAACTTCCCGTCTCTCCAAAAGATCACCACAATTATTTGTCTTTAAGCTGTTTGGCATGTGTTTATTACCCATTATCCTGTATAGGTGTTACTCCTGACTAAAGCGCAGGCTCAAAAAGTATCTGAATTTGAATCGAAGTGTCTCAGGAGAATCTTGGGTATAAGATGGTATCACCGCATCACGAATGATGCTATAAGCGTGCCGGCGTACCCAGCGTAGGCCCATCCATTATACCATTATAGAGAGGAGATGGACATGTGCTTAGGATGTCGTAAGACAGTTGGCAGAGGAGAACTCTGTTCTTGTGACCCAGCAGGGTCCTGAAGACGATGAAGACCCCCTCATTCCGTGTTCCACTCCTTCGAAGCTGGGCTGAGGGATTCGCACATGGTGTAGGAGGTCATATACATAGCGCAAGATCGAGCGCTATTGAGAGTTCTTGTTGCCTTTCTATACCCCTAGATGGGATGTAAAGGAAGTTTCCATTCGATGTCTTGAATTAGAATTAGATATTTTTTGATAACGAAACAAAAAGATAATTACGAATTAGAACGTCATATTTTTTTAAAGAAAATGATTTGGGTTGAAATATATATAGTCCCTGTATAAGAAATTGAATGAGAAAATAGAACAAGTTATGTATGGTCACAACTAAACTTTCCCACTGTAAGGTTGGTAATGTACTTCAGACAATACAAAAATATTATTATTTGTTAACACATATTATGTTGTACCTATACGTAGTCCTAAGGTTAGGGGTGACTTCATCATTATATCTTTAGAAATACATAATATTATTATATAAGTAAGTGGTTGGTGGATGATTTCTTCTCTAAAGTTCTTGAAGTGCAGAATGACTAAAATAGCGAGATTAACTATAGGTACTACGTACTTTTATTGAATCAAAAATTTTACGTGCGAGGCGCTGGGCGGCACGCAAGGAATAAAATCAAAATCTCGAAGCGTTTCTATTCAGTACATATTATTATGACAGATGGTTGTTCCTACCAAAGTCACGTGACCTTGTATGCAGCTTCTGCAGATAGCCTCTTACTCCTCAATTAATCTAATTTTGTCAAAATTATCGGGAAACTAAAACCCAGTTTGTAGAGTATTGGTTTAGTCACTGCCTTAACCCCGTTAGCACACCTCCGCTGCGGATTAGCCGAAGCGACGACGGTCACATTTGTCAGTTTCTGCGCGCCATGTTGAGAGTGAGATAGCATGCTCAAACCCGTACTGTTTTCTATATATTCATCTCTCTCTTGCGGTGTTTCGCCATAGATTACTTCAAATTGTATTCACATCTCCGCCTGATATTTCGCGGATCCGTGTGTTTCGCATTCCGCCCGCTTTTGAAGTTGTCAAAATCGACAGAATTTTGGAGCGAAATTGAAGCGAACGTCATGTTTTCCATAGAAATCAAAGATGGAAAACGTTAATTGCGTTTTGTTGTGGGATGGTTTGCAGAAGTTGGATGTGCATATTTTCTAAATTGTAAGTAAAAACGTTGTTAATGTTGTAATATTTAAAAATATAAATGAAATGTGAAATAATATTGTGGTTTTAATTATTTATATTTCCCAACAAAACATAACCATAGAATACTTACTAATATGCATTTTTCTCTTTCGCTACTCGTTTACCCGCTAGTGTACTAACACTACCTGCGATTTCGCTTTCTGCAGTTCCATGTGCCGCGATTCGCGGCGGAGGTGTGCTAACAGCCTAAGTGTCGAAAGTTTTTGGTACTCTCTACAAAAAATTGCATAATTCATCAGGTAGGTATATTTTGATGCAAAGTATCCTTAAGTTTCAATTATTTTAACGAATGCATAAAAACTAATCACTCCAAACAATTCATCACTGATATTCGATTTTTAAATAGAATAGTCCACTACGGGCTTACTACGACCGTCTACGACTGTTATTTCTTAGTGTGACCACTTTTTAACATTAACAATGTTGACCATAAGGTTGCAATGTTTTAATCTCCGAAACTCCCAATCACGAGAATTCTCGACATGTTCAATATGTCAACAAATCCGATGTATAGGTACAATAAGTAAATATTTAATAATTAATGAGATAAAAAGATATGACGAATGAGATATAACTAATGACATGGTCCGATCATATCGGTTCAGTCTTAGAGGAGGGCTAAGTCAGGAGCAAAAGGAATAGAAGAGCATGTATGCGGAATGTTTTGCGTTTGGAAGAAGCGAAAGAGGTTTTTTTGGATAGGAAATAATGGAAATCCGTACTCTCTGCCTACCCCCTTCGGGAAACGGCGTGATGGGTAAAAAAATAAAGAGATAAAAGTCGGAAATTATTACGAACATGAGAGCAATCAAATTTTCAGACTGCAACTGCTGTCATGTATTTGGCTCCATGATATGACTAGTTCTAAACTTTTTCGTGAATTACGCTGCTGAAATAAGTTCATGTGGAAGAACTATTTAAGAATATTTTTGATTTAAGTTGTTACTCAAAATGTTGTTAAAAACCAGCTGATAGAAAAAGCAGTTTGTAACATATGCTGTGCTTGGATTTTCCAATTTACATCATTTACTCCGGGCAGGAAGCGTGGGTGAATCAAGTAAGTAAGTAGGTACTGCATTACATATCTCAGGTGTTAAGTATTCCATTGGTGTGAAAGTATGTAGAAGTGCTTCGTAAGCGAGTTCAGATATATAAATGGTCTTAAACAGCAGTTTAATGTATATGAAGTGTTCGTTTAGTGGAATGCAAGAGTTTAATCTGGCTGAAACACTCACTAAACTATGTACTATGTACTTAACAGATAGGTGCGTTTGATGAAAGTTTATCGTTATCAAGTGACAGAACTTTAATAGTTAGTTATTTGATGACATTAAGGACCCTCGAATACTAGCAAATTGTTTAAAGCAACTATTTAAATGCTTTGAAAAAGTTCATACGAAAACGCCGAACTAAAAAGTCGAGGCCGCATTCAATTCCCTGCGTTCCATTGGAAGCAACTTAATAGTTGCTTTAAAAAAGTTGACAGTGCATGGGAGCCATAAGTACAGTAATGTGTGAATTAATGAAAAAATAATATTCGGATTATGTTTAAATTTGTTTAGAACTACAGTTTCCTCACTCTTCTGAATTAAAAGTGCCAGCTCTTTCAGTTTGTACAATAACAAACAAAGTTTAGAAATTGAATATATTTTTCGTTATACGGTGCCCAGAATATACGATGAAGCGGAAGACCAGTGGGATTTGTACAGGTTTCGAACGATTCGATCATTTTGTATGGCGATTTCTTTCGATGATCGTTTTGATATTCGATCATCGAAAACTTGTACTAGGGGTGCAGAGATAGAACACAACAGTCTTATTTATAAAAAAATCGGTGAACCTCGATTTCGTCTGAATCACCGATCAATTTAAACTTAATTTATAAAAAAATCTTTGATCTGCGTCTGTTATGTGTGAAGATGACATTTTTTACAAAATTTTGTAAACAAACATAATAGTAGCCGGGCAACGCGAGTGGTGACTACCAATATTCGTTATGTCAGATTTAAATGATTTTGAGTTATTGATGCCGAATAGATGCCTTATTTTTTAAATAATTTATTTTATATCAAAATATAGTTAAATCCTTATTTTTATTTCAGAAAATAAAAAGTTGCATTACATCATACGCCACCTTTATGTTCCACCAAAAGTGCACTAATTCAATCATGTTTTATCACTTTAATTTTAATAAGGAACCTTTTGCGTACGACCAAAGCAGATTCTAGTTTTTTTCAGCTGTTCAAATCATTAAATTCTCTTTATTCACCAAAATAATAACAATACAAGTCCTGTTCATATTGTTAAATTCGTGGTTTCCCATTATGGTTTAATTTTTACACCTAGCTATTTATAAGAGTTCCATTATGTTTATTATACTGAATTTCATATTTGAACCTACTTTATTTTGTTTTAGTATTTTGATTTTTTTTTTCTTATCTTAATTAAATATTTAGTTTGTGCATCATGGTTGTAACCCCTCGAATGATAACGGGAATGCATATATTTGCTTTCTGTTTGAATTCTTTATTATTAAAATAATGAACCAAAATACAACGGACCGAAGCGAGCACATAATTGGATGGTAAAAAAACTTAAATACAGTGCATGTATTTATTACAGAAAGCGTTTTTGCATACTGGAAACAACTGTCAGTTCACATAAAATCTAACATGGCGGGCAAAATGTACAGAGATGCTCACAATCAATCGATATGGGTTAATCTACCTCGAAGACGTTTGATCGCATGATTTTCTATCGCTGAGCTATTTTTTCCACTGATCTGAGTTTATAAATAAAGCAGTTATAGTGCTACTCAAATATCTCAATACAGGTTAATCGATTTTTTATAGTTTTCGATTTCAAACTCTGACTCTAGTGAGGGGTTATAAGTAAATGGTTATAGAGATATCAATATTTGAGGAACACACATATTTTTTTCTGAAATACCTGAATAGTAGACCAAGCAGATATTAATATAATTATGGGTATATCTCATACCATAGTGCCAAAAAATTTATGAAACTCAAAATAAGGAACAATTATTTAAAATTTTACAAAACTTTGAAGACGATTTGAGAAAAATAATCACAAACATTTTTTTCTTCCAACTATTTTGGATAAAACTGACTGGTAAACAGGCTTCAAATTGGCCATATTTTCAAATGGCCATCAAAATAAAAAAAAATGGACCTCTTAAAATCAAATATATATCTTTTATAATTTTAATTGGAATATTTTCAACTAATTTCGACTCAATTGCGGGGAACTTGCTTTCCGTGTATGAAAATTTAACATTTATCTTAGAAAAACAATTTATTTCATTTTGCACCATATGAAACAATATAATATCAACAAAATAAGTTGCCGGTAAGAATAATTGCTTTATTAAATGGTTTCAGCGTGTGATACAACATCACCAAACTTTCTTTATTCAATGTTCATATTTCCGCAAACAAAACCTCTAACAGGCGCATGCCAACATCGCTCCATTGAACTAAAACACTCTTACATAATTTTATTTTCCGCATATGAGGAAAGTTCTCAGGTGTTTTAAAGTTGCTCAGCTTTATCCGGAGTGAATGTAATTTAGGATATACATACGTTAGTCGTGGATTATTTTACACAAATATATTGGTTTTCAAAACGCAACCTTATAATGTCAAGCATATTTGTATTGATTAGTGTATGTATGTATGTATGGACTCTATGTACGAATAAGGTGTGGTGTATGTGGGGACGTAACGAATATTTTATTATCAACAACTGTTCGATTTTTAAATGGAACAAACCGATGTTTGCCGAGGAGAGCGCTGTTCTTCCTCCCATCAGAGTCCCAAAGACGAAGAAGACCCTTTCATACCATGTTCCGCTCATTCGAAGCAGATCTGAGGAATCTGGACATGGTGTGGGAGGAGGTCATAAACATTGCGCAAGATCGAGCGCAATGCAGAGTTCTTGTTGTCTCCCTATGCCCCTAAGTGGGACGTAAAGGGAGTTCGGATTGGATTTGGATGAACAAACCACTACGGACTTACGACCGTCTTCTAAGTACTGTTAACACGTTCGCCATTAGGTGGTTCTGTTCAAATCCCCGATAATTATGAGAATTTTCCACATGTTTTACATGTGGAAAAATCTCATGCCCCGGGCAGGATTCGAACCTGCATCCCTCGTCGTACCATGCTGAGTCGGTAACCACTGGGCAAACTGCCCCGACGCTAATTCCTTCATAGTTCGTTTTTACATATAAGAAATAGATGTTAATGCGATATAGAGCCATCAGTTGAAAATAATTGAGAACAACTAGAGCAACCAATATTTTATAGATAGCTACCGCTGTCATTGAGTTGGTGCCAGGATATGAATATATCCATTTTCGTTAATGTCTCATCTTTATTGCCTTTTGGCTTGATTGGTACACAACGTTTGTATTTTTTTTTCACAAATTTGGAGCTATTGATTAGTGTATAGATTCTAGGAATAAGGTACGTATATGGGACTCTTCATTAGGATTGACAGCTAGACACTCATTCCATTAATACACATCATGCCTGCCTAGGAACTTAAATTTTTTTATTTAATTAATTAAGTTATTAAATTTCGTATGGAACAGAAAACTTGATAACGCAATCACATGCCTCATCGTCCGCTCAGTGACGCACATATTCAGGGTTACTAATTTTTTTCCAACTTTCAAGTGCAAGAAATTATAGCACCCGTTTCCATTCTTATCCTGTAGCTAAATCATTTTGCAAGAGATCTGTTCCTGGAACATTGATTTTGGGATAAGGTTTAATAAGCAATATAATATATTATGTTGTGGCCCGACTTTTTCTCAATATAGTTTCCAGGTTAAAGTTTTGTCCTTACCAATTGAAGTCTAATACCCAAATTGATGAATTTAAAAACAAGATCTTTGGCGTCTATGCTTCAAACACACAAAAAATACTGGTTTATGCATAATATAAGCTATCACTATTGCTGCAAAACAGCAATGGTAGTAATCAAAACGTGAGTGAGCAATACAATCGCGATATTGAATTTTTCAAAGAAATCTTTACTTGAAGAGTAGCAAAGGCAATCGATTGTTTGGTTAATGCTTGTACAGTACGGAAACGCATATTTTTATATGCAAAAAAATTGAAGTGAAACAGTTTCCTAAGATATATTATATTATGTACCTACGTATAAGCATATCTACTAGTAGATTCATGCCTTCTCCAACATTATTTTCCACTAATGGCGTGCGCTAGGAGAGATGAATAAATAATAATTTATCGTGCGAGTAGATAGATACACGGGTATGACGTTTACGTTGCATAAATTCAGGAGATAAATTGATGTCTATTAGTTGCATACGTTCAGGAGCACGAAATATAATTATGTATCGGCGTAGAAGGTTTAACTGAATTATAAATGTGGCGTTGCGACTACACCATCGGATCCTTTAACGGTAATGTTGAGCTTTTATTAATTGCTTTGGATTAAATTGGGTCGTGTCGTGGTTCAATGGGCTAATGGTTGATTATTAATTTACATGATTCAAGATTCGATACGATGAGGAGATATTTAATTATTTATTTATGTTTTCAGACATTTTATTAACGTACGTTTAAAACATACCAAATTTGCTTTTCTAGACCAAAGCAACGAACAAGGATAATATTACAATAAGTATCAATATATCGAGTTCATCAGATGCTTGACCATTTTACTTTCTCCTTCAAATGTCATATTTTTCCTTATACAGTTATTTTATCAAGTTTGTATAGAAAATAGCCCTGCGATCTCAGCTCTATATATTTATACGTGAAGGTAAAACTTTGTGACTATTTTTACGAAAATTGCGTGGACTGTGGAATATGAAATTTCGCACACTTATAGTTATATAGAGAAGGGGTGGCGAATGCTATTTTTTTTAATTATGCATAAAATAGATTAAATCAATAATAAAAACACTACGTACACTTCTGTAATATTATGTAATACATACTCACACACACTTCGATGTATTTGACATCATTACATTATCACAGATATTTTGTTTATCTGTGGTCAAATTGAGAATAGATTCATATTTTTTTTGTAATAAATAACCATAGAAAAAAATTTGAACATATCAACATTTCAAATTTGACGTAGAAAATTTTGAAATAACGCTTCCCCAGTATTTGACAAAGGAATCTTAATAATGTTCAAACTTGATCTAAATTAGTTATGGTCGAATTTCGAGCACTGGCCAACCACTAGTTCTACATAGATAGACAACTAAAGATGGGGTTTGGCAAGTTTTGAACGGTAGAATTAAAAGCGAATAAAAGGGGCGTCATCTTTGTTTAGGGGTTTGCCGTGCGATGCAATATGGGAAGTTTGAATGACTCCATTCCTTTCACATGTGCACATTATAAGAAAACAAATGTTTGCCTCTAACCTCATCTCTTTAAAATAAAAATGAATATGTGCTCACTCAAAGTGAATACTTTTTGACTCTTTCAAAGTAAATTACTCAAAGCTTGTGTCGACGTCGGCACCTGGGATCGAACCCACGACGTCCCATACGAAACAGCACGAAAGCCGACATCGTAAACGCTAGATTACCTACCATTTCTGCAATAACGCATCCTCATTTAATTCACTTTGCATTTTTTATATTTGAATTAGCGTCTTCTCACCCTAAGCTGTGGATGCAAACTGATTTAAAATTAAATACTTACTTACTTACTTAACGAGTCCGACCACCCATCCACTAGACCACTCCACTCCAATACTCGGCAGCCGCAACAGCATTGTCATTACCAATGATAAGGTCTTGAGTATCACACCTCACAGGCATATCTCGGCAAGCGAGGAGGTGTTCGTCATTTTGAGTCTCACCGCAGCTACAGGAGACATCCTCTTCCACACTAAAACCCCACCTGTGCATGTTTTCCTTGCATCTGGTGACACCCACTCGCAATCTGTTGAGTGTCTTCCAGGTTGGGTAAGGTAGTTGGTGTCCCGGTCCCAAGCTTTCCGACAGTTCTAGCTGGCTTCCATTATACTGTGTGTGCCAGAGATCTTTCCTTGCCTTGTCCGGTGGTAGTTTTAGGGGAGATGTTGTTCTCAGGAAGCTTTTCCTGGATTTAAGTCTAGCTGTCGGTGGCGTGTGGCCAAACAGAGGGTGTCTTGGGTCCGTCTCCTGTTTTTGTCTCTCATAGTCCGCTGCAACCTTCCTCCTGATGTTCGGAGGAGCAATGCCTATGATTGGGTAAATTTCGCTCACTCGAGTAGGCTGCAGGCATCCAGAGACTATTCGGCCCGTCTCGTTGATGGCTATATCCACTTGTTTGGCGTGCTGTGAAGAGAACCACACTGGGGCCGCATATTCAGCCGCGGAGAGGCACAAGCCGAGAGCTGAGGTGCGCAGAGTTGATGGTTGCGCTCCCCAGGTCGACCCAGTTAATTTCCGAAGGATGTTATTTCTGCTGCATACTTTCTGTTTAGTATTTATGCAGTGGTCTTTAAACGATAGTGTGCGGTCCAATGTCACTCCCAGGTATTTTGGGGTAAAACAATGTGCGAGTCGCTCATTCCTCCATGTCACGCTCAGCTGTCTCGATGCCTCTCTATTCTTCAGGTGGAAGGCACATACTTGAGTTTTGGATGGATTTGCTCTCAGATGGTTTCTGTCGTAATAGCTCGCAAGGCTTTCTAGAGCTTCGCTGAGTTTCCTCTCCACGTCTTCAAAGGCAGGACCTTGAGCAGCTATTGCTGTGTCGTCTGCATATATAAACTGACGGGTGTGAGGTGTTTTAGGTTGGTCATTTGTGTAGATATTGTACAGAATCGGGGAAAGTACACTGCCCTGTGGGAGTCCGTTTTTTTGGTTTCTCCATCGGCTACATTTACCCAGCAATGTGACAAAGAATCTACGGTTGTTCATCATTAAACCAACAAATGAGGTCAGCCTGCGATCTCCCGTAAAGTTAAACAGCTTCCTCAGAAGTGCTCTGTGATTAACTGTGTCATACGCAGCGGACAGGTCCACAAAGGCTACTCCTGTTATCTGCTTGGTCTCAAAACCGTCCTCAATGTACTGTGTCAGGTTTAAAACCTGTCCACAGCATGACTTTCCCGGTCTGAAGCCCGCCTGCTCCTGAATCAGGTTCTGATCAACAAATTTGGAGATTCTATCCAGAATCATCCTTTCCAGTACCTTATAGAGATGGCATAGAAGGGAGATTGGTCTATAGCTTTTAGGGTCCGTTGGTTCTTTTCCCGGTTTTAGAATGGCAGTGATCTTTGCCTTCAACCAGATTTTAGGGAGTTTCATTTTCTCGACACAGGAGTTCATGAAGTTTTTCAGCCAATTGAGTGTCTTAGGGCCAAACTTCTTAATCTGTTCTACTCTCAGGTCATCTAGGCCTGCAGCTCTGTTGTTCTTCAGATGGTCAATGGCATTTGTTAATTCAGGATGATCAAAAGGTTGGTCAAGAAATGAGTTCTCCATTTGGGGTATCGGGGGCTTGATTTTCGGGGTAACCCCTCTAGTCTTCCCCGTTTTACCGTTCATAACAAGTTGATGCGCTACTTGATTAGGTGTTACAGCCAAGAGATGTTGGGGAGGTGTAGTAGTGTCATTGCTTAAGTTTTTTAGTACCTTCCAAGCTCTTCTACTATTTTGTGCCATATCTAGGTCTTCCACAAGCCTACCCCACTTCTCCCTTCTGCTCGCTGCAACGGAACTCAGCAAGCGTTCTCCCATCTCCAGGGTTTCATCTGTGAAAGGATCACTCTCATACAGTTGTTTATATTGAGACAGGAGTTCCCTGCTATCCTCGTTGAGACCGGGTATATAGTTGGTACGGCATCCTCTAGGGATATATCTTCGTGACACAGTCTTTACCAACGCAATAAAATCGTCATACATATCTGGTGTTGGCTGTATTCTCTCCACCTTTCTGTCTAGTTCGTCTGCAAACCCCGTCCAGTTAGCCTTCTTGAAATTAAATTGTCTTTTGAAAGGCACTGTGGTAGGTCTAATCACGGGGGCTATTGTACATGACATTGGTCTGTGCTGGGTTCTAGGTATTGGGTCTTCCATTGACTTTATCGTTTGGTTGACAATCCTATCGCTCACAAAAATGTTGTCCGGGTTATAGCCTCTTCTCCACCTGGAGCTATTAAAGGAAGGCGGTAGTTTCGGATCATGGATAAGGCGGAGTCCGTTGTTTTCGGCCCACTTTTCCAACTCGAGGCCATCATCATTGGTCTCCCTATAACCCCATGATGTGCTGTGGCTGTTAAAATCTCCCATAATTATTATATATTTAGCGGTGTTGAAATTGTCAGTTGGATGGAACTTGAAGTTGACATTAGGTGGTTTATACACAGATGTTATCAGGCAATTAGAAAGTTCCATAGAGAGGATCTCTATGTTGTCTCTATCCGTTACGCCAACAGACAGGACATCCAACCCCTCTCTCACAAACACTGCACTCCCATACCTATCGTGGGGTCTCTCTATCATTAGTTTCATGCCCTCTATCTTAGGTCTATTATTTGAGATGCCCCGATGTGTCTCTTGCATCAGTAATACGTCGCAGTCAAGTCTAGATAAAATGTCTTCCTTATCATCACTAAGGCCCTCGATATTTATGGAGGTTGTCTTGAGGTAGCGTCCAGTGGATTTGTCAGATGGTCCTGAAAAGGACCGTTCAGGGTTGTGGCTGGGGTTTCTCGGTATTAAAGGATTGGCCGACTTTCAGTCGTTTCCAGGGGGCGCCAGATTGCATCATTCGTTTCTTTGTTCATATTGCCACTCAATCAGTTATTTCTTGTTCGCTTGTTTCGGTTTTTTGTATCTTTATGGTTCTTTCCTATATCGCAATCTTTCGTGGAGGCTCCTTTCATGCCCCCCAATTAAATGAAAAAACGTTACTGTATTTTTGTCCCAGGTCACATCCTTTCATCCTTCGAATAAGATATTACTTCTTTTTCGCTTATATTGTGGTTGAAAACTGATTTAAAATCAAATGAGTATAAGTTATTAGTTATTAAAAAAAGATATTAGTTGTTTTTAAAGAAAAAATAACAACTAATGACTCTAATAATTCACTACTAATGTTCGATTTATAAATGGAACAAACCACTACGGGCTTACGACCGCCTTCTACTGTTATTTCGAAGGCTGGCTTAGTGTGATCACTTTACCTTAACTTTATTTGTCTCAACATGTTCAACATGTCGAAAAATCTCATGTATGCAACAAGTAGATATTTAATAATTAAAGAAATATAGAGATAAAAGTTGGAAATTATTGAGAATAAGAGAGCAACCAAATTTAAAGAATGCGACTGCTGTCATTAGTTGTTTTGTTTGTCTTAGATTACGCCCCATTTACCCGCTTTACATTCTACCGTTCCAGACTCGCTGAATCCCATCCCCAGTTGTCCCTGTTGTTGACCGCTCCAATCAAATTTAGATTAGCTGATTTTAGATCAATCATTTTGCAAATTCCAGATAAGTATTTATATTTTAATTTTATAAATAAGAGGAACTAATATTATAAAATACGCCACCTACAATAAAATAAATTAAAGTAGCAAATTTATACATCCGGCTAAAATAGAAACCTGAATATGAACCGAAAATATAACAATGTGTTTAAGAAACCACGACTGATTATATTACATTTATAAACTCGGTTTAGTATAATGTTAATGAATAAAGTTTCTATGTAACTCTAAGTATTCATATACTTCCGAAAACATATACGAGAAAACATACATGTGCTATTTATTTTACAAATATAGCTCTGACTAATATATTTGCTGTGACATTTTCAGAAAACCAGAAATCATATCCCGTTTCAAATAATAATATATTGTATGTCAAATAAGTTAGAAAACAATGTTTACTGTTGACATTCAAAAGCTCCGACTGAAACTTTAAATTTGGTTATTTGTTCTCATGTAACTTATAAAATTTTGTACTCAGTTGTTTTAAATAAAGCGTGCATAAATAATTTATTTGATAGAATAACACAATATTCATCTTCTTCTTAATCGAGGTTTTGTGGCCTGTAATTTAAGAGGTGGGTTTAGCCTCCTAGTTGTCCCTATACCTCTTAGATGGTCTGCCTAGGAGCCATTTTCCATGGGGTTGACCGTGCAATACCATGTGAGGGAGTCTGTTTGAACCCATTCTCCTCACATGTGCATACCAGAACCTTCTTCGTTGCCTTACCCATCTCACTAGGTCTTCGTCCTTGCATATTATTTTCGTTACCCACGCATTTCTAACTCTAATGGTCTTCCCGACTATGCTACTGAGTGTTCTCATTGCAGAAACACTCAGTAGCATAGTCGGTGTATATTTATCATGTATATTTTTGGCCGTCTTGATTTATAATGTACTAGCTTTCCTTAAATTTATACAAAAATCACTTAAAATATTTTTGGATGTTAAAAAATTATATCTGAATGCTAGAAAAAAAAACATATAAAATCTGCGTAACAATACTTTTAATGTCAATGGTTGCCAGTGGTTTAATGACAATAATTTTGTTATTATAGATTTTTTCATAGATGGCGTTGACGTCATAGGGAATTCGTTCCAATACTAACTTATTGTTACGATATTAAATTGTATTATTTCTTATGCATTTTCAACTCTTCAATAGTTTTTCTGTTATCCGGAGCGGACAAGAATTCAATAAATTAAGCATCGGAAGAATATGTTCAGCCGATCTCGCGTTATAAGTGTTCGCACTAACGCGACTTTCTTTTATATTATAGATTACCAAGTGAAACCAAACGAGCAGAGTCAATAAAATCAGCCTTTTGCTAGAGCTGTCAACGAAACTGAAGTTCATGTAGGTGGGTACGTTTTGTGTTGAATGTCCATTCTATACCTATGTAAATATCTATAATATAAATAGTTGTCCTTATCACTCCTTCACTCACTAACTGATATCATTAACACTTTTAGTTCCTTAGTTTACCGCAAGATGGCGCCACTCGCAACAAAGAGAAATTTTGTTCTACAAAAAATATGGTTGAGCACTTTTTTAATGGTCTTGATGTGGATACTTTTTTTTACATACTCGGGTTATTTATAGACTGACATGCGAATTCATAGCTGAGAAAAAACCAAACGAATGCAATATTTATAATCAAATGTTTAATCAATCAAATAAATGCTAAAAGCCATTCGATTGTCAAGTTTGTAATAGTTGTTTTTTGAGTTTGCAATAAAGATTTCAATCAACCAAGTGCTTTAAAGACTCGAATTCAGCGATACGAAAGCAAAGTTTGCGAGAAAAAGCCAGAAGTGGGCGACATTGGCGTTTTTCAAAAACTAGTTATATGTTATAATCAGTGATTGACCCGCTTATACCAGCGACACATGCTGTCTAGGGGCATTTAAAGACAGTTAAGTGTATATTTTTGTGCTTGTTATTGTATTTTATTTTTTTTACCTAACTTTATATTTGTTGAAAACCTAATTTTTTTTTTTTTTTTTTTTTTTTTCTTTATTATGGCAATCACCCTCGATATAACGAGAGTATCTCGTGCCATTGACAAGTTGATTAATTTTAACAAAATACATTTAACAATAAGAACAAGAAAACAATTATAGGTTATTAAAATAAAGAACAAAGCACAAACAAAAAATACAGAAAAAACACAACTTAAATGCTTAGTACAAAAAATGTACAAAAAAACAACATGAAAAAAAAAGTGTGATTACTAACAATCTGATAATACAAGATGCGAACATGTGGAACTAAATTACACAAGATATACTGTTCAAAGTAAGAAAACAAATACACGAATGATTATACATCCATAATACAATGATTTATAGAGGGAAGATAATAATATAGTAAATTATTAACATGGCAAAGATATTTTTTTTTTTAACACATATAAATGAAACAATAAACTTTAAGGCAGTAGGTACATGAGAAAATATAAGATAAATATGTACACCTAGTCTTTTGCACACGCACTCGCCATACACGAAATATATTATATTATGTAGATAGATACATTGGTAAATGAGTGTAAATATATCTCTCCATCCTATTCAGCACATAAACAAAACCTAATTAAAACAAAATTAAGAATGTACATAATAAAAAAAAAAAAAAAAAAAAACAAGTCATAAATTAAATGAATAAAGTATTTTTTTTTACAAAAATTCAATTTAAGCACCTTGTTAGAGTGTGTACTCGTCTAATGTGAGAAGTTAAAATAGGTAAGTATATATATCTAGCAATATTTTAAATTTTGACATCGTTATCAACAATAAATTTGGAAATAATTCTATATATTTTTGGATCATATATAGAGAGAAGTTGATTAATTGAGGTGGGCATTGTGACTTTATTCTTAATGAGAGCTAAGTAAAAATTAGGATATGATGCTCTGTTTTCGCAGGCAAAAAATATATGGTCCACCGTCTCCTCCTCCAAACCACAGTCACAGATCTACGTGGGGGCTATCCCAATCTTATGTAAAAAGCTTTTCGTACACACATGTCCTAGTTTTATTCTGCAAATGACAGACGTACTTTGTCGAGGGAGTGATAATTTATCAAACCACGGAGTCCTGGATACTGTGGCTATCTTCCTTCTATATGCAGAAATCGAAGCATTCCAGCTCTCCTGCCATGCATGGAACATTTTTGACTTCATGATACAGAACATATCAGAGAAGGGAATTTTTTTATTTGAGTTCAAACTCTTGTTTACAGCTTCCTTTGCCAAACTATCGGCAATCTCGTTTCCAACTATCCCTGAATGACCTGGAATCCATCCAATAGCTATTTGTTTACATTGTTTCGAAAGGTTGTAGAGGTGTTCCTTAATTTCCAGAATGGTGCGATCCATCGCACAATTAAAGGACGGGCTTTTTATTTTAAGCAGGGCACTCAACGAGTCTGTCAGAATTAAATATTTTTCGGAATTGCACATGGTTATATATTTTATGGCTTCCAAAATTGCGCAACATTCCGCCGAAAAGATAGTAATTTCTTTCGGCAAGGTAATGTGCATCTTAAATCCCTCATTTTGGGCAAAAAAAGCTGCACCTGTCGCATCACTGTCCTGCTGCTTTGATCCATCTGTAAATATAAGATTATAATCATTCCAATCATCTAGAATAATTTTATTGAATTTATTAGTTACATTTGGGGTAAATTTGTAGTTGAAGAACTTTATGACTCGGGGAGTATGTGTTAAAGAATCCAAACTAACTGAGTACAGAGGAGAGATGTCTGTTTTCTCGATTCTGTGTTCCAGATTTGCCAAGGAGTTACAACTACTCACCAAGGTTGGAACAGGTTTTTTACCCCAGGAGCGCTTATGTTTTTTAATACTATCATCAAGGCTATGGATTTTATCAATTAGAGTATTTCCTTCTATGGAAATCATTTTAATCACAAATTTGTCACATAAAAATTGTCTTCTTAAGTCAAGAGGAGGAATAGAACTCTCAACCTGCATCGCTTCAACGGGTGAAGATTTCATTGCTCCCAAAATAATTCTTAAGGCTTCATATTGAATTTTGTCCAATTTTTTACTGTTGTTTTTGGACATAGGCGACATTAAGAAACTGCAATAGTCCAATTTGGATCGTACTAGGGAATAGTACATCATTTTAAGAACTTTTGGGTGAGAACCCCACCAAACTCTAGAGACGGCTCTCATGGCATTTAATCCGCCCTGGGAACCGTTGACAATTGCATCTACAGCCGTATTCCAGGAAAGTTTCCTATCAAAGTTTACTCCCAAAAATTTTAGTTCGTGAACTTGACCTAAAGGAACATTGTTTATATTAATCGTACACGGTTGAGATTTTCGTGATTTCGAGAAAAATATAACTTTGCATTTCGAAGGATTCAACGTGAGTCCCAAAGAATTCAACTTATCAGACAGAATCTTTAGATTATTGTTCATTACCAACTCAATTCTTCCAATATTTTTATCTGGGTAGTATACAAAGAAATCATCCGCATAATTAAGAATTTTAACATCGGGGCAAATGTCATCGAAAATATCATGAATGTAAGCATTAAATAGAAAGGGACTAATAACAGAGCCCTGTGGTAGTCCTCTATAAGCCCTTCTTTCATACACGACACCAGAATGACCTTCTATTAGAATTGTTCGCTCGCTCAAAACAAATATCAAAAGCTTAACAATACTATCAGGGATTTTAAGTTTTACTAATTTGTTCTTCAATATATGGATCAGAACATTATCATACGCGCCAGATATGTCCAGACTCACCCCAACAACATGCTTAGATTCGGAAAAGGCTAAATACACATCTGTTGTTAGATGTGCAATGCTCTCCATTGTAGATTTTCCCCTTCGGAAACCAAACATGAGAGAAGAGAAGCTTTTGTTTCTCTCGACCCACCAATCCAACCGTCTCTTGAGAAGGTGTTCCATAATCTTAAGTAATACACTAGAAAGAGCGATCGGCCTAAAAGTTGCATCGACGGGGTGGCTTAATAAAACTTTGGGAATGGGGATGACTATTTGTTTCTTCCATGTATCAGGAATGACACAATCTCGAAGGCAAACATTTAAAATTTCTAGAAAATAAGTAAGAGATAATTCACTACCCAGACCGAGAAGGCTATACGGGATGCCATCCACTCCAGGAGCAGTATCCCTTACAGTGCTTATGACAGATTTCAGTTCTTCCAAAGAAAAACCCTTGGTCAGGGAAGCTTCATCTGATACGTCTCTCGGATAACTAGAGTTTGATGCATTAAGTGGTGAATAATTGTGATGAATGCTAGCGTGAGCCGCAGAACTAGTCTCCTCGAATAACGGAACGTATGGGGGTACCAACTTATCAACAAATTTAGATAGAGCTGGTTCAGGAATTGTTTTCGTTTTGGAAAATTGAAATGATCCTCGAAATTTTCGGATGTTTGCCCACACCGTACCTATTGGAGTTTGTGGAGATAAGGAATTACAAAAGGAAATCCAACCAGCTCTTTTTCTTTTTTTAAATATTTTTTTAGCCAGAGCTTGGGCGTTTTTAAGGATAAGGAAATTCTCCATATTTGCGTCACGTCTATAGTTTCTTAGAGCTTCTTTCCTCTTTTTTATCATTTCATCACATTCTTCGTTCCACCAAGGTGGAGACGTAGAGTGAGGTTTGTGTTTGTGATTTCTATTTATTTTGAAATTTTCGACGTTGCGCAACATATCTGAGAATGATTTACAGCATTCATTAATATTATCTCTTGAAGGAGGCGAGAAGGACCTACAGGACTCCTCTGTGAATTTCCTGTATTGTTCCCAATCAGTATTCTTGATATTTCGAATAGCTTTTCTGCCAGGGCTGACAGGAGTGTTAATTCCTCCAGCTCCGGAAAAATTCCACTCTAACATAATTGGGAAGTGGTCGCTCCCACTAACCTCATCAAGAATCTTCCAATCGAATGAAGAAGATATATCGCTGCTGGATATTGAAAGGTCTGGGATACTTGGTTGCTGATTTGGAACTGGTATTCGAGTGGGTGATCCATCATTCAATACACATAAGTTTAAATCGTTTAGAGAGTCAACAATCTCCCTTCCCAGTCTATCTGTGCTGCTGGACCCCCACAATGGGTGATGCCCATTCATATCTCCTAAAAGAATCAATGGTTTAGTTGCATTTTCGATGACTGATTTTAGATATTTAAAAGAGTTTTGAGAAATGTTGGGAGGAATATAAACTGAAATGAATGTAACATTTTTCACTCTAACACCGACTATTTCAAAAGGACAAGAAAGTGGTTTTATACAGATAGGAGTAAAAGGTATGTTATCTCTGATAAGAATTGCCGCCCCACCGTAACCAGAAGGCCGATCATCTCTCAAGCAACAAAAACCATTCATATTAAATGCTTGATTAGGCCTCAGCCAAGTTTCTGAAAGGGCCATTAACGATATATCATATTTCGAAGTTATCCCTACAATATCCTGCTTATTGCAAGTTATACTTCTACAGTTAAATTGTAAAATTTTAATATTTTTATTGGTCATAGTATTTTTATGTTATAAGGAAAAAAATAAAAAAAAAATAAAAAACAGAACATTTGTAGCAAAAGGGATATTGAATGACATAACATAATATGACAAAATACATATAAATCAAATGAAAAATAAAGTGAGTAAAGTAAGATATAAAGCTGTTTGTATTGAGTTTTAATTTGTTTGGCTAAAATCTAAATCTGAATAGTCAACGGGCAGCCTTTTGGCTGATGGAATATTTTCAAGTTGGACAGTTTTTTCTAACTGATTAGGGTTGTTTAGTTCTTGCCTGTCGGCTAATATATTATCAAGTTCTTTTCGGACACCATCATCGGAAGTTTCAGATGAGAGGAACCTCCCTGCTAACAATTGATTACAGATTTCCCTCAATAATGGCTTCATTAAGCTCATAAGTATCCATTCAGGGTCTTCTGAGTCGCGTTGGGTTGTTGCCCTAAGAGCAAACCCATCGTCCGGTTGAGGATAGTTTCCATTTGGTGCTATTAAAATTTCGTTGATCTCTTTTAAAAGTTTGGGATTTCTGAGTATATTGTTTTCCCTTTCTACAGCTCTGGTAGATATTTGGGAAATTTTATTAAACCTATAGCTTGTTGAAGTTGAACGAGAAGGAAGCCGGAGGGCGGAAGGGGAGAGAGGAGGGGTGACTTGACTGCGAGTATTTACTTTGCGTACATTTTCTGCAGCTACAGAAGAATAAGCAGGTTTGCTCTTCGGAAATTGGATACTGGCCTCAAAAAAGGAAATGCTGTTTTCAGCCATTACTCTTTTTATATTTTTCTGACGTGCCAATTCCGGACATAATACGCTGACTGCGGTATGTTTACCACCACAGTTCACGCATAAAATCTCATCATCTGGTACAAAACATTGGTCACCTGTATGATTACCTTGGCACTTATAACATACCGCCTTTCCTTTACATTGAAGCTTAGTGTGGCCGAATTTTGAACATTTGAAACATTGAATAGTAGGTAAAACGTAGGTTTCTACAGGGATCCTGTTATAGAAAATATATATGTGAGATGGTAGTTTTTGTCCCGAAAATGTAATAACTACAGAACGGGATGGCTTTTTCACAACATTACCATTTTCCGTAGTTCTATAGTCCAGTCTGCGAACTTTAATAATTTTAGTTATTTCTTGAGGGATAGTGATATGCGTCAATAATTCTTCGTCGCTGATATCGGTGGGGATACCCCTGACTACTCCCATACGGGACGCAAGAAATTTGGGAATGAATGTTCTGTACCCGTTATCCTGAAGTATGCTCTCGTCTAAAAAGTTGTTAGCAGATACATAATTTTTAAACTCTGCCGACAATTTTTGTCTCCCAATCGATTTTATTCTCAGAATATTTTGTGATGAATTAATTTTATTTTTATATAAGAACGAACCAAATTTTAGTGAGTCAATATTTTCCAATTCATCACCGACCTTCTTTTGTATGTGAACTATAAATGGCGGTAAGAAAGTGGCATCATACTTAAAAATTTCTGTGACTACGCTAGAACTATTTTCAATATTAGGTCGCTTTGGCGTCACTTCCTCTATTTTATCAATAGCCGTGCGTTTCACACTACCCCCGTCGCCAGTAGTGGGCGGAGGGGGTGGGGGCCCCCCTCCGGCGGGCGACATGTTGTGTCTACAAGCAAGCTAAGTGTAAACAACGACACACTATAAAAAATAAACAAAATAATTTCAAAATAAAATTTATAAACAAATATAAAAAAAAAATGGAACGAACTCACCGAATGCTTTGTCCCATAAAATAAACACAAAAATATTTAAATAACGAAAAAAATGAAATTAATATTTCTTTGCGTTGAGAAACGGTGCAACGAGACGTCCGTTCGCCAGCGATGTCCGCGATCAACCGAAAACCTAAATTGAATCTAAAAAAACTCTCAACGCATTTTTGTTCGCAGTAGTGTAAGCCCTGGGCTCGATCCTGTAAGACAAGTTTTATAAATTTTTCCTTTGCTGAGATTTTTTCAATTCTTTCGTCATAATGATCATAAGCCTATCAGGATTTCTCCAAATTGAATTATGAACATTATGATGAAAATTCCCAGTAGGTATGTATTTTCTTCTTGTGTACTTAAACTATTTAGATAACATGCAGCCTAACATTTTCGGCATGTCAACCAGTTTCAGGGATTTGAACATTACCACCTAATGGCGAACTTCGTTGACGTAAAGTGATCATACTAAGCCAGCCTTCGAAATAATAATAAAAAACGGTCGTCAACCCGAATTGCTTTTTCATACCATTTAAATCAAACATCATTAGTGAATTGTTAAGAGTCATTAGTTGATAAAGATATATTAGTTAACAGTTTTGCTATAGGTAATGATTGATAATAATAATTATCGTATAAATAAACAACTCTGTTATATTATTTGCAGGAAAAAACGATGCGGTTTCTCTTTGTGAAACAATTTGATTGATAAAAGTTATTTGATTTACTTATCGTAGCTGTTATCTCTACAATAATAGAACTACATTTCCTTTGAACATTGATTTATTGGAAAGTTGGCTCAGTCGTGATTTGTTTGTTTTATAAAAGTCATATGAAAGCCAATTTCGACAACTTAGTTCAGAATTTATAGAACAGTCCTGTTTAAAACTCAATAAAAATTCACAATCTACCACTTGTACTTCTTCTTCTTCTCCTCAGCCTATTTCCGTCCACTGCTGGACAAAGGCCTCCTCCGTCTCCTTCCACACCGCTCTGTTTTGGGCTTTTTGGACCCAGTTGACCCCAGCGTATTTGACGAGGTCGTCTCTCCACTGTAGTGGTGGTCTCCCGACGCTCCTGGAGGTAGTAAAAACTACTTCACTAAAATATATTTTTTAATGAATAACGCGATTACTACAAATTAATGTTTAAATCATCAGTAAGACATTCAAAGGCCCATGATAACTCAAAATGCATGTTATTTATTGTGACAAATGTGAATTTTGAGTTTTTTTTGCCAATCATTTATAAGAAATTTCACTACGTTATGAATGTGGGTATTTTGTTAGTATTAGGTATACCAATTTATAAGGATAACTACACTTAGCTTTGCAGTATTACGATAAAGTTGAATTTTTTTTTCTTAATACTGCAAAGTTTGTTTCCTATAAATTGCTATATAATGACAAGTATTACAAAGTTACAAATATTGTGTTGTGTTTGAAGAATAATTATTGTTATTAATAAAATAAAACAGCAACATTTTGTGTATCCTAGTGGTAAGATGATGTCAAAATGACACAAATTTGGACCAACTTTATAACGACAGATCTAGTATGTACCGCCGATGAGATACGCGCGAAAATCCAAACGTGTCTTTTAGTACTAACAAATTATAAAGAAATTCGAGGAAAATTTAAAATAGCTCGTGGTTAGAACTTCTTTATAACGTTATAAGGAAATCAATTTTCTTTATTTACGATAATGCAGCTATTTTAGGGTGATACACGCCCCTTCTTTTCTATGTGAACGTGAATCCGGGCTATTACTTTTCTCACAATGTTAATTACGTTTTTTGTATACCTTCATGCTTACATTTTTTTTTGTATTTCGATACAAATTGCGTATGAAAATGTTCCTAAGAAAAATCATATTTGGATAATTTTTTAATAGATAGGAAAATGAAATGTACCTAATTGAGTGGTTATAAAACTGTTCTTTGGGCTAAAAATTAACCTTAAATAACTAGCGTCCCTGAACATACAGGATAATATGCTAACCATTCTACTTTTTGACGATCATTTTCAAATTGTTGTTTTATCGAAATCCTAAAAAAATATATTTGAATTACAATTAGGTAGTATGTTTACAGGAATATTGAGAAATATTAAAATTTTCGGAATGCAAATGAACGCACACCAAACCACCTTATTTTTGTTTATTTCTTAATAACGGCCACGGGCCAATGAGCTTTGTGACACGATTTAAAGTACACTGATTGGTTGAAGAGCCGATACTAGCGACATTGATTACCTTTTTTACCGCTAAATCTAACATCCTGCTATTTCCGGGGGGTACATACTAGGTCTCCCCTTTATAACACTGACGATCAAGTGACGTGACGACTTTGACCTCGTCCACTCGAGTTTTACAATCGGCGATCCGTTTGGAGTGATGGGCGAATGGCTTGACGCGACTGATGGATAATCAACTCACCTATCACTCCACATCGGCCATTTGGTTTTCTACACTCGTGGTCATTTTTTGGATTTCATCAACATACGAACATATAGAGTGATCGCTAATGGGGGGCCTAATTAGTTTAACATAGAACAAAATATTTCATGCAGTCATTGGGGGTTATTCTGAACATCCGACCCGATCGAGTTGCATCGGATACGATACAATAGCATGACGGACAGACGGACCTACTTAATTATTTTTTTAAACGCAAAATGTAAACAATCTTTTACATGATATCTATACTCTTAGATAGAACTTTTCTAAACAATTTTCATTAAAATTCTTCCAAATTTTTACCAAATAATTAATTTATGTGCCATTTTTTACACTTAAATTAAAATAAGATGATTAAACACTAGTAAAGACTTGGTTGGACCGCAAGCGACAGCGAAATGGGCGTTGAGTAAACATCCGATAGTGTTGCGACGAATGCAACCGGTTATCCGATGTTTCATTCGAATGTGACTTGTAAATAGTAAGAGCCTGTACAAAAAGTTGGATCCTACGCGACACTATCGGGACGCACACAACTCGATAGGGTCGGATGTTCAGAATAACCCCCATTGAATGATGGAGTGGTGTAAGACCAGCAGTATCAGTGGAAGGATTTCGTACGCATAGCGGTCGTGGGTTCAAATCGCGGTGTGTGAGACCACATTACATTATTTTTTTACACAGTTCTCAATTGCTGTTTTGAAGGCTGGCTCAGTGTGAAGACTTTACGCTAACGAGCTGAGCCAACACAAAAAGAGGTACACCACTGGTGTATTCTCTAAGTTTTGATTTACCGCACTATTCAACTTGTAGATAAATCTATCTTTATTATTATAGTACCCACTAATTTATGAAAACAAAAGTTCCTAACGTTTGCAAGAGATAGGAATAATTAACGCACAAACATTCTTGATGTAGGCAATATTCGTTTTTATTCCTAGGCAAACTAAAACAAACACAGTAGGTATGTAATAATATGGGAGCTTTGTATTTGTATTGACGTAATAATTAAATCTAGGAAATTAATTATTTACAAAACTATTTGCTTGTAATTAATTGTCTAGAACTTACAATCATCAAACTTGCTGTGAAATTTTCATTTCATTGTTTCATTTTGATTGGAGTATAATTATTATGGAAGAATTGGCGAATTATGAAATATAAAAGAAGGATTGGCGAATAATGAAATATAGAAAAAGTGCAAACAGTATAAGTTATTTAATATGTAACTACCTACATTGATAAAATTTGAATTATAATCTTTAGTATAAAAATACGGCAGTTTTTTAGCTTTAGTGCGAACACTTTTAACCCGAGACCGGCTGAACAGATTCTTCCGATGTTTGATTTATTGGATTCAAATATAATAATAAAGTTAGTATGGAACGGACTTCCTTATAACACCGCCATCTTTGAAAATTCCATAACAACACAATTTTTATTTACCTGACAACCATTGAGTTACACCGGTTCGAAGATTATTGATGGAGTTTTTTTTCGAGTTTTCAGAAATAATTGTTTAACGCTTGAGCGTATTATTGAACATATTATTTTAAACGTATTTTTTTATAAGTTTAAATTATAAATCAATATTAATAGTAAAGGTCTACAAGATTACGTTTGTCCGGAAAGCTAGTATGAATTATAAATTAGATACTTTAAAATATTATAAAATACTTATAATAATAATAACATTCATAGAAAATTATACACAGAAACCCGATCAAAATGTATAAAACTCGTATCTATGTATATTATATTGTTTATATTATAAATAAGATAAAATATTAAATGGCATGTACGTACATACATTGTACAGTATACACGTATGCGCCGCGAGCGGTAAACGCATCCAACGAACCAAATTTCCATCATTGCGCGCATGCAAACCTATAGGACGTACTAAGGGAATTTGGTTCGATGCATGCGTTACGTTTCCGCTCGCGGCGCAGATGTGTACTTGCCATAACATTATTCCTATGTTGTTTTTATATTAAATTTGCTTCCACATGCGACCAAGAGGAACTCTAAAAAACAGAAAGCGTACAATAATATATGTCTTTACAAGCTATAATAATACCCGTCTTGCTTTATGTTTTGGATTCGAATTGTCAGGCTTGGTCGATAGGTAATTACAGCCCATTGCTTAACAGACCTCTACGTAACTGTCACTCGCACAGAAAAAGAAGAATTACACTTTCACAATTCATAAAAATGAGATAGATCTTACACTTTATTCAATATCACTTTTGTAAGTTGTAGCTTAGACTCAAACCATTTGAGAATAAAAATAGTTCAACAAAACTTACATACAACTTTTAACAGTGATATTGAATAAATATAAAAAAAACTTACATACATTAGCACCCTCTTTGTGTAGAATTGTACAAATTTTATGTGAAATAGAGGGGGCTGTTTTACCGACCGAACTTGAGGTAAACGTCAATCTCGGAAAATGTAATATTGTTTGAATTAGGTTCATACATTTGTTTTTATTTAAAATCAATCTTGAATGCCATAATACTTAATAGTTCTATGCAACATTTACACGAGTAATTTTGTTTCAAATCATGGCTGTCTGTGTTTACTGGGATATTTCTATGAAGATTATAAGAAATATTATACTAGATTTTTTTTTCAAACTGCTTTAAATATATTAAAGTAAATAAATGCACTAAACTTCATTTACAAACACTCTTAGAGATTTTGCACGGCTCAGGGAAGCAAAAAAAATCTACTTTAGGTTTGTATTTTAGGCCTGATGCTATAACATAGGAAAATACAAAACATAATGATTATGTAGATTTATTAAATAATATATTATTTTTTAAAAAGATGACAAATAAGAGGTAATATGAGAGCTTGAATATTCATAAGGTGAGTCCAAAAGGCTGTAAGAATCTGGGACACAGGATGAAGAATTAAGGGTTAAAGCTATGAATGATGGACCATTGTTATGATTTAAGCAAAGGGTCAAGCTGCCCCGGATACAGTCTCCTTATGAAATAAGTAAAAGATGATTTATAGCTCCGCGTCACGTGACAGGTGATATGAAGGTAGGCACCGTGTCTTCCAAGGTTGCCAAAAAAGAGAGAATTCAGATTTACATTTTTTTTAAATTAATTTTGATTGCCAAATAAATTATCTTTATCTATTTATCTTTATTTGTTATTCCCCATAGGCCCCTTGCGAGGCACTCGGGTTTATTAAAAATATTTAAAATTATTCACATAATTTATCACATTTTAACAACAGTAGGTACATAATCAATCAAAATCAATACAACATGAGCAATTGAAAAAAAATCGAATGGAATATAATGACAAAGGGGTGTAAAGGGTCCCATTGGCATCTCGTCAATGTACAAAATTATCAATTTGATCATAGATGCAGTAGTGACAAGAACAAAGTCAAGAGAAATGAAACAGATACTATATTACGTCTGTAATAAGAATTAATAATAGTCTACATGTCATCAACGGAGTAAAAGGCATTATCGAAAAGATACTTTTTAACCTCTCTCTGGAAACATACAGGGCCAGGTTATTTAAGTTCAGGGGGGAGACGATTATACACTATACAGCCTCACGCTCATACAAACAAAACTCTTTGACAGTTTTGTCAGTCTGTGCTCAATAGGCCTCAGTAGACCTTTTTTGCGGGTGTTGGAACTTTGAGTTTTGAGGAGTATTTGATAGGTTTTTATGTGCGTACTTAAGGGATTCAAACATAAATAATCCAGCCACAAGTGAAATTCGATTTTCTTTAAATACATGAGTCTCTGAGGCTCAAACCGAATCTATTATAAAAATAATAGGTAATATAGTACCTATAAAAAGAGGTTGATAGCCTGGCAGTTATGACGCCATCTTTTGTACTGTTTCATACAGGAGGTAGTGAGTTCGATATCAAGTGTCGATCGGGAAGGTAATTCTGCATTTCAATCGCAATACTGATCCATTTTTAATTTTGATGGAGATGTGATTATCAAACTTAGATTTTGGTTGCTATGCAAGTTGTGATATTTTTGAATACGATAAGATAGGATTTCACAAAGTTACCACCGAAAACATAAGTAAATTGCTTTACGAAAATTCTATAAATTTATATTTTTTTTTGTAGTAGGTACTAAAAGTATTGACGGTTGATATTGTGTACCTACGGGATTGAGTTTTAAGAGACGCCTCCAGATTTCTCTTTGGCGACGCAAGTTTCAAGTCTTATAACTTACTGTGAATGAGTCAGGGAGAGAATTTGTGTTCACTCTGATTGAGTACTTACAGATAAAAATATTAGTGTTTTCTAGAGAGTTTTGAAAGCAGTATCTTAATAAAAATAATCCAGAAAAACGTACATTTTGAAAACAAAACAGCCCAGTATGTAATATCGTATATGCGGACCGTTTCATAAGCGAATGGGTGACTAAAGGGTTTCTTACTCATAGACGCATGATATGAGGAGGTGACGTTTAAATTAAATATTATTTTAACTCAATGATTAGCAACCAACTTGTGTCATAAAATGCTTTTAATCGTGTACCAATAACGGTTTAAATTTGAAATTAATGATTTTTAATGAAAATTGGTGGCATCCTTGTTAGAGAGCAAATCCAGTCATTGTAGAGTCATGCATGTAGATGTCCAGCAATAAATCACATGAGGAAAACGACCAATATTACTCCACCCAAGTAAGGTATACATAATACCTTATTAAACTATCTTAAAAAAAAACATTATTTTCTTGTAGATTAGGTAAGCAAATATCGTTTTGAAGGCACATGACATTAAGAGATGACATTAATAGTATGATTCAAAATAATAAGAATTTTACATATTAGAACCAACAATTTGATTTCAATTATTAGATTTTCAAGAGGAATTTATTTTTAAGGTGAACTTATTTTGTAGGGAACAAATTGTTGTGTATTTTTATAGGTATATAGGTAACTATAGTAAAAACTTATATCAAAATTATTCAATTTGGGTGGAAGTTCTCATTAAATTAGATAGAAAAAAACTTTTCTGTAGCGTAGTGTTATCCAACGAGGTAGGTTTGATTTATCAAAAAGTCTTGGGTTCGATTATCTTGCATTGTTTTGTGTAAGGAAGTCTTGTACTTTCCATTCTTTGAACATGCCTGAACATTTTCCCTTCTTTCGCTTCCTACGTTATCTGAAAATATCGCAAGCTTCATACATATTTTCTCATAAATGGCATCCAATACATCCAAGTTGATTTGCTTCATAAATAAAAAAATATTAGCTTAGAATTTTTAATGTCAAATTCATCTAATCACATTTTCAACAAACAGGATTCCAAAGTTGAATAGAAAATAGGTACAAGTGAAAAATTTTTAATGAAATAAATTTTATGACATTTATTTCTACAAAAGGAGGGAATACGGTAGGCGTAGGCCCTTTTCAGAAAATGACTGTATTACTTCGAAATTTCTCAGAATAGGATGACGCCGAAGACCTTCGAAGAATTCAAAATTCTAATAAATGAAAGCAAATGGGGGAAAGATATTAACATAGATAAATTATCATTAATACCGAAATTAAATAATATAAAATGTACTTAGTCCTGCGTGTAACATATCTCAGCTCGTAATTGTTAAGATGTATTTGGATTATCAAATATAATAAATTGGTCCATATCTTTTTATTTTCGATGATACAATCCAACCCCATGCGATTTTGTTACATAATTTATGACAAAACCAATCCAATGGGTTAAATTTTTTATACTTCGAGAATTAGTCGGTAAGTCGATGTTTTCTATGGCAATCAATCATTATTTTGTATCATAATATTTATTTATTTTCTTATTCATACATAATATTATTAACAGTGATAACAAATGGAAATGCCGCCCAAATAGACCAAGGAGAAGAATCCAATAAATCAAACATTGGAAGAATCTGTTCAGCCGATATCGAGTTACAAGTGTTCCCACTAACCCGACTATCTTTTATATTATAGATTACAACTCATTTTCTTAAAGACAGGCTTGTCCTAGTTGAGATTTTTTTGTACAAAAATGATTGATTTTTTATATGATAATAAACAAATAAATACAACGGGATGAAGTAAAATTGGGATCATTTAAGGAACAATATAACTGATTTATAGGACATTCAAATAATAATTATTGACAGCATTTTTATACAGCTGGTTCACACATAAATAGAACAGAATTGTGTGGGAACCAATTTATGTGAAATTAGTAGGTGCAACCAAACAATTTAATTATTTTGGCACGTATGTAAAGCAGCAGAGTTATCTACTAAAAAAAATCATTTTAAAAATCTTTATCAACCGTTTAGGCCCATGATCGCACAATTAGGTATGTGATTGCGATGATCGTTTGAACGAATTTGTAAACGCACGATGAAAAATTGAGTGTCCTAACTGGCATCGTATGATCGCGCATGCACTTTCCTTGACAACGCAAACAAATAAATGTGACTGTTAGTAATGCGTTGGGTTCCTAGGGAGCGGCCGTCTTCAGCGGCCGTACAATACGGCAGCTTTCTACGGGCACACATTACGGTGACATTTGGAAAGTCACCGTAATGTGCGACCGTATTGTTCTCTCCGTTTTTTTTAATAACAAACGTCAATTTGAGTGTTGTGTCAGAAAATCTGATTGTGAAAATGAACGATATTGATTTGGCGTTGTTTGGGGGATGACCAGGCATCAGAGGAGGGTGAATATCGTATGGGAGAAGACAAGTTGTATAAATCTAGAAGCACAGAAGGTGCTTTTGAAATTTTAGTCCGCCGCCACCTTCAATGTAATGAAGAAAAATTTAGGCAGTACTTTCGCCTCACTCCTATGCTGTTCGACTATGTTCTTGGCCATATAAAACATCACTTGTCCCATCTGTGGAGCATTAGAACACGGACGATGTGTCCAAATGCTCCACAGATGGCACATGCGGGACTCCCCAGCCTGTGATTGCGAAGAACCGTATCCGTAAGGTATTATATTCTCTTTGAAGAACCGGTGCAATCCTTTAAGCATTCCCTTTGAGAGCATTCCCTGGACCATACGCAGATATCCACAATGCCACCCCCGATGCTCTTGAATGGCTCGAAAGCGTAGATGTTGCTCTGTAGGGTGCGTGTCTCCTGTATATATCATACTTCTCCATCTTCTGACGTTGCCACCCGTTGGTGGCAGAAGCCATACGAAATAATAAAATTTAAAATCTCCAAATTTCATGGTGGGCGAGCTAAATAATAAGGAATTACCAACTAATACATTTTTAAGAAAGTACCTCGCTTCAATCCTTAGTTGAGAAGCTTATATTTGTTTTTCGTTAGATGGCATTGATTGAGAGAACATTGGAAAGTAAAACAATTCATCAGAAAAATATGTATTATAATTTTATAATCAATATAATAAAAAATATTTAAGTGCCTAAATATTAATAATTATTGTTGTTTCTCAGTTTTTACAGGTGTAAAATGTCCGATATTTTTTTCTGAGGTTTGAGCTCCATATATTTATTAATAGGCCCAACATACCTGAAACACACATTTTTTATTAATTTTATAATATCTTTTTAATTTTTTTTTCCTGAATGCTTCATATTTTTGTTTTATTTTTTATTATTGCTTGTTAAGTTATGCCTAAACCTGATCTTTTGTATAAATATTCCATTGCTTGTTTTTTTTTTTTAGAAATATATATGTTTCTATTATATTCTTTACTAAATCAGGCAGTGTGTAGGTATTGTAATGAAATAAATCCAGTGAATAGAACAGGACAAGATGACATAGAAGATATAAGATGCAATAGGTAGCTGGTAGAGCATTTAGAAACCTTCAGGTACTTAAAAGAATGTGTATTGATCTGCCCCACTTCCACCGATCTATTTAAGTTTGGTTATATCATATTTTTAACATGACATTAGATGACAATAAAAACTTATAATTAAGATTTGTATACTAACCTGTTTTATTTATCATTTTCCCTGATTGACGCCACCAGCCGTTCTACATTTGCGTTTTTCTGTAATCTTTATTTTCAACATTATAGATAGCTTCATGATTACGTACTTCTACGAAATCTATTAAAATTTCGTCAACTTCACTTCTCCAGATGCAGTTGGAGCCCATTTGTGCAGCCCAATAATGAAAATAAAATGAATATCAATGAAAGCGTTCACTAATCATCTGACACTGATAAGACGGCGGCCGTTTTTGAAAATAACGACAGTTTTTTGTAACTACGGTAACGAAATAAACAAAGTTCTACTGACGCCGTTCTCTGATACGTCGCATTCTTAGGAAAACAACCCATAGTAAGAACATTTGGCAAGTAGAGTAAGACGATCGAATTTGCGTCTGTCCCGTTAGGACACGTTAATACAATGTTATATGTTTCAACAGGGCGTCCGCGTTCATGCGATCATCGCAATCGCACGATCATGGAACCAGCTAGGACAGGGCCTGAGTAGTGCTAGAACTAGTCCAATATTTGAGGGTGCGTTGCACGTTAACACCCGTATTTTGCACATTATTGATTTTACTTACATAATGATTCTGCGAGTTCTCAACATACGAAAATGAACTTTTTGCTTTATTGTTGGATGCGCCTTTATGTGGCTCGGTGTGAACCTTCCTAAAGTTCCATCAAGTCAATACAACCCACCTGTTTATTGTTCCAGTCCTGAATTACCCTTGTGACAATATTGGAGCAATATTCAGTTCGTGTCAATAACTCGCCGCATCATCATCTATTAAGTAAAATTTCAATTCGATTATCAACCTCACCGCATTAAAATAAAATAAAATAATAATTACATACAAACACGAGCTAAAATAAATATTCATTAAATAAATAAACAAATTAAACTACTATTACAAGTGAAATTCAAACAAGTGTGTGAAGAAACAAGGGTAAGTACTTTCTATTTTCCTTCAATATATCTTCCCACACCTAAAGTCACAGTAGTGTCTTGCTGGTCAAGTTGAGAGGGAGCAAATACCCACACAAAATACTCATCAATATGTCTCAGTCTAACAGAGATTCCTCAAACCAATCTACAGTCCACTAAAATACAACGAACCAGCGCCAACATTGTAGAATGAAATTCAATTAAATAGTTATATTATATAAGATGCAAGAAAATGTGAAGCAAAATCATAAAATAAATAGTAATTTGTCTCATTTATCTAAAATTATTTCTTCTCAGCGTTATAACGACCCTTATAGAAGAATTTAAGTAGAAAACCTTTAAGTAAGTTAGAACTAAACTTTTCCGTGAATATCCATTCTGTTGCTTGGAAAAACTCGTCGAAGAATCATTATAGGGTTTCCCTATTGAGATAATTTTTATATTATGGATATTTTGCTTTGTTCTAAAACTGCGAATACTTTTTGTCTTTTATAAATATTTAAACTGAACAAATTATTTAGAAAGTAATTTAAATACCAATATTTTATTCATTTAAGATATTTCAATATAATGGGAAAGTGAAGTTGGATGCAGTCTTGGAAGCAAACACAAAGCGCTTCCCTTTGTATTGTCGCCTGAGTTGAAGATTATTGGTTTCCCATTACGGGGCGGTATCGAAGTGTCTGCTAGAATTCCAAATAGTTTGAATCTTGGCGAACACAATACAATTTCAAATATCGAATGCACTGTTGTTCCAGAATTTGAAAACTATTGACTATATTCATGATGTAATATATACTTTAACTCCAAACTACTTAACTGTATGATCATGCCAGCGCTATTATTTGACGAACACAACAATATTAATCTGTCAATTTTAAATTGATTGAGTTGAGACTGAAAATACGTTCGTATTTTCAAACAACATATTTTTAAATATTAAATTGATATCAAAATTTGTAAACTTAAAATCAATATTTACCTAATTTCCAAAAGAGCCACCTGTATTGAATGAGAAAAATTAAAAATTGCAATCTGCTCAAAATCATCCAGTCACAGACGCTCATTTTGACATATATTTTTGAAATGCCCGCAAAAGTATTCCTAGAGATGTTATCACATCAAAAACTTATGAGGTACGAGTACATAGATTTATATTTTCTTTTAACTTTTAATAATTTCATAAGTTGAAATTACGATTTTTTTAAGCCAGAAGAATGAAGAAAATGTACAATTAACAGTGACATCTTTATTTTATCGCAATTTTCAGTGAAATGCAGCGGATGACTAAGAAAACTTGAATGCTGGACATTAATTGAAAAAAAAATGCGGCATGTTTTAAAAAAATTCTTGGATTCAGCCAAGTCTTTGTTGATGATAATGAAATTATGACATTCAAAGAATCTTATAACGTACTTTGGCCTAGAATTATTATCACCTTGTTTCTAAATGATACGTAGAGGGTTCTGAATATAAATTAAATAAATATATTATTGCGCTTATGGTGGAGAATTAAGGAATTATTCGAGTAGGGTTTTCATGCAGAAATTTGTCGGTTCAGTGTATTTTTTATTAGATTAGATTCCACGATAACGGGGCATATTATATAGTATTGTGTAGGTAATCCGATATGCGTGAACTCGTGTTATAATTCTCTCTTTTCTTTTTATATTTCTCCACGAAATCCTTTTGTAATGGTCATAACAATTTTTCAATAAAATGTTTACTTTGTGACTCCACATTGAGGCAATCTCCAAATCTCTCAGCTCTGCGGAACGGAACTGAGTATGATAACGTATTAAAAGTAAGAACATTGTTTTGATCAACCAACATCTTCTAACAGTAAGTGATGGATTTGCGACGGGTTGATAGAAGAAAAATGTCGTGGTGCGTTGGTACCACTTCTTTTCTACAATTTTTTTGAGGCTATTTAATTCAAAGGCTGAGATTTTTTTGTTGGGGTTTGAAGAGGTGTCAGTACCTACTCATTCCCATACTGAAGAGTGGAAACCGCGCATTAAAACTAGCTTATATGGTTGAACCAATTATGATGTTCCATAGGTTCTCATCTTTTTTCAGTCTATCTTTACTCGAAAAATTTCATCTTTATTAATATTATTTATATTTGATAATTTGAAAAATAAAAAAGATTTCTTAGACGAGTAGGTATCTAACGCATGGAATCAATCCAGTCAAAGTAATTAAAACAGGGAGGACCAAATATATTTGGTCAATTTCTCATACATATTATTCTCATTGAGATAACGAAAGGAATTGTGTTTGGAGTCAAAGTCTGGTATGTCTTCAAAGCCTTAAATATAGAAAGGGTGATGGATGAAAAAATCTCAGTCATTCCGTTAAATTTGACGGTCCGCTGAGATGATATACGGTCCTGGCTGGATCTAACATATTAATATTAATATAACAACTAGTGTTGTTTGTTTCCGCGTTCTTCCATTGTGTTATATTGTACTGTGCCTATGTTATTTTTATTAACGTTATCTAATTGTTGTGATTATGCCACGCAAATACTTTTTGTATTTTTTTGTTTGTGCCTACCTACATAATATATACGATAAATATAAATTTATCAATGAAGTAGTTGGTAGTCTAGCGGCTACGACGCCGGGTTTCGTAATGTTTCGTGTTGGAGGTCGTGGGTTCGATCCCAGGTGCCGACCATCTTTATTTATTTATTTATCTATCGTCCTTGGTCCCTTATTTTGCAGGCGCTTGGATTCATCATACAGAATACACAAATTCATATCAAACAATAAGTAATAAATAGTTGAAAAGAAAGATTTAAAACAAAGGCATTATGAACATTGGGTACTTACATTAAATGCAGTCGCGAATGTAAAGAGTCCGGATCTGCAACGTCAAATATAAAACTAAGTAGATACATAATTATTCAATAAAAAAAGCAAGAAAATATTTTGTTTATTCATTTAGTATAAAATGATTTATCGACCAGATACGATTTCACTGTTCTCCGGAAGACCAATACATCGTCACATTTTATTGTGTCTGGAAGCTTGTTATACAATCCTACACTTGGACACAGAAAACTACGACCCAACTTATAGAGCCTGTGTTCTATAGGTCTAATTTTATGTTTAATCTTAGTATTATAGCTGTGAAAACCTTTGTTAAATGATATGCTATCCAAATAGCATAAACATTCATAGATATAAATTCATGCATATGCATACATCTTCCTCTTTCACGACACAACCTTTAAATAGCTTAATGTAAAAAAGCCAAAGAGTGCATTTGTGTTCACTTTGAATGAACACAGATTCATTTAAAAAAATAATAATTGAATTTAGTCAATATTCAACACTCCGATATTATTTAACCGCTTATATATAGATCTAGAATATTGTTAAAGTGGTGCAATCTCTGTATAAAGAATCCGAGTGTAGCGTCAAGGTTCTTCTTGTTGTAATGTGAATTTTTCCAGAGAGATAAATTGAATATATCCACGACCTATTAGAGGCGCGTCTTCAATTAAAGTCGGTGGATCTATAAAGTGGAAGTTATTTAAGGCACCCTTTCAAATTCCATAATATCTCTAATATAAATGAAAGTCGGGTTAGTGCGAACACTTATAACTCGAGATCGGCTGAACAGATTCTTTCAATGTTTGATTTATTGGATTCTTCTCTGCTCCGGTTAACAGAATAACTAATAAAAAGTTGAAAAAAAATGGATAAGAAATGATATAAAATACATTATTTAAATTAGTATGGAACGGATCACCTGCGAAGCGCCAACGCCATCGCGGGTAGTTCCCTCTCATACTCGTATACGTGATTGCCGCTCTTACAGTAGCCCATCCCACTTACTCCACCGCACCGTTTCGAGCGTTTTATAAAATTTCATACAAAGTCAACAAAATTATCGGGCACATTCGTTTCGGTACTTCATAGGTGAGATAGAATGTGCGCGTGCATATATTCTCAGGTTGTTCCCGCCTGAGCTTTGAATACGAATGAAATATGGATGTTTTACAAAAAATTTACCATTATCATTTTATTAATAACTTAATCGGACTAATTATTATGTGTTATTTATTGTTTCTGGGGGCGCAGTGCATATATGAACGGGCCGCCTCTGGTAAGGACTATAGGACAACGTCTGTCGGGAAAGCTAGTATAAAATACCTATAAACAATGTTTTGTGTTCGATAAATGGTCTGGGCACTTTCAATTCAACGAACTCTTCACTTTTCCTTAAACGTCCCTTCATTTTCATATCTCGCAAAGAAAAATGGGACACGCAATTCACTTTTTTGTTACGAATACCGTTTCTAGTAAGTATTGCATATATAAAGCAATGGACAAAATTTGATAATTATTTAAAAACTGTTTGATAAGATTTTCGTCATTCCACTAACAATTTATCCTTTTAACTAGAAGATGATAAGGAGAGGAAAGGTTGTTACTGGCAACACCAAAAAAAATCACGGCTTGAAATTCTGTGAAAATATAGTATGAAATATTTAAACCTTGTTTTTAATCTTCATGGAAAATCCGGCTCGAAGGACCATGTTGGATTTTCTATGAAGATCAAAAACACAGAGATGCTTCCAGTCAAGTACACGTTTTATTTGATAATGAAAAATATGCTTCATAAAAGATTACAACATTAATTTGTAGGTTCCCTACCAGACATGACAGATGGGGTTGCCAAGTGATAAATATATTATAAATAAATAAATATATTCTCAATGTCTTTAACAGTAGCTTTAGTAATTTGCTACTCATATGCAAATCTCAAAATTTATGTTGGCAAGATAGGAAGTAGAGTGTCGGAAGTTAATCTTCCTGTTGAGAATGAAGCAAGCGTTCCGAGGATAATCTAAGTTAAATCCGATGCAACAGACAGGCAGTTCCTGATAGATTACATTACTTGAACAAGATTATAATTATTGTGTACGTGAGAAACAATAAATTTCGTCAACAATATTGGTTGGCTCTCAGTTCAAGATTAGAATGTGCCTGGATTAACAGCTAGACATAAAGGTCAATAATTGTTTCTCTTTTCGAATTCCGGTTAGCATTCATAAGTTCTGCATTATCAAACAATGATTTTAAGCAATAATTAAGGATAATAGTACGTGAAATTAGTTGCAGAAAATCAAAATTTCGTAAAAAGCAACTTAACAATTCTAGATTGACTAGGAGAGACTTCTTAAAATGCCGCGATGTGATAAAATCTAGTGTTAAAAATGACTATAAATTTTTAGCCTGTAAAATGGCAAGCCCACATCGGTGTGAGCCGCGGATACTAAAATGGCTTAGCTGGCACGCGCATACTAGCTTGACTGATCCAATAGCTGAAACCATCTTTATGGTTTTCGAAAGCAACCGTTTTTTCAAGAACTCTGTACTCCGAGGCTGCTGTGGATGAAAACGGTAGCTTTTGATGGCTACTTATGCTTACAAAACGTTGTATTTTTTTTAAATTCAGGCTGGCATTTCATTTCAACATACCTTACTTATAGTTCTATATTGTTTTAATAAATAAATAAATTAAAATAAAATAAATGAGTAAATATGCAAATTTTACCAAGAGTAAAAGATATTAAATAACGAACAAATATATTAAAAACTAGCTTTCCCGACAGACGTTGTCCTGTGGACCCTTTGTTCCTAACCAGAGGCGGTCCGTTCATTATGCACTGCACCTCCAGAAACAAAAATAAACTAACTAAATAATAACATTAAAATATTAATTCTAAAGCGTCCATATTTCATTCGTATTCAAAGCTCAGACGGGATTAACGTGAGAATATAATTATATGCGCGCAATTTGGTTGACTTTGTATGAAAAATTTCTAAAACGCCAGAAACGGTGGAGTAAGTGAAATGGGCTACTGTAAGAATGGACAATTACGTATGCGAGAATGAGAGGGTGCAGGTGCAGAAGACAATAATTTTGTTGTTAGATTACTTTTTGAAGTAATCTTTTTGATGGCGTCGCATATATATCATATTTTATATTATTTCTTATCCATTTTTTTCAACTTTTATTAGTTATTCTGTTATCCGGAGTGGGGAAGAATCCAATAAATCACACATCGGAAGAATCTGTTGAGCCAATCTGGAGTTATAAGTGTTCGCACTAACCCGACTTTAATTTATATTAGAGATATCTATATATGAACTTTGTGACTATTTTTACGAAAATAACGCGGACAGAGAAGTATGAAATTTCGCAAACTTATAGTTTATATAGAGGAGTGGGGAATGCCAATATTTTTAAAAAATTAGGTAGGTATGCATAATAAAATATTAAATCAATAAAAAAACATTACGCACACTACTGTAATGTTATGTATTTGATACTCACACACACTTCCACAGACTACTTATAAAGATCATCAACTTCACAGAAACAAACGTAAAATGAAAAGCGCCTGATAAGAGGCGCAAAAAGCTTTTTGAAGCCGGTATATTCAAATGAAAGGTGGAGCTGGAAATGGCGGGATATAAATTGAGAATAGATTACCTAATTAATGTTTGTCATTGATAATAATATAAAAAAAAACTTTGTAGGTACATATCAACATTTCAAATTTGACGTATATAAATCCATGTCATTGTTTTTGAAAGAAATTTTGAAAAAGTGCTCGCTCATTTTTTGACAATGGTACCTTGATATTGTTCAAACTTATAATTTAAATAAGTTATGGTCGAATTTCGAGGACTGGTCGACCACTAGTTAAAGATAATTACACTAACGTGTTGGTGTTACCAATATTATAAATCAAAAGATAATATTTCCGTCAATAGTCGGAACAATCAAAGCACAACGAGGCATTGAATACACAAAAAAACACAACCCCTGCTTTATACAACACCGCCAGATATATCTAATGTTCAGGGCTGGCTTCAGAATTCAATAATATCCTTTTTTTTATTAAAAAAAAAAAAAAAAAAAAACAGTAACATCATGCCAACTTTTTGGAGCAAATAATAATATGTTGTATACATAGGTAGAAGCCTAAACCTGTTACGCTGATTATTTAATGCGTGTGAGTATGTTATTAATAACTTTCATCGGTTTACGGAAGAACCAATTCAATAAAGTCCATAAAACTTGTTTATCAGATATAAGTAAACACCTACTTTACTTCTTTTAATAAAAATCCAAACAGTTCGAATCCAGCATTGAGAAATAACCATTTGATCTGTTTTTTTTTGCACTTCCTTGTACCTTCATAATTTCATTATTGTTTTAATTTCTGATGACAGAATTTATGGCCTTTTTACACCACGCACGAGCAATACTATACAATGTATTTGACCACATGCATTTTCTCACATTCTGTTTGTCCCTAGGTGTATTTTTTATTGTTTTTATTTTATTTCTTCCGATCTATTTTTGTCTGTATCGTTTAGGACGGGCAGCCCCTATGATGAACTGTAAAAAAGGACGAAGGGCGAAGAATAACAGGAAGAAGTCCTGGACACGTCTCTGATGCATTTTTCCCAGAGCATATTGTGTATAATATGATCATTTTCGCTCTTAGCATCATTAACAGCACACATCGCATTATTCAAACACAATAAATCACCACGTGAAAAATGTTCGCGTCACGTTGAATACACCGAATACACTGGTGGTGTATAAATCAAGCCTGTACGTTGTCATGTCTCCACCTGACTGACGGCTGAAGGGTTGTTCCACCCTTTTGTGTTTTGATTGTTGGGGTAGGATAAAACTAAAAAATTCAAGTGTAACTCATTAAATCTACATAATAATTCAGTTATGTATTTACGCTTATGGCAGCATCACGCTCAAAACACAAATGCTACGTCAGATATGGATCTGCGCAGAGCCGTGCAAAATGCTGAAGAGCGTTCTAAGATACAATTGGCAATGTAAACTTTAATATATTTAGAGCTATTTAAAAAACTTTATTTTTTTAGTATCTTCATACAAATTTTTCAAAAAATACAGTAAGCCATCTTTTGGAAACAAAATTACTCATGTAAACGTTGAATGGAATCTTGGTATTACGGTATGAAAATGTAATAAAATAATTGGAGATTGATTTGTTATACATATAAATGTTATTCAAATCTTATTATTCTCAATAAATAAAGATTTAATGAAAAATTTTGGAAATATAATTCCTCCATATTGAAATTTGACACATTTAAAAAAATTTATGGCCACATTTTGTGTAAAACTGTCGTAGCCATTAGATGAGTAAGTACCTGATAAAATCATATTAAATGTTGGTAAATAATAAATATACATTAAATTAAACTCATAATACATTAAAATCTATCAATCGTACCTTCAGGAAGATTTTCATGTAAAAATGATTTTTGAAAATTGAAATGAGTATAAAAATTCTTTAGTAGATTTGGTCGGTAAAAAAGAACTCTGAAAGAAAGCGAATCTGACAGGAACTAATGACGTTCCTGTTTATCAAAATCATAATGGATTTGTCAGGTATGTGTGCATGTTTATTATAGTAAAAAATATATTTGTTTTCTCCACATCATAATAATTAAGAAATACTGTATAATATTCATATCTGAACTATTCACATAAAACAGATTTTTGTGGACAGAATCATTGAATATCACTTTATTCGAAGATCATTTTATTAACTACATAATATAATAACAAAATTATCTAAATTCTTAATTAATAGGTATGAAGATAAAGTAAAAACAATGTTAAATATATATGATTTTTTTATTGCATTAATATAACAATCTTCATGAATGTTTCATAATACGACAAGAAGCATTATATTAAAAAAATATGGTATGGGATTATTGCTGTAGTAGTTTCTTCCGTCAACAACATATTCTCTTTACACATCTCAAACATGATCGAATAAAGAATCCTTGAAAGACCAAAACTGCAATCGTTGGATGTAGTCTGTGCAGCAGGTTTTGACGCAAAAAAAACCCAAAGGTGTCTCAGTCACAGCACAATTTGATGACAGATAAAACCAACCAAGGTTTGTGACACTGAAAATGAATAAATTTATCATCAGTCAATAAATATTTGCGTTCTTTACTAACCCCTTTGCACTAATGGTTGAATTTAAAATCAAATCTTATAGTTTAGCATAAATCATATTGCTTATATATTTTGAAAAAGAGTAAGTCTTGGTTCATTTGTTTTCAATTCCGTAATCATTACAAAGTGATTCATGCATTCTTAAACTAAAAAAATTAAATACTAAGCGATGGAAAGAATGTTACAGAAAAGGTCATCATTTTTTATGGTTCTGAGTCAGTACTTAAAAATTACAAAGAAGCGATTATATAATAAATCTTAAACAACATTACGTACCTACCGAAAATATCTATTGAGCAGCAAATAACTTTTATTTTTAATGAATTATTTTGAAATTGGAAGCATTCCATCACTCTATTATTATTTTTTTGACATATCAATATTTACCAAAGATATTGAGTGTCAAGTGACATTGACAAGGAATTCTATTAATCTATGTATAAGTAAATCTATGGTTCGGCAGCGCATCTAATTAAAATAAAACAGCAATATTAAGCAACGTTTAATATTGCTTAACTAAATTATATATATATTGTGTGCAAATGACATCTAATACATATTATATTTTTATGAAGGTTACTTTTACAGACACTATCAAATCTAGAAAATATGTATTGCAGAATAAAATGTCGTCTATAATTACCAAATTTGCTACGTCATAATTAATTATTAAATAAAAAAGGTCTTAATTATTTAAATGAATAAAAAATATAAAATTTCAATATTATCAATTTTATAAATATTTAAATAGAATGAATTATTTATATACCTACTGTATTTTTTTTTCAATATGAAAGGGTTGGAATAAAGTTGTGTGCACAGTCTACTTATAGTGTTGTATGCGTCTTCGTAATGATATAAATTTCTACTTCTATGGTCTATGGTGCTGTCAAAAGTGTAAAATTTTATACGCAGTAAATAATCAACGCGTAATAAAAATGAGATAATTGGCAATATGTAATAATAATATTATCATTTGTTTGTCTTGATAATTATAGCTTTTGTGTAGTTTTGAGTAATATAGCGAATTAGTTTCACACAAAGGTTATTTTTATTGTTTGAGCTTTGTCGAAAATAGCCGTCAGAAATTATTCATTCCTTGCAAAACCAAAAACATACAAGTCAGTATGAGTTTGATAGATGGACTGAGATTTACATTAATATGGAATTCTATTTCTCAGGTATGTAACATGTAACCTATTTCAAAAAAAATGTTTACCTCACAGTTTTATATGTTTAATTTAAATGTATATACTTCACTGGTGTATGTTTTGCAAATTGTATGTACTGTCTTATTTTTGTATCAATTTCACTGTTTGTATATAAATGTTTTAAATAAAATAAAATAAATACAAATAATAAAAAGAAATAGACATTAAATGCAGCAACTTTAAAGGGCTCAATAAAAACATTTTTCAACACACATAATTTTTTATTGCAGATAAGTCTTGCGTCTTCTCAATATTACTTTACAAGGCGGCATAAGTACGGTTGAACACCTACCATTCACTTTATGGACTGCCCTCAATAGACTTAGGGTTGGTGTCACCAAGTGTAGGAAAAACCTACATAAATGGGGCTACCTCTCTGCTGACAAAACTGAATGTGGTGAGCTCCAGGATGACAATCACCTCTTGACATGCCTGCTGATTGGTGAAACATGTAACCTGCAAATACCTTATCCTTGCGAACGAGGCGATGACTGTTGCTGCTTACTGGTGTGGCAAAGTGTAGACCGGAAACGCAAAGTAAGTAAGTAAATATTAAAATAATTTAAATGAAACAATTGATTTGTTATTCCACTATATATTTCTTTATTATTTATAAAGTGTAATCCCATTATATGTTTTTAAATTTTGCGTAAGAAATTTTGAGATATCTAACCTCCCATCCTAATATTGGTTAATTATCATAGGCTACGGTGGGCCAGATATGGACAGAGAATGCCATCATTGCGGGCACCAAAGAGAAAATTATGCTGAATTGGCGGACCTTGGCTGCGATGTGCGAATGAAGTCAGGAAGGATGCGAGCAATTTCTTGACTCTCGAAATTAGGACAGAGACAGGGTTGTCTGGAGGAGTCGAATTATGGAACACAAGGCTAGAATTGGGCTGTAACACCATCGGAAAAAGAAGATTTTAATTGGAACAGGCCTTATAATCTTAACAAATGTTATAATAACCAACGCCTGGACTATTAAAAAATTATTACTTAAAAACTTCTAAAAAACTTAAACTTCTCACAATTTTTAATATCATTCTTATGAATATAAAGATTACCTATGTATATTTAATTTACAGATTATGCCGCTGAGTGCTGACAGCCGAAATGTATGAACTTCTAAGAAGCGTCCGTGCTGACAGCTACGCGTTATTCTAAAACGCTTCTTAGAAGTTTATACATTTCGCATGTCAGCGCTGATGGTCAGCGTGACTCTAACTAAACCCAACCGTCGCGCACTGACTTTTTCATTATTTTACTACTTACTGAATTTTTAATATCATTCTTATGAATATAAAGATTACCTATGTTATATTTAATTTGCAGATTATGTGTATTAAGTAGGTAAAAATAAGCATTCATAGATTAGTTAAAAGAAACTTACGAGTGATTGCCTTGGAGGACAATAATTATTGTAAGCCTATAGCAGTTTAATCTATATTCTAAACCATTAATTTTTTTTTATTTGGAGACAATTATTTTAATTTCAGAATTATTATTATTGTAAACAACATGTTTTTTTTATGTTGAAATCTAAAATCAGGCCTTTTTGCTATAACATTGAAAAGTGTTATATTATACAGACTGATATATAATATTTCAACATTACACCATTATTTATGGTCGATTTTAAAATGCTATATTTTTATCAATTTGACCAATACTGGATTACGACCTTCGTCTCCTGATGTTTCAAATAGCTTTGTGTAATTACTTCACGTTAACAACTTTCCTTATTTAGGTGGTCAAATTGAAATCCTTGAGTATTCGACAAATTCAACAATCTGCTAAGACGCTAGCCATAGGGCCAACGGCTTGATGCTTTTATGTCTTCAATAATTCTTCAATGGAGCTGGGATTCCTAGAGTTATATATTATCATTGATGCAATGCCAAGATGTCTACAGAATTTTAAAGTGTGTCAAAATTTTTAAAATATTTTCTCTAACAATAACTTTAACTTTTGTATACCTCTTATTAATTGTCAACTCTTGGTATGACTTATATTAAGCACCTATAGATGAGAGGTCTAATCCTCTAGAAGTAAATATTTATACTCAAAATTAACATTTATTAAAAAATTATTATAAAAGTTTTACCCTGTAAAAATGAAGTTTAAACAGCTACTGTAAAACCCCTTAGTTATGTATTATACAAGAGTGTTTCTTTACCAATTGTATTAATTGTTTTATTTATGTAAGCAAATTAAATTTTTGAAATATTTTAATAAATTGATGGGATGCCATAGCAATTTGAAAATTTTTAATTACTACCCTAATCCAGTTTTGTTTGAAAAAAGCAATCTACAATGATTTTTCTACTTACACGAAGGATGGCATCATGCAGGAAGTATGGTGCAGGTTCGAATCCTGATAATGATGGCCACAACATTAAAATTACTATCTGCCCACTACTGATAAGGAATTTCTGGTTCCAATTCCCAGATGGGTTTGAATTTTTATAGTTTTTTATGCAATATTTCTTGCTGGCTGTACATACTGAAAATTCTTCATACAAAAGATTTTCATGTACAAAATCGCTGGCTCGGTAGAGGTCTAGAATACTAAAATAATTACCTATGTGCCTACCTGTTAAATTTGATATTAAGAATAAATATAACTTTGTAGGTACATAATAATTATGTTGTTACAGAAGAATAAGATCAGCATTTACAGAAATCAAGTCTAATGTCCATGATGGGGAAGGTATGGTAAATAGATAAAAATGCTATATTTGTGACTCACTTTTGTTGCCTCCACAGCAATTCTACATATTTCTCATACAGACACGCCTACTATCTAATTATATCTACCTATTTACCAATTCAAACCCTCAAACTTTTTAAATATAAGTAATATAAGATTAAAGTAGATCAATCAATCAATTATTCTCCCTTTTTTGACCCTACTTAGGGTCATACTTTAAAGGTACTTTTATTTTATCCAGAAATCAGGTTCTATAATTCCCATTTTTCTCAACAAACTTCATCAATAATTTTATGGACGGGTAAAAAGGCTAGTAATATATAATTTAATGAGTGAGATGTAATATCATATAGTTCACCAATGTTTCGCTGAAAGGACTAGATAAATATAATCACCAGAAATGATCCGAGTATTGTCATCAGTCTCCTAGTTTACAATTTCAAAGACACAAATAGTTTATTTAAGTTTTTGAGAAGCATTAATTTGTTGCAATTTTACAAGTTTTTTTTTAATCTTTATTCGTCTCGATCACGTTGTTGTTTTGGCAAAAGTCTCATAGAATCTACGCATTCGAATACCAAGTTCCTAAATCTTTATGCAGCGATCATCTTGAATTGCTTTTATTCGCTATCTTTAACATATATGTTCATATAAGTTCAAATAAGAAGGAAATTGGTCAAAGATTTTTATCACTCTCCCAAAAAAATGAGTTGAAAATCGTTCTTTAGAAATGACCTAGCACGTCAAAATGTAAGGAAAGCATAAAACGTAGATATGAATAAATTAAAAAAAAAATAATCAAGAATATGAAATATAACTTTAAAAAGAAAAAAAAAACATGTCTATATGAATAAAATGTTTATGAAATAAAAAGAAAAGAATAAACAAGAAATTAAAAAATTGGGATGCCTTGGATATCATTGAAGAATGAGTGCTTGAATAATAACAAAGAGAATAGTGAGATTGAAAGTAAAAATTGAAAGATAGTAAATTTGATCGAATCGAGAATGATTGAAACGAATACAGCAATATCGTCCTTTAAGTGACATGTTCGAATCTCACCGAAGTATGGTCGAATCTCACCAAAGTTCACACAATACCGAAAACACTCGTGATTTTAAATTTGACCACTCTTCAAAATAACAGAAAAGAGATGGCCGTTATACCGTTGTGGTAAAAAAAATCCAATTTACTTATTTATTTATTTATGCAAAAATTGTACACATACAGGCGAGTATAAACACACTTAAAAACAACATTTACAAAAATAATAGATGGTACAACAATCCCAATCAGGCCTTAGCCTGTGTTCGGGTATACAAAAAATAATATTATCAATCAATTTCTCACGGCGTCGTTAAAAGTCGAAATTAAGAATTGAGGTACTTACATAATGTGAAGTGATTTGGGGTAGCTTGGCGGTTACAACGCCGGCTTTCGAACTGTTTCGATCCCATATGTCAGCCATCTTCCTCTTTCACGACACAAGCTTTTAGTGGCTTGATGTGAAAGAGTTTAAGAGTGTATTTTTGTTCACAAAAAAAATTGGGCACTATTGTACCTACTCTTCCACCTTAGGTAATTTTAACTCAAAAAGCTGGTAACTAATCATAAGAAGGAGAAATTTGATAGGCTTAAGGTGGGCTTTGGAAAAAGCTAAAGTGTATTTGGTTAGAAATTAATGAAAATTCTTTCTCTCCGCCTATTTCTCAAGAGATGCGTAGTGATGCATAAAAAAGTATACACGTGGAAGATATCCCCCCTTATGAAATAACGTTCGCCTCTAGATGAAATATATTATTCTTATACTTCTTAGGGGTTGGATGTCCAAAATTAGAATAGCGTTCAAATACAATTAATATTGATTCGGTGGTTCTTGATGAGCGCGGGGGTGTCGGCGCTTTTGCCGCTAGGATGACCTGTCCACTTGATTTCTTGAATACCTCTGCCACTCTTAGATTCCCCGTCATCCCTAATTTAATTCAATAATTACTGACCTGGGTATTAGCTCCCTTATTCATAGTCATGGGTAACAGATCACTTTGGAGTGATCTGATCTGTTCGTATCAGATCACTACAATGATCTGATCTGTTCGAACAGATCAGATCAGTGATCCGTGTCAACGGATCTATCTGGTTGCGACCCAGCCCAGATATGATACATACACGGCTCACGGCTCTTTCCGGTTGCGGCATATTATGTACCTGTCTGTATCTTCGGATCAGATCTGTTTCCGGTGTAGATACATAGATCATTCTCTATGGTCGACTGTATCCTTCATACAGTACAGAGATTTTTACACTTAGGTAATATCTGGACGGAGTAGATACTCAATATTTATAAGAATAATGTAGTCGAAACGTTCATTCATAAGTTGATGATAAAACTACGGTTCTATTGTTCGTAATCCGTAAAAAAAATATAATATTTATACACGCTTGGTTTTGTCGGAATGTATTTTTACCTTTAACCAGGGAAGTCCTGCGCATAATTATTGTAAAAAATAAGTTTACTCTAGAAAGAGATAAAATATAAAACATATGTACATGTGTGAGAAAACGAAATATAATATGTATCACTATCCGACCTCAATCGTTAAGTAGGTACCTAGCTACATGTTATGAGCGTAGACAATAGACATTTCTCGATATGCCAGTAAAGTGTTGTCGGGCTATAGTATTATTACCTCCACACGGGGAAGTCCAATATTTTAGGACAGTATGATGAACATGCGTCACGAACCCCGTCCCCTGCCCATAGGGATGTTGCTATAAATATCATAGATATAAGTATGTTGTATTATAACCGACCTCGGCAGCCTCACCGATCTCGGTAGCCTAGTGGCAAAGGCTCCGACTTCAGATCAAGGGGTCCCGGGTTCGATTCCCGGTCGGGTCAGAAATTTTCAATGTGTTTTTTCACTTGAAATTTCTACTCGGGGTTGGAATCCTGTCTCAGATTGGACGGAACCGGTTGACTGGTAGATAATGTTTCAAGCATTAAGTTCCACCGGCTATACTGACACCTGTGTATAAAAGAGTGTTATTTATTTATTTATTTATTTATGTTGGCATTAGGGAATTCAAGATAACACTCTGAATCGATGTTTAAGTTTTACATTGTTTTATCAATACTTAAGTAAATTTTTATTTTTATTGTATACTTAATATAAAAAAATATAAAAAGAATAGTTTTAATTTTTTTATAAATTTGGTTTTTATTTAAAACAGATTAAACTTCTTTTATTAAAAAATAAATATTTTGTGTCTAAACCAGAAACCTAACTCAAACAGATCTTTGGGTCCTCAATTCAACATAGATCCAACGAGTCCGCGATTCAAACAGATCATTACAGCTCACACAGATCCGTTGATTCATTGATCTGATTGATTCATTGATCTGTTGAACCGTAGGACCCGTAAGTGTTCTGTAGATCAACAGATATCCAACGGTTCCGCAATTCAAACAGATCATCACAGCTCACACAGATCCGTTGATTCATTGATCTGATTGATCTGTTGATTCATTGAGCTGATTGATCTGTTGAACCGTAGGATCCGCAAGTGATCTGTAGAACACAGATCAATTAAGAGTGATCCGGATCATTGATTCAGATCAGTTCTGAGTTACACATGACTACTTATTCATACTAATATACATATAAAGAGGAAAGATTTGATTGTTTGTATGTTTGTTTATTTGTTTGCATTGAATAGGCTCCGAAACTACTGAACCGATTTGAAAAATTCTTTCGCTTTTGAGAAGCTACACTTTCCCCGGTGAACATAGGCTATAGTATTTGGGAACCTTACTTAAACTCCAATAATGTAAACCAAGGTGTAACAAAATTACCTAAAATATTCTTTACATCGCGCACGCTGTGAAAACTATTGATGATATAATAAAATAATGTACTACGACTTTGTAGAAGCCATCAATATTTATAAAAAATGTCGCGACAGCATAATATGTCTATCTTTCATAGTTATGCCACAACACAATAAGCGTTCTTTTATTTAAAAAAAAACTGTAATTGAAATGCGGCAGAGATATAGGCGTCACTGGGGTATTAGCCGGACGGGAGGGGACCATTAGAATGCTACATTATTCCAGATTAACATAGCATAAAGAATATTTTGATAAAGTTAGGGATCTAAAAAGATCATAAGAAAACTGTTTTTTTTTTAAATACCTATCTACCCGTGCGAAGCTGGGGCAGACCGCGAGATTGCTATAAATATATTAAGCGAATTCTTGATAAAATATAATTTGGAAAGCTATAATGATCAAAAAGAAAACAGGGAATATGTGCCTATAAGACCCCCCATGTTGACAAGTCACGGGTTCCGCTCTTTTGTTGCACTGTTTTCATATATATATTCTTTTCTGTATTTCATTTTCTTTATTGTAATTTTTGTTTAGTTTATGTATATTGTTTATTTCAATAAAAGTTTAAAAAAAAATCACGATCACCCCATCTCTCCAAATAAAGCGATGTCACTCCAAAAAATCACCTTGAGTGGGGAAACTAAATGGTCGATGTGGAGTTATTATAGCGAGAGTCAGATATCCATCAGTCCAAAATTCAATCGCGTCAAGCCCTTCCACCAACACTCGGTGGATATATGGATCGTAAATGTACGGGGAAACTTGGACAAAGTCGACACGTCACTTGATTTTCAGAGTTAAAAACTTGGTCCGAATTTGTCTCATTATGTCATAATCCTTTCACCAGGACTTGTGGCAGTTTTAAATTTAACAAGCGGTCGACCAATGCTAGAAATTTTATCATAACTTATTTAAATTAAAGGTTTGAACATTGCTGAGAGAGATCTGAAATTAAACTGAAGTCAGAAAATCAAACCAATCATCTCATAACAGGAGAATTTGCCTTCTATAGGTACTAATCGCTGTAAACAATTAAAAATATTAACGGTTTCCTAGACATCCATTCAATGCTTTTTAATTTTAATATAATATGTAAAGTTTGTTTTTGTATGTAAATGTTATCTTAAACTGTAAAAGGCGAAAGCCGTTAATTGAATAAATAAATAAATAAATAAATAAATAAATGCGTAAAAATACCAAACAAACTAGCAACTGTTTTCAAACTCTTTCCCACCATCGCATTCTCAAACTTTCAAACACTAAATGACTCACTCAACAATATTTTGAATAACAACATATAAATAAATCTTTCTTATTTATATGTTGTTATCTTATTATATAAATCTACTTTTAATGCATGGTATTAAATTAAAAGACAGTGAAATTACTGCATCCGCAATGTTTCAATAAACTTGGTGAATGTAAGATAAGCAGGTATATAATTATGATTGATGGATTTTAGTAAGATTTACAATGAAGAGTTTTGCTTTTCAGGATCACTATGAATCCGGCCGAAGTGACCAAAAAATTATGGAGATGCGCGGTTTAAATGCCTTTCGTGGACTGTATATGCGGTGGTATGCTGTGCTGAAGAGTGGTGTAACCAGCAGGAAAATATGGATCAGGAAGAATGGACTAACCTTAAACTCTACGGTGATCTCCTTCTGCTGGCCAGCTCTTCTTGATTTAGAGCACAAAACAACACAGCACAATAATTTACAAAGTTTATAGTACGCGGCGCGGTTGGTTCTATTTATATTAATAATTTTAAATAGTAGATTGAAAATGATGATTTCATTGCGGTACAATGCGGTTGAATTTTTATATTGAACTAGTATTGTCACTCATCCTGGTTAGCTAGGGGTAGGAACCAAAAAATGGGTGACAACAAATTGATGGAAAAAATGATAAGGAGGAAAGGTTGTTAATGGCAACACCAATAATTGTTCCGAATGTAGTTCTCACTCGTATTATAATTCAATGTAGAAAGGTCCCTTTTAAAACAAAGGATTTTTCTACATAGCATATACCTACAAATTATTACACTGCGGTAGATGAAAGGTGTTAATTTTTCAAAGTTTCACATTCTATCTATTATCCTAATACTATCAATTATATTCTATCTAATATCACATTTATATTCTTTCTACTATCCTATTACTATCCATTATATTCTATCTACTATCCATTCCTATATAATAAAACATTAGATTTTTCCTACGTATCTACAAAATATAATATTGTTCGGTTGGATATTCTATGTTTCATATTCATTGAGTCGTTTTGTTTTAAACTGTCAATTTTCATTACCCTTCATTCATTATTCTGTCAATTTGTATTTTGAGTGTTGCCAGCACTCGGTTTTAAGTGAAATTAATGTGTAAATAATGACTAGAAACAAATAAAACTAAATACTTTATTTCGTTTTGTTTGTTTAAAATTAATAATCCGATTTGAACTTAATTCATTAAATTATAAGATTATTGATGAAGAAATGAAAGTTTTCATTGATATTTTTTCTAGACGAAGAACGAAATGCAGATATCTGTAGGATAATGACTGGTATTCTCAAATTCACGATCCAAATCAACGCAAGAATCTCTTGCTTAGAACTTAATCGGTTGCCAGTAGTAACGCATCTGATGTATTGGAAAAAACATTTTTAGAATAGGGAAATGTCAAAAGTCTCTATAAAAATTGGATACGACGCAACTCAATCATCTGTTTTTCGTTTCAGAATAACAGTTATTATCAGATGAAGTCGACAGAAAAAAAGGCCCTGGAATGACCATAAGAAAGGCTGGAGAGTGGAGATATCATTCTAGAAGACTTCCAGAATGACCACCTTTTAAAGGTTAGAGCAATTGTCTACCATAGAAAAAAAGAAATAATAGAGAGTGATGATGAATTTTGAAAATTTACATCTTTTTCATTTTAGGCAAAATATTTGAACGACAAATGAAACACCCTTCACTCAACCTTTGATGTTTTTCATAAATTTTTCAGAAAATATCTTGGTAGGTACCCACCTGTGTGTGTGTATGAGGTATATGGTTGCTAGCCCAGTAGTATCAGTCGACGGCTTTCGTGCGTACAGGGTTCGAATTCTGGTACCGATTTCTTTTTTCAATTTCACCACACAGCCCTTTTGTGTGGAATATGTCAATAGTTTACCTTTATGTGTTCACTTTGAGTGAGTTCGGATTAATTTTTATAAAAAATATATATTTAATATCCTGTATATAGTGGTTGAAATTGTATATGGACCAGAAAAATAAAAAATACACTCAGATAAATGAAGTTACAAAAAAAGCAGAGGCGGTACTGACGCAAAAATGCTGAAAGATAGATGAAAAAGATGTACCTAACAGTCAATCACTATTTCGTAGATTCAATATTCTAAAATATATACAATTGATATTCAATCTCTGAAAAGAATTTAATAATATACTATGTTCGCTGTCAAAATTTTATTTCAAAACAGGTGTTACTAAGGCTGAAAAAGATTTTTTTTTTTAGTTTTTCATTCATTCTAACATTTGTCTATGACATCTGAAATAAAAGGGCTATAAAATAAATAGGTAGATAATCATTGATAAATCAGAAGGAAGGCGTGTATAAAAATACAGAAAAGTAAAAACCCCCCCATCGAAAAACATTTTAAAAATGGAATAAAAATGACAGGCATAGAAAATAATATAAAAGACAACAATAATTATTATAATGATTACCTATTAGTAAAATGCTAAAACAGCTTAACAGGTCCTAACCTAACGAGTAGGTATGTCTACCCACGGAACCTACCCGGCAACTAGCTCCAAGATTATAATCGAGTATCCACGTAAACGTTCTCTTCGCTCCACGGTGAAAATAAATTCAGTTTCAGTATGATTCCGGACTTCGAGGCTGTAGGTCGCGCGTCTTCAGCGTTCTCCTGAAAATTATTCGCAAAAATTTTCGTAAAAAAATTTCAACATCGACACGACTTTTGATAAAAAAAATTGCCGAGTGAATTTAAAAAGTATCGTTAGTTAAAATTAGTGTATGTTGCGTTTTATTTTAATTTATTTAAATATACTATAAAAAAAACCTGTGTTTTCTTTGGATTTTTTAAATATATTATTAACTATATTTTGGGATTTTTCCTTTGGTGTTTTGCTCATAAAATGTGCGTTTCTTTTGAAACTTAAGTTTTTGTTGTTGTTTTAAGCTTAGTGGCTGTATCCTCAATAAACAACAGGTTTGACAACAGCGTAAAGTACGTTTAACATTACAGTTTATGGAGTTTTCTTACTCAACTGAATAGCTTTTTTATTTCAATTTTCCCAAGATTTTTTTTTGTTTAATTTATTTTAACAGACTGTTTCAAGAGGACATTTTTTCAACGAGTACTTTGCAGCGAGTTCCAAAATTAAAGGTAAGAATAAAAAAGTTAAATTTCCATTTTTTTTTCCCGTAATTAGATGTTATTTTTTCAGTACGTTTTCTATCAATTTATTCTGAACTTCTCTGCATTTGGTTGAAGTGTTTCTTTAAAGAGACTACAATGGGTCTGAAAACTACGGGATTGGGTAGCAATGAATGCTTTTGGCACATCCATTTTCCTAATAGGAGGGTCATTGGGTCGACCCCTGGATTCCGACTATTTTTTCTTTCATCATACAAGTTTTGTTTTAAAAAAAATCTCAAATGCGTTTTTGTGTTCAATTTTGACAAGCCTAGATTAATCTTTACAAAAAAAAGTATCAAGTGTACTTGAAAGAAAGGAGCAATGATAATTTTCCACCGGATTTGAGCTTGTGCAATTTCAATGCCCAAATTACTTAGCTCCGCTGCGAAGGAACGGAATACAGTATGAGAGGATATGGTCCAACTAGGAGCACCGAACTCGATAGCCTTGTTGTGCTGGCGTGGACTTCAGATCACGAGGTCCCGGGTTCGATTCCCGGTCGGGTCAGAGTTTTTCACTTGAAATTTCTACCCGGGGTTGACCTGTCTCAGGTTGGACGGGACCGTTTGACTGGAAAAAATTGCCTCATGCAATAAGTACCGCCGGCTATACTGACACCTTTGTGTAGAAAAGTGTTAATTTATTTATTTAGAATGATTTTTAAGGCGCCGTTTTGTGACATTAAAGCTACCTCAAGGGCGCTAGTTAAATGAAAAAAATTATGTTACAGTTTACAAGAAATTAATTGTACTGAGGCTAAAAAAAACTATTGACAAATTCCAAAATACATAAGAAATCAAGGACAGCCTGGAAAAGAACGCGTAAAAAGATGAGTTTTTGGAAGTTTCTTAAACTCATTAATGTTCTCAGCATGCTTGATATGAGAGTGTATATTTAGGGCGGATCTGATAATCTTAAAAAAAATGCATGTATGTATATTAATTATTGCTTTTTAAATGAATCTGGACTCATCCAAAGTACAATTATAAATTTTACATCTTTCAAAGAAACCAAATGTTGGCTTATGTGTTGTGAAAGAGGAAAATGGTCGCCACCGGGGATCGAACGCATGACCCTCTAAAGGAAAGTCAGCGATTAAACCACTATGAATGCTGTTGAACACGTTATTCCACTTTTCTATTAAGCCTATTTAAGGTAGGTATCCTTTAAATAGTTTAAACTCTGTGTGGAGTATCAGCTGATGCTATTATTTGGTGACCATGCTGGATTGATTTAATTTCAAGTTCCTACCTATCCCCACCCCCTCGACATTGGTTTCTCCTGGAAATCATGCAATATGTATTATATTATATCACGTCGAATTCATTAGTGTCTTGATATAATAATATGCAATGGAGGCCATTTTCTGCAATTAATTATGGCTGTCGAAGAAGAAGAAGAAGAAGGTCTTTGTCCTGGGCACACCTCATTCATGCGCGTTCGAAAAAAAATCTGGTCATTTGACCACTGGCCTTACTTCTTGTACAATCGTAATCTCAATAACGATATCATTATGACATTTGAATACTGGTTGCCGTGCATGAAAATTTAAACCCATAAAAACATAAATAATAGTAGGTACCTATAATAAATACACTCAAAATGGATAAACATACCGAAGTGGTTGTTAGTCAGTGGTGTCAGTTGGCGACTTTCGTACGTACAGCTTATTGCAGGTCGTGGGTTCTAGTCCCGGTGCCGACCATTTCCACTTTCACGACACAACCATTTGATTAGTGTGAAATATGTCAAAAATGTATTTTTCGTACACTACGAGTGAGCACAGATTCATTTTACAAAAAAAAAAAAAAAACACTATTAATTTCAAAATAATATATGATAATAATATACTTTGTAACTTTACAGATAGAAATATCCGAGAACATTAAGATATCTTTGGATTTTCTTTCTCTATATGGTAACATTAACAATAGGAAAAGGTCAATTAGTTCGCGATTGAATATTCTGACAGCACAGCAATCTCAACTCAATCTGTCGACATTGAAATAGGGATTGAGTTTCATGAGTAGCCTTCCTGAAATCTCTCTTGTCTCAAGAAAACAGAACATGCAATTTTCAGCCCATCCGTGATCTATGATATCCGATCTGGTCAAGCGACCTGACAATTCGATTAAAGATAAAAATTATAAAGAAAAATAAAAAATCTTTAAACTGTGAATTTAATAATTATGCTAATGTCACCGTGATGGATTGCTTTTAAATATGAAATTTATGATGTAAATAGAATGTTTAAATTTACTTTGATGTGATGTCAAGAGTTCCCGCACTCTCTCACCCTTGGAATATCTTTTGCATAGTAATAAGCGATGGTCTGACGCAGTTCGATCTGCATTGAATTTTAATGTTTACATTCTTAACTAAATTGCGTTTCTAGTCAAGTCTTATATTATTACATCAATGCTGTTCCGTAGATATTTAAAAAAAAACACTCACTTTTTTTCAAATCATTCAAGTCCCTTTACACTCCATTTAGGGGCGTAGGGAATTCTGCTGAGTCATATTTTTCGCGGGCATCGAAAAGACGATTTAGGAGACTTCTTGCGGTGGACAGGAGCCTGGAAGAGGCACTTTCACTCCATTGGCCTCTGGAGACGAAGCACAATAAGAGGCAGCGCACCGCGAATGAATTGAAGGATAACTTTTAACTTTTTATTAACTTTTTATTCAGAGTTCACAAGCTTAGGTACAGTAAAACAAATACAGCAAGTCAAAAAAACATATAACACACATATAACATAGATCTATAACATACGTTCACTACATATTCCAATGCCTTCAGACTGTACAAACTCCGAACCTCCCACCTCACTAGGCAATGCCTGTGCCGAGGCGGATTTTAATAAAAAAAATAAATAAATAACTAGATGTTTAAAAAAAACCCCCCGATGACACAATAGATCTGATAATTTGGTCACGGTGACACAAGGGGCATATAATATGGTCCCTCGACCTTCTTTACTCTATAATATAAAAGGAAGATGGATTAGTGCGAACTCTTATAACGATCGGCTGAACAGATTCTTCCGATGTTTGATTCAATGGATTCTTCTCCGCACCGGATAACAGAATAACTAATAAAAAGTTGAAAAAAATGGATAAGAAATAATATAATATTAATGTTAGTGTGGAATGGATTTCCTGCGACGCCAATGCCATCTATAAAAGAGTTTATAACATCAAAATTACTGTTCACTTGACAACCATTGACATTAAAAATATCCGTACACAGATTTTTGATTGAATTTTTTGGAGCTTTCAGAAATATTTTGTAAGTACTACAGGACAACGTCTGTCTGGAAGGCTAGTATATATATATATATATATATATATATATAAAGTACCTATACCAACAATACTGATATTTAAGACGCCTGTCGGGTCAGCTTGTATAGGTATAATAAAAACAGCTTAATTAGCCCTGTACCTATATTTATAACTAAAAAATAAAAATATTTCAAAATAATAATTGAGATATGTAGTGTTGACATTTTTGTTTACATATACCTACGTATAATATACATAATATTATGTCGTGTGGTCTGAAGCGGTAGGAATAGGTGGTGACCTATCGATGTTATCATTGGTTGAAAACAAACTGTCAAGCATATTTTTCTCAATATGAGATCAATATGTTATTTAGTTTGTAGTGTGACCTTGTCAGATATGCATGTAAGTACTAAGGTGATACGCAATCGGTTCTGCGTCGATACAGTAAAATTTTTAAGGAATACTTTCACTGTATTCGTTTGAATGGGATGTTTTTTTTTGTGCCACCAGAGGCGCCCTTGCTTACCTGGTCTAATGTCAAATTCAGTGTTGCCAACGTGGGATCGCCGAATTCGGCAACGAAAAAATCTAAAAGGCGACAGGTCGCCAATTGGGCTACTTTCCTTTCAGCGAATTTTCACCTTTCCGGATACTAAATGACCCTTTTTTTAGTGAACTCCCGCCTTTTAGATTTTTTGGTCGCCGATTCTCGTTCCGAATAGCCCAAATGGCGATAAATCGCCCACGTTGGCAGCACTGATAACCGGCTGCCATAATATTTAGACCTGATTAGAAGTGCTGCCACCTAGTGTGTCTCGTCGAAAGCTCCCCAGAAAACATCCCATTCTGTTCGTTTTTTCGGTTCTTATTCGTTAACCACAAAAATAAGCAACACTTCTTTTATTTCTATTGAGATTGATTTTATTTTCTTACATATTTTATTTAAGCATTTAACGAAGGCATTTTTGCAAAGTTAGTGTGCATATAAAAGTTGTTCTTCCTCCCAACTGGGTCCAGAAGACATGGAGGACCGTCTCATACCGTGTTTAGTTTCTACGAAACGAAGCTGAGGAGTTTGAACATGGTGTGGGAGGAGGTACTTCCCAGGATCGAGCGCAGTGGAGTGATCTTGTCGCTTATTCCTTTATGCCCCTAAATTGGGTTTTAAATGGAGTATAGATTGATCGATTTTTAAGTAAAACAGCTGGTGTACAACTACCAGTACGAAACAGTTCGTAAGTTGGCATCGGAAATGTTATGTAGATTATCAACAATTTCAACTATTTCCTTATTGATAAGAAGGAAAAAAACACATACAAATAAACATGGTTCAAAATATTATTATCTCTCATTATTGATATACATTTATACAAGTTATATCCCGAAATTGAGTTATAACTCGTGCATAGGAAGGTCTAAATGATAAAAATGAAAGTGTGATTTTGATCAGTTAAGCAACACCGATATTTTTTCACTGCAATCCATCTTGTACAATTTTAAATAAAAACCTACCACGGATAGAGATTTTCAATTCAAATAGGTACATTAGAAAATTCTGAGTTGACTGGGAATCAATCCCGGATCGCCTTGCTCAGAAATCTGTCGCCTACACGACTAGACTACCGGGGCTTGTGATTAGTTATCTGAGCTGTCATAAAAATATTTTCATAATAATTGTTTATTTACATTTTACCCGTATCGCAAATATAAATGCGACCATCTAGCCAAGAATAATTTTGAACCTATCGCAATATATTTCAATGCCAGAAAATAATAAATATTGCATATTATCAAAGAATTATATAAAAGCGATACTGTTGTATTCTTTAGGTACTATTTAATATGAATTCATACACTTTGTAATCTTTTCACCTAAGTTATTGCTATCATTACAATATGATAGCAGTATTTTTACTGACATTTGATCTGTTTCGAAACATCTGTGTTTTCACATGAGATAGATCAAACATTAATAACATAATAATATTTTGTTTAAATATCAATAAGATACCCATAATTTAACTGTAAAATATAATCAATATAAATAAAAGAGTCCGTTCGTATATATGTAACGTCCTTTATAGACGGCTAAACTAGGGATACCAGAAGTAAAGTAATACCCTCTATAGCGAGTCATAATACCAGTGGACGTTTAAGGCTATGAATATTTGGAAAATGTTATTTATCGATAAAAATATTAGATTTTTTCATAAATCTCCCATACAAATTAAGATTTTCATCCTGCCATTTTGTCAGAATCGGGTATCTTGAAATTGTATTTTAATATCCTTAAGACGTATCGTTGGTCATTATGTACGGTTTTGTTTTAATCTACAATGCTTAAACTTTCTATTTATTTAAAAAAAAAATCCTCTATAGAAGTAAAAATATTGCAACAAAGTAAAACAATTTAGCTTATTTTACTTATGAAATGTCATCATATTCCTCCATATTGTGAAAATTTTGGGAGATTTAGAGTTGCCGTTGTAAAAAAAACTTGTGGAATATAATAAAAGAGGTCTGCATTAATATGTAGGTAGTAATATTGGTAGTAATATTGAAGAAGGTAACTACAAAGAGTATGATTGAGTAGTTTCAGCGTGATGTGATAACGCATGAATATAACAACAACGTTTCATATTTATAATAATTAGAAGATAATATATAAGTAATAAATCAATTCTTCCTAAGCAGGAATAGCTTTATCATTCTGTTGATAAGTAGAATAATTCTCAGAAGATCAACGCTTTAATGGTAGAATGATCTCTGTGGGCTCCGTTGAAACCAGAATGAAAATGTCAAAGTTTGGACGATAATGGCTTGGAGAATATTCTTTTAGGTGGCATTTTGTGGTCTTCATAATTCAACCTAAAATAAATAAATAACATCAGAATACAATTTTTATAATGATTATGTATGCATGTTTAAGGGGGGAATATTATTTACTTTAATGGAAATTTATCATTTCATTAAAGACCACAGTTAATATACACATGTGTAAGTGAAATGAATGATTCATTTAAATTACTATAATAATTATTATTATAAGTATTTAACCTCATATTAAACATTTTTCCTGAAGGTATACTGTATAATGTTTGCAATAAGTATATTGTTATAAAATAAGTCTTTGTTACAAAATATAAGTACATTTAAGCAAAAAGAAAGTTGTGCAATTAGTTAAGTACCTACCTAATAAAAATAAAAGGAAACAGAATGCATTAATTGAATTTTGAAAAAAGAATTGTGGTTTTACCATACTATTTTGTTTGACGTCTATAAAAAGTTTGACGTTTGGCGATGACAACCACAGACAATAGAACAACCATAAGAGAGGACAGCAAAAAAAAACGCAAACGTAATGATTCTGTTTTTTTAAATCCTATTTTTATATTTCGTGTACAGAATGAAATACAAATAAATAAACACCTACTCTTTAATGATCTTTCGGATTATTTTAATATATTCGTTGTACATCAACAAGTTTGGAAAATACATTTATTGATTGAATATTTGTGATTATGGCAGGAACATTAGGACTATTAGGAGTGATATGTCAAAAAGAAGAAAAAGAAGATGCCATGAATAGCGAGCGCATCTCTTCTGTCAAAATAAAAAAATGCAATACCAGTGTTATTAAAATGTTTAAAATAAAAACCCACACGAACTGGTAAGTAAAATTACATGGGATAATAAATTATTATATAAATTGTGTTTTCAAAACTAATGTTTTATTATCATTGTTTACAGAATCTTGAGTGTTTACCAATTATCACAAATCAAGGATATTTTGCACTGCAAATTATGAAATGGAAAAATAATACCTCTCCTAAAGATTTAAAGGTAGTTATATTTTATACAAGCATGTTATGGAGTGATTTGATAACATTTGAAGCATTTTATCAACCAATTTTTTAAATAAAAATCAAATATAAACGTTGCATATTTTCTCATACAATCTCTTGATTCTCAATTTGGTGTTTTTGTTTAAAAAATGAAGATATTGCTGGCCATTGTCATTTGGTTATTCCATTTGGATAACATCTTCGAATAATAACACTACAATTTGAATAGGTTAATTTAAGATTGGAACATAGTTTTTAGGGGGGTTTCTGGACACCTCCTCGAGTGTTTTACACTTTTTACACTACACTTTGTTAGGTTAAAACATATTCATTTAGGAGGTTTTTTGTCAAATATCAAAAGAAGCCCGCAAACTTAATAATAATTAGCATTTTTTGTATCATACACAAAATTTAACAAATATTAATTTAAAAAGTGAGAATTCTGTCACTGTCTTCTTTATAATTCCACTATTTCATTAAATATTTACCAGTCTTCAAAACCCAACAAAAAATATGTGTTGCTCATGGATTCTGTGTTTATTTTAATTGAATAATATTTTTTTACAGTGCATCGGGATCAATATGAGTCCTTCAACTGTTGCCGATGAAAATGTTGGATGGTCAAAGTGGTCCCGTTCGAAGGCAAATATCTTAGATGCCCAACATGAGAGATTGGACTGGACCCTGAACAGCGGGGGTGTTGAAGTAGTGGTTGCCAATGTCGTGAGACTCGATACGACACAAACAGAAGACAGGCCAGCAGCTCTTCTTTCAATAGGATAGACAATATAATAATTAGATAGACTATAAACAGCACACACTGTACGCTAAATATTCTATTCGTTAAATCTTTTCAATATGTGTAATTGCATATAATTAGCTATAGTATTTCACAATCCTGTATGTTACATTGTAAATATGTTAAAAGAACAAGGCTTTATTTTTATAGATATAATAATATAGTCTATCACACCTTACGTCTATTCAACTTACAGGAACCTTTTTTTTCATTACTTTTATGGATACAAACCTGAGACTTCATAATTTAGTTTAGTTTAATATTGCGATGATGAGGTTATGTAACTAGGACCACAATGTATCTTTAAATGTCCTATGTTCAATTTTCTTTACACCCCTGTTGTCTTATTGTATTTTGTTTGTGTCTTTTTAGCTAAGAAATAGGACTAAATACTGTGCACTTGCACTTTTTCTAATGATTTGGAATATTATTACTTCAACCTACTACATATATTTTTTTTGTATTTTATGCATCGTCACTATGATATTATGATAAATTCAAATACAGATCAAATTTTTTTATAGCGAATACCTAAGTATCTAACGAAATTTCCAGTATAACGAATCGTCAATTTGTCCCTGAAAAACTTCCATATAAGATGTACTGAACCAAAATTTGTTGTAACGAAGTCGATCTCAGTATAGCGAACTTTTTTGTTTAAAAGTTTTAAAATCAATAGGCAATAAAATTTCTTCAGTTTGTCCTTGGCATTGGTGAGTTTGAAAGTGTTTGCCGAACATATTTCCTTTACGTGATTGATGAATCCTTCAAATTTGTTTTTGTTCTCACCTAATAATAGCAATTATATTTTATTTGACATTAGTAGGTATAATATGGCGACCCCAAAAATTAAAAATTAAATTTTATAAGTGAAATTAAGAGTTTTATTTAAAAACCAACCAACCAAATAAAATCAAGCAACGATATGCCTTGCCCAATTTAGCATATTCATAGATCCTGGGAGCTTTGTAAACATTGTAATGCTCATGGTTAAACCATACTCTCCAGGATTCTCTATCGTTCATGGGCTCCAAAATCATACGAAGCATTCTTCTCTCAAATGTGTCCAGCATTTCCATGGATTTCGCAGTCATTGCTCATTCTTCCTATACATATGTCATAACTGTTCTTATAATAGTTTTGTAGAGAGTGATCTTTGTTTTTCTATGGACACTTCTTGACTAGAGCACGGGCAGTAGAGTAGAGAAGAATGCTTTGTTTTCTGTTGCTATCCTTCGCTTGATTTCTATATATCCCAATTCCTTTGCTGTTATTTCCAAGGAGTCAAAGACTTCTCTTATGGCTATCAGGAATCTTCCTACTATGTTGACGTCATAAGCATATCTGACGATTTGGCTACTTTGGAAATAAATATTAGGATTTGTACTGTTGTGGTATGTGAGTGCCAGTCAGTCACCTTGCTTGAGTCCCTGGCCATCTAGGAGCTCATCTGTGAGTTCCGCGCCGATTTTGCATTTATGTCCTACACATAGTTGCCCTAATCAAACATAACTTCACAGGTATAAATTGAAGTATCGTGGTCATAATGCACGATTCCTGGGCAACGCACGGGTACTTAAGCTAGTATTCAAATAAAGATAATATAAAACATACACAGTAGAGTTTGAAGTCTGCAAAATATGAATTTAAAACACTCATTGCTATTTTTATGTTTGATAAATTTGAAATTAATTAAGTAAATAATAAAAAATCTTTTAGCGCGGTCTATCAATAGTTGAATTGAATCCTATAACATTAAGAATTTGACTACATCCTACAACATCAAGAATTCTGAAAAAAATTTTAACACTTGGCAATGCTTGTTTCATGAAAGAGAAAGGTGGTCGGCATCGGGGATCGAATCTACGACCATCAGATTCCAGTTGGCGACTGAATCGCAGGACTAACAACCACTTCAATATATTAAATTAAAAATACAAATTTATTTGCTATGATAACATACACTTTCAACCTAAATATTTTTATAGTGAAAGAGGAAATAAATGGGTCAATACGGAGTCGCTGGTGCTGGTCTTCTAAAACTTCAACGAATTTACGAGTATAAAACGTAAATTATTTGAATGGTATAACAACAGCTCTATTCTCGATCAATTGCCATTCGTTATTCTTATTACACATCTCAACCATCGCTCCATTTATAGCTATTGTGATCCTCCTGTCCTTAAATTGTTTGACCTGATGCACAGTGCACGTGCTACAAACATGACATTTTGAAGTCGTCTACCGTTTGTAGCGAATATCGTTCTACACAAAAAATCTACATTGCATGTTATAAATAGCTATAAGTTTCTTGGCGTCGTGATGGATGAGAAGCTGCAGTGGTCACCACATGTGGACCTGCTCTGTGGTAGGCTGGGCTCTGCGATTTACGCCATTAAAAAAATTAAAGACTTATGTGGTGTAAAAACTGCCAGGAACGTGTACTTTGCATACTTTCACTCCGTCATGGTTTATGGTGTGATGGGGGGGGGGGGGGAATTTCTCAAGAGTAGCAATTTTGCAGAAGCGAGCTCTGAGGGCGCTACTAGGTATGCAACCCCGGAAGACATGCCGAAATGCTTTTAAAGAACAAGAAAGAGCTTCATTTGCCATAGTGTGCGTGCCTATAATAAATTACCGCTGCCTTTTAAGTCCATGGATGACGATACCTTTATTTTATTTAAGAGAGAGATAAAAGAGTATCTAGTTGAACAAAGCTATTATTCTATTGACGAGATGTTAAATCAAACTTAGCCTTTTTGTATTATTACAGGGTTTAACTACACTTGGTTGCGACTGGGTTTGCCCTTGAACTTTCTGTTTATCCATTAGTCCACATTGAATTCTCGTTGGGATGGCCCCTTGGTAGAGTGCTCTCATTTGTTGTCAGTCAACCAACCTTTTTAATCTCGGTGACTCTCCACGCTATTATAGTATATTTTTATTGTTGACTGTATTTTTTTTACTACATTTACTTACAGGAGACTGAAAGGCTCTTTACACCTTTTCAGCCTCGCCCACGTATGTATTTTCTATTTATATGCATTTTTTTTGTATTATAAAATATCACCCTTTTGAGATTTTTGAGACTTTCAAGATGTTTAAATATACCTATTTATTTTTAGGAGAGGGCCATTTACACCCTTTCGGCCTCGCCTACTTATTCATTTGTCTATTTCGTTTTGTACTTTTGAAGGTTGTTTCATGTAGGTACGATCTTTGTGTTTTTTTCTATTATTTTGTATGCTTTTTGTTTAAATGCATTAATGTAATATTTTGTATAATTTTTGTATAATTTTGACGACTCCAAGTGCTTGAAAAGGCCTAGGGATGAGAATGATAAAAAAAAATAAAATAAATAGGATCCTTTGTCGAAAATTATTGTATTAAGGTGAATCTATACCAAACGAACAAAGACGCAGACCTTAAAAATAGATAATATTTTCCTAATAGTTGATACTTGACCCAACTAGACCCCATGGAAACAATAAAAAGCAATTATTAATTAGTGCGCGATGACAGTTCTTCCTGGTTATTGTTTCCTTGGTGACCATATCAACGATTAGGAAAATATACTCTTATATTCAAGTTCTGGGTGTTTTTGTATAAATGCTCCTTTAAATTTTCGTTGCAGGTATTGTCACGATTTCATATTTGTGTATAGCGACTTTGTTTCTGGTATTATATGTATTACATAGATATACTAAAATCAGTGAAATGTTGTCAAAGTTAAAATTTTTGAACGTAAGAAAAATGTTATGTTTAAGTGTATTTGTACTTATTTACAAGATTAAGAATAAAATGGTGCAACGATACCTCTTAAATAGTGTTAGATATAGATAATTTTGAAATTCATGAATACCCCACGAGAGGTCGAGACCTCTTCAGAATAAAAGTGCCGAGACGTGCGAGCACGGAGAGAACAGGGGCTTCAGGCTCTTCAACGACTTGCCGTCTCATATAAGATCTGCGCCAAATGTACCGACCTTTCGTGGCGGGTGCTTAAAATATTTGACCAGAAAAAATAATTTTGATGAGTGGGTATCGTGACACCCTCCATGAATGTTGGAGCCGACGGCGACTGACCGATTGTTTTGTTGTAATTTAGTTGGTAAGTCAGAATATAATGTTTGTTATAAGTTACTTTTAAGGTTTAATTGTATCTTAATAAAAGAAATTAATAAATAAATAAAATATAGTTGGTAGCCTGGTGGTACGTGTTGACGGCTTTCATACGTAGTACTGGAGGTAGAGGTGGGAATAACGGCTTAAAATCAAAAACGTTATATAGCAATTTCATTAATTGCTATATAACGTTATTATTAAAAGCATAAAGAATTTTTATTTTATACACCTAAATGGTATATGTAAAATTATTATTTTCTTAAAATATGTGTTTGCAACATTTGATATATGGAAAGTTAACGTTTTCCTGATAAAAAGGTCATTTCCAAAATTTGGTATCCGAAAAGGTATGATTTCTTAAAAAAAGATCATAGAGTATAGTGAGCGCGAGCCGAATATTTTAATTCAACTTATAATGACTGGTATTCTCAAATTCACCTTCCAACTCAACGCAAGAAGCTCTTGCTTAGAACTTAATCGGTTGCCAGTAGTTACGCATCTAATGTATTGGATAAAATATTTTCAGAATACAGAAAAGTCAAAAGTCTCAATAAAAATTTGATACGACACAACTCAATCATCTGTTTTTCATTTCAGAATAATAGTCATTATTAGCTGTCATGTAAATGAAATGGGGGTAGGCTTAATATTAGCGTGACTATTATTTTTGTTCAACCAATATTTTATATCGCTTAATATGAATAACGTTAGAGGCGTTATTTTTATTTATCTAATATTTTTATCAGCTATCATTATAATGCCCATCTCCAACTGGAGGTCGTGGGTTCGAAACCCGGTGATGACAATTTCCAGTTTCACAACACAAGCCAACACAAACATACTTAGTGTGAAAAATGTCAAAAGTGTTTTTGTGTTCACTTTGAGTGAGCACAAATTCAGTTTATATAAAACGTAAATAAAATAAAGTATTATTGTATGTAGGTAGCTCGAACCAAAAATATCATTTTTTTATCATAAATAATATTCAAAATTGATATTAATTAACATTTTACTTACCCTTAGCAAAGAAAATAATAATTTTTAATTAAATCCAGTGAAAAAAAAAAGAAATATACTTAGGTAAATAAAAAGTGTATTAATTAGTGGATAGTCAGAGGGTAAGACAATATAAGTTCAACGACAAAACTTTTAATTATTGGGAAAGTAATAAAATAAATGGTGTAAGTTCCTGTATATTATCTGTGTACATCTTATAATATAAATGAAAGTCGGGTTAGTGCGAACACTTATAATTCGATAATTTATTAATTCCTAATAAGTTTCAAAACATTGGTACCTACGTAGATTTTTTATGGATTTTTTTAGACCTTTCAGAAATAATTTTTTTACATTCAAACATATTTTAAACGTATTTTTGTATAAATTACAAATTTTTAATCAATATTAATAGTAAGGACTAAAGGACAACGTAAATTCTATAGTAAACTAATGTTAAAACTATATTTATAAATTTAAAAAAGTTCATAAAGAAAATTATTATCCGCATATGAAGGCACTTTACGTAAGCTTTTTTTATAACGAAGGTCCAGTGCTTTGGTTGTCAAATTATTGAGGTCCTCCATCACTCCATTAAACTCATGTGTCTGGCATTCCTGTACTACTAGTATGTGATGCAGGTTTTACTTTTAAAACCACCGTCCTCCCATTCGTTTAGTCACGCCCGTTTTACGGAAAATTCACCGGCTTCCAGGTCCTGGGCCCTGAACCAAAAGGGCCTTCTTGATTTGAATCTTGTGTTTGGGATCTCGTTCAGTACTGAACTCAAAAGGGAGGTGTTAGATTCAGCTCTGTCCCATTCTCTCATTGTGGTGACATCTCTGCGGAGATGTGGGGGTGCAATATGGCCAGGACAGGTAAGCACTTGCGTTGAGTGGGTTTAAGTGACTATCGCCTGTATTCACCAAAAGAAACTGAGCGTACTATCAGCTCAAATTACGATCAATGTCAAAATTGGTATTCACCAAAATATTATACACTCCCTCAGCGTGATTTGAGTGAACCTTTCCCTCAAATTTTAATCGGCTATAGAGCTGGCTTACATTACGCTAAGCGTCCATCTGTCAAAATTATTCTATAGCGTCCGCCATACTTGTTGCCGCCTCCTTCCAATTTTTTTGCGTTTTTTTCGTAATTTATTCAATATTTGTAAGCAGGCATGTAATAATTTTATATGTTATTTAATCAGCTCGACAAATCGACACTTATCAATAACCAAAAAGTTCTGCTGCCTTTTTTTTGTCCATGTTAAAATGCTTATATACATATAAGTATTTTAACTTTTTGACAATAGAAAGTACTATCTACTTCATTTAGCTTTGGCCTATAATCGATAGATGGCGTTGATCAAGACTGCGCTAATGGCGTCTGAAAAGAACGCGTTGAGATTTTATTTATAAAAAATATTTTTATCATTGAATTAAACTAAACAAGAAATCATAATTATATTAAATATATATTTTTTTTTAACAGATAAACATTATTTGTATTTATATAAATAATCAAAAATATACATTTTAGTTACTTTTTTGACTGCTTCCGTAAATAAATGACAGTTTTATCTATGGATACACACGATCAGTCTAGGCTCAGCTAAGTTTTATAAGTTTTCGTTGATGAATAGCTATAAGCGTTGAGGGAGGCTGAGGGAGACATTAGGCTAATCTTTCGCTTAGCTGATCTTACACTCAGTTTTTCTCGGTGAATACAGGGGTATGTCCTTTGTGTCACTGCCACCAATGTAGGTCTATTATGACGTCCTTCAATTACTTATCCATGGAGCGCCGCCTCTAGTTGTGACTCGTCACCAGAGGCTTTTTGCAGAGTGACAGGATCCTGCTCTCTGGAAGAAGTCTCCTTAATTGCTGGGCCAGGACAACCATCTCCGGTTGCAACAATTGTTTTTGTTCATTTCGTTCATAACTAATGACGCCTTTGACCACTGGTACTAAGACTAACCTTCCATTCCATATCATTATCTACAGAGGTGCCAGGTGCATATTAATTCAATTCATAGCCAGAGCTAGGGAAACAATAGACTACCCCCGCAAAAACCTGCATGATGGGGACGGCTATGAGTCACCCTGAAGTTGCCTGGTATCAGCGAACGTTATAGTTCATACTTTAATATTATCTAACTATTTATATGGCTACAAGGCGAATTGAAAAAAAAAAACTGAATAAAAAGTTGATGGCGGCGTATTATGAAATAATTTGATAATAGATTATTGTCAAATTTAATAAAATTTCAAAAGATATTTTAAAATTTATCTCCCTGTAGGTACAATATATTCAATTAATGAAGTAGGTAGTTCCTGAATAATAATATATTATCATGTCCCCTCCCAATAAGCGACGCCTTCGTGCTCCAGTCTTCCTGAGCGCTCTCCAGAGACGCATCACAATTTTTCACGTTCCATTTTCCTTCCCACTTCATTCCGAAGACGAACAAAATTTCTCTTATTGTTTTTCCTCCCTCTAGTACCTGTCCTTTACGTGGCAGAATACTGTTTATCAGGCTCGCCCAACCCGCGGTCCAAGATCATCATTAATTACCTTGAAAAATCAAGTTCCATAGGATTATTAATCACCGTGTAACGAACTTGACGCCTGATTTTCCAGTTGCATAAAGGCAAGTTCCATTTTGATGTCACATCGTCCCCACATATAATTTAAAACTATGTACTTACTCAAAATTTGACAACCAGAGACCGAAGCTATTGGATCCACTCGTCTATCGATTGAATGGCCTGGCGGTTACAACGTCCGCTTTCGTACTGTTTCGTGCGAAGCTCGTGAGTTCGATCCCAAGTGCCGGCAATCTTCCTCTTTCACAACATAAAGCTTTAAGTAGCTTATTATGAAAGAGTCAAGGAGTGTATTTGTGTTTACTTTGAGTCAGCACAGATTCATTAAAAAAAAAAAATGTGTCATCCCACGGACGCATGCTGGTGAACCTATCCATTCCATTTATGTAGGCTAGACACTTAATAAATAAGTGCTAACAAAACATAAATTTTTAGCGTGTAAAACAAATGTGAAAAATGAAACTTCATTACAATTTACCTACTATTTATACATAAACAAATCATTGACGTGACAGTTATAGTTTTGAAGTAGCTATTTCAGAGAGCACTTTTTAGATGGACACGAATGATTCCAAAATAAAGTAACAATATATACACTTCTAAGATATGCTTCAATCTTTGAAATCAACACCATCTATATAAGAAGGCCTTAGTGCTGGCGGCCATTTTTGGCCTCTGCCGTCACGGCTGCCGGCGTGTAGACAGATATCATAGTGTACAGGTAAGTACAAACAGATTTGGACAAGCGAACGGTGGGCCTCCCGATGTGACGCTGCACTAAGGCCTTCTTATATAGGTGGTGTTGCTTTGAAATGACAAAAATTATTATTTTTATTTTGTCATGGTGACATTTCAGAACCATGAAAGTTTTTAAAGAGCCACAGTTCGAAGAGAAAAATAGACTACAGCTTTTGCTAAAGTGTTATTATGCTGAAAAGTGCTATTATCAAGAGCAAGGTTCTAGAGGAGTTCGCAGGTTGAAGAACTGCCTAAGACAGAGAAGCCTTCTAACAATTTATTGTCAACTTAAGATATGTACAACACACAAAATATTAACATAGTTTTTTGTTGCTTAAAATAACTGTTGTGTTTGATATGGTACAATGAAGGTAAAATGTTGAACAACCCCGCTGTATATTGTTATATACACACAATAAGGTAAATTTAAATTATTGGAATTATAATTCGTCTTGCGAGGGAGGTAAGGGCGGTACGTGACTGGCGTTATTAAAAAAAAATAAAAGAACGCTTAAAAAGGCAATTGTTTAAAAACAAACGACAACCGACTATTCATCATTTGTTATTTCTTTAAAGGCACTGAAGAGTTTGGTGGGATATTGGATGATGAACAAAACGTGCTTGTTGCAGGATTCATTAAAATAAATGGCTTTGTTTAGTTGTTTAGTAATGCCGATAATAACTATTTGATTCAATTTTCCTGTGTATACGGCAGTTTTTCATCAAAGCTTAAAGCAAACAGTCTCGGGTTATCATGAGTCAATGGTTTTGATAAGTATGTTATGCTAGCTCTTGATGTCTGTTAGATCAATTGAGTGTTAAGCATGAAGGTACTCTTCGTGGCTTTAGAACTTGAGTCTTTAAATCTTGATTACTCAACCAAACCATTGATGTCTAGTACTTACTTACTTATTAATAATTCGCATAATTTGTTGGAAATACCATTTTTAAAACATCTTCGCCTTTTCAAAGCCTTTATTTCTTTTCTGCCGTTGTCATCTGGATGGTATTTAAGGCTTGGACGAGTTATGTTTTTCGTAGGCATCCACAGTAAGTGATCCTGCCAGGTCAGTCTGCAGAATCTTACAGAAGCTCTGATCTGCAGTTGGTTTGTTAGATACCTAGTTGTATTCGGCACAAAATGATACCAACGGGTATTCAGCATTTTTTTAAGGCATTTGCTCTCGAATCCAACTAAACAAGTGTTTTGGGCACATGATTCATAACCATAGAGAAGCACAGGACGACACAGCCATTGTTCTATCGGACGTAGATTTAGAAAGAAGTGAGAAATAATTATACATTATTTTAGAACAAAAAATTTGTAAAAGAATAATTATCTAGATTTTGTATCCAAAAAGTAAAACAATACAATTCTTTTTCATTGTTATAGTTTTAAAATAAATTGATTTTAATCAAAATTCTTCAAACTATAATATCTTAACGATTGCAAACGAGTGGAGGCATAAAAAAATGCTAAACGATATCTCTTAACAATAAATTATAAGGTACTCTTACTTTGTTAAAAGGTATAACATTAAAACGTTGGCAGCCTGCCATTTGGTGAATAGGCTAATAATGATAAATTTATTCTGTGTTAAAAGGCGATATGTATCATTATTTGTCACTTTACCATCATTTTTATTCCAAAAATCTCTGTTTCTTTCAACTTCTAAAATTATATTTGATATTTATTCTATCTTTTCCCATAAATGTGGTGGTTGGTAGTCCAGTGGTATCTGGTATCAATCGGCGGATTTCGTACGTCGGCGTATTGGAAGTCGCAGTTCGAATCCCGGCCGTGCCGACCATTTCCGCTTTCACGACACAAGCCATTACTTAGTGTGAAATATGTCGAAAGTGTATTTGTGTTCACTTCGAGTGAGCACAGATTCATTTTAAAAAAATTCGTGGTGCTAAAGAATATGCCCTTAAATTTTATTGTTCAACTATGGGCAGAAAGAACGCAGAGGTAAAGATTTTTAAGAGAGGTTTCTACTCCAAGACGGTGCAATTGTTATTTTAACAAACTCATCATAGTTGTATTGGCGTGGACTTCAGATCACGAGGTCCCGGGTTCGATTCCCGGTCGGGTCAGAGTTTTTCTAAGTGTTTTTTCACTTGAAATTTCACTTTCTACCCGTGGTTGGCCTGTCTCAGATTGGACGGGACTGGTTGACTGGAAAAATTTCCTCAATCAATAAGTTCCGCCGGCTATACTGACACCTTTGTATAGAAAATGGTTATATTATTATTATTATCTATCCCTAAAATTTTGCACACAAAAAGTCGAATGAGTGCCTCAAAAAAAAAACCCTGCACTCAGCTGGGACAATATTTTTCTTTTCTGAAAATTATTCACCTTTTTTACCGCCACGACTCTTTGTTCAATCAATAATATTTTTGTCAATAATGATTTATGTTCAATTTTTTCTAAACTTCGATTCCCTTCATTACATTTCTTCATTAATAATCTTCTCATTCTTCTCAGTGCTTTCTGGAAAATGATTGATCACCCTTAATGCGAAGCAGGATGAAACGTACTAAATTAATTTAATAAAGTGATCAATGTACAATCGAAATCTATTTATGTCAGTTTTAAAGTTGCGACTGCGAAGAGTCAATGCAAACCATCCGGCTTAAAGTTGCGACTGCGAAGAGTCAATGTAAACCATCCGGCTTAAAGTTGCGACTGCGAAGAGTCAATGCAAACCATCCGTCTTAAAGTTGCGACTGCGAAGAGTCAATGCAAACCATCCGGCTTAAAGCTGCGACTGCGAAGAGTCAATGTAAACCATCCGGCTTAAAGTTGCGACTGCGAAGATTCAATGCAAACCATCCGGCTCTGTGTTCTTCTTCTTTCTGTGTCGTGTCAGGTCGCCCCGACGCTGACTATCACTCTGGAGAATGCATCCCGGTCCTGTGCGGTACGAAATAGTTCCTCAACACTCGTGATCCCCGTCCACTCACGAATATTTCAGAGCCAGTATATCTGCCGTCGGCCCACCCCTCGTCGGCCCTCTATTTTTCCCTTAATAATTAAGTGCAGCAAATAGTTTTTTTCCCCTCTAAGTACCTCTATGAACCAAGTAGGACACTATCCGGACCTTGATCTTTGTCAGCACCTCTCTTTCAACCTAGCAAGACAGGCCATACAAAAAGTAAATAAGTAAGTTCAACAATCGCCAGCTTACGCTAAAGTATTTACGCAATTTGTTATTTTCTTGATGCAGTTAATAGATTATAAATGGATAATTAACGAGTTCAGTGTTTGCTTGTGGTGTAGTGGTTTATGATCATATTAAGAACATTCCGACCAGTTTGAATTCATTTATTACAAAAAAGACAAATTATTTTCAGATTATGGAAGCTATATATGTGGAGTATCTCTTTGTTGTGGTATTTAGTACTGGTGTTCCGAAAAACCAGAAGAAAAGACGTATAAAAAAACGTAGAGTTAGGATGAAATTGTCAAAATGATAAAGTGTCAAGGTACAAGGCAAAGATGGTTAAGGAGGAAGTAAATTTTTTTCATCACTAAAGAAGAATTATTTAAGGCCTAGTTTGCACTGACGGGTGACGTCACCTAGTGAGTAGTTTACAAAAACAAACGTTCTAAAAGTAGGTATGTTCGCAACCGGCCGCATGAGCACAGAGTGTCTTCCCTAGTGCATCCAAGGAAACAAACAGTAGGTAACTAGGAGATGAGTCAATCGACTCTAGGCCAGGGATGCACAGACTTATAGGGAACAGGGGCAACTGATGGGGAAGATTATGAGCCAAGGACGGGCCGCACTAAAAGCTTTAATTTTATTGATTTCGTGTTTCACCGGTTAATTTTGTAAAAGTAGGATGCTGTGTTTCATAGTGCCTTTTCACATTATTATCCTTCGGAATGGCAATAGAGCCGTTGCATATCAAACACACAATATTATTACGTTACGAAACAAAAAAAAGCATTTCTCAGTCGAAATATCTTGAAAATGTCGATTTTCCATATCGAAATTGATATTTGTGCTTGGTACGACGAGTAGAATAGGTACGTAGTAGACTTGAACAAGAATGTGGAAGGTAGGTACTTAATGCTGCATTATTATTACTAACAAAACTTCAAAAGTTTCAATAAAAAGTCAAGAAATATTGTTACTAGCGATTTCCACAGTCGATATTTCACACAAGAAACCAAAAAAGTAACTAATAAACATTTTTTTAATAATTCTTCGAAAATCTACAAAAGTAATTAAAATTCTTTTGATTTTACAATATTTTTAAATTCTTCGGCGGGCCGCAGACAAACTGAAAGCGGGCCGCAGTATGTGCCACCTATCAGTGCGGACTTGGCCTAATTTCGCCCAACAATCTATAACAACGTTGCTTTTGCCTTATGAAGATGCTAATTTCAAAATTTTCATACAAATCTGGTACTATTTTTTTACGAATGTATAAGTAGGTACCTACTATAATTATTAAAATATAGTTTTCGTACTAAAGAATGCAGCGAAGTCGACGAGTTCCCACTTTTTTTTGTATTATAGGAGTTCCCACTTGTAAACGGAACAAAATCTATAAAAAATGAATGTGTTGAATCGCACTGTAAAAAGAGAGAGATTTGAGAAGATTGGAATATACTTCTTTCCGGTGCTGGTGAATTTGAGAGTTAATAAAAATGCGTGTGTACTGTCGGACTTTGCTTTAATGACTGAATTATAAAATGTAACAATTATTGACATACAGTAAAAAAATAATCTTGTAATAACAAAAAAATATTATTTTTAATTTAATGTTTCCAACACGCACAGACTGCGAAATTTTAATATTTTAGTTTTGTGGTAGCAGCCCGAAATTATTGTGGTCGTTGAAGATGTTAATAGTGTGACCCTTACGATTTGAAAAATGTCTCATTTCCTTGTTGACAACACTTTTGCCATAATGGGAGGTCGCATCCTTAAAAAATGGCTCCATTTATATTTTTCATAAGGCAGTATTATTTATCTTCGGGTATATACATAGAAATCCGGGTTGCAAATTTCCTTGTTTAATATTTTTACTCATGTTTTCGTATACAGTATGTTTTTTTGCCTGCTAAATTTTATTGAAAAATTGTTCAACCTAAGAAATTCCCCTAAACTGCTTGAAGCAGCATAAATATGGATTAAATATGGATTTAAAGCAAGTAAATAAAAAAAAATAAACTGACTCTGTACAAATATTTCTTACTTACTACCTTTGGCATTTTTTATTTAGTCAAATGGTCCATTCCAATCTGAAACAGGCCAACCCCGGGTAGAAAATTCAAGTAAAAGACACGAACAAATCTGCCTGACCATGTAATCGAACCCGGTGTTTCTTGATTATGAAGTAAGTGTCTATACCGCTGGGCTTCCGAGGTCGGTAAGTCAAGGTCAAGTATTTCGATTTTTTTTATTACTATTAGGTATAATATGCCTCTTGTGCCACCTCATGTATTCTCCATTGAAGCATCCTTCAAATTGTTCTTGGAGGAAGACGAAGTCAGAAGCAAAAGAAATAGGAGAAGTTGTATGAGAAACGTTATATTGATGGAAGAAGCGATAATGAAGTAGTGTCCTTGGATTGAAAAGAGTGGAGGCCCGTTCTTTATCCCTACCGCTTAAGGAACGCGGCGTGATGGGTTTAATAAAACTCGTGGTTGACCAGTGCTCGAAATTCGACCATAACTCATTGAAATTAAGTTTGAACATTATTATGGTTCTGAGTAATTTTCGTAAAAATGGACACAAAATTTTTCCTCCACATATTAATTTCAATTTGGGTCATATCTACAATGAGTTTGAATATCCCGCTATTTCCAACTCCACCTTCCATTTGAACATACCGCCTTCAAAAAGCTTTTTGTGCCCATTATGAGGCCTTTTCATTTTAACATTTGTTTATACGAAGTTGATGATCTTTATAAGCAGTCTGTGGAAGTGTGTGTGAGTATCAAATACATAACATTACAGTAGTGTTTGTAATGTTTTTTTTATTGATTAAGTCTTTTTTTTATGCATAATTAAAAAAATATTAGAATTCGCCACTCCTTCTCTACATTAACAGCTATAAGTGCGGGAAGCTTCATATTCCTCCGTCCGCGTGATTTCGTAAAAATTAGCACAAAGTTTTTCCTTCACGTATTAATATGTAGATATAAAATATAATGCTACACATAAACATAAGCGGTTGACTTAAACAAATATAATATAACGTCTCTGTCAACATTGTATAATGCCTATAATTTTAGATTTTCACAATGAAGTGGGTTTAAATACCTACCTGATATTAGAGTGTTGGAAATGCGAGTGACCGATAAATGAAATCGCAGGCAACGTACCCGCTAACCCTCATTTAGACTAGGGGATACCGAAATCAAATTCTGTGTAAGCCGATAATGTATTTAGTGCTGGAAATAATATTCCATATTCCGTCCCTTAAGGGATATTAAATAATGTATCACCACACAATGCGTACCATCCAACCAAAAAGTTTAAGGGGCTTGTTATTTTTTTGTGAGATTTGTGTAATTCAGCAGTTCAAGGACTCACTCCGCTCTGTCGAGCTGTTGTTGTTGTTGTAGCTGTGAGGATCCCCTTCGTGCTTCCAAGAGTATTAAAAAGTATATGAGCTTGTTGTTAAAAGTTGAAAATGTCAATGGATATAAAAAAGTCAAAATATATAAAAAAATAAAAGACAAATGCACATTTAGTCAAAAAAAAAAAATATTCATGCTTACAATGCCTGAAAATCATAGGATTTGTAATTCCAATCTTGTGATGTAGTAACTTCAAACTATTTATGTTCGATATCTCTAATATACTTAAATGAAAGTCGGGTTAGTGCGAACACTTATAACTCGAAATCAGCTGAACAGACTCTTTCAATGTTTGATTTATTGGATTTTTCTCCGCTCCGGATAACAGAATAACACTAATAAAAAGTTGAAAAAAAAATGAGTAAGAAATGATATAAAATAATATATCTAATATTTATGTTAGTATGGAATGGATAACCGGCGACGCGCTAACGCCATCGAGGTTAGTTCCCTCTCATTTTCGCATACGTGATTGCCGCTCTTCCAGTATCCCAGCCCACTTACTCCACCGCACCGTTTCGAGCGTTTTAGAAAATTTTCATACAAAGTCAATAAAATTATCGGGCACATTCAAATAGGTACTTCATAGATGAGGTAGAATGTGTGCGCGCGCATATATTCTCACGTTTTTCCCACCTGACCTTTGAATACGAATTAAATATGGATGTTTAAGAAATATTTTAACATTATTATTTTCTTATTAACTTAATCGGATTAATTATGTATTTTTGTTTCTGGTGGCGCAGTGCACATATAAACGGGCCGCCTCTGGTTAGGACTACAGGACAACGTCTGTCGGGAAAGCTAGTTTACAATAAAACTGACACAAACAGAACCAGAGCACTAGTCAAGACCAACGAGTTGAGTGCTGTTCTTATCATTAAACCAAGGGCATAGGTAGGTAGTAAGAAATGTCGTAATACGTAAAGTAGCCCTTGAACACTGAAGATATTCTCGTAATGGCCATATAGATCAAAATGGCGGTGCTTGACTCTAGCAAGTACTATATATTATAAATGCTAAAGGATAGATACCGCTTGGCTCATTAAGATCTTTGAGATAATTATTTTTCTTTACTGTGATGCATAACTATTGGTTGCGTAGAATTCAAATAAATAAATAAATATTACCCACAACGTGTTAAACTGAAGATCGTCGAATATTTGATGGAAATTCGAGAATTTCAGTGCTATCTTAAACATGTTTATAAATCTTATCCCAGAAGATTTAACAGCTTTATCCCACAAAGCCTCGTAGCATTGAATTAATTGTATTCAAAATTACATTTATTCACACAATTGAGACATCATTGGGGAATTAAGGGAAGTAAAATAATATTCGTTACAGCAAGCAAACACAACAATTATTGATTCTGAGGCGGGATGAAGTTCGATGTTTCAGCTAGTTACAATAATCCATGCGTTTATTACACACCGACGTAAGTGAGTAATGTTCATAACACGGATCAGTATAAATAATTTTCTTACGAATAAACTAGCGAATATCAACTCTGAAACTTTCGGGATGACTTTTGTTCTTGTGCGGATACCTTTACTGAGGATACATAATGAGATTTACCACATATTTCCGACAAAATTCATCTTCGAAAGAAATTTCTCAACATTTATTTCGCGATGTAAATACACAAGAATAAAAATATTATAAAGGTTCGTGCGTATATTAATATTATTACCTTTCTCCGTTGGAAATATAAAAAAATATATTCATACATGTTTTAGCTAATAACGAAATGCAAAAGGAAGTCGTTATTTGATGAAAATAAAATTTTTATGTGTGGAATAAACGTGAATTTGGTAATGAGATGAAACCACATACATACTTAAAACGTATTAATTTATTTACGCTTTCATACCCAAAAAAAACCTTTACGCAGTAATGAAATATTATAACAGGAAGAATAAAAAATCAGTTCCAAAGAGCCCGGAGTTGTTTTAATTCAGAGCACGACAGCGCTGCGATCGCTTCAATATAATATGTCAAATTGCATTAATATTTAAGGTGAATTTCTACTGAATTCCACGTGTGACGTATATTTCAAATTTAAATTGAACTTCCTGTTCGGTACGTGGTTAACTAAAGAATTTTATTTGAACGTTGCGGATTTTTAAAAAGAGAACGCGGTTAAAACTTATGTTTCATTTTGTTCCATAGAACATAATACATAAATCTTTTTACCATAGATAATTAAAATTTCACAGCGGTGCTTTTTTAGTTCAATTTTTACCCACTTGAACGCCCCAGTGGCGCTGTACTCTGCGCTCTCACGAAACATCCTGTCCTCGAGTAGGTGATTTCCTTGAAAGGAATTCGTACGTATGTATGAACGAGCAAGGACAATATTTCTTGTACTCTTTTACGACACCTTCCATTATTTGAAGTACCTACATCCCTGGAATGTGCCGTGTTCATGTCTTTACAATACCTGGAAGCATTTTCTATCCATTCTATAATTTTCTTTTATTTCATTTGTGTCGCGTTTATTAACATAATATTTTTATGTTGTTAAGATTAAGCACTATTCCCTAGAATCAACATGCTGTAAATGCATATATCAATTATTAAATGCCCAATGGGATAATCTTATAGAAAACTAGCTTCCCCCACAGACGTAGTCCTGTCCTTATTTTGAATATTGAATTCGAATTCGTTGAACATTGAACATTCGTGTAACGATAAATGAAATAGCTATTAAGTCAATATTATTCCTACTGATGCATCTGTTCAAAAGGATGTTTGCCAAGCAAACTCTGTCAATTGCATGCACCAATTATCAAACAGCTAACAGCTATGTCGAACGCATGTATTTTAATGTTCCGCGCGTATGTAACTGTCTTATTGTTTTTTCATTGAAACCTTTTATTTTTATATCAAACGCAACAAGATTATCGCATTCGGTCCAGTCTTTCACGCGTAATGCCGTGACCAAACGATATAGGGATTAATTTTTATACAGGGTGACTGGTGATTCGATACATTCCTTGAAATGGGATAAACTAGAGCATTTTTGCAACAATTTTGTTCCAATTAACCAGGGGTAAATGCCAGTGGCTTTCGAGTTATTTAACTTTTTAGGGTTATTTTTAATTTTCCACCTTTTGTTCTAAAACTAAAATTGTGAACAAAGTACTCCATTTTGAAAACTGTAAATACATTATATTATTAATATTATCCGGGCTGTATGGACGTGGTCGATGAGTAGTGTTATTATTCAATATTTCGCCCATATTCTCTTTGGCGGGCTTCTTCAGGAGTTAAACGGCTGGCTCGCGGTCGCAGTGCCCTGGTCGGAGCTGGTGCGGTAACAGAGGTGGACGGCGGGGACGAACCCACGCGTGTGACATCGACCACGACCATACAGCCCGGATAATATTAATAATATTGACGCCGGCCGTGAAAGCCTCTCAAAATATTTGTAAATACATTTTTCCAATAGCTGAAGAATTAAGGAATGGTTAAAGTACAAACTCAAGGGGAAAATTTCAAAAACCTCAGAAATGCAACGTTTTAAAATCACAAGTTAGTTATTATGTTTGATCATGTTCGTTTCATATTGATTATTTTCCAAAACTCTAGTAAAATGGATAACATTTATACCTTTTCGAAAAGCTTATTGATTGAAAGTGTGTTTCCTGTGGTTTGTTCGCCAAGTATTTAATATTTTTTTGGAGTTTTTAGCCTTTAGAAAAATCGAAATCAAAAATGAAAATAGCTGACTTGTTATTTTGAAAACGTTGTATTTTTTACTTCAATCATTCCTTCAACTCATTTACTTCAATCATTCAACAATTATTCCTTGATTCTTCAACTATTGGAAAAATGTAGGTATTTATAGTTTCCAAAATGGAGTAGGTACTTTGTTCACAATTTTCAGTTTTAGGTCAAAAAGTGGAAAATTGAAAAAAAAAACTCTAAAAAGTTAAATAACTCGAAAACCACTGCCATTATTTGACCCCTGGTTAATGGAAACAAAATTTTTGCAAATTTGCTCTAGTATATCCCCTTTCAAGGAATGTATCCAATTACCAGTCACCCTGTATAGAGGTTATGAAACGTGGTTATTTTATTCTTGAACAAAAAATGTGACCGCTCACTGTTGAAACTTTTTCATCCATGCTTAGGTTTTATATAGCGACTGGAGCACAGGGAGGAGACTGAGGAGATGTCATATTATTCTGTATCATTTTGATATTAAAGTCACTTTAATGGGAGATATGCTATACAATATCAAAGCCATATTTTCCACTGTCGGATATAGGCCCCATCCAAACTTTTCCACTCATTTATGTTTTGTGCCCTTTATTTAGGGCTAGATACCGACGCTTCTCATTGATCGCTGTTTGAGGACATTATTGGGGTCCATCTTTCGTAGTTGAATCTGGCGTCATGACCCACCCATTACTATTTTTATTTTGCGATGCGACGAATCATACATGGCCAACAGAGGCAATAATTATTGGATCTGTGGGGCAATTGCGTCAAAAAATCCCTAAAACATTACTATGAATAATATTGGATTCCATCAATTGAATATGTTTATGAGCATTTATCACCACATTCGTAATAAATGTCTCTATCTATATATTATTCATATAGATATTCAATTGCCTCAGTTGACCAATAGTGACTTTTTTTGGAGTCCGGTGTCTTTATTTCTTTCCTCATCATGTTTGGTGAAGTGTACCTACTTAAAGCAAAATCACACATTTTCTTTGATTATCTGATGAATTTAATAATACTTTAATTTGTGTTCAAATTGGAATTACAATTTTAAAGGATGCAATTTTTGTCCGACTTTTTCTGAACGTTTGTTTATAATAATTAATTATTATTTCTGTTCAAATTTGCTTTAAATGTTAATAAAGCATTTAGATTTCTTATTCACGGCTAGTGGTCAAAAAGCTATATAGATTAAATTCATCTTTTTGTCATTGACTATCTTCGAAATACATTTTCCAATGGAGATGATTACTTGTGTCAATCGAAGAATAAATGAAAACTCCTTTTTAGAACCCCTTAGGGGCAAAGGGAAGCAACAAGTACATAAAGCAACAGCACTTTCTTAGCTTTGATCATCAAAAACTCCAGATATTATTTGAGATTGAAAAATATGAAGAATCTGTTAAGCTGTAATAATAATTCAAAATTGTCTAGGATATAAATAAGTTTTCTTAGATAAACAAATAAAATTTCTGGTAACAAACGAATGATTGATAAATTATTACTTTTATTATAAATTAAAATAATACTGGAGTCCATCGTGTTAATGTGTGTTGTTTATAAACACGGCATTATTAGAACTGGAAGTTTTATTTATAAAATGAAAACATTCGGGTTTTTCAGTGTTGAAGAGTTTGTCCGAAGCAGTACTTGCAAAACTCCTGAAAATTTTTGTATCAGGTAGGTACAAAATTTCCCTATATTACCCCCTATTCGGATTTTAGAACGTTCTTATTAAGAACGTTCCAAATGATTTAGAATTAAGTTCACTCGAACTAAAATTCGTATTCGGAATTATGCTGTGTTCTAAAAACCAACATTAGTTCACCATAAATATTTTTTTGAATTATAATTGTCTATGGATCGAACATGCGCCTTATTGGTTGATGCTGACAAGCGGACAGCCAATCGGAGAAGACAAATTCAAACGAGCTCCATGTTCCAAGCAAGTTCCAAGTAACAAGGTCGCCGGAAACTGCCGAACCAACCCGAAGTGTAACGAAGACGACTGTATGATTGCATTGATGTTCAATGATAATAATTTTTGATGCTATTATTTGTATTACTTATAATAAATTCGGGGGAAATGCTTAATATTTTTAGTAAAAATAAACTTGTTTTATAATTATTTGGTTAAAAAAAACGTTTATCATAAAAATATCATCAGATATCTTTTTAGACGCATACAATTAGGTGTGAACTAAGATTAGGAACGTTTTGACAGATAAACGCACTAAAATTGACTTAAATACGAAATCCGAATACCAAAATGAACTAATTTCAAACTAAAGTCTAATTAAGAACAAACAGGAACGTTCTAAAATTTCTCGAATACCAATCCGGCTAACTAAAATAGGAACGTTCTTATTTTAGTTTAGTGCGCACTTAATTTGAATTGGAATAGGGGGTGTCATTGAATAAAATGTCAAATTAAAAGGTTCGCCGAAAACACCTATATCTGGGCCAAATAACAATAAATACAGAGACGTGGTCAAGTTGGCTGGGCCACTTTCATATAACTTTCAAAACCTCTTAGGAGAAACATTTCTGTTTGCTTAAAAAGAAAATATTAGACCAATGCATACTTCCTGCTATGACGTATGGAGAAGAAGCTTGGACAGAGAGCCATGGAAAGGGCAATGTTGGTAATCTTCTTGCTAGACCATATTCCATATATCGAAATACGAAGCCGAACAGAGTGGTCGACATTTTTAAAACTGTTGCTACCTTAAAATGGAGATAGGCGGGACACATGTGTCGTAGAGAGGATGTTCGCTGGAGCCATAAGACTTTGGACTGGCAGCCCAGAACAGGTAGAAGGGGAGTAGGCAGACCTCCAGCCAGATGGAGGGACGACGTAGTGAGAGCCCGCGAGCGGCAGGACGAAGTTGGATGAGGAGGGTTAGATGGTCCACACGTGATGAAGACGGTCCACAACATAACAGGCTGATGATGATGGTGATGAAATGAAATTGTCAATAAAAAGCCTATAAAAAAAAGAGACAAAATATGTGGATCTAAAATTATTGTAGGTACATAATAATAATGTTGTGTTATACCTATAAATGATTGCGTAAAGTTTGTACATTTCGCTTTCGGCCGTATCTAAAAACAAAATTTCGAAAAAAGAATATCTCAACTGTCAAAATATCTAAAAGTGTTGATAACGAAAAAACACATTAGACGGCCTCAATGATAAATAACTCAAACAACTCGCTGTAACAAATCGTATTATTATTATTTATATTCAGAGATCCTATGATCTTCTGATGCTTACATCAACACGACGTATCCCCAGATACATTATTACGAAATCGTTGAAATGTTACCATAGATAAAGAAAATATACCTCCAATCATTTGAGTAAATCCATAAACAAAGTTTATTCTCATTGTTTATTTAGCTTCCTTCTTTCCCGAATTTCGTATGCTTGGCCATCAATCCTTTTATTCTACCATTTTCACATCTGCAAATTTTCACTTTTTTTGTAACAAATTCCTTCAAAAAAGGCTGAAGACCGAGAGAAATGGAGGGATTCTATGACAGTCTCTATCTTCAGCTTCGAAAGACCGACGTAAAATGAAGATTCTGCAAAATACTGTTGATTCATAGCTGCATGTATCATAATAGCTTTAGAAAAGATAAATATTTGTGCACCTTGAATGAAGTCTCTTTATTCCTTCAGAAAAGCTTACATTACTCATCTGCGTGGATTTGTTTCCTCAAAAGTCTGCCGAATAAACCTTTAGTTTGATGTGACTTTTGATAGATTTTTTAAATATGATATATGTCCTTAGATAATGGTAGATATTTTGGTAAGAATACCAAATATAGATCCTTGTGGTATGCCACATTTGAAATTTTTTGTTCTCTTTGATACATTTTATTTTCCTCTTATTTAGGTGCATTTATACCAAACGAACAAAGACCTAGAGCTTGAAAATAGAGTATATTTTCATAATCGTTGATATTGGACACCATGGAACAATTAGTAGTTTTTCTGGTTATTATTTACTTGGTGACTATAATAACATGTATCAACGATTAGGAAAATATACTCTATTCTCAAGCTCTAGGTCTTTGTTCGGTTGGTATAAATGCACCTTTACTCGTTTTATGTATTTAAATGAAAATAGAATCAGATAATTGTATAAGTACTTCACCACGAAAATAATGCAAAAGCTGTACCATTCAAAGACATCAGTATTAAAAATTCTAAAGAATCATTACCCATTTTATTGGAATTTTTTTGATCTAGCTATGGAAAAAATCAAATTCATAAGTTTCATATTTTCGTTTCTCAAATTATCAAGTCTTATAATTCTTAATGACATGACCTACGGCAAGAACAAACATCAAGAATTTATTCAGATAAATATTTCATTTTTATTATGTGCTAAAATTACCGACGATAAAACAGTTTATGATTATCTTTATAATAATTAGATATCTATATAAAACATTTTATTCTTTGCCATGTATAAAAACAATTTAATCTAATGATAAATAAATAAATTTAAGGTAATAAAAGTCTTTTATTTCGGCACATTGCCAAAACAAAACTACGTTCAATTGTTATTGGCACTTACGACCCCGATGACTTCTCAACAATGTCGAAGTTTCTTCAATGAATGGGTTTGCTCAAGGTATTTTAACAGCTAAATTTGCATAATAATAATATGTAGTGACAAAAAGTATGGGGACCCAATATTAAAAACATATTAAGCTAAAAAGCAAGACGCATTCTGTTCTGAATATTTTATGAATTCTCTGGCATACTTCTTGAATATTTAAGTGCTGTCTTTTGTCTTTACCTTAGCTCAGGCTATTAGGATGTACAACATTAAGTGCATTTGACAGGTGCGTCTGAAATAGAGATAAGCTTCCGAGCTAAGTAGGTACTTAAATTCCAAGTTGCTTTTTATTCTAAGAACAATAATAGTGATCATCATACCCACGTTGAAATATTTTGCTTAAAAGCAAATGGTAGTACAAAACATGAAACGGTAACAATTTGAGTGTCAGCTTAATTAGTTATGTTTTTTTTTAAGTTTCACACATTTTCAAAAGATGTCTCTATATATTGAATAATCGGTCAATATAAATTGGTGTAGGTTATTAATTGTCTGAGTCAAGTCTTACTTCAACAGGGCCACGTTCCACTTATCTAGGTCTTTTTTTAAACCGGTATTATTTTTCGAAGTGGTTGGTAGCCCAATGGTATCAGTCCGGTATCAGTCCAGTATCCCGGTGCCGACCATTTCCACTTTTTGCTTTATGTGAAAGACGTCGAAAATGCATTTGTGTTCACCTTGGGTGAGCCCAGATTCATTTAAAAAAAATGCTTTACGAAAAAGGATATCTGTATAAATATGGATACAAGTAAAGTTCAAATAAAATATTGTATAACTTTTCAGGATAATTGTATAACTTTTCGTTGTTAATTGTATAACTTTTCAGAATAATTATATAACTTTTCAGAATAATTGTATAATTGTTTAACTGATTGTATAACTTTTCAGGATAATTGTATAATTGTTGAACTGATTGTATAACTTTTCAGGATAATTGTATAATTGTTTAACTGATTGTATAACTTTTCAGGATAATTGTATAATTGTTTAACTGATTGTATAATTTTTCAGGATAATTATAAAAAAATGTGGAAAAGTTATAGGTACAATCTTTTATTTGAACTTTATTTTCAAATAAACTCGACCAAGAAATGCATGTTTATCTTGTAAATTTTATGGATAAAAGTACTTTTAGTATTGAAAGTAATAATAATAATAAAATACTTTGTTGGTAAAAATATACAGAATCATCAACCAAAATTGGCGGGCTTATTGCCTAGGGCAATTTCTTCCAACCAACCTATAGTATTTTTTTTTTCTAGATTACCGGCGACTCATTCTATTGGGAAAACCTATAGTATAGATGGTAATTGACATCTGGATTGAATTACAAGTATGTAGCCCCCTAGGTGATTTGCATCTATGTATAAGAGGGCTAAAAGAACTAGTTGCGCATATGATTTTTTTATATCTTTGTACATGGTTAGTCTCTCTTTTTTAGTAAAAAACATTAATATTAAAAATATATAATCAACATAAAAAAGTTACAAGTGAAATTCGACATCTTGTTAAAAAGCAATAGCATAAAAACAGTTATCCATTATCGATAACAATAAAAGTGTATTGATTACAATTATTATTGCTATTCGTATAACGAAATAACGTTCTATACCTACATACTTAGTGTATTTTTTTATTGCGTTATAACAAACTCTAACAAAATATAGAGTGCGCCTCTATGTAATTAAACATTTTCAGACTGGTGTATGTTCTTCGTCGCTTGGTGAGCAAACAATCTATTATGATTGTTGAAATACTAAGAACTGAGTTGAACTAGTTGATAGCCGCGGTGTGAGCACGTCTTTTGAATAACATTTTATACTTTTTAGTATTTTTTTTTTAAAACGGCACTACCTTAAATGGTCGGCACTACCACATTAGAATACCGAAGCTTCGGCTTCAATTCCTGGATTGTTCATATGTTTATTATAAATCATTGTTACGAATTGAAATACAAAATTGCATTGATAAGGACGATTTTTGACCGTTCTAAGATTCTTGCAGATAAGCTGTATCTTTTCTGTTCAATCATCTTATACCTATAATAATTTATGAAGTTCGTCCTCAGCTCGGTTTTTTGTTGTTGTTGAAACACTCACATTCAAATGACTATGCCTAACCAACTACGGGAACTTTATTTCATAACTATATTTCGTCGGTACGTCGATAGGTTTTATACAAAAAAAATTGATAGTTTCTATGACAATTAATAATAACAGATATTCGTTGGAAAAATAAATATCGTAGTTCTTATCATGATAAAGTAAAATCTATAACATAAAAGAAAGTCGGGTTAGTGCGAACACTTATAACTAGAGGTCGGCTGAACAGATTTTGATGATGCTTGGTTTATTGGATATTTCTCCGCTCCGGATAACAGAATAACTAATAAAACATCAAAAAAGGGATAAAAAATAATATAAAATATAATATTAAAGTTAGTATGGAACGGATTTCCTAACAACACCATCTTTGAAAAATTCCATAACAACTCAATTTTTATTTACTTTTTAACAACCATTGAGTTTCAAAACATTGGTACGCAGGTTTTGATAGAATTTCTTTCAAGCTTTCAGTTATAATTTTTTAACATTCAAACATATTTTAAACGTATTTTTTTATAAATTACAAATTTGAAATCAATATTTATAGCCAGGACCACAGCACAGAACGTCTGTTGGGAAAGCTAGTTGTAAATAAAATATTTAATATAACCTGATTTATAGGACAATCAAACAAATAATGGCCTTTTTCTGTGCTTGTCGTCCGACAGATTTTGCTACTATTAGGTAATATATAAAATGAATAAAGAATATGTTTACTTACTGACTGGTTCATATTTCTTACACTTTATACACTTCATCACTCTCAGAAAGTGTGCGCAAATTTATCATTTATACTTTTTTCACATAACTCTCGCTGTCAGATGCGGTGGATTAGACTAAGAAACTGTTTTGTTTCTAAATTATTTTCTGAATATGACGGGTTTTGTTGTATAAAAATCTTATCACGAAAACACGTTTCGGGATGAACGTGATAAAGTTGATGTATGGATCCCGTTTATACATATCATGTTAGAAGGGTTTTTTTCATAATATTATTGAATACAATACATCGCCTTTTTCAGACAGTCGAAAATAATATGCTTTCTCTCTTTCCCATCATTATTAATTTCTCCCAAGTGATGTTTGCTTAGGATTTTTTGTTTCAATTTAAATTCGCAATCGACCCTAATGAATCACATACCTAAACGAAATTTAAATTCGACGTGTGGGATTTTTATAATTTCGAGACTTTTCAAAACTCGACTTAGGTACCATGGATGACTTTGATCGATTTTATTGATTTTATCTCGAATTAAGTTTTTTATTATCTACTAGATTTCCCAACAGACGTTGTCCTGTGGTCTAATTATGGGTATTCGATATTAATTTAAAAGAACTAGTGGACGGCAAGTGTTCGAAATTCGACCATCTTCTTCTTCTTCGTCAGCCTGTCTCCGTCCATTGCTCAACATAGCCCTCCCCCCTCTTCTTCCAATCATTCCTGTCCTGAGCCTCTCTCATCCATGTGCGTCCTCCCATCTGACCTGGGTTGGCCGACATTTCTTCTGCCTTGTCTAGGCTGACACTCCACTACTCACTTCGACCATAACTAATTTGAATTATAAGTTTTAACATTATTAAGATTATTATTAAATTCAATTACACAATCGAAAACAAATTGTTGAAATACGCAGACGAAACTAGGGACCTGGGCATCATTTTCGATAATCGTCAACCACATAAACGAAACTAGTAACAAAGCCATGCGCACTCTTGGTTTTGTTCTTCGAACAACAGCCGGGTTTAATAATATACGCACCTTAACTCTACTGTACACATCTATGGTGCGCAGCATCCTCGAATACGGCTCACCCATATGGTCTCCCATGTACAGTACCCATACCAACAGTATTGAAAGCGTGCAGAGAAAACTCCTCCGTCACATCAATTATATACTGGGTATCCCAAGTATAGAGACGTGGACTACGATTTCCTCCTCAATAAAACCGGACTCATGAAGTTGTCAGAGAGGAGAATCGTAACAGATTTAACTTTCTTATTTAAAATCGTAAAAGGTTTGATTGACAGCCCTGCGCTAGTGAATAGTATTGAGTTCCGAGTACCGAACAGGCAAACTAGACAAAGGGAACTGTTTCACTGCGACAATACTTACCGTAGGTACATACATTGAACCTACATAACATTACAGTAGTGTGCGTAATGTTTTTTTTTATTGATTTAATCTATTTTTATGAATAATTAAAAAAAAATATTAGCATTCGCCACCCCTATCTTACCTCATCTTTTTAAATAAAAATGAACTCATTTAAAATGAACACAAATACACTCTTTGACTCTTTCACAGTAAGATACTTAAAGCTTGTGTCTTGAAAGAGGAGGATGGTCGGAACCTGAGATCGATCTTTCGACTTCTAATACGAAAGAGTACAAAAGCTGGTGTCTAGTCCTCTCGCCTACTAATCGCTTCAAATGATTTCCACTTCTTATTTCGGACAGCAGAGCAGTGGGCTGACAACTCATTAAGCCATGTTAAAAGCGCCTTCTATTCCTGGGTATTACTCCTACATTTTTTCAAAACGATTTAACCTGTTAATCTATATATTATGTATATCATAGGTGAAGCCAAACTTTTGTGACTATTTTTATGAAAATTGCGCCGACGGAAGAGTATATGAAACTTCGCACACTTATAGATTTTACAGAGAATGCGTGGCAAATGCTAATATTTTCATAAAATTAGGCATTAAAAATAGATGAAATCAATCAATGTAAAATGAAAAGCAGAATGGACGCAGAAAGCTTTTTGAAGGCGATTTATTATTCAAATGGAAAGTGGAGCTGGAAATGGCGGATTATAAATTGAGAATAGATTCATATTGTTTGTTTTTCATAATTATTGAAAAAACTTTGTTGTAGGTGGGTACACAATATCAACATTTCAAATTGGACGTATCCGTGTCATTGTTTTTAAAAGATTTTTTTTGAAATAGCGCTCGCACAGTCTTTAACAATGGAACCTTAATAATGTTCTCATTTATAATTTAAATAAGTTATGGTCGAAATTCGAGCACTGGTCGACCACTAGTGTGATTTGATTCGTTATTTTAAGATATCCTTTGCTAAACATCTTCGCCAATACTACCGTTTACTTATCATTTCGTTTAATGTATCTAAGTAAATAGTTTTTTTTTACTCGCCTTTGAGAGGCTTAATTTGTGTACTTTTGTACCTACTAAGTATATTAAGATATGTGTTTGTAAATTTGTATTTCATAAATAAATGTTGTCTTTATATAAATAATATCGTGGTTACTTCTTTTCTTCTTAGCTGTACGAAAAAAAACTCATCTAAAGTGTAGACATTTTATTCAAACACCTAAGGTAAGTTTTCATGCAAAATGTATTATGGTATATTCATCTCTATAGAATGCCTCTTTGGCGGTTGATTTATGATAATTTGTACGAAAAATCCATTCGGCTGAATGTTCCGTTACTTCACGCGAAAATTACATCCATAGAATACTTACGTTTATCCAGGACTCTTACAGAAATGTCGCCAAATTCCGAAAATTCGGAGCATTTTACGGAAAAATCACCGGGTTTTATACTTAAGTTATTGGCGTTTAAAGATGTTGTCGTTCTCTTGAATTATTCAATTCCGGATATAAAATGACGCGAAGGGTTTTTGCCTACATACTTAGTAATAATACAGGAAATGGGTTTTCATCGCAAATTTTCAGCAAACACAGAGCGTACGCCTACATAATATCTCGAGTGCATATTTTCAATTTCATACAATGGAAAATTGCTTGCGTTATTTTTGAACTATTGTTATTTGCCCGGGTTTTTGATTGCAGGGCTTTGGTATATAAATTTTAAACCGTATGGAAATAATTAAAATATTTTCCATCTCATAACATGTAACGTTGTGTTTTTTCATCATTATTTTTTATAGCAATTATCAAAATGAATTTGGATTGTTTTTTTACACAGTTTCATAATTAGTTTTTTTTTACAAACTCGATTTATTTTAATTCAATTAGGTATTTTGAAAATTTCTTTTCGCAAAAACAAATAGAAAGCCTTCCAACCTCAATGATTCGTTCATCTACAACAACACTTATTGTTTATCGTAAACATAATACTTTAACTTATGTCTGAACCGAACCGTTTGACGGACTCAATTCATTCGCAATCTCCTCTTGCATTCGTCTTCAACACTAGGGTGCTACATGAAATATTTCCCAAAATTTATGAAACCTCAATATTCACTCCTACCTACGTTCAAAGTTCATACTTTGATGAAAAATTTGAAGGGGCTTGCAAATTAATATTTATGAAGCCCCCTCCCCCAAAAATGGATGACATCCAATGTGACAGATGTGAAACTTTAGTTTTTTTTTTCAATCACTATAACGAAATTTCACTACGTGAATACGCGCATTTTGCTTTTATTAAATAATAAAAAAAACAGCAACACGTGTATCCTGGTGGAAGTGTTATGACGAAGTGGTTGGTGGCCCAGCGGTTACAACGTCGGCTTTCGTACTGCGGACGTCGTGGTTCGATCCCAGGTGCCGACCATCTTCCTCTTTCACGACACATGCTTTCAGTATTTGTGTTCACTTTGAGTGAGCACAGATTCATTTATCAAGTGGCGGCTACTCGAGTTTCTCCGTTGACGATCTGCTTGCAGTAGGTAATGGACGAATGGCTCGACTCGACTGAATTTTGGACTGATGGATATCCGACTCACCCAATCACTCCAAAGCGTTCATTTGGTTTTCCCCACTAACGGTCATTTCTTGGAGTGACATCACTCCATTATTTGATCTTCTTCTTATTCCTCTTTTCCTAATCCTGATGGCCTGTTATGTTTGTCTCTTGTGCCGTGGACTCCCATCTATCTGGAAATTTTTGAGAACAAGTAGAGCAAATAAATTTAAATAGTACGACTGCTGTCATGTATTTGGCGCCACGATATGAATATTCCGATTTTTGTTAATGTCTCATCTTTACTGCCTATTGGCTTTGTTGGTACACAACAGATTGGATATTATTTGCCATCTCAACATTAATCAGGAGTGAAATAATGAAAATAATAATTCGGTCCGGTTGGTGGCGTTGTTAGCTTATGAAGTGCTTTTCAGATAATCAAGTGATTTCCAATATTTATTTTTAGACGAAGCTGTTTTCAAAATGTAGGACAAATTTTTCCCCTCAATTTGTCGCTGAGAATCGGTTTTGTCGCGACAAACATACATTCATCAGCCGAAACAAGCGAATCGCTGCTTCGGATGTATTGTTTATTTGTACCTACATGAATTTCGATTTCGAAAGTAATGTCTGATTTATCGATTGGAAGCTTAGAAACGCTTTTCAACCCTTTCGGGAACGTAGGAAAGAAAATTATCTTTCAAAATAATGAATATCTAACCTTATACCATCAACAGTGTAACATAGGGTCCAAAATTTCCACATATGTGACAGCTTTAAAGCTGCTCCCATTGGAGACAAAAATAATCGAGAATAGACTTAGATGGTACGGACAAGTAATGAGAATGCCATTGGAAAATAGGATAAGGAAGACAATGGACATAGAAGTAGGACACAGAAGACCAGGTAGACTTCTGACTACGTGGATGTCCACAATAACAAGGGCTTGAGAGAGGCAAGGCTTCGTGAGTCGGACGCGGGGGACTGAAGCACATGGAGGATGAGGACCAGAGGAGCCGACCCCACGTAAATGGGAGAAGGGTAGTGCAAAGAAGAAAAAGGGATGAAAAATTCTTTCGCAGTTTTCTCACGCTAAAAGTCGAGATTTATGTTGACAAAATTAAGCAAAACCTTCATCTTTTTCGCAGCAAGCACCGCCAAATGCAAGTCTGTATAGTCATCTCCTTTGCCTGGTGACAACATTGCGTACGCGTTTTCCTCTAATGTTCTCCTTTCTAAGCTATTTTGCTATGTTCCAGCGTTGTTCGCAGTACTTCAACATTAAACATCTTTCATGTATAATGATCTGTCTGATAATAGATTTTTTGTTCTGCCTCTACACACGATATTCGCATTTAGAAGGATCACTCATGACCGATCTCGGTTTTTCATGTTTTCAAGTATCTACTGCAGCATAGAGGAATAAAGGAAATAGGAGTATTCGAATCAGTTTGGTTTTAGTTCGATTGTAAATTCCAGACACTTCAATATCTGATTTAATCGGGTAAGGGAACTTTTTGTAATTTCAATTCGATTCATAATTTCCTTTTCACATCCGCCCTGAGGATTTATTTGAGAAGAAGGTTTGAAATCTCCACAACTCTCTACTTACTTATGTAATTGAGTGCAAGAATTTTCAAAAAACCTGTTTTTTCGCAGACACATTAAAGTAATGCATCTTTTCCTGATAAAATTACCTATTACCATCCATTTATGTATGAACCTCTCCTCCATCTCCTTCCAAGACCTCAGCTCTCAGGACCCTATGAGCCCAGTACCACTAGTATAGTATAAGTTTTCGATGATCGAATATCGAAACGATCAATGAAAAAGGGTTTCGAAAAATTTCCATACAAAAATAATCGAATGATTCGATTGTTTGATTTTCGAACACTATTTGCATTTAGTAAGCGCATATTAGCGTGCAATTAGCTTTCGTTTAAACTCGTACTAGCCCCACAGGTAATGTGCTTTACAAGGTTGTCCCTCCACCGTAGAGCTGATTTAGCTACATTTTTGGCACGGCTTTCACGCACTGGCGTTATTCAACCACTTTTCTTCATTATATCTTGCCATATGATATCTGCTCGCTACCATTTTAAGATTTGGGAAAAGTGGGAAAAAAATCTATCACTCTTGTTTTCTTCCAAATCGTTTCTTTTCACGGATCTTTGGCTAACCTTGAACTTTTCGATGTTCCTTTTGATCAGTATCACTGTTTATCGTAACTGGTAGGTACAATGCACGTCATCTATACTAATATATAAAGAGGAAAGATTTGATTTTTTGTTTGTTTGTTTGTTTGTTTGTTTGTTTGCATCGAATATGCTCCAAAACTACTGAACCGGCGGTGAACATAGGCTATATTTAATTTCCAAAAAAAATTGGGTAACCTACGAAAACTTCAATAATGTAACCCAAGGTGTAAAAAATTTACCTAAAATATTATTTTTATCGCGAACGCTGTGAAAACTAATGATGATAGAATAAAACAATATACTACAATTTTGTAGAAGACATCATTATTTACAAAAAGTATCGCGACAGCATATGTCTCACTATTATAGTTATGCCACAATAAGTGTTTTTTTATTTTAAAAAAATCAATAAAATGTCACCTCTAGAAAAGGCTCTTTATTGGTATCTTGGTATTACTCCTTATTAAAATAAATTAGTTCATATTCAAGTCTGCTTCAATATGTTTGTATAACTTTTTGAATTATTCAATTCGGACATTCCATTCGAAAGTTATCACGAGTTTAAAAATGTGAGTATTGGAAAAAAAAGCATAGTCTCTTATCATCTCAACTTATCCGATGCAGAGTGCGTACGGGAGCGGGGAGGGGTCAAGTTTAGTAGAAATACCGCGCAAAGTAGTCACGGTGGTAAAGTGACGTGACACGATACATTGCAATGCAAAAATTATTCCAGATTAACATATGCTATAAAATATTTTGAAAAAGTTAGGGATCTGTATGAAAACTAAATTATTTTTAAGTATCTATCTACCCGTGCGAAGCTGGGGCAGACCTCTAGTATATTATACTTTGAGTTTAAAGTTCATAGTAATTTTGCGGTTTTAGGCTATATACATTACTCATTTACTCGAAGGCTGCCCAAAATAATCCATTTAATTTTTTTTTAATTATTGAATGGAATACATACCTACATTCATTGTAGATGTGACGTTTGCTATCTTTAGTCATATAAGTTTACTGTTCAATCATTTTATATTTATGTTTCTTGTTTAATAGCTAAAGATGGAATAAATGTTGAATTGTTGACCTATCTTGTCAAAACCCTTCCAATACCCACAGACAGGCTTTGCCTCGTGGTATTTCTCAATAGTTTACACTCATGTCATGTTATACCTATACCTATTATTGTTTTTTTTTTACTTGTGTTAAAAATAAAATCCTTTTTGTTACATTTTTTTTTACCCGAGAAATATACCTATTATTATTTATTTATTTATTTAACTCTCATGAAGATGGCTGTTTAAGTTGCATTAACAGGCAGTTAAAGCAGAGTAGTTAAAAATTTGAGTTAAACAAATTTGTCGCTTAAAAAACTGTTGTGTTGTGATTAAAATAATTATGAAAGAAGTCAACTTTTCATCTATGCATATGACAGCATGCCACATCACTTGCGGATGAGAAAATAAAAATATGCATTAGGCATCCGTTTTGATGCATAGAATTTTGTAATATCGTCGTTGCACGTTGCGTTGCTCATGTGTGAAATTAAATTGTACGCAAAATTACCTAAAAGTTCAAATTTTCACAAAATTAGGTGTGTCGACAATTGAACGCACCAAATTTGAATTCACCTTAATGCACGTAAGTCGTTTTTAATGTGTGTATTACGGTTTGAAGGAAACGTGTAAAGTGGTTAAAAAAGGCTTCGGAGTTTTAATCATTCAAGTAGCTGAGATACTTTTTACGAAGAACGACTGAACCCAAACAATAATTGGACAAAAGATAAAGTAAAGTAATAACAAAAATGGTTTATTTTTGGAATAAAAAAATACACTCTTAAAATTAACTTAACACTTTCCGTATATGCGGAGAGAGACTGATTAATAAGGTGAATGGGTGCACGCAGACGAGGCCGACCTGGAATGACATGGTCCGACCATATCGGTGCCGTCTTACAGGAGGGCCAAGTCAGGAGCAAAAGGAATACAAGAGCATGTATGCGGAATGTTATGCGTTTGGAAGAAGTGAAAGAGGTTTGTTTGGATAGGAAAGAATGGAAGTTCGTACTCTCCGCCTACCTTTTCGGAAAAAAGCGTGATGGGTACAAAAAAAAAAAACTTCGAAAAATGAAGAAATAACTTAGGCTGGTGGTTGGCTATCAGTCTTCTTGTCGCAAACTGCATGTAATGGTTCAAGATAATTTGTTAAGATCCTTTTTTATAGAGACAATAATGAAGAAAGGCTATTTTTTTTTGAAACACAATTTCACGCACACGCATGGAAAATAATTAATCTCTATTTGCCCGAATATTTTTGGTATATGAACTTTTCAAATCTGAAAGTTCAATAGGTACCTATGTATTATTATGTATAAAAAATATTATTTTTTATCAGCCCTTCCCAGTGCTTGATGTTTGTATTTCAATCAGTGAAGTAGTGTGTTTTCAACCCGGAAAATACTCTAAACACACGACATGTTCAACATAATAATACAAATTGGATTCTGTATTAACCATGTTGTACGATGAAAGTACCTACTTGTGAAGCCATACACAAGAAATCTAGTGTTAGTACAATTAGTTCCAAAATATTATCTCTAAACGAATATTTAACAACTGACGACTCCAAGAATTCATTAAAGATGTTCGATTTTTAAACGGAACAAACCACTACGGGCTTACGACCGTCTTCTACTGTTATTTCGAAGGCTGGCTTAGTGTGATCACTTTACGTTAACAACGTTCAATTAAGAACATTCAGCTTTTACCTGTTCATAATTTCGGTTAACCATCCTATTGTTACTTACTAGTTAATTTCTAAAGATCTAGCCTAAAAAAATAAGTCTACAATAATAATAATAATATCTATTCATCTGTTAGTAATGGTATCCTCTCCCACCATCATTGTAGGTACCATACTTTTCTTTGAGTTTATAATTTTTAGTTTAGTCTCTTGACAATGTCTGCGTGAGTCGGACGAAAGTGCTCGAGATTCATAAAATTTTTGTGATAGTGCAACTGTGTTATCATTTGAATCATCAATATCCTTTTGGTCATTCTCTCTACATGCCCAAACCACCTTAATTTATTCACTTTCATTCTAGTCACTACGCTAACATCCACTCCACATTCTTTTCTAATATATCATTTTTTTTTTATTATTAATTAGGCATTCCACCCTCAAAGAGTGATTTGTGCCATATTTAATATATCATTACTCACCTTATTAATCAATCTAAAGATCGGTGTTAAATTTAAGATAAAAAGCATGTACAAAACAGCCATTTTTTACTATTTTGTTATTATCAACTCTTTTGGCTGCAATTACACCGGAAATTTTCTTCTATAAGTTGGAACACTCAAAAGTAGGGGCCAGTTAGGTACCAATTACATAGGTAATGAAATAAACAGGTCAACCATTTTATGTAAGTTGGGTGTAAAGGGTTTTGACGATGATGGTGTTTGCTTATTGTTAGGTGAACCTTACTTATTGTCTCCTAGGCATGTAGACATAGTGGCCAGTGATATTGTGTTTGGGATAAACATTGATAGAGATAGGTATTCAAATGTAATTAACGATGAAGCCGACGATGAGTGTAGCTACACTAATTGTGTGATACAGGCATACCTTGGTTTTACTAGATTTCGGCTTACGTTACGTACAGAATTTGTTGCTTTTTGTATAACTAGTATTTTTTATCATGTAATGGGTATATTGGTTTTACGAAGAACTCTTTTCTAGAAACCTTCTTTTCAGTTATCAGTTTTTCTGATTCATATAAAATTTTGTGTAGGTGAATCACCCATGAGATGAGATATCTCCTTCACAAGTGTAATATTTTTACACGTTCTGGAATCAACAACATCCCTTTCTTAAGTTAAGGGAAATTTAGAAGGAAGATGGAGTGATGCATATTGAAATGTCTTACTATAAGCTTTGCAGCATATTGGCTTAGAGAACGGCCTTTACCTCAACTCCTTTCTCTCCATATATTTTTTTGTTTCTTCCCCCGATATAACACTTCAAAACCCATATTATCTTCTATTTATTTTTCTTCTTATCTCATTTTGTTCAAATTTACATACGAATATGATATAATTAACTAATATTAAGGATGGTTAATCATCCCTTTCAAAACATTTTTTTGACATTAATTATACATAAGACCAATTTACAAACAAGCTAGACACAATATCGTGCAAACCTTTTCCAAATTCAATCATATTTATTTAATGTAAAATCCATTACTCATCATTACCGATATCTCCTTTGCGATGAGTATGATAATTAATATATAATTTGCCATCCTCAAACATCAGTTAATCCAACCAAACTTTAGTCTTTGTAATAATATTTAAGTTTATTTTTAAACAAAATTTAAAGATTTACTTACTCCCAATTGGTATTAAAGCTTATGCTTAGGGGCAGATAGAGGTTTTCGATATTACGTATTGTCATTGTATTTTCCCAAACCAAAACCAAATTCACCACGTAAATAATATATTTATTTCAATATTACATGCTTACATATTATATTCAGAATTTAAGTGTTAGTACGTACGTTTTTGCGTCTTTAATATTTGAATTTTTATTACGTTTTGGATGGATAATAATTACAACATCCCGACGCTCGTCTCTGTAGAAGTGCTCTTGAAAGATGAAAAGGTAAGCTTTAAAATGTTCTCGGGAGGAAAATTTTAGGTCAGATGAACAACCTATAGGTTACAAGCACTAGGTATAACATTTATAAGTGCAGAATGGTGGATAGTAGGTACATACTATTATTACATATTGTATTTAAAATGGGTGTTTTTTTCTCTTATATTCTCCTGATTTTCTTGTTTATAAAGTTACAGATTTTTCTAATATTTTTGGTGTTTACTGTGAAACATTTTGCGCATTAAAAGAACTGCGTAGAAAGGAAGCTTCTTTGAGGGAGTGGACAAAATGTCAGGAATTGCCCCTCCATCCGGACATATTATCGGAGATTGAAATCCTTCTTGGCGACTGGGATAGACCCTTTTCGAGAGGGAATATGACATTGAACTGGCGTGGTAGAAAATGTTGAATGCCCAAAATCCCGACAGTGAACACAGGTCATCCTAGTTCCCAAAGTCAGATACTTGGGTTCGATTTGTCCCGCAGTAAACGGTCAACCCTTAACAGAATTTGAACTGGTGGAAGGATTTGAATTTGAAGGCGTGGACTTCTTTTACACAAGTGGGGTAAAGGCAGTCATTCTTTTTGTGAATGTGGCCAGATAAAGACTGTGAGACACATGGTGCTGTCCCATTAAAAAGTTAGAAGGATCACTGTAGAAAGCACTGGAGAAATCTTCAGGATATCTTGAGCATAATATAGTCGCACACATACGAAAGAAGAAAAATATTAGAGTATCTATTTCTCTATTTTATCCGCTTCTGCGCGGTTCATTTCAGCTCGGAACTTATAAATTATTATTAGGTACTTATTTAATTTGAAAATCACCAATAGGTAAATAGTTTGTCCAACTCTCTCGCAATATTGAATTGTCTCTCTCGCAATATCAATTTTTACTTTTTAGATATTTTTGTCTTTGTGTTAACTGGGTTGGCTGACAAAGAGCCTTCGGGATAAGCCCGACCTTTCGACTGTCCAAATTTTTTTTTGTCACCACATTGTATTTAAGTAATAAAGTTTTATTTATTCTAATTTCCTCATTCAAGAATTGGAAACGTATTGTACCTTTGCTGTAAAGTGCCATCTCTCTGATATGGGAGAAGTTGTCCTTATGTTACGTTCAATGGCCTCTATCGCACATGGTAAAACTTGTTCATATGTTGGCGTCTAGACATTGCTTAATTTAGTTTTAAATTTATTAAGTTGTATTCTTATTTGTTTGATATGTTATATGTTTAAAACTGATTTCTCGACTTGCTTAAATCTAATGGAAACTTTTACATATATAAGACGCTCTATCTTGCGCTGTATAAAAGACCTCCTGTCTAGTCTTTGGGAAACTTGCTACTGCTTGAAGCATCGTAGGATTTTATCATCAATAGGATAGAGCTTAATGTGACCTAAGTCAGTTGTTACAAAATGTCTACCTCTTCGTCGGATCAACGTGAACTCCAGTCAAATTAATATTGGAATTTTAAATAGTAATGAGTAATTTAACAACACGTTTGAACACCATAAAGCATGAAATATTGATATCTTGGTCCTCCAAACGATTTTCAAAAATATCACTTTTTTTTTTAAATCTCTTGGCCTTTTCTTGTAGAAAGTCCGAGTATATTGACATTTTCACAATATGTAAGAAAACGAATTTATTTATTTTACAATATCTCCCATAGGTCCTGGGGGCCTAGACAAAATGCAGTTGGCGATCGACTACAAACGAATTCTTCGACAATGTAGAGTAGGAAGAAAATTAGCTGTCCACTTTTTATAATTTTATATCAGTGTCATTGCTTAGTTCAAATAATTGTTTACTTGTTCCAGTGGACAGATAATTTTTTCGCACTATACATTAGCGAAATCTTCGTTTGTAGTCGAACGCCAGTTTGAATTTGTCTACGGGGGCTGGTCCTATACATGACGCTTGGGTTCATCATTCTGAATAACACTCATATAAAACTATAGATATACAATAATAACAAAAACAGAAATCCATATCAATTTTTTTGGAAATTATGGTAAAGTGGAGAATATAGTCATATCAATTAATTTTGTGTAGTACTAAAAGGATGTAAAGGGTCCCTTTAGTATTAGTACCATGTCAGAGTACATAGGTATATAATAAAATGTATTGCAATAAGAGCATTATTAGAACAAGGCCATTTCTCAAGTACAAGGTCAGGGTTAGACTAGTCAAATTTATGTTAGTAAACTATAGAATGTTAGGGAATTTATGGGGCTGAATCCTTGGTAAACATTTCGTCGATGGAATAGAAGCCATTGCAAACAAGATAGGTACTTTTTTTACCACTCTCTTGAAGCATAGAAATTCAAGTAATTTAAGGTAGAGTTGAAGATTGTTAAAAAGTCTCACACTCATGCAGACAAAGCTTTTAGATACGTTTGTCAATCTGTGACCAGGAGGACGAATCAGTTCTTTTGCTCTCGTATTGTACCTGTGATATTTTGAATTTCGTTTTTAATGTAAGACACTTTGAAAATGTTTTTATCGGAATTTAAGTAAAATTTAGAGGAATTTATGTAGAAACTATTTTAAAAAAATGGGCTCAGACATATGTACCTACCTTTGAAATCAAAGGCTTAATACCGTGTTGGTGAGATGTCATACACGTTCTTAATTCCTTCCCCTCGCAAGCTCATGTCTGGCTCATTAAATATTAATTGGAACCTTCTTTACATACCGCGACCCACAATTTGCATTTTTATTCAGAGTTAAATACCTATGGTTAGCATTGAGGAAAATAAAAATGTAATTCGAGCCACAATATGTTTAATTTCAACATGTAAAAGCCATTTTCATAATCTTTTATGGAGAATACTTTTTAGTAAAAGCAGAAGAATGTACTTTGAACATACTTGTTTTTATAGACAAGGGGTTACCAGTCAACATGTGACAAATTTCGTCGGCCGTTTTTTTAAATGATTTTCAATTCTAGACCTAAAAGAAACAGCTGTAGGTAGGTACCTAAATTTTTTATCTTCTCACATACCTATACGGTGAGAATATATTTTAAACAACAAACTCTTAATTTAAATTTCCTATATTAGTTCATTTTTCTACCACCGCTACCCTAGCGCTAGTTTTAAACTTTTAACACCCTACGCAATGAATCAAATATTAAGAATGGCTACGCAATTTGTAGTTTCGGTATATTTCATCAAACGGCTAACGTGTTTTATAGACCATTTTCTTAGTTTATTCTTACCCTTCTCAAAAAAGTTCCCTCAGAAAAACGGAAAAGAGATTTTCTTTTGTATAGACTAGGTCGCGAAATTATTTACGTTTGACACGGTTAGGGCGACTCCATTATTACCTTTGTATAATTTATGATATTCAGGGCGAAATCCGATAGGAAAAGTTGGCTTTTATACAACTCTCTTGATCGTTCGTAGATGTCGTCCACACTGAATCTGTATTTTAGCAAACAAAAAAAATGTCAGGATTTATTATATAGATGGCGTTTGTATTCAATATTTTAATTGAATAAAATTGACTATACAGAGTCAAGAGAAGATGGTGTGGTTTTCGTTAAACATTTTTTTAATAAAAAAAATAAATACCTAATCTATTAATATAAAGGAAAGTGGCTGACCGACTGACATCATCACTCATCAACGCACAGACAAAAACGGATAATCGTAGAGAAGTGAAATTTGGAAATCAGGTAGGTTTTAATACAAAACCATCCACTAAGAGAGGATTTTTGGAAATCCCACCCCTAAGGGGGTGAAAAATAACAATAATAATAATATAACACTTTTCTATACAAAGGTGTCAGTATAGCCGGTAGATCTTATTGCCTGAGGCAATTTTTTGCAGTCAACCGGTCCCGTCCAATCTGAGACAGGCCAACCCCGGGTAGAAATTTCAAATGAAAAAAACACTTTGAAAGACTCTGACGACCCGACCGGGAATCGAACCCGGGACCTCGGATCTGAAGTCCACGCTAGTACAACTAGGCTACCGAGATAGGTAAAAATAGAGTTGAATGTTTTTAAGAGTAGGTATACGTATATTTCGGAAACTAGACATGCTACAAACTTGATATTTGGCATATGAATTATTCTCCTATAGAAATCAGTACTAGGGGGACGGGAAGGCAGGACAATATTAGAAAATTTGGTACTATGAATACGAAACAGGAAATATTATACTTATATTATTTGACGAATTTGGATAATGCTGGTGCACAGTGAATTTAAGTGTTAGCGTTCAGTCATTTTAGGAAGAGAAACAAAATAACATGTGATCGAAGCCACGGCTAACAGCTAGTTTTATATATTTGTTAAATACATTTTAGGTACAATGTTAATAACACACATCTCTATAAAAACGAGTACCTATATAAAAATGGAGTCCTATGTCCCTTGGCCATCGCGTCACGTGTGAAAAATGGTTTGAAACAGATATATCGGGAGGAATTATATTGGTTTAATAGGCATTTTAATTGATGTTTGACAAACTGTCAGTATATTAAAGTTGGTGCCAATGTTAGGTTATGCCCTGTAAAAATCGTTTAAAACAGATGCATATGGAGGAATTATATTGGTTTAATAGGCATTTTAATATTGATGTTTGACAAACTGTCAGTATATTAAAGTTGGTGCCAATGTTAGGTTATTCCCTGTAAAAATCGTTTAAAACAGATGCATATGGAGGAATTATATTGGTTTAATAGGCATTTTAATATTGATGTTTGACAAACTGTCAGTATATTAAAGTTGGTGCCAATGTTAGGTTATGCCCTGTAAAAATCGTTTAAAACAGATGCATATGGAGGAATTATATTGGTTTAATAGGCATTTTAATATTGATGTTTGACAAACTGTCAGTATATTAAAGTTGGTGCCAATGTTAGGTTATTCCCTGTAAAAATCGTTTAAAACAGATGCATATGGAGGAATTATATTGGTTTAATAGGCATTTTTATAATTTATCATTATACAAATTCGAACTCAACATTCGTAGTAAAGACTTTGAATAAGATCCTCCAACACCAGAGTATCACAGGAATTTGGAGATTCCTTTTTGCTCGCATTGTTTGTATAAAGCCAAGACGAGACTCCGACATCGCCGTAAGGGTCCCACGTCTGAGTGAATCAATATTCCACAACTAGGATAATAAATAAATCAAAGTTAAGACAGGAAAATGTCTGTCGGGTCAGCTAGTATTCAATCATTTTTTTTTTATGATTTGGAGCTCTGCTAGAGTGAAGTAACCAGTGAGTTGACGAAATGTCTAATCAAAACGACAGCAGATTGTTTGCCTGCCATTTGGGCATAAAAAGCCTACGTGGCTTTTTGAAAATTTCCTAGTATAAAATTCCACGAGTTTATTTACATAATAATGGATTATTATGAGCATTGCCTTTATTAAAATTTCGTAGAAATTATTTGCCTTTTTAATATACATTTCTGAATATTGAAATAAATTATAATATTTTACCGAAAATATATATCAAAAGTATTTCAATTATAATTTTTAATAAAAAAAATCGTTATACATACCTTTACGTTAAAAAAAAAATCATCTTAAACTTATTATGAATTTTTCAAATTCATATTAAGTATTGCTTATCCGCTAAGCTCCTCCATTTTTCTGTCAGCGACGAATGGTATATATAACCAGTGGCTTTGCTCACATGTTATTTTGTTTCCCTTCCTTAACTGGCTGAACTCTAACACCTACATTCACTGTGCTGAGTGTGCACCTGCATTATCCTAATTCGTCAAATAGTATATAATAAAACCTTTACAGAATCCCTTTAGGGATATCCAAATAAAACGTATGCTACACGACTTTTTATAGTTACGAGTTTTTTTGTCGACTGAACCGATGGGATACCGACCATCGCGCCAACTATCTACCAACTTACATTTATGTCAAATGCAAATTCAAATTTAACCATTAATGTATCTTTGGCGCCTCTCAGGCGCTTGGGATACTTTAACGATGAATTTCGGTATTTATTTTTTGAAATATGTCGCCTTCCTTCTCAGTTCTCCTCTAATACCGTGTTTTGATTCACAATTCCAAAAAAAAAAATATATATAAAAATAGTCCATGAACGTAGTGAATAACTTATCATTTATTAAAATTGTCAGTCGAACTCTCTTTAGCGCCTCAGCGGTCCAGTATAAACTCAATACTCAATTGTAGTTTGCGCGTGTGTTTTGATTAAATAAAATATGGCAAACAAAATTTAAAACGATGACGCAATTAGTGAGATATAAAAATATCATAATATATCTGATGGAGACACGGAAAGTCTGGTCATTTGAGTGTTTATTGTAATTACAGCGATAATGTCAGTGAAGATGAAACCATGGATGAAGAACGTGATAATAGTGATAGTAACAGAGAAGCTCATCCTGTTACTAAAGACGTATGTAAGTATTTGGCATCCAGCTTCTCAACTATCTGGAAGGACACCAGCTCACAACATAATAAGTGGATCGGCAAATAAAGTCATATTACGTCTACGTCCAAGTTGGATTCGTGAGATTCCAATACAATCATTTCAATTCATGTTTACTGAAGAAGCTACATATATCTGTTTTCATAAATTTTACCAATATGAGAGCTAAAAGAGTGTTTACAAGAAAAATAAATATGATTATTATGTTTGTTGCAAAATATTTTTCATTGCGTATTATTAAATATAAAATAAAATAAATGTTTGACAAAATAAATATTTGACACAACAATGAAACGCGTAACATATTTTTATTTTAAAGGAAGAATCTATAATAGGTTTAATCTACAGCTTTCTAACTTCATTTTATCTAGGAGATATAGTTGTTCAATAAAAAGCGCCCCTCCCCACCCCTTCCCCCTAATTGATGTTATCTTTTGAAAACGGAATAGTGTAATTTGACTCTTTATGAAGAAACATTTTTTTGGAGATTTCGATAAAACCAGTTTCAAACTTATTAGGAGCCACTTAAAAATACCCCTTTTTGTATTGAATTGTCCTTTTTCATCCTTTTTAGTAAAAATTTGTTTCTATAGGAGAATTCATATGCCAAATCTTAAGTTTGTACCATGTCTAGTTTCCGAGATATTCGTATACTTTTAAAAATATTCAACCCTATATTTCACCCCCTTAGGGGTGGAATTTCCATAAATTCTTTCTTAATGGAAGGTTTTGCATTAAAACCTAGCTGATATCCAAATTTCACTTCTCTACGATTAGCCGTTTGGGCTGTGCGTTGACGAGTGAGTATGTCAGACAGGCAGGCACTTTCCTTTATATTAATAGATGATGCCTATAGTTTTTGTAATGTTAAAAAATCTAATCCATTCTACTTGGTTACATAAATCTTCGGTACCTTCTTAGTTCTACTATATTTCTGTATTATGATATCATTTCAGAACAGGAAAAAGGCGGATGAAATAATCATATGGTGAGGCGGTCATACCCGTATCATGCGTAGGAGGTGTTTGTCTTTACGTTTCTATTCCCTCATTGAATATCCGTTCATTTTATAAAAATATTGCCTTTTATTTATGTTGAAAGAATAAAAAAAATAAATAAAAAAAAACACAAAACTCGTAGTATCTCCGTAATATTGTGTTGCAGGAAAAACAATAAATTACAGAAAAGGTTTACCGAATAATGTTAGTATCATTAAATAAAAAATACAATTTTCAAGTAACTGGTATTTATTGATTTATTCCTACTGATCGTAAATAATCCTTTTGGTTTTTTTTTTATAGATTAAAATGGCAGGGGATTATATTATACATAAATTCACGTAACATTAGATGCGTATCATTGTATGTTTGTTTATCCCCTAATTCAGATTTTTTTCTCACATATTTAAATTGAGAATTTAATTTTTGTTTAGTTTATTAAGTCTACAAAATAATAAATTCATTTGTGTGAAAATATGCTGGTTTCCTATGTTTTATATTTTCGTTATACTATTTGGTTAAAATAACTGTCTGTGTGCTTAAATCAGTAAAATAAGAAAAAAATAAAAATGATATATTATTACCTACTAGCTTTCCCGAAAGACGTTGTCCTGTAGTCCTTACTATGAATATTGATTTCGAATTTGTAGGTAATTTATTAAAAAATACGTTTAAAATAATTTTGAATGTTGAAAAATTATTTCCGAAAGCTTGAAAGAAATTCTATCAATAATCTGCGTGCCAGTGTTTTGAAACTCTGGTTGTCAGGTAAATAAAAATTATGTTGTTAAGGAAATTTCATAGATGGCGTTAAGAAATTAGTTCCATAATAACTTCTATTTTATACTATTTCTTATCCATTTTTCAACTTTTTATTGGTTATTCTGTTATTTGGAGCGGAGAAGAATCCAATAAATCAAACATCGAATGAATCTGTTTAGCCGATCTCGAGTTATAAGTGTTCGCACTAACCCAACTTTCATTTATATTATAAGAAGGTGTAAAACGATCAACGACGATTGAAATCGAAGCTTAAGCCGCGGTTTGTGCGCAATGTGACGAAATACGAAAATATGTAAGGGGATTATTGAAATACTTGTGGTCGACCAGTGCTCGAAATTCGACCATAACTTATAAGTTTGAACATTATTAAGGTTCCTTTGTCAAAGACTGAGCAAACGCTATTCATTCGGGCTGTCACCGACATGTGTAACTTATTAAACTGGTTAACGGGTTGGTTGACTCCAGCGATCTTCTCGGGGATATATGTTTTCGATGTCCTGTGAGATCCTTACGATCCCAAGCCACATTTGGGATGTCAAGATGTGGAACTAATTACGCGCAGAACTCATACTTAAACCGTTCTACAGGCATTTATAATTCATTTTTTAATAACATAGACTTAAATAACTCTTCTCTTGCGGTTTTCAGGCAAAACGTAAGAGCACACCTGACGTCAGAGCAATAACTTCTTTTATCTTCTTGCTTATTCCTCGTCCCTTATTCCTATCCCTCACCCTTATCCTTCTTCCCATTATCCCCAGCTGAGCCTCCACATATTGTACATAAGTATTTTTCTTCTTCTTTTTCTTTCTGTCGTCTGTCTTACTTCTTACCTACTCGCTGTTATTGTTTACGAATATACTTTACTGGTGTTTGTTGTCCATACTATTTGTGTAATTGTTTGTAATATTATCACTGTTTGTATATTTGCTACACTATCCATTTGAATATACCTACCGCCTTCATAAAGCTTTCTGTGCCGATTATGAGGCGCTTTTCATTTTACATTATTGCTTCTATGAAGTTGATGATCTTTATAAGTAGTCTGTGGAAGAGTGTGTGAGTATCAAATACATAACATTACAATAATATTTGTGATGTTTTTTTTTATTGATTTAATCTATTTTTTATACAGTAAATAAAAAAAAAATTTCGAAAAAAATAGTCACTAAATTTTTCCTGCGCGTTAATTATACCTATATAGAAGATATTTAAGTCATTTCAGAAGGTATTATTTGCCCTAAATATCAATGTTAAGATAAGGAAATTTTCGGGCTGCATGGATTATCTCAGTGGAGTGATCCCCGGACCACAATCACAATAGCACTGCGGCCGCAAGCAGATTTGTGGTTCCCTAGTTCACCCAGCATGTTGTTTCCGTGGTTTCGTTACAACAATCTCAAGATTGAAAAATATTCAAAAATTTAATTTTCATTTTGTGGGGGCGAATTCTTTGTGAAGCTTTAAAATTCACTTTGTACGAAAATGTGTTTTGTGAGAAAATATCGCCGTCCAAAATTCTCTATTTTATTTTGATTTTTGCGCACGAAACTGCGGGGGTATTCTTGAAAAATTTTAGTTGGAACTTAATAATATTATTATGAAGATATAATGCGGTAGGTATATTTAAATGGATAGTGTAGCAAATATACAAACAGTGATAATATTACAAACAATTACACAAATAGTATGGACAACAAACACCAGTAAAGTATATTCGTAAACAATAACAGCGAGTAGGTAAGAAGTAAGACAGACGACAGAAAGAAAAAGTAGAAGAAAAATACTTATGTACAATATGTGGAGGCTCAGCTGGGGATAATGGGAAGAAGGATAAGGGTGAGGGATAGGAATAAGGGACGAGGAATAAGCAAGAAGATAAAAGAAGTTATTGCTCTGACGTCAGGTGTGCTCTTACGTTTTGCCTGAAAACCGCAAGAGAAGAGTTATTTAAGTCTATGTTATTAAAAAATGAATTATAAATGCCTGTAGAACGGTTTAAGTATGAGTTCTGCGCGTAATTAGTTCCACATCTTGACATCCCAAATGTGGCTTGGGATCGTAAGGATCTCACAGGACATCGAAAACATATATCCCCGAGAAGATCGCTGGAGTCAACCAACCCGTTAACCAGTTTAATAAGTTACACATGTCGGTGACAGCCCGAATGAATAGCGTTTGCTCAGTCTTTGACAAAGGAACCTTAATAATGTTCAAACTTATAAGTTATGGTCGAATTTCGAGCACTGGTCGACCACAAGTATTTCAATAATCCCCTTACATATTTTCGTATTTCGTCACATTGCGCACAAACCGCGGCTTAAGCTTCGATTTCAATCGTCGTTGATCGTTTTACACCTTCTTATAATATAAATGAAAGTTGGGTTAGTGCGAACACTTATAACTCGAGATCGGCTAAACAGATTCATTCGATGTTTGATTTATTGGATTCTTCTCCGCTCCAAATAACAGAATAACCAATAAAAAGTTGAAAAATGGATAAGAAATAGTATAAAATAGAAGTTATTATGGAACTAATTTCTTAACGCCATCTATGAAATTTCCTTAACAACATAATTTTTATTTACCTGACAACCAGAGTTTCAAAACACTGGCACGCAGATTATTGATAGAATTTCTTTCAAGCTTTCGGAAATAATTTTTCAACATTCAAAATTATTTTAAACGTATTTTTTAATAAATTACCTACAAATTCGAAATCAATATTCATAGTAAGGACTACAGGACAACGTCTTTCGGGAAAGCTAGTAGGTAATAATATATCATTTTTATTTTTTTCTTATTTTACTGATTTAAGCACACAGACAGTTATTTTAACCAAATAGTATAACGAAAATATAAAACATAGGAAACCAGCATATTTTCACACAAATGGATTTATTATTTTGTAGACTTAATAAACTAAACAAAAATTAAATTCTCAATTTAAATATGTGAGAAAAAAATCTGAATTAGGGGATAAACAAACATACAATGATACGCATCTAATGTTACGTGAATTTATGTATAATATAATCCCCTGCCATTTTAATCTATAAAAAAAAAACCAAAAGGATTATTTACGATCAGTAGGAATAAATCAATAAATACCAGTTACTTGAAAATTGTATTTTTTATTTAATGATACTAACATTATTCGGTAAACCTTTTCTGTAATTTATTGTTTTTCCTGCAACACAATATTACGGAGATACTACGAGTTTTGTGTTTTTTTTTATTTATTTTTTTTATTCTTTCAACATAAATAAAAGGCAATATTTTTATAAAATGAACGGATATTCAATGAGGGAATAGAAACGTAAAGACAAACACCTCCTACGCATGATACGGGTATGACCGCCTCACCATATGATTATTTCATCCGCCTTTTTCCTGTTCTGAAATGATATCATAATACAGAAATATAGTAGAACTAAGAAGGTACCGAAGATTTATGTAACCAAGTAGAATGGATTAGATTTTTTAACATTACAAAAACTATAGGCATCATCTATTAATATAAAGGAAAGTGCCTGCCTGTCTGACATACTCACTCGTCAACGCACAGCCCAAACGGCTAATCGTAGAGAAGTGAAATTTGGATATCAGCTAGGTTTTAATGCAAAACCTTCCATTAAGAAAGAATTTATGGAAATTCCACCCCTAAGGGGGTGAAATATAGGGTTGAATATTTTTAAAAGTATACGAATATCTCGGAAACTAGACATGGTACAAACTTAAGATTTGGCATATGAATTCTCCTATAGAAACAAATTTTTACTAAAAAGGATGAAAAAGGACAATTCAATACAAAAAGGGGTATTTTTAAGTGGCTCCTAATAAGTTTGAAACTGGTTTTATCGAAATCTCCAAAAAAATGTTTCTTCATAAAGAGTCAAATTACACTATTCCGTTTTCAAAAGATAACATCAATTAGGGGGAAGGGGTGGGGAGGGGCGCTTTTTATTGAACAACTATATCTCCTAGATAAAATGAAGTTAGAAAGCTGTAGATTAAACCTATTATAGATTCTTCCTTTAAAATAAAAATATGTTACGCGTTTCATTGTTGTGTCAAATATTTATTTTGTCAAACATTTATTTTATTTTATATTTAATAATACGCAATGAAAAATATTTTGCAACAAACATAATAATCATATTTATTTTTCTTGTAAACACTCTTTTAGCTCTCATATTGGTAAAATTTATGAAAACAGATATATGTAGCTTCTTCAGTAAACATGAATTGAAATGATTGTATTGGAATCTCACGAATCCAACTTGGACGTAGACGTAATATGACTTTATTTGCCGATCCACTTATTATGTTGTGAGCTGGTGTCCTTCCAGATAGTTGAGAAGCTGGATGCCAAATACTTACATACGTCTTTAGTAACAGGATGAGCTTCTCTGTTACTATCACTATTATCACGTTCTTCATCCATGGTTTCATCTTCACTGACATTATCGCTGTAATTACAATAAACACTCAAATGACCAGACTTTCCGTGTCTCCATCAGATATATTATGATATTTTTATATCTCACTAATTGCGTCATCGTTTTAAATTTTGTTTGCCATATTTTATTTAATCAAAACACACGCGCAAACTACAATTGAGTATTGAGTTTATACTGGACCGCTGAGGCGCTAAAGAGAGTTCGACTGACAATTTTAATAAATGATAAGTTATTCACTACGTTCATGGACTATTTTTATATATATTTTTTTTTTTGGAATTGTGAATCAAAACACGGTATTAGATGAGAACTGAGAAGGAAGGCGACATATTTCAAAAAATAACTTCGAACTTCATAATAATATTATTAAGTTCCAACTAAAATTTTTCGTTAACATGATATTATTATGTTAATGACTTGCGGAATCAATAAGTAAAAGTGGTTGGTAGCCTAGTGGTTACGACGCCGGCTTTCGTACTGGAGATCGTGGGTTCGATCCCAGGTGCCGACCATCTTCCTCTTTCACGACACAAGCTTTCAGTAGCTTTCTTACTTTTAGTAGTGTATTTGTGGTCACTTAAGAGTTCTACAATCTACAATTTTTTAGAAATGCAACATTTTATAATATAAAACAGTATCCTGTTTTGATGAAGCTAATTTCGATCTTGAAAGTTTCTTCCTCAGTTTCCTGGACCCTTACTGCGAAAGAGTGTAAAGAGTGTATTTTTGTGTTCACTTTATACACTTCGTATTATGTAAAAAAAAACAATGAAGTGCAAAAAACGGGATTTCTTCCCTTCGTTTTTTACCCCCATCGTGCTATGTCTTCAGTCTCAAATATGTACGAGTGTACTACATCTCATTTGGACGATCTCTGTGATATGAGCCAACTATAGTTCTTAGAGTTTTGAAGTTTTAAGCATTTGCCGCACGTTCCTGCTACGCTTTTAACACCATTATGCAATGAATCAAACATGCATTCTTGAATATTTTCGCAATTTGTAGTTTTGGTATACTTCATCAAACGGCCAACGTGTTTTATAGAACATTTTCTTTGTTAGGTTTTGTTCTTACCCTTCTCAAAAAAAATGCCTTCAGAAAAACAGAAAAAGATTTTTTTTTTGTATAGACTAGGTCGCGAAATTATTTACGTTTGACACGGTTAGGGCGCCTCCATTATTACCTTTGTATAATTTATTATATTTCAGGGCCAAATCCGATAGGAAAAGTTGGGATGGCTTTTGTACAACAGCTCTCTTGATCTTTCGTAGATGTCGTCCACACTGAATCTTTATGCAAACAAACAAAAAATGTGAAATTCATTCATCTGTGAGGATTTATTATATAGATGGCATTTGTATTCAATCTCTAATATAAATAAAAGTCGGGTTAGTGAGAACACGTATAACTCGAGATTGGCTCAACAGATTCTTCCACCGTGTGATTTATTGGATTCATCTCCGCTCCGGATAACAGAATAACTAATAAAAAGTTGAAAATGGATAAGAAATAGAACAAAATATAATATTTAAGTTAGTATAGAACGAATTTCATACGACGCCATCTTTGAAAAAATCTAAGAACAAAATTATTGTCTTCTGCACTTGCATTCTCTCTTTCCCGCATACGTAATTGCCACTCTTACGGTAGCCCATTACGCTTACTGATTTACTCCACCGTTTCGGGCGTTTTAATAAAATTTCATTCAAAGTCAACCAAATTGCGTGCATAATATATTCTCGCGTTGATCCCGTCTGAGCTTTGAATACGAATGAAATATGGACGTTTTAGAATTAATTAATATTTTAATGTTATTGTTTAATAAGTTTATTCTTGTTTCTGGAGGCGCAGTGCACAATGACGGGCCGCCTCTGGTAAGGACTAGAGATGGGCATTATAACGATAGCTGATAAAAATATTAGATAAATAAAAATAACGCGTCTAACGTTATTAATATTAAACGATATTTATAAATAATAGTTGATTAAAAATAATAGTCGGGGAAATAATAGCCTACCCCTATTATGACAGGTAATATTAGCCGAATGAAAATATTAATCTGAATGAAATTGAGGAAACGACCTTTTTTGGGAAAAGTTATGTTTCTAGATACCAAATGTTCTAGATACCAAAATTTTTTCAATATTTTGAAGCCAATATTGAACATTAACTAGTTGGATTAGGAACCATTGGGGCTTATGACCTCGCATTAGCGGCTGGTTTAAAATGATAATTTTACACTATAGAAACTATTCACCATTAGGTTCCATTGATCCAGGTTTTTATCTCTCCAGTGTTGTTGGAGGCAGGCTTTGAACCAACGTTCCTACGATGTGTGTGTAGAAATCAACCATAAGGTCGCTGGCCGGTACAGTTTGATTGTCAAATTTCTCACGTATAAACTTATTCAAGTAATCTTCTAGGCGACATCTATCGAAATGATCTTGGTAGAAAATCTTCAAAATATTTTTTTTCAAATATTGAAAACAAAAACCATTATGAATAAGAACCATCTATAGTAATGCAGATAAAGTTATCAATAAATTACGAACAATAAAAATCTGCTATGGTAATGTTCTTCTTCAACTGTCAACAAGATAAAAATTAGATTCAGTAAGTATGTAAAATTAATTTCAAAACTCTTCACTTTGTATCCATTTCAATCTTCCTCAGGTAAAAAAAAAACTCTTTAGTTTATGATATTTCTTAGCAGCGCGCAAGAAAGCTATTCTCGTGAAGCTTTTCATATTAAAAGTCAAATAGAATGTTAACATCATGAAAATTAACAACGAGAATTCCAACGCCCTCTTAGGCAGGTAAATAAGAAGTAGGTAGATATTAAATTTTGCAAAATTGGATTTTCAGGACAAACTCAGAAACCGTTGAATGAGCTTGATATTTTCCCCAGTAGGTTCGAGGCTTCTTTTCTGTAAATTATTACACAAATATAAATTTAAATAAATATTTTCACATTGAACCCTTTTTACAACCCCCTAGACTCGGTTAACTCCCCCCTGGAGATACAGCCTCCTTTTAAATGGAGATTTAGGGTTATTAAGAAAATGCCATGGTTTCGAAAGTAAAGATGGGTGAACTTATTTTTGTGTTTCAAGCGAATATTATGATCCAGGATAAAATAATATTTTCAATACTTTTTACTACGAAAACTAAGGTTTTTAAAGCTTTTATTATGTTATATCATTTGTCTATTTTTTGTATATTATTCATAGTAAGTATATGGAATATACATGAGTCATGTAATCGAATTTCAAAAAAAAAAAAATAGAATTCGCTGAAATTAATTTTCTCGACGTTTTCGCGGGTGTAGATTCCGCGTACCCGTACGCGTATGCCAAAAATGTGTGCACACCCATAACTCTTAGTAATTATTATCCGATTTGATTAAAATTTAGTAGAACGCTTAGCCCCTCGATGTAGATGAGTCAGTAAAATGTTGAGATCTGTACCTTCAGGGGAACCCTCTTAAAGTATCCAAAGAAAAATTCACTTGTTCTAGAAAAAGGGCTAAAAAAGAAAAAAAAAATCTTCGATTTTCATAAAATTTGGTATACAGGTTGGTATTATGCTCCTACACAAGCACGTAAAATTTGAGGTCCGTAACTTCAGTGGGTCCCCCTTAAAGTACCGATTAATATTGAATATGTAGTTCTAAAGCAGATAATAAAAAGCTCCAATAGTCGATATCATTTTAAAGTTTCTATAATAATTCCAAGGATAAATTCATTTTAATCGTAAAATTATGAATATTTATGCAAAGATATGTTTTACACGAAAAGGCTATTATAATATACTATGAGTTCTGGGCTACCCTAGGTTAGCAGCTTTTTTTTTACTTCGCGAATGGGACCCTTCACCCAGGTATGATTTAAACTAATAATTTAGTTTAACATAATTTAGTTTATGTAATTGCCCATGCCTCAAATGGCGATGGGCAGGTCACTTGGCAAGAGACCAGGCAGAGAAATGGTCGAAGAGGGTCGAAACTTGGAGACCCAGAGCGACTGCCAGGAGCGTCGGGAGACCACCACTACGGTGGAGAGACGACCTCGTCAAATACGCTGGGGTCAACTGGGTCCAAAAGGCCCAAAACAGAGCGGTGTGGAAGGAGATGGAGGAGGCCTTTGTCCAGCATTGGACGGGAATAGGCTGAGAAGAGAAGAGAATTGCCCATATTTTCTATGATGTTTTTCTTGTCATATCTCTATTTGTGATTGTGTTGTGATAACCTTAAGTTTCTACATTGATTTGTTTGAGGGATTTAAACATGGTGTGGGAGGAGTTCATTAACATTGCGCAAGATCGAGCGCATTGGATAGTTCTGTTCTTGTTGCCTCCCTATGTCCCTTAGTGAGGTGTTTACTGTGAAGGGAGATTGGATTGATTGTTTGATCATTATTCTAATTAGAGGAGCTGAAATCTAAGAGTGTTAAATTCCTTGAGATTGTGACGCAAAGCATGTTTGTCTTTCACTTTAAAAGCTCTGCATATTGTGCGTACCTAAGATGTTCAAAGTGTACTTGAGTTCACATCACTAAATTGTATGTAGATAAATTTAAAAAAAAATGTCATTAGATTATCAGGAGCCCATACTTTATACCTACATTATTTCTAGAAAATATAACTTAAATGTCAAGCCATTTAATGTTAAAGTAATTTTGATATCACACAGACTAGACGAAATAACATTCAGACTAATCTGAAACGTTTAAAAGTGAAATATTGTAACTTTCTCAAAGTGTGGGACGCACCTTCAGGGCCGTCGCCTGGTTTTTAGGCGCCCAAGGTGAGGCTTTAATCAGCGCCCCCCCCCCCCTTCCCCACTTGTAATTTTGTTCATTCCAGTTTTGGTTCAGGATCGTTAAAGAAACTTGCTCCTTGTGACTTAAGTCTGGATAACGGAAAAATATCTGCTTCGTTTACTTTTGTCAAGATACTTTGCTTTACTGAGTCACCTAGAATAGTTATTAGCTCATTTTGTATAGACATACTTAATAAATGAAATTGTGTTTCTTTGTCAGTTATACGTCTTAAGTGTTCCATTATTACACTATCAAACTTTCCTGAAAGTTGCACAAGTTCAAGAAATTTCCCATTATTTTTTTGTAAAAACTTTGGAGGATGACCCACGATAAGCCATATTGTGCTCTGCTAGATAAAGTAATTTCCACCAACCGACGCAATACTTCTTCTGAACGCTGAGCCTCAGTTTCAATTTGCTTCATGATGTGCTGGTTTATTGATGTGCCTCCTGTAATTTTTTTTCTGCTTCAAATCACGTAGCCATATTTTGAAATGGTCTGGTGACAACTCATGGGATTTCAAACGGTTTGACAAATTTTTCCAGTTGTTAAAACCCTTTGGTTGACCTACAACAGACACAAAAGATAGAATCTGAGTTTTCAGAATAAATCAACGAACGCCTTGATATTTTTTCTCCATTTTCCAAAAACCGATACCGAAATTGGTGTGAAAAGTACCTATTTTCGCTATTTTTTTGGGTAATCGTTGTCTTCTTTAGAATATTCAATCGGCCCTTTCAAAGCAAGCTCATCACGCTGAATGTGTATAAGATGCGCTGGCTAAGTTACAAGATCTTAAGAAATCACCGGCACCTGCTCTGATTTGGAAATAAATTCCCTTTCTGCCGACAGTTCCATCACTCTTTTATTGTAATTATCACTTTCACGATCGCTTGTAACGGTATCATCAGTCGTGGAAGGTACAGGTACAAATTCAGTGTCTTTGGCCCCTTGACTGCTATTTTGTGAGGAGGAACTACAGCTATATGCAGACGTACTGGATTCAGCTGCGGTAGCATTTTTTTTTTTTTTTTCGTTTCTTTTCATTCAAGTTTTTAAAAAATTGGTTAGTTTTGGCACTTTACTTAATAAAGCCTCATTCATTCGCTAACTCACCTTCCATTTTCAACTTTCTCCTTTGCACCCCTGACAATTTTTATCGATATAATGCTTGAGTTTTACACCCAATCACTTAATCTCAATTCAACGTTTATTTCATTTCCGTATTTTATAAACAGAACAGAAATAATGCTCCTTGTTAACTCACTTAAACGTAACATTCTTTTCGTAATCTTTATCTATACAAAATGGAATTTGTTTTTCCCACGGCGGCGCCCCGCGTATCGCGGCGCCCAAAGCGACCGCCCCGGTCGCCCCACCCACGCGACGGCCCTGCACCTTATTAACATTGAGATTTCGCAAGAGATTACCATGCTAACATAATATTTATTAATCTGTCTTTTGAGAACTGCTTTAATATCATGGTTGTGTTGGATAATCTTTTGGTCTGATGATTATTCAAGATACTGGTAATATCTATATTATTAGATTTGTATCTAATGATGTACGTATTATGGTAAATGATGGAAAAATGGTGTAAGTATCAACAATTTCAAGAAAAAATGGCACTTATTAAGTTTTTTTCTTATTATTGTTTATTTATCGTATGGTCTTATAATGTATGTCACATGTCATGTATGTTAATAATTTTTCTTATAAAAATAGTAAATGAACCCATGAAATCGCATATAATCGAGAGCTTATAGAATATGGAAACTATTGAGAATTTTTATAAAAAACCTATTGAAAATTTCGGTTTATTTTAGGTTGTTTTCGTATTATTAACCAAAGCAACAAATGAAAGGTACACGATAAACAACTTCAAACAATTGTTTTTTTCTTCTGTAACGAGAAAATGAAATGAAAAAAAAGTTGATTGTTTCATAAAATTGGCTTAGTTAAAAATAAGAAAACTAAAACGAATTTTTCCACTTTTTATTGCGTATTAGATTCCAACAAAGCTAATCAGTACCTACAACCAATTTTCCAAATAACATAAAAAGAATGACAATAATATTATTATTATAGATCTTACGATAAAACATTCCCCTGAGAAAACAATTTTACAACACTTTTTCGATTACATACAGGCGTTTAAATAAATGTTGTTTTTATTGTTACATCGTTGGTGATATTATCTATTCTAAGCTTTCCAAAGGTAGGGTTAACCAATGGCTAAATTAAAGTGCTATTTATTTGTTGTTGTATGCGAATTTAGGTATAAAAAGGGCCACAATATCTCACATATATTTAATTTAATGTGATAAGATTAAAAATAAATTATTTATTTTCACTACCTCCAAGAATCAAAGTTTCGCTATCGATATAATACATAATATCGATTCTTTGTTTAATAATAATTTATTTTCTTTTTATTTTTAGATTTTCTATATCATAGAAAATGGTTAACTGTTGGTTAAGCCTGTAATTGGTGATATTATTAATTGAAATTGTTTATTAACTATGAGAATTCACTTACACAAATGCATGCTTTTTTTTAAATACTTAATCAACGTGAAATCTCGATTAAACCTGGGCTGGGGTTAAGTGTTAGTTTTACTCGAAACAATTAGACTATATTTATTTGGATTTGTTAGTATTTGCAATTACGCATCAAAAATTGTTTTAATCGATAAATCAAGATTTATCAATAAATGATTGAGCCTGTTGAGCTAACTGATATTTCTAACCGAAAATAATTAGTATTAATTATATTTATTAGTTAAATACAAGTGCCATGACCACATTAGCATAAAATCAGTTTCTTTTTGTAACAAAATAAGCAATAGAAATTCTTGGTTAAACATCGGATAGGGTTAAACGTTAGTTATTATGTTCTAAATTTAAAACGAGGTCTTAACACGGGATTAACCCTTTTTGAAATGCTGTTTGTTTTAATTGTGTGACTAGCATCTAACCGATGATGATTCATGATACAACGATAAGGTTAACTGGTGGTTAATCCCAACATTTGGATATGTTTATTTTAATAGTGTCATGTCGTGTATGAGGTACCTCCTAGGTATACATGACATGGGGTATAAGACCAGCGGTAACCCAGAAAAAATGACAGGTTGACAAAAGTCAAAATAAATCAACAATTATTGCATTAATCAAAAATGTTAAACCTTGATGGTTTCCTATTCTATAACTGAAATATTATTATAAACATCATTTTTTCATGTTGTATATATTGATTACTTAAATCACTTTTGTATGATATAATAATAGTTATGATTTCAACACATAGTTAAACAAAAGCTTATAACCAAGGATTAAAAGAACAAAATTATCGGCGTCTTAAAATACGAAAGAAAGTAACGCTACCTGGTGGCTGAAGGCGGTACTACAATATTTAACGACCAAGCTCATTATGATGTTATGGGAGCCATAAAGAATACGTTTTTATTACAATCACAGATTTGATTCGTTAAATTGTCGTGGTTATTACACAGTAATATATTTTTTTTCTTTTTTGGCATAAGTAATAATAATATTACATAGAAAAAAAAGAAATATTTTATTACGTAATAAGTAGCCGTGTACCTTCCTTCACCGGAAATCTAAAATCAAATTGCTGTCAGTAAAAATTATGATGACAAATTGATATGACATAGTTTGATGTTAATGGTTTGTATCACGCAGTAAATTTTGAAGTTTATTTTGAAAAAGTTTTTTTTTTTGTATAGGTAATTTGTGTTCAACGACTTCTAGTTTACAACACTTTCGAATTGGAGACTAATGCCCCGTTCCACCATTATAGTACTTATCAACATTTCACTTTGCGTTTTGCAAATTATACCCTCGTTTTTGTTCCACCATTACATCTTTTCGCAAAGCACGCGTTGCTAAATACGGAGTGCAAAGTGGACGCCTACTGCAAAGAGAATCAACCGTTTTGTTCAACCATATACCTAATGATAATTCTTATAAGATATATAAAATATTTTTATATAACTTTATAAAATTAATAAATAAATAAAATAGACACTTTTCGTAAAAAGCTTCGCAAACTTTGCGAATCAAGTGAAAAGAATAATTTGACGTTTCGAGTTTGCGTTATAAGAATTGTTGTATTTGTTATAAACTTTTGCGTAGCTTTGTCGTAAAATGTTGCGAAGAATTTTAATAGAAATTGATATAGAAGACGAGAATGTGTGAATTTACAAACCTCGCATTAATTTTGAGGATATTTTGCCCTCGAAATTTATAGAATACTTTAGAATAAGTAGGACTCTGCGAACATATTGTCTTGGGTAAGTATAATGAATTAGATTTTTCCGGCTCATTTTTTATAATAGCCTGAACAGATCTTGAATCTGCCAGATCTCGGACAGTAGGGCAAAAAACCTTCTTCCCTTGGACTTTTGACTTTGAGAAAATACTTTCAAAGAGGAAACATTTGACAGTAGGGAAACGCGCAACATTATTGCAATGTAAATGGCATTTAACCCGAGCCAATTGAGATTGTAAGTCCTCAGCCCTAGTCTAAATAAACATATTTTTAAAGTATAATCATCTTCATCGGTCCATCAATTCTGAGGATCGTGATCATCATCACACACCAGTCTGCCCCAGAGCCCCCGGTCCGCTGCCATGTGCGGGGCCTCCCACAATGCTCCCCCCGTTTCTTCCCTCACCCGGTAACTTCATCTCATCAAAGCCCTACCCCGACCCCTGGTGCCCTCGATCTTCCCTGTTATGAAGACCCTTTCCAAGTTACCGTCTCGACGCACGCCGCGCTATGTGCCCAAAAAATTGTAGGACACGTCGCGCACACACCGTAGACAGCATCTCTTTTATGATTAGTTCATAAGGCCTGATTGATTCATTAGTTCGATGCTCTGTCCACGGTATGCGGGGGAGGCGTCTCCAGCACCACATCTCAAAAGCGTCGTTTTTGAGATTTTTTTGTAAAAAAAAAAACATGTCGATATCCATGAAAGGATAATAATAATCGGCTTTTCACGTTTAATAGAAAATAGCTCTATTTATATTAAAAGGATATTTTGGGTTAATAAAAAATTTCCCCACCACTCAAATAGCCTTCGGCTCGAATCCTAAAAGCCTTAATAAAACCTGCCCTACTTTAACGACCGGAAGTACATGGTCCTTAGGATACATTTACGTCATATTTTATATAGTAGGTTGAAAACTTTCATCGAGGGGTAGTATAAATATTTTTAATAGAAACATTCATCTTGGCTTAGTGCAGGACCCCAAAACAGCATTCCCTTATCTCTCTTTAACCCCTTTTTCCCTAAGCCTCTCGTTATCTCTCTTGGTCAGGCCAGGGGAATGCTCCATTCTGTTGGTTGCATACGGATGAGTTTGGTTATAAAGTAGCCAATCTAAGTCTAAAGTTTATTCAATTTTTTCGGACCATTAATTCAATGAGTATAGTAAATTTACGATGATACTAATTACAAAGTTGTTACTCTTCAATTAGTAATTATAAGTTTACATATTCTTCTAATTTTTATAATAAAATTAAATGTTTGGCATGATGATAAAAACAAGTTTAAGATTGTAGGGAAAGTAAAAAAAAAACTAGCAGGTCAAAGATATTTTTTTGTTACGTAAGTAGGTACTCAAACAATTTTGAAATAAAATTAATTTGTGGAGCTAGTCTTTACTTTGGTCAAATTTAAACATATAACTTTACAGCTTATATCTTACTTAAATAATAAAAATAGATTATTGAAAAAAAAAGATATGTAGGTATTTGTTATGAATCTAAATTGTTCAGCCACTGGCGAAAAACTGTAAATCTGATATTTTATTGGAAATCTAAATCGAAAAAAATCAGATTTCGTATAGAAAAAAAACAATCTCCTTTTAAAAAACATCTTAAAATAATTTAAATCTTAAAATTATTTTTTTTTTAATCCGATAATTAATTGGGATCGAGCATCCGTAGGTAAATATAATTAAAAAATAAACGAATAAATAACTTTGCGGTGGTAATATTGTAAGTAAAAAATAAATATGCATGAGCGATTTCTAGATGACGAGATTTATTTACAGTAGCTCTCGTTATGTTTGAAATACATATTATTTTTAATTACCGTAATGAAATCCCGAGGAGCCAGAAACTCCTTACTTAATATAATAATAATTTGTTTGATTATAGGTAGGTACATCAGCTAGGTATATTAATGCAATTTATTAACTTAAATATGGGAAGATTAACTATAATCTTCTTCTTCTTGGTTGTTTTCTTCATCCCTGATGGTCATGACCTAATGCCATTCTGGTCTCCGCGTCCCACACGGCGCCTCTCCAACCCTCTCGGAATTGCGCCGACGCCCTCGTCCATTTCTCCCTTCGACATTACTTACCATTTTTAATTATTTCAAGTCTGCTGAAGTCCCGCATAGCGATGTGCCCGAAAACTTGAAGAATCCGTCCGACACAGAGAGCCGAGAATCTTTTAACTACCCCAATTTTTTACTATTGGTCCTTCTCGCAGTCCAAGATATTCGGATCATACGCCTCCAGCACTACATCTCGAACGCGTCAATATCCTGCTTTCTTCTGGCTTTCATTGTCAACGTCTATACCCCATAAAGGTAAAACTAAAATAAGATAATTAAAATCTATAAGAATATACATACACGTAAAATACAGAAAACCCCACGTTGGTCGCCAGTTTGATAGGCCATTAGGAGCTTAAGATATAGAAAAAAAAAATCTGTCAAAAAAATGAATAAAACCCACAGAATAAAAACGTATTATGTCATAAAAATAATATATACTTTTTATGTCGATGCAGTTTAGAATCTAAACCATTCCATTATCAATCTATCACGCAAAAAAATATCATAAAAATCAGTACTTTTTAATTAAATAGCGTTTGTGGTTTTAAAGTTTATTATGGTGCACCCGGTATAAGTAGATACTCCGCAAAATATTATTCGTTATGTAAATGCACTCGAAATTTTCCGCTAGTTTGCTTATTTTCCTTTCAATGTTTGTACGTTCTTGAAATGATTCAACTTTCGAAACATTCGGAATGCTTTCATACGTCAAAGTTTATTAATATCTAAATGACAGAACCTCTAGATTGAAGGACTCCGAGTATATTTCGAGTTGGTTTGTTCGTATTTATTTTCTAAACTTATTTCATAGAGAGTAATTACAAAATAAACTACACTCGTAACAGAGCATACAATTAATTATGCAATCGGAAAAATAAAACCAATTTTAGATTTTGTTGAATGGACTAAAAAAGTTTTCTCCCATGAAGACAAAACCGCTAATATATTGGCACAGGCTCGACCCTGATGCTTTAAATATGATCTTTATCATACTGGACCTGCAATACCTGCATGTTGAAGATTATTTTGAAACAGGATATTATAGGTCAGAACACTCACATTATCCGCGAGCCATACATACGACATACATCCATGTAATGGTGCCTTATTTCTGTTGCGGGAGGATACACACGCACAATAATTAGGTACTCCAATGGCAGTAAAGTGAATTCATGCAGGAAATTTGAAACGAATATTAAATTTATAATGAACCAGCTGCTTTCCCGACACACGTTGTTCTGTAGTCCTTACTATGAATATTGTTTTCGAATTTGTAATTATTTATACAAAAATACGTTTAAATGTTGAAAAAAATATTTCTTTAAACTCGAAAAAAATTCCATCGAAAATCTGCGTACCAATATGTCAATGAAAGTTGTCGGGTAAACAATAAATTTGTTGTTGTAGAAATTTTCATAGATGGAGTTAGCGTCGCTGGAAATCCATTCCATACTAACTGTAATAATATATTTCATATTATTTCTAATGCAATTTTCAACTTTTTAATAGTAATTCTGTTGTCCGGAGCGGAGAAGAATCCAATAAATCAAACATCAGAAGATTCTGTTGAGCCGATCTCGAGTTATAAGTGTTCGCACTAACCCGACTTTCATTTATTGTTATGATTGGCTTAGTGACTAAATAGCTGTCATTTCGTTAGTTTATGTTTACATTCTATTTAGTCTACTCTACTTCACAAAAAATGACACATCAAATAAAGCAAATATTGCATTCCCGTAATCATTCGTGGTCTTACAACCATGATGCACCTACTATTTTTTTTTAAATATAATGACATTTTAAAGAAACAATTCAAATAACAATTTTCGATTAGATACAAATATAAAATTCAGTGGATCTTCATACATAACAGACGCGGATCAAATTTATTTTTATAAATAAAGTAAAAACTGATAAGTGAGTCATACGAAGGTAATCATGCGATTTACGAATTTTCATAAAAAAGACTGTCAAAGTTTGAATCAAGAACAGGATTTATGCAGATTATTATGATAATTGGTTTATTAGATTCTTATCCGCTCCGGATAACAGAATAATTATTAAAAATTCGAAAACTGGATAGCAAATAATATAAAATATATGTAATATTAAAGTTAGTATGGATCGGATTTATTGACAACAACGTCACCTGTGAAAAATTCAACGTCTGTCGGGAAGGCTAGTAAACTATAATCATTACAAAATTTCAGAATTAAAAAAGCGATTCCTCAAATTGTCAACATTCATATTTTCATTATTTTGTAAGTGATCAGATAGATGACAGTTTTCTCTAATCAAATTATCCTAGTTCAAAAAGTTACATTATTATCTTTACTGTCAAAGTTTATTCCGTCTGAAAATATCATCAAATTCTTACAAATTTCTACATTTGGGTACAAGAAACAAACAAACCAATTGTTATTTTCTATCTCTGCTTTCTTTTCTTTTATTTTCTGCAACGTTCTTATTTTTCATTCTTTTGTTTCAGAATAAATCGAGCTTGATAAGAATCTCACTAAAGATGTCCTAACAGCCGCGCTGACATATACAGCGTCATCGCCCATGTAAGTAAGTAGAACACACAATGCTTGAATTTTACATAGGTTTGCGCTGTTTATTTTCTTGTTGGAGATATTCTATTCTCATGAGTCGAAGAAGTTTATATAAAATCGGAAAACTGGAAATAGTTTTGAAGAACAGAAGCAGGTGATAGTTTTCGCATCATTGAATCCGATTTTCAATTTAAATCAGATATGAGTAAACTTTGTTTCGCGGTCTGAATATATATTTTTTTTATATCCCACATAATTATTTTTTGATCGAAGTTTATATAAAAAAAATGTTAAAGGATAAGAGAAGCTAGGCACGTTGTATTTTCTACAATGTTCATCTTAAATGATGTTGTAATGCGAAAATGTTTCCTTCTATCATATTGATATTGGTCCCATGTTACGATATTCCATTTGTTTAATTTGTATATACGTTAAACCACGGCGCAATACGTTCCCAATAGGATGGGTCGCCGATAATCTAGAAAAAAAAATGTACCTATATTATGTTTATATATTTCTCACTGTTTGTTTTGTGTCTCTTGTTTGATTTATTTTCTTTTGGTGTTTGCTTCTTGGTATCACCAATTATTGTATTTTTTTTAATGTTTTATAAGTGTTTATAAAAGCAACTACTGATTGCGTATACAATAAATAAATACATATTATAGGTAAATAAAATAGATTAATATAAGAACTCGGGGAATGGGTGAAATTGAACCGCATCAGGACGGGATGCAGCAGGAGCGCATTGGGAAGACTTAAAAGGGGATTATATTGCAGACCCCCAATGTGACTGCGGTGCTGATTCCCAGACCCTGCATCACATATGTACCTAGTACAGGAATTCCCGACACATAAATTTAATGGAATTATGGAGGACCTCAATAATATGACGACCGATTTGAAGCCATGCATGGAATGGCTGAGAGATACACATACAATTTTATACGCGTATATACGACATAGGGTCGAGCGGTATTATTATTGAGCGGCGGACGTATCTTATGCTTTGAAAATATTCGCTAATCGATTAATTTGTTTTATTTCGGCATTTGTTTATATTTCTTTTCGAAGTTAGCAAAATCCGAAGTGTTGTGTTTTTCTGAGTTTATTTTCGTATATAACTTTGCATATAAGATAAGACTTTATTTTATATTTCATTATTAAAAATAATTTTGTACATTTTTTTCAATTAATATTTTTGTAATAGTAATATCGCGTAACAATAATATAAGGCTGCAGTCACACGATTCTTGTTAGGCCCGCTCTCACGGAGCGGGCTATCAGCAGGCTATCGGTTACACAGAGGTGGCACGTAAAAAGGATTTGGTGAAACCAATTTATTTATTTTTTGTTTCTTTTTTTTTTCTTTGCTTTATTTTTTTATTTGTTTTCATTTCACGGTAAAGGTGTTTTTTTTTTAGTTTAATATTAGTAACATATTTATTTTACTTGTTTTTTTTTTATTTATTACATATATATTTTATTTGTTGATTGTATGTCATCATAGCCCATGATGGGTGACCCGCCGGAGCGGGGTGATCCCCCGGATAAGATCTCACCTGCTGCTAAAAAGCAAAAACTAGATTTTGAGTCAACCATTGAGCCCACACGACAAAATGATATAACTAATGAACCTGAATACTCTCTTTCGGCACTTCCACCTTACATAGTGGTTGTGGAAAGCCTTGAAAAAGGCAAAAACATCCACCCCATGGTTTTGGGCGGCATACTGTCCAAATCAAGGATGGAGGGAATAGTCCCTGGCGGTGTAAGAGCCGATGGAGGTCGGCGCACCATTGTTACCTTTTCAACGGCCAAACATGCCAACAATTTTATTCACTCAAATATTCTTTCTTCAAATGGCCTTAAGGCTTATATACCTAACTATAGGTTATACAAGTATGGTCTAATCAGACGCATACCCTTGGAACTGACCGATGAGGATATTCTCGAAAATGTACAGGTGCCTTACTCATACGGAAAAATTGTAAGATTGCGGAGACTGAATAGACGAATGAACGTTGACGGGAAGATCGAATGGAAAGCATCTACGACAATTCTGGTAACATTCGAGGGGCAAAAACTGCCTGAGCATATTTACCTATACTATAACTCAATCAACGTTGATTTATACATACCTCCCTCCTACATTTGCCACAAATGTCTTAAATACGGCCACACGCATAACAAATGCACCAATTCGCCGAGGTGTGCGAAATGTGGGGAAAGTCATGAATCAAACTCTTGCGCTAAAACTGAGACTATTGTCAGCTGTGTAAACTGTAAAGGTGAACACATGCCTACCAGTAATTCCTGTCCCGAGCTGCATAGACAGCGCGACATTAGACGCATTATGGCAACGGAGGGTGTTTCATTCGTTGAAGCATCTAAGAAATCCATGACCCCTAAAAAAACATTTAGTGAGGTGGTTGCCACTTCATCAACTCCTAAAAAATCGTTTGGTAGGGTGGATGCAAATCCATCTTCTCCTAAAAAAATTGTTAGAAAAAATATCGATTATAAAGCGATTAATTCTCTTCTGTCTTACTCAAACGGTCAACCACTAAACCAAAGAAACGGATGTGCTCTCCCCTCTGAACCGAAAGATAAACCTTCCGTTCCGTCCTCTCCTTATCCCTCCTCTTCCCTCTCTACAAATCATTCTATTTCTGAGTCGCCACAGAATTCAAACAATATTAAACTGATGTTCCAGATTTTTACCTACTTATTGTCAAACATTAATGACGAATCTGTCCTTACTCAAATGTCTTCGCTCCTACAAGAATCTTCAGATTAAATTACCTCAAATTATTTCTCACTATCAATTTCTACTCACAGCTGTATTCGAATTTACACACGAATATCGCTTATAATAATAAAAATGTCAATAAGGAAAATAGGTACTGATTCTCTTAAAAATATTACAGTATTACAATGGAATGCTCGCAGTGCTGTGAGTAATAGATCCGATCTAATTTATCTGCTTAATCATCATAGGATTAATCTTGCCGCCATTAGCGAAACTTGGATCCGTCCTCACTATACATATAACATCCCTGGTTATTTTTGTATAAGGTGTGATAGGCAGGAAGGTAGGGGCGGGGGCACAGCTTTGCTGGTCAACTCCTCTCTCCCTTTCTCACAGATTGATTTGCCATTTAACCCCTTTTTGGAGGTAGTGGCAATCAAGATTGGTGATATAGCTTTCGTATCAACGTATATACCCCCGGATACAGGCTTTGATATTGGATTTTGGAATGCAATAATACCTCTTCTCCCTACTTCATATTTCATCTTAGGCGATTTTAATGCTCATAGTCAGTCCTGGGGTTGCCAAAGAACAGATAGAGCAGGAAATCAACTATTGAGTTTTATCGATAACCATAATATTTGTATTTTGAATGATGGATCGGCAACAAGGCTTTCGCCGGCGGGTCAGGGTCGCAGTGCCTTAGACTTATCTCTGTGCACTGGGGATCTGGCCGGCTCGGTGAATTGGACTGTTTCCCATGATCCACATTCCAGTGACCACTTCCCAATTATTTTCACCATTAATTATAATACCAATTTACATTTACCTCACAACCAACGAAACTTATATAACACTCGCAAAGCGGACTGGACCAAATTCAGGGAAATAATTGAAGATACCGTGAATGTGAGAGGAAACTTATACAATAACAATGCATCTGTACAGGAAAATTACAATTCTTTTTTTCAAATATTGCAAGACGCTGCAGATGAATCCATTCCTAAGAAGAAGAAAGGCGGTAAAAGGCCAAAAAAATACACCCCTTGGTGGGATGAAGAATGCGACATTCTTGTAGAGGAACGTAAAAAGGCCATGCAAAAATACAAAAATGACATGTCTGATGAAAATTTTTTAGCCGCCAAGGCTTGTCAAGCTAAAACAAAGAAGGCTCTTAGACTAAAAAAGCGTAATGGCTGGTCTAAGTTCTGTTCTTCTCTGTCACCAAACTCTCCTCCATCGTATGTCTGGGACATGATTAAACGTTTTAGAGGTTCGATGGTTCCTCCTCGCAGATTACAACACATGCAATTATGGCTCTCTGACTTTGTTAGTTCCTTGGCTCCCTCATATGTCCCCAACATAACTCAAATACCTTTTTATAACCAGTTTTCGGCTCCTAATACAAACTCACATCTAAGTCAACCGTTTTCTTTGGAGGAACTCAAAATATCATTGTCCAGAACCAGGGATTCCTCCCCGGGCTTGGATATGATCCCATACTCTTTTCTTAGAAAACTTCCTGAATCGTTTCTTCCTTTCTTGCTTAGTATTTATAATCAAGTTTTGCATGAAGGCTTCATTCCCGAGGAATGGAAGTTCCAACTGATAATTCCAATCCCAAAGCCGGGCAGGGATATGACTCTGGGAGCGTCATATCGACCAATCGCCTTATCATCATGTGTACTGAAATTGCTAGAACATCTCATCAAAACTCGACTGGAATGGTTCTTGGAACATAATGTCTTACTCCCCAAAAATCAGTTTGGGTTCAGAAGATCCCTTGGGTGTATGGACAACCTAAGTACTCTTGTCACTGATGTACAATTGGCTTTCTCAAATAAACAGTTTCTAGTCGCCTCCTTCCTTGATATTGATGCAGCCTATGACAATGTTTGTCTTCACACACTGCACAACAAACTCATCAGACTGGGCATCCCCAGTTCTCTAGCGAGAGTAATTTTTAATCTTCTTGCTGAAAGAAGAATAACCGTATATAACGATGGGGAGGAAATTTCTAGAACATTATGGAAGGGGCTACCGCAGGGTTCTGTGATATCCCCCCTTCTTTTTAATGTATACATTTGTGACGCTGAATCTGCTTTGTCTAAGGATTGTAAAATCTTGAAATACGCGGATGACATTGCACTCTACACTGTACATAAAGATATAGACAGGGCTGAAAGAAAACTTTCTGAATCTCTTTCTAACCTAAATAAATGGTTACTAACTCATTCGCTTCAAATATCACCTGCAAAATCAAAGATTATGGTTTTCTCCAGAAAACACCGGAATCCTGAGATTTCGGTTCGCCTCAATGATCACGAGATTCCCCAGGTTGACGAAACTAAATTTCTAGGAGTTATTCTAGACAGAAAATTGGCATGGAATTCTTTTATTGATATTACAACTTCTAAATGCGAACGGAATACGAACATATTAAGAGCAGTGGCTGGAGTATCATGGGGATCTCATCCATCTACTATGAGAAACATGTACAATGCTTTAGTTCGGTCCCATCTCGATTACGCTTCTTTTCTTTTGAATCCCCTGCCAATCCATCTGGAGACTAAGCTTGAGAGAGTTCAGTCCAAATGCCTTAGACTGATCGTGGGTGCTATGCAATCAACTCCAATAAACGCCCTTCAAGTTGAGTGTTCAGAAATGCCTTTAGTTATAAGGCGAAAATATCTTGCAGAGAGATTTATACTCAAACGTTTCGGCTTCTCCAGTCACCCTCTTTTCAACAATATTATTAAACTGAATCATTCATATCATTCTAACAGATATTGGCTCAAAAAAACCCTCCCTCCTTTATGCACTGCTTACTCTACTATAGAAAGTGTGTACAAAGCCCCCAAAAATTCACAACCTTCATCAATCTTTAACTTACCTCTTAAAGCCTTTCAAACACTGCCCAAAATCATACAAAATATTGGCTTAAACAAGATATCCAACCAATATTTTGATAACTACAACCAAAAATTCCTTTCATGTGTGGGTGAAAAATGGCCCAATCATTTGAAGATTTACACTGACGGTTCGAAATTTTCTCCTAACGGATCAAGTGGATCCGCGTTCGTTATCCCGAAGCTCAATATAGATGAAGGTTTCAGATTACCTTCTGAGGCCTCGGTGTATTCGGCCGAGTGTTTCGCGTTAAGGGAAGCATTACGAAAATGTTTAACATTAACCGAAAATAATATAATTATTTTCTCTGATTCGCTTTCCTTGGTGGGGTGTCTGGCATCTCCAAATTCATTATTTTCACGCAATCAACTTATTACTGATATTAGAATGCTCCTCCTTGAATTACAGGAAGTGGATAAGGATGTGGTGATCGCTTGGATACCAGCGCACTGCGGAATCCTTGGAAATGAAAGAGCAGATTTATTGGCCAAGGAGGCTGCCCTCCACGGCAGACCACCCGATAATTTTGTTCTACCCGAATGTGATGAATTGAAAAAATTAGAACAAAACAACTTAAAAGAATGGTATACATGCTGGCAAAGTAGCCCAAAGGGAGCACATTATAAAAAAATACAGTTATCCATACCTTCTCATCCTTGGTTCCATGGGAAAAAATTATCGAGGCAACATATTGTCTGCATTTCTAGACTGCGTCTTGGCCACATGCGTTTGGATGCACATCTATTTAAAATTGGTCTCGTTGAATCTCCCTACTGCGAATGCGGTTGGGACGAGGAGACTCCAGACCATGTCATCCTGGGTTGCCCAATAAGAGACGCAATTGATATTTATTTCTTGCTAGAGAACGTAGAATACCCAATAAGTATTGTCTATCTCCTTGGACTGAACTCTCATCAGGTCAACGAACTTATATTCCAAAGTGTCCAGATGAACATGATCCTAATATAGTCATATATTTTAGTGTTTGTTAAATTTAATTTTGTTTCATTGTCCGTTTTTTTTCTTTTCTTATGAATGTATGATTTTCGTGATTTAATAGGGCCATAACATCCAGTTGGATGAGCCGCCAAAAAAAAAAAAAAAAAAAAAAAAAAAAAAAAAAAAAAAAAAAAAAAAAAAAAAATATACGACATATATCTCTCACTGGGAATTGTATTTTCAACTTGATGTTTAAGGTATCTTTGTTGGTAGACCAGAAGTCTTTCGTACGTACCTACAGCGTATTGGAGGTCGTGGGTTCGAATCCCGGTGCCAAAATTTTTCAAAGAACAATGATCATAATCAACAATTCAATATTTACATTTAAATGTGAAAATTTTCGGAACATCCATCTGCTATTGAAAAATTCGAAATATCTTTAAAAATTTTCGTGATAACGGCTTGGAAACTCATTAACTCATAATAATAAAAAATTTCCATCCATTTTTCATTCAATATTCATTTGGAGTGTTAAATTACACTTCAATGAATACGATAAACTGTCTGAAAGGTTTTGTTAAAGATTCCAATTTAAAATATAAATGCAAACAAAATTTTACTTGATACTTCAATATCGGGATATCCAAAATGAAAGGCTTATCAATGCTCGTATTTATCAACTATATCGACCATACTTTATTCAAGGATTAGTATGAATTACCTACCACGATAAACACGTTGATTTAATTCTTTAACGACGAGGTCACTCTTAGCAAGGGGAGTTACTTTTTGATATTATTTACTACTAGCTTATACCCGTCTTGCTTTACGTTTTTGATTCCGATTGTCAGGCTTGATCGGTAGGTAATTAAACAGGTTCTAGTCTAGCTTCCCATTGCTTAACAGACCTCTATAACTGACATATACCTTTTTCAAATTTAAAAGCTGCATACTTGATTTGCACTTGTTTATTTTACTGCTTGTATTCTGTAAAATTTTGCTATATTCTATATTTGGCACATTGACCATTTTTGTCTTATTTGATTTTATATATTATTGTTGTTGTTGCATCAACTGATTTGTTTTTTTTTAACGATTTTTGTAACGTGTTGCATGCCATTTCTGTATTTTTACATTGTTGTATTTGTTTTAAAGGCTATTGCCGTTTATAATTGTAATAAATAAATAAATAAAATAAGCACAGAAAAAGAAGAATGACACTTACAATTATTTCTGTTTTACCGACCTCATAATATTATACGAACCTACCGACATAATTTGCAAGTTTTCATAGAGAGAGAGATAGCTCTGTGGTTTGAATCTTAGCTACATTCACTAATGTGTGATAATTAATTAGGCTCTCCACCCATAGAGGGTGATTTGCGCTATCTGTCAAATTTGCAAAATGGAGGAATCATTTTGCAAATTTTTTCATTAAATCTTTATTTATTGAGAATAATAAGATTTGAATAACATTTATATGTATAACAAATCAATCTACGATTATTTCATTACATTTTCATACCGTAATACCAAGATTCCATTCAACGTTTACATGAGTAATTTTGTTTCCAAAAGTCTTTTTGAGAAATTTGTATGAAGATCCTAAAAAAATAGATTTTTTTAAATAGCTCTAAACATATTAAAGTTAATGCAGCAAATTGTATTTAAGAACCTTCTCCAGCATTTTGTACGGCTCTGGGCATAATAATATCTGACGCAGCATTTATATTTTGAGCGTGATGCTCGGACATAACGGTAAAGTATTGTCAAAGGCAAATAAAAAAACAAACATTTCTGAATTATTATGTAGACTAGCCTTTTTACCCGTCCATAAAATTGTTGATGAAGTTTGTTGAGAAAAATGTGAATTACAGAACCTGATTTATGGATTAATAAAATATGGTACCTATAAAGTATGTCCCTAAGTGGGGTCAAAAAATGGAGAATTGATTGACTGATCGAGTTTGTATTACCTGTAAGTCTGAGGATTTGAATTGGTAAATAGGTAGATATAATTAGATAGTATGATAAATTTGTAGAATTGCTGTGGAGGCAGCAAAGGTGAGTCATAAACATAGCATTTTTATCTATTTTCTATACCTTCCCCTTCAAGTACATTTAGATAGAACACTTGATTTCTGTAAATGCTTTAGTTGTTCTTCTGCAAAAATATAATTATGTACCTACAAAGCTTTATTTATTCTTAATATCAAATTTAACAGGTAGGTACATAATTATTTTAAGTGTTAAGACCTCTACCCGAGCCAGTGATTTTGTACCTGAAAATCTTTTGTATGAAAAATTGTCAGTATAGCCAGCAAGAAAATATTGCATAAAAAATTCCTATAAATATTCTGACCCATCTGGGAATTGGAACCAGAAATTTCTTACCAGAAGTGGGTGTTAATTATTTTGAACATAGTAAAGAATTTTGTGGCCAAGGATTCGAACCTGCACCTCACATCCAGCCTTCGTGTGAATAGAAAAATCAGTGTAGATTGCTTATTAAAAATATAACACAGGAATAGGGTAATAATAAAAATTTCAAGTTGCTATGGCAATTATACCATCAATTTATTAAATCCCTATGCCCCTAAGTGGGGCGTAAAGGGAGTTTGGATTTCAAAAATTAATTTTACTTACATTAATAAAACAATCAATACAATAATTGGTAAAGAAACACACTTTTATAATAAATAACTAAGGTATTTTGCAGTTGATAAACTTCATTTAACAGGGTAAAACTTTTTAATAAATGATAATTTTGAGTATAAATATTTAGGTACTTCTAGAGAATTACATAGAACTCACATCTCTCATAGGTGCTTAATATAAGTCATACCAAGAGTTGAAAATTAATAAGAGATATACAAAACATGTAAATGTTATTGTTGTGAGAAAATATCTAGAAAATTTTGACACATTTTAAAATTCTGTAGACATTTTGGCATTGCATTCATTATAAGATATAATCCTAGGAATCTCAGCTCCATAGACGAATTATGGAAGGCATAAATGCAACGGGCCGTTGGCCCGGTGGTTAGCATCTTGGCAGATTGTTGAATTTGTCGATTACTCAAGGATTTCAATTTGACCACCTAAATAAGGAACGTTGTTAACGTGAAGTCATCACACAAAGCCATTCGAAATAGCAAGAGAAGAAAGTCATAATCCAGTTAGTACTGGTCAAATGTTAAAAAAAATGGCATTTTAAAATTGACCATAAATAACGGTGTAATGTTGAATATATCAGTCTGTAATAATATGAATTTTTTCGATGTTACAGGAAAAGAGGTCTGATTATAGAAACTTCAACTAAATTTCAACAAAAAAAAAAAACAGGTTTACAATAATAATAATTCTGAAATTAAAATAATAATATATCTAAATTAAAAAAAAATTAATAGTTTGGAATTTAGTTAACAATAATTGTCCTCCAATGCAATCACTTGTAAGTTAATGATGTTGCTAGGTTCTTTTAACAAATCTATGAATGCTCTTTTTAGTATTTACTTAATACACATAATCTGCAAATTAAATATACATAGGTAATCTTCATATTCATAAGAATAATATTAAAAATTGTGAAAAATTTATAAGTAAATGACGTTTTAATCGGCCTGGTGTTGGTTATTTTAACATAATATCTATAAATATTTCTTCTTCCGATGGCGCTACAGCCTAATTTAGCCTTGGCTTCCAATACTGGACGCAGAGTCAACCTTGTCTCTACATCTGTCCTGATTTCGTGGGTCAAAAAGTTGCTCGGCATCCCTCCTGACCACATTCTCTCATTGCAGCCTAGGTCTTCCAATTCGGCCGGATGTTCACCCATAATTCTCTTTGGTGCTCGCAATGATGGCATTATCTGCTCATGTCTGGCCCAGCGTAGTCTTTATCTATAATAATAAAACCAATATTAGGATGGGACTTTCTAAGGTTAGACAGGTATCTCAAAATTATCTTACGCATAATTTTAAAACAAATAAGAGATTACACTTTTTAAATAAAGTAATGGATATAACATGAGTTTAATAAAAAGAACATATTTTAGGAGTGAGAAGTAAAATTAAATGTACTGAATATAAAATTCTAAAATAAATCTATAATTATTTTAAACAAAAGTTGATATTGATAAGTTATTATTGAGAAGATTCAATACTTACTTAGAATTGATTTGTGTTCAAGCAAATTTATATTCATAATTCATCCCTTAGTCAAAATATTATCAGATATTGCTCTGCGGTCTCTGTGATTTGTTGCAATGAAATGACTGGCTCCTTGGCTAGATACTTATCTGCAACAAAAAAATAATGTGTGTTGAGAAATGTTTTAAATTTGCTGCATTTAATGTCTATTTCTTTTTATAATTTACAATAAAACATTGGAAGGAATTTGGAATAATGTTCCACAGGTTTAAAATGTGAAACTTAAGAAGTAAGTGAAGGTGATGTTTGTATCTGTATGATAATTATTTTTAGGTTATAAATTATATGTTTTTTTAAGCTATAGGTTACATACCTGAAATCCAATATTAATCAATTTAAATCTCAGTCCATCCATCAAACTCTACTGATTTAAATATTTTTCCAAGGAATGAATCAGTTTTGATGTCTATTTTCGACAAACCACTCTCAGACTCTCACAATTGCCTCACAATTTCACGCGTAAAAAAATTGACAGCTCGTGCGGAAGTACCATAGATGAAGATAGTGCATACAGTTCAGAAATAATTCATTATAAAATTGATTATATTGAAAATATGTTTTTTATTCATATAAATAATTAAAACCTTTTTTATTTAATAATTAATTATGACGTAGCAAAATTACCAATTAATTATAGACGACATTTTATTCCGCTATACATATTTTCTTTTGATAGTGTCTGTAAAACAAACCTTCATAAAAATATAATATGAAGTAGATGTCATTTACACACAAAATATAATATATAAATTGGTTAAGTAATATTATTATTTTATTATTTTTAGAAAACCCATCCTGGAAGAATGATTTGTGAAAAATACGCTGCTTTATTTTAATTAGGTAATCATAGATTTACTTATACATAGATCAATAGAATTCATAGTCAATGTCACTTGTCACTCATTGTTGATAAATATTGATATGTCAAAAAACATAAGAGAGTGATATAATGCTTCCAATTTTGAAAATATAAATACATAAATATGAGTTTGCTGCTCTAATAGATTTTTCGGTAGGTACCAAATGTTGTTTATTAAGATTATAATCCCTTCTTTGTAATTTTTAAGTATTGGCTCAGAAACATAAAAAAATATTGACATTTTCTGTAACATTCTTTCCATCGCTATGATTTTATTATTTTTTAGTTTAAGAATGCATGAATCACTTTTAAATGGTAACCAAATTGAAAACAAATGATCTAAGACTTTCATACTCTTTTTCAAAATATATAAGCAATATGATGTATGCTAAACTAAAAGATTTGATTTTAAATTCAACCATTAGTGCAAAGGGGGTTAGTAAAGAAAAATAAACGCAAATATTTATTGACTGATGATTAATTTATTCATTTTCAGTGTCACAAACCTTGGTTACTTTTATCTGTCATCAAATTGTGCTGTGACTGAGATACCTTTGGGTTTTTTTGCGTCAAAACCTGTCAATCTTCACAGACTACATCCAACGATTGCAGTTTTGGTCTTTCAAGGATTCTTTATTCTACATGATCATGTTTGAGATGTGTAAAGAGAATATGTTGTTGACGGAAGAAACTACTACAGCAATAATCCATGAAACATATGTGAAGATTGTTATATTAACGCAATAAAATATTAATATATATTTAACATTGTTTTTAATTTATCTTCATACCTATTAATTAAGAATTTAGATAATTTTGTTATTATAATAGCAAATAAAGTGATCTTCGAATAAAGTGATATTCGATGATTCTATTTTTTACTATAATAAACATGCACAAATACCTGACAAATCCATTATGATTTTGATAAGAAGGAACGTCATTAGTTCCTGTCAGGTTCACTTTCTTTCAGAGTTCTGTTTTATCGACCAAATCTACTAAAGAATTTTTATACTCATTTCAATTTTCAAAAATCATTTTTACGATTAATATATTTAAATGTATTATGAATTTAATTTAATGTATCTTTATTATTTACCAACATTTAATATGATTTTATCATGTACTTACTCATCTAATGGCTACGACAGTTTTACACAAAATGTGGCCATAAATTTTTTTAAATGTGTCAATTTTCAAAATGGAGGAATCATATTTCCAAAATTTTTCATTAAATCTTTATTTATTGAGAATAATAAGATTTGATTAACATTTTATATGTATAACGAATCAATCTCCAATTATTTTATTACATTTTCATATCGTAATACCAAGATTCCATTCAACGTTTACATGAGTAATTTTGTTTCCAAAAGATGGCTTTCTGTCTTTTTTGAAAATTTGTATGAAGATCCTAAAAAAATAAAGTTTTTTAAATAGCTCTTAATATATTAAAGTTAACGTTGCCAATTGTATCTTAGAACGTTCTCGAGCAAATTTCACCGCTCTGCGCAGATTCATATCTGACGTAGCATTTGTATTTTGAGCGTGATGCTCCGACATAACGGAAAGTATTGTCAAAGGCAAATAAAAAAACATTACTGAATTATTATGTAGATTCATAAATAAGACAAGTTTAGGCAATATTTCAATTTCGTATCGTGAGTTCTTAAGAAAGCTCAAAAAAGTGTCCGATTATCAGGTATTCAATGTGGATCTTGGCGTACTCCATTAAGAAATTATAGTCGACGGGTCGGTTGCCCAATGGCTAGTGTTTCTGCTTAAAACGGCTTGGGATGTGGGACGTGGGTTCAAATCGATCGAAATGATTTGGAATTTCGGGAGTTTCGACCAATTTCAGCACCTAAATGGAAAAGTGATCACACTAAACCGTCTTGGAAACAGCAGTAGAAGACGGTTGTAAGTCCGTTAAGTATCTACATCATAATACAGCTTATTTTACGAGCTATTACATAAAAATTATTTTACGTTATGGCATTCATATTATCAAATTTATTGTGGCATAAAGATTATCCAATACGTTATGTCGTTGATATTATCCAATATTTTCTATAATACATCAAAAGCTGGTTTTGTCATTCATATTATTCAATAGGTTGTGTCATAAAAATATGCAATAGGTTATGTCATTCGTATTATCCAATCCATTGTGTCATACAAATTATCCAATAGGTTATGTCAATCATACATATTACCAAATTGATTATGTCATTAATATTATCCAATAGTTTGTGTAATACATCAATAGCTGGTTATGTCATTCAATTTATTCAATAGGTTGTGTCATAAAAATTATCCATTAGGTTATGTCATTAATAATATCCAATATTTTGTGTAATATATTAATAGCTGGTTAAGTCATTCATATTGTTCAATAGGTTGTATAAAATTATCCAATAGGTTATGTCAATCATACCTATTACCAAATTGATTATGTCATTAATATTATCCAATAGTTTGTGTAATACATCAATATCTGGTTATGTCATTCAATTGATTCAATAAGTTGTGTCATAAAAATTATCCAATAGGTAATGTGATTCGTATTATCCAATCAATTATGTGATACAAATTATCCAATAGGTTATGTCAATCATATTACCAAATTGATTATGTCATTAATATTATCCAATAGGTTATGTCATTAATATTATCCAATATTTTGTGTAATATATTAATAGCTGGTTAAGTCATTCATATTGTTCAATAGGTTGTGTTATAAAAATTATCCAATAGGTTATGTCATTCGTATTATCCAATAAATTGTGTCAATTCATATTATTCAAAATGTTGTGTCATAAAAATTATCCAATAGGTTATGTCATTCGTATTATCCAATCAATAATTGTGTCATACACATTATCCAATAGGTTATGTCATAAAGGTTATCCAATACGGTTTTTAGCACTGCTCACGTTTTCGAGTGATTTAGCCGAATCCAATAGGTTATGTGAATATTGTTTAATAGGTTGTACTTAGTGTAATTTTATTGTTTGATACTCTTTTTTTCTTTCCTATAAAGCAAAGACATCCTAAGAATGAAAAGAGTTTATTTGCCAAATATTTATGGGAATAATAATATAACCTATCATTAAAGATGGCTACTAGTAGAAACGAGTGACGAAGTCAGAATATCGAGAAGTTTGCCTTCTGCTTTATGCGGGAGACACACCCTATAAAGCAACATCCAGACTTTAAAGCCATTCACGGGCATTCAGGGTGGCATTGTGGATTTCCGGCAATTGCTTTTAAAAATAAATTTCCGACAATGTGCTTGATGGATTTGAAGCAAGTGCTTGCTATCTGTGAAGCATTTCGACACGACATAGTCGATCATGGTGATTTTGTTTTAAGTTTAAGATTTGTAGTAAGTTAAATTTAAGGCCTCAGGAAGTCAAACGTTTTTTAAGTGAATTTGTATAAAATTTATTTAAACAGGTAACTTACCTTGTCTCATCAAAAAGTAATCTGAAGTTAGAAGCGTTCCGTTCGCTCGTTTTAATCATCCATTAAAACGTGAAAAGTTTGAAATAATGTAATTGTCAACTTGGTTGAAAAAGTTTTAATTGCTAAATTGTAATTAGTTCAATAATTGTTCCGGTCGAATTGAAGAGAAAGCTCTACAACCCAATGTTTGTAATTAATCAAAATCTGTTTATGTTTCCATACAATGTTTTGTTAATAGGTAGGTAGTTTATTATTTTCCTACTATACGGGGTACCTATATAGTTTCTAACAACTCTATTAAACCGAGTAATGAATTATTACACTATGAAATTCTCCGTTTAAAGGAAGTTGTATGAAACTAAATTAAATTATATCGGGTGTCCCATACTTAATAGATGCACGAATTGAATTTAATTTGACAACACACCCGCAGTTTATTGTTGGCAATTTTGTTATGAATCATTTAATAGCTGAGAGTTTAAAGTTAATTAAAGGCTCCAATTATCACTCAGGATTTAGACCCTGACAAAGAAATAAAATGCAGGATAGAAGCCGCCCGAACATCCTTTAATAAAACGAAAAATCTCCTTTGTGACGACAACCTCAACCTGAAGTTAAGACAACGGATGGTCAAATGTTACGTGTGGTCAGTTTTGCTGTACGGCGTAGAAGCATGGACCCTCAAAATTAATATAATAAATCGCCTCGAAGCATTTGAAATGTGGATCCATCGCAAAATACTTAAAATAGCCTGGACCGACATGACCACCAACACAGAGGTCTCGCGCAGAGTCAACTTGACCAGACAATTATTGTTCACCTCAATTAAGATTCGTAAGACTTCGTATTTTGGTCACATAATGAGAGGTGAAAAATACAAGGTTCTGCAACTCGTCATAAAGGGGAAAATAGAGGGTCGCATAGGAGTCGGTAGAAAACAACTCTCCTGGCTCCGAAAAATTCGTCAGTTGACCGGACTGAGAACTGTGGGGGATTTGTTCAGAGCGGCTGAAGATAGGGAGGCTTTCTCTCAGGTGGTCGTCGACGTCGGGCGGGGGGACCCGATAGGACACCGAAAGAAGAACGAAGGCTTCAAATTCAAATCCAAACTCCCTTTACGTCCCAGTTAGGGGCAAAGAGAGGCAACAAGAGCTCTCCATTGCACTCGATCTTGCGCAATGTTTATGACCTCCTCACATACCATGTCCGGATTCCTCAGCTCTGCTTCGAATTAGCGGAACACAGTATGAGAGGGTCTTCCTCGTACAAAAATAAAAGGGATAATAGAAAAACAATTTGTTAAAATTTTGATCAAAATGTTATTTCAGTTTTGATAATAATAATGTGAGGATGATTTTTAACGCGCCGTTTTGTGACACAATGGCCACCTCAAAGGCGCAAAGCCTTTGATGATGTTATTTATAAATACCTATAACAAATATGTTTTTTTGATATTTTCTTATTGTACCTATACTTGAGAGAGCCAGTTAGCAGGCGTGTGCAGAAGGAGATTCAATGTGCAAAATTTTGATACAATAGTGCATCTGCCAGTTAAGCTGGAATTTTGCTGAAATGTTTTTTCATACAAAGCTGGTCTGTTTGCGATTCAATGAAAAAACTAACAACTGTGTATTTTATATGTTTATTTTAAATTTCCTGTTTTTTTAGGAAACCCTCTTTAGGAAAAACACTTCATTCAAAAACACATCAAACATTCATTTTTTTTTGTTTGTGTTGATCAGTATTCTTATAAATAAATAATAATAATAATAATAATAATTTTTTATTCAATGAAAAATAATACATTAAAAATAATACACAATTTAGTGACTCCCTCCACTAGGCAATGCCTGCCTTGGAGAGGAGGTTATTGGTCAATAAAATAAAATACGTATACATAAGAATAATACAATATACTTAATAAAAATTACACCTAATCAATGGAATCCAGCAAACAATGTGAAAATATTAATAATGACAACAAAAAAAAAACACAATAAAAGTCAAAATGGAAAAAAAAAAAAAAAAAAAAAACATACCTTATCCTTTTTTTTCTGTCATCTTGATTGACCACAAATTATTCAAGAAATTCGGTAAGTACCTACTTAGTTAGGTATATTAAGATACGAAAAATATTGATGGCTCAGTAGCTACTTAGGTAGGTATGTGTTATTTAATGTTCATGGATTAATTTGACAAATTTCTAGCTTAAAGGGGGTAAAAGCTTTGTATTTAACAAGACACAGGTATTGTATCTAAAGACGAATTTCAGGATAATTATTAAGAATATAAAGGCGAACAGGAATGCTGTTCTACTAAATTAACTTTAGCTTGACATTTAGGTACCTTTAAAATATCGCTTTAACAATGTCTGAAAATTTCGACCGTGTACCCACTGTTTTGAGGAGCTGTATTCACCTCCTGATTAAAGATCTTGGAACGTTTATTTTGGTATAATTAAAAGTGTTGTTTAAATAAATTTCAAACATAAATTATGCCACTTTGTCAACGCATAATTTAAAGCTTCGAATTACCGACCATGACTGTCGTTTATTATTTACCTTCGAGTGATATGCGCTCACTTAAAGTGAAGACAAAATGCACATTTTGACTCTTTCACTTGTTTGTCGGGTGGTGAATCATTTGTTCAGCGTAGTTTGAGTACCCACTCAATGCAACAATATATTATAAAGGTGGAAGTTCGCGCCGCCACCGTGACACGAGATGGAGACTTGCGACCAGTTCGCTAGCAAAACTGAGATATGAGACATAAAACGGTCTCAGATCCTGACAAGTGGTGTCAAGGGTCTAGGATTCGAGTCTCAGTCGCGGCGTGCCGCACTAACCTACAACTCAACATTCGTTACCCATTATGTTCCCAGGTTGGTTGGAAGAAATTGCCCTAGGCAATAAGCCCGCCAATTTTGGTTAATTATGTTTATTTTTACCCAATTAAGTGTTATAATATTATTATTATTTCAAATCATTTATTCATAATATATCATACTAGCAGTCTGTCCCTGCTTCGCACGGGTTGGTACATAGGTATTTAAAAAAATAATTCTGTTTTCTTATGATCTTTATAGATCCCTAACTTTATCAAAATATTCTATAGGCTATGTTAATCTGGAATAATGTAGCATTCTAATGGTCCCCTCCCGTCCGGCTCGTTCCCCAGTGACGCCTATATCTCTGCCGCATTTCAAATTATTTTTTTTTTAATAAATCAACACTTATTGTGGCATTATTATAATAGTTAGACGTATGCTGTTGCAGCACTTTTTGTAGATAATTATGTCTTATACAAAGTTGTAGTACATTATTTTATTCTATCATCAATAGTTTTCACAACGCACGCGATGTAAAGAATATTTTAGGTAATTTTTTTACACCTTGTGTTACATTATTGGAGTTTAAGTAAGGATCCCAAATATTTTTGTTAGAATTTAAAAAAATTCACTAAGCGTTTTTTACATTGAAGCGTTTTTGAAAAAAAAAACAATGCTTGATACTTATTCGGCAAATAATATCAAAAACTTCTACGTCTCTTTGGTTATTCAAAAAGGTATAACGCTTATAATTAAATAGTCAAAACACAGACCAAATAACAGTTTAGGTAGTAGACGGTACATTTTTAGTTTGAGGTATAGCGGCCATGTCGAACATGAATAATTAATGTTCTGTTTTTATATTTTGTTTTTTTTTTTTTACGTATTTACTTAAACTACTTTTACTCCAACTAAAATTGTACCCTCTACTGCCTAAATTGTTATTTACTCATTTTTTTCCTATAATAGAATATCAATGATCCCTAAAATAAATATATCTGTTTACATATGCATAATCAAGCAAAAAATATATACAAAATAATAATTTAAAAAACACTATATTTCCGATTATTATTATAATGCAGTTGTATTCTTACTTACCAATTTGTTTTACATTTAAATTCATAATCTCTCCATGATTATGATATTATTGTTTTCCAATGCATAACACAACACTCTCATGTGACATTTTATTAAAATATTCATTACATGACAATCGAAGAATATATTTTGTTGAAATTTGAAATAAAATAATATGTTTTTTCTTGTTAGATATAGTTAAGTACTCAAATTATGAAATGGCGTTTCAATTAATTTTTTAAAATAAATAAACACTTATTGTGGCATAACTATAATAGTTAGACATATGCTGTCGCGACATTTTTTGTAAATAATGATCTCATCTACAAAATCGTGATACATTATTTTACTCTATCCTCAATAGTTTTCGCAGCGTACGCGATGTAAAGAATATTTTAGGTAATTTTTGCACCTTATTGGAGTTTTAGTAAGGATCAAAGGCTATATGAAAATAAAATATAGCCTATGTTCAGCGGGGAGAGTGTAGCTTCCCAACAGTGAAAGAATTTTTCAAATCGGTTCAGTAGTTTCGGAGCCTATTCCCGTCAAACAAACAATCAATCAAAACTTTCCTCTTTATAATAGTAGTGTAGATAAAGCATACATCATTATGGTATAAAAATTAATAAAAATAAAATTAAACTATAATTAAATACAATACTACATACTAAATATAAAAATATCGGTATTATCTCTCATGATACATCACGATGTAATGTAATCATGAGAGATCTTCGAACTACAGAGAAAGGAACTTTTTTAACATCCTACATGAGGACAACTAACAGAACTGCCTTTTGAATGGTATATCTGAGACCACAACAGATGCCGAGTTTCCCTAGATTGTCTTTAAGAGATTTAGGAATAACTTGTTATGATCGGTTTAGTTTAGGCGCTCAAAATCTGTTCTAAGAAATCTTACAGGTGGTGGTGAAAGCTCCGAAAGTTAAGAAACAATAGATAGGGTTTTTACATAGTGAAGTCATGGCGGTAGGTTGTCACTTGCCAAGTCTTTGTTTATTTTTAAATCTATAGGATTCACAATATTCTAGTGAAACGGACTCTTTAGTGCATGGTATTGTTTTGCGGATTGGACTAATGGAAAAAAACCCCTTGTAATAATAAAATATAATATAATAAAACAGAAAAAATAACAACTACTGACTCTAAAAATTCATTACTAACGTTCGATTTTTAAATGGAACAAACCACTACGGGCTTACGACCGTCTTCTACTGTTATTTCGAAGGATGGCTATATAATGAAAGGTTGTTATGGCAAATATAATTGTTTAGATTGTATTGTATTTTTATTATCAAATTATGTACCTATGTAGTTTTTTTTGAAATTAAACTTTTATTAAATAAATAAATATACACAAGCAAACAGAAAGATACAATAAGAAACTTATTTACACAATATTTTACACAGAAACAGTGCAACAAATGAGCGGAACCCGTAAATTTACCGTTGTAACTGTAAATTAACATTAGTAGGTATGTTGTTCGAATGTACATAATAGACTATGGTTTATAATCTTGTAGACTAAATAAAATGATGTGTAGCGATTATAATATTGTTTTGAAACGATAAATTATTATAACACATATGCTTAAGGAGTAATATAAGATATTATAAGACTATAAGATCAATTATTATGGATTTAGTCATGTTAAATTAATTAATGATACGCGTCTTAATTAAGAAGCAATGTATCTATGTGTAGGTTAAGAATTACTTAAGATATGATTGATTCATGGACAACATTAGTAATAAGATTAATAATAATTAATATTAAGAGAATTATTGATCACGTCTAGTATATAAGATTTCGATGGGAATAAAAAGGGGTGTAATTAATGTTAAGAGATAAATTAAGCAGAAAATGATAATAAGATATAATTAAGTTAGCATAAGATTATTATGAAGATTATTATTAAGAGATGTATAAAAGTTAGGTTTATGTACAATGTAGACCATAAGACTTAATAAGACATAAGTTAAGATGAAAAATCATGCAAAGAATAGATTTATTGATTAGGTATTAAAAATTCATTAAATAAAAGCTATGTATAATTATTTCATTATAAGTTGTTCGCGCGTAGACATATTTTTTTTATCAGTTATAAAAAAACAATTACTTTTTCTCATTCACACACACACACCCACCACTGGCTTTCCCACCAATAAGAACATCCTTTGACTCCATTTTTTCTCCCTTCCTTGTCCTAACTCCGCCTCCCCAGATTGTTCATAAAAAAAAAATGCATCGCCATGCGAGCTCATAACTTGCTAATATACGTAGCTGCACGCATATATACTTACGCTGCTAACTGTTGCCTGAGTAGAGTTTTGACGTATCTTGTGTTATTTCGATCGTACCCGTAATTGTAAAATAATTGGTGGCAGAGTAATTTCGGTTTTTAAAATAAGCGTAGAGTGGTGTCGGGTGTATTATAATCACGTAGTGACGTAAAGTAAATTGCTATAGACACCTAGTGATTGAATGTGTTTGATATTAGTGTTTAAATAAATAATAATTGTTGTGTAGTGATACCTACTGGGATTAATTGGCTGGTTGCAGTAGAGGTTTGAGTATCTTAGGTTACTAACCATAAAATTTGTTTATACCCAAGTTCGTATTATATGAGGATTTAAATTTTACTTGTTTTGTGTTGCTAGTTACACAGTCGTGTGAAAATTAAATTAAATTCATTAGAAGAGCCTCTGAAAGGATTATACTCAGAGGGGTCAGGGAAGGAATTCCTCACACAATACCTCCCACGGGTTTTAGTATACTAACCAAAGTAGTTTGAAATTTTTCAGGTTGTTCTGCTTATAGGTATTTCGTAATATTTTCATATTTTTGTCTCCCAGGCCCTTTAGGCATAACAAACTCCATTCGTCGATATCACTACAGGTATTATGTGGGTGGTTGGTGTATGCCACATATCCTTGATTTCGTGAGCAAGATCAAGATATTTAATTATCTTGTCTTGCTCGGCTTTTTTCAAATTTTCGTCATACGGTATAGTGATATCCACGAGATACGCTATCCTGTTCCTACGATCAACCAATATAATGTCCGGACGATTCGCGTTAATCGTTCGGTCAGTTTGTATTGGTATATCCCAACATAGGGAGGATTCCAATAATTTACTCAGTGGATTTAGAGCTAAGCAGAACCAAAGCGGACTTAGACTATCTCCTTGAAAAATACCTCTATTGATACGGATTGATTCAGTAATATATTTTCCAGAAGGTTGAGAAATTATTATTATTATTATGTTCTATAATTTTACATTCAAACAGAATGTAACGACGTAGTTGCACTTTCACGAAAAATTATCTGAGTTCAAGCGCTTTCCTCAAACTAGGGTTGACATTATGTCTCTTGTTATATCAACGCGAGTTTGACGAAAGCGCTCGAGTTTGATAATTTTTCGTGAAAGTTCAACTAAGTACGTCGTTTTAATCTGTCATAATGAACATTCACTACGTGAACGCACAAACACTTCAATTATTGAATTTTACATTCGTTTCGTAGAAAGATTTGGATTTTGGTGTAGACCACACAACCACACTCTCAAGATTGCCACATTAAAAAAAAATAAGAAAAAAAACAAACAATCTTAGTAAGGGACCTATTGATGAACGAATCTCTATCAGGTCATAGAGTTGATTGTCATATTATAAAAAGAAAGAAATAAAGAAGACTTCTAGGGGGTGTATAATAATGAAACTTCTACTTGAACTTTGTACAAAAGGTTAAACACAATTTAAAAAATCAGTGGAGCCGAAACGTAATTCATGTAAAAAGATTACAATGTTTTCATTCGTAACACAATAACATTTCTCATATTTCAGGGCTCCCGAACCCTCTTCAGCCTTTTGAAAAAATGTCTGCGGTGTGAATTCAATTAGTGTTTTCTGTCATTGTACTCGTACTAGGCGACACTTCTTTGCTTAATAAGGTGAGCACAACTTCAAAAGGGCTACATATTTTTCTATAAAAAAGTTATAATGTTACTTTTTTGAACGTTATAATGTTACTCAATATAATTTTTTGAATTAAAAAAAGTAACATTATAGTAGCCTGTTGACAAGTCATTTCAATGACTTAACGGGTTCCGCTCATTTGTTGCGCTGTTTTCATGTATATTTTTCTGTGTTTAATTCTTGTATTTTTTGTTTTGTTTATGTATATTTGTTTATTTCAATAAAAGTTTTTATTTTTTTAAGCCAATTGCCATTCACCAATAGTCGAAAGCATTTTCCATCTGCTTCCTTGTCACTATATCGGGTGCTTTCTGCATCCAAGTCACTGCAGCATGCCGCACAACATCATATTTTCTTCATCTGAGCTCACGTTCATCCTACGCTTCTTTTTTTTATTTCGAGGACCTCATGACGATTGACTTTTGACATTTTTGAGTTGAGATTCTGGCCAAATGCCTCGTTCACTTGGTGGATGATTGCTTCTTAGGTACTTCGTTCTTTCTCTCAATATTTCATTTCATTCTCTATCTCTGGGGAAAAGTTCTAGCATGGTTCTTTCCAAAGCTTTCTTACCTTAAGTTTTTCTCTATTTTAAGAACCTTCGAAATGCCCCATATTCCGGCATGCTTCCTATGAGCATCATTGTTTTATTTTTAACGTTAAATTTCTAACTGATTCTAAAGGTCGGTTTAGTAAGAGTTTTCTTTAAAAAAATAACGCGTTTCATAACAACAAAATGTCTACTAATCCAATCTAATCACCCTTTACACCCCACTCAGGAGCATAGGGAATAAACAGAGCTCTCCATAGCTGCTTCGATTGAGCGGAATTCCTTTTTTAAAGGGTCTCCTAAATTAAAGTCGACTATAAATTAAAACCCCGTGGATGGCACTTTCTGGAGACTTTTGTTTTTTAGTTCAACAATCAGTTTTTGGATCTTTGTTGATACTGAGCCACGGTTCGGAAATAGCTTTAAAATGGCGGGGGGAGGGGTATTTAAAAAAGGTCTATAATATGGTATTATTGTAGTTTTCGGAATACATTGATTGAAACAAAAAATAAAGAGAAAATTTAAAAGCCACAACTAAAATTTTCTCTTAACTCCTGACAGACACACAAACGAACGTATGAAATATTTACTAATATGAAATAGCTGAACGACACTTCGTTATTCTTGTGTGACACATTTTCAAATGTCACTGTTTGGTACTTGTCTTGTGTTCAGTGTGTGATAATATTTAATATTTACACATTTTGGTTAAATCACACGAAAAATTTATAATTTGTTCTTAATTAGGGGGAGAATTCAGACAATGTGGTGGGTTGACGTCATACAAGCCCTCCCTGAAATTGTTAATATTTTCAACTTTTACGAGTTGTGACTTTTATTGCTTGCTTGCAGAGACGTAGCGAGTATTTTGTGCGCCCTTTACAATATCAAATTTACCGCTGCGTTCCTCAGAAAGTTTTAATTATAATTTATTAGACTCTGTCTGTTTTATTTTAAGTATCTATTGAAAACTGCAAACTATATTATGCATAAATTAAAAAAAAACTTTTAATTAAAATACAAAAGAAAATTAACATTCTCATTAACTGTAACGATTCAAGTTTCATTGAACTTTTTTGTTTCTTAAATTTTTTACTACTATTTATTTAATAAAAAAATCTGAATATAAAATATTTTTAAATACACTATCAATTATCAACTTAAAACTAGGAGCGTACATTTTTTTTCAATTTCTGTACGAACGCGTTTATAAGAAAGAAAAATATTCTACAAAAAATAAGCATTAAGGTAGATTTTAATTTAGATAAATAGTTGGCAATGACTTTTTGTTTGCAAGAAACTTATGAAATGAATAACACTATTCTTATTGTTTATTTTTCACCTATCACCAATTGTGGCTAAATTTACGCCAAATTCATATAGGTGTCGGTGAATAGCTGGCTCATACTTAAATCATCATCTACAAATAATCACTATTTCAATTCATTAAACTGATGCCCAGGTATGTGCACTCAGTTGTCCTTCCCTCGCTGCGGTTCTGCTTTTTTTTAACAATTTGCAAGTCATATAATTATCTTTGTGAGCATTTATAGTATTTTCTTCTCAGAGTGTGGATGGCAGATGATACTGGGACATGTCAAGTCATAAAACTCAACTTTTACCACTCGGAAATTGTTTTCGATGGTCGAATGGTAATTTTTACGACACTTGCAATGTATGCGTGGTCTGGTTGATTCATTGTCGTAGGTTTTATTATATAACTAGCGCGTTACCCGGCGCGTGATACTTACATTAAAAAAGAATTTTTATCTTAATACATAAAGCAAATTGTCCTGCCTGACTGACATATTGAATCTTCAACGCACAGACCGAAAAGCTAATTGCAGAGAAGTGAAATTTGGAAAACAGTTAGGTTTTAATACCAAACCGTCCATTAAGAAAGGATTTGAGGATATTCCACCCCTAAGGGGGATGAAAAAAGGGTTGAATGCTTTTAAAAGTAGTACATATATGTACCTACCTACAATTATCTCGGAAACTAGACATGGTACGAACTTGAGATTTTTTTATTCATTTATTTATTTATTTATTTACGGCATAATGTCTTGAACAGTAAACGATACATATACATATATTTCAAAAAATTTACAACACTATACAACAATATAAAATAACAATATTTAAATTAAAAGGTACAAGACAACCAAAATGGTTTTTATTTTTATTTCTTACAATAATGAAGTTTTGTCTTCTGGCAACACTCGCAGTTGTGCAGACTTTGACGTGTTATTTCGCTGACGTTGAAACGTCAGATATATAATGGCGGAGTTTACGTCTGTTTTAGAAGCATTTGCAGCAAGCAATACAAAGATGGATTTCAAAACAGAGAGGAATAGCAAACCAAACGGTCCCACGTCTTATTGTTAGTACCTGCGCAGCACACCGCAACCCAAAAAGCATTAATACTTTACCTTTATGTCGTTCCCGTTTATGCGACACAGGTAGGTAGCCTTTTCGCGACCATTATACATTTAGATTCGTGGACTGGTCGTATCGAAAAAGTCAGGTTTGTATCTTAATTATATGAGTGTTTTGTCTACTTATTCTATTTTTGATACAATAAAACTACACCATGTGAGACAAAGTGTTTGATTGTTCCCTCCCGCATGCCACCCTCACCTCTACACTCCAACTACATAAGACAGTCTGTGTACAAAGGAATGGTTATCGGTCAGTGAATACATAATATTAAGTGTGATTCAAGTGTGTGAAGATGCATAAGCGGTAGACCAAGATCGGGCTGTGGTGCTTGATCCGCACCATGCACTGGTCGCCGACGGCTGTGAGGCGACAGCGTTGCTACCCATCAGAATCCAAGTGGACCCATACGAAACACACCGAATGCCAATGGATCCTCAAAATTTAACCAGAAATGGCATCAATTGCTAATCTAGCAAGTGTCTTAAATTCGTTTATGTTGCAATTGAAGATATCTATGTTTTGAAGGTATAAATTTGCAGAACTGTGTAACCCCGGTACCAGGGTATGTCGAATATAATTTGTTGCAATGTTTCTACAATGGAAAGTGTCATTATTGCGGGTGTTCCTATTGGGCACACGCAACTCTACCAGACTAACAAGATTACGGCTGTCAAAAAGCGAATTAATAATTTTATACATAAATAATAGGTCGTAAAAAATTCTTCTGCTTTCAAGGGTTTTTATATTAACAGTATCTAAAAGGAACTTGTAATTTAATTCGTTTCGGGGTATTTTCAGTTTGAAGTTAATATATCTTAGAAACCTTTTCTGGACTCTCTCGATATTATCCACATGTGCACGATTTGGCAAATCTTATCTTTTTTATAATGTTTTAAAGTATTTATTTTATGGTTTAATTGAGTCATTTTAATTATTTGCTGTGTTGTTTTTATGTGATTTGTTTGTATTGCTTTTGACACATTCAATATTGTATTTTATTATTCTCAGTAATATTGTCAATGGTTAAATTTGTATATACCTAATATGTTTTGTAAAAGCAACATTGTTGTTGCGTGGAATCAATTAAACAAATAAATAAATAAATTCTCCTATTGAAATGAGTAGTAGGGTGTTTGGCCATTGCAAATTTTAATCTGTTTATCAATATAATCTCTTCGTAACTTCAGAAAGCACACTGAGCGCATTTAAAAAGTCTTACTATATTTTAACCCTTAAGTAATTACACAAAAAGATAAATTTTGTCTTTGTAGGTTAATCGGGGATTTTATAAAAATACAATAATTTTCATAAGGTGCACTTGTTTTTATGAAAAACAATGATAGCTTCAAGTTAAAAGACTTAAGTTATTTTTTATTATTTGGGAGAGCACGGCTTAAAAAATGTCTCTTTTTCCATCGCACTTGATCCATTTTTCCGAGTAAGTGCTTAAGGCCGCTCTGTAGTGAAAATGGTAATATGTTCAACTTTAAACAAGCTTAGGGCTCTTAATCTTAACATATGAAAACACTTCAATTGTTTACGAATAATTTTTTAATCAAATAATCATTCAGATAAAATGTTTTTTTTTTCATTTAATTCCCCATTTTGAGACATACATACATTATATTATGAACTGGATATTTTGCTTTTAAAAAGTCTGCTAAATTCATAGATGTTATAGATATTGATGTGATGCATTAAAAAAAATACTATTAAAAACGGCTCGATGTATCGAGGGTTAATGCCATAATAAAGAGATTTAAAAAATATCTTATAAGTAGCCGATTCAAGTTCGTGGAGTGACTTTTATGCCGACTTTTATTACACAAACAGTAATGATCCAGAAAATTATTACACAAATTATATGAACAACAAAGAAAAAAAACAACAAAGTATATAGGTACGCAAAAATTAACAGCAAGTAGATAAGAAGTAAGACAAATGACAGACAAAAAACATATGTAAGTCAATATATAAAGGATTGAAGACCAAGGGTGAGGGATAGGAATACGGCAGTATGGAATGGACAAGAGGCAAGGAAGAAACAAGAGGACGAAAGTAGTTAATGTTCTGATTCAGTGGGGCTAGTACGGGTTTTATCAAAAGCTAATTGCCGACCTCGGAAGCCTAGTGGCAAAGGCTCAGACTTCAGATCAAGAGGTCCAGGGTTCAAATCCCGGTCGGGTCAGAAATTTTTCGTATTTTTACACTTGAAATTTCTACCCGGGGCTGGAATCCTTTCTCAGATTGGACGGGACCAGTTGACTGGTAGAGACTGCTTCAAGCATTAAGTTCCGCCAGCTATACTGACACCTAGTATAGAAGAGTGTTATTTATTTATTAATTGCACGCTTATGTTCTAACTCAAACATTCGAGCCATTCAATCAATTTGTATGGAATTATTCTGAAGCTCTTTCTATTTGTGTAGTCTTGTAAGTTCATATAAACTTAGTTCCACTTTGCCCCTTTTATATTGCACTAGCTTTCCCGTTGTCATGTAGTCCTTAGTATGAATATTAATTTCGAATTTGTAATTCATAAAAAAAATCCGTTTAAATTGTTTGAATGTTAATTAATAAATTATTTCTGAAAGATCTTAAGAATTTCTATCAAAATCTGCATACCTACCAATGTTTTGAAACTCAATGGTTGTCAAGTAGTTAAATACAAATTGTGTAGTAATGGATTTTTTCACAGATGGCGTGGTTGTCAGTTTATCCGATCCATTCTAACTTTAATATTAGATTATTTGATATCTTTTTTCAAATTTTTAATCATTATTCTGTTATCCGGAGCGGAGAAGAATCCGATAAACCAAAAATGATAAAAATCTTTTCAGCCGATCTCGAGTTCGAACTAACCCGACTTTCGATCACTAGTTTTCTCCCACTCTGTATTTCATTATGTAAAATGTTATCCTTGAATTAAATATTTTAAGCTAACTCATATTTTGTTTTATAATAAATAAATAAATAAATCTTTATTGGACGCAAAAAATAGTGTAAATACAATTTAAAAAAAACTACCAAAAGGCGGACTTATTGCTGCAAAGCAATGTCTTACAGCCAACCTCAATATATATAGAATCTTCAGTCTCAAACATTTTGATAATGGAAACGGTAGTCTCCGAAAACCGGTTCATGTTTATAAATATTGCGATACAAGACTCAATAATTGTTTCTTTCTATGATCGTTTCAAAATTCGATAATTGAAAACTTGAATAGAGGCTACAAGTGTGTTCTTGTTCTTACATATTGACTGAACACCGTAAGAGAACAATTTTATTAGTTTGATTGTCTAAAGGGCGCTCTTACGCAAGTAGAACCTGGAGGTATGAAATGTTTTTAATCTAAATTTTCCCGGAATGTGTCAGCATTAAACACGATGTCAGGGTGATGACGCGTGATATTAAACAAAAGACATTTTTACCGTACCCGACCATTTTCCTTTAGTTAATCCATTTACGTGTAAATATTTGAGCTAGAGGACATTTTTCAATGACTACAAACAACCTACAGAATGAGTGTATCGTTTAGTTTAATCTCTCTTTTTTTAGAATGATTACTACTTTTAATTTTTTTTTATGTTTTTTTTATTTTTATTATTATTCTTAATTATACATGTGAAAACGCACACAATTCTTCAAAAATATACATATATTTTTGAACACATAATATAACATACCTAAGACATGTGAAAAATCAATGACCGAGCTTAACATTTTTATCTAACCTTTTGAAGAATGTTGTGTAGACGATTTATTTATTTTTTACGGAGTTGATCACACTTATCAGGCGTGATCGTTGTTGGTAAAGTATGAACAGCTCAATACAAAATGAACTGCCAACATAGTAAGTACCTACCCGATTTCATTAAGTACAATATAAATGTTTATTTACGATGAATTCTGTTATATAAGTAATTAATTTCGATCTTGATAGTGTCTTTCTCAGTTTCCTGGACCTAAATACAATATCCAAACTTTACAATTGTTCTTCATCTTTCTCAGGAAGGGTGCTGTCTTTCCGAAAATTGATTTATGGGACCATTATTAAAGAGTTAAAATATTAAAGTCATGTCGTGTTTTCAACTTGATATTATTTACCTTAAAACTTTAAACAAAACCCATGTTTTGAGTTAAATAAAAGGGCACAAAAATACAGGCTTTCATTACAGCTAAGCAAGCCCAGAAGGCTTTCATTGTGTGACGTACCTGGCGGATGTAGCGATTGCGTGAATTATGACTCTTTCCACTACACTACACAATATAATGTATCTAGTATGCAAGTTTCACGACCCCTTTTAACGGCGGCTGTCCCTCATGGGAGCTTCGTGACGTTAGATTTACTTTGAAAGCTTAGAAAACTCATATGGCAGTCTAAAATGTAAAACCTCTACTATGGTACTTACCCATTGCCTTTCTTATTTACTACCATCTCCATGATAATTTAATATGTAGTTGTGATCAAATGTATTATCTTTAGAAAACTGGCTCTCGTTGTCTCTCTATGCCCCAAAGTGGGATCAATCAGAGAGTATTGATTGATTGATACAAAACATATGCCTCCCCGACTGACATATTCCTGTGGTCTTAACAATGAATATTGATTTCGAATTTGTAATATGATAAATTAATTACCTTTTAACCAATGTAATTTCGACCGTTTCATTTGTTTTAAGCCATATATTTTCCATTATTATTCTGTCAATCACACCAACTATCAAACACTCCCAAACGCCAATTTAATTTCAAAATTAGAATTACCTACATCTATTTTTTGAGTTTCTCTTAGTCATCACACCATATACCATTTTGAGTGGAGTTTCTCCACCATATATCAAAAAATTGTTGTATAGGAAAGAATTAGTTGTTAGAGACAGCAACTTCTTTGCAGTAAGCTCACCTTCTGCATGTTAATGTTGTGAGTTTGTAAGTTGAAATTATTTTTTTAAATCACTAAAGTATTAATAAATAGTTAAAAAGATGGTTGTATAGTATTTTGAATTGTACCAATTCCACTTTCACGACAAAACCCTTTGGGTTAGCGTGAAAGTTGTCTAAAGTATACCTATTCGTGTTCACTTTGAGTGAATCCAGATAAATTTAAAAAAAAATTTAAATAAATAAAAAAGAATTACTGTCGTAATGGAAGATGTGCGAGGCTAGTCTAGGTTATTCCTCATGATGGTATCTTCTAACCTAGAAACCCCGGACCTTTGCCGAAGGCCGACTTATCAGGTATCCTCATTATAAAATTGTGATTTCTTTTTGAATTTGAATTGTAAGGGTAAATGAAAAACAATTTTTATAAAAATAATAAATAATCAATAAAAATATTGAAGAACATCTCTAATATAAATTAAAGTCGGGCTAGTGGGAACACTTATGTATAACTCGAGATCGGCCGAACAGATTATTTCAATGTTACAAAAATAATCAGTCAATGTTGAAGTAATTTCCTTGCAACCCCAAGGGCGTATCTGTTCGCTCCTAATGAGAATATTATGCCTAGAAAATGCCTGCTATTTCGGGAGGGGTTGGATTCAACTGACGATCAGCAACGAATGAAGTTTTTTTTTTCGAAAAAAAAAACAAGCAATTAGGAACTTTTTGAATTTGAATATACCTACATTTCCCGACGAAAGAATTACTAAGTGGAATATCATTTTGAACAATTTTGGGTATCGTACCTTTTCTTCACATTTAAGCCTTGTAGAATGTAATTCGAGAGTCGGGGTTAGCCAATAAAATTTGTTAAAATATGCACTTACGTAACGTAAAATTTTGCACCTACTTAAATTTTCCATAACGCATATTTTATGTCCTATGATGATATTATAGCACTTGACTGTAATAATTTATTTCTTCTCAAACTTTGAAGTGGTTGGTAGACCAGTGATATCGGCGGCTTTCGTACGTAAAACGTATCAAAGCTCGTGGGCTCGAATCCGCTGAAAGCATTGCTTAATTTTTTTTTACCCATCACGCCTTGTTCCGTAAGGGGTAGGCAGAGAGATCGTACCTCCACACTTTTCTATCCAAGTATACTTCATTCGCTTCTTCTACCGACATAACATTTCTCATAAACCCTCTCCTATTTCTCTTACTTCTTACCTGGCCTTCAGCCACGTTTCTTATACCTTTCCTTTCAGCCTTATAAATAATTCTCTTTGTCATTGCTTTATGTGAATGATGTCGAAAGTATATTTGTACCAACTTGCAAAGTCAATGTTGTAAGGTGACAGGCTCATAATTGAAAGGTTCTTTGTTGGATGGCCAATTATTACTTTGCATTTTAAACTTGAAATTTCTACTCGAAGTTAATATTTTGAGATGGACGTGAAAGTTTGACTAAAAAAATCAAGTATCACCTGCTAGATTTTTTGACGTGCCTTTAGAAAAAAACGTTTATAATATATTATTTTCTTTATTTACTTTGCATGTTTCAAGTTTTCTTATTCGCAGTATATGAATTATTCAGACAAATCATTGTTCAGCGACCTACGTGATTAAATCAAACCATATATTGGGTATTGATAATATTTTGTTTTTGTTTCTGAAATCTATATAATACTAGCTTTTCCGACAGACGTTGTCCTGTGGTTCTAACCCGAGGTGGCCCGTTCATATGTGCAATGTGCATAATGTGCACTTCACCCCCAGAAAAAAAAACACGATTAATTCGATTGAGTTAAACTAATAAAATAATAACATTAAAATATTTCCAAACCATCCATATTTCATTCGTATTCAAAGCTCAAGCGGGAACAACGCAAAAATATGCGAGCGCAGACATTCTACCTCGCCTATGAAGTGCCGATGCTGCGTGTGCACATATTATTAAAGTTCCCGATAGTTTTGTTGACTTTGTATGAAAATTGGAGTAATTGGGGTGGGCTACTTTAAAAGCGGCAATTGCTTTTGCGAGAATGGGAGGGAACTACCATCATGTGCAGTAAACAATAGTTTTGTTTTTATGGTTTCGCAGGAAATCCGTTCCATACTAACTTTAATATTATATTTTATATTATTTCTTATCTATTTCTAAACTTTTTAATAGTTATTTTGTTATCCGGAGCGGAGAAGAATCCAATAAATCAAACATCGAAAGAATCTGTCCAACCGATCTCGAGTTATACGTGTTCGCACTAACCCGACTTTCATTTATATTACAAGATTATGTCGAACGTGCAGATTCTGTCATCGAGCTCCTCCTTCAAAACTGGACGGATCTTAAAGAAACTTTTTGGGTGTCTCGATGGTTTACAAAGGATGACGTGTGTGAAGCAAACTCAGATTTCTAGTCACCCTTTTATTATTAGCGATTTCATCGATTTTTAAATGAACGCCTCAAACGAGAACATTTAAAAGTTCCACACGACATGAACATTGAACAACGTCTCGCTTAATCATCACTAAAAAATATTTTTCAATGATGACTGGAAGGCTAATATTTTTAATAACTAATTGTGAAACTGTAGTGAACTCATCAAAGGGTGATTTTATTAACAATGTGCAGATTTATTTTTTTTTATTTAAAAATGAATCTGTGCTCACTCAAAGTGAACACAAATACACTCCTTGACTCTTTCACAGTAAGCTACTAAAAGCATGTGTCGTGAAAGAGGAAGATGGTCGGCACCTGGGATCGAACTACGACGTCCGCACCAAACAGTACAAAAGCCGGCGTTGTAACCGCTAGTCTACCAACCGCTACATAAGATCGTTGAATAATAATTGTGAATATTTTCTCTTAAAAAGTAGATTGTAATATATTAACGGGGTAAATCGAGACGAATGTTAAATCGAGTCAAATATAGACATGTCGATAGTAAAATGGGGATTATTTTCCGTTTGTATTTTATTAACAAAATATTACACGAATAATCTCTATATATAAAAATGGATTAATATTTCCGTGGTCATCGATCACGCGTGAACGGCTACACAAATGTCGCTACACCAATCTATCTTATTTCTGTGTCGTGTCAGGTCGCCCCAACGATGCCTATCACTCTGGAGAATGTATCCCGGTCCTGCGGCCGTATTATCGTAGCGGTCTTATTGCAATCTTATTGAAAAGATTTCTTAAAGGGCGGCTCGGATAAGGATTGGACCAATCAGAGAGAAAGAGGGAGTGTCATGATCGTTCCACAATTGGCTGCATCGTATTGTAGACACTCCCTCTTTCTCTCTGATTGGTCCAATCCTTATCCGAGCCTAATTGCTGCAGCACCAATTGTTAGTCTATTTGCTTAACCCGGGGTAGACCACTAGGAGGTCGACAAACATCCTACCCCAGAACATGGACGACCGAAGCCAGAACATGGCTGAGGGATATTAACATAATTTTATAGTTTTAATTTTTAAATTTTATAGCGCCTGACAACCATACGAGTATATATATATCCGAGCCTCCCTTTAAGAGATTTTTTCAAAAAGATTGCAATAAGACCGCTACGAGAATAACCCTGCTGTGCGGCACGAAATAGTTCCTCAACACTCGTGATCCCCGTCCACTCGCGAATATTTCGGAGCCAGGATATCTGCCGTCGGCCCACCCCTCGTCGACCCCCTATTTTTTCCTTAATAACTAAGTTCAGCAAATAGTATTATTCCCCTCTAAGTACATGCCCCAAGTAGGACCAATCTATAATTAAATAAATCAATAAATATTTTTTGTTTAGTTTGCTATTGTCAGGAGAAGGTTGTTATAACATAAAAAATAAGAAAGTTGCGAGAAAAATTAGAAATTAAAAAAAAACTTAAGGCTTAGTGAAACTAAAAACTTAGTGCTTTTTAAAATATACCTAATTTGGCTTACAGATTCATCGGCTGGAATAACATTCATGGTTGAAAGGTAATGTATTTATCGTTATACAAATACGAATTCAATTTTCATAGTTAGGAACACAGCACAACGTCTGTCGGGAAAGCTAGTATTATGATAATAATTGAAGAACCTTCGCAGAACAACCAACTTAATCATCCCTTACGCAATACACTGACTACTGAAGGGCCCTATTATGGGCGTCGTAAAAGCCTACAGAAGTCATCTGCATGAAAATTTACCTTTTATTAAGCAACGTCGGCGCCGAATTTCCATCCCATATATTTACAACTTGTCTGTTTGGATTATGTGGCTCAATTGAATATTTGATTTCTCCCTTGAAATCCAACCCACTTTATAGGGATAATTTATCCCCATAATTTTTTTACATTACCTTTTTTATTGTCTCTTATCATATTATTATGTAATTTGAATTGGTACATTATTTGTCGATTTATCAAAATTGACTGCAATTATTCTAGGCGTAAAAGTCATTTCAGTATTTCGGAGGCCATTGAAAAATTTGATGAATGACAGCCGACTACTGCTGATAAAATTTGCAGTCATATCTAGTTCCGCCGGCTATACTGACACCTTTATATAGAAAAGTTTTAATTATATATACTCTATGTTTCATTTAATGCATTAAATTGTTGGCTGTATATATAAGGGTGCATTTTAACGAATCAAAAATAGAGCGAAAAATAGAGAAATTGATATGGAAACTAATCTGTCATCGTTTATACATTAGTTCTTGCTTGATACTAACTACACATACATATACCTATCAATACCAATACCATACTATACCTACAATATACCTCCCGCAAATTAGTTGATACTCGTGCTTCGGGAGAGACATATTGTTTCCGTGTGTCCAATATCAACATTAAAAGAAAGTATGCTATGTTTTATGATTTGGCTATATGTAAACAGACACTTATAATAAGAACTGGTTCGGTTGCCTGCATTTTGTTTCTCTAACCTGTTATAATAATATAGTCTTAGTCATGAAAATATATCCGTATATTTCTTGAGCTACATATATTTTAGTACTACTTGCACAATTTCATACGAACGTCGATATGTTTGAATTTGAATAGAATATTATAAAAGCATCCTTACATTTCATATTATGATTCCTTCGAATGAAAAGCGAATATACTATGGAAATGAATATACCTACGAAGATTCATTGATTTTGAAACGTTGGATGTGGTTTTTAAGGAATCTTATATTATAGTATTTATGTGTCTAGAGGATATCCTGAAAGAAGTAGACATCTTTGTCAATTTTTCATATCTTGCAGTAGAATATCGTTGGTTTTGTAAAATTTTACTAAAAACATTTTTGAGGCCCTATGAAAGCTACCTTCCTGAGTATTCGGACCTCTGCCTCCCCGAATGACGTGCTTTAACACTACCAGGGTCCCACTGTCCAATGAACTGAATTGTCCCCGGTCAATTGGCAAAATCGTTTGAAACGGACTAATTAGTTCAAAGTTATACAAGTTCGAATTCAATCAATATTCGCAGTAAGGACAGGACAACGACTGTGGCGAAAATTATTAATGACAACAGATGGAGAGCTAGAATTCTGGAAATACGATCTAAGGATTGGAAAACGAACGTCTGTAGACAAAAGCAGATATATAGGCAGATGTTTTTTTACCATCAGTGGGAAGGAAACGGATTCAGATGGCAAAAGTTACAGACGGTTGGATAATCTTTGTAGGTGTTTTTATCCAGTATACAATACATTTCGAACCTGAGATATCAAATAATTTTATTTCTCTCTATATTTCATTAATTATTAAATATCTACTTGTTGCATACATGAGATTTTTCGACATGTTGAACATGTTGAGAAGGAGTTTCGGAGACTTAAACATTATCACCTAAAGGCGAACGTTGTTAACGTAAAGTCATCACACTAAGCCAGTCTTCGAAATAACAGTAGAAGACGGTCGTAAGCCCGTAGTGGTTTGTTACTTACTTACTTCCGATGGCTATATAACTCCGGCAGAGTTTTGGCCTCCTGAATAATGTTTTTCCAAGCAGTCCTATACTGCATAATTGACTCCCACCGATCTCCCACACCCAGCACGTCCAGGTCCCGGGCAACGTTGTCCATAAGCCGCTGCCTTGGTCTTCCAGGTGGTCTTCTACCCATGGGCCTGCTATCCAGAAGACTCTTTGTGGACCTCTCCAGCCCGGACCTGGCAACATGCCCAATCCATGCCAATCTTCTGGATCTGATGTCACTGGTGATCAGTGGTTGTCCTCTGTTAGTGCACGTATTTCTGCATTGCTTCTCAGCCTCCAGGTGCCAGCCGCAATCCCCGGCCTAGGTCCCAAGATTCGTCTCAGAATCCTGTTCTCAAAGGTCAGCAGACGTTGCTGATCTCCGAGTGTCATAGTCCAGGACTCTGAACCATACATGACCACCGGTTTAACGAGGGTATTGTACACCCGGAGCTTCAGTCGTCTTGCTAGGGACTTGGAACAAATAAGCGTTCGGAGCGCTGCTGCCGTTTTAATTCCACTGGTTTGTTCCATTTAAAAATCGAATATCAGTAATGAATTATTAGAGTCATTAGTTGTTACATATTCGTCAAATAAAAAATTTGACTACATGATTCCCCTCAAATTATTGTATCAGTTCGATCAATAATTTGTTTCTTATCGTTATTAAAGGAACACAGAAAAACAGTGCGATAACTTAAACATAATTATTCAGCTTTTGTTTTAGCCTTTAGCCACTTCCGATCGAGCGATTACCGAGCTTCTTTAACACAACCATAAAAAGTTCCGTCTGGGTAAAGTTTGTTGTTTCTCTCTAGGACGTTTCAAGAATATTGTCGTGCGCACGCCTTGGATATAGAATACCCTTAGGCCTATTTGTTTTCGTACTTTTCGGATAATTTGAAAATTTCTCGTTTTTAATCAGACCGCAAGGTCATGGGAGATTTCAGTTGACAAGGATCCAATAAATTAAATAGTTGAGGGCAAGACTATAATTAATTTTACGTACGACGGATAGAAGTTTGTTTTACTCTTTGACCTATCTACTACTCTCAGGGACTTTGTGATATTTGTGCAGATTAAAATATAATAATTATTCTTTTATCATTTCTTTTATTTTATTTTCCATACTTATGGCATAACTTATTAACAACACTGTACTACAGATGAGAGAACTCGAGAAGTTTATATATTTTTTTCGGTTAATTGAATTCTTCTCCGCTCCGGATAACAGAATAACTAATAAAACATCAAAAATGGATAGCAAATAACATAAAATTTAATATTAATGTTAGATTTGAATGATTATCGCTACAACAACGCCATTTGTGAAAAATTATAAAATAGGTACACATTTTTTTTAACTAACCATTGAAAATATTGGCACGCAGATTTTTTATATTTTTGATGGAATTTTTTTCAAGCTTTTTTTTAAATTTGTTAACATCGATGCTCATTTTTTATGTGAATAAATCTAATTTTGAAATAGCGCTCGCCCAGTCTTGGATAATGGAACGTTTATAATGTTCAAGCTTATAATTTAAATAAGTTATGGTCGAATTTCGAGCACTGGTCAGCCACTAGTGTGTATTATTTGAATGAGTAAATAAAATTTGTAAAATTCTGCACATGCATTATGAATATGCAGAATTCATATTTTATGCCTTAGAGAAATAAAGCGAAATAGGGTTGGATAAATACATATCTCCAATATATTCATTGTTTCCATGAACAGAATTTGTGACTTTGAGAAAAGCGGTTTTGTACTGATTTGGATTGATTGTGTAATTAATTGCAATTATCCACAATGGCAACGTTTGAGATCTTTTGATATCAACGAAAAACCACTAGATTTTCGGGTGAGGTAAATTAATGAATGTTTGATCGAAAAGTTAAATTGTGTTCAGTTCATTGAAAATTAAAGTCCTGTGGTGCATGAAAAAACACCTTTTATGATTCCTTTGAAGATGTCTGGACATTTTGAATGTTCTTGTTAAGATACAGCTTTTCAAATCCTGAATAAAATCTGGAAGGATCACGTAATAACCTCTGAGCGTTATAACAATTTGTACGAACTTTGATGTATCCGATTTTTTCTTTATATACCTAGTGGTTCCTTGCAGACCAGGAGAGAATAGGTCATAGAGAATATTTGCTTCTGGAGCCAAATGCCGAAAGTACCTTGATCTCAATCTCAAGAAACAAGCATCGCAGTAAGACTGTCGTCTGTTTGTGTCTGGCGTATAGGTACTGAAATTCTTTGATCACGGAGGGGGGGGGGAGAGAAGTTTTACAAAAGCTAGAATTGGTCGAGAGAGCACTGGGATTAAGACCCCAAGGGAGATTGTAGGTGAATTAGTCCGACCAAATAAAGCAGAAAATTCCTAGAACACTCGATTAGTGGGAATAGATGATGACTCCATGACTGTAAAATGACGGAGTTCAACAGCAAAATACTAATATGCCCATTGGAAGAAAAAAGTTATAGTCCTGGAAACAAGATTTTGGCAAATTACACGACTATATCATTCAGGTTTTGAACACCTGATTGTGCTTTTATCTGAAATCAAATACTGTTTATTCAAAACTTCTAATAAAAAAAAAATAAAAAAAACAATATGAGTAAACAATATGCTTTTATCAATCTTTTAGGCTTTCAAAATCCTTTTGTTCTTCTTTATAAAGGGAAAAAATGTCGGCTAATTGGAGTATAATGTATTTCGAGCAATTTGAGAATAAGCTTCGGGCTTACGACGTCGCCTCAGGATGGTTTAATGGGTTAATTTGTTTTCAGTTTTAATTGCCGCAGTGGATCTAAACGGATGATGCAATTATATTTTCGTGAAAGAAATGTTTTCAACGGTCATTAAGGGAGAGAACAAATGTCTCAACATCAAAGGCAGCGATTATTTCGAGTAGTTTGAGTTTTAATGTTTGTCATAAAAAAAACTCTGTATTGTTCGTGATGAGATGGACTCTAATCTTTATTTTGCATAAAAGCAAAGTGCCTCCTTTGAAAAAATATCTAATATAAATGAAAGTCGGGTTAGTGCGAACACTTATAACTCGAGATCGGCTGAACAGAATCTTCAGATGTTTGATTTACTGGATTCTTCTTCGCTCCGGATAACAGAATAACCAATAAAAAGTTGAATAAATGAATAAGAAATCATATAAAATATAACATTAAAGTTAGTATGGAACGGACAAGGCACCGGTACTGCCACCGCCAATCTGTTGGGGAAAAGAGAGGTGTCTGGTAGATTGATATTTTGTTAGAAAGATTCTATGGATCGATGTTTTCCCTATGTTTCCACATAGCGAATGTCAGATAAGTCAGTCGATGAAAATACAATATAGATATTTAATATAGAAATGGGTGAGTTTTGGTGCTTTTGAAATAACTGATTCATATTATAACCACATACCTTTTGATTTTTTCACAATGAGTAGTCATGTATGTTAGCTATGTTATGTTACCCAGCAATATTTTATTGACTTTTGATTGAAGGCGAGACGAAGTTCGATGTGTCAGCTCGTGATACATATAAAATGAATTCAAACAGCTGTAAAGATGTGTGTGAAGTGTCTTCGTTATTATTACACATTGAACATAACTACTGGTCGACCATTGGTCGAAACTCGACCATAACTAATTTAAATTAGAAGTTTGAACATTATTCTTTTAAAATAGAGATTTTGTTAGAGCGAACGCCATTTCACAATTTTCTTTCAAAAACAATGACAAATTTATACGTCAAATTTGAAATGTGTATAAAAACAGCAGTTTTCTATTCTTATCAAAGAAAACCAATATGATTGTATTCTCAATTTGACATTACATAGATAAACAAAAGATAATATACCTCTGTGTCAATGTCAAATACATCGAAGTGTGTGTGAGTGTCAAATACATAACATTACAGAAGTGTTTGTAATGTTTTTTTATTGATTTAATGTATTTTTATACAGGTAGATAATTAAATAAAAAAAAATCCATTCCTTCTCTACATAAACTATAAGGGTGCAAACTTTCATACTCCCCCGTCCGCACAATTTTCGTAAAAAGGCGTATAAAGTTTTTGCTTCACGTATTATTAATGTATAGATATTGTTTTTTTTTTTCAATTCACCCGGAATATTCTATTAATTATTAATTTAAACTAAAGAAGATTATACGCTACAAAGAAGATTAGTTTCAGTAGAGAAACAAACGAATGCAAAATACTTTCTGTTTAGTTTAGTTTGCGAATAAAGCCTTTTGTAAAATAACAAACATTTTCCGTTTAATGTGGAAGAGTTTGCTAAACAAAAGCATGGTTTACTTTGTGTTTTTTTTTTTAACTATTGTTTTTCTTTCTAAGATGAATATTCAAGTCGATAGAGTCCTCGCGGGTATATACATAATCCCTCACCACATCGGTATCGACTCCCAACTTTGAGAATGAAAATAAATTATTATGCTCGTGGTAAGTTGACTGAATGCAGAATACACAGATGCATGCATCTTTTGTTTTCTCTTGTATTTTAAAACAAACTCTATTCTATTTTATTGTGAACAAATAATAATATAACGTTTTAAATTTTATCAGTCTTTTTATATTTGCTACTAGCTTTCCCGACAGACGTTGTCCTGTGGTCTAACTATGAATATTGAATTCAAATTTAAAAGAATGATGAACATGACTTTTAACCAATGTCATTACGACTGATGCATCTGTTCTTAACCACATATGTTTATTTTTTGTCACTTGTTATCTATTGTTCTGTCAAACATAATATTTTCTCTTTGATTTAACTGGGTTGGCTGGCAGAGATCCTTCGGGATAAGCCCGCCCTTTCGACTGTCCTAATTACTGTCTCCACACTATATTTTGATATAATAAAGTTTTATTTATTTATTTATTTATTTATTTATTTATTATATTTTCAAACAAATGACGGTTTGTTTCAAACGACAATTTGATTTGAAAATCACATTTTTATTCAAATTTCGCGGTTTAATTAAAAAAAATGCGCTCCAATGTTAACAAATTAGAAAAAAGCTTTAAAAGAATCCCATCAAAATCTGCGTACCAATATTTGTAATGTTAATGGTTTTAAGGTGATAAAATTTCTATAGAAATTTGTTTCTACAGATGGCGTTCTTGTATCGAAATAAGTTCCATACTAAATTTAATATTATTTTTTTAAGCTCTGTACTCGTTTTCGAGTGATTCGGCAGCTTTAATGTTATATTTTTTATTTGACATCCATTTTTCGTTATTTTTAATAATTATTCTGTCTTCGAAAAAAAAATTGTTCAGCCAATCTCGAGTTATGAGAATTTGAACTAACTCAATTTTTTTTATATTACAGATTAGAATTAAACTCACGTTAAACCTGTTTCTCTTTCTTTTGCTGTATTTTTTTTATATACAATGCTTGTTTATTTTGTGAAACTATGTCCCGAGGGTTTTACGAAGTTGAAAACATTGTCGGATGGGGAAGACAAAGCGCAATGTTGGTATGAGCAATGAGCATGTGCCCAAGAGGGTGGACACAAGATCTGTAAGGGTAGCAGAGATGGTAATCAACAATCTGGCAGGCCGACCACCCAAAAGTTGGAAGGATGTTTGGGAGTTCACGTCACAAGAAGCAAACAAAACAGCAAGAAAATAACAGGCTAACAGACCTAGTAAAAGAGGAAGAATTTTTTTTTTTTTTTTTATAACATCAGGATAAGTCATTGGATAAACAGGTAGTTCGAAATGTAAGACTGGGATAAAACTTGATTCTAAACAACTTAAAAAAGGGTATTTTCTTTGTGGTCTATCTACATTAGGTTTACTTTAAAAATGTCCCTTTTCTGTATAATCATGTAACCATTTATCTTGTTATTTGGGGCCGTAAGTAGATGGGGAGGTGCTTCATGAACCCCTTTCAGACCCACTTTAGTGCAATCACGACAGAAGGATAAAGGTTCATTCAGAAAGATGGGACAATGAAGTACCTGTTCCTACCTAGTACTACTGCTTGTGGTTTAATTTTCTGATCCAATAAAAGGTTTTTCATTTTGCCTCTTAAGTAAAGAAACCCACTTGTAAATCTCAGTAGGTACATAATAAAATTCAGTAAATCATCTGTAAAAGTCTGTGTTTACACATTATGTAACAAACCATTTCAACCTAAGATTGTGAGTTCTACTAAGTACTTTAACCGCTTCTGAAATTTAGTTTTAAAATTCAAGTAAGTGTAAAATGTTAACATAGAACCACCTTTTTTAACATAAAAATTAAATCAGTAATTACTGTTCGATTTTAAATGGTATAATTTTATACAAATTTAACCATTACAGGCTTAAGACTGTCTTCTAATGCTGTTTCTAAAACTGGGTTATTGTGATCACTATACGTTAACAACGTTCGTCATTAAGGTGGTCAAATTTGTCAAAATCCTCGAAATTCCGTTATTACGGGAATCCTTGGTATGACCAATATGTTGAAAATCTCATTAGTGCAGTAAGTATTCCTAGCAAACCCGTATTCCTAGCAATCCCAAACCAGAGGTAGCGTAGCCACTGGGCCCTTATTCTCGTAGCGGTCTTAATACGCTCTTATCTGGATTGACAATCATAAAATGGCGGATTGGTATTCACAAAACAAGATATCTTAAAAATTCGTTATGTTTGAAATATCAGTATGAAAATGATCCAGTTCAAGATAAGATTATGATTAGATTCCGATAGTTTTGTGAATACGACTGCTTGCGATCGTGTCTTAATCATATCGTTAAGTGATTTTTAAAAGCGATTGATTACGAGAATTAATAGCCCTACAGATGTGGTAACTAAAAAAACCAAGATTTCAATCTTGAATTTCAATTCTATTTTTTTTTGTAATCTTTGAAATGCTTTTGGGAAGAAGCTTAAGGGTTCCTTGAGATACCTATAAATCTATAAGAAAACGATCAACAACAATAGATTATGGCAATATATTTTTCAGAACCTTAATGGACTCATATATTTATCCTAAGTAAACAGAAAAACCATTACATTATTTTAACAATAAACTTTGTTTTTTTATAGAAGTAAACATATAGGCACGATACCTGTATCCTTTATGCTATGGTAGGTAGGTAGATGTTCATCCGTCATCAAGTTTCAGCTTCGATTCTTCTATTTCTTAAATTATTGATACCTAATAATATTATATCTCATGACATCCTCTTCATTCCTAAGGTCGTGTTTATCCTGATGCGTTGATGTGGTCGAACCAACTCCCTCCAAGCGCTCTTGTTCTCAGTTTGCCACTTTGCCATGTTCAAAGGCCCAATAATACGGTCAGAACAGCGGGCAGGGCATCGCAGTCTTGGCCATTGACCTTCTATCTTTCTTACAGTTAAACAGCATACTTGACAGCCTTATTTCGATTCCTAGTTGGTCGAGGATTAATTATTTGTTTATCCGTTTTGTCCGCTGTATTAGAAGCATTCGCGTGCAACCTTGAAAGCGTATAATCTACCTCCTCTCCATAAAAATTATTGTTCATGACTTTGCAACTTATAATTATTAGAATAATAGAGAATCTCATCACAGCTCGTTTAAATCTCTAAAATAAAAAGAAATATGAGACATCCTGGCGCCAAATACATGACAGCAGTCGCAGTCTTTTTATTGGTTGCTCTACTACTTGTTCTCAATCATTACCAACTCAGCTCTATTTCTCGTTATTCTCGTTAATTATTATTAAAATATCTACCTGTTATAATATACATGGAATTTTTCAACATGTTGAACATGCTAAGAATTCACATGATTAGGAGTTTCGAATATTTGCCACCTAATGGCGAACGTTGTTAACGTAAAGTATTCACACTAAGCCAGCCTTCGAAATAACAGTAAATGACGTTCGTAAGCTTGTAGCGAACATCAGTAACGAATAAATTGTTAATCATTACTGACGTTTGATATACTTACCTAATAGTTGTTACACATTCGTTATATAACTAATTACTATAATAACTACTGCCATTTCGCTGGTTAACTCATATTATAAGGCTGTCAGTATGTTATGTAATGTTTATGTGCAGTCGTATATAAACATGAAGACTTTATGGGTATTATTTTTATTTGTCGATCATAAAAATGAACGACAGTAACATTACATTTTTTTTTACAAACATCTGGTTTTTGTCTGAATTTCTTTTATCGTCGACATTTTGACCTTTTTTCAAGCCGACCTGACCTATTCCACCTCACATTATGTCTTTCTAGAACACGCGGCCATATTCATTATTTCACCCCCAAAAAAGTAAGAATATTGTAAAACTAGAAGCCTGTGTTCGTTCATAATGTTAGATTCCTTCGTAAAGTTTATGTTTATGAATGGTAACTACCGAACAATGGGGTAGCTCGTTTATAGGTTAGTTAAGACAATACATTCTTTCAACAGATGCTTCTATTTTTTACCTTTCTCATAACTTTCCTTTCAAGAATTTTGCATAATTTTCCAATTTTCCACAGATTGATAATGTACCTAATACAAATCAGCACGCATTTTTATGCCTCCCTAAATTGTAAAGATGATCGAGCTAGGAAATTGATTAACTGGTAAGAAAAAAAAATCTACTTGCGTCTTTCCTACATTCCTTAAGTATAGCTTATTTAACGCAAAACTAGAATACATTCTCCCTTTAAACTCCACTTAGGGGCAAAGGGAGGCAACAAGAGATCTTCATTGCGCTCGATTTTGGGCAATGTTTATGACCTCCTCTAAAATCATGTCCAAATCCCTCAGCTATGCTTTGAAGTAACGGAAGACGTTGTTTTCCTCGTCTTCGGGACCCTGAAGTGAGGAATAACAGCGCTCTCTTCGGCCAACTGTCATTCGGCATCCTGCCAAGCACACGATCCAGCCAAGTCCATCTCCTCTCCGTATGATAGAAGGGTTTACGCTGGGTGTGCCGGCGTATAGCGTCTTTGCTAAAGCTCTTAATTACAAACTCACATCCATACTACTTACAAGAGAATGGGAAAGCCACTAATCAACAACATGATATACAACAATATTAGATACCTAGTTGACAAAAAATACGTTCATTCCAGCCAATATTTTGCTGTTATTAGATTTTGCAACATTTTTAACATAAAAATCAGAACTTTAACATCTTCTCTCTGTTTAAACACAAATATTTGTTGAAGTGTAAAATCGTACACACAATGTGGTTAACTACGTGATTTACGCGAGATTTAGTTAAGATATAAGTAATGGTGTGTTCACAAAGTGTGTGCATGGGAAGATTACCACAGGTACATACATTTAAATAATAGCAGTAGCGGTGATATTTGTTTAACTACTTTATCTGTGTGAGCAAAGTTTCGTGAACTATGATAGAGACGAGCAATTTGTTCATGACAACCCAGCTCAGCGAAATCCCAAATTAATGGTATCATTTCGTTAGGTCCTTTAACTTTTGTTAAATTTTAATAATAAGGACGCTTTACGCTCAATAGACAGTTTGAAAATTCGTGTCAATTATGTATTTTTTGTTTCCAAAATGGAATACTTAGTTTACAATTTTCAGTTTATGTCAAAATGTGGAAAATTGAAAAAAAAAACTCTTAAATGTTCAATAACTCGAAAACCACTGGCAAACTTTTTTGACGTCTCAAATTTGCGTTATGTTTCAACACGCACCACCCTAGATACCACTGTACAAGTAGTGGAAAGAGTTTTCCACTACTTGTAGACGCCGCCAAGCGAATATTTTGTTTTCATGGAACAAAATTGTTTCACGCTACGCGATTTTTGCATAATGCAATGTTGCAATGTGATGATGGAACCGGGCCCTGGTTGATGGGAACAAAATTGTTGCAAATTTACTCAAGTATAATCCCTTTCAAGGAATTTATCGAATTACCAGTCACTCTGTATAGATGGAAACGTCATGTTGATTTTAAGGTTAAACTTTTGTTTTTCGTATTTGTCAAGAAATCAGTATTGTTAATGTTTTCTATGTTTACTTAATCATCTAATGTTTTAAAAGCCATAGAAATGTTAAACACATAAACAAATAATAATGTTATGAATTCTTGAATCATCACATACCTAGTTCTCATGAAATGTCGTTTCACTTGCGCGATTCGAATCTGCAACTCACGGTCCACGTGATCTAATTAATTGGAAAACGCTTTTCAACTACTATCAAAGGAGAGAAAAAAAGAAAGAAAAAATGGTGGAATAAGTTAAAAGTTTTTCTCTCATAAAATATTTTTTATTCATGTAATTTAATGGAGTCACAGTGTATGTCTAATGGTCCATAAATGTATTACTACCATCTGAACTTCATATCATAAAAATATCAAAAGGACAAAGTTTTGCGAAATAGTTGAAAAAATATTTTCACAATATGAAATACTTTTGTTTCAAGCGCCGAGCTTCATAATGTGATTCCTTTCTTATTTGTTCTTTCTAACTTTAATTTGCATTTGAATTTTTAAAAAACTTTTTCGAATATTTTTGTAATTCGAAAATAATCGTTTCAAAAATTGTTTGTTTGAGTCACACACAGTATGAATCTGAAATTCAAAATGTACATTATGAATCTATAGGTACTATATTATGCCATTCAAAACATTAAAAAAATACTTTGTACCGAAGACCTTCTCATGCCGTTTTTCGCTCCTTCGAAACATAGCTGAGGGTTATGAACAATGTGGACATGGTGTAGAAGAAGGGCATAAACATTGCACAACGGAGAGCTCTTGTTATCTCCCTTGGGATGTTCCTGAGTGTGTGCAAAGGAAGATTTGATTGTAATACATGGTTCAGTGTATATGGATGGCCTTTGATTGGTCTATTATAACACATACCATTTATGTAAGGTAGTATGTTAAAATGTAAACTAGTGGTCGACCAGTGCTCGAACTTCGACCATAACTATTTTGAGTTTCAATTGTCAAAGACTGAGCTAGCGCTATTTCGCAATTTTCTTTCTAAATCAATGACATGGATACGTCAAAAATTTGAAATGTCAATAGGTATGTGGAAAGTGTTTTTTCTATAATAATTAAAGATAAACAATATTAATCTATTCTAAATTTGACCACAGAGAAATTGAATTTTGAAAAAGAAGCTCCACCTTCCATTTGAATATACCGCCTTCAAAAAGATTTCTGCGCCCATTATGACGCGATTTTCATTTCACATTTGTCTCTATGATATTGATGTGAGTATCAAATACATAACATAACAGTGTTTGTAATGTTTTTTTTTTTGATTTTATCTATTTTTATGAAAAAATTATTAGCTTTCGCCACTCCTTCTCTATATAAACTAGGTTAGGTATATGTAAGCGGGTGTGCGTAATTTCATACTCCTCCGTCTCCGAAATTTTCGTAAAAATAGTCACAAAATTTTTCCTTCACGTATTAATATAAAGATGAGCTATTTTCTTGTTTGATCCGTAGTTTACACAAATGATTGTGTTTCATTAGATGCCACACGCGATCAAAGGATAATGATACATGGACACTATAAGAAAATTGATTTGCGTATTGCGTAATGGGCAGTTTCTACTTTGTTGAGTAGCAATTCGAAATTGCAGGTGTACCTAATTTGCAGGTCTAAATTGCGGGGCAAAAGTGAGAGTCCACTTTTGTGAAGTGTGAGTTGGTGTGTAGTGCATTAGTTTAGGCGGGAGTTTGAAAGTAGCCTAATACGGTACAAACATTCATCAACATCATTAGCCTTCACTTCTCCAATATTGTACCCAGGCCTCTCTTCGCGACTTCAACGATTCTCTGCCTCTTGCATTATGTGTCATTAATTTCCGGTCACTCTCCTTTCATATCGTGTGATCACCTAAACCGTGGCCAACCTGTTCTTGGCCTCCACTTTAAGGGTTTGAGATCCATCTGTCTTCCGTTGTTCTCACTTTATGACGGTTGGCCCTTTCCATACCTACATTTCGTTTCCCGTCTCTCAGAATAATGCTTACCATCTTTCTTGACCGAAAGGGCAACTAGGTAAACGGTGTACATATTTTCATGCATAATTCAAGTCTTATTGAAAAACAATAATAATAAAATAAATAAATAATAGATGTACATAGGTAGGTAAGGATAATAATGTAATGACGGTTTAAGGTTTCAACTTTTCACCAGGGGGCAGTTTTGTCGCCTATTTTGAATTTTCCATTTAGAAGTCTTAATCGTATATCCATTATGGTATTAATTTCGTTAAATATTTTTATTATTCATCAAGATAAATGAATTAAGTAACTTTCAGTCGAGTACGCGTGACTATTTTGTCAAAATCAAACTTCAACACGGAAACATGGATGGCGCCACGAGGCTATTACGAACTTTATGTGCCAATCAAAGGCTTTTATAATAATGTCGATTATTCGGAATGAAAAAAAAACCCCTCTAGGAATAAATAATGGTGCCGTGCATTGTTAAAGTTACGAAGTAAATAAAGACTTTTATTAAATAAACACAAACACAAGTAAAAAGAAAAAAAGGTTGACAGTATAATACGATTTGAGTCTAACCTCATGTTAAGTCTTACGACAAAATTGGTCAACCAAGCTGTAAAACCTGGCGTTGTTGGTAAACAAAAATTACAAGTGGTTTATATTTCATAATCATCATCCATATATTGCGGATCCGTCTTCTCTTTTCCAGGCTCTATTGAAGTCAAGTCATCAAGTTACCAGGTAGGTCGCACATTTCTTTCCATTATAGTTTTTCCTACCACATTTCCTGAGGGTCTGTCTGCGTTTACAAAGATCTTACTTACAGTATTCAAATATCTGGTAGAAATGTTCATAGGATCATGGTTGATCAAGGATGGTTTACATACATCAATCACAACATTTTTATACTCAAGAAGCCGGGTTAGAAATGATAAGAAAAAACGGAAGATGTAGGTTTAGGAAGAGTTGGATAAAAAGGGTGGCATGAAGATCCATACCTTGTTTGAAAACGTCGTAATGGGTAAAAAAGAAGATTTTGAAAGACAGAAATGTATGGGCACAGTAGTAAGAACACGATCACTATTAGTAGTAGGTATATTACGTTTCAAACTAATGAATACACATTTCATTTTATGAATTATAATTTCTGGTTTGTTTAATCCAGCTAATTGCATAATTAAGGCATTTTTTGTTAAGTAAACCAAGATATTGATCTTGTTAATAACTTTGGTCACAAACGTTCATTACATTCCTAATTATTGCCCTCAAAGAATATTAACGTCATAAGTTATTTATTACAAAGATTGTTAAAATCTTAATAGGTACATCACATGTTACATACACATCACAATGGAGGACAATTATTAAGTTTCATGACACAAAAAATATTATTGTTTTTAATATAAATTTACAGTTGTCATTTGTTTTGTGTTTTGATATATTAAATAAATAAATAAAAATATTTTAATAAATACAAAATCCTTAAAATATTTGAAAGCCAGTAGGTATACGTATGGTGCTTTATCTCTGAAATAACAATTCACATTGGATATGTTTTTTTAAAATCTTCTCTTATTTGCTTTAGATATGTTTAAACAAATAAAGCCAAATGGCAAATTTCGAATTATTTTCGAAAATAAACCTTTTTCATTTAAGCGTAAGGTACTAAACATAAAAACAAGAGAATTTTATATTTGGTAAAATTAAAAGATTTTTATTCGATAAAATGAGAAAATACCAACATTCAAGTTTTGATAAAAATATTAAAAATTGTTATTCAAATAGTGTTCATAGGCTTCCAAGTTCCAAATGATTTTCGGACCGAATTTTTTAGTTTCCTACTAATAGAAGTGGACAAAAATATATCAGATTAACGTAATTTAACGAATTAATTAGTACAGTAGTACCTATAGTACCTACAAATTAGTATCACCTCAACACAGGTTGTCGTCTAGTGAGGTGATAAATTCCAAATATGTTACTAGGTACTTACCAAAAATATCTATGTACTTATGTAAGTTGGAAAATAAATAAAAATAAATTTATAAAATATTGTTTATTTGATAGATCAATTCGAATAGGTAATTCAATAAATAAAAAGTATTTTAAAAATAATAATATGAAAAGTCCACTGTTTGGTAGAACTGATATATAAAAAATTCTTGTAGACTTTTGTAGGAATATTATTAAATATTTTGTAAAAGCGCTTTCGTTCAAATATTATAATATAGAGGTATTTTACAAATAAACTAGGTAAAGGTACCTATTTAAAAAAGCCTTCGAAATAACAGTAGAAGACGGTCGAAAGCCCGTAGTGGTTTGTTCCTTTTAAAAATCCAACATCAGTAATGAATTCTTAGAGTTTTTAGTTGTCACATATTCGTTAAAAAAAATATTGATACCTTACATTAAAATTAAAACAGCGAATAATCGAAGAAGAGTTATTTGAAAGTTTATAATAAAATGACAGAAACATTACCTACATAATGAACAGGTTGGTAATCAAGCGGCTACGACGCCAGCTTTCATGATGTTTCGTATCGGAGTTCATCGGTTCGATCCCAGGTGCCGACCATCTTCCTCTTTCACAGGACAAGATTACTGTGAAAGAGTCAAAGGGTGCATTTTTGTGTTCATTTTGAGTGAGCACAGATTCATTAAAATCGTAAAATTAAGCCTCTTCGCACACGTTGACTAACGTTAGCGTAGGTATTTTTCTATGTAGATGATAATATGTGCTAACGTTTCGTCGCCGTGTGCGAAAAACTTCAAGATTTTTCAATTCTTATAATAGTCTGGCGGCTTTTCGTGCGGAATAATTCTGTAAATTTTTCCACGTGAACAGACTAAAGAGAAACATTCCTCGCAAGGTAATATTGTGCGTGCGTTAACTTAACTTAATCTTAACATATTAAACCTACCTTTTGTAGAAGGTACCTTCCATAAACTTAAATAATTATTATTGGAAAGGAAAGCCGAGTTGTTTAGTATTTTTTTTAGTAAGGTAAATAAATATACTCTTTTTATCACGATGTCTTAAATTTACTTTTAAACCACTATAAGAAAAAAAGTCATTATAAAGAATATATGTAACAACAAACTAATGACACTAACAATTCATTACTAATGTTCGATTTTTAAATGGAACAAAGCACTACGGGCTTACGACCGTCTTCTACTGTTATTTCGAAGGCTGGCGTAGTGTGATCACTTTACGTTAACAATGGTCGCCATTAGGTGGAAATGTTTAAGTCTCCGAAACTCCTAATCATGAGAATTCTCAACATGTAGAAAAATCTCATGTCATTGTATGAAATAAGTAGATATTAAATAATTAATGAAATATAGAGATAAAAGTTGGAAGTTATTGAGAACAAGAGAGCAACCAAATTTAAAGACTGCGTCTGCTGTCATGTATTTGGCGCCAGGATATGACTACTTATATCAATTTTCGTTAATGTCTCATCTTTATTGCCTATTGGCTTTGTTGGTGCACAACGTTCTAATTATGTCTAGATTCTTGTAACCATTTTTCAGGACTAAATCTTAAAGAATATGTAACAACTAATGACTGTAACAATAATTCGTTACTAATGTTCGATTTTTAAATGGAACACACCACTACGGGCTTACGACCGTCTTCTACTGTTATTTCGAAGGCTGGCTTAGTGTGTGTAGTTGGTCATTATATTTTATTACTACTACGGTAGCAGATGAGTATTATGGACGTGTAATACATACTTCCAAAGCATCGCACGGAATATACCTACATATTTCCAAGTAATCCTCATTTTGAGGATAAAAATCTAACTGCAGGGGAATTCATGAAACAGTCTAAATACGATTTAGTTGGGATCTAATTCCAATCTTTCCCATTTCGACCATTCAATTTTATCAAAATATTGTCAAAGAATCCCTTGTGGATATTCGATAATCACTAATCCTGAAATTTTCAAAATAAAAACGATTTAACATAGAATGAATATTTTTTTTATTTGTTGTTTTATGACATTTTCAATAAGAAAACTTTCCCAAAAATTTGACTGTAAATATATGTATGATTCGCCGACCTCGGTAGCCTAGTTGTACTAGCGTGGACTTCAGATCCGAGGTCCCGGTTCGATTCCCGGTCGGGTCAGAGTTTTTCCAAGTGTTTTTCACTTGAAATTTCTACCCGGGGTTGGCCTGTCTCAGATTGGACGGGACCGGTTGACTGGAAAAAATTGCCTCAGGCAATAAGTTCCGCCGGCTATACTGACGCCTTTGTATAGAAAAGTGTTATATTATATTATTATTATTATATTATGATTCTACCTTTATTTTTATTCCTTTATTTTATAAGCACCTGATTGTTTTGATTACCTGAGATAAGAAGTTGCTATCCCCGGTAAAATTATCCTGTCCATTTAAACTTTGATCCCTCAAATTATACACTTCTAGAAATTCTCAAACATGAGTTCCCTGTTTGAATATTTTGGTTTAATGACCGATGCAGAAGTGACATTATTTAAACTACTTCTCCATATCAAGCAATGTTTATTCCAGTAACATTACATAGGCCTTGAAGGGATGCACGGATTTATAGATCTTCTTTCCACACTTAATTCGTAATATTATAATTATTATTCGTAATATTATAAATAATTCGTTTTTTCTCAAGATTTGATGTATGACAAAATGTGATATTAGACCCTTTACATCTGGTATCACACGGCTGTTATTATGCTAATTGTTTCACCGTTTGTAACGTTTCATATTATTGTATTGTGAGTACTGCTCTTACTGTATTTGTTTTTGACATGTTTAAGTGCCCAAATTTGGGCCTAGAAATGAATATGAAGAATAAAGAATAGTAATAAAAAAAACTGTATAAATTGGCCTTGAACTTACTCAAAGTATAGTGAAACAACCCGGCTTCAGAATGAAAGTTAATACCGTCTAATGGTTGAGGTAGCAATGATTATAAACATATAATTTTCTTTATTAAATTTATTCATGCTTTCTGTAACTAAACATACTTAATGCCTGTTTGTGTTAAAAGGTTGTTTAGAGCAAAAGTCAACCTGCTAAATTTATTCATACCCTAAGCCTGTTTAAACCTTCATACGCCGGTATGACAATCGTAATATTTAATATTCTCGTAATGAAATGTTCTGCGGAGTGTTATCTCTTTTATGCTAAACGGCCTTATACGAAGCAATTAACATTCGTGAATAATTTCTTTTATGTCTGTCTGTCTGTCGTTATAATAATAATATAATTAATGTTCCCTTACTTTTGTATTTTTTTATTAGCGCTGATAGCAGCTACAAGCTTTTGAGATTATCTTTGGCAGCTGCGTGTTACTTCATTAACCCCTGATTAGGCGCATGCATAGGGTCAAGATAATTTCAAATTCAAAGAATAATTGTTTAAGTGTATGGAACGCAATAGGGTTCTTTCTATCTTCCCACCTGATAGAGGCGCAACTTTTTTGTCAACTAATTTTAATACTAAACTTTTGCAGCCGTACAAATAGAACTTTATTCTTCGAATACACGCAGAATACGCAAAAGTCATCATCATCATCAGCCTTCCTCAGTCCAGTATTGATGGACATAGGCCTCCCTTCCCGACTTCCATTGCTCCCTGTCGGCAGCCACCCTGTGCCACTGGTGTCCGGTCACCTTTCTTATGTCGTTGGACCATCGCATTTGTGGCCTCCCTGGGTTTCTGCTACCGGTTCTCGGTCTCCACTCCAGGGTTCTTTTGGTCCACCGGTCGTCTGATGTTCTGACCACGTGTCCAGCCCAGCTCCATTTCAGCGATGCAACCTTTTGGACCACATCTGTCACCTTTGTTCTGTCCCTAATCCACTCGTTACGTTTTCTGTCCCGCAAACTGATATTAAGCATCCTTCTCTCCATTGCTCTTTAGGTTATTCGGAGCTTTTGCATGGTTCTTTTTGTAAAGGTGGTAGTTTCAAAACCATACGTTAGTACTGGGAGAATGCAAGCATCGAATATCCTTTTCTTTAAGTGGTTTGCGAATCGCTTAGACTTTAGGATGTATGACAGCTTTCCAAAAGCAGCCCACGCTAAGCCCCGTCTACGTTCGATCTCCGCGTCTTGGTTGTCTCTACCAAGCTTTACTAAATGGCCAAGGTATACATATGAATCTACTCTTTCAATAACCTTTGTGTCTATCATTACTGGTCTCGGTTGTTCGGCAGTACACATACGCAAAAGTGCTACTAATAAAACAAGGAATAAGCTATAACAAGAATAATTTCCATCTCAACTTTATTCCTGGCTACCCCCAGGTATAAAGAAGTAATAGCGACGTTTAATGAGACAAACTGCCACTGCACTCTTCATACATATTTTGACACTTGCAACAAGTCCGAGCTGTTGAATCGAATCGACCTTCGGAAATTAATATTCGTACCGATTCGTACACACTCGCAATATTACGCACACGAACTTTTCCGAGGGTCCAATCGGGTGCGTATAGAATTCTTAGAAATCAACCCCGTAGTATGGAACAACCACAAGCTTCATTGATAAATGCGAGGTTGCCAAACTATTCTGCAGTACAGTTGTGACACGGTATAGGGATGATTATTAGTAATGCGTGGTATAAGCGATTTATGCCGGAATAACTATTCCCGTAATAACTGTGTTATAACGCATATAGTACCACTGGTGTTGATATTCCATCAACACCCAGCGAAACGGACCTTTAAAATTCAATTATTACCTTCTCGACCTCTGGTGAATCTGTGAGAGTAGTCTGGTAAGTCTGTTCCATTACCAATGGCAGTGGCGGATTTGCCCTAAGGCCCAGTAGGCCCGGGCCTAGGGCGGCCAGATTTTAGGGGCGGCCAATCGTTTTTTTTTTTTTATAATAAAATGAATCTGTGCTCACTCGAAGTGAACACAAATACACTTTTGACATCTTTCACAGTAAGCAAAAATGCTTGTGTCGTGAAAGCGGAAAATGGTCGACATGGCCGGGATTCGAACCCACGACCTCCGCACGAAACAGTGCGAAAGCCGGTGTCGTAACCGCTGGTCTATCAACCACCTTACTTGTATACTTTATGTGCAATTAGCCCTGAAACTGCTTTTATAGTTTACTAAACTAAATTTATGAATTGATTTCGATAACAGTTGACAGTAAAGTGTAATTTAATTATGTAGTTTAATGAAGAGTGCTGAAAAATTGGCAGCTACGTATGGCCTGGGGCCTAGGACGGCCAAGACTGCAAATCCGCCACTGACCAGGGGACACTTGGTGTAGGATTCCATGCAAATTTGTGCGTATATGAGACATGTTCCAAAAACAGTGTTTATTTTATTAAGGCCAGTGGTCACTGACTAACAGTTTTCATAACGTAGAATGGCAAGAAAGAGTTGTCATAATAAATAATGGATTGTACACCTGATTTGAAAAAAAATTGGAACTCACACATTCACCGAACTGTACCCCTAGTATAAGTTTTCGATGATCGAATATCGAAACGATCATCGAAAGAGTTTCGAAAATTTTCCATACAAAAATGATCGAACGATTCAATCGTTTGATTTTAGAACACTATTTGCACGCTTATTAGCGTGAAATAAGCTTTCGATGAAACTCGTACTAGCCCCACTGATCCCTGTTAAATTTTATGCGCGTTGTATCCTTCAGTGCTGTTTCCAGTTTGTCACTAACAATGCCAGCAATCACATGGTAACGGTGTATTTTCGCCGACTGAAAAACAACATCTAGAATCTGCCACTATGTGCTGACCATTATGTGGGCTAAGCAGGCCTTTCGGAAGCCAAGTCGGGTTTCCGTAACGTTCGTTTACAATCACTCTGAAATGACTGTTCCTATTCAATGAAAAAGAAGAAAGAAAATTGATAATGACAGAGCGAGTTTTGTAGAAAAGTCGAGAAAAACCTCTATCCTCCATTTCAGGGAAAATGCCAAAAGAACGTGGAGTTTATCCAATTCTAGAATTTATCATACGTGTTTGCGAAATTATAAAGCCAAGCCGTCAAAATAGAGGAAGATCAAGCGAGTCTTTTTTCAGACAACAGCAAAAATAATGCTTTTCATCAGTCCTCCGTTACCATTATTTCTTTGTCTACCGTTTATTTTTATCATTTTCATAAATACAAAAACAGAAAAGAACAAATAGATCATTATTTAATTTTCAAAAAAAATATTGAATAAACCGGTTGAGAAATAAATTTTCAACCAAAAATAATCCTTTTACCAATAACAATAATTTTTAATTGATATTTTCCAGTAATAAATATTGATAATGTCTTTCTTACTGTATCGGTTATACCTACATACTATCTTCACGAAGCTGATTGCCTGGAGTAATAAAAAAATATGTTTTGAGAAATAATCATTAGATACTCCAATGCAATAAGCATTTTGGGATGAAAAAGTCTGGTTGAGATTATGGCCAGCACAATTTCTGCCATCCAACGAGTTTTTTTTAACAAATTTTAAGTAGGTATGTATGTAGGTATCTTATTTATAATTTAAATGTTTAGAGACCATGATTGCACGCAACGTTCCATACAGCGTTCAAAATCGAATATTATCTAATAATTTTTTTTATATGACTTAATTTACAAATTTAGCTAGGTTATGTTAGCACCAAAACTAGTCTATGAGATCAACTTTTTGCGTATTCACAAGGGTTTATGTTCAACAGCAATTTTTTCTTTAGATTAGCAAACAGTGTCACTTACTATTCTTTCAACACGTCCATGCAAAGGCTTCTTAGGGGGGGGGGGGGGTTCAAAATAATAAAGGATACGTACCACTTCTTTTCTTTCATTTTCAAGCCTTAACCGTCCACTTCTGAATGACGGCCTCCCTCGTATATTATGTACTAGCTGTCCCGCCCGTCGACCTTCGACCTAACCCAATTAAAAAAATAATTTTGACTTATTACATGAATAAAATGTAATTTACGACCAAAAACTTAATTAAATTTAGCTAATAATTTACCTATTGCATTATGTAATAGTTATCGTTGATTCGGATGAGGGATGAAGTTCAATGGGTCATAAGTTTGAAATCAAAACAATTCCTCTGTAATTGCTTTACTTTTTATAAAATCCAAGAGATGGCGGTGTAGTAGGAAATACATCACAAGTGATGTATGTTTACTTATTGTATACATTGTTCAAAGAATAGACCACATTTAAACCAAATTTTACTGAATTGTTATGGTAAGATATCCAGACATTTCTGAATTGAACTTGATATGTGCGAGGGGTAGTTGGCAATACAACGCCATGCTTCGCTTGCCAAGCGGGTTGGCAAGGACGTCCTTCCACGTTGGCCCATGGTTCTACACTATCCACTGGTACCTGGGTCATTAAATTGTTTGAGATACTTATTTTCCTTCATTGTGATACGTAGCAACGTAGCTATTGTAAATTTCATTCTACTGATTTGTAAATTGTATGTAAAAGCATACATTGGTTGCGTAGATTTCAAATAAATAAATAGCAGCTTTTGTACATTGACAGTTAACAGAGGCCATATTGTTGAAGTGAAATTTAAAAAAAAATTGGCTGTTATTTCTTGTTTTTACTTTTCCAAATCAAAAGAAAGGATATGACGTACATTTTTTAACACTAGGTACAAAGTTTGTTCGAAAAACATCAGCTTTTACGATCACCTAGATCCATACTCTCACTAATCTTACCTTAATTAATTATTCTGTAAAATTGATTTTGATGGATTCTTTTCTCCTAACAGCATATAAAAATAACGTAACGTCTTTCATATCTGAATTATTTCCTACTACACCGCCATCTCGAGTATTTTTTTAAAAACCTACGCACCTATATAGGAATTGTTTTTCCTACAAACTTATGACCCGTCGATCTTCACTCCGCATCCAAATCACCAATGCTTATTAGGTACATACATATATATTACAATAAATCATTAGCTAAATTTAATACAGTTTTTATGTCGTAAACTATATTAAATTCATGTAATATATATATTTTTTTATTCTGGATTAGGTCGAAGTTCGACGGGAGGGTCAGCTAGTGCATGGAAGAATAAGAGCAAAATAAGTGAAAAAGGCATGTGTAGTGAAAGAGGAAGATGGTTGGAACGGGGAAACAACCTGAAGACTTTGAGATGAGAAGTAGGTGAAGGTGACTAAACCGTTAGGCTACCAACCATTTCGCGTTGAGCTGTTAATTTCGATCAATGTAAAACATGACATTATGTTCAATTATATGAAAAATAAAATATTTAACACCATAATTTTTTATGACTGACAATAAAAATCTCCGTACGTGCATATGTTTTTGCGAAAATAACGAGTAATGTGTAGGAAACATCGTTTGAAAATATTATTTTTGACATTTAATTGTTATGTCTATAATTACGACGATAATCAAAAAACATCGCAACAAAGCGTCAGAACATCAAATGTAAAATTCATTACACCCTTAATGACATAATCACTTTTTGAAAACATTTTTTTTTTACTGAAACCAAGCTGTGTACATATTTTATTTAAAGACTAGCTTTCCCGGAAGACGTTGTCCTTTAGTCTAACTTTCAATATTGAATAAGAATTTAAAAGCATGATAAAAATGACTTTTGACGCATCTGTTTGAAACCACATTATTATTTTCCATCCGAATTCTGGCAATCGCACTTAACTGACAGTTTGTGTAAACGAAAATTTCAAGTATAGATTACCTATTCACTTTTCAAATTTAATTTATAAAAAATGGTCTTCAATGTTAAAAAAATGGAAAAATGCCGAAATCAAATCCATAAAAAATGTGCGTGCCAATATTTTTAATGTCAATGGTTGTCAGGTAAATAAAAATTGTGTTTCTTTAGAATTTTTCACTGATGGCGCTGTTGTTTGGAAATTCTTTCCATACTTACTTTAATATTATATTTTATAAGTATTATTTGATAACCGTGGGGTTGCCGGCTAAGAATAGCACACCTGCTCTTTTTGCTGATTTTTCGGGCATTCTTTAAGAGGCAGGATAACGAAAAATCAGATCGGGACCGTGAGGTTGACCATCTCACGTCCTTAAACCTCAACTGGTCTGAAAATGCACAATGAGCCTCGGATGTCTTTGAGCGCAATGGAGAGCTCTTGATGCCACCCTATGCTTCTGACTGGGGCTTGGGCCTTCCGTATTGCGGGTTGGTTTGGGGGATCTGCGGCGGGCTTGATTTGTGTGGCCGGCCGGAATGAATTAATTATTTGATATTCATTCGATTTTTTATTAGTTATTCTGTTATCCAGAGCGGAGAAGAATTCAATAAATCAATAATAATAAAAATCTGTTCAGCCGATCTTGTGATAAGTGTTCGCACTAACCCCACTTTCTTTTATATAGATAAAATTACGCGCTGCATATTTCGTTAATTAAATTTATATTATTTTTTTATGGCGAAGCTTCTTTAAATTATAATATAAAACAAAAACCTTTTGAAAGGAAATCAAGTTCCTTTACATATTCATACAGTCATTAAAAATGTAATAATATCAAAACAGATGTTTAGCTTTAAAACGTGTTTTTTCCAATGCATTCTTCGTTGTTTCAATTATTGCTTACAAATATTTTTTTTTTTCAAATTACAAAAACAATTTGTAATTTGAAATATTATGTTTTGAATGTTAAATGATTTTTCAGTCATTATGACGATAAATAAATCAACCTCGAAATGTTATGTTTATAAAATGCTCAAAATTTTTAATTACTGTTTCGGAGAGCCAGATGTTGCCTACGAATGAATGCTTTATTCAGAAATACCATAATAGAAAATAGTGATCGTTTCAAAGAGAATAAATTACCCTTTTAAACGCTGGCAATCCATTCGGTAATCTCTGATCGTGTTTAAACCCTTTCATCAAACTCTGTAGACCGAGGGTCTAATGGAATACTCTTGTTTGTCTTCGTGTTAAATCAAATTTGTTACACTCTTTGTGTCCAGAAACATATAACACTATGTCTTACCTTTCTGGAAAGGAAAAACCCAATGATTTTGTTATAAAGAGAAATTACCAATATTATTTTTTGAATTCGTTTTTTATAAGGTGACGATCTTTTATAAGGTGACGGTTAGGTGGTAATGAATGCTTCACGAAGTTTGTACCTTTTCCCTCGTGTACCTACCTACTTTGACTTTTTAGCATTTTCCCTTTTTTGGAAATAATATTATGATCAACAGGTTGTTTTTTTTTTAAAACGTAGCTCGTTGACAAAATTTCTTATTGAAAAGGGTTGCATGAAATCTATCTTATCTATAAAAATCTAGGCGTTTTCTATGTTACCTAACTCCTCCTTTATTACTGGACGGATTTCGATGAAAATAATTGGGGATGTTGAGGGTTACCCAAGGATGGTTTAGATGTAATCAGAGCATTTCTAGATACTATATTTCGGTTTTAATTATAACGGATAAGGGAAGAAATAGCCTTTGTCACATTTTTCGTTTTTTTATTTTTTTGATAGTATTCAAGGAAAAAAATACCATTGTCCACGATATTGAAATAGGACAACATAAGACGTATAAATAAAGAGACGGCATGTGAAACATCAGACGAAAGGAAAAAAAGCAGTATCTGAGTTAAAGCTTTATTCGTGGAATTTATGCTGATAAGCCTTATGTCAGATTTTGGACACAGTGATCAAGACCTACCCACGAGATCTATCTCACCCCTTCTCATTTTCCACAGAAATTACTATGTTGGAGCGTGGACTTACTCTGTAATGTAATGCTAGTAATATTATAAAAATGGAGACCTATTTTGCGTGGTCATCGCATCACGCCTAAACGGCTGGACCGATTTCGCAAATTTTTTTTGGCTTGTTTGCTTTTGTCAGGAGAAGGTTCTTATGAAAGAAAAGAATAAGAAAGTAGCGTGGATAATTAGAAAATCAAAGAAAAATCTAAGTAGGTAACCTTCTTAGTACTTTTAACCATATGGATTTTATGTCAAATTTGAAACAAAATTAATGTTTGACAGGAACAAAGTGTCAGTTGTTTGAAAGTTGGTGCGATGGATAATAATATATGGTTGGAAAAAGATGCATCGATCTAAATTACATTGGTTCAAAGGTAAAAAGCTTATCCTTATACATACAAATTCGAAATCAATATTCATACTTAGGACCACAGGACAACGTCTGTCGAGAAAGCTAGTCTATATTATAAAAATTGAGACCTTTTTTGCGTGGTCATCGCATCATGCCAAAACGGCTGGACCGATTTCGCGAATATTTTTTTTGGTGTGTTTGAAAGAAACATTAAGAAAGGTGCGTGGATAATTATAAAATCAATGAAAACTCTTAACAATATACATGGTGACTCTCCGTGGGAAAAATCGAAATGAAAAATGAAAAAAACTGACTTGTGATTTTAAAACGTTGTATTTCTGAGGTTTTTGAGATTTTTTTCTTGAATTTTTACTTCAGTCTTTCTTTTATTCTTCAGCTATTGGAAAAGTGTATTTTTACTTTCCTAAATGGAGTACTTCGTTCACAATTGTAAATTTTAGATCAAAAGGTGGAATGTTGAAAAAAACTCTAAAAAGTTAAATAACTCGAAAACCACTGGCATTTGACCCCTGGTTAATGGGAACAAAATTGTTGCAAATTAGCTCTAGTATAACCCCTTTCAAGGAATGTATTGAATTACCAGTCACCCTGTATACATGAAAGAATACTACGGTGTATTTGTCAAAATATAAATAGTTACCTATTTGGATTGCGGTTAGAAAAAAAAACTGCGATATCTGTATTCTGTAGTCCCCGTTTTTCGAATATTACTCACTAACAAGAATTTTGTATAGGCTTCGCAGCTTTCTGAAGTTTTCTGTAGAGGTGTAAAATACACGTTTCCATACAAAATTTTGTTACTTCTCGACAGCGTAAATGTCACGGAAACTTGAATAGATTATATGGGTTTGTTTCATACAAAATGGATACACAATCAACAAAACACAGTTATATATTTAATACTAAAAAAACATTGAGTTATTACAAATATTAAAATGGTTGACAATTCACTTCAATGCTGTTCCCACTTCATGTACTATTTTATTTTTTTAAATGAATCTGTGCTCACTCAAAGTGAACACAAAAACACTCATTGACTCTTTCACAGAAAGCTACTTAAAGCTTGTGTCGAGAAAAAGGAAGATAACAAACATACTCGATGTGATAATGGGACGTAAAAAGTAAAAAGAAGATATAAAGTACCTATTCTGACTCTTCTTGTACAATTTTTTTATATAAGATTTAGAAAAAAAATAATGTCACATATAAAAGAATCCTAAAATACCTATCAATCTCAAACGGAAGGTCTATGATGCTTGTGTGATACCAGCATACCTACTTACTTTTGAGTTCGAAATTATCTCATTAAACCAGAAAAGCGCTGAAAAATCAAGGGCGTTCCTAAGTGAAATGGTACGAACTTTGCTGGGTACCTATCTGACGAACGACTGCAAAATTGGCCTTTTACACCACGCACGAACATACTGTCTTATACAATGTTTTTGACGACACTCTGTAAGTTACTAGTTGTATATTGTATTGTTTTCTTACTTTTGAATTTCTTTTTATCTGTATTGATTACTGTATTGACACCCTCAAGTGCCTGAATAGGCCTATGGGTAAATAAATTTAAAAAAAAAAGTCTTAGAAACACCACAATTTATAACAGCCTAGCTGTCGGACAATAAAGAATGAGTGGAAATTATCAATTTATTCATACCTTGAAGCAGATTCCATCTTCTCGATAAAGAATCCACTGAAAAAGGCAAGAAAACAAACATTATGAATCTATAGGTAGGAAAATATACCTCTTTGAATCCTTTAATCTGTTGTGTTCCCGAAGGACGATAAGTTTGTCCCAAACCTTTGGGATGTTTCCTGGGATTATCGGTGATATTATTATCTGAAGTAAATCTAAAAACGAACTGTAATCCCACTTTAATGCGGGCGAGGGGACCCTTTAAGAGGTTTATAATTGCCTTATTTTTTTTGTTGATTTTCATTAAGCGACTCTTTTAATTTTAAGAGAAAAAAAAACAATTGAACCGAGAATTTGGGTCAAGAAGTTGCGTGCGATAGAATCAATAGAATAGTTATTCTTTTCTCTCTCATTCTTAATTGAAGAACTCTCGAATAATATGAACATCGGAACACAAAGAACCACAGATCTTTGAGTAGATAGGATATCCCATATTATTTGCCTTTTTCTGAGTTTTTTTTTTAAATTTAATATATCGCACCCCTAGAATTAAACCTCGGTAACTCAAAAAGTGCCGATTTTGAGTTAGCGGCATTTTCGAATTCTTGACTCGATTAGCTACACGCCGATATAACCCACGTTACGATATCTTTATCCGTTCTCAAAAGATGGCCTGAAACGTCAGTCTTACTGACTGAGCGTACGCTGGAGAGCCCGAAGATTACTCCGTCATTTTGAGTTGTGTATTAGACATCGTGAGTGGAGGTCGGTTGAATATTAACTTATTTTGACTTACTAAAGTTTATGTGAATTTAATCTGGTAAGTTTATTTTTTATTTCGTATTGATGGAGTTTTGTTGAATGTTTATTAAGAAAAATAATTGTTCATTTTGACTTATAGGGGTTTTGGTGGTGTTAAATCGCAATACTTTTTTTTATATTTAGAGTTGATAAGTTTTTCATGACGTAAAATGTAAATTTTGATTTGCCTTGGTTTTCTTGAATGAAATTAAACCTCCATGTTTCTTATTTATTTAATTAATTAATAACTTTTTATTGAGTAATTAGATAGTCTAAGACTCTATTAAATAATATTTTTTCTTCGCAGTGAAATTTTGAAAACCAGAAGTGAAAATAATTAACTTTTTTGAGTTGCTCGACTTTACTTGATTTTTCAATGTTTGTTAAGAATATTACTTTTTTAGAACAATGAAAATCAGGATAAAAATCATATTGGACCTCGTCAAGAGAAAAAACGATGAAACGGAGAATCGTGACTAGCCAACTGAAGAAAAATTGAAATTACAGTGAAAAGGAAAAGTACAAAAATACCCAAATGCCACAGTAGTCGTCTATGATCTCCAAGCAGTAATGCCGGTTCCCAAACGTCAAGTCTCTTTGGTCTTTTAAAAGTCAAGAATAAATTATTGTTTTACTATTACCGTCAGTGATTTGGATGCAAAGAATGTGGATTGTTTTTTTGGGACGAGAGTGAAGGAAAGTGCGGTGCAATAGAAATCTTAAGCTGTGTTTTTGCGTTTATAGAAATGCAGCTTAATAAACATCCTAGTGGAGACATAGATCTAATATTTTTCTCCAACAATTGCTGTGGACAGCAAAAAAAACTAATATTTATTATTAATTAAACAATTATTGTTTTATTTCAACCATTTAATATAAGTTTATGTACCTACATAAAACTAATATTAAACGAAGAGGCCCCGGATTCAATTCCCGGTCACCTCAAATTTCTACTCAGAGTTTGAACCCCCTCTCAGATTCGATGGGACTGGTAGAGAAAGCATAAACATCACACATTCCATAGCGTAACTCAAAACAACCTTACATAAAGTTGTAATATTGTTGAGATGGAATGTATTGAAACTGTTCTGTATTTCAAATAAAGTAATGTAACTCTAAATAATGCTCAAAAAAATATCTCACTGTCAATACAAAACTAGTGCATCTCAAAAACCCCCTTTTTTAGGGGGTTGAAACAGACAATACAACTATAAGTCAATTTAACAAGCTTTAAATAACCCAACCTCAAAAGAAAACCAAGAATTTTTTTTATATCTCTTCCCAATTAACTACAATCAGTTTTTCGTGTTTTCTGAAAAATGAGGTTTTTTGAGTTAACCGAGTTTTAATCTAGGGGTGCGATATATATTTTTGTAACAACCACTTTTGATTCTTAAACGTAAACTGACAATTTCTCTACCATTTTAGAAACTTGGTCAACAACTAATTGCTCCTTTTGACCACACTTAAAGGCACAGGAAACCAGCAAGATTGATAAATTGAGCCACATGAATGAACAGGTAATAATTATTTTAAATAAAACTTTGTTTATTTCACTTATATTATTTATTGGCAGAGGCCTTTCGGTCACACGACCATCTTCAGTGCCGCAAATACTTAAACTATTATTTGCGGCACTGAAGATGGTCGTGTGACCGAAAGGCCTCTGCCAATAAATAATATAAGTGAAATAAACAAAGTTTTATTTAAAATAATTATTACCTGTTCAAAAATGGGATTTCACAAAGTTTCCGCCAGCAACATCAATAATTCACAGGAATGAAGATCGAGACACTCGATCCTGTCCGGTCAAAATTACTTCAATCCATATTTAGATTCCACAATCCACATAGAATTTTGAATTGTTAAAAACGATGCCGAACTGAAGTAAATACCTATATTCGGTATTTAGACGACAGTTTTTTTAAGAGACCAACCGTTAAAGGCTGAAAGGCTGACAAATAAGGTGATTTTTTTAAATGAATATGTGCTAACTCAAAGTTAACACAAAAACACTTTTCGACTCTTTCACAGTAAGATAATTAAACTTGTGTCGTCGTGAAAGAGGAGATGATCGGCACCTGGGATCGAACCCGTACGAAAGCTGGCGTCGTAACCGCTAGACTACCAACCATGAACTTCTTTCTTATCCGATCTTTCCTAATTGAAATTTTCTCGAAGTTTGCGAGCGGTCTTAGTGAAACTCCATTTTTGTAAAAAGTTTTCACAACCATCATATAATACGTTGTTCTTCAAATAACATAGGCGATAACAACCATGTATTATCAGTGTTGCCACTAGCACTCTTACTGAGACACATATATCTTTAACATATTATTATTCTGCTAAATCTTTCACCTTCTCACCTTCACCTTTTCATCAAATCCTTTCTATTTAAAGTTCATTCTTTATTCATATATTAATAAACTATGTATTGTTGATCAATTGGACCCAAATAATACCAGTCTTAATAACGAAGGAGTTTCCGCTCAGACATTTTACACTTTGAGGAATTAAATAACAAAGGGATTTGATTCGCTTCATTTAATTATCGCTCCATTGCTACACAAAAGAGAGAAGATGATTCAATTTGTATATACATACGTTTCACTACCGACGTTTATTTGATTTATAACGTTTCTCAGGCCTCTTCTACCTCCTCATCCAGCTCGTCTTGTGGATGCGTATTCTACATACGCGTGTACCCACAGATACCGCACCTTTTACTGACTTCGGCGTACATAGACATAAAATATTATGTATTCGCACAATTTATTTTAATACTAGCTTCCCCGACAGACGGTGTCCCATGTTCCTTAGTATGAATATTACATTCGAATTTAAAAGAATGATAAGAATATGACTTTTAACCAATGTCATTCCGACCGATGCATCTGTTTTAAAACACATATTATTTCATCATTCCATCCGAATTCTGTCAATCACACCAACTGTTAAACAACTGACAGTTTGTGTCAAACGACAATTTGATTTCAAAATTAGATTTGTTCACTTTTCGCGTTTTAATTGCACTTCAATGTTAAAATTTAAAAAAAAATCTTGAAAAAAAATTCCACCAAAAATCTGCGTACCGATATTTTCAATGTTAAAGGTTGTCAAGTAAATAAAGTTTGTGTTTCTGTAGATTTTTTACAGATGGCGTTGTTGTATCGAAATTTGTTTTTTCTAACTTTGATACAATATTATATGCTATTCATTTTTCGATGTTTTATTAGTTGTTCTGTTATCCGGAGTGGAGAATAATCCAATATTTCATTAAACCGAAAATTATAAAAATCTGTTCGGTCGATCTCGAGTTATAAGCAGTGTTCGAACTAACCCGACTTTCTTTTATATCTAAAGATAATTGTTCTGAGAGCTACACACTAGTAGAAAACTTAGAAGGTGCAGAATCATAATATGATTCGTAAGTCGTAATGAAATGCCGTAAATAAGGAGAAAAAAAAACAATTTTGTGTTAAACCCACAGTCATCGAACACCCGCATAGGTATTCTTTGCTTTAGCTAGAATAGAAAAAATAAGTCAGTCAGGACTAATAAAGTGACAGCTTGACACACCATAACATAACGTGGTTATTGGTTACGTATTTCCAAGTATTTATGCTGGAAATACACTATTGCTAAAATCCAAAATATAGAAATGGTTTTTGTCCTAGCATTTTCTAGCGGTAGATGGCTCCAAATATACCGAATAATTGCGAGGAAAATGTGGTAGGTACAAAAAAGGATTTTTTTTTGGTTGGGATTGACTGAAAATTAAGTATTAACTCATTTAAAATGTTATACCTAATTATTACTTCTTCTTCTTCTATAAGGCAACGAAGGCGACACTAGAACGACCACGTTAATAGAATGTCAGACGACAGAACTCCTCGTGTCGCCCTTCAAGACAACCCTGAAGGAAGAAGACCCCCAGGAAGACCACCAAAGCGATGGAGAAATAGTTAGCACTCAACCTCCCAAGAGGCTGAAACGGCGGCACAAACAGATCCGCAGGATCTATGAAGAGAGGAAGAAGATTACTAGTGGCTTATTAATTTTGTAATATAAAATAAATTTTCTTTGATAACAATACGCCAGCAGACACTGCATTTATCTCAATTTATAAATGTTAATTGTTGGAAAATATTCGATAATTATTATTTGATTTATTTCCAAAGTATATGAAGCGGGGACAAAAAAATAAATAACTTTTTCTGAAACTCGCAAGTCGCAATACTTCAATCAATTATTCATCCTTTAGGTAGGGTTGTTGTATGAATGTACTACTTTTTTCTTTTGAAATTGTTTTTCGTAGTCGGTTACAACAATCTGGAAATCTCCTGGGACTACCACAACTACAAGATAGATACAACATCTCGACGTACCTATCTGGTTTATACGATCTTTTTTGTGTAAATTCGTATATGTGTGTTTAAGAATGTTTGGTTGGTTTTCGGTATTCTGTGTAGGAAAAAAACTCTAGCGTAGAATAAAAGAACAAAACGACGGAGTTTTCAATTTAAACTAACGCCATTTAAACGCAAACGTGTTGTGCAAGTAAAAGATGGATGGGCATTCATATTGGTTACGGTAATCTTGCTGGAGTAAAAATACTTGAACGTGCATTAGAAATACTTTTGAGGAGGTTTATATTTTCAAACTGACTTATTTTTGTAAAAAAATCACATCATGTACGTTTAAAACGAACCGTTAGATGTGAAATGTTTAGAATGGTTTTCTTTGCTGTCTAGTGATAATGTTAGATATATTAAAATTTGTCTAAGATATTTTTTAAATAAGAAATTGTAATCATTTTAAATTAAGAATACGACTTTTCGTTTGGTTAAAAACACATAGGAACCTATTCAACGTTTAAACATTTTTATAATGTATGTACTTATTTGATAATGTACCCACTTATAAACATTTAAAATTTCCCATCTTGTTTTAAAAATTGGTTTGCAGCAACGTTCTGAAATATATAGATTGAAGCCCATATTTTAGGAAAGATTAATTCCTTCTTCGATGCTGTTAAGAACTTGATTTTTCGTTTATATGTTGTGTTTTTTTTTATTATTACATGCTAATTTCATAATGCAATGAAATGAAATTATTGTATTTTAATGAAAAATGTTAGGTATTATTATAGTGAAAAAATATCATAAAGCTGCCTATCTATGGAAGTGTTGTAAGGCAAGGTTAAGTTTGTTGTATAAATTAAAAAAAATAATCATTAAACCCAGCTGAATAAATCGCAAACTCTAAATAACAAGATTTTATCCACAATTTTTGAACAAATGTTTTAAGGGTCTTTTTTTATTCTGCAATTTTGATGTCCTAATGAAGCAGAATTAGAAAAGATTGATGAAATTGCTGTGCAAGACCAAGAGAGCAGAGCTGTTTTGTTGCTTCGCTATACCCAAAGTGGGGGCACAAAGGGAGCGTAAACGGAGAAAAATACTACAGATTTGGAACTTCGATGAATGTAATCGTCATTGTTTTAATCCTGAACAAAATAAGGCACAAAATTCACAATAATTTTAGAATTTGCACGTGTGGTGTTCTGAACTCAATATTTCCTTTTTATATTTTTTTAATTATGGATGTAGGTAAACCATGGTGAATTGAAAGATACAGATAATTCTATTATCTTCTCCCTTGAGATAGACCTATTATAGATTAACGTATTAATAACATAATCATTTTTATCTATTTATAATAGAACAGTTCATATTTGGCTCTCTTTAATAGGTACCATGGGATTTCAATATTTTGGGTATAACACATGTTGCTTGTCGAATTACACAGTAGAGAATTATGTTTTATTGCTGGTTATTTAACCGCTCTTGGAATCTTGCCAACACCTGAAGCCTTCCAATGAATAAATCTAGTGAGTAAGTACCAATGTACATATTGCTAGTAAAGATTTAGATTTTTTTCATTTTTGTTAAATTGTCTATTTTACTTTTGTAAAGTTTGTGTATATAAAGGTACCTACTTAGTTTATGTTCATTGAATATGAATGAAACACGCCAGTTAAGGTGCTGATTCACTGTAGAGAGATGTCTAGCTAGAGAAGAAACTACTCTACCTAGACTGCTCTATAACAACTGTGAACACGGCAGAGCTGTTTTTCTCTAGCTAGAGTGCCTCGATATCTTTTACGTAGAGAGAATGCTTTGAATAAACTCACTTTGAAAGAAACACTTTACAATTGCTGTTTCAATTTCTCTGCCACTTAGACGGGTGTTTGCTAGAGTTTTTCAAATACTCTAGCAAGACCAACTCTAGCTTAAAAATCTACAGGTACCTTTAGACAAAAGCAGAAAGGATTCAATTAAATCTTTACAAAATATTATCTTTAAACTTTTCACAATGGTTTGAGTGTTTTTGTCTATGTATTCAAATAGTAACATTTAATTACTTACATTTTATTTGAATTTTTAGGCATCTAACATTTAGCATATGCCCCATATTTTGTGTATAATTATTATGATGCCGTAACTTGAATATTGTATTCAAATGTAAATTAACTCTAAAGTTATACGAAATAAATAAATAATCCATTATGCTTAATGTATTCGAATGTCAATGGAAAAGTATTTGAGCACACAACTTACTCAGTTTCACCAACGAAATGTTTCCGAAAGACATTTTTAAAAGATAATAAAATTAATTTAATGACGCTATTTGAACTCATATAATATCGGGAATTTTATTAAGGAATTATTTATAAGAACTCTTTCGATACATTTTGACGTAACAACCTGTCATTATTATTGTAATTTGAAACGTTATGATTCGCCTATTCAAAATGGATACTCTTGATAAAACAATAAAACTTTTCTTTAAGTAGGTATGTGCTTTCTTTTAAATTAAGCTTTTTTCTTTTTTTCAGATCGCGTCTAAGACAACTGCTATGAAAGAGGTAAGCCAAATTCTAATATTTGTAATAGAGGTAAGCCAATTTCTAATGTTTCTCAATTACTTTTATCTTCGAACGGATCACAGAACGAAATGGTCATTACTACCCCTGATGGGAGAAAGATCTATGAATGTTCAACAAAGCATCGCTCAACATACTATCGGATGATGCAATCAATCAAACAGCTTCAGAGATCAGACGAGGAACAAAATAAATATAATTATCTTCAAAAGCTACACACGCTTTCTATTTTTAAATCACGCCTCGATTCGATTTCAAAATGAAAAATTAATCTACCCGGAAACTCCCCCTTTGAAAGAAATATTGAATTTGCTGAGGATATTATTGTTTTCTGAAACTCATTTTAATGAAATTCTATTCGTTGGAAGATGCTTTGGTTCTTCCGGGTAGCTTTCAAATAGAAACTATTTTTTTAAACAATGTTTTTATGTATTTTAAATAAGTGTAACTCCATTTGGATGAATGATAATCAATTTATTTGCTTGCTCTAAAAAATATATTTTTTTTAAATTTAAAATAATCATTTTACTGCCGGAAAAAGATGTTCCTGTTATTAAACTTTAGCAAATTTCCGTAACTATTGAAATTATAAGTAAGGTTATAGGTATATACGAATACAAGAGTTTATTAAAAATTTCTATTTTCAATGATTTCATTTTGAATCGATTTTCGTACCTATCCAAAATTTTCTTCTTTTGGTTCTTGGTGGCCTAGTGATGTAGTCGCTAAGGCCAAGTCCACACTGACAAGTGGCTTCTTACAGACTATTGTCATATCTCCTAGTTAACACAAGTTTGTTTCCTTCGATATACTAGTTACTAGTGCAAGTGCTCATGCGACCGGTTGCGAATATCTTATAACGTATCCGTATGTGCCCTAGGGACCGTTCAAGTATTACGTAACGCATTTTTTTAACATTATTGACCCCCCCCCCCCGAGATGCACCGTAACGCTCTTTGTTACCCCTCTTCCCATTCTCTAAGCGTTGCCTAACGCACCTATTACAACTATATATGCCTCAAATCACAATTATTATTTGAAAGTCACTAAATACCTTTGTTGCGGCGCCGGTAATACAATAGTAACGTTTTACAAGAAAACCCCCTCTCCCCCCTCTATTGCGTTACGTAATACTTGAACGCCCTCTAACCAAGTGATCAAAAGATCTCATGTTCAATTCCCGTCTGGTTGGCTACAAAAAATAGCCCCAGGCTTTAAATTAACTGCTGGCTATACTGACACCTTTATGTAGAAAAATGTTTTTTTTTTCTAGATTACCGGCGACTCATTCTATTGGGAACGTATTGTGCCGTGGTTTAAATTATATAGATATTAGCAAAAGACTAGACAATATTTATTTCCAAGAGTTAAGGAAACACAAAAAATGTGAATTTATTTATTGGTTTGTAGCAGCGTTTGTCTTCACGCCTTCCTGCCTTCAGCTAACCTCTTTAATTCTACGTACAAGCTACAGCTGAGCACGTGTCATCAACCTGCTCTATGCGACTATTTTCGCGGGTACCATCCCAGTCTCAATCGATATTTAGAAAGTGGTAAAAATCAGACGTGGATGCTGGATGCTCGTACCTATATCCAAATTGTCTTTTTTGGGTTATCTTTTTCAGAATTTGCCTAAACTTTATATTAATACGTGAAGGAAAAACTTTTTGACTATTTTTACGAAAATTGCGCGGATGGATTAGTATGAAATTTCGCACACTTATAGTATATATATAGATAAGCAGTGGTCAATGATAATATTTTTTTAAAATTAGGTATGCATAAAAAATGAATAGATAAATCAATAAAAAAAATACAAACAGTACTTTATCGTAATGTATTTGATAATCACACACACTTCGATGTATTTGACACTGACACAGACGCATATTATTATATTATTTTGTTTATATATGTGTTTAAGTTGAGACGGTTTGGGCATGTGGAAAGAATGGATGCAAACAGAATGACAAAGTGAGTTCATAAGGCTGAAAGGAAAGGTGTAAGAAAGCGTCGCTGACCAAGAATGACGTGGATCGAACACATCGATTTCGTCTTCAAGGAAGGCCAGGTAAGAAGTAAAAAAATTTCGAGCACTGGTCGACCACTATTTTCACCGAAATCTGAGCACTGGCCAAATCTATTCAAACTATAATACAATAGGAAAGGGTAGCATTATTTTTATGACGGATGCACCCTTGTGTTATTGTTATTGGCGAAGCATTAATTGGAAATTCATTACGTGAACCTGTCTAGATAAATATGACTATAACTGACAGGATATTAATTCTTGCTCATTTTTTTCCTGGAACAGTTATTGCAACTTATTTCCTTTTATAATGGTAATTTTTCAATACTATAAATTCCGTTGAATTCAATTACATTTTTATGTTTTCTATAGTGTTTTGAAAGTTCAAAGAAGATGTCAGGAACAAAGTGTGAGTCATCGACCTTTGTTATTGTGTTAATGCATCTTCAGACTGATTCTAGATTATTTGAATATAAATGACAAGCATGTATATTTTTACTGTTTAGTTTCTTCTGAGCTTTCGTTGAAGAATCATGGAGTCTTTATTCGCTAATATAAATGCCATAAGTAGCACCAGGATCTTGGCCATATGTGTTATGGGATTTTCAAATAGATATTTTTAGATTAATCTATAAAAATTACATATTATTTTTTAACAATAATTATTAGGTATTTACTGATTTAAGCAAATAATATATTATATACTTGTATTTTATTTAGTTCTACACAGAAATTGATCGGAGAAAGTATTAATATTTTATTAAAATTCGTGAAAAACATCTTGGTTTTTGTAATTTGCCGATAACTCTAAGAAGTAAAAGAAAGTACCTGTGCAAAACCCTTGGATATTTACACGGTACGTGATTGGTCAGTAACACGTGTCACCGTAAGACAATACCAATACCTGCTATTGTTTCCCTACTGCTATTCTTTTGTAGATTTATGGCTTGTTCGTCAAAATTCGGAAAATTCACTAATATTATCACTAATTCTGCTTACCACCTTATCATTGATGATGTGCTCCGATCAAAAAAACTTTTGCCATGCTTTTTTGAAGCAACATACCCCTAAGGCAGATGCCTCCCGCATCCTCTTGGCTGCCATTCAAAATATCTGTATCAAAATGTAAATGTCTAACAGTAAGAATCCATTTACTGTTCCATGATTTCTTAATATTTCTGGTAAATAAGAAATTACTAAAGGGCGAACATTTCCCATGGGATCTCTTACCGCCATCTCCACAGCCCACTATCCAATTATTCCTATGAAATAATGTTATGGGATAAAACTCGTTACTAATCTATTAACTCACTTTCACCCTTGGGACTCTTACTTTGTGTATTTTTGGAATAACCTTTCTTAATCTATCTTGAAATATTTAAGAAGACGTTGTTGTTCTAGACAAAGATCGATCTAGCCAACTAAACCCATATTCATTAAAAGTTTCGATGAATAATTTTGATCAGCTTAATAGATTGCCATCATCAGTTTAGTTCTATGATAAAGTTTGTTTACATATTGTTGTTAATATCACTTTACGTCGTGTTATAATAATGTGAAGTTCCGCATGCAACCAAACAATTCGGTATGCAGTGATTTTCTGCTTTCTGACAGCCGAATACGTCAAAACTTATTGAAGTGGCACTCAAAAAAATAAAAAATTTCCGAAAATTTAAGACGTGTTGAGTGATGGGGAGCAATGTTTTCAAACTTATGTTGTCTGATTAATAAAATACCTACCTACAATAGTTGGTATTTTTATATCAGATGTTCGCGATAAACTCAATCTCTCGTGTTTGGTCGTTTGTGCGTCTCTGAATACAATCATCAAGTTACTTTAGTACCTACTAAGTCAAAACGATCTAATAAATTATTGTATAATATAACTAATTAGTGTTTTTGAAAATTCAAACAAAAAATATCTTCAACCTTTACTCACATAATAATATGTATTATTATTTGTTATAGTTTGCAGTTTATTTATTATAGTTTTAAATATATCACAGTTTTAAGGTCGTTCGTTGATTAACCTGGAATCCGCAAAAACATACGTAAGAAAGTATAAACTGACAGTTCCACCAACATTATCAGAATTCTTCTAAAATGACTCGCTATTCGATCGATTTAAGCGAGAACTGAGAAATCCAATCTAATCCAAACTCCCTTTAGACCCCACTTAGGGGCATAGGGAGGCAACAAGAGCTCTCCATTGCGCTCGATCTTGCGCAACGTTAATGACCTGAGAAATACCCGCCAAAATTTTAGAGGAACCGCTTTTACGTGAGACTGATGATCATGTGAATTTTTCCATAAATAGGTAGCTTTTAAAAGCAAAATAATATATTTTATTCAGAAATATACCTATTGTTGCGCTCTTAGTTTTTTCATAAAAATATACGTTGATAGTGTTTTATTTCTTGATCGAGATGAATTCGTTTGAGAAAAAGCAAATTAGTGCGGCCATAACGAGAATTGAATTTTGACATTAAGAAATCATTTGCTTGACATCACTTGCAGCTATATTCACGTCGATTAATTTCTTACGTAAAATCTCTCGGGTTGGTTGAAATCACTTGATATTGACCCATGAAATTCAGAATTTTAGTTGAAACTAAGTTTTAGCGGAACCGATACAAAGTTGGGACTCTGACCGCTAATAGATTTATGTAGGTAGGTACTTCATAAATTATGTAATAGTTCATTTTTTCATATTTATATCTTCTACTTCTATTATTATCGTCCCATGATATGACAAAGTTAATTAAATTTAAACAATATATTATGACACGCGTGTATTTCAAATGTACTCCACTACTCGCATAATATAATCAATCTTCATCAACAATGATCAGGTACCTACCTATTTACTTACAAAATAAATGATTCTATAAAGGGAATCAAATTATCAATGAGTTACACAACGTTTTAAGTTTGTCTAGATTCTTGTGTCCATTTTTCAGGACTGGATCTTAACGATATATCAACAACAACAACAACTGATGACTGACTGATACTGTTCCATTTTTAAATGGACCATTTGAAAATCGAATAGTATCTCAACAGTATCAGAACAACTGATGACTGACTGGTCCATTTAAAAATCGAACAGTATCAGTCAGTCATCAGTTGTTGATATCAATGAGTTAGTTTACAATTGTCCACAATTTGCAGGATTTATGTAGAACCAAAGCCGGATTCAAAATCAATCGCTAGAACACAATAATTCTACTATATTATCTCATTTATTTATACTGAATCAATTTGTTGCTGTAACGAATTATGTAAAACACTCTTGAACTATCTATTGTTTTGTTTAATGTTTTCCAGAACAAGTATTGAAAAAAATCCTTACTAAACGACAATCACAGATTCAAAGTTTTTTTTTTCTTGGTTTCTCTGTGGAAGTTTTACAATCTTATATATAAAAATGGAGAGCTATTTCGCGTGGTCATCGGATTGCGCCTTAACGGCTGGACCGATTTCGCTAATTCCTTTTTTTTCGTGTAGGCTTTTTTCAGGAGAATGTCCTTTTAGAAGAAAACACTTAAGAAAAATGCATGGAAAATTGGAAAATTAAAGAAAAATCTACGTAGACAACCTTATTAGTACTTTTTACCTCATGATTTTTATTCGAATTATGAAATTTTGACAGAAATTATCAATTGGTGCGATTAACAGATTACGGATGGAACATACATGATTTAAAACAGACGCATCGTTCGGAATTACATTGGTCAAAAGTTAATAAATTACACATACAAATAATTGGAATTCAATATTCATAGTAAGGTTGGGACCACAGCAGAACAAAGTCTGTCGGGAAAGCTAGTTGTATATAATTATGCAGAACATGTCTTTTATTTTTATTTTAACCTGTTGTTATCAATTTATTAAACAAAGTTATACAAAATATTTAGTTTTTACCTCAATTTCATAATTAAGTTTACCTGTTTTTGAAGACCCAAAACCTTTAGATATTTTTTACTTATTTTACCGGTGGGAGGAACAGGTTAACATCGTTTTCTGTAAAGTAAAAAAAATGTAATGATATGTTTGTAGTCAGGGAAATGTGGGCAGGTGAATAAACAATATGGTAGTCATTTATGTAATGGAGGGCATCATAATCGAATACAAAGGTAAAGGTATCTAAAATATTAGTAACGGATCCAGATAAAACTTAAGAGGCAAATTTAATGTTCCAATAAACTTAGACAATTATTATTCAATCAATTACTTAATACAATATATTATATCATAAGTGCAGATGATGATGATGATTGATGGTAGGTCTACCTGTATTATATATTTATAATGATATATTAGTTTAATTTTATTAATTCTTAATCCATTGGAAATATGATATATTCCATATTATGATTCTTTAATGTTCCAGGCACAGATTTTTTTTCAGATTCAATTATTATCTATTATATTATTTTTCTTGTTTTTTTTTTACAATTTTTAGTAAATCTCTTATGAGTATTTAATTATTTAAAGATTTGAAAATACGGTTTGTTTTGTGTGCGATTTTCTGTGAAGAATTGAGGGTCCGCCTGGTTAAATTGAATGGTATAATGTAGTGAACCCTGCCCATTCAAAACTTTTCAACAAATTTAGTCCTGTTTTCATCGCTGTACTCATATACATCTACCCATCTTGCAATCTGACGATATTTTATTCAGATACCATAAATATTATGTCTTATTGTAAACATTTCAAAGCAACACTGTCAGATGTGACGAGAAAAACATCAAAGACTCGACAACATCGGTATGATATGTCAAAATAGTTTACAAATTGTGGAAAACAGCTATGATGCCGTGTTAGCTCCAATAAGGAAGGTACATCTACATCTTTTAGTCGTCTGTCGTGTTGTTGAACCCGTGACGTGCCAGGATGCACTTGATCCATGCCTCTAAACCAGAGACAAGTGCGTAGCGCAAGAACTTCCGCCACTGTCGTATTTACGTTTTTGCTGTCTTTGCGCTTCGATACTCAGAACAAAATACATGAGTGACGTAAGTGAATCTCTTGTTTCTAAGAATCTTAATGTGATAGCCAATTCTGCTGCTTCTCGAAAAAAGTGTTCTTTCTTTTAATCTACATAGGCCTCTATTTCTTTGGAAATTTGAAAAAGTTGATTTCCAACATTTGACTGAATTTTTTGAAATCTGACACTACCCAACCAGCTAGTATAATAATGTTTGAATTTATCCATTAAGACCCTCCGCGCATTTTAAATTAGTGACTTGATTTGTATGATACCAACTTTTTAGTCTGATCGGTCCCATACGACTTCATACAAATCATGTTTGCTATATGGATTAATCTCTTCCATACTATTTTGAAATACTTACAACACGAATATTACAACAGACGTTGAAAGAAAACTGAAAACCGATAACCTTGCACTCGAATTCGTCCTAAATCGAAAGTAAAAACGAATGTTGAAAGGGAAAATTGCACAACTGTGGGAATATATTCTATAGTTGTGGATGTGATTGTTAGTTGTTGTTGTTACTATCCTTGTTTATTTCCTCATTTAAGACGTTGTTTGCTCGTGTGGTGTATTGTCCTAATGAGGAGCCCAACCTAATTATTTATCCGAAGGAGCTACAACAACTAATGAAATTACTACGAATACTTAACATATTTACACTAACATGAAACACCAAATTCAAGGCTTAACGCACATCCATAGAGGCACACTCAAGATAATAATAATAATAATGAAATCTGTTAATTCGAAGATGCTATTATCGAATTTCTCGAGTTGTCGAGATTGATCTCTTTTTTTGTGTGGGTTCTGGTAGTGGTTTGCAGTGATATAAGGTTTTGCAATCTGATCAGTTTTATTGAAGAAGTAACATATTATAAACGAATGAAGAAAATACTATGAGCGGGCGCCAAGTGGCGTACCGCGATGCACGTTGCGAGACGGATGGTGCGTGTTGACTCTATGGTGACTGATAGTTCTGTTTGTTGTGCTGCGTTGTACGGTGTGGCAGGCTGCTACCGGATGACGACATCATGGAGAAACGCTATTGGTGGATGATGTCGTCATGCAAAACATGACATCTACACTTGAAATAAACATAATATTAAAAAACCGTATAGATTTTTGTTAGTTCTCAGACCATGGTCGTGAGAAAATGATGAACAAAATGTTCCATATTATAATCTAATTGTTGGATTGCCTAGAGCTTTATTAGATGAAATATCATTATCTATTTTTAAGTCTGTTGAATGGGGAAGCTCTAATTGGGAAACACCATGAGCAAGTAGTAGAGGAACCACAATAGACCACTACAGGTCGGAGCGGTTTTTTTTTTTATGAAAAATAGCTTTCTCGACAGACCCTATCCTGTAGCCCTTACTATGCATATTGTTTCCGAATTTGTAATTTATGCGAAAATATGTTTGAATGTTAAAAAATCATTTCTGAAAGCTTGAAAGAAAATCTATAAAAAGTCAGCGTACAAATGTTTTGAAATTCAATGGTTGTTGTCGAGTAAATAAGAATTGTGTTGTTATGGAATTTTTCACAGATGACGTTGTTCCATACTAGTCAAATATTATATTTTATACTATTTGCCATCCATTTTTCGAATTTTCAATAATTATTCTTACACACACTTATAATTTACTACCTGACTCATCGAACTTCGTCTCGCCTTAATGTCAATAAAATATTGCTGGGTAACATAACACACATGACTAATCTGTAAAAAAAATCAAAAGTTATGTGGTTATTATGAATCAGTTATTTCAAAAGCACAAAAACTCACCCGCTCCATTTTTGATTTTTAAATAATTGTTATTCTGTTATCCGGAGCGGAGAGGAATCTAATAAATTAAACACGACAAAAATCTGTTTCAGCGATCTCGAGTTATAAGTGTTATTATACTATGATGTATGTGCCTTATGTTAATTTCCTGACTTGTTTCGTAGGCACACGTTTTACAACTTTGCAAAAGAAAAGGACTTGGTTTATTGCTTCCCTATATTCCCGTAATTAAGTACCAGTGAAAAGGGAGAAAAATTGATTGATTGATTGATCAGGCGGTATTAAAGAAGATGTTATCGAATGGACAAATAAATCAAAATAAAAAAGAAATAATTTAATAAAAAAACTAATAAAAAAGTAATATTTATTGGTTTTTTATGATAAAAATACTTCAGGCTCGTAATAATGGACGAATGATCAAAGCGAACGAACTTTAGTAAGTATTTTTTTGCGGAAATCGAAAATTAATCAATAACCTGAGCAAATAATAAAATATTATTTAACACTAGCTTTCTCGACAGACGTTGCCCTGTACTAACTATGAATATTGAATTCGAATTTGTATACCTAATGATAAATTAATTACATATTGAAGCAATTTAATTCCAACCGATCTTTTAGACGATGTAGCAGGGCACATTTAATTAATCGCACCAACTATGAAACAACTTAAATTTATGTCAAATTCCAAATTTCATTCAAAAATTTAATATATACGTGTATGGTCTTATATGTAAGATAATACAAAATATTTCTTTCAAATAAGTATAAGTAGGTAAGAAAGTTACCCACACCCCGGTTAGCTTTTCTTAAATTTTCTAATCTTCTGCTCAACTTTCTTAATTCTTTCTCCCGACAATAGCAAACGCAACAAAAATAGAATTAGCGAAACTGTTCCAACAGTTTATGCGTGATGTGTTGACCGAGGGAAATAAGGCACCATTTTTAGAGATATTATTATGTATTACTTACTAGCTTTCCCGACAGACGTTGTTCTGTAGTCCTACCCAGAGGCGGCCCGTTCATATGTCACTGCGCCCCCAGAAACAAAAATACATAATTTTTTTTTATTAATTAGGCATTCCACCCTCAAAGAATAATACATAATTAATCCGATTAAGTTACTAATAAAATACTAATATTAAAATATGTCTAAAACATCCATATTTCATTCGTATTCAAAGCTCAGGCGGGAATAACGTGAGAATATAATATGCGCGCGCGCACACATTCTACCTCACCTATAAAGTAGGTACCAAAACGAATGTGCCCGTAAATTTTGTTGACTTTGCGGTGGAGTAAGAGTCTGCGGTGAGTCTAAATCAACCAAAAACGTTTATGTTAGTATGCAGGTAGGTACATATGTATGTGTCTGTATTGTATTCCTACTGAAACTGCTGCTGTGTATAACTGAGAAACAAAAAACTTATTTTCTATAATCAGTGTATTGAAACTTTGATAATGAATGAATCCCGATTTCAATGATCATTTTTCATTTCGAGCTGTCAGAATACTAAATAACGAAATAGAAAACTTTTTAGTCACGTAGGTGAGTGTTGCAGTTTATAGAAGAAAAAAATCCAAAATTAACTTAATGTTTCAAATATTGCTGTCCGTAACGTTTTAAGGGCATTTTTTTCTTTAAAAAAAAAAAGTAATTGTGTCAGTAAATAATTAAAAAAATATAATCTGTATTTTTGAGTATCGCGTTGTGAATTTCACCATTTATCACGATTTTGAATGTGCAACTCGATTGTCAATATGAAAAATTCTCCAGGCTTATTAACATCATACGTTGTATTTGCCGTTGTAATTTTAAATATCACTGATTCTTCGACTCAAATCGACTTTCAATTCAACTTTCAGGTCTCCAACGGGGCTAATACGAGTTTTATCGAAAGCTATTATTTGCACGTTAATAACCGCTTATGAACACAAATACATACCTACATTCAAACCAAAAGTTTTGTAGGTTTTAAAACTCGGTGAAGTTTTTTACCAACAAGTTTTTATATCGAATTTTCGAGAAAATTATCCACTTCGTCTCACCTCAAGAAGACAAGCTGTGTAGCGAATCAGCTGGAACCCAACAGTAATTGTTTCATGTCAAGGAAACTAAGTTAGTGAAGCGAACCGTTTTGTAGCCCCAAACAACCCTCCGTCTCTCCTCCATGCCCTAAACTTGCGCGATACACCCTTATACAGTATTGGGGTGCATTTTATTAAGTCGAGATTAAGGTTTTATACAAAAAATATTACTTAGGGCGGAGTTTGTTTCCATTTCATTAGGCGAATGTATAAAATTCAGTTTAAACCTTTTTGGGTAGTTTATGAACGTTCTAAAAGAAAACTTTTGTTTGAAACTACAACGATATCTTTTGAATGATATTATTCTGTTCTTCGTAAGTTAACTTCCAAAACTCTTTTTATTCGTATGGTTTATAAAGGACAAAATTATCGAAAAAAAAAATATCTTGGAAAATTGAAAATATGCAAAAAAAAAAACATTTGGGATTAACTAGGCACGAGTTGGTTTTCAAAATGACCCTTAACCATGTGACTTTCCGAAAGGATTGGAACAGTTATCTAGCGCAGAAGGGATTTGTTTATTTTTGTTATAGTTTATGATCTGTGTAGATGTGATTATTTTTTTGTCGATGTAGTTATTTTTGTGTCGATGTAGTTATTTTTGTATTGATGTAAGTAGTTATTTTTGTGTCGATGTAGTTATTTTTGTGTCGATGCAGTTATTTTTGTGTCGATGATATTTTTGTGTTGATGTAATTATTTATTTTTGAAATTCGAGCCTTATATTAGGTATAGCAATTGCTCCAACATGGAGGGAGTCAAGGGAGATCACGATCGTTATCACACGCTTTACCTACTTCTGATGACCCACGTTACTAATTTCGTATATGGTCCAGAGCTCAACCCTCCCCGCCCCATCAAATGTATTCCTCGGTACAACCTTTGATTTGAGGGTAAAGTACGAGCTAAAAATCTAATGCGGTGGATGGTTTTTTTCGTCATATAATAATAATTATTGTTCCTAATGATTCTGTCAAATTTTATATCACTTGAATTTTTTGTTCAGATTACTTTTTAATTATATCGGATGCTAAGGGGCTGGTCTCCAACCCCCTCCCACCCCTCCTTAAAGTTCGCCCGTGGTCAAAGGTGTAGATATAAATAATATTAAATAATGATTAGCTCTGTTTATTTCCATAATATTTTTTATTTTTTTCAGAATATTAAAATCACCAGTCATTTAGGGTATCTACGTTTTTAGTGAAATGTTAATTCTCCTAAATATTAGTGAGGTTCGTTTAATTGGAGGTGAATGTAAAACGCAATATGGCGTGAGTTGTGTTTCATTGCATGCCACACTTTGCTTTTAGTAGTAGTAAATGTACCGCTGTTTAAGAATATCATCAATCAAATCGTATCAAAACTCCCTTTGAACTCCACTTAGGAGCATAGAGAGGCAACAAGAGCTCTCCAATGCGTTCGATCGAGCGCAATGCTTATGACCTCCTCCCACACCATGTCCAATTGCCTCAGCTATGCCTCGAAGGAGGTTCATTCTAATGGTTTTATTAGACTTTTCTCCTGCAAACGAATTATTCAATCATGTCGTTTTCCAGTATTTACCTACACTTTTTTCATCACATCAGACAACAAGTAAAAGTTCAAATGAAATATTGCTTTTTGAAAAGAAATCTGTAATCGATCTCTCTATTGGTTTCGTTGTGAGAATTTTCCATTAATTAAGAATTCAGTTTCCTTTAACACTCTCTTTTATTATTTTTCATCTGTATTTTTGTCCATTTTTTCTAATCACTATCTAAAACTTTGGCTTAACGGCCATTAAAATACAGTACTGGTATTTGTAACCCTTTTCTCATTTCATGAGATTTTCTCTTGTTTTTCGCGCCGCTCTATGTATGTAATTTATTGATGTCTAAATTTGGATTATTATGTTTTATATAATGCGGAACTGATTATTCCGTAATTTTTATGACAAACAATCTTAAAAAATATTATGTTTAAGATATTTTTAATTTCTTTAAACCTGTTTGAAACTTTGAGCTCACTTCGGAGACAGAAGATAGGGGCAAGTCGTGTTCCTTTGGACACTTGTTTCTCTGGACAGATAAATATTTCCTTAAAATAAACATTTTTATTTGGAAATTGCTACACATTTCAATACGTATTTGTACATCATGCAACACTAATTTGACAACTGTCATTTTCTTTCAAAATTAAAGTGTTGAGCAGCTCAAAACGTTTTTATTTTTCAATTTTTTTCAGTATTTTTTTTGTTTTAAAAAGTCAATTTGTATAAGGATGGCGCAATGGTTTTTACCGTCATGCTAAACAGTGGCATTTTTGAACAATAAATAAATAAATAATTTCAATAATGCATCGAAGTATGTTCATTTGAAATGCTCTTAAACTAAGTATCTCACTGATAAAATAAACTCAAAAATATTTACGACAATAAACTTAAAAAAGTGGGTATATGTCATGTTCCGCTGGAAATTGATTCAGGTGTTCCTTTGGACATGTCCAGAGGAACACACCATTGTATGTTAAGCACCTTAATATTTTTTTGTTTTATTAATATTTAAATGCCACGAAGCAAAAGTGGAAAAAACTAGGTGTCACTAAGTTAATCAAGATGTGCTCAAAGATGCTGTTAGTGATGTTTTGAGTGGTAAATTTTCTAATTATTTTAATATACCTACATAGTATTTTCAATTGAAATTTTTGGTTTAAAAATATTTTATTTTAGCTATGAGTATAAGAAAAGCGGCGGAAAAATACGCAATCACAAAATTATTAATTGCATATTACGCAGAATTTAAAAAAATGAAAATATTGATGATGTGGAGATTTTAAGGAGTTCATGCCCTTAGAAACATTTTTTCTAATGATAAAAAAATTCAACTGGATGAATATTAAAAAAAAACAGCATTTCTTCATATAGGCTTTACCAATTGTCATCGTAATCTGGCCTATGAAAACGCGAAAGAAAAGGAGCTTTCATAAAACTGGACCGAAAGTAAATTGACTGGGAAGCAGTGGCTGATTAGATTTCCAAAACGTTTTCCAACATTATCTCTTCGAAATCCAGAGACTACAAGTATAGGCAGAGGAACAAGTTTTTACCATTATTGTTGACTTATTCTTTAATCCAGTGATGAGAAAGTATCGTTCTTCTCCAGAAAACATCTACAACCTTGATGATACTGGAAATTCTACCGTTCCTACACCAGGGAAAGTTTTCACGCCAAAATCTATTTAAGGCATTCGAGAAAAGTAACATCCGGTCGACGGGGCCCTAATGCGGTGTTCAGACGGGGCGAATATCGCCAGGACACCAAAATATCGCCAGCTAATTGAACCGTGTGAACAGATTGGCGAAAAATCTGAAACGATAAAAATGATAAGCGATATCGCCTCAAGTTGAACGCCTTTCAACTTTTGTATCTGGTGGAACGATTCACGCATGCGCAGATATGCGCGGCGTCCGTATGTTCTGTTTCTTGACAGTTGACAGCACTGCTCTAAATTTATTTCTCCTTAGAATCCAATTCCGCACCCAATATCTGCGTTTTTTTTATTTTTCCTCAATTAGGAGTCTTTTTATATCGTATAAAACAATATTTTCAACTAACTCCAATTACTCCGCGACTTCTACCTCGACGTCCGCCATTTTTAAAACAATCAGCGCACCTGACAGATTGAATGTATGTCGGTGGACTCGTGTGAACACATCAGACGATCAATGGGCGACCGAACGATATTTTTTTTTATGCAAGCGATATCTTCTGGCCTTATATCGCCCCGTCTGAACACCGCATAACGAGACATTTTTTTTCTCCTTTTTGGACTTTCACTAACGTGATAATGATCGCGTCAATCAACGCAGTTGGAAATAGCATACCACTCATGCTAATATTTCCAGGGTTTTATTTTAAAAGAAAAAATCATTATTTTTTTAACTATTTATATATACTATAAATTGTGTACTTTCTTATTAAATTGCTTTATGTATTTTATGTTCATACATGCTAAGGTTCATGCATTACGTTTTTTTTTTGTAATAGCTGAAAAGTATACCTAGCAGATACACACTTTTTATCCGAGTAGAATGACTGTTACAATTTCAACATGTGTGCAAATTGATAAAAAACAATATTTTCAGTAATGAGCTTTTTTACATGTAAGAATTTCCCCAATAACTCAATGCTACCGAGAGTTTATTTCTTTCTCGTGTGACTCAAACGTAAAAAAAAAAACATGTTTACCTACAGATTTTTCTGGTGACATCTGTTCCAGAATCTTTTACGATCGCATGACGTGCACCAACTTACTGTTTCAAACATTTAGTTTCATTTCCGACTGGTTTAAGAAACCTGCACGCTACAAGAGTTTTATTTATACCTACAAACTATAACATAATAGTAAAAAAATCGGTTTGCGATTTTAAATTGTTTATTTATTTTGTTTGCGATTATTTTTACGTACCTATCTACTATGTTTCCTTTTTTTTTTTCAAAACAAAAATTTGTGGAATAAATTTGTGGAGTCACGGTTCAACAAATTTTGATCCAATATGGACGCCGCTAGGAGGGTAAAAGCAAGAAACCTTTTGAATCTTCTTATTCTCGGCCTTGTCAGGCCTCGGCCTTGTCAGGCTCTATACGCGTCTATATTATGTGCCATCCGAACGAGTCTTCCTCTTTTTACAAAACAAATTTTATTTTTATTAATAGTTCGATGATAGAGGATATAAATTAAGATGAAGATATACAAAACATGTGTTCGACCAATAGCCACTTATGGAATTAAGGCACAGGCTGATACTTCCAGAACAAAATCTCGGCTAGAAGATTAATAGTTCCTTATAACAACGATGTTTGATGTTGTATGGGAATATTTTTCTACCAATATCACAAAAGAAGGGGTCAGGTTAAATTTTAATTTGAATAATTACTTTTATTGTTATCAGCATGTTTAGTTGATTTGAATTTATGTAAATGGTTGTTGAAAAAAAGCGTAGGATTGAATAAAAAAAATATAGATCGGATGGAAAAAAAATGTCTTGGGCTTGACAATAATATGAGAAATAAAGTCTTAAAAAAATATTATGTTGAGAAATATAAATAAATACCGATTTCTCTTAAGAGATCTACCGAAGACTAGTGTTACATAATATAGTATATCTTATATATAAAAATGGAGAGCTATTTCCCGATGTCATCGCATCACGCCTAAATGGCTGGACCGATTTCGCTAATTCTTTTTTTGTCGTGTAGGCTTTTATCAGGAGAATTTCCTTTTAGAAGAAAAAAAATACGAAAAATGCATGGAAAATTAGAAAATTAAAGAAAACTCTACGAAGGCAACCTCTTTATTACGTTTTCCTTATAATTTTGATTCCAATTTTGAAATTTTGACAGAAACTGTCAATTGTTAGATAGTTGGTACGATTGACATAATGCGGATGGAATATACATGGTTTAAAACAGACGAATCAGTCAAAATTACATTGGTCAAATAAAAATTAATTCATCATGTTTGTTCAACATGTTTCCCCATATAGACATAGTAGGTACTATGATGATTTTTGGATCTATTTTTTACGCCTTTAAATCATCGATATGGACTAAAAGCAATATTTAGACCATTGGCAACGGTTTATAAGTAGAAAATTTCCTCATACTCAACTCATTTTCTTTTAATTTTGGTATGTACTTAGTGCGTATTCTATTTCCAGTATGTATACTAAGTTTGCCCCTGAGAAGAATTCCAGTGTAGGTAGGTACATATTGTATATCCATAAGATATTGTTCACAGTTCTCGTGTCATCTTCTTGGCGACATTACATTTGTTCGATGTAGCAAAAAACACCCCAAACTATCCGCCCCATGCTTTGTACTCACGTCACGTCATGCCACATTCACTCTAAGATTGTGAGGTAAACCGAATAAAAAATAATATTATACCCCGTACAATCGTAGCTGGGTGCGGGGATTATGAGTGGCTATTCAACGATATATAGATAGCGCCCAAGTAACGTATGTCTGAAAAGTGTAGTTTACTTTTTTAAGTGATAAAAATCAAAAAAAGGTTGAGTTTCAGGCGTGATTTCAGTGATTTTAACTAAAATAAGAAAATTCGTGCCATATTACATAAGAAATTGATCCATTTTTTTATATCATTTTGTAGTCATAATAATTCAGTAATATTTTATCGTGTTTTTACTGTCGTTTGTAAGAATCTGAGAAAAAAAATGGTCATTAAAACAGTATCCTGTAATATATAACGTTAGTTGGGACATTTATGGTGGCGGTGAAATTGATCGAATAGCGAGTCATCCTAGAGAAATTAAAAAAAAAAAAAACATTTTTTTTTTATAAAAAATATTTTATTAATTTTAATCAATTTAAGCTGAACTGTCATTCTACTAAAACGCATTTCTGTTTCATATAACTTTTAGAGGATTCTATGCTTCGGCGGAATTCTAACGGAATCAAACCCTACGTGTGTAAAGTAACGGGTAATGCCACTTCTCATAAACTTTTTGAAAAAAAAAGGAATAAATTGATTGAATCAAATCAGTAAACATTAATTTATGGTTAATTGACCTCATGGTAAATAAATGATTTGACCAACTGAAGAAGCCCATCTATGAATATAGCAGTTTAACTGGCTTACCTTAACTCAAAACAGAGCAGGTTTTCTCAGAAAAAAAAAAACAAGTGATTGAAGATAATATGCGCTGTAACTCATACGAGGATATTATGTAGAGGCACGCTAATGACGGATTCTGGAAGACAAAACTCGCCATATTGAGACCCGAAAAGGGGAGATTTTAACATTTTTAAACAAATATTTAGATGTCATTTAAAAGAATTCTTTTAAAATAAAAATCAGTACCTACCCATTGCCCAACAAAAAAATATTTCGAAGGGTAATATATATTCCAGATTTAAAAAAACCTTCTGAAACTTTTCAGCCTATTAAATTCTTTAATGTCACACCATAGACAAAAGACTCATTGTTTCCGCTGTATTCTTTATGGTCTAATTAAGATATTTTTTCGGAGATACTTTTCTCTAATAAAAATTAATCAAATTGATAAGACTGAGGCCTCATTTATCTATTCTGCTTGAGACAGTTTACCCTTTTATTATTGTCGACCCAACCTTTGTCCTCTGTATGGTACTTGCCATCTTAATAATTACATAACTTCTTTATCTTGAAGAGTTGTGGTAGGAATAATGACAGTAATTAAACATACCAACACCAACAAGTTTCATAACTTCCAACAATTCAAAAAGAATCGTTAACAGTGAAAGAAAGGCCATTCAAAACATTCTGTTGAATAACATAGCTTTCACTGTTAAGAAAATTAAAATGTGTTAGTAAATGAGTGGTTATTTCAGTGTTAAGGTTATAAATAAATACATTAATTTATTTATTGTTAAAAATGACACTTTTAAGCATGACAGTAAAACCTTTGCGCCAAAAACGTGCTAGTAAGTGAAAGGATTGGCTAATGCTTGCTCACACTATTTACATTGGAACGGTAGCCATATTTTTTTTTTCAAATTTTTAAATTTAAAACAGTAATAATTTGTTATTTATTTTTTGGCATAATGGATGCTTAATCTATGATTTTGTCTTTCTTGTTTGATCCACAGTTTGCAAAGGACTGGCACCCATTTAACGATGACACCTATTAATTGTTTTATGCAAAACATTGAAACATAGAAAGAAGCTACAACAAAGTAACAATCTGCAAAGATTTATTAGACGTGAAAAAAATTAGGAGCAAGCGAATGCTATAAACTTCAGGAAAATATTATGTATCTGATTGAGGAACAACTGAAAAGGAAGATATGTGAGTCTGCAGGAATTGAAAAATGGAGTAGAACACCAATAATAAAGTGTTGTGAGTATATTCAAAGAATTGAAACATACAGACTCTTTTTTATAGCATTCTTTGTATAACCAATGACATGAAACCACCCCTCCCCTCCACGTGGAAGATCTACGAAAAAGTGGAAGGAATACTGTATTGCAAAGCGACATCGAATACCACTTTTAAAATAACTGGATAAATAGACCATTCACTTTTTCACATAGACTATTTATAGGCTTTGGGCTATAATCATTGTGGATTGGTTTTGTATAAGATTCGTTATCGGCAATCCGAAGGTTTTGCCATACTGACTTTCTCCCTCGATTCCGATGATCGCGACTTCAATACACTCCAAACGCGCCAACTTTCTTCAAGCATCTTTGTGTCCCTGCCATTAATTTGGTCCTCGTTACCCGATTGGTGACGTTGGACCATTTCATGGGCAATCGGACCATTCTTCTCTAGCCCCCGACCAAACAGAATATGAACCGTCTCTTCAAAAAATCTGCTCTTCTCCATAGAAGCGAAGGATGTGAAACTTGCATTCAATGAATAACGCCAAGTTCACTGCGTATATAATCATTCGTCCTGTTTTCAGATTAACAAAGAGAAGACGTCTCCAGCCCCACATCTCCAAACCACCAACCTCCGTCTTTCTTGAGCCTTCACAGCTTTGGTAATGGAAGACGCTGAACACCAGTGATTGATCAGCCTCATGCTGAATAATTCTCGCATTGTCAATTAACAAATGTTTGGACATACGTAATATTTGAAAGAGTCAATGCACTGCCCATATATAAGTGGACAAGATCCTTTTTTAAAATGACTTTATAACAAAAAAATTAAGACTTACTACACAATGCCTATAAATCACAAACCATAAGTAACACAGATAGAGGTCTAGAATAATATTTCAAGTCCTTGATTTTTTTTTCAAAAGAAAAAAAGCGATGAAATAATAATAGGTACACGGAGTATTTATCAAAAAAAAAAAAAAAAATCAAAGACCCTTTGGTTTCATACAATGTTTTATTCTTTGATAAAAAGACAATCCTTTTATTTCTTATTTGTCTACCTTCAGCAATAATATAATATAATATAGAATTCTTCTTCGCCACTAAAAAAGAATTCTTGTTAATAATTATTTGTTTTTTGTTTAATTTAACACATAAAAACGCTTCTTAAAATGACAAAAGATTTATCAAAGCCATATCAGAGGAACAATCACATAGGCCGCGAAGTAGTAATAGAAATAGGACAAGAACATAATCTAGAATATATTATTCTTAATCGCATCAGATTTTTTTTTTGGAATTTATATAAGTTAGCCCAAAAAAATTATTCATCCATTTTCCATCACACTGTGCCCCGTAAGGGTAGGCAGAGAGAACGGAGCTCTATTGTTTTCTATCCAAGCACACTTTTTCCATCGATATACCGTTTCTCATACAAACTCTCAAATTCCTCATACTTCTGACCTGGCCTTCCTTGATGCCGGAAACGATGCGTTCGATCCACGTCTACTCAATCAGCCACGCTTTCCTACGCCTTTCGTTTTAGTATAATGAATTCTCTATGGTACCTATTTTGTTTGCATCCACTAAACCCAAACCATCTCACAGCCGGTTTCATAAAAAATAAAGGAGACTTTAAGTTTACTTTAAAAAATAACGCGTTTCATAACAACAAAATGTCATTTTTAAACCCGACTTTATGTTAATGTCACGTTATTGGCACTAAAGTCAACTTTAGTGTAGTTCAATCTTTTAACACCGGAGTTCATAGAAAATATTGTGGCGCTTTAACTGTCACAAATGACGAATATTTGTATACGGTGACAATGTGGACAAAAATGACCAAATTAGGGTCGAAAACATGGCAAAACGGGAAGAATATTATTGTTTATTGATTTCATTTACCAATTCAAAAACCATAATAATAAATTAACAACAATAACGACACATTGATGCTTTATTGAGAAACGAAAGTGACTGATTAACAGAAATTCCGCGAAAATATTAGTAAACAACCTATATGTCGTCGGTATACAAGGGAAATCAACTAAGTCCATTTTTGGCAGTTTGGAGTTTTTTGTACCATTTTGTAGGATTTTAAATTCTCTATCGTTTGATGTACCACACAAGCCTATGAACCAATATACTAACGAGTTATTAAGGTTTTTATTTTTAACTATGTCCCAAATTGGACAATCAGTTGCAGGAGAAACGCATTAGTGGACTTAATGCAAATCTCCTGTCTATCATTTGTGTAGCGTTGGACTTAGTTCATTTCACAATACGTAATATGGAGATATTTCTAATGTAAAATGCTATCCAGAAGCAGATTGTGGAAGCCAGCAACAGCTAATGAGTACTATTTTTAAGATATGTCACGTACATAAGTTACTAATGACCTAAGGGACAATTCCAACAAACATAGACACATATCACACGTCGATTTGATCATAAGCTCTTCAGAGAGACGACGTATCAAATGAGTCAGGCATAACACAACCGCATTAACAAGGAAAGATACAGATAACACAAGAAAGTCGAATAAACAAGCATGTAGAAGAGATAAAAATTAATTCCCATATTGAATCAATCAGCAGCAATTTGAAAATTTTAAAAATTTGACAGAAAAGCGTAAAGCCACAACCAAGCTACTAGAAAAGGTGGATAGGACCCTGATATAGCGAAGAAGTTACTGCCAGAACCTCTACAAAAATAATGACCAACATGAATCTCACAGGATTGAATATCTTTTTGATAAAGAACCGGACGAAATTATGGATGAAGTTCGCGAGGGAGTTGCACCCCTGAGGAACAATGCTGTGGGAAAGAATGGAATCGCAGCAGATCTCCAGAGAGAGTATCCGTATGCTGAACAACAGCCTAAAGATAAGGCACACCGGGCAGTGGCTAGATAACTGGATGGAAACAATTGTCCACTCTACAACAAAAGTTTTTTTCAGCAAAATGCGAAAATTTTCACACAATTTCACTGCTGTCTCGCGGAAGGAAGATCATGCAAGACAAAAGATTAGCAACGCACAACAATTGGAAAATAGCAGATGATCAGGCGGAATTTTCGTCTGTTTGAGAACTGGCGAGCGGCAGTCACAATAGGTGGTTAACGAATCAACAACTTTCGCTCTTATTGCGGCAAATATTCTAGAACAGATGGGAATGTTCAGACGAATGAAAGCCGAAAGTGTTAGACTGTTGAGAATCAACCGCGACAAGACCAAAGTGATGTTGATCGACCGCTTGGGAGTGCTAGAAGAGGTTGAGCAGCTACAAGTCCTTATTATTATTTCGTATGGCTTTTGCCACCAACGGGCGGCAACGTCAGAAGATGGAGAAGTACTAAGCTATCTGCTACATATAGGAGACACACACACTACAGAGCAACATCCAGGCTTTCAAGCCATTCAAGAGCATCGGGGGTGGCATTGTGGATATGTTATTCACACTTTTGTGTAGGTACTTGGGCTCTCACATCAACAAACCCGCCTTTTTGCAATATTTTCTTACAATTATGTTAGTTTTTATAAGCCAATAAAAAGATTTATTTATTTAAGTATTTACTTTTGTGGCACCTATGTAGGTACTTACCTACCTAATTTATTTTTCAATATTATTTTTTTATTAAATTAACCTGCATTTATAATTAAAAATCTAGTCTTCATTGGTTTTCCCTTCAGTAATCATTACTTTTCTGTGAATAAATAAAAAAAATAATTAATTTAAAATAAAATATTTGAATTTAAGTATCCGAAATGAGCCTTTAACTCCAAACACAAAGTATTATTATTCCAAAAAACAAAGCATTATGTACATGAGAAATACACCAACTCCTTATTTTATCAACTAAGTCCACCCATCAAGTTTACAAGAACAAATTTTTCACCAGGTGAATTGCACCAATTACATCTCAACAGGAGAAAACAACTAACTCCATCTCTTTTTTTAATTTTTCATTATTTTGGGTTAATAGATTAGAATTTTAAAGGTTTATTATCTTTTAATTTTTTAGTATATAGATTGATCTTTGTTTTGTAAAAAAAATTAGCGATTTATTTTTTTTCGTTTGGATTCTAGAAGGAAAACAAAAACACCAAAACTTGTTTGTCGATTATCTCGGAATGGTGTTTTTGGACTTAGTTGATTTCCCTTGTATACCGACGATGTTTTCCATAGATTTTCGTGAAATTCCGTGATTTTTTTTTATGAAACGCTTCTACCTAAAGGATACTTTAGAATTTAAAGGTTCCTTTAGCTAAAGAGTTCTTTAGTCGCTTTTTTTGAAACCGGCCGTCAACTTATTAATTTTCATCTTTGTCACGACACTGACTTTAATACCACATTGCTTCCTAATATTCTAATTCCTTTCCATATCCCAAAGATTCTTTCCGTATATTCTTTTTAAAGCTCTCATCTCTATATTTTCATTACCTTCATTCTCCACCCAAAAAGTGTAATAACACTAAAGTCAACGTAATTTTTTTTATTAGTTATTCTGTTAACCGTAGCGGAGGAGAATCTTAAAAACCAAAACATGATAAAAATCTGTTCAGCTGATCTCTAGTTATAATAATTAGTGTTCGAACTAACCTGACATTCTTTTTTTTCGTTTAGAAGACAATAATATGTTATGATAACATGATATGTAAGGAATAACTAGGAATATATACCTACTTACCATGGGAATATGTTATTTATACCTAGAACTACCTAATCAAATAAGGAAACCTTCATAATAATTGGAAACTACTTTCTCGGTTGAAGCGTTTCTCAATTCTAATTTCCTTCTCTATTAGATTTACCAATAATAGACGGGAACGGATCCATTGTAGCCCGTGCCGGCTGCCAAACAATGCAGAGTCAATACGATACCCTCATCTCCAATTTAAATATTTGATGAACTATGATTAATTGGCTCTAATATTCCTTGAGCAAACAGACCTCCCCGCCGTTATTGCCAATTATAATGTCCATATTATTATAAATGTCGTATCAATAAATAATGAATTCGGTCAACAAGATTAATGGAATTTATATCTATTGCAACGTTTTGGATACTAATTATAATATAGACTCTCGTTACTAGTTTGCTATCCTAGGTTCATATTATTATCTATATACTATAGCTAACCTGCCCGTCGAACTTCGACATAACCCAGAATAAAAAAAATATTTTGACTTATTACATGAATTAAATACAGTTTTTATGACATAAAAACATAATTAAATTTAGCTTATAATTTATTTCATTATGGTATGTAATAATTATTGTTGATTCGGATCCAAACTCCCTTAAGACCCCACTTAGGGGCATAGGGAGGCAACAAGAGCTCTCCATTGCGCTCGATCCTGCGCAATGTTTATGACCTCCTCCCACACCATGTCCATGTCCCTCAGCTCTGCTTCGAAGGAGCGGAACACAGTGTGAGAGGGTCTTCCTCGTCTTCGGGACCCTGATGGGAGGAAGAACAGCGCTCTCCTCGGCCAACTGTCATTCGGCATCCTTAACACATGTCCCAGCCAAGTCCATCTCCTCCCCACAATGGTAGAGGTGATGGGCTCACGCTGGGTGCGCCGGCGTATAGCGTCGTTCGTGATGCGGTGGTACCATCTTACGCCCAGAATTCTCCTTAGGCACTTCATCTCAAAGGCTGAGACTTTTTGTGCCTGGGCCTTGGTCAGGTGCCAGGACTCACACCCATACAAGAGAATGGGCAACACACACGCATCAAACAGTTTACATTTCGTCTCGACACTAAACGCCGACGCTTTCCAAATCTTGGTCATGTTGTTAAAGGCGCCACTCGCCATACCGATACGTATCGGGAGCTCAGCCCCGAGGTCACCAGAGGTGGTAATGGTTGCTCCCAGGTACTTAAATTTATCCACCCGGAAGACCTGGTGACCATCGATGGTTATCGGTAGCTGTTTATCGGGGCAGGCATTATTCGCCATGAGCTCCGTCTTACGGGCATTGACTCGACTCGAAGTACTTTCGTACTTTCTTCCATATGACTAAAAAAATAAATCAACCAATACAAAATTTGGAAGACATTTTTGTTTATCGATAGGATTAACGTACCTCCGAATAACGAAAGAATGGATACTGTCAAAGCTACAAAATGAGATTTATAACTTAGAAATAAAAGCGTTGTTTAAAACAATGTTAAAAGAAGTTTCATTCTGAAAGCTCACGAAGAATGGTCTGTCATTGAAAAATGCCCTGTCCAAATTGTAAGGAATGCAATCTTTTGTTGAGATTCAACTCGAATTGCAAATCACGTGACTTTGAAGCTGAAGATAAAGTATCTACTTATCCCGTTTTGTGTCATTTGGGGACAGATTTTATCGTATTTGAAAGATAAAAATTAAATGTCGTCTGGTTTTCAAGGAGTCATAGCATCGTCCCATATCATTTGCTTAGTTCTTGTGCTTGTCATTATTCGATGCCCCTCTATACGCCCGAAAGATAACAGGAAGCGTGTAATAGCTAAGAATGTATGATTTGTAATTTTTACTCACAGCGCAATAATACTTAAGTAACTTTTCCACCAAACGAACCTAGGGCCAGAGGCATATTATATGACATCAGCCGACATAACTCGGCGCATAGGTTGACATCAACCGCTGCAAAAATGGAAACTGTAATGCCGGCTAATGAATGTCAAATTGAAAATAATTAATATATTATAAATGTGCAACAAACAAATTAATGGCTATCCCGATCGTTTCTCTTTCCTACAAGCAGGTTTCGCCTTTTCGCGCGTTGATATAATAATCTATATGTACAATATGTACATACATAAGTATTCAATAATTTTAGGGTGGTCCTTTGTACATGGCGTCGTAAGGTATCGTTTTGCGCGTAAAGTACCTAGCTATATACATATGTGTGTGTGTTCGAATTGCTCTCGTTCTTCGCACGTATACCGACACGTTAACGTTTCGACGCCGTGTCCGAAGGGCCAAACTATACAGACAATCAAATGCGTATGCAGAGATGAACAAAAGAAAAATCCAGGATCTTAATAAAATATTTGGCCGTATTTCAAAGGCAAAAATTATAATATGGGTAATATTAATATTTATATTAGTTTGAAACAAAATGACGTCACAAATTATACATACATCAGTGGCGCTACAACCCTGTGTGGGTCTTGGCATCCTCCAAAAGATTTCTCCATGCCACCCTGTCTTCTGCCATGCTTCAACCCCAGCAATCTGAGGTCTCTCTCCGCACCGTCCAGCCATCTCAGTCTGGGTCTTCCAATGCTCCTCCTTCCAGCGGGTCTCCCACAGAAAACTTCCTTGAACGGAAAATACTTTACGAAGAATCTGCGGACAAGTCAGAGATGGACAACACTGGCGCCTTCAGTTTAACCGCGAACTTAATGAGTTGTATGATGATATTAAAGCCGCAAAATTCATAAAGCTTAGGCGACTCCGCTGACTGGGCCATTTTCAAAGATCGAGCGAAACATCCGTCCTCAAGGAAGTCACAAAATATGACATAATATTATTATGTTAAAATACAGCGCAGTGAAGTAAACTTTGCTTTGAAAATACGGCATTCCAACACTAATTTGAAAGTGCAATACAGTTTTTAGTTTGAATATTAACTGAATAACGGGTTAATCGACGCATACTTATTGTCATCTTTGAATAGAATCATAATTTTGCTACCCCCTACTATGAAAAAACATACTTTGTAATTGTGATTATTTTGATGTGTTCTAGAAGTAGTTGGAGTATTCCGCCCTTTGTAGCTGCTTGACTCAAGTGAGCTATTTTTACTCTATTCATAAGCCTTGTAAATGAAGTACAAAGCGCTACATTGAGACGTGTTCTTTGATCTCGTATTCAATATGGAAGGCTCACCGTAACAGCATCCCTTAAAATAGAATATTTCTTAACAACTGAACTATACTAAACAAATTATAATACCTATAACGAAACAAAAAAAAATACCTGGAAATGAATTTCTTTGCAGGCAAAATAAAAATGAAGTGTCTTTTATAATAGTTCTATTACAAAACTTTCCCAACCCCCTAAGTACATCCATTAAATTTTTGATACATTAGTCAAAAGGACGATCAAAAATGTTAGTAGGTAATAAAGAATTGTATGCATTGTACAACTTTAAACACTAAAAATAAAGATTTAGAAAGTCATTAAATGTACCTAAAACATATTTGTCACAAAAAAAATAATTTACATACAAATAAATCAGCTGTACTACTAATAAACGTGTCTTGCAAGGGTTGCCAGGTTTTTTTTCAAAAAGGTCATTTTTAAAATTTGGTATCCGGAAAGTAGAAATTTCCCCTAAAAAAAAGGTCATTTTCAAAATTTGCTATCTGGAAAGTTGAAATTTCTTCTCATTCTCGAGATTTGCTGCCCGGGGAGTTGCAAATTCACTAGGAAAAATGAAAATTATTCCCGAAAGTAAAAATGCCGAACACTCCATAGTTCGGTATTTTTTTCATACCGAACATGGAGCAAAACCGAACACCTGGCAACCCTGATCTCCACTCAGGGGCCTAGGTGAGCGACAAGAGCTCTCCATTACGTTCGATCTTGCGCAATGCTTATCTATATATTAGGTTATACGTGAAGGAAAAACTTTGTGACTATTTTTACGAAAATTTCGCGGAGGGAGGAGTATGAAATATCGCACACTTATATAGAGAAGGAGTGGTGAATGCTAATATGTTTTTTTTAATTATGAATATAAAGGTTCAATCAATAAAAAAACATTACAAACACTACTGATTTTATGTGTTTGATAATCACACACACTTCCACAGGCTACTTATAAAAACAGCGATTTCATAGAAACAAATGTAAAATATAAAGCGCCTCATAAAGAAGGCGGTATATTCAAATGGAAGGTGGAGCTGGAATGGGGGGATATATTATGTCAATTGAGAATAGATTAATATTGTTTGTCTTTGATAATGATAGAAAAAACTTTATACATATCGACACTTTAAATTTGACGTATCCATGTCGTTGTTCTTGAAAGAATATAGAACTTTAATAATTTAAATAAGTTATGGTCGAATTTGAGAGCACTGGTCGACCACTAGTAAGAACAGATGTGTAAATTTAGATTTCAATACACTTTCTTAATACAGAAACAAAATACCTACATCTTACACAAAAGCATCATTTTAAGAGTATAAATTCGAATGTATATTTTCTGTTATTTTTTTCATTACAAATATTCATAATATTTACATAGAAAATATTTCTATTCCAAAACCGGAAATAGGAAGCCCGGATCTGACAAATGGATTCGTAGAAAATTGCTTTGAATAAAAAAGCTGTATGAAATTCTATTCAATTGTAGGTACTTGAATGTTATTCAAAAATAATAAAACAATAATTGTCATGAAAACTTTTATAAACAATAGGAAACGGCACACTCATGATTCATGTTAACTGTTAATAACGTTTTTTATATGAATTTTTTTCTTCTTTTTTCAGATGAATTTTATTGTTTGAAATCGAGAAAAGCCTTTTGGTAAATGAACTTTTTAATATACAAATGTGTAGATTTTACTACTTTTATAATATTCTATGGAACTTAATGCCTGAGGCATTTTTGTTTGTCGACCATGTAATCTGAGACAGGTCAACCTCGGGATGAAAAATCGAGTGAAAAAGACATAAAATTCTGATTCAACCTTATCAATTTTTTGTTTCTTTTTACATAATTACATTAGATAGGTTAAATCATTATGCATTGATTAAAAAGTTAATATTAAAAAAATCTAGGCTCTCCCAAAGTCTAGACAAATACACTTTTGAAATCTTTCACACAAAGAATATATTTGTTCCATGATCCTATTAAGGCCGCGTACTCACTTGGTCCGCGTACTCATCAATATTATCATGAATCATCAAGTGAGTATACGTGATTCGCAAACACAACGTAAGGGAACGCTTGCGTTTTTTTATGATGGCCTTAGATTGTGCATAATCTTACAATATAATTATTATCTTTGCCACTGTCTCACTGATGTTATTAACATCGCGACTTAAGAGAAATTTTGTTCTTATAATCTGGTTGAGGTTTTGATGTGAGTACCCGAGTTTACCACAAGATGAAGCCACTCGTAATTAAAGAAAAATTTTATTCTATTAATTTTGACTCGCATGCGAATTCAGCAATTCGAAAGCAAAGTTTGCAAGAAAATGTCAAAAATAGGCGCCACGGGCGCTTTTCAAAAATTAGTAATAATATCAAACTAATAGTGTGTCTTCTTGTAGAATGAGTAATATTATGTTAATGTCTCGTTTATAAATCAAGGGTTTAAATATAAAGGGGGATGGTAGGGAGTTCTTTTGTTTATAAATTTCAGACACAAAGGTCTTAAAACCACTCTTTATGTTGTTATTTTCGGTATAAGTGTCCCCAATTCATTGATGGGAAACCATGGCGTATCGAAATTGATTCACTGGATGACACAATTGCGCATTCGAATACTTACAAATTATTGAGCGCTTTGAACCATGTCAACATTTTGAACTCAATTGCACTTACATAATATACCTAAGTTTAAGCACTGGTTATAACCAATACCAGAAATATGTCTTAATCCACCTGAATTTTTAAATTAAAATAAATTATAATGTAAAAATCAGTAAGAAATTTAGCTACTTTGAGTTTTTCTTTTCAATTTTCTAATGATCCGTAAAACTTTCTTAATTTTTTTTTCTTTCGTAATACAACTATATCTTTATAAAAATACAACTCCCTTATCCTGGCAATAGCAAATACAACAAAATATGTATTAAAATGTGTCCAGCCGTTCAAAATGATCATGGAAAATAGGGCTCCATTTTTATATAGGTAGGTATAGGGTTTCGGTATTCTGGAAAGGGTGGATTGATTTAAATGATGTTTTGTGTGGGAAACTGACTTGATTCGGAAATATATTCACAATTTGGTTGGATAGTGAAATGGTTTGGAGTTAGGGTAAAATGGGAGAGATGCCATATGAGAAAAGAAGCTAAATATTCTATATTATATAATAATTTTATGGAGGAAACTCAATATTATGGGTAAGTATTTTTTTTTCAAAAAAAGTTTGAACGTAGATGTTGTCAAGTATCTTACTTTTACTTAACAGCACTATTGTAATTAAATGTGATTTTTTTTTTCATTTTAACGATTAAATTTCAAAATAATTTATAATCTGATATTTGAAAATAATGGCAGAATTGAATAACTCATTAATTCAAAAGTCCAAAGTTATGTTTTATCGGAAAACCATTTTTTCTTTATCCCAAATCCAACGCAAGAATATACAAAAATTTAATGGTTATATGAAAATATTTATCTTCTTTGCCAATTTTTTTTTTTTTTATAAAAATGAATCTGTGCTCACTCAAAGTAAACACTTATACACTCATTGACTCTTTCACAGTAAGCTACTTAAAGTTTGTGTCGTGAAAGAGGAAGATGGTCGGGACCTGGGATCGAACCCGCACGAAAGAGGACCGAGAGGCGAAAACCGGCGTCGTAACCGCTAGACCACCAATCACTTAAAACAAGTGCATGGTAAACAAAAGATTGTCTACCCCTGCCCCAACTGGACCTTACTACCCTTGATCCCTCTGAAACGGATAAATCCTAGGACCAAACTACCAACACAGGCTATTTGTATGAAATATAGTCATCCGTATTCAGGATCCTACGACAATAAACAATCTAAGGCGGGGTGTTTTTAAGTATCCTGTAAGTCCATTAAAATATTTTATCGGTAATAAGGTACTTACCTTCATATTATTGTAGTAAGCTATGGTATATTACACTATTTACATTTTTGGTGAGAGTTCGTTGTATAGAATATAGTAGATATTATGGCATATAAATATCATTCATTAGGTATGCAGTCATAACATCGATATAATATTTTGGTAACATTTCTTAAAGTTATACTAGTGGTCGACCAGTGCTCGAAAATCGACCATAACTTATTTAGATTATAAGTTTGAACGTTGAGATTCCTTTGTCAAAGAATGAGCGAGCGCTATTTCACAATTTTCTTTCAAAAATAATGACGGGTATTGGATAGGTCAAATTTGAAATGTTGATAATAATATGTTCAAAGTTTTTACTATGGTTGTTAACAAAACATATGTGTCAAATACATCGAAATATGTGTGAGTATGAAATACATGACATTACAGTAGTGTTTTTTTTTTTATTGATTTTATATATTTTTATTCATAATTTTAGCAAATTATTAGCATTCGAAACCCCTTCTCTATATAAACTATAAGTAGTGTGCAAAATTTCATACTCCTCTGTCCGCGTAATTTTCGTTAAAAAGGTCACAAAGTTTTTCCTTCACGTATTAATATATCTATACTATTATTATAAAGAGGAAAGTTTTGATTGATTGTTTGTTTGGCGGGAATAGGCTCCGAAACTACTGAACCGATTTGAAAAATTCTTTCACTGTTGGGAAGCTACACTCTCCCCGTTGAACATAGGCTATATTTTATTTTCATATAGCCTTTGATCCTTACTAAAACTCCAATAAGGTGCAAAAATTACCTAAAATATTCTTTACATCGCGTACGCTGCGAAAACTATTGAAGATAGAGTAAAATAATGTACTACAACTTTGTAGAAGACATAATTATCTACAAAAAGTGTCGCGACAGCATACGTCTAACTATTATAATAATGCCACAATAAGTGTTGATTTATTAAAAAAAATAAATTGAAATGTGGCAGAGATATAGGCGTCACTGGGGTACGAGCCGGACGGGAGGGGACCATTGGAATGCTACATTATTCTAGATTAACATAGCCTATAGAATATTTTGATAAAGTTAGGGATCTATAAAGATCATAAGAAAACTGAATTATTTTTTTAAATACCTATGTACCTACCCGTGCGAAGCAGGAACAGACTGCTAGTAGAAGATAAAAAGGACAGACATATAGAACCAACTAGTTGATACAATACTAAAATCAAAAAGTGATAGATTTTTAAGATCGTTTTTTCTTTTGAACCACAACGTGCTTATGACTATCTTTTTCTGCTGTATTAAAAGTTGGATTAGTGTAATCACTTTACGTAAACAACGTTCGCCGTTTTTTGTGGTCAAAATCGTCGAAATTTATATGTATATTATACCTACCTTTATCTAGAGAATCTGTGATGTTTATTTTGTCTATAAAGTACCTATTCATTCTAACTTTGTAGAAACGAAAAAGATTAAAGATGTACGGTTTTAATGTCGTGATTTTACTCAAAAATAAGTTTTTTCATCTTCTTAAATAGGAGCACTGTACTTTACTGTAAAACAAAACTACTTTTATCTATTCAAGTAAGGGGTCTATTTTCTTTCATTTGATAACCAGAAATTTTATTTGATATCCTTGTTGTTGCTAGGTAAATAAATAAAATGAACTTGGTTTATGGAACAGAAAGAAAGTTCAAATTAAATTTCAGTGGAAAATATTTCAGAGGAAACAATTTCAGGGTATATTTTTTTTTTAATTTTCTTTAAAAAATCTATTTTTTTCCAATAGCTGGGCTTATTTTTTTGTTTTTTCCTGACATATCATGAGTATGTAATTTTATTGCTCCAAAATGAACTTTTGAATTTAAGCAACCAAAAATCAAACCGTTTTTGCTGTGGCAAGATATTTACCGATGTCAATCGGATTCCGTACTAACTACGTTCAATTGACTAAATTTTCAGATATTTTTATTAGTCTGCATAGTTGCAGCCCCTAAAAATGGATGCAAGCAAATAAAAATAGTACCTAAAATATTTCAGTAACTATAGCTTTCCCGACACACGTTGTGCAATACTCCTTACTATGAATAATGATTTCAAATTTGTAATTGATACAAAAATACGTTTAAAATAAATATGTTTTAATGTTAAAAAACTATTTCTGAAAGCTCGAAAAACTTCCATCAAAGATCGGCGTACTAAACTATAATTTTGTTAATAGAATTTTTCATTTATGGTGTTGGCGTTGCAGTAAATCCGTTCCATACTAACATTAATATTATATTTTATATTATTTCTTATGCCTTTCAACTTTTCAATACATAGTAATCATTATGTTATCCGGAGTGGAGAAGAATCCAATAAATGAAACATTAAAAAATCTGTTCAGCCGATCACGAGTTATAAATGTTCGCACTAAGCGGACTTTCCTTTATCCTTCCATTTATCCTTTCGACCATAGCTACTTGGCGGAACATACTTCGAACTTATTTGAAAGTCTACTAGCCTGAAGAAGAAGACGTTCTGTCTTCGAAAACCGGTAAGTCGAATAAAATATTTTCTGGAAAAAACAAAATATTTTGTTTCTTTCAAATAAGACTTTCTTTTATACCTAGTATAAGATGATATTTTTCAGCCTTCATTCATCTTCCGCAGACGTAGATTGCCGTCTGATATTTTTATCATGTCTATATTTGCTTTCTGATTTTTTATTCATCCACCCACTCGGCGTCATTCTTCAAGGGTAATCTTCTATTTCTGCGATATCTCACGATGACATCCATATCGCATATTAACTTTATAAGAAGGCAACATCGTTTCGTACTCTGCTTAAGATGGAACCATTGTTTTAAGAAACTATTTATTGTTTTCTTTGATATTGAGAATTTGACAGATTGAATTACTTATGATGTCGAAATATTGAAAACTGTATTCTAATATAGGAAAGTACTTACTGCTGTGGATTATTTTTATTTTTCGACTTTTTTAATGGCTATGCGTCGTGTATCTTACCATAATAATTCGGTGAAATTTGGTTTTGATGGACGTCTGTTCTTTCAATGTGATTTATTTTCTACGACACCGCCATCTGTTGTTTTTTTTTAAGTTACGCAACTATAGAGGAATTTATTGTTTTTGTTACAAACTTACGACCCGTCGAACTTCATCCCGCATCTGAATCAACAATAATTATTACTTACATAATGAAATAAATTATTAACTAAATTTACTTCAGTTTTTATGACATAAACTGTATTTAATTCATGTAATAAGTCAAAATTATTTTTTTATTCTAGGTGAGGTCGAAGTTCGACGGGTGGGTCAGCTAGTGAACTATTAAACAACTGACAGTTTATGTCAAACGACAATTTGATATCAAAATAAGATTAATTCACTTTTCGCGTTTCAATTTATAAAAAAAACCTGCTTAAATGTTAACAAATTAGAAAAATCCTTCAAAAATCTGCGTACCAATATTTTTAATGGCAATTGTAGGTACCCATATAAATAAACATTGTGTTTCCATAGAATTGTCACAAATGGCGTTATTGTGAGGAAATTCGTCCCATACGAATTTTATATTATTTGATATGCATTTTTCGTTTTTTTTTTTAATTGTTATGTTATCCGGAGCGGAGAAGAATCCAGTAGGTAAACCAAAAATGATAAAAATCTGTTCAGGCGATCTCGAGCTATAAGTGTTCGCACTAACCCGACTTTCTTTTTTATTATAGATGATAGAAATAAACATTGCTTATCTGTTCTTATTATGTAACACAATACGCTCATAGTATTACATTTTCGTTATCATTCATACCTTATTCGAGTGTCCCTATTCTCACCTTCATAAAATACGTAAAGAATGGAATCCCACTTTCATTTATGAAAAAACAAAGGAATACGTTGCATAGTGTAACGATAACAAAACCAACTACTTGCTATTTTGTCAACACAATGTCCAGAGTGGACATCACTACTACACCTCTTTTGCTTTGTGACATCACCATACTCTATACCTGAAGAGAGTGACCAAAAAAGTATATGAATTGAAACTTTTTGAGCAAATAAAGGTGGGTCACATATATTCATCACACATCTATTATTGCCACCTGACAGACAAGCATTTATAATGCACACTCACTCTATGAGAGTGATCTGTACCTAAATACAGATTTGACTGTGGGGTTATGATTTGTTTGTGGACTGTACGTGTTTGAGTTGGTGGTTGTGCTGTTGTTCGTGTTTTTATGTTCCTTTGAATATTATTCTTTTTTATGAACTGTTAAGATGTTTGCCCTAGTAAAGGCTTGGTCTATTTGGGCAGCATTTCCATTTGTTTTCTGTTATCACTGTAATATTGTGTATGAATAAAATAATAATAAATAAATAAATACTAATATTATATAAAGAGGAAAGATTTGGTTGTTTGTTTGCATTGAATAGGCTCCGAAACTTCTGAACCGATTTAAAAAATTCTTTCACTTTTGGAAAGAAACACTATTCCCGTATAATATAGGCTGTATTAAATTTTCCAAAAAAATCGTGACACTTACTAAAACTCTAATAATGTAACCCAAAGTGTAAAAAAAAATTACCTAAAATATTCTTTACATCGCGTGCGCTGTGAAAACTATAGATCATAGAATAAAATAATGTACAACGACTTTGTAGAAGACATTACTATTTACAAAAAGTGTCGCGACAGTTATATCGTTGACAGTTTCATATTATATCTGTCAATCAAATTCAGCACAGTAAAGACGGGCAACAATCAAATATTTATACATACATATTTGGGATACGAAATAGACTATTTTTCTACTCAAACACATCGTAAATGTTCTGACACTTCACAAAAGGCCAAGAAAAGCCACAAAAAATAATGGACAAGGTTACAGAATATAAGAAACTAGCTGACCCTATAGGCTTTGTCCTGTCTTAATACATGAATATTGAATTAAAATTATGGGTTATATTATACAAAACTTTTTTTTTTTACAAACGACCATTTTTGTGTTTATTTTCTTTAAAACAGAATAGGATCACACAAAATTTTTTTAAAACAAAACCCAATGATAGAAGAATAGAACAAGCAGATTATTTACAAGAGTTCACTTCAACCTACACCTTATTAAATATAGGTGTATCAAACAAAATTTTGATAGTCACAACAATTTAACCAATTTTTTTTAAAAGTACAAAAAATAAGAAAAATCTAATAAATATCAATTAAGGTGTTCTTGTTTATTAAAAAGAGTTGTTAAGAAAATAAAATAAAAATGTGTTCGATTAACATTACAGTACATAATCATTATTTTTCAATTAGGTACTGAAAAAAGGTACGTGTTTGAGACCTAAATAAACTAAATATTCAAATAAGTACAACGTTAGCAGTGTATGACAATAATTCCAACCGATGCATCTGTTTTGAGCGAAATTTGCAACGCGCAACAACTGACAGTAGTTTAAATATCAATATAAACTACAGTACCTACTAAGGAGTTACCAAAGTTTAGGTTTTTTTAAACTTTAGTATGTTCTACGCAACATCCTTAATTTTTCCTTCGCAATAACCCTTCAGAAGTTAATAATAATAATATTGTTTGTTGGGTGAGTACTGAGTACCTACCCGCTGCATCTATAAAGGTTAATAATTATTGTCACCAACTTCTAAATACTGTATTCGGAACTACGAGTATTATGATATCTGATTCATGTTGCATAATTTTCGAGTTTTACTTTTTGGATATTATTGATGTATTTTTTTATTTCTTTATTCTTGTGATTGTTTATTTGGTAACATGCACGGCAATTAATTTTAATTAGGAAGATACGTAGAAATTATGTTATTGGCATAGATCACTCTCTCGAGAGTGGATTGCCGCGTTGAAAGAAAGAAGAAGAAGAACCCTTCAGAAAATCACAACACACAAAGAATAAGCGGTATTAATACTTAATTGGTCCAGGCGCTCATGCGTGATGCCGTGACTAAGAGGAATTGGGTTCACTTTTATATATAAAGATAACCATATTGGCTCTTTTCTCATAAAGGTTAAACCTTGAATGTTTTATTATGAAAAAGGCTTTAAGTTTAGTTGGATATCTCGAGAGTTTGGAAAAGGTCCGTCTGCCTAGATCGAAATTGGCTCCTGAAAAAGTTTTTCTTATACTCATTTCTGTTTTACAAAGAATCCCAATATGACTACCTGCTTATTAAAGGGGAAACATTCTTTCAGAGTTAGGGAAGAAAATTCCGAATGAAAATCTATAGAATATCATTGAAGAAACGTCATAATAATATGTTTAAATCCTTTCAACAAAATTCCCATGCTAAGTGTGTACTTGATATTACGAGTATAACATACCTACTTTGTTGTAGCTACATCAAATAAGCGAATGTTTTCGTGGGATTCTTTATAATTTTCCAATATTTATTTAATAAAATTTTGTATGTAATTTTTTGATTCTATCTACATAATATTATGTCTTATTTGTAGGAGCCCCACAGTATGTTACCCCACTTAGAACATATGTAGGAAGGCAACAAAATCTCTTCACTGAGCTCAACCTTGTACAGTTTCACTGCAGTTTGATTAATCAATTTGAGGCTTTGCGTGATATTTTTTTTTGGTTAATTTAAGAAGTAAAGCGTGGAGTTTATTAGAGACGATTGAGGTTCAATTTAAACTAGTGGTCGGCCAGTGCTTGAGATTCGACCATAACTTATTTAAAAAGTTTGAACATTATTAAGGTTCCATTGTCAAAGACTGAGCGAGCGCTAGTTCAAAATTTTCATTCAAAAACAAAATACAGACGTAACGATTTATCTTTACGATTTGACCGATAATCGCTCATTTTTCAATTGTTTTCTTCGCTAAGATTTGAAAAATGAACGATTAACGGTCAAATCTTAAAGATAAATCGTTACATGTGTGCCCAGCTATTGACATGGATATTGGATACGTCAAAATTGAAATGTTGATATGTAGGCAAACAATATTCATCTTTTCTCATTTGAAAACATATAAAACATGTTTGCCCCTGTGTCAATGTTAAATAAATCGAAGTGTGTGCGAGTATAAAATACATAACATTACAGTAGTGTTTGTAATGTTTTTTTTTTAATTGATTTAATATATTTTTATGCATAATATAAAAGAAAATATTAGCTTTTCCCACTACTTCCATATCTTACTCTATAAAAATCTAGCCGTTTTCTTTGTTACCTAACTCCTCCTTTATTACTGGACGGATTTCGATGAAAAAAATTGGAGATGTCGAGGGTTACCCAAGGATGGCTTAGATGAAAACAGGGGCTTTCTAGATACTACATTTCTGTTTTAATTAATGTTTTTAGTTTTTGCGTTTTTTGCTCCCATTTCAACTTTTATATGACAAAAAAAGATCGAGTAAAACAACTACGTTCGTAAAAAGGGTGATTTTATTTCTAAAGAGCGTACATAAGACCTAAGAATCGTTTGTGTTTTTTTTTAAACGTCATAAAATTGTCGTTCGCGATCTCAATGAGAATCACGGGGCCACTACAGACGCTGCCAACTGACTAAGAAACACGCAACTGAATTTGTAACCGCCAGACCAAACTTGCCATATCATGCATTAAAAATATATGTAAGAAGAAATTCAATTTACATTTTGTATTACCCTACCTGCCCCGGTGATATTGACAACCCTAAACAAATTGTAAAATTTTGACTTGGTATGGAACAGAATATGGAAGGCGTCGGCGTTTAGTGTCAAGACGAAATGTAAACTGTTTGATGCGTGTGTGTTGCCCATTCTCCTGTATGGGTGTGAGTCCTGGCACCTGACCAAAGCCCAGGCACAAAAAGTATCTGCATTCGAAACAAAGTGCCTCAGAAGAATTTTGGGTATAATAAGATGGTACCACCGCATCACGAACGACGCTATACGCCGGCGCACCCAGCGTGAGCCCATCACTTCTACTATTATGTGGAGGACATGGACTTGGCTGGGACATGTGTTAAGGATGCCGAATGACAGATGGCCGAGGAGAGCGCTGTTCTTCCTCCCATCAGGGTCCCGAGGACAAGGAAGACCCTCTCATACTGTGTTCTGCTCCTTCGAAGCAGAGCTGATGAATCTGGACATGGTCATAAACATTGCGCAAGATCGAGCGCAATGGAGAGCTCTTGTTGCCTCCTTATGCCCCTAAGTGGGGTCTTAAGGGAGCTTGGATTGGATTGGATGGAACAGAAAATTAGATTAATATTATATTATCTGATTGCAACTTTAAAGCATGTGAAATAGACTTGTTTTCAGTGACAACCTGTACTTCTGAATGTAAGGGCGTGGAAAATAACTTATACATTTGAATTGGCGTGATCATGTACATTGTACCTACTAGGTACATATTATTTCACTGTACGACTAGCTGGCCCAACATACTGAACGTTGTCCTGTCTTTAGATAGAATGAATTTCTATAATGATAAATTGGTTAATTACCTAGCTATTTGACAGCTGATATCAAACGCCAATTGAAATTCAAAAAAAGAAGAGTTAAATTAAGAAGGCTGTTTTGGTTTCTCTATATTTTTTTCTTTCATAATAACCTTCTCCTGACAATAATAATTGCAAACACCGTAAAGGGTAAATAAGGTAGTTATTGAAACAAAATCTCTTTTAAGAAGCCGGTTTTATAATACATCGACAAATTCGAAGTGAAATCACGTGGCACCAGCAAATTAGAGCACACCACAAAAATAACTTACCCCAAATAAATCTTAAAACTAATTTATCAAAATATTAAAGGGTAGGTACATAAATTATTGAAAATAATCCCTAGATTATCTTTATTAGATCCTCCATCAGCCTCCATGCTCACACCCTTGTAATATCAATTTAATTTAACTGTTCGAAAGACCCATTGAAAACGGCTTTGGATCATTTCATAAAGATTTTGAATTTTTGATATATTCATTTTTAATTTTAAGTACGTAGGTACCTACTTACATCGATACTTTTCGAATTTGGGTCTTAAAAGAAATGAGTGAATTTGAAACTCACCAAAATATGTTTGAAAGTTAAAACTATTTTCCGAAAGCTCGAAAAAAAATTCTATCAAAAATCTAGGTACGTACCGATGTTTTGAAACTCAATGGTTGTCACGTAAAACCATAATTTTGTTAATATATAATTTTCATAGATGGCGTTGGTGTCGCAGGAAAGCCGTTCCATACAACCTTTAATATTATCCAATCCAATCCAAACTCCCTTAAGACCCCACTTAGGGGCATAGGGAGGCAACAAGAGCTCTCCACTGCGCTACGTTAATGACGTTTAATATTATATTTTATATTATTTCTTATGCATTTTTCAACATTTTGATAGTTTACCTATTTGTCATCCGGAGCGGAGAATATTCCAATAAATCAAACATCGGAAGAATCTGTTCAGCCGATCTCGAGTTATAAGTTTTTGCACTAACCCGACTTTCTTTTATATCTATAGATTACATAATATACTATATAGGCCTCTCTATCTCGGACAGTTCTTAAAATTCTAGGGATCTTTGTTCAAATAATTCCATGCATCGGCGCATTTAATGTTTAACCATTTAATCATTCGTCGCACTCCCAAATAAATGTTTATTACTTTTAACTAATTTATTTTATAAGTCGCACCTCCATACAAAGATAATGTTCGTTTGAATTAAAATTGTATTAAAGTTAGTAATGTTTTTGTAAATTAGATTGATAATTATTCATTATTCGGAGAGCTACTAGTAATTAAAACTAAAAGCTTGCATGCGTATTATCAGTGAATCTAGTCACCATCAAAGTGTGAACATTCATTATAATTTAGATACTAAATAATGTAATTGTATCATTAAGGGTAATTTTAGATGTATCGTAAAGAAAAACTCGAGATCTTTTTGTTGGCGCTGCAAGCTTTTTTAAGGCTGTAATTTTTTTAACAAAACTGTACCGACTTGCTCAAATCAAAACTGAAGTAATCTCACCTTTATCTAAAGATATACTTATAAGAAGATCGGGTTAGTTCGAACACTTCTAACTCGAGATCGGCTCAGAAGAATTTTATCATTTTTGGGTTATTGGATTCTGTTCCGCCGGGATATCAGAATAACTAATAAAACATCGAAAAATGGCTAATGAATGATATAAAATATAATGAATTAAACAACACACAGTTGCACTTTCACAAAATTTATATTGAATCTCGAGCGCTTTCGTCCAACTCACGCAGACATTGTCAAGAGACTAAAATATAATAACAAAAAATCAAAGAGAAAACAATTATGGTACCACGGTTGTGGGAGAGGATACTTACACATGACAAACATTATTATTATTATAGATACCTATTGTTGTTGGGTGGGATCATTAGAAAGTAAACATTGGAAATGTCTGACCGAAATCTTATGAATTTTGAAGTTGATTAATTATAGGGATAACATAAATCGATTAAACTTAACTATAAACATATTATTTCTAAGATAATAGAGGAGATGGTGTAGGGACTTGAATGTTAACAATAGTGTCTTCTAACTTCATTCTTCTTCGTCTCTCCTTCTTGGACTTGCATACATATCTGTCTGATGCGACTCTCTTCCAGTGGAGGCCCGCTACTCTCTTAACGTCATCGGACCATCTTGTCTGTGACCTACCCACGCTTCTGCGTCCTGTACTAGGCCTCCAGTCCAGCACTTTCTTCGTCCACCTGCCATTAGACATACGCGCCACGTGACCTGCCCAGCTCCAATTCTGTTCTGCGATTCTTTGGGTCACATCTGTTACCTTAGTCTTTTCCCTTATCCAAACATTTGCTCTCCTATGGGTTCGCAAACATCCGCTTTAACGAAAAGAATCATGCACAAAGTTCATATTACTCAAAGAGCAATGGAGAGAAGGATGTTGAATAATATTCAACATCCTTCTCTCCAAATATTATTTCACTTAGGGACCGAAAAACGAATGTGTGAATTATGAAATTAAACTAATTAAAATATGTCTTTACGAATATTATGAGTAGGTATGTATGAAACAGGATAATCAACCCGGACATAAACTAGGATGAAATCGCTACTTAAATTGTTGATTCGGAACAGAGTAATCGAGGCAAAAGGGGTCCCCAAGGATATTAACATTTATTTGGGAATCTAAATAATGGTTTGTTCCATTTAAAAATCGAACATTAGTAATGAATTTTTAGAGTCGTTAGTTGTTATTTTTCCTTTAAGATCTAGTCCTGAAAAGTTCACAAGAATCTAAACATAATTAGAACGTTGTGCACCAACAAAGCCAATAGGCAATAAATATGAGACAGTAACAAAAATGGATATAGTCATATCCTGGCGCCAAATATATGACAGCAGTCGCAGTCTTTAAATTTGGTTGCTCTCTTGTTCTCAATAATTTCCAACTTTTCTTCTCTATTTTTCATTAATTATTAAATTTCTACTTGTTTCATGAGAGTTTTCGACATGTTGAACATGTTGAGAATTCTCATGATTAAGAGTTTCGGAGACAAGCATTACCACCTAATGGCGAACGTTGTTAACGTAAAGTGATCACACTAAGCCAGCCTTCGAAATAACAGTAGAAGACGGTCGTAAGCCCGTAGTGGTTTGTTCCATTTAAAAATCGAACATTAGTAATGAATTTTTAGAGTCGTTAGTTGTTATTTTTCCTTTAAAATCTAAATAATGTTTACTTTGGGTATTTACTTTAATTATAATCAAATTGTCCAACCCGACAATATCATGTATGAATGTTACAGATACAGCTGTATAATTATTATATTATTTGGTTTCATGATCTCTATAAAATCATATTAATTTTTATTTTTTATGAAACTCAATGACTAAAACGACAATAATTCATCTTATTCATGAATTCGTTTATTAAATCATCTACCACTTTTTTTTGTAATGCTTATTGATACCAATGTGTTTCACGAGGTCGTCTCTCCACCGTAGAGGTGTTCTCCCAACACTTCTTATGATGCTAATCATTTCAAACCTCCAGGTTTCGAACCTATTCGACCATTTTTCTTCCTGCTTTCTTGCCGTGTGACTTGCCCACCGCTCATATGAATTAAGTACCTAGTTGTGTAAAAGTAGTTTTTTTTTAATAATAGGTTAAAGTATTTTTTAAACACTCTGTGACATGTGCAAAACCGTAAATATTTGGAATGTGAACATTTCGTGTTTTTTTTTAAGTCTACCTCTTTAGGGACATATGGTGTGTATGAATAGGGCAAATTATGTAAAGTGTTTATTTGTGAAGGATTGTCAAAAAAAAAGAAGAATAATAATACAAATCGAACTTTTATTCGTCATGAATATGAAATCAGAATATTCCCTTATATAACAAATAAAAAAAATCACCATCGAATTTGAATAAAAATCTGTGCGATCTTTAGGAGGAGTGTGATCTGAATAAAAAGGAGGATTGATGGTTATCCGGTTGCTCATCAAAAAATCTTTAACGAATTTCCTCATTGAGGAATCACGTTCTACATACATACGTATGTAAGTATATCTTGAAATCTTTCAGATATTTTTGTATTTCAGATATACATACGTATGTATATCTTGAAATCTTTCAGATATTTATGCTCCTAAAAATTGTCTTCTTTTTCACGCCATATTGCCTTTGGGTTTATGTTAAGCCGAATTTTTAGAGGCTTATACATATATATTACATATCTATTCGTTACCTACCGACAAAAATCTTCCATTTTCATCTGGAATAAAAAAAAGTAAATCCGTGTATTTTTTAGTATTTTACTCATAGTATATGGAATATACACGAGTCTTGTGATCGGATTTCAAAAAAAAAAATAGATTTCTCTGAAATTAATTTTCTCGACATTTTCGAAGGTGTAGATTCCATTCCGAACAAACTCATAGTAATTCTTATCCGATTTGATTGAAATTTGGTTGAACGGTTAGCCCCTCGATGTAGATGAATCAGTAAAATGTTGAGATCTGTACCTTCAGGGGAACCCTCTTAAAGTATCCAAAGAAAATTTCACTTGTTCTAGAAAAAGGGATAAAAAAGAAAAAAAAACATTCTTCGATTTTCATAAAATTTGGTATACGGGTTGGTCTTATGCTCCTACACAAGAATATAAAATTTGAGGTCCGTAACTTCAGTGGGTCCCTCTTAAAGTACCGATTAATATTGATGTAGTTCTAAAGCAGATAATAAAAAGCTCCAATAGTCGATATCATTATTTTAAATTTTCTATAATAATTCCAAGGATAAATTCATTTAAATCGTAAAATTATGAATTTTTATGCAAAGATATGTTTTACACGAAAAGGCTGTTATAATATACTATAGAGTTCTGGGCTACCCTAGGTTAGCAGCTTTTTTTTGTCGAGACGAATTTTAATATTTTTTGTATTTTAGTTTATTTTAGCTTAGTGCGTATTTTATTGCCACTATACATTTTTCTCTACGGGTGTGAGTCATGGCATCAGATCGAAACCCAAGCCCAGAATTTCAGATTTGTAAGATGGAACCATCGTATTACAAACAACGCTATATAATAATAATAATATGTTGGTGGACCTGTCGCGGGCGAATCACTTTTATTACTGTCAATTATTACAAAGAGTAGGTATTATCAGAACATAAGTAACTCAATACAATTTATTCAGTAGGTAGTGATAATGGATACACACACTGAAACATACACCAGTTACCGTGTGTCGTAATTGGAAAGCGTTTGCGCGTCCGCGCGTTTCGTTTCAAATTGAGAACATTGTATGATCAATCATCGCATGGTCGCGCGATCAATTTAGGACAAGGCCTTAAACTCCTTATTTATTTTATCAATCAATATTCCCTTTAAGGCCCCACTTAGGGTCAAAGCGATGCAACGAGATCTCCAACGCTGTCATCCTTCTACTAATAACATTTTTTTATGGTAATGAGGTGGGTATGGAAAAGTCTTAAGGATTCCGAATGACTGTTGGCCGAAAGCTGTTCTTCCTCCCATCAGGGTCCAGAAGACGATCAAGACCCTCCCACACCGTTTCTTAGAGAGAGGGGTACGGGGGTATTTTATGAATTTTTAAAAGTTTCTCTACCTACTTGAGATGTGAACATGGTATTGCTAAGTTTGTCTTATTGTAGCTCTTTCATAATATATTTAAAATTTAATTTATAAACTAGATTTCCCAACAGAATATGTCACGTCTTAAATAAAATGTTAGATTACCTATTTGACCAATATAGTATATCCGTCCAATGCAACTGTTTTAAATTATGTTTACAAGTCACAATCGAACCAAATACCAAATAATTAACAGGTTTCAAACAACAATTAAAATGGAAAAAATAACAACTAATGACTCTAAAAATTCATTACTAATATTTGATTTTTAAATGGAACAAAGCACTACGGGCTTACGACCGTCTTCTACTGTTATTTCTAAGGCTGGCTTAGTGTGATCACTTTACGTTAACAATGTTCGTCATTAGGTGGTAATGTTTAAGTCTCCGAAACTCCTAATCATGAGAATTCTCAACATGTTCAACATGTCGAAAAATCTCATGTATGCAAACAAGTAGAAATTTAATAATAGATGAAATATAGAGATAAAAGTTGGAAATTATTGAGAACAAGAGAGCAACCAAATTTAAAGACTGCAACTGCTGTCATGTATTTGGCGCCAGGATATGACTATATCCATTTTTGTTACTGTCTCATCTTTATTGCTTTGTTGCACATGTGCACCAACCAATTAAAATATTAGAAAAATGGAAAATAATATTTTATTTTCGCTAGTCCTACCAAGGCAACTATTGTAAAGTTATCTTAAATTTACTCTTTATATGTCCCGCGCAATTTTCTTATTTTTGCTACCATTAGAATCTTCTCCTGAAAACAAATTATCAAAATGGTTTAGTTCATCTGGTTGGAGCCTCTCCAATATGTCAGGACGTCATCCCTCTGTTGGCTTGAAGCTGGCCCATTGCCATCTGGTCCCGATAACGTTTATTGGATAAGTTATAGAGTTTATTACAAGCAATACAACTACCAAAACGTGGAACCTTAACGGATTACCAAACTTTCACAAATCTGTGTTAGCTTGTGTTAACATCAGGTGCAGCGCTAGTTTTAAAGTTTAGCCAGGATTTTATAGGAAAGTTGATTTCATTGTTTTATGCTAAGTGTCGATTTGGTCATTACTCTGTACTTACAATATACGCATGCCATGCACATTTTTTTCCTCTTGTTTTTTTTTTAACCATCGCGCTGTGTTACGTACGGGGTAGGCAGAGAGAACGGACTTCTTCCGACATACCCTTTCTCATACAATCTCTCCTATTTCTCTTTCTTCTTACCTGATGGCTTTCCATGAGATGGAATCGATGTGTTCGATCCACGTCATTCTGGGTCGGCCACGCTTTCTTACACCTTTCCTTTTAGCCTTATGAATTCTCTTTGTCATTCTGTTTGCATCCATTCTTTACACATGCCCAAACCATCTCAACTTATTAACTTTCATCTTTGTAACAACACTTACTTCCATAACACATTCCTTCCTAATATTTTCATTCCTTTCCATATCCCACAAAGTTTTTTCACACATTCTTCGTAGAGATTTCATTTCCACTGCATCTATACTACATTCTTCTTTTTTCGTCCATGTCCACGTTTCACAACCATCATTGGTAATTGGTAACAGAATTGCGTAATGCACTACTTTCTTTGCTTTTAGTGCAACGTTATTGTTTCTCATAATGGGTCTTATAGTGCAGCGCCCACACTGCAATCAGCAACTTTCCTCTTGCTATTAATAATAATTTATTTATTTCAATTTACGACAAAAGGTCTTTTACATTATTAACAACTTTAAAAAATTCATGACATAAATTACAATTTAAGTACTTAATAAAAACAAAACCTTACAATATTACGATAGTTTTTCATTTTAAAAGTCAAAATATGTCTAACGTTCATGAAAAACTCTACAGAAATATCAATATTTAAACAACTGAAAATAATTAATATTACCTACAATAATTCATAAGTACCTACATCCCGTTTAGATTTTTAATGAACTGTAAATTACATTGTAAATATTATTAAAGAGAGTTTTTACTTGAGTTTCTCAAACTGTAAAATATTAATTACCCAACATTAGAAAATAATTAAAAGCCAATATTATTATCAACCTGTTTTCTTGGAAAATCTTTTACTGTATTTAAACAAGACATTATTTATTTGGACTTTTCTTCGGATCCTTTTCCTTTTTTGAAGATATTCAATATTTGTGCTCCTTTGTTATCACATTTTATATTTGTTCGATATACAATATGGGTAGGCGCTAGGTACGTATATCGAATTGAGTTTACGAATATTACGTCGTTTTCAAAAGTATTCTATGCGTACTGAGTGCAACAAAAGCGTTCGTTTTTTCACTTCTCTCTCTCTTCTTCTGACTCGCCTACTTGCAAAACGTCAAATTCGGAAAATACGCTCGGAAAACCATCATACCCAAATAACGGTCGGCGGTCCCATAAGTGTTGTGCACATCAAGTACATTACTGGAACCAGGAGTAAAGGAAAGAGCCAGCAAACAATCGGTGAGTCCCTTTCCAATACAGTCCACTTCTTCTTCGTTCGTCTACGTACTTCCTGCTTAAAGCTGGGAGACGTAGCGGACATATTTTGGACATATTTTGGTCCTTCTCCCCAAATTTCCTTTATTCCATTCCTATTTCAAGAATCGTGAGTTGCATTCAGTACGTTACAACATTTCGGAAATTTTTCATTGCGGTCGGATTCGATATATGTACCTTGTGCTTATATTAATTTTGTGGGTAGGATTCATTACGAGGGACGCTTATACTATTTTTCTTTCGGAACGTTTCGGCTCCTAGCTTCGTATATATTCGGTTCATATACGTGAAGTTAGAGCGATTGCGGTCAGGTGGTATTCAGTATAGCGGCCATCTTGTTTGTTTTGACATAACAAATGTAAACAAAAACAATCATGGCAAAGTTCATTAAATATAATTTGAGTAAAGTTTCAATTGATAGTTTATTAGAATTAGGTAAAGATGCACAATCCAATAAAGATTCTTTATCTTTAATCGTTCAGTTTAATACGAGATATAATGATGTCGAAAAATTATGGGATAATTTTGTTGAATCATATGTCTCTATGGAAGCAGCAAAACCAAAGGACTTTGATGCAGAGATGCATTTAAAGGAATATATTAAATACGAATCTATTATATACGAAATTAAAGGATTATACAACACTATGCTTTCTGTCACAGCTCCTAGTACGGGTCTAGCTGGTGTGACTAATAATTCAAAACAGTTGTCGGTCCCCAAAATGCATTTGCCTGTATTTGAAGGTGACATAACGTCATATCAAAGTTTCAGGAATGTTTTCGATAGTTTGGTTCATAACGAGAAGTCAATTCCAAGTGTGCAAAAATTACATTACTTGTTAGGCTGTTTGAAGGGTGAAGCATACCAATTGATCAAACATCTTACAATTTCTAATGAAAATTATAACGTAGCAATAGACATTTTACATAAGCGTTATAACAACCCACGGCTTATAGCGGAAAATCACCTAGATAGAATATTAAATTTAGCTTCTTTGACAGATAAAAATATGCAGTTGAGATACTTTATTAATACTTTAATAGAAAACTTAGCGGCATTAAAGTCATTGGATTTCAATGTGGATGAATGGTCTTTCATTTTGTTACATATCATGTTAAAGAAAATTACTTCGGATCTTAGAAGAAGGTTTGAGTTGCAATATTCTAATTGCCAGATTCCTACATTTTCTCAGTTTATCGACTTTCTGGAGGTCGAATGTAGGGCTTTAGAGGCATGCAATGTATCAAGTGTTCGAGAGGTAAACTCGGTTACCAAAAAGCATCACAATGTGCTTACAACACATGTGAAATCGGAAAAGTGTTTATTTTGCAAGGAAACACACAATCTATATGCGTGTCATAAGTTCAAAGAGTTGAGTGTTAGTAAGAGACGAGATATTATACGGGAAAATCAACTATGCTGGAATTGTATGGGTACTCATAAAGTTCAACAGTGCAATTCTAAATTTTCATGCAAACTCTGTAAAAACAGACATCATACACTCTTACATCAGGATCAACCTTCAATATCGAATGCTGATAATAGTAACCAAATTGCTTGTACTTCGTACATTAGAACACATTCAAAATTCAGTACAGTATTACTCGCAACTGCGATGGTACATATAAAAAATTCTTATGGTGAGTTTCAGTCAGTTCGCGCATTAATAGATCCAGGTTCTCAATGCAGTATAATCACTGAATCGTGCGTTCAGCGTCTCGGGTTGAAACGGCAATCAGCTGATGTGCATATTTCAGGGGTAGGCGGAAACTCTTCTAATAGTGCGAGAGATCAGGTCACTTGCAATGTAAAACCGGTTACATCTAGTGGTCCAGTCATCTCATTTGAAGCTCTTGTGTTAGGTAACATCACGGGAAATTTACCTGCACATTCTATTTCTTCGGATGTCTTAAGGGAATATAGACATATTACTCTGGCGGATCCAGATTGTTTCAATTCAAAACCAATAGATATTTTACTTGGGGGAGATATTTATAACGATATTTCCATAAGCGGTAGGGTTACAATACATCCAAATCTACCAACTGCTCATGCAACAATATTCGGCTGGGTGTTGATAGGGAAATATTATCAACAAAATTCAAGCTATAACACGGAAAAGCGGATGGCATTTTCACATGTCGCCACTCTGACTAGTGGAAATAACAATGTAACAGTTAATTCAAAGGTACTACCGAAGAATGTTGTACGCAATGAAGGGACTTGGGATATTTTTCAACATTATAGTTCTTTTGAAAAATTAATTAGGGTTACTGCGTTGTGTAAACGGTTTATACACAATTTAAAAAATAAAAGAAACAAGCGGATAGGTTTTATTTCACTGAGTGAATGGAGATCAGCGCTACATTCACTAGTTAGGATTGTACAACACAATGAGTTTCAACGAGATTGGAATTTTATCAAAAATATTCAATCATCTAATAATTCAAGATTGCATCGATTAAATCCATTTATCGATTGTGAGGGTATACTTAGAGTTGGCGGTCGATTGCAGAATACTTTATCAGGTAGTTCCAAAAGGCATCCTATGATACTGCCTAAAAATCATAATTTTAATTCATTACTTATTACTCTTATTAGGTATTATCACGTGAAATATTTACACTCAGGTCCGGCACTTACTCTGCTGTCTTTTATTAGACAACAGTTCTGGATCATTTCAGGTAGAGATGCAGTACGAGGTGTTCTACATAAATATATTCAATGCTTTCGTATCAATCCAAAACCTCTGGAACCAATGATGGGAAATCTTCCGGATTTCAGAGTCAGGCCAAATCGAGTTTTTCTTAAAACGGGGACGGATTTTGGTGGTCCGTTTTACATAAAATCTTCCAGTTTACGAAAGGCAAAGATCCAAAAGGCATACCTGTGTATATTTGTATGCATGGTTACAAAAGCGGTTCATTTGGAGGTCGTTTCAGATCTCTCCACAGCGGCATTCATAGCTACTCTAGACAGGTTCGTTTCTAGACGGGGCTTATTTTCAGATTTATATTCGGATTGGGGAACGAATTTCGTAGGCGCAGATAATTACTTTCGAGAAATCTTACACAATAAATCGAATTCAAAGGTATTAAAATCTTATTTTTTGGAGAAACAAATAATTGTTCTACATCGGACTTCACCAACTTCTCCACATATAAACGGGCTCATGGAAAGTGTGGTGAAATCATAAAGCTGCATCTTGAACGGATTTTAAGGTGTATAATAAATCTTTGTTTAGAATGGGTACATTTTGGTTCTTATTGTTTTCATACTTTTAAATAGGTTTATTATTATTTTCATTGATTTTTTTTTCACATCGGATAAGTGAACATTCTTTCATTTTCTTTACTTTTCTATGTTAAGCAAATACTTCACACAAGATGGCTTGTATATTGCATACTTTTGATTGGGTACAAGGGTTCAAATGATGAACTTCTTTCATTTTCTTTTCTTCTTTTTCTTTACTCGGGGCGGGTGTATGTTCGATATACAATATGGGTAGGCGCTAGGTACGTATATCGAATTGAGTTTACGAATATTACGTCGTTTTCAAAAGTATTCTATGCGTACTGAGTGCAACAAAAGCGTTCGTTTTTTCACTTCTCTCTCTCTTCTTCTGACTCGCCTACTTGCAAAACGTCAAATTCGGAAAATACGCTCGGAAAACCATCATAACCAAATAACGGTCGGCGGTCCCATAAGTGTTGTGCACATCAAGTACATTACTGGAACCAGGAGTAAAGGAAAGAGCCAGCAAACAATCGGTGAGTCCCTTTTCAAATACAGTCCACTTCTTCTTCGTTCGTCTACGTACTTCCTGCTTAAAGCTGGGAGACGTAGCGGACAATATTGTTTAACGTTAACCAAACCAAAGTAGTCTGTTTGAGTTTAACCAGCAATCAAAATCTAGTAGGTCCCCTCTGGGTTGGGATGAGCAATATGCGTGTGTGAATGTGTGTGTTTGTATGGATGAAAATCACTGAATGTGATAATCAAGGATTTGTCACGAACTGCATGGAAATAACCTCGATAGACAAAAAAGATCATCAGTATTTCACAGGAAGCAATATGAAGATGTAAGTTTTACTCCAATTCACCGTGATGAGATAGGCAGAGACTTTGCTACTGCACTTGCATATCATATGGGACGAGGCTCGGCCCATCACCAGAATATGCGTTTGGCCCATAACCAGATTAAGTAGTGTTTCGGCATTGTGCGCATGTGTCTCGTCAGGACCATCTCACAAAAAATGGACTACACATCGTAGAATCCGATGAAAGCGGGGAGCGCCTATTAATAAGTACATCTCTCTAGACTTTTAATCAATTTTAGCGATAGACTTCTTGTATTTGCGACTATCTGTTTGTTTATCTGTATTCTTATTTACTTTTTTTAATAATAATTATTCTTTTGGTTAATTGTTTTAACATTAATATATGGGACTTTTAACTATGTATTCAATTATTTATTTTTTTATATGTTGGGCCTTGAATTGTTATTATTGAGGAATGAAATGTTTCAACTGATATTTTTTGATAATAATTGTATAAAAGATTATTGCATTTTATTTTCGTTTTGTATTGGTATTTTGTGCCTTTTATCTGTGTATTTTATATCCTATCTTTAAGTCTCCCCGAGACAGGCTTGGCCTAGTGGGTAGAATCACCATATTGCTATTGTATACTGAGGTATTAAGTATATTGAAGTCTCTTCGATGTTGTATCTATAAATTTAATACATTTATTTCCCAAAATAAACAATATAACTAGGTACCTACATACCTATATCGGTCATGGAAGCAGCGCAAAGGGAGTATGTATGTATGTCCGTACATTTGAATCAAATTACCGCGCGTCTACAGTAAGCCTTCTTTCTCTTTTCATTTGCCGTGAACTTTTTCTAGATGATTTGCGCTTGGATATCTGTTGCTACAGCGTTTCAATGACCTTTCTGTTGATAACTGTCAATTTTGAGGATTCTATTGTTTCCCATTCCACATGATTGCCTTTTTGTCTTGCTAAGTCCGCTGTATAGAAGCGTATCGTAAGAGCATATTACGATACGCTTCCTAGGACGCGAAGGGCCCAACAATGTTTCCAGCAATAATTAATTGTAATAATGACATGAAAATTATTTCAAAAGAAGAGGCTTACATGCGATAAATAGGAACTCCATAGTCATAGGTTTAATAACGAATATTTGATTTAAAAATTCGCACAATGTGAGAGGGAATAAATCTCTAAGTGTGAAGCAGTAACTGATTTATTTATTAAGTTGACTCACATTGAGAAGTTTTCTTTTATAATTTATTCTACGCAGTAAAGAATATATTCTTACAAACATCTTAGTGCCATGGTTCGTAATGTATGGTTATTAATCCATGGTTTATAATGTAACCACCAAATTCCTACGACAGTAATTATTTTATCTGTGTGAATAATCAAGCAAACAAAAATATTTAAGATTTTATTTGTTCAATTATGTTTTTACCACTATTTAAAATAAATTTACAATGTGTTTTAAATGTGTGTTTGATTTGATGAAAAATAATTGTAATAAAAGTTAAAAAATGTATATTGTAAAAAAGGGTAGAAAATTCTTTTTTGGTAGTGAGAGGGGGGCCCATCATGACTAAGCAACGGGGCCCAGGAAATAATGTGGGGGGCCTGAGTAAGGCACATCAGAAAGAAGAACGTAGAAAAAATGTTTATATTTGTAAATCTTACTAACACTTTTTTTTCAAATTAAAGTGGTACAAACAATGTGGTCAGAGCTTGTACTAACAAAAGTTGGTAGAAAATTTTCAAATAAAAGACAATGTAAAATGTGAATTCGTTTCTCTTCAATAGAAAATCTCAACTATTTCAAACTTTTTCTACGAAATTTTTCGAATAACTCCTTTATGCTCGTAACTGGAAATGAACAACTATGAAATCGATGTAAAAAATTACCATTTGAAAACCAATTGTTCAGTTTTATTGTAGATTTTTTTTAAATTTATTCTGAAATACTTAGGTTTAGTTGTTTTTTGTACATAATTATCTTCAATAAATAAGGTTTTTTTATAAATGACGAAACTTATACGGATTATCATACCAGAAAAAATCTAAAGGTAGACACGTTCGAAATTCAAGGTTTGGAAGTCGAAAAAATCCATTCGTCTTTAGGTAGGTACTGCGTGAGATTGGGGTCATTGAAATACTATTTTGTTGACATTGCTATGCTATTTCTTCTTTCTTTCTTAAAACTTTTACAATTTGATCTACAATAGGTTGGTTGGAAGAAATTGCCCCAGGCAATAAGCCCGCCAATTTTGGTTTGTTATTTTTGTATATTCATGCCAATAAAGTGTTTATTATTATTATTATACCGAAACTATTGGGATCACCTTATGCCCCTGTGCGTCTGACATGGAATTATTATTACGGGACACTCGGTCATCTGATAGATTGTTCGTGGTTTATTCCCTACTTATATGTTTGACTTGATAATTGTGTAGGTAGATAATATTTTATTCACTTCGATCATCTGCAATATAAAAGTAAGTCGGGTTAAGGCGAACACTCGAGAACGGCTGAACAGATTTTTATGATGCCTAGATTTTTGGATTCTTCTCCGCTGCGGATAACAGAATAACTTTTAAAAAGTTGTAAAAAAGATAAGAAATAATATAAAATGTAATATTGAAGTTTGTAAGGAACAACTTTCCTGCGACGCCGACGCCATCTATGAAATCTTACATAATAACAAAATTATTGTTTACCTGACAACCATTGAGTTTCAAAACATCGGTACGCAGATTTTTGATAGAATATTTTCAAGCTTTCAGAAATATTTTTTTTAACATTCAAACATATTTTAAACGTAGGTATTTTTGTATAAATTACAAAGTCGAAATCAATATTCATATTAAGGACTACAGGACAATGTCTGTCGGGAAAGATAGTTAACCATGAATTTTAAAATTATTGTAGAGGGGGTAAATTTTATCCGAACTAGAGAGAATTTCTCTCAGTAACTGTAATAATTTCGGCATCACACGATTTAATAGTCATATTATGAATAATTTTTTAAAATATACAATGCTAATTTTTAATGAAATACACCGCTTGTTATTTCTCTCGTATAAAATTAATTAGTAATTTTTCACCCCGTGTTGTGGTTCCAGCAGGTACTTACAGTATCGAACACAGTTATGGGATGTTTGCTCCCAAGTTATGGGCTCTGGATTCGGATGGGTATTTTGTTTTTATGGACCATTTCCTGCACATATACATTTTTTTTTTAAAACGTTACTTAAATATTTTATGAAAATTATTTTGACTTTGAACCTAGTTGTTTTTTTTTTACTTATTTTGGTATGTGTGTGTGTTTTTTTTTTGTTTAGTTTCTTTTTTAAGCAATGGTCTTTTTGTCGCAATAGCCTGCTTTAAAGTGTCGTTATCATCAGTTATTGTGCTGTTGAAATTCTGAAAACACTGAAAAAAAAAGCGTTTAATTACCTACCTTTTTGACGCCAGCGCCCGGCTTCTTCGTAGGTTTATTTATTCATCTCTTAAAGAGACTGCTTGGTAGTCGTCTCTCGATCCTCAATATAAGGGGAGACAAATAGTTCGATAATACACGATAATAATTGTTTGTTTTCCTAGAAAATAATAAATCGAGCGTAGCACTTTGAACGCAGTATTCTTTGAGGCAAGTACAAAGCATTGTCAGTCTTATATATAAAAAAATCGTTAATCGTAAGATTATGTATGACTCACTGATCAGTTTTTTCCTTATTTATAAAAAAAATGTTTGATCCGCATTTGTTATGTCGTATGAAGATGACATTTCACACAAAATTTTGTAAGCAAACAAAATAGTAGCCGGGCAACGCGAGTGTTAACAACCAAGATGTGCTATGTCAGATTTGAATAGTTTCGATAAGTACCTACCTTATTTTTTAATGATTTATTTTCTATCAAAGTATAGTTAAGTCCTGATTTTATTGATATGATAAAGAGTTTTATGATATAATAAAGAGTTCCATAATGTTTATTATAATATTGAATTTCATATTTGAACCTACTTAAAAAGTATTTTGTTTTTTTTTCTTCAAAACGTCATTATCTTTATTAAAAATTTAGTTTATGCATCATGGTTGTAAGCGTTCGAATGATTATGGGAATGCATATATTTGCTTTATTTGTTTAAATTTTCTATGATTAAAATCATAAAAACCAAAATACAATAGACCAAAATATGAAGGGAGCGCATAATTGGAAAGGAAAAAAACTTAAATATTATAGTTCAAAACTTAAATATTATAGTTTTAGCACTATTATAGTTTAATGTTTGCCCTAGTACAGGCTTGGCCTATTTGGGCAGCAGTTAAATTTGTTATACATTATAATTGTATTATTATGTATGAATAAATAAATAAATAAATAGTGTATTTATTACAAAAAAGCGTTCTTGTTTACAGGAAACAACTCACAATTGACGTAAAATCCAACATAACGGGTCAAAATCTACAGCGATCAGCTCACAATCAAGTGATATGGGTTAATCTACCTCGACGATGCTTGATCGCATGATTTTCTATCGCTGAGCTATTTTTTCCACTGATCAGAGTTTATAAATAAAGCAATTAATGTTCATCTCTTTCACTGCCCGCAGAAAAATAGCAAAAGCGCGAAAGAGACAGTATTATCTTGACGTTTAGTGTAACTATACCATAATAATCAAGACAAATAGAAAAGACATGAATATAAAACAGAACCCAAATAAACAATATAAAACAGACGCACACGCAAATAAATTTTATGAACTAAGCAAGAAGGTTTGATTTCAAACCTTTTGCAATAATAGTTAGTAATATTGAAAATTGTTTTTTTTTTAATAACGGACGTTTAATTGAGGGTCCGCTTCTATAGAAAACCATTATATACCATGCTTTTTTTTAATGTAGGTATATTTTAGCACACTTAGGGAGAGATAAAGTACGATTTAAAGAATGCGACATTAAAAAAAAATACAAATCGATAAAGTAAAGTATAATTTTAATAGCAGATAGGAAATTTATATTGTACAGAAATTTTAATAAATCTCACAAAAATATCTCAAAAAGTACTTTTTCTTTTGTTACAGGTGCGCTAAGAGGGAGCAACAAAGGCTGTTACGGTGAAGGGATACAAACGGAAATTAAATATTGATTAAACACTTGAAATCAGCGGGAGGCACAATGGAATTTGTGTGAAATAATAACGAAGTCCTCAAATATGAATAGAATAATTTCTTTAACTAATTGAAACTCATTCAAAGATCTTCAGTGGTTTTCTTCAAGACTGTTTGTATTGATAGTGGATAAAGATGACGGCAATACCAGCCGACACCCTCTCGTGGTGTCGCACCTATTTGAACGAAACCCTATCCCTTGGTGTGACACCCATCTACGTGAATAATGTAGCCTTCCCCGAGATGTGCAGCAACAATCGTACCTGGATGACCGAGTATAACTCTTTCGAAATTGAAGACGCCGTGACTTTGGAATATGTCGTATCAAGAGTTGTTCCAGTTTGTTTTGGAATCATCGGTCTTGCCGGACTTCTTGGAAACGCTTTGGTTGTACTCGTAGTAGCTTCTAATCCAGGGATGAGATCAACAACCAATCTTTTGATTATCAATCTAGCTGTCGCTGATCTTTTGTTTGTGATTTTCTGTGTGCCTTTTACTGCGACGGATTATGTGTTAGAGCGATGGCCGTTCGGTGACGCCTGGTGCAAGTTGGTCCAATATCTTATCGTCGTGACGGCACACGCTTCAATATACACGCTGGTGTTGATGTCTTTAGATCGCTTTCTGGCAGTGGTTCATCCTGTTGCATCGATGGCTGTTCGCACAGAGAAGAATGCGATAAGAGCTATAGCTTTAGCGTGGGCGCTAATATTGAGCACAGCAGCGCCCGTCGCCATATGCCATGGTGAAGAAACATACTCACATCGAGGTAAAACCCAATCCTCGTGTGTCTTTTTGGAGACTGGATCATGTAGAAAGCCAGCATTTCAAATGTCTTTCTTATTTTCGTCGTATGCTGTTCCGTTATTGTTAATTTGTGGTCTGTACATCAGACTGTTGGCAAGACTTTGGAGGGCCGCACCCGGTGGCAGACTGTCAGCTGAGGGCAGGAGAGGGAAGAGGAGAGTCACCAGGATGGTTTTGGTGGTTGTAGCTGCCTTCGCAATCTGTTGGCTTCCAATTCATGTAAGTACTCCTTAAATTATCAAGTTTGAAAATCCGTAAAGTTCTTTGTTGACTACTCGTACGTTATATTTTTTTTTCCATTAATGACTTGAAGAGAGGAATCAATCTGACCGCCGATCAATCTATGTAAGAATGTCATATGTGCCTTTATGCGCCTCTTGGATAGCAGTCTGAGGTCACAATCCTGGCGAAGATGATCATAGTTGACGTCCGCAGCTGGTATACCCAGTTTGAAATTAACAAACTTCAGAAGTCTATTTTTAACCCTTTTAATACCGAATTATACTCCAACAAACTGTGGTCTAATGAGGCGGGTGAAGAGATGAACAAAAATGTTTAGAATTTGGTAAAACTGCGGCACAAGTGTAAGACAACCCCAAGGGTTCGGAGTGCCCTGTCCACATGGGAACCTTCGTCCAAGGTTGACCATGCAATGCCACGTGCTTAAGAGTCCCTCCTTTCCTCATATCAATTTGAAGGTTAATCCAGCAAGAAATTGGCATAAACCCTTTATCCTAATGGAAATCATCATCAATATATTATTATTTTGTCAAAAAATTAACCTATTCCTTGTGAAACCTTGAAATGTGTCAAAGAGATGCGTACCAACATTAATTATTCATAATTTCATAGACGAAATAAGAAAAATATCATAATATATTATTATAATAATAATTTCCTTTGAGAAAACACAATCAAAGTAGAGATGCATTTTTCTATACTAATACAGAATGAAATTTTTATGAAATTTATTAGAATTTCTCAGTAAGAGTCTAACGTTCACATAGAATTACAATGCTAATTTATTCTGTGCAGCGGAAATAGCTTCTTTCTTTCTTTATTACTTCTTTTATTTTACTTTCTCTAACTAGTTAAAGCAAGTCAATCACTCTATATAATAAAGATGAGAGTTTCAGAAGAAAAATTAAAAAAAAAAAACTTCTACAAAATTGTTAGATTGTAAGGTAGTTTAATCAAAAATATAACGTTCTCTTTGTGTTAAGCTTAACTAAAAGGCCAAAAACAGACCATGTTTTTTCATAATATGCTCTGATATGATTTTTGACTAAACAAGGTTGTCCGTAAAATAAATTTCCCTGTTTACCATAGGCGTGAGGAAACCTGTTACGCAAATGTAGGACACATTGGTCTTTCTCCTCCACATCCCTGCCCGGCCGAACTCTCTGCAATGCTCGGTGTCAGTTTAGCAGCCGTACGAAATAGAGCTTCTATTTAATTATTTTTTTTACCGGAAAATCTGACATTTCTAAAATTGATATTATTGTACAATGTCGACGAACTGCATAAACTATGTTATCAATAATATTTTTATATGGAGTTTTTTTTTACTTGCTGGTTTCAGCGGTTTTGTTTTAACCGTTAACTTATATACCTCCAATCCAAATCCAAACTCCCTTAAGACCCCATTTGGGGGCATAGGGAGGCAACAAGAGCTCTCCATTGCGCTCGATCTTGCGCAAAGTTAATGACCACCTCCCACACCATGTCCATATTCCTCAGCTCTGCTTCGAAGGAGCGGAACACAGTATGGGAGGGTCTTCCTCGTCCTCGGGACCCTGATGGGAGGAAGAACAGCGCTCTCCTCGGCCAACTGTCATTCGGCATCCTCAACACATGTCCCAGCCAAGTCCACATAATAGTAGAGGTGATGGGCTCACGCCGGGTGCGCCGGCGTATAGCGTCGTTCGTGATGCGGTGGTACCATATTATGCCCAAAATTCTCCTGAGGCACTTCGTTTCACTTTTTGTGCCTGGGCTTTTGTCAGGTGCAACTTATATACCTACCTGGTTTTTTATTGTTTCACGACATGTTTTTTGCTGAGTGTATAACTGTGTTAATGTGTAATCAATAACCATATTATTTTGATATCTTTTGCGAATAATGGACTCATAAAGCCGAAGAAAGATAAATAAATAATTAACACTTTTTCATCTGAAACACAACGCATCGGTGAATTAATCCGGGATGTTTTTAAAAATTCTCAAGAGAGTCTTAAATTACTAAGGATCGATGATTTCATTTAAAAACTTTACATAATATTTTATTTCACAAGCTGGGTTTTTTCTGCGAAGGTTTCCAACAGTTCACAAGCCAGCATAATATCATAAAAGTAACATTATTTTAATTTTATCGTTGTATTATTTATAACATGTAAAATCAAAATGACTAATTCATAAAATGCTTTGAATATCACAAACCCACGTTATTTCTTTCTTCCTTGTAACGCGGCAATCCACTGTTATTTTACATATCTCAACTAATTTATTCCTCTTCATGTTAACTTGATATTCAATATTCATTTTAGTAATTTCTGCAATATACTATGTCGTAAACTCACTTTCAAATAAGTATAGTTTTTTGTACGAAGTAGTAAAAGATAACTAATTTAGTTTTTTTTTTATTAAATTTCATGTAAATTCAATCTTAAAAGGTTGGAAATTATTAAAGATTAATTGTTTGTACTCACAGGTTTTTTTTAAATTCAAATCGGATATCTTTTAAATATAAATTGATTTTTTATAAATCAAAAAGAGCGTTCAGAGTTCAAACAGGATATTTTAAAATCAAGAGAGGCTTTAACAAATAATAGTTATTTAAATTAGTTAGTACTTCAATAATTTTATAGGTAAATAATAAATAAATAAACTTTATTATTCCAAAGTAAAGAGTGGAGACAGTCGAAAGGGCGGACTTATCCCGAAGGATCTCTGCCAGCCAACCCAGTTACATTAAAGAGAACACATTGAAATTGACAAAACAATAGATATCTAATGCTAAAAAATAAACAATTAGGTATATTAGAAAACAAAAATATGTCTAAAAATAAGTAACTAAATAAATAAAAATAGGTACATACCTATATAAACATATAAATACAATATGAGGATATAGGAATAGGATGGACTAGATATTGGGGAGGAATAGGGAAGAAGGTGGGGACGCTTCTCATCTTCATTTTTGTTATTAAGTTTATTAATTTCATCAATTTTGTTATTAAGTTTATTAATATTATTGTTTGAAAATTGTGCAAAAAATGGTCTGAAAATGAATGTAAGCTAAACAAAGGTTTTGGTATTTGAAAGGGATGAAGCAAGAACGAATTGCAAAAGTAACCGTAGAAAATGAATGTCTTGAGCAAGTGAATGAGCATGTGTATTTAGGGAGCATGTTTAGTCGGGATGGAAAGTGTGAAAAAGAAATCGAACGTAGGAAAGTTGCTGGTTGCAGGGTGGGCGGTGCACTAAGACCTATAAAGAGAAACAACAACGTCTCACTACAAGCAAAGAAACTAGTGCATAACGCAATCCTGCTACCATCGATGATGTATGGTTGTGAAACGTGGACATGGACGAAAAAAGAAGAATGTAGTATAAATGCAGTAGAGATGAAATCTCTACGAAGAATATGTGGAAAAACTTTATGGGATATGGAAAGGAAAGAAATTATTAGGAAAGAATGTGGTATGGAAGTAAGTGTTGTGACAAAGATGAAAGTTAATAAGTTGAGATGGTTTGGGCATGTGGAAAGAATGGATGCAAACAGAATGACAAAGATAATTCATAAGGCTGAAAGGAAAGGTGTAAGAAAGCGTGGGCGACCGAGAATGACGTGGATCGAACACATCGATTCCGTCCTCAAGGAAGGCCAGGTAAGAAGTAAGAGAAATAGGAGAAGCTGTATGAGAAATGGTATGTCGGTGGAAGAAGTGAAAGAAGTATGCTTGGATAGAAAAGAGTGGAGGTCCGTTCTCTCTGCCTACCCCTTACGGGACACGGCGTGATGGGTAAAAAAAAAAATGTGATGTTTAAATTTTGTTATGAACTAGCCATATGCAAAATATATATCGGAAAACTCGTCCGATCCAGAGCCAATTTCACTCAATATTGGTTAATTGGTCTTCCTCTCAGTCCAAGATATTCGGAGAATACCCCTCCAGCACCACATCTCGAACGCGTCTATGCGCTGCTTGTCTCTGGCCTTTATTATCTATGTTAGTGTTGTTCAAAACGGCTATAAACGAATAACACGCTACAGACTATATGTTAAAAATATTTAGCATGCTATTTCATATGCTATTTTATAACGCGCTATTTTTTATCAGATCGCGGATGGTGTGTTAAAATTAGCGGCACGCTAGATTTCGTAGCACGCTACGTCGCACCTAGTTCGTTGTACAGATTATTCGCGTGCTATTTTCTACTCGTATACAAGAATATTTTTTTATTAATACGTCGCATAACTGATAATTTTTTTTTTTAAGGAAACCAATGAACTTTGCTACATACTTTTCAGGCTTATTACTGTCTATAGGCAGTTGAATTGAATATTTAGGTAGGCAGGTATTTAAGATTATTGTAAATTTTAAATTAATTATTATAGGTGTATTTAAAGAAAAATTGTCTATGTATACCTATATATAAAATTTAACATAAAAATACGGAATTGTTTTTAAATAATAATTTTAACGTGAGTACCTACACAAAGAGTTTTTTAACCTACATAAATTAACCAAGTCTACACATTATATCTACTCTGCCATGTAGTATCCTATTAGCGAAAACGCAATTTTAACAGAATAATTAAAATAAATAACATCACACACATGGACGTATTATAAGTCCATGGTCGCACACGATGATATAAAATAGTCTTAGCGGGCTGCAACAGAAACATAACGCGTCCGCATCTCACAGCATTCACGCGATGACTAATAGTCTAGTGTGGATTTCCAAATGCTATTTCATAACGACATAGCGTCTACAAACTATTTAGCATAGCACGCTACGTGCGCTATTTAAAATTAACGTGTTATAATAACATGCTATGCGCTAAATTAACCACCTCTAATCTATGTCTTCAACCCGTATAGGCTTATGGGGAAGACAAAAGAGCCCTCACAAAACGAACCTTTGTCGTCACATTCAGATCTTTTTAAGTTTTATGCCAATGCGTTTTCTAATTTCACCCTCACATGTACCTTCCTTGGTAAATTTTGATCCGAGATACACAAATTCATTGACAGTTTCGCTATTGGTCAGATCATTACAACATTATTATATAGAAAAAGTATTGTTTTGTTACATAGCTTACTAAAAATAGATTAGAATACGCATCAACTGGTTGCGTCATCTCTGAATGGATGGTTAATTCCACACGAACGCATAAGGGTATTTTCCAAAATAGAATTGTAATTTTACTTTATACAATATTATACATATAACCCTGAAAACAAAGTTCATTAAAGCTGGTACAAATTCAAAGTGACACCTGTCAGTTAAACAGCGTTTCCCCATTGAAAGAGGTTTTCTTTAGTACAAAGGTGTACTCAAACAACACCGTACAAACACTTACTTAATGAACTATACAAAATGTGTGTTGTCTGAGGCAATCTGTAACCATTAAGTAAGCACATACACATGTATGTATACCTAAGTAATTAATTTTACCTTATCAAAGTTACAAGCAAACTATGAGTTAGTCTTTAAACAATTAAGCTTTGAATTGGTATTTCTGATGAAGCATCGGGTCCAGGAAAATTCATCGCGATTACAATTCAATAATCTATATTGTATACTGTCAAATTGTTTATGACCTAAAAACAAGTGAAAGCTTCAGTCACTATAAGTACTTTACTTTAGTCACTCCTATACATTAAAGATGGCGGCGATTTTGACAAACGCTTGAGTATTACCGTGTTATCACTCGGGGAGGGGTCCAAAACTCTTAGTTAAAAAGGGGGTTTCACATACCCCCCTTTTTAACTAAGTTCCAAACTAAACCTAACCTATTCAAATCGTATATAAAATAACTTCGAAATCATTAGGAATGACTAAACTGAAGTTTTACCAAAAATAATTACAGAGTTATATACAAAAACCCAGAACCCGGAATCGAATTGCATTATAAAAGAACTCGCGATGAATTTTACCCACGATGAATTATTGTACCTGCGATGAATTGTGCTGACGATGAATTGTACCTGCGATGAATTCTACTGACGATGAACAATTATTATTGTTCGCGATGAATTTACCGGTTACCGAAGCATCGGTACTAAATCTAAGATACAAAATGAAGAGGTACCTATTAGTGTACTTGGTTGTGGTTAGGTATAACTAAATTTATACCCCTAAACTCACTTACAATAAAGAAATCTATATTAATGTATTTGTTAAGTAAATTTAAACAACGTTAATGATTTTATAAAATTAATTACTAAAGTTCTGTTCTCTTCTCATTGTTCGGGTACCCATGCCGTTGTTTGACGTTCATTCATTCGTAATATTACGGTATTTAAACGGTATAAACGAAACGAACATGAATAATCAGTCAGAGAAAATGCGTGACATTCTGTTTAATAAAACACTCCAATTTTAAGTAGATGTTTTTCTTCTTAAAGTTGAAACGTTTAAAACTGGAAGGGATTATTCCACGAAGGAAAGAAAATACGTCGATTTAAGATAAGACAATTGTAATATAAAGATATAAAAGAAAGTCGGGTTAGTTCGAACACTCATAACAACTCGAGATCGACTGAGAAGATTTTTTTATCATTTTTGGTTTATTGGGATCTTCTCCGCTCCGGATAACAGAATGACTAAGAAACCATCGAAAAATGAATAGCGAATAATATAAAATAAAATATAATTTTTGGAGGGTTTGTGTATTTACGTAGGTAGTGAAAGTTCATTATTACGGTTCCATTTTGTTAACATCGAAGCGCATTTTTTTTTATAAATTTAAACGCGAAAACTGAATAAATCAAATTGTCGTTTGACACAAACTGTCAGTTGTTTGATAGTTGGTGCGATTGACAGAATTCGGATGGAAAATAATATGTGGTTTAAAACAGATGCATCTGTCGGAATGACATTGGTTATTAAAGTAATTTTGATCATTCTTTTAAATTCGAATTCAATATTCATAGTTAGATCACAGGACAACGTCTGTCGGGAAAGCTTTGAGAAAAAATTGACTTAAATTCAATATAGGTATTATTATATTTCACAAACAGTTTCTTTAGAAGTTTTTTTTTGTATCTACTTAATTGGATTTGCTGAAATCCTTTGTAGTTTGTACGATGATATTAATACTCTATACGTATAGATAGTAAAAGGATTTTAATAATGTACGTTAATAGTTGTTATCCATAATGTAGATAAATGTTCTAACTTACAAAGTGATCTCCATGTAGATGTGTCCGTCTCATGGTATTTGGTTTTATATTCTTGTAAAATTTTTCATCACCCTCAAAATACTTCTGCGCTGATGATCGGCATACGTGTTCGAATTCATAACTTTCAAAATCTTCATCAAAACCCTGATTTTCTACTCCAACTTCAATTATTGATTAAGGTATCAGCAATTACAAGGTTATATATCGGAAATAATACATTAAGGCCCTGTCCTAGCTGGTCGCATGATCGCCCTGTTCAAACATTTAACATTGTATGAACGTGTCCTAACTGGGCAGATGGACAGACGTAAATTCTATCGTCCGATCGGTGCCTTGTTTGAATTGATCGCGCGTCGCTTGTATTGCTCTGTTGTATCGGTAATGGGAAGTTTTCTGGGGAGCTTCCGACAATACACACTAGGTGGCAGAACTTCTAATCAGGTCTATTGTCAAATTATGATAGCTGTCAAACATACCATCTAGCTAACCAGTGTTGCCAACGCTGTTTCTCAAACGCAAAGAAGCCCAACTGAAAATTTGGTATGCGGTCATTCCGAAAATTTTAATATCCGAAGAGAGGTGGGAGTTCACTAAAAAAAGGTCATTTAGTATCCCGAAAAGGTGAAAACTCGCTAAAAGCGTAAGTAAGTAACTACGTAAGTAAGCAAGTAAGTTCCAAATAGCCCAAACGGCAGTAAATCGCCCCCTTTGGCAACACTGAATTTGACAATAGACCGGATTAGCAAGGGCGCCTCTAGCGGCACAGAAAGGAAGAAAAACATCCCATTAATACGACACCTACTCGCCAAAAGTTCTTACTTACTAACATTCATATTTATTTGTTTGCGTTGTCAAGGAAAGTGGACGCGCGATCACACGACGGCAGTTAGGACACACAATTTTTCATCGTGCGATCACAAATTTGTTAATGCGTTCATGCGATCATGCGACCAGCTAGAACAGGGCCTAAGGTTAAGCCGAGAAAATTCTTCTATTTCTTCTGTTAAAATTATGTTCTATCTTGAATTGTACTAAAAAAAATCACGCAAACACATCAATTAACAAAGATACAAAAGACTCACGATTATATTCTGACCCGCCCGGGAATATTAACCCGATACCTATTGATGATAAAACTGGCGGCTTTAATAACTAGGCTAACGTGTTCGATACCGGCGTTTGGCTAAGGATAAGAAATAATAGGTAGGTACATACCTAATGTTGAAAAAACATTTCAGAATTTTTTATTATCGAATGTTAAAGTATACCTCATACACAATTCTTCTTAACTTTTTAATAAAAAGGTTTTCGAGCAAACTAGCTGCACTATGCATTTAATAAGAAACCATAGTATTATAAGGCTAGTATTTTAAGAAGCTCTTAATAATATTATATTCGGCTGAATTTCGTTATTATTGTATAAAAAAAAAGTACTTAGGTACATACATTTGCAAAATTAAGATTATTTGTAGAAAAAGCTTATTAAATGAATATTATGATATGCCGGCTTCTTTTTACGAATTCGGATAATAAATCTTATTCTAAATAAATGATTAAATAGAAAAATATTCCTAGGTACCTAGAAGAGATATAAAGATAGAAAGAGAAGAAAATAATAATATTATAACGACGACCATTAGGATAAAGGTTTTTAAAATATGTTTCTAAGAAGATCTGGAAGATTATCAACATAAAGATATTGAAAATTTGCTTCATATCTATACTAATATATAAAGAGGAAAGATTTGATTTTTTGTTTGTTTGTTTGCATCGAATAGGCTCCAAAACTACTGAACCGATTTGAAAAATTCTTTCACTTTTGGGAAGCAACAATATTGGCGGTGAACATAGGCTATATTTAATTTCCAAAAAAAATTGGGTAACCTACGAAAACTTCAATAATGTAACCCAAGGTGTAAAAAATGTACCTAAAATATTCTTTTTATCGCGAACGCTGTGAAAACTAATGATGATAGAATAAAACAATGTAAAACAATTTTGTAGAAGACATCATTATTTACAAAAAGTATTGAAACAGCATATGTCTAACTATTATAGTTATGCCACAATAAGTGTTTCTTTATTTTAAAAAAATCAATAAAATGTCACCTCTAGAAAAGGCTCTTTATTGGTATCTTGGTATTCCTCCTTAAAATAAATTAGTTCATATTCAAGTCTGCTTCAATATGTATGTATAACTTTTTGAATTATTCAATTCGGACATTCCATTCGAAAGTTATCAGGAGTTTAAAAATGTGAGTATTGGAAAAAAAAGCATAGTCTCTTATCATCTCAACTTATCCGATGCAGAGTGCGTACGGGAGCGGGGAGGGGACTGAGGGGAGTCATGTCAAGTTTAGTAGAAAAACCTCGCAAAGTAGTCACGGTGGTAAAGTGACGTGACACGATACATTGCAATGCAATTATTCCAGATTAACATATGCTATAAAATATTTTGAAAAAGTTAGGGATCTGTATGAAAACTAAATTATTTTTAAGTATCTATCTACCCGTGCGAAGCTGGGGCGGACCTCTAGTAATGTATAAAAAGAGTTTTCTATTTTGTCGACAAAAAAAATAATCTCATATTTTTTTAGACCCGAAAAATACATTAATAACAACAACATTCTTTTGTTCCTTTTGAATCTCATATTGTATGATCGCCATCGGTCCTTTTCATTCCACCGCTGGACCTGTGGGTCTCTTCTGGACCCGTATCTCCTTCAACCATTTCTTTATCCCGTCCTCCGCCACCGTAACTCCTCTAAAATCTCACCCTCCGTAACTAGTTGAATGTTTTTAGTCGAACGACGGTGCTGGTCCCAAGTCCGGATAAATAAGGAGAGAACTTCCTTATACCAACCTATTATTCCAGTACCCCTAATCCGAATTTTACTCACTAACGTAAGTGAGAAACTCACGGGAATTTTGTAAGGGCTGCGAAGCTTTCTGAAGTATTCTGTAGGGGCACTATAGGTACATGTTTCTATAAAAAAATATTGTTACTTCACGCCAGCGTAAATGTCACGTTAGTTAAGATAGAAAACTGGTACAGTTATTGTATTGTTCTTGTACTTTTAATAAAAACTGCTTTATTCTTAATATGATTATTTATTAATATTTGAGTTACATCTCATTACATACACTGTTTATCTTATATTACTGATCTGGTAACGTGCCGTCATGGCGTACCAGGTACTTCATGCCTGGGCGGCCCTCTGTGTTGCCACCCTATGATCGTCCATTAAGGATACCATATATTACATCCCCACTCTTAAGATTACATTAATATTAACATTATTAATTCATTTTGTCTTGTTCACAATTATCTACATAGAGTCATAACCTAACCTATTTGGTTTATTTATCACACGACCATATCTAGTTACAATTTTATTTTCATTTGATTGAGGTGTTGCACTATCAACCGAGTTCTCATCAAATGAGCTTTGAAAGTTAGAACCGTTCGGAACGACCCACCCATCAAACCTCCTTTTTAAATGAACTATATTTCTTCTGAAATGTTTATTATTTTTATCTTTAATTATGTATGATCGAGGTGATGGGTGTTTCCTTACTACGGTTCCCTCCTCCCAACTATTATTATTAAAAAATTTTAACCATATTTTTTCGTTGTCGTTGAATAATGTTTCTTTGCTATTAAATTTTTTCCAGATAAATTGTTAACTATATCATCATATGTAGGTATACTGTAATGTTCCCTCTTCACATACTTATTTAAATGTATCGGATTAATACAAACTCTAAGGCTTTTGTTTGGTTTCTCCACAACTACAATATTATTGACCCAATCTGTTGGTACATCTACTTTCGATATAAAACCTTTCTTTTCTAGTTCATCTAAGGTATTTTTTAATCTAGGATGTAGACTGAAGGGTATTTTTTGAGCTCTTTTAACTACAGGCATAGAGTCATCCGTTAGTTTTAAGTCATACTTAAAGGGCATCTTACCCACACCACTAAATATATCTATATTTTTATTAATAAAAATGTGTTTTTCATTGTCTACAGATGTGATATCATGTAACCTTTTTATTAGTCCTAGATCCAGGCAAGTTTTCAACCCTAAGATAGGACTGGAGAGAACATCCGCTACTACAAACTCAATAATGAACAACTTGTTATTACTTAAGCACTCAACATTAATAATTCCCTTGGAATATAACTCAAAACCTCCATATGTTATAAATTTTATTTTTGTATGAACCAAGTGTTGCACTCCAATATCTAATTTTTTAAAGAAACGCCATGGCAAGACATTAATGTCTGCCCCTGAATCTATTTTAAAAGTTAAGATTTTACTTTTAATAACTAGAGTGTGTTCCCAATCTGACTTAATTGACTGTACATAATTATTTGAATGACATTTATTTACATATATGGATTCAAAACTAGCATTATCATTAATTAATAAATCAAGTTTTTTGACCTTGTTTTTGTAGAGACATCCAATTGAAAAATGATTTTTTCCTCCACACACATGGCATGATTTCCCAAATGCTGGACACTCTCCTCTCACATGCTTGTATCCACACTTTTTACAATTATATTTAATGTTTTCCTTTGAGCCTTCATGTTTAGATTTATCTACTGCATACACTTCCTCTTGCGTCTTCTCTGATTTTATAAACGTACTGTGTTGCATCGCCACTTCCATGGCGAGTGCTTCTTCTTTCAGTTGTTTCATCGATCTTTTATTGCCAATTTTTAACAATCGTTGTTGTATTTCACTGTTATATACTCCCAGTATGAATGTATTTTTTATCATCATGTCATCCAATCTTTCACTGCATTTTGTACACACAAAGTTACATTTTCCTGCCTGTTTTGTTAACTCCTGTATGAAATCAGCTATACTTTGATTTGGACTTTGTTTTAAATTATTGTATTTAAATATCTCCACTGTGTTGTTTTTTACCGGCTGACAGTATTCTTCATAGACGTGTATAACCTCTTCATATGTCACCAAACACGCGCCACTTCTAGTTAAGTTGTTATAAATTTCAATCCCCTTGTCATCCACAAACGATAATAAAACTGACAATTTATATTTATCGACTTGAAGGGCTTTTGGTTTTTCATTTAATTTTATGTATAGGTCTAACCTTGTCTTGAAAATCTCCCATCTTCGTGATAGTTCGCCGTCATTTGTAAAACTAAATTTCGTTATATTGCAATAATTAGTATTCATCGTAGTTAAATGTTTCGTTCAATCCGGGGCACCATGTATTGTTCTTGTACTTTTAATAAAAACTGCTTTATTCTTAATATGATTATTTATTAATATTTGAGTTACATCTCATTACATACACTGTTTATCTTATATTACTGATCTGGTAACGTGCCGTCATGGCGTACCAGGTACTTCCTGCCTGGGCGGCCCTCTGTGTTGCCACCCTATGATCGTCCATTAAGGGCCGAAATTATAAAGACTGGACCATATTTTCGTCAGTAAATGTCAAAGTTACCAACGAACGGCGACTCGTTAGTAAAGTTTACCAACGACCATATTATAAACCAAAATTAACTATCCGTATATTTGTTTATGGTTTTCGAAAGCTTCTATGGAATTTTACCGACTCTTATGTCAAAACCATGTCAAAACAAACGAAATCAGTAAAAAACCGCGCAAAAGCGTTGTATTTTGGTGTGCGTAATTTGTGTTGTTTATCTTTTATAATATTTTGTAAGTGAAATCAACTTTGTGAGACCTCAGGACTCTTTATTTTAATCATAAGGGAAATTAACTTTGCGAGACAGGATTGATTATTTTGTTTTAGCGAAATAGGGACATTGTATTATTTTCATTTTTTTATAACTATTCTCTCGGTGTTGAAATAGTTAATAAAGGCATCACTATCACTGCTGGAAAACATTTTAAAATAGCAAAACAACGCCCAACAAAAACACCACAAAATACGCACAACGAATTTAAAAGAATGAAATGACAGCCACGGCCTATTGCTATTTCTTTCTCTCTTAGGTGAAAGAGTGAAACGGCAATGAAGTTACTGTCGCTTAATCGGTGGTCTGGCCGTCAGTTAAAGCCGATGGTAACATTTTACCGAAATATTACTAACGGATGTTTATAATTCTGAAAAACGAGTAGTTATATCAAATTTTGGACCAATTTTTTGTAACTTAAACTAACGGACGTTTATAATTTCGGCCCTAAGGATACCATATATTACAGTTATAAATTTTCATTATCTTCTTCATCCATGACTAAGCTGCGGCAGTACCTATATTCACACGCAGCATGTACAATTAAAGGTAAATCTCGCACTCTCCATCCAACTCTGCTCTCTTTATGTCATCAATTTTATTTTTACTTTCATAAAAAGGATCATAAAAGCATAATATGCCTTTTCACTGAGTGTGTGTAAGCGAAAAACAAATGGACTGTATATGCGTTTAATAGAACAAAGAAAAATAACTGAAGGTTTGCACGTCATGTAATGTGAATTGAGAAACAATTAATTCCTACCTTGATGATCGATATCAGGTAACATGGATCCCTTGAAGTACCTTTTTTCTCTCTTGTTCCAATGCACAAATACATACAACAGAAACTGACACAAGACAAGATGACAATTAGGTATGTAGATAATTAGTGCATGCGGTTAATTTTTATGGTGGTAAAAGCGGTAAAAACAAATGTTGCGGGATGGAATATAATAATATGCGTAAAACGATAGATCTTCGATGTTTTGGGCAGAAGGTGCTTGGTGATAGTCCATTTCAAAATAAAAATGAAAGAGTCTTGTATAGTTCTATCACAAAATTTATTGTTCAAACATGAACCGGTTTTCGGAGACTACCGTCTCCATTATCAAATGTTTAAGACTGATTTTATATAATACAAAACATAAGTTAGCTTACAATACAAACAAGGACTAAAATTATACATAACCAAATAGAGTGGGAGTAAAAAGTTACACAATATGAAAAGGGGCAGATGTGAAAATAAAATTACATGAACTAATCGTTAATATAGAAGTGCTATTTTTACAAGGTGTACCTACTGATAATATCATACGAACTATTATTTATTTTTAAACAATGGTGGATTAGGTAGGTACTTGAAATATTATTATTATCTAGTTACTACAGTAGCAAATTAAGATTATAAAATAAACAATAGATGAATGAAGGCGGCCTGGGAAATATCCTGCAGTCCGCGTGGACCCAAGTGTGTTTTTGGTAGTCACAATAATCTGTAACAAAAGAAAAGATAGCGGCGGTAATCGATTCATAGAAGATTTTAACATAAACACATTTTTTTTTTTTCAAACAATATGTTTTAAACGGGGTGAATTATTCAATTCCATTTGGTCATTAAGAATATTAACTGAGCTATCAATATTATACCTATTCAGTTCTAACGCTTCTAACCTATCCATACGTTTGCCTTTGTCACATTTATGAATTAATTTTATTCCCGAATCTGGATCAAAAGTATGTATATGAATGTTCATTTAAATGTTCCCCAAATGACGATTTATTATCCCGATTTTTAAAACTAAGAAAATGTTCATGCACGCGTTTTTTTTTATTTTTATTTTTTTTTCTCTATTATTTAACTATATTATAGAATGGAAATTGTCCTGTCTATCTTGAGAACGCAATAATTACTCTAGTTTATAATATAATCGTGTCCGAAACATGAGGTACTTTACTATTAGCATCCTAAGTACTGGCAGTAAACTGTTTGAAAAAGTCATTTACTTACGTCTCTGAGGGTGAAAGAGAAAAGAATAATGTTCTGAAAAATAATAAAGCCAGAGATGTGTGTGATGAAATCTCATGTTTGTCGAATAAAATAGGCACGATGTAATATAGGTAATAATAAGAGAGATTGTGAGACAACCTCTCGGGTAAATGCGAGGCCTCTTCGACACCTGTACAGTCTCAGGAAAATTAGTATTCATAACCACATGTGCGTCCTAAATATTGTTTTATGAAAACCCATCGTGTAGCTCTGGTCGATGTTCCGTACAAGGCCTGAAACAATCGTTAATATCGCTCTGTACAATATATTTTTTTTTCATAAAATTCCTCCTTTTTTCTCTATCTTGTGAATCTCTATAGGTACATTTACATTGGTTATAAATAAGTAGGTAGGTACCTAATTAATTTATGATTACTAATTCAAATCCAATATTCATAGTTAGGCCCACAGGACAACGTCTATGCTAGTTGTATCATATTTTTTTACGTAGTACAATATTGTTATTACTCAAAGTGATTAGGTTTTGAAAGGGAAAATGAAAGAAAAAGAAAGGGTAGGGATAGGAAAGTAAAAAATTGGCAGAATAAATAAACAAATAAGTGACACCGCCACTTTTAAGGGTACAAACTATCTTAGCGAAGACTTGCCTTATTTTATCAAATGTGAAGTACTAGAAAAAAAACATTGATGTTAATCTTTGTGTAATATTCCATTATATTGTACTTGCAAATTTAATAGAAACCAACAGAATACCCCCAACAGAACAATACTATCGAGCTCCATCGAAAAACAAAAAAGGTAAGTCAAGTCAATAATAAATGGACGTGCCTCCAGGATAAAAACGATAATGAATCCACTTTAGTAAATAAAATATTATTAAAAACCTTTTCTCTTAAATGCAAGTATAATTGACAGAACTATTGAAACGAAACGTGGATCCCATATAAGAATTAATATTTTTTAAACTACATTTTTTTTTGTTTTATTGTTTTGTAATTGTGATAATTATGATCTCAATAGATGAATGAATGAGTTTATAGATAAATGAATATAGCATGATTTAATAACTACCTATTATATATTTTTTATTTTTTTTTAATGATTTTTGGTATTTTTATCTGGGTATATCTATTTTGTATTTTGCTATTATTTTTAAACAATATTTTTTTTCTTATATGTATGATTTTTGTTTTGTAATTGGCCTAATGGCTGTATGTGATTCAAATAAATGAATAAATGAATAACAAACTTACAAACCAAACAAAAATCAAACCAAGAACATCTTCTTCAATTACAAACTTACAAACCAAGCAAAAATCAAACCAAGAACATCATCTTCAATATTCTGAACCATTGAGTACCTATGTAATGAAGTCAGCTTAAACTTTATCCATAAGCTGCAAATATTTTAAGCTTGCACGTCCGTTTTTCTAGACATTGTTTAAGTGGTTTCTCAAAAATATAATGTAACTTTATGTTTAACTTAAATAACTGAGCGAAAAATAGGACAGTATTCAGTTTACCTCTACGCGTGCTAAGACTCAGAACCTTCTTTATAACAATAAGTAGGTAGTATGATGGCACATTAGGTGAGCCTGTTGTACCCGACTTAAGTAAAGACACCTCGTGGACCGGCAATCCTCTTAAGATGATGATACTGTGCTGGATCCCACATACATTTCAACATTGCCACTACTGAAGAAAGGAAGAAGGATAGATATAGAAGGTTTATTGGGGTTTTCTTACTCAAAATTTAGCTTTTGAACGTTTTAAAACACTTTTATTTAATAGAATATTATTCATACACTTAGAGGTGATGAACCATGATACAATATTCACGACAATTTTTTGTTGATTTATCAAAGGCCTTTGACTAGGTCGATCTTCGTGCTGCGGAGAATTCTCTCTGATAACATGACCGATCCAAACATCGTATGTTAGAATTGCATCCAATCAGAGGGTGCTTCGATCACACATTGAGGGTGGCGTTTACGAGCCCTTTCGTATCTAAATGTTCCACCTTCGGCGCTGAGTTTGAAGCCTGCGATAGTGACAGTAATAGATTAATGCGCATTTTCAAAGTGCAACCTAATCTTCGGAATGGCAATTGGAATCCTGGAACTTCAAGACTCACGTCAACAATTTTTCAGTTCATCAATTTATCGGTTTGAATGCAATAAACTTAAGTTTGGAGGTATCTTTAAATGAAATATGGTAAACCTAGTTCAAAGTGTAAAAAAGTGATAATATGTAGTCTTTTTTGTAGATGTGAGGGATATCTTTTCATTAAGCAAATTCCTTTATAAATATGACGACAAATATGTGGTGTTACATATTATTATTATGTAATATGCGAGTCCATGGTACTCTGACAGGGCTAATTCAAGGTAAATAGAAGGGTCATCCCCTAACAGGGCCTGCGAACCGACGATTCTTCAAACTACTGTTGTTATACTTTGTTGTCATCTACATAGGAGATATTTCTAATTATAATTTTACCCAGGGTATGTAATATCATATTATCATTAACGTCCAAAGAGGTGTTTCGACGATTAAGTCTGTATGAAATTATAACGGTGATTTGGAACCAGAGGTTTACCCCGAAATTAAGTTCAAAGAGCTTTAAAAATCATGGGTTTACTACCACCTGTTTGTAATTATGATTAAATACGTCATTTAAGTACCGAATTTGGTCAGGATTTTTATTTTTTTATAAAACGAATCTGTGCTCACTCAAAGTGAACACGAATACACTCTTTGACTCTTTCACAGTAAGCTGCTTTTAAAGCTTGTGTTGTGAAAGAGGAAGATGGTCTGCACCTGGGATCGAACGCACAACCTCCGCACCGAAAGCCGGCGTACTTTAATATCGTGTATAATTAATTATTGTCATTTTCTTTTTTACCAGGCGATGGTGTTTGCTAGAATATTCATTCGTTACTTTTGAATCGCAAGAGTACCTACCTACCTACGTTAAAGTAGTTGTCAGCTGCGTTTTTACTGTCCAAATAACACACATTAAAGTTATACATATATAATTAACTAATTACTCCCTTTTGACTCCACTTATGGAGGCAACAAAAGCCATCAACATTTAACACTTACTTTTTTTTAACCTGCTTTCCCGACAAACGTTGTCCTGTAGTCCTTACTATGAATATTGATTTTGAATTTGTAATTTATACAAAAATACCTTTAATATACATAATGTTATATTTGAATGTTATAATATTATTTCGGAAAGCCCGAAAGAAATTCTATCAAAAATCTGCATATTTTGAAACTCAAGGTGGTTTTGAAACTGATGGTTGTCAAGTATGTGAATAAAAGTTGTGTTGTTATGGAATTTTTCACAGATGGCTTTTTCTTCAGTAAATCCGTTCCATACTAACCAAAAATCTGCATTGCAATATTTTTAATGTCAATGGTTATCAGGGTAATAAAAATTGTGTTTCTATGGAATTTTTCATCGATGGCGTCTTTGTATCGATTTTAGTTCCATACTTACTTTAATATTATATTTTAAATTATTTACGATGCAATTTTCGAGTTTTGATTAGTTTTCTGATATCCGGGGCGGAGAAGAATCCAATGAACCAAGACTCATAAAAATCTGTTCAGGCGATCTCGAGTTATAAGTCTTCACACTAGCTCAACTTTCTTTTATATTATAGAAGATATTATTTAAACATACACGCGTCCCGCCATATTATTAAAACTTAACATAGAAAAGAGTTTTTTTTTTTAATTATGTCTACGACCTAATCTAAATATTGAATATTTCATTGATATTTAAAAAATCTAAAGATTTGTATGGAATTGAATATATATTTGAATTTTAATACCGAAAGAATAAAAAAACCTTTTTCACATTCTTACGGGTGAAACATAGGGTACCTAATGTGTAAAAAGTCGTACCTACACTTTAAAAGGCATGTAGAATAGATTATATTACAATCAGGGTTTCTTTAGACAAGCACCCTTGTACCGTTGGCATGTAAGTAGTATTCCATGTGCGAACTCTAAGTAATTTTGAACAAACATTCTTCTAAAAAGGTATTTGTCAATATAAATTGACCGATTTATTCCCGTCTCGTTCTTTCACTTTTGAATAAACAGAGAAATGAATCGAATTGAAAGTCCTTGCTTTGATCGTTCCGTTAAATGGATTCTGTGAAGGTCTTTGTTGGATTATCAGTTGCTCTTCCACCTACTAAACCTTTTTTTTTCTAAATGTCTAATCCCTTGTTCACAATCTAACTCCAGCACAACACACATGACTGTATAATAAAATGATAATGTTTGTAATTTCGTCTCTATAAACAGGTACTTTTTCGAATCATTTCGTTAAATTCGATTGTTTTTCCCCAAATAAAAAAGGTTTCCTCTGATGATGCTGTGTGTGTGTGTGTGTGTTTTTTTTTCAATTATTGATTAACCTTTACGTTAAAAGCTATAATGCGGGTCTGTCTGTTTTAATATTATTTATGAACCAAAAAAATAGTTTAACCTATTGACGTCAAGCTCTGGGCAAAAAAAAATTCGGTATTCATGATGACTGTCAATGTGTACCTACCTATTTTAAGTAATCGTTTATCAAATTTGTCCATCACCTTTTTTTCGGTATTCCCGGTCTGTTTCAAGTAAATGTTGTCATTGTTTTTATTGGTAAATAATGCTAATCGTTCCCTAGTAACTGTTAAATTTTCAACCATTTTCTTCTTTTTCAGCCAATTTCCATCCATTATTGCTGAGTATATAAGACTCCCTCAATCATCCTTGTCCTGAGCATCCCTCATCATTTTAAGCATAATCATTTTTTTTTATCAATAATTGAAATTTCTACAAAAATAGTTCATTTACTTTCTGGTCTTTTGTAAGTCGACGTGTTTACGAAAGATTCAAGAGACGAATTGCCTTACAAAAGTGAGGAACAGATGAAACTTTTAGATATCTTCTCGAAATTTCACATTCAAGAAAAATCAAGTATTCAGTAGTTCTTTATCTGTGGGGCATGCCTCTAAAGCTGAAACAATGATGTTTTAGAAAAAAGGACCCGGAAAAATCTCAATTTCAATATTATTAAGGTGCATTTAAACTAAACGAACAAAGACCCAGAGCTTGAAAATTGAGTACATTTTCCTAATGATTGATACTGGACACCATGCAAACAACAACTTATATAAGTAGGCGATGACAGTTCTTTATTGTTATTATTACCTTGGTGAACATACATATCAACCATTAGGAAAATATAATAATAATAATATAACACTTTTCTATACAAATGTGTCAGTACAGCCGGCGGAACTTATTGCCTGAGGCAATTTTTTCCAGTCAACCGGTCCCGTCCAATCTGAGACAGGCCAACCTCGGGTAGAAATTTCAAGTGAAAAAACACTTAGAAAAACTCTGACCCGACCGGGTATTGAACCCGGGACCTTGGATCTGATGTCCACGCTAGTACAACTAGGCTACCGAGGTAAAATATACTCTATTTTCAAGCTCTGGGTTTTTTTGTTTGGTATAAATGCACCTTTAATAACTAATATTGCTATAGTTTTTTATTTATCCTTTTTACATAGTTCATTAATTTTTTTCAGTGGGTATCCAAGATACGTTTAATGCCACTATCAGCTTACACTCGGTGTAAGACTGTCTGTCTCTTTGTCGTTTTCATTATTTAACTACTGATAGTGAAAGAAATAAACATAGCTTACTTACTGCTTGTCTCAAAAAATACTGATTTTCTTTTTTATAAATTCGAAGCATAAGAGGTGAGCGTGGGTAGGTAATGAATTGTTTAAATCTGACTTTTCCAAGGAATACATTCAGGTTCAGCTAAATTGAGATAATATTAATAAGCATAGTACTGGAAAAAAAAAATTTTCTCTAGTAAGCGCTGGTGGATAATGTGAATAATAATGAATGCTGTAAAAGGAGAACGTTTCAGCTCGAATTTAATAATTACTTTTACTTAATTTAATTAAAATGTTCGTAATGTTTGTTAATAACATCCAATCTTTCACTTTCTAACTTTCTATTTCATTATTCATGAAGGCGGAGGGACATCGCAGGGCCTTGTTTAATTTCGTTATAATTAAGAGACGTTATTTGTCAATAGAATAAACTGCTCACGATAAAAATGGGTAAGATTTTTTACCCAACCAATTTAAAGAAAGTTCAATTGATGTTTATCTTACCTAAGTTTGATTGAGGTGAGGATTGATGATATTAGAGAAAAATGCGGAGTAAATGTTAGAGTAGAGACTATGAAAGTGAATAAATTCGAGGGTGGTTCAGGCATGTTGAGAGATTTTTTTTATTTTATGTATTCATTCTCACCTTAGGCCCTTTCAGGCACTTGGAGGCGTCCAAAAATATACAAAACCGGACATAATTAAACATTATTAAATTTAAGCACATCAATAACAGATAAAAAATACACAATAAGAATTTTAAAATCCATGAAATAAGATAAAAAAATGAAAGCGTTTTCGAGGCTGAAAGGGTGTAAATGGCCCATTCAGTCTCTTGTCAGTGTATGTAAAAGAATAAGTAAATTATGCAAGATGATACAAACAAAAATACAAAAAATAAAAATATACTTAACATTTCTTCAATATAAAATTAGATATAAATTTTTTTCCAAATTCTTGTAGATGAATAAACGCTTGGGCTAGTCTAAAAAGGTGTAAAGGGCCTTTCAGTCTCCTGTCAGTAAACAGAAATGAAGCATATTATAAACAACATGGAGAGTCAAAAAATAAACAGGTTTGTCAGACTAACAACAAAGAGAGCACTCCACCAAGGGGGCCGCCCAACGAGCATACAATCTTCTTCTTCTCCCTAGCTTGCTCCCAACTTAGCGTCTAAGTAGACTGTTGGGGTCAGCCCTCCTCGTTCTTAGGCTATAAGTCCGTCTCTCCTGCACCACCTCTTCCAATCCCAATCTTCGCATCCGGTCACGCCTCTGCACCACCCAGGAATTCTTTGGTCGTCCTCTGTTTGTCACACGTGGAACACTCATGTTGATGGCCTGATTAACAATATGTTCCTGCGATCTCCGTTCTACGTGTCCATACCATCGCAACTGTCTCCTCAAGTTTGCTATTTATATCCGTCACTCCTAGGCTTCCACGAATGTGTGAGCTTTTTATCTTGTCTCTCAATGACACTCCTGTCGACCACCTCAGCATGCGCATTTCTGCCGTTTCTAGCTGTCTGTTAAAGCTGTTGTACATAGTCCAGCATTCAGAGCCATACAGGAGTGCGGGTCTGACAATTGTCTGATAAACTTTTCCTTTTAATTTGACTGGCATTTTTGAATCGCATAGAACTCCTGACACCGATCTGAATTTCATCCATCCGACACTAATTCTGTGTTTTACATCCGCAGCACAGCTTCCATCATTTTGAATGACTGATCCAAGATATTTAAATGAGTCGCTATTTGGTAGTGTTACTCCATCCATCTGTATTATGGGTAAGTTGGACGTGGTCAAATTTTGTTTCTCAAACGAAAATACAATACAATGTGGTCTCAAAAGAAAGAATGAATGAAGAAAGAACGAAAATAACTCTGATGAGATTATGATGGGTGCACGAAGATATGGCCGACCTAGATTGACGTGGGCCCATCATAAAATCGACGCCGTCTTAAAGGAGGGCCAAGTCAGGAGTGGAGTACAAGGAAAAGGATACAAGGTATGCAGAATGTTATGTTTACTTACTTGCATTTCATTATTTGACACTCGTAACTCTCATTTTCTGTCCACACGTCGTGTAAACCCACATCTGCAATTGGTACTTCTTTTGTGGTTTCAATCCTGTGAATTGGTTGGCAGCAATCGCGAACATCTCCATCTCTCAGTTCTCCGCTATTCCCTTTAGTTACTTAACTGCTTTCATTTAATTGTCACTTAACAAAGCGGAGTTGGTCCATAAGTCGACTATGTACAGTACACAAACACAAGATAGGAACTTCTCATTTTGTCTTCCGTGCCACCTGATGTGGCTGTTAAGACTAATTGAAGTGGTTGGTAGACTAGCGGTTACGACGCCGGCTTTCGTACTGTTTCGTTCGGAGGTCGTGGGTTCAATCCCAGGTGCCGGTCATCTTCCTCTTTCACGACACAAGCTTTAAGTAGCTTACCGTGAAAGAGTCAAAGAGTGTATTGAGTGAAAGATAGAAAGAGTTCACTTTGTGTGAGCACAGATTCATTTATTTAAAAAAAAAAAAAAAAAAAAAAAAAAATATATATATATATATATGACTGAAAGTGATGACCTAAGATTTGTCACGAACTGCATGTGTAAAACATGCACCTCGATAGACAAAAAAGGTCATCAGCTTTTCACAGGAAGAATATTAAGATGTAAGTTTTACTCCATTTCACTGTGATCAGTTAGGCAGAGACTATGCTACTGCACTTGCATATGGGACGAGACTGTGCCCATCACCAGAATATGCGTTGGATTCGTCAAAAAGGTGTAGTGTTTCGACATTGTGCGCATGTGTCTCGTCAGGACCATCTCACAAAATGGCCGACACACATCGTGGAATCCGATGAAAGCGGGGAGCGCCGCATAACATGACTGAAAGTGATGACCTAAGATTTGTCACGAACTGCATGTGTAAAACATGCACCTCGATAGACAAAAAAGGTCATCAGCTTTTCACAGGAAGAATATTAAGATGTAAGTTTTACTCCATTTCACTGTGATCAGTTAGGCAGAGACTATGCTACTGCACTTGCATATGGGACGAGACTGTGCCCATCACCAGAATATGCGTTGGATTCGTCAAAAAGGTGTAGTGTTTCGACATTGTGCGCATGTGTCTCGTCAGGACCATCTCACAAAATGGCCGACACACATCGTGGAATCCGATGAAAGCGGGGAGCGCCGCATAACATGACTGAAAGTGATGACCTAAGATTTGTCACGAACTGCATGTGTAAAACATGCACCTCGATAGACAAAAAAGGTCATCAGCTTTTCACAGGAAGAATATTAAGATGTAAGTTTTACTCCATTTCACTGTGATCAGTTAGGCAGAGACTATGCTACTGCACTTGCATATGGGACGAGACTGTGCCCATCACCAGAATATGCGTTGGATTCGTCAAAAAGGTGTAGTGTTTCGACATTGTGCGCATGTGTCTCGTCAGGACCATCTCACAAAATGGCCGACACACATCGTGGAATCCGATGAAAGCGGGGAGCGCCGCATAACATGACTGAAAGTGATGACCTAAGATTTGTCACGAACTGCATGTGTAAAACATGCACCTCGATAGACAAAAAAGGTCATCAGCTTTTCACAGGAAGAATATTAAGATGTAAGTTTTACTCCATTTCACTGTGATCAGTTAGGCAGAGACTATGCTACTGCACTTGCATATGGGACGAGACTGTGCCCATCACCAGAATATGCGTTGGATTCGTCAAAAAGGTGTAGTGTTTCGACATTGTGCGCATGTGTCTCGTCAGGACCATCTCACAAAATGGCCGACACACATCGTGGAATCCGATGAAAGCGGGGAGCGCCGCATAACATGACTGAAAGTGATGACCTAAGATTTGTCACGAACTGCATGTGTAAAACATGCACCTCGATAGACAAAAAAGGTCATCAGCTTTTCACAGGAAGAATATTAAGATGTAAGTTTTACTCCATTTCACTGTGATCAGTTAGGCAGAGACTATGCTACTGCACTTGCATATGGGACGAGACTGTGCCCATCACCAGAATATGCGTTGGATTCGTCAAAAAGGTGTAGTGTTTCGACATTGTGCGCATGTGTCTCGTCAGGACCATCTCACAAAATGGCCGACACACATCGTGGAATCCGATGAAAGCGGGGAGCGCCGCATAACATGACTGAAAGTGATGACCTAAGATTTGTCACGAACTGCATGTGTAAAACATGCACCTCGATAGACAAAAAAGGTCATCAGCTTTTCACAGGAAGAATATTAAGATGTAAGTTTTACTCCATTTCACTGTGATCAGTTAGGCAGAGACTATGCTACTGCACTTGCATATGGGACGAGACTGTGCCCATCACCAGAATATGCGTTGGATTCGTCAAAAAGGTGTAGTGTTTCGACATTGTGCGCATGTGTCTCGTCAGGACCATCTCACAAAATGGCCGACACACATCGTGGAATCCGATGAAAGCGGGGAGCGCCGCATAACATGACTGAAAGTGATGACCTAAGATTTGTCACGAACTGCATGTGTAAAACATGCACCTCGATAGACAAAAAAGGTCATCAGCTTTTCACAGGAAGAATATTAAGATGTAAGTTTTACTCCATTTCACTGTGATCAGTTAGGCAGAGACTATGCTACTGCACTTGCATATGGGACGAGACTGTGCCCATCACCAGAATATGCGTTGGATTCGTCAAAAAGGTGTAGTGTTTCGACATTGTGCGCATGTGTCTCGTCAGGACCATCTCACAAAATGGCCGACACACATCGTGGAATCCGATGAAAGCGGGGAGCGCCGCATAACATGACTGAAAGTGATGACCTAAGATTTGTCACGAACTGCATGTGTAAAACATGCACCTCGATAGACAAAAAAGGTCATCAGCTTTTCACAGGAAGAATATTAAGATGTAAGTTTTACTCCATTTCACTGTGATCAGTTAGGCAGAGACTATGCTACTGCACTTGCATATGGGACGAGACTGTGCCCATCACCAGAATATGCGTTGGATTCGTCAAAAAGGTGTAGTGTTTCGACATTGTGCGCATGTGTCTCGTCAGGACCATCTCACAAAATGGCCGACACACATCGTGGAATCCGATGAAAGCGGGGAGCGCCGCATAACATGACTGAAAGTGATGACCTAAGATTTGTCACGAACTGCATGTGTAAAACATGCACCTCGATAGACAAAAAAGGTCATCAGCTTTTCACAGGAAGAATATTAAGATGTAAGTTTTACTCCATTTCACTGTGATCAGTTAGGCAGAGACTATGCTACTGCACTTGCATATGGGACGAGACTGTGCCCATCACCAGAATATGCGTTGGATTCGTCAAAAAGGTGTAGTGTTTCGACATTGTGCGCATGTGTCTCGTCAGGACCATCTCACAAAATGGCCGACACACATCGTGGAATCCGATGAAAGCGGGGAGCGCCGCATAACATGACTGAAAGTGATGACCTAAGATTTGTCACGAACTGCATGTGTAAAACATGCACCTCGATAGACAAAAAAGGTCATCAGCTTTTCACAGGAAGAATATTAAGATGTAAGTTTTACTCCATTTCACTGTGATCAGTTAGGCAGAGACTATGCTACTGCACTTGCATATGGGACGAGACTGTGCCCATCACCAGAATATGCGTTGGATTCGTCAAAAAGGTGTAGTGTTTCGACATTGTGCGCATGTGTCTCGTCAGGACCATCTCACAAAATGGCCGACACACATCGTGGAATCCGATGAAAGCGGGGAGCGCCGCATAACATGACTGAAAGTGATGACCTAAGATTTGTCACGAACTGCATGTGTAAAACATGCACCTCGATAGACAAAAAAGGTCATCAGCTTTTCACAGGAAGAATATTAAGATGTAAGTTTTACTCCATTTCACTGTGATCAGTTAGGCAGAGACTATGCTACTGCACTTGCATATGGGACGAGACTGTGCCCATCACCAGAATATGCGTTGGATTCGTCAAAAAGGTGTAGTGTTTCGACATTGTGCGCATGTGTCTCGTCAGGACCATCTCACAAAATGGCCGACACACATCGTGGAATCCGATGAAAGCGGGGAGCGCCGCATAACATGACTGAAAGTGATGACCTAAGATTTGTCACGAACTGCATGTGTAAAACATGCACCTCGATAGACAAAAAAGGTCATCAGCTTTTCACAGGAAGAATATTAAGATGTAAGTTTTACTCCATTTCACTGTGATCAGTTAGGCAGAGACTATGCTACTGCACTTGCATATGGGACGAGACTGTGCCCATCACCAGAATATGCGTTGGATTCGTCAAAAAGGTGTAGTGTTTCGACATTGTGCGCATGTGTCTCGTCAGGACCATCTCACAAAATGGCCGACACACATCGTGGAATCCGATGAAAGCGGGGAGCGCCGCATAACATGACTGAAAGTGATGACCTAAGATTTGTCACGAACTGCATGTGTAAAACATGCACCTCGATAGACAAAAAAGGTCATCAGCTTTTCACAGGAAGAATATTAAGATGTAAGTTTTACTCCATTTCACTGTGATCAGTTAGGCAGAGACTATGCTACTGCACTTGCATATGGGACGAGACTGTGCCCATCACCAGAATATGCGTTGGATTCGTCAAAAAGGTGTAGTGTTTCGACATTGTGCGCATGTGTCTCGTCAGGACCATCTCACAAAATGGCCGACACACATCGTGGAATCCGATGAAAGCGGGGAGCGCCGCATAACATGACTGAAAGTGATGACCTAAGATTTGTCACGAACTGCATGTGTAAAACATGCACCTCGATAGACAAAAAAGGTCATCAGCTTTTCACAGGAAGAATATTAAGATGTAAGTTTTACTCCATTTCACTGTGATCAGTTAGGCAGAGACTATGCTACTGCACTTGCATATGGGACGAGACTGTGCCCATCACCAGAATATGCGTTGGATTCGTCAAAAAGGTGTAGTGTTTCGACATTGTGCGCATGTGTCTCGTCAGGACCATCTCACAAAATGGCCGACACACATCGTGGAATCCGATGAAAGCGGGGAGCGCCGCATAACATGACTGAAAGTGATGACCTAAGATTTGTCACGAACTGCATGTGTAAAACATGCACCTCGATAGACAAAAAAGGTCATCAGCTTTTCACAGGAAGAATATTAAGATGTAAGTTTTACTCCATTTCACTGTGATCAGTTAGGCAGAGACTATGCTACTGCACTTGCATATGGGACGAGACTGTGCCCATCACCAGAATATGCGTTGGATTCGTCAAAAAGGTGTAGTGTTTCGACATTGTGCGCATGTGTCTCGTCAGGACCATCTCACAAAATGGCCGACACACATCGTGGAATCCGATGAAAGCGGGGAGCGCCGCATAACATGACTGAAAGTGATGACCTAAGATTTGTCACGAACTGCATGTGTAAAACATGCACCTCGATAGACAAAAAAGGTCATCAGCTTTTCACAGGAAGAATATTAAGATGTAAGTTTTACTCCATTTCACTGTGATCAGTTAGGCAGAGACTATGCTACTGCACTTGCATATGGGACGAGACTGTGCCCATCACCAGAATATGCGTTGGATTCGTCAAAAAGGTGTAGTGTTTCGACATTGTGCGCATGTGTCTCGTCAGGACCATCTCACAAAATGGCCGACACACATCGTGGAATCCGATGAAAGCGGGGAGCGCCGCATAACATGACTGAAAGTGATGACCTAAGATTTGTCACGAACTGCATGTGTAAAACATGCACCTCGATAGACAAAAAAGGTCATCAGCTTTTCACAGGAAGAATATTAAGATGTAAGTTTTACTCCATTTCACTGTGATCAGTTAGGCAGAGACTATGCTACTGCACTTGCATATGGGACGAGACTGTGCCCATCACCAGAATATGCGTTGGATTCGTCAAAAAGGTGTAGTGTTTCGACATTGTGCGCATGTGTCTCGTCAGGACCATCTCACAAAATGGCCGACACACATCGTGGAATCCGATGAAAGCGGGGAGCGCCGCATAACATGACTGAAAGTGATGACCTAAGATTTGTCACGAACTGCATGTGTAAAACATGCACCTCGATAGACAAAAAAGGTCATCAGCTTTTCACAGGAAGAATATTAAGATGTATATATATATATATATATATATGTAAATGTGACCATATCTCTTTCTCTAACATTGTCTTAAGACATTGTGACGAGTGTACATATATGCTATAATGGCAGTCCGCTCTTTTAAGTATAATATACCTTCCTATGCGTTGTAGTCTTGCTAATTAATGATGTTGACTAACAATTGACTGGTTATTCTGTTCACAACACTCAGTAGGTATACCTATTATAATATTAGAGAACTTTTTTGGATGCGCATAATCGACAATTGTTTTTTTTTATTCAACAGTCACGTGACTGAAGATAAATTATCAATAATTATTCATTTTTCTTTCATCCACAAGCGCAAGACAACACAATAAAACCCATAGGCACCTCATTTAACCAATCATATTATTAAAACATAAAATTCCTCTGTGTTAACGCTTAAATATTAAAAATAAGTGTGCGTAGATCGTGGTTTCGATCCCAGGTACCGACCATCTTCATCTTTCACGACACAAGCTTACAGTAGAAGTAGCTTACTATGAAAGAGTCAAATAGTGTATTTGTGTTCACTTGGAGTGAGCACAGATTCATTTTAAATAAAAAAAATCGTATGTCCCAAACCGCTACCGACAAACGTCGCAGTTTATATGAGTTCAACAGCAGTCACGTGGTACTTGTTGGGACCATGCGCATTATTTCTCTAATATTATTTATTCTCAAAGGTTCAAAGAAGTTTTAAAACATGATCACGAAGTGTTTGAATAATCATTTAAAAATAAAACCACATGTCCCCCGCCTCTTGAATAATTCATTCATTTTTTTTTTTATATTTTCGTCGCAAGATAAAATCAAACAGCTAACGATTCGACATAAAATGAAATAATTTAGAATCTTGATTGCGCCATTGTCCCCCGAAATAATAATGCGAAAACGAAATTTATAGAGATTGATCTCCTTCAACCATTTCACAATGTAGATTGATTGGGTTTTTCATCATTGTCATAAAAATTTATTTTTTTCACTTTCCTCTATTTTGTCTTAAAGTAAGCACGTACCTACTTAAACTTTAATATTATTAGATATTATTTTATAGGATCTTATTTTAAATTAAATTTTATTTTTGGAGGACTTTTGGTAATGTATTACGTAGGTACTAGTTCGACCTAACCCATAATAAAAAATAATATACTCCTGGTTTATGCAATGTTTATTACACTTAAACCTTTTCTACTTGCAAGTACCCTCCAAGGAGTGGTATTAAACTCACGCTCCGCTTATATCTTTCCGGATATTAGAAGAACAGATCACCAAAGTTTCATTGAAATACGTTCACTGGTCTTTGAATAATTGTTTGATAAAAAATGTTCGGTTTTGTTTTCACAGAAAATATTTACAACTAAGGCCGAACTGCTTTTCAGAAGAAGACAGTTTTCTATTCTGGGCTTTACATATTAGAATGTTATCATCACACCATTGATTATTAGAGTCAGTACAATTGTTATCATCTAGCTGTTGTCTCGGCGCTTTTGCCAAAGGGTTGACCAGCTGTTGATCAGAACAGCAGTAAAAGATAGTGTTGTTGGCCCATATTTTTGTCCATTTAAAATTATTATAATTATTGTAATGTGAGCATAAAAAAATGTTAGTAAGTAAGTATTATTATGATCTGAGTACGTGACCTAGCCAGGTCAGTCGTCGGAATCTCATAGTGGTGGTGACCAGTGGTTGGCCTGTTAGGTCTCTGACAACAGAACTGTGATCGGCACAAAATAGTTCCAGCGTACCTATGCCCAGCATTCTTCTGATGCACTTACGATCGCAGGTTGGGTGCCAAGATTCATAGCCATAGAAAAGGACCGGTAGGACACAGGCATTGTATAGTCGGACCTTAGTTTTGATTCTGAAGGAGACCTCCAGATTTCCCAAACTTGCTGAACGCCGCTCCAGCCAGTGCTAAACGCACCGAGAGTTCTCTTTGCACTATGATTATTGATTTAGAATTTGTAATTTATAAAAAAAAAAGTTTGAAATATTTTTTAATGTTAAATTTTTTTTTCTGAAAGCTTGAAATTTTATTAATATTCTGCGTGCCAATCTTTTGAAACTCAATGGTTTTCAAGTAAGTAAGTGAAAATGGTGTTGTTATGGATTTTTTCACAGATGGCGTTGTTGTCAGTAAATCCTTTCCATACTAACTATAATATAATATTTTATTATTTGCTATCCATTTTTCGATTTTTTTGGTAATTATTCTGTTATCCAGAGCGGGGAAGAATCCATTATATCAGCATCATAAAAAATTGTTCAGCAGATCTGGAGTTATAAGTGTTCGCACTAACCCGACTTTCTTTTATATTTAAAATTATCTACTCGTTTTATGTCTAATGTACCTATTAATTTTGTTTTAAAAATAAGAAATATTGTAAACATTTCGGTAAGATATCCGCTATTTTTATAGTCCATCTGTTAACAATTAAAATAATTCATAAACACTCGTATAAAAATAAAACAAACGGAAGATTGTATTTATTTTATAATCAATTACTGCCGACATTTATGATACAAAACATTCTGCAACTTGGTTGATTGTTGTAGCACAGACTATTATAAATAAACAAGTCACTCAAATTCACTTTGGAATAATGTAAGTTGCTTGAAACTTATCAGAATTCTCAACATTGCATTAATGCAGGTATATAAAATCTACCTTTTACATGATTTAGTTAGAAGACTGCAGACTTACTTAGTTAGCGACTAGATCACTCCGCTCCAATATTCAGCAGCTGAAAGAGCATTGTCATTGCAGAATTGGAAATCAGGGGTCCTAGACAAACTGCAATTGGAGATCGACTACAAACGAATATTTCGACAATGTAGAGTAGGGAGAAATTTAACTGCCCACTTTTTATATAAGTTTCTTTGTTTAATTTAAATAATTGTTTATATGTTTCAGTGGAGATTGCATTTTTTCGTACTCTACATTGAACTGTTTGATGCGTGTGTGTTGCCCATTCTCCTGTATGGGTGTGAGTCCTGGCACCTGACTCTGGCCCAGGCACAAAAAGTATCTGCATTCGAAACGAAGTGCCTCAGGAGAATTTTGGGTATAAGATGGTACATACCACCGCATCACGAACGACGCTATACGCCGGCGCACTAAGCGTGAGCCCATCGCCTCTATTATTATGTGGAGGAGATGGACTTGGCTGGGACATGTGTTAAGGATGCCGAATGACAGTTGGCCGAGGAGAGCGCTGTTCTTCCTCCCATCAGGGTCCCGCAGACGAGGAAGACCCTCTCATACTGTGTTCCGCTCCTTCGAAGCAGAGCTGAGGAATCTGGACATGGTGTGGGAGGAGGTCATTAACGTTGCGCAAGATCGAGCGCAATGGAGAGCTCTTGTTGCCTCCCTATGCCCCTAAGTGGGGTCTAAAGGGAGTTTGGATTTGGATTGGACATTGACAAAATCTTCGTTTGTAGTCGAACGCCTATTTCAAATTGTCTCGGGGGGCAGAGCATGCACTGGTTTCTTAAGGAGCGGTCCGTAATCTGACAAGATGACGGACAGGCGTGTCTATCAAAATATATGACAATGTTTTAAACTGATATACTCACCAAAGTTTTCTAGTAGCGGCGTATTCGTAGGAAAACAAACCATTAAGCCAGCTTTAACACAGCATTAAAACACGGTCGTAAACTCGCGTTTGTTACCTACACCAAAATATTCACAACAATAAATTGAACTTCATAATATTATGCACATAGGTGCATGTAATCGGCACAGAAGGTCGTCCATCGACAACCCAGAATGGAAGATCAAAAGAAAAGGGCAGGGCAAAGAAGAAGTTTAAGTGCAACCTTCTTGAAATGCCCACTCAGGTTCGCTCGACACTGACTATCAATTGGTTTATCAATCAGTTTTCCAACTGTTGGGATACTATGCCAGGCTTTTCTATTGCGGAACCTATCTCCTACCCACACCACGTTTTCCTTCGATTACTTGCTGCAGAAGCAAGTTATTTTATGACTTATTTATTTATTTCATTGCGATGATAGCACATTCATAACTTAATGCTATAGGTACAAGCTTTCCCGACAGACGTTGTCCTGTTTTGACTATTAATATAAGATTCAATTTTTTTTATTTACTGAAAAACAAACATTTTTCCGACCGATGCATCTGTTTTAAACTATGTTTGCACGGCATATTTTGTCAATCGCACCAACTATCAAATTACTGGCAGTTTTGTCAAATGCTAATTTTAATTCAAAAATAGAAAAGTATGAGTTCTTAAAATCCTTTGGAAGGTCACCTACTTTAAGTTTTTTAAATTTTCTAATGTTCTGCGCAACCTTTTTAATTTTTTCTTTCATAATAATCTTACCCATACAATAGTAAACACATTTCGGATATAAATTTCCATTTTTAATTTTTTAGATATAAAAAAAAACGAATTTGTGCTCATATAAAGTGAACACAAATACAGTCTTTGAAAACTCTCTCACAGAAAGCTGCTGAAAGCTTGTGTCGTAAAAGAAAAAGATGGTCGGAACCTGGAATCGAACCCACGACCTCCGCACGATAGGTGCAGTCCCGTGCATTTCCACAAGCAACTTATTAGTTTCTTTTATTTATTTTAACTAGTGCTCGACCAGTGTTCGAAATTCAACCATAACTTAATTAAATTATAAGTTAATTAACAATTAAGTAATTTGGATCATACCTACAATATCTAGTCATTTCTCGCTCCACCTTCCATTTGAATATATCGCCTTCAAAAAGCTTTCTGCGCCCATTATGAGGCGCTTTTCATTTTACATTTGTTTTTATGAAGTTTATGATCTTTATAAGTAGTCTGTGGAAGTGTGTGTGAGTATCAAATACATAACATTACAGTAATGTTTGTTATGTTTTTTTATTGATTTAATGTGTTTTTTATGCATAATTTTTAAAAAATATTAGCTTTCGCCACTCCTTCTCTGTATAAACTATAAGTGTGCGAAATTTCATACTCCTTCGTCCGCGTAATTTTCGTAAAAATAGTCACATAATTTTCCTTCACATTAACATACCTATAGATTAGAGTTTTCAATTCTCATCCAGTCCCAAAGTTCACAATCTTTCGATTAAAATATGAAATAAATCTTGAATTTGATTATATTCAAACTGAAAGAAAAATTTTCAAAATATCGCTTTTTACTCGATCAAATATAAATAATTTTCAGTAACAGTGATGAATAGCTTATTTGATTTGTTTACGGCTAAAACATTCTTTAGAGCTTTTCATAAATTTCTTGTGTGGGTCAAATTCACTGAGAGAATGAATAATTATAACGAGAATTATTCTATGTTGAATGAAATGAAATTTCAACTCTGAATTTACTGTAAATAAATATGATCATTGGGTTGGGTTGCTTCATTTATTATTTGTCTGAAAGATGGACGAAATACATAAAATATAACATTTTCGCAAATATGAACAAAGGACTAGGTAATAAGGTATAAAATATACCTTTACCAATGTAATATAATATGTCCGATGTGAATATTGTATTTCTATTATGTTTTTTTCCTATTTTTTTTTCAATTTTCGGTCTAGGTGATTGCTCCTCCGACATGATGAGATTTGGTTAATCCTGGTTTTATTTCTGTATGTAGCGTTTTTCTTTTGTTTGATTGCTCCTTCGTTTACTTATTTTTAAGCGTTGTTTTATGAAATGTTTATTATATTTTGAAATGTAAATGGAACTTTTGTTGCGTAGATATCTAAATAAATAATTAATACTATTTTACATTTAAAGGAAAAAGCAATAATTGTTTAATTTTCCTTTTAACAAGTATCAATCAATCAATCAATCAATACTCCCTATTTGACTTTCATTTAGGCCCTAAGTCTTAGGGGCAAACAGAGGGCAACAAAAGCCCTCCACCGCACTCGATCTTGCGCGGTTTCAATGACTTTCTCCCACACCATGTTCAAATCCCTCAGCTCAAACAAGTATATCAGGGTACAATTTCACTTGACCACACTATGAACTGTTGATAATATGACATTTATTCCCATAGCAATTAACAGATGTATGTTGAAATTATATATACCTACCGATATCAGACATCTCTTATTGTTATAACGAAACTATCAACTTGCAGACGAATATTATAATACTTAATTTTTTTTTTTTTAATAAAATGAATCAGTGCTCACTCCAAGTGAACACAAATACACTTTTGACATCTTTCACACTAACCAACAAAGGGTTGTGCCGTGAAAGCGGAAGTGGTCGGCACGGCCGGGACTCGAACCTACGACCTCCAATACGCTGTGCGCATGAAAGCCGGCGATTGATACTTACCACTGGACTAACAACCACTTCGATTTTAATTATGAATAATATTTACTTACCAACCTCGGTAGCGTAGTGGCAAAGGCTCTGATTTCAGATCAAGAGGTCCCGGGTTCAATTCTCGGTCGGGTCAGAAATTTTCAATGTTTTTTTTTTCACTTGGAATTTCTACTCGGGTTTGGAATCCTGTCTCAGATTGGACGGGACCGGTTGACTGGTAGAGAACGCTTCAAGCATTAAGTTCCGCCGGCTATACTGACACCTGTATAGAAGAGTTGTATTTATTATTATCTATTTTATTATTACTTACCCATTCGGATTGGTTTTGTGAGAAATTATGATTTTTTTATGAGATTAGATTATTATTATTTCCAATATAGGTAATGTTATCGAAATCACGTTTCAATTTTGTCGAAAGTTTTCTATGAAGATAGGTTTACACAATATGACTTGATTCGACGGGATTTGACATTCGATCGAAAAGATGACGGAGTATGTCATTGTCATTCTGTCTAAGGGTGCAGAACAAAATCCCTGTAGGTAAGTAGGTACCTATGTATTTATATACCTAACGAACTTTTTATTACAAATTTTTATACTCTTCACAAATGTGAAAAATTTTGATAGAGGAAATAATAATCACTGATTCTTGTCTGAGCACCAGAAACTTAATCCATAATCTTATATTCATAACCCATACCCCTTAATCTCTAGGTAAAACTCACAAACCATCGATCGAAAATAAAAAAAAATCTATATGAATTTGATATTATTTTTCGTGGAGAAAGTTGTAGGCTATTTAAATTCACGTTACGACTTACTTAGAAACGATATTTGCAAAATTATTCATTACGAAGAAAAACCACACGACGCGCAACCCCATTTGCAGTTTACACAGAGTGTCGAAACACACGCTTCTTAATTTTGCCTTGTGATTCTATATTATGATTCACATTCATGGGAATACCTACACAAAAAAAAATAGCAAAGCAACGTTCGTTCAGCTAGTGTACCCATGATATTTTTCAACATCAGACATTCTTTCATATTTTCTACAGAACCTTATAATTTGTAAAACTCTGAATTATTTCTTGCTTCAAATCTCTAACCACAACGTGGTAAGTTACAAAGTGGTTTTCGTGGAAAACAGAATAATTATTTCTCATACTCCGTAACACTTAAATAAACCACACGTATAAAATTTGTTGAGCTCAGGTAATTTTCACGATTTAAAATTTCTTAAGAAATTCCCGTAACCACTATGTAGCGGAATAAGAGATAATATAATATTATTTGAGCGATACTGTTGAGGAATTTACTGATGGCTTTCATTTCGTAACATTTTATTATGTTAAGGCTTTTAGTTAAATTGCTCGAAAAAAATTTACAGAATGAAATAATAACATGAACTTTTCCCCCATCAAGAACTTAAAAAAAAAAAGACAAGTGATGCGACATAATATCTGATAATTTTATTATTATTTTTAGTACATAATAACTATTTATATTTTTATATATATATATATTACTATGAATATTAATTTCAAATTTATTTCTCGCTTCAAATGCCACAATGTGGTAAGTTACAAAGAAAGTGGTTTTCGTGGAATACATAATTATTCCTCAAATTTATAATTATTATGTTTGAATGTTAACAAATTATTTCCGAAAGCTTGAAAGAAATTATATTAATAAATCTGCGTGCCAGTATTTTGAAACGTTATGGTAAATAAAAATTATGTTGTTATGGAGTTTTCATAGATGGCGGTGGCGTCGCAAGAAATCCATTCCATACTTACTTTAATTATATGTTTTATAATTTTTCAAATCCATTTTTTTACTTTTTTATTAATTATTCTGTTATCCGGAGCGGAGATGAATCCAATAAATCAAACATCGGAAGAATCTATACAGCCGATCTCGAGTTATAAGTGTTCGCACTAACCCGAGTTTCATTTATATATGAGATTTCGAGCACTTGACGAATTTAACAACCCAGATGGCGCACGTTGATGGCGTCAAGTGATCAGTGGTATCAGTCAGTCGTAAGGCCGAAGTAGAGAAATTAAAAAAAAAAACACTTGGAAATCGAACATTTTATTAACACTCTTAAAATTATTTTGACATAAATTATTATAATTGGTAAGTTCGAAAGTGACGCGCTATTTTTGTTGATTCACCAACCCCACGCGAAATATGTTTCATGCATTTGACAAAACCAATCCGACTACGGGAAATATTATCGAAACTTGTATTTTTCGTCTTTAAATCGATAGTTACAGGTCGCTTGTTAACTTTCGCAAACTCGTATCTAATTTTTATCGATTTTTTAATTTTGATCCAAACCAATAGTATTGTCTATTCCTCGCAATAAACAAAAACTCGTATATCAAAATTCGTATTCGTTTAATTTTTAATCGAACTTAAAAATTCTCGTATCTCAATCCCCGCCATTCCTAAGTGCCACAACCTCGCATCTCAACATATGAGAATGCGTCAATGTGAAAATTTCACTTTGGCGCATTTTCATAACGCAATCTCGTATCTCGATCTGTCAAATATTCGCGCCAAACAGTTAGCTTTATTTTTTTACAGGATGGGCTAAAAACATCATAACTTTATATACACAAATTAAATTTGTTTTCTGGAAATGCAGACTAAAAGTCATGTTGAGGGTGCATTTGAGTCATTCAATCATTTTCTTTTTCTCATTTCCAAGACCTGTTTAAGACCTTGATAATTTAGATACGAGAATGCAGCCCTGAAAATAATATTTTTGTTCCTCGGTTATGAGATTGTGGCATACTCTCTATACATGTGTATTATAGTTGAATGGTAATCTGGTTAGTGTTTATAGGATAATTAAAAGTTCTTGGAATAAAATACATATAATTTATTGGTAAATAATTATAAAATTTCAAGAAGGTGTGTTAATATTTGTCTTTTAATGTTTCACTTCACTCAAACTTCAAGTTCTTATAGAAGAATTGATAATCTTTAGGAATCAAGTTTGTTAAGGAGATTAAGTCGTTATATTTACGTTTGATAATGGCCAATGGTGCATCATAAAGATTCTCTATTATTGGGGAAGATTGGAATACTCTTCTTCTTCTTGCATGATCTCCTCAATCAGAATCAAAGTTTATTTTGAATTGAATCCCATCATTGGCATATTTCAGTGCCCTTAACGTCTGTGACACATAAATCCCCCTTTTTAAAGCCTGGTCTGATTGATTTATAAAATGATAGGTCTGAATATTTCTTAAACAAACTGTGATCTACATAGTGCACTTTGTATGGATTATTATTTCGAGCTGTTTTTATAACTTCTACAAAGTCGGCTGGGACAAACAATTCTCTATTTTTTTTTCTTTTTTTCTATCGTCGCGTGTACGATCGTACTGGGTTCGAATCCTCATTATCTAAAAAATGAGTTATGCATGAGGCAAACATATTAGCATCCATGCCACCCTCTCCTTCATGCGATACATAACATACATAGTCTGAATTTTTTCAAATTATAAATAGTAAATTGGTGGCAATTCAGTTTCTGCTTAAAGTAAACCGCCGTAATGCCATCGCATTAGTGCCGTTCGGATACTAACTAAGAATATTTAGACTTATCCTACAAATCGATCAGAGATGTAAAATATTATCAATTCTTCTATAAGAACTTGAAGTTTGAGTGAAGTGAAACATTAAAAGACAAATATTAACACACCTTCTTGAAATTTTATAATTATTTACCAATAAATTATATGTATTTTGTTCCAATAACTTTTAATTATCCTATAAACACTTACCAGATTACCATTCAACTATAATACACATGTATAGAGAGTATGCCACAATCTCATATTTGAGGAACAAAAATATTATTTTCAGGGCTGCATTCTCGTATCTAAATTATCAAGGTCTTAAACAGGTCTTGGAAATGAGACAAATAAAATGATTGAATGACTCAAATGCACCCTCAACATGACTTTTAATCTGCATTTCCAGAAAACAAATTTAGTTTGTGTATATTAAGTTATAATGTTTTTAGCCCGTCCTGTAAAAACGCACTTTTTGAGATACGAGGTTGTGAAAGTTATCAAGCGAGGTGTCTTATATTGGTCCTATACACAGTTGATGCTACGGGAAGCAATGTTAAATTGTTCTTAATCTCCAACATAATAACCTAAACTTGAATTTGGACCCTTTAAAAGTGACTTGTCGTTATACAGATTTTAGTGCTGGTTTTTTTTATTATAAATTATTAATCTGGGCTCACTTAAAGTGAACACAAATACACATTTGGCATCTTTCACAATAACCAAAGGGTTGTGTCGTAAAAGTGGAAATGGTCGCCGCCGGCATTCGAACCCACGACCTGAGTCGCCAAGTCGTCGACTAATACTACAGAACACAGAACTACCAACAACTTGCAAATATATAAAATAATATGTTAAACTAATTTTCTTATTGAGATTTACATATTTTTGGTATATCTACAGTAGTTTAAACGGGGTAAACATTAAGGACAATAATTTTGAAAGGTTTTAGGCCTCAAACATCCCTCAAAATAACACCCATCTTAACGAACTAATAAACCTTTGATGACACACATGTAATAATATTCGCCGTTATAATAATATTCATAACAGGCTAATAGAATAATTATTATTTCTAAATACAATGGGAGCTCATATTGGGTGTCTTGAGAGCACCGGAGCATAAACATCCATTTTGACCTGAAATAATAATACTATTAAAGACTTAGATGTTTCACCACACAGGATTTTACCTTGTGGGTTTAATAATACTGTGATGACGACGTATTTTGTACCATCTATTTGAATATGCGTAGACCCTCGCTCAAATTACAACAACTGTTAGTTGTTCATGTCAAATATTTCATTTGAAACGTTCTCGTATTGTTTATAATTGACGGGCATGCTAGACTTGATACGTTCTAAAGATGTCCTAACTAATATGGAGACTTTCAGGATTAAACTATGTATTAATTGAGAGCGAGAATCGGATTCCATAACACGCCAAAGTTTCGCGTTTTCTAGTGCCAAATAATTAATCTTAAGGCTGGGTACTCACTTAAATTAATATTACCTTTGACTGCATAGGTGAATTTTTTTCCCATAAATACACATGATTGTGTGGTCCCCGGGACCCACATTGATTTGGTCGTAATATTTTAAAACTATGCGAACACAAGAGATATTCGATAATGGCAGCATGAACACACATGTGCTGTATTGGTTCTTTTTTTATAAGGAGCATATAAAGCATGTATTTTTTAAATATTTCATTCTAATCTTTCTACTTTGCCGAATCACTCGAAAACGAGTGCAGGGCTTAAAAAAAAAAAAAAAAAAAAATCTTTCTACTCCAATATTTCAATAAACTAGCGGAGAACCATTTGTTACGAGAGATTCAAATGAACAATTTCCCCTAAGAATTTTTGGATTCTGCATTCGTTTCAAGAGTATTTGCAATTGGAGTTGACCATATTAACAAATAAGTTGTCGTTTGGTTTAATTTTATTAAAGCTCAGTGCTTAAATTTAAAAATTTAACAAAACCACTCTTGTTACATTAATGCACATATGTGGTCCCCGGGACCCAGCCGCTACAATAAGTTTAAAAAAAATTGCGAAACAGATTCGTTTTTTCTCTCACAGAGGTTCGATTCATATAGAAAGAGCATACAAGAATCGGCAGCGAACAAAAACAAAAAATAAAGAAGTTATGAAGACTTTTAAGTAGTGCGTGGTCCCAGGGACCACACCTATGCAGTTAAAGGTTAGAAGGACGCAAGCGTTTCGCTCGCGTTAGATTTGCGAACCTCGTACACATTTGGATTTTTAATTCAGGAGGCCTCTGTATCGAATGGCCAGAGGCTATGATTCCCTGCAGTGTTCTCTTGATATACTTGGCAGTCCACATCATATCTTCAAGAAACAGATCTCCAGAGCTCTTTTAAGCAACTCTACTAATTCGCGATAGCTTGTTGATTATTTTTTCCACACCCCTTCCTCCCTTCTTTTCCTTCCCTTCTTCTTGCACTCTCCATTTGTGTTTGAGTTTATCTTTAGCTGTTTTCATATTTCATTTATACTAAGAGTTTTCCTTTTGATATTTTTTTTTCTCTTTTGAACATGTTGTACCTGTTTAAATCAATAATATACTATGTAACATATTGTGACACATCTCGTTGGAGGTCAACTTAGTTTAAGGCCACAATTTATATAGTTTCTACTTTTAATGTTTAGTTATCCTCTGTAATGTGTTTTGTCAAATTAAATAAATAAAAAAAATATTAGGCTTGTACTCGCGGGTAGGCAGCCTAGGAAAAAAAAACCAATGTGCAGTATTTTTTGCCCTTAACGCCGACCATTTCACCTTAGTTCGTATTCTCATTTAAGTAACGACATCCTCATTAAAATCCTCTATATTTATTCCATAAAAAAACTTATCTAAAGAAAATATAATTATATGATTGTAGGTACCTACAGACCTACTTACAAATTTCTTAAACAAAAAATATTTGATTTTTGAACGTAACGTGACACAACCTATCCTGGTGTCACTCTTTTAACTGAAGGACAAATAATATTATGTGATACAGATATTTTTAAGAAAGGAGGAAACCCTGCACTTGAAAACAACAAGCAACACTTCTAAAATTTTATTTATTACCAAGATTTAAAATAAAAAAAAACCCGCTGGTTTCCATGTTGAACGTTGGTACCGAATGGATTAAAAATCTCTAATATAAATTATAGTCGGGTTAGTGCGAACATTCATAACTCGAGATCGGCTCAACAGATTTTTTTTTATTTTTATTTTATTTGTTGCCACCATAGACCCAATCTGGGCACTTACGGTCGTCAGATAAATTTTACATTATGTTTTGAGCTTATGTATCTAAACTTTACAGATCACGGCATATAAAATGCACAAGAGAAATAGAAAAATCATCAAAATACTTAATTATAAATTACAAATAAAGAATCATAGTAAATTTAATGTTTTGAGTCATGGCGGGTGTAAAGGGCCCAACCATGCTCTTATTTATTTATTTAGCGTATGGCCATTTCATCACAATTTATATATAATTCAATTAATAAGTATATTTTTGTTTTTCTTGTTAAATAGTCAATTCCAAAATTCCATTATCTTGACTTGTATCGCTTATTTGTACTTGGATGTTGTGATGAATATATCTGCCAGGAGATCAATGATTGTCTGGCGGCCTATAGTTTGCATACTCATTTTGCGTTACCCAGGGTGCACCACGTGGAGGCGAGCAGCTTTACACCCCAGGTGTTCTTGTCAGGTCACAATAGATACATGGAATTTAGTCCTAAAAGTACACAGTCTTAGTCATGTCTAGTTAGTATTATATTTTTATTATCAATGCTAAATGGTACAATTCGTCTCATTTAGCATATCGTCAACTGAGTAAAATGACTTATCCACGAGATACGACTTCACCCTCTTCTCAAACGCTTCCGCCAACAGTCTCACGTCAGCTGGTAGCTTATTATAAAGACGGACACTAAGGCAAAGAAACCCCTTCGAAACCTTTGACAGCCTTGGTTTAATGGCCCGAAGGTTCTGCCTGTGTCGGGTGTCGTACTGATGGAGATCAGAGTTTCTAGGAAAAACGGACAGATTCCTCCTGGCAAGTATTAAGCATTCCCAGATATATGCTCCCGCCGATTCTTTCGATTCTTTTCTGCTATGGATAACAGAATAACTAATTAAAAATTGAAAAAAATGGACAAGAAGTGATATGAAATATAATATTAAAATTAGTATGGAATGGATTGCGACGCGCCAACGCCATCGCAGGTAGTTCCCTCTCATTCTCGCATACGTGATTGCCGCTCTTACAGTAGCCCATCCCACTTACTCCACCGCACCGTTTCGTGCGTTTTAGAAAATTTTCATACAAAGTCAACAAAATTATCGGGCACATTCTCACGTTGTTCCTGCCTGAGCTTTGAATACGAATGAATTATGATTGTTTTAGAAATATTTTATTGTTATTATTTTATTTGTTTTTAAGTCAATCGCACTTATTATGTATTTTTGTTGCTGGGGGCGCAGTGCACATATGAACGGGCCGCCTCTGGTTAGGACTACAGGACAACGTCTGTCGGGAAAGCTAGTTGGAAATAAAAGAATCTTAAATAAATGTAGGTAGGTACTTTGTTCTATAACAAAATTTACTGTTCAAACATGAAGCGGTTTTCGGAGAATACCGTCTCTATTCTCAAATGATTATGAAAGCGGGTTCATGCTGATAACTAAATGTTGTGTTAGAACTATTGTAAAAGATGCTTTCATTTTTACTTTGAAATAGACTATCACTAAGCATCTTCTGGCCAAAACATTGAAGACTAACAATATTGTCCTTATATTAGTAAAACTATTCACCTTAATGTAAAAAAATATCAAAATTAATTATACATATTATGAGAAAATTTTTCGTAAAAATAAGCTACCAATTTTTTCGGTTCTTCGCATGAGATTAATTCTTTTATATACCAACTTACCTTTAAAATAAGGGAGAATCTTTATTATTGTAGGAACAACATCAGTCTGCCGCTGTGAAGAGATCTTCAAATATTTTTTCTCCATTGTCCACTTATTACACCGGGCACCTACCCAAATGAAAACATACTCTACTCCTGCTGAGTTTTAATGGGATTCCACCCAAATACCTGCAATAAATAGAAAGGTCTTGTTTGATTCTTTATAGCAGAAAGTGTTTGGTAGGCCCAGTGTTTTTCAATCGCCAGCTTTCGTGATATTTTTAGCAATGCATTTTTTACTTCTTTATGAAATATGGCAAATGATTTTTTAATATATAGTTCACTAAAAAATGTGACTACGAAGAGATATTATAACGTCATAATACAACACGCGATAAAGATTTGGGTAGGCCATTTTCCATTAAAAGTATAAGATTGTTTTCAAATGGCTTATCCTAAACCTGGTATTTGACTGGGCTGAAGAGAAGAAGTTTCGATAGTTGAAATTGTACCATTTTGGGCTTACGACTATTTGCTCAAATTGTTTCAAAGGTTACTTTTAAAAATGGTGAAAAATTTTAAAAGCCTACGACAAGACTCGAAGCTGCATCTATGTATCTCGTATGTCCATGACCTCAACTACTGTATATTATAATAGAGTTTTGACGGGATTTTCGATAAATGTGATTAAGTTCTTCGGTGTTTTGGGCGGAAGGTGCTTGGTGATAGTCTATTTCAAAATAAAAATGAAGAGTCTTCTTTTATAGTTCTATCACAAAATTTATTATTCACACATCAACCGCTTTTCGGAGACTGCCGGTTAATGTGTGACTAATACATTTTGTGATAGAACTATAGAAAACTCTTCATTTTTATCTTGAAATGGACTATCATCACCAAGCACCTTGTGCCCAAAACATCGAAGATCTTAAAATCAACAGTACGCGACATTTGGGCAAACTTCATCGCAAGCTTCTTTTGAAGCTTCGAGTGGATTAAGTATTCAACATTTGAATGGAGACGGTAGTCTCCGAAAAAATAAATAAATGTAATTAAGGTGTAAGTGACGATATTTATTAGGATAATTCCTTTGAAAGTTTTTATGAATGCAATCATCCCTTACAATTGTTTGAGTTCGTCCATGGCTCGGTATTTTCATAAGTATAAGGAGATGATAGAAAACTTCAGTTAATGGCAATGGTTTTTTTTACTGACTATATAGTGTTTAAAACGTGATAGCTATTTATATTTCATATACCTACAAACAATAAACAAATTTCCGGCAGTACGATCGGAATTTTAAACAAATAAGCCAGATACGGTATCAATCTGAAATATTCGAAAACTGGAAATAAACATACTGGATGTTTTCTATACTCTTCCAGACATCAAAGATCAGTCTGAAATTTCCCAACTAACAGTCACTATGAAAGACGAAACAAATACGTCGAGCACTTCGGACTTCAATATGAAAAATACCAACACCGTTTGCAAAGAGATTTTCTGTTATTAACAGAGTGTTGGTAAATTCCAGTGAAAACTGAGCCATGAAGTTACCTGCTTTTTGGTTTAGAAGTATTAAGATCGGTTTTTAAGGAATCTGAAATGTATTTTTCGCGACATACATCCAACATTTTTGTTTATTTTTCATGAACAACATGAATATAATGATATGTAATTATCATAAGCAAGTTGCCCTTGGGATAAAGTAATATATACCTACCTTACTCGCCATGTCCCTTAAAGGCAGAACATGACTGTTAATTAGCACACACTTCCTTCCTTTCTTCCTCCGACATATTATTTCTCGTACAACCTCTTCTATTATTAATTCTAATTATTGTGAATCAATGTGTTCTCTGTATGTCATTGTCGCCTCACCACACATTTTCTTTAAGCCTTATTTTTGTATTTGTGCATGGTCTGTCGATGTCCTTTTCAAAATCTATGAAGCAACAAGCGACTGGAGAGTTAGAAACTTTACATACACTGTTGAAACTCAGCACAGAATCCTAAAAATCCATGTAAAAAAATATGAAAAGAAAGAATTTATTAAGTAGGTATAATAATTATTATAGCCAAAAATTTCTAACCAACAAAATCATGAAAATATGAAATCCAAATCCAAACACCCTTTACACCGCATTTAGGGGCATATGAAGGCAACAATGCTCTCCATTGCGCTCAATCTTGGGCAGTGTGGATGACCTCATAAATTTAAAATACAATAATTTCTTCTTCTTCTTTCTTTCAACGCGGCAATCCACTCTCGAGAGAGTGATCTATGTAAAATAATTTCGCAATCACATAATTTTCGTTTCAATCAACAACATAGATTCAAATATGGCAATCAGGGACTCTTGACAATTTGAATTATGCGAACAAATTTTTCGACTATGTATTATAGTGGTAAGAAAATTAACTGTCCATTTATATTTTTATATAAATGTCTTTGTTTGGTTTTAATCAGTGGACAGTTCATTTTTTTGCACTCCACATTGACGAAAAATTCGTCTGTAGTTGTTCGCGAAATTCAAACTGTCTACGGGGGCAGCTTTCGTCTCATTAATATATGAAACATATTATAAAAAAAAAAAACGAGACAAATAACATTTTTTTTCCTTAACACTGCATTGTTTTCGAGTGATTTTGCAATTTCAATTTATTGTTACATAATGAAAAAAAAAAATTGTACCTTTTAAATGTTGCTGATCTTTATACTGTAAACGTTTTTTCGCTGTTAGCTTTACAAAACTGTCAACTTTAACATTTGACAGTCTTGTTAAATATATGTAGAACAAAATGATAAAATAATGCTAAATTCCAGCTAGTTTGATCTGACAATGTCCCTATAAACCGGATGTGATGTATCCAGGATGTTTGTGTAGGTGGCTACTTACATAACATAAGTATGTAAGTAGGTAATTACCTACATAGTAAATTGTAGATTCCTACGTTACCGGCATGTCGCCTGGTACGTGGATTACTCACTGGCGCCAATGTTTTCTGTGCGCTAGTGGTTTTACATGTAGTCGTACATACAACTGCATGTTTTACAAGCTCCACCACTTCCCGCGTTTTCTTGTTTATACGACGCGTATTAGTAGTGGGCTCATTATTGTGATTTGTTCATCTCAAACTTATCATATTATTTAATAAACACTTCCAATTTAACACGCTTGTTTTATGTAGCCTACCTTTTTAGTTGAATCTAATTTAATTCCTTATCAAATAAACGCTACATTTGCTTTCTAATGACTGCTTTAGAAGTGACTTAATATTTCCCTCAACCCGCCTTGACACTATCTAGAGATCCGGATATAATTATAAGAGATCTAATACATAATAATGAAAGCTACATATTATAGTCTATATCCGGTGCCGGGGTGCTATGGGAACAAGATTAAATAATATAAATTCTACTCTTATGACTAAACTGATGGTATTGGTACACATTCCGTTTTATAAATTCTACTCATATGACTAAACTGATGGTATTAGTACACATTCCGTTTTATAAATTCTACTCATATGACTAAACTGATGGTATTGGTACACATTCCGTTTTATAAATTCTACTCATATGACTAAACTGATGGTATTGGTACACATTCCCTTTTCCGACATCTAATTTAGGAAATTACAAAAATCAAATGATCCCTGCTACTATATCTATAATATAAATGAAAGTCGGGTTAGTGCGAACACTTATAATTCGAGATTCGCTGAACAAGATTCGACCGATGTCTGGTTTATTGGATTCTTCTCCACTCTGGATAACATAATAACTATTAAATAGTTGAAAATGCAAAAGAAATAATACAAACTATAGTAATAAAATTAGTATGGAACGGATTTATTGACAACAACACCATCTGTGAAAATTTTCATAACAACACAATTTTTACCACATTTTGTAACGACAACACTCAACACTTGAGTGTAGAAATTATACTGCATACAGGTGTTAGACTTGTGCACGTTATGTTGCCCTATAACTTTGTCAAAATATACCTTTAGTTAATTTTTAAATTTTAAAACCAAATTTTTTCAATAGGTACACTCTGATGATTTTTTTACTATACTTCCCAACTTTTAACATAATTATTTTTTTAAAATTTCAAGTCATTTTTATTATTGTTGCTTTTATTGTTATCTCAAATATCTTTATACGGAGTTTAAAGTATATTAAATAATTGTACAAGTGGTAATCATAAAAACGTTAATTTGTATATTGTTCCAAAAATGTTTACGTGCGGCCCTAATTGGATTAGTAAGAGGTTTAATATCATCTTCCCAGTCATACACCCCGTCTCTTTCTCGCCCGATTAATGTCTACCCGGTTCAGGACGAGTATTACTTACAATACGACTCTGCGCAGTACGTAGAGTAAAGTCGGGTTCTTTTGTACATGAGTGTTTTTACCCAATGTTATTTTTTTTCAGTTTTGTTTTGTTTTACTTCCCATACAACTCCTGCAGAGTTTTTGGCTCCTAAATAATGTTTTTCCAAGCCGCCCTATCTTGCGAAATGGACTCCCACAGATCTCCCACACCCAGCACGTCCAGGACCTGGGTAACGATGTCCATTAGCCGCTGCCTTTGTCTTCCTGGTGGTCTTCTACCCTTGGGTCTCTGTATTAAAGAATATTAAGAGCTACTGTTTTCTGTTTTGTTAATGTTAAACAAAATCTATCCACATATTTTGGAAATGTGCCTTACTCCAACAGCAATAGAGATTTTTTTACTGTTGATGCTATCCGGGCTGTATGGCCGTGGTCGAAGAGTGTTGTTAAAACTCAATATTTCGCCCATTTTCTATGGCGGGTTTCATCTCTATGGCGGTCGTCGGGTCTAACCGCCAGCAGACATAGCTGCTGAAGAAGCCCGCCATAGAGATCGGCGAAATATTGAGTTTTAACAACACTCATCGACCACGGCCATTGAGCCCGGATAGCATCAACAATATTGACGTCGGCCGTGAAAGCCTCTCAAGAGATTTTTTTATTTATCCGAAGTAATTAAACGTAGTCAAAATATCCTAAACTTTTAATTGTGTTAACTCATTTTTCTACTTACTTGAACAGGATCCGAACAGGGCATGGCAGATGTGCCAATTTTCTCAACAAGTGTGGATGGCTGGATTCTCCTGGTTGCAACTGCGGAGCGGAAAAGCAAACCATGCAACATATCACAACCGAATGCGAACTCAGATCATACGCGGGGAATTTCAGGGATTTCCTCTTGCTGACTGACACAGCAACTGAATACATTTTAAATATTGACCTTAACCTTTGACAATCAGATATCTGTGCTATTATTACTGTTTTATGTCTAGATTTTGAGATGTGTTGTAAAAAAAAGCCATACGATAAATAAAATAAATAAATCTACTTACTTTCCTACTTTACTTTCCGCGTTCGGTTGGTCCGTTCGAACGTACCTATATTATAAATTATTGGATTACAAATTGGGTAGCATTACTGTATAACCAATTTACTATCGAACACAAAGAGAAGAAATTAATTGTTGCTTTTGCACTGACTCTCAGTGTCTTCATTATTAAGTGCAATACCCACATTAGACTTAGGAAAGGAAAGGAAAGGAAATTAGTTAAGGAAATAATCTTTTTAAAATTTCCCATCACCGCACCGTCTAATTATTACTCTAATTTACTGATTTTTTTTTGTAAAATGCCTTCAATGGAATTGTAATGAAAAAGGCATAAAACGCTTTATTTTTAACACACCAACTTTTTTTTTAAACAAGGCCAAGGGTATGATTTCCATTTCATTCACTTATGAATAAGTGGACGCATATATACGTTTTAGAATTATACAAAATTGTTTAACTTTAAAGAAGTTTTTTTTTGTATGTTGCCCTGACTGAAAAGTGTCCAACGGAACCCCACATTCCCCTTCGAAATATTATGAAGGTAATATTATTATTATTAACTGCACGTACGTAATCGTAAAGTTAATAAAGGTGGGGGATGAACATTACTGCACGTGCAAAGCTTTTTGGAAAACTGAGGGTTTTAATTTTCACAACGTACTAATGTATGTAGCTACGTTACTTTGTATGAATAATAATAAAGTTTCGTCACATACATTAAATATGTTCTGAACTTTATACAAAGTAATTAAACTTTTTTTAGTTTTTAGAAGGTTTTGGCAGTTTCTTGATGAATTATTTATTATTTATTTTGTTTCTTGATACGTGAAGTTAGCATTGTTGGCAGGTTTGATTGCTTACGAAATAGTTTTAGCTAAAAAATATGAAACAGTAAAGCTGTTTATTTCAAATTCATCAATACAGGTAATCATTTTATGTTTCACAACACACTACCTATGTGTTTGAGCAAGACATACTTAACTATGTTTATTATTACTAAAAATATATGCTAAAGGACAAATAATATCTTCAGTGGTTTAAGGTAATGATTGTATCTTTTCGAACGTATCTACTTGGTGGAACTTATTTTTTGTACTTTTTCCACATTTTTTTTATTTGTAAGCTTACCGGTTTTCGGAGACCGAACGTCTTCTTTTTCAGACTGATTATCCAGTCTTAACCCCCGTTCCAAATATATTATCGTTGAAATGGGTATATAGAAGAGATAGGGTAGTCGGGGTCGGGGAAGCTTTCTTCTCTTCTTTGGTCATCTTTATCATCTTATGTTCTGGGGGTGGCGATGTTGTTGACTTCCAGGTTATAGTTGATAACATCGAATTACTTACTTGGGCAGGGTATGATGGAAGGTTACTGGAGACAACCCGTTGATTACCATTTCTTGCCTGGCTAGCTTGGACATGTGAGCAGCTCTCACCATCAGGGGACTTGTGAAAGTTCGGTTTCTCAAAAACACAGATAAATGAAAGTCCGATTTGCACTATATACTGTTTATTGGAACGAATACTTGCGGTTTAGTTTATCAGTTTCAAGTCTTACATCAATGTGATATGGAGACACCCTTTACATATAATTGTTTATTTAATAATTGATATGAATTTACTAGAACATTAACTTCCTCAACACTGTCTCGCATTATTGTCTGAGGGCGGCATATGCAGTATAATTAACAACGAAATACACTGGAAGTCGCCTCCTTCTAATATTTATGACATGTGATTCTATTAATATTATTAGAATTTATTTTTAACAATTATTTGAATTTATTTTTTTAACAATGAGTTTGCACTTTTCAATTTATTATAAGCGGAAGGCTTTGGTCAGTTAATTTAACAAAGAAATCACTGTACATGACGAATGGTTAGTTATAAAGTTCTGTAGGCTATCACTCAATTTCTCTTTTATATTTTACATCACTTTGCTTTATGGCGGGAGCTCGCGTAGCCCGAAGGCCCCGCTTAGCCTCCACCAAATTACGTCTTTTAGGCAGAAAGCCGGAAGATTGAATGAGCGCGCGCTCTGGAGAAAGTACCCACAACAAAGTACACGTCAGAGAGCTCGTACAAGGTGTAAGGGAGATAGCATGATATCGCAATGGTCAGGTTAGGTACCACAAATTCTATTTATAGATTGGCCTCAAGACAAGCTTAACCTTGGCATGCAATTTAGTGAAAGTACATTGCATAACTCGTACCTATACAATACTCGGATATTATTTAAATAATTTTATTGTACGACTGAATTTCTTTACGAAGATTTGAGGTCCGCTATGCATTTTATTACCATAATTTAATTATACCCTTACATCGTGTATCGGATCCAACTTTTCGGATGTCGTCTCCGCTGTTCCCGCTGTGAGGTTTGGGAACAATCATTATTATTGTTTTTGTTGAGACGACACAAAATCGCTGCTTAATAGAATATGTGAACAGGGACCTTATTCTGGATGGTCAAGCGATGGGTTTTCTAATGGGTATGATTTAGTACATGGTATTCTTGAATCTCGGCTGCGATGTTTAATAATTGTCTATGGATTATCATGCGAATTCAGTTGAGTGCTATTTGACCACTCGATTTAGATTCGATCTGTCAAAAATGGCGGACTCACGGTAAAAATCAAAACAAAAGGTAATTTTTTTTTACAAACTTTTAAAGGTGTCAACATCGTTCGAAAATACCAATATAACAATATTTTTAACGCGTGTTTTTGTTAATGAGCCGGATATATTTTTAAGTTATAATGAACATTACGTATCGTTGTGATGAATTTCTTATTTTTACAGTTTATGGAGAATTGTATACAGTGATCAGATTTATGGCGTTTTGAAATCATAAAAACCCCTTTTTTGAAGCTTTTAAATCGATGATACAATAGCGGGAACGCCCCCAAACTCTAACGTTGCCAACTCTAACGTGCGACATTTTTTAATATCGGTGTGTGGTGGATAGACCAGACGATCACCAGCAGGCACGTCACGTCAAGTTATTTGATCGAAATTGGAGAAAAGATACACAGGTCAGCATAAAATAACTTAACCAGCAATGCATACGTTTTTGTATTTTACATAGAAAGATAAAACTATAAATCTTTGAAAACATTTTTAATGTTTTTCCAGCGTAGACAAAAATAAATCTTCGTACAAAAAATGAAATAAATTTCCTCTCCTCCGCTTAGTTTTCAGCATGAAAGTTACAATAATCCCTAGAGAGATGTGACTGAAGATGAGCTTCTCTACTACAGTTCAGTCAATAATAATTTCTCTCAATCTATTCTGCATCCACATCGGATATTTGAACTCAGAGATTTATATTCATTGTTCGAAGATAAAAGCATCGCATTGGATGCGCTCCTAATGCAAGTTTATTGTTTGTTTAAAGTCAGTTGCATCAAATCCTATAAGTGTTTTGTTTCTGTTTGTTCTATTGCGCTGTTTTGTTCAATCCGCCAATATTGTGAAAAACTCATTCAGAGATTATCTATAGAAAACATCTTTATTCACTAATTAGTCGATAGAACTAACTCTTTGACGCAATCAATAGATAAATCATTTAGTGTTCGATTTTAACCCAGATATGTCTTTTGTCCTTTTCAACGGACAGTGGGACTATCAATAATTTATTTCATGTATCTGTTATTCTATTCTTTTCAGCTTGGTTTAATTGCTGTTATAAGTAACTTAGACATCACTGCAACAAATAAGTAATTTTTTGTCATCTGCTTTTTGTCATGTTTGGTTAGGGACGTTATGAATCAGATAAATCAATTGGTTTCAATTTTAACCCAGATATGCCTGTTGTCCTTTTTAAAGGACAGCGGGACTATCAATAATGTATCTCGTGTATCTGTTATTCTATTGTTTTCACCTTGGCTTAATTAGTGTTTATAAGTAACTTAGACATCACTGCAACAAATAAGTAAGATTTTTCGTCATCTGATTTTTATCACGTTTGAATTGGTGGGGTTTTGAACTTATGTTAGTGTTACGACAAAAACATCGTGTCATCACATCAAAGGCAGGAAAATAGATTTTACTCTAAATAAACTCATTACTATTGTATTGAAATGTACAAGAATTACTATAAAATATTACAAAAATATTTATCAAAAAAAATAATGTACCTGGGTACAGGTATTCAGGTTTAAACTTAACTGTCCTTTTAGAAGGACAAAAGGAATTGAGGCTGCTCGTTTTTTTACAAATATTCTTATAATGCAACGAGCGAAATGTCGATAAAAAGCGAGTAGGGTCAGTAGTTAACTGAATTATTCTTAGATTTTTTTCTCTGCTAGGTTTATTCAGCTATTTCAGAAAAAATGTATATATCTCCAAAATTAGTATCTCTTTAACCATTAATGTCCTGTAATTCAGAGTTTGACAAAAAAAAACTAAAAAAATTATAACTCGAAAACTATAAAAAATTGCTAGACATAATTTAATATAATATTTGCCTTGAACACTGACTCACTGACTGACTGCCTGACTGACTGACTGATGTCATTAACGCCGCTAGATGGCGCGCCACTCGCAACTAAAGACAAATAATAATATTGTTCTTTTAATACAATATGGCTGACAGCAGTGACAACTGACAGTAACATAATGATATTATTATACCTGGTGGCTGAGCACTTTTTTTAAAGGTCTTGACGTAGAGAAAAACATTTTTTTGGGTTATTAAAAAACTCACATGCGAAGTCAGCCATAAGAAAGCAAAGTGTACCAAATTAGGAAACTTTTACGCACAGCGGGACTTCATAGTGAAGAAAAGCCTTACTAATGCCATGAGTGCAATAAAAAGTTTGCGGTTTCAAGTAATTTAAAGAATGACATGCGAACTCATAGCGGAGAAAAGCCATACGAATGCAATAATTGCAATAAAAAGTTCAATCAATCAAATAATTTAAACAATCAATGACATGCTAAAAGCTATTTGAATGGTAAGTTTGCAATAAAAAGTTTAATTTCATTTTTAAGTTTGCATAAATAGTTCAATCAACCGTGTGCTGTAAAGTATCACTTGCGAATTCGGCCAAAAAATTGACAAATCAGGAAACTTACGCACATCCGGACTTCGCTTTACTAATGCAATGTGTGCAATAAAAAGTTTGTGAACTCATAACGGAGAAAAGCCATACGAATGCAACCATTGCGATAAAAAGTAATCAATCAAATGATAAATCATGATAAAAGCCATTTAAATGCATATTTTGTTAGAAAAAGTTCAAAATTTGTTTAGTCTGACATATGAATTCGGCCAAAAGAAAGCATAGTTTGTATGAAAAAGTTTACCAAATCAGATATTTAAATCACAGACGCGATTTCATTGTTTTATCTATTATCATTCTATTATCAAGTGGTTTAAAGTCTGACATATGAATTCGGCCATAAGAAAGCAAACTTTGCATGAAAATTTTACTAAATCATAAATTTATCCCATAGACATGATATCATCGCAGAGAAAAAGCCTTACTAATGCAATGTTTGAAATAAAAATTTTGCACACTAGCGGAGAAAAGCCATACGAATGCAACCATTTTGTTTTATTAATTTTATAAAGTTACATAAAAATCTTTTCATATATATTATAACCATTGCGATAAAAAGTTTAATCAATCAAATGATAAATCATGATAAAAGCCATTTAAATGCATACCTATTTTGTTAGAAAAGGTTCAATATTTGGTATAAAAAAAATATCAAGTGCTTTAAAGTCTGACATATGAATTCGGCCAAAAGAAAGCATAGTTTGTATGAAAAAGTTTACCAAATCAGACCTTTAACTCACAGACGCGATTTCATTGCCAAGAAAACCCTTGCTAATGCAATGTGTGTAATAAAAAGTTTTTTTTGCATTTTATAAATAGTTATATTATCATGAATAGTTATAATCTATCATCGAGTGCTTTACAGTCACACAAATGAATTCGGCCATAAGAAAACAAAGTTTCCATGAAAAAGTTTTCCAAATCACGAATCTTTAATCCACACACACGAGATCATAGCTGAGAAAAACCATACGAATGCCATGTTTTCAATAAAAAGTTTACACACCTAGAGTAATTTTTTAAAGATTTTCATGTGAATTCATAACGTTGAAAAGCCATACATATGTAAAGTTTGTTATAAAAAGTTCACGTTGTTTTTTGAGTTTTCATGAAGAATTCAATTAATCAAGTGTTTTAAAGTCTCATATAAGAATTCGGCAATACGAATGCAAAGTTTACATGAAAAAGTTTAATCAATCAAATCGGTAAATACCCACATGCCAAAAGCTATTTGAATGTACAGTTTGTAATTAAAAGTTTAAGTTGTAGGTATTTGAGTTTTCATAAAGAGTTGAATCAACCAAGTATTTTGAAGTCTCACATGTGAAGGCTCACAGCTATGCTATGAGAAAGTAAAGTTTGCATAAAAAAGGCCATAAGTGGGCGCCACGGGCGCCTTTAAAAAACTAGTATATGTATAAACACAGAAGGTAGTAATATTATTATTATTGATTCAATGCAGAGGCATCTAATTAGGGTGCGTTCACCCTATAAGTTCGATACCAGTCCCGTCCCACACCTGTCGCGGTCTGGTACAATATTAGTTAAATGGAATCCAATGTAAGTGTCCACACTATCGGTAACGGTCTGGTTCCGGTTATCGGTAGCTCCGGTCCAATCACCTTCCATTCACGTTCCCGTCACGAACCAGTCAGTTTGAGCGAGATCGAACATGTAACGGCATGTGAACTGAGTTAGAATGTTACCAGACCGCGCTCGGAGCGAGAACAGACCGCGAACGAACCGTGATCGACCTTGAATGTGAACATCACCAAACCGCGACCGGAGCGGTATCGGACCGTGATCGAACAGTGTGAATGCACCCTTACTTGTCACAAAAATTCAAAAAATATCTCTTCTTTAAAAATAAATGATCTTTATAAAAATTTATATACTTAATGAAAATACCTACTAGGAAAATAACTATACTTGGAGTGCAGTTTCTCATTTATTCAAGAAAATCAATTGCGTTTATGGAATGCTGCTGAATGAAAAAAAAAACCTAGATTTCTGTATGAAAATAATTAAGCCAAGTTGTAAAATACAGCGTTCCCCAGATTTGTGTAATTTCTCAACGTCAGATGCAAGCGTTAATGAGGATATATTATGTGAAATTCAACAGAGAAGAGCTAATTCATACGAGTTGTAGGTTAAAGAAGAAATTATTATTTTTAGGTTGGCTTCATTGCAGTGTGCAATATAATATGTAAATGTGCAGTGGTTCCAACCTTCAGCCCCCTAACCACCATATCCTGCACCTATGTAGAAATAATATGGTTCACGTGATACGTGCAAAGTGGAATTTATTGTATGCGGATGACAAAAACTATGTCTCGATGGAAATACAGTTCATACCAGATTATCCGGCACTAAATATATCTTTAAAAGTGGAAATTTCTATAAAAATATGTAGAATTTATGTGGTTCTGCTATAGGACTACAGAGAGTAATTTCCGAACATTAAATCATAAAGATATAACAATAGGTATACAATTATCAACAGAAAAAACGAAACAACTGCAGTTTAGACTGGATGAGATGCCGATAGAGCAGGTGACGCATTTCCAATATCAAGGTATTGAACTCTCTGGTCACAATGATCTAGAAAACGAAGTTTAACATTAGGCAAAAAGCAGTAGCTATAGCGGAATGCCTGAGAGGAATTGTCTGGGAAAATAAGTATATGAGAAAAGTGAGTAGTGTTCGTATATTCTACAAGACATTTCCAGGCCTGACGTGTTGTACACAATTGAAACTCTGGCTGATACCTCCAGCACCAAGTATATTCTCTGTACAACTGAGATGAGGACACTTCGCTCCATCGCGGGTAAAGCCCTAAGAGACAGCGTCAGACACAAAACCATTAGGGATATATGCATTGTAGACGACGCCACGTCGTGAAATGTGGAAGAAGCATGCGAAGACACTGGAGGGATCATGTCAGCAGAATGGAAAACTATCGCGTAGCCAAGGTGGCAGCTGACGGTATTCCACAAGGCAGAAGACTGCCAGGCAGATCGCCAAGAGGTGGCAGTCGGTGTCCGCAGAAGGCCTAAACAGAGTACAAGATCTAGAAGAGGGAGTAAAATGTCCGAACGAATAATTATGAACGGAATTCAGTGTTGAAAATGTTGCATGTTGAGGTTAAAGAGTTTGGCTAGATTATTGATCTGTTTCATGAGCTCAGAAAAACGATCAAGGCGATTCCTCTCCAAAATCTGCATTTTATCCTAGCCAATGTGAATAATTTGCTCTCGTAACTTATTTCATGGCTATTTGATTTTTTTTACATGGGTGTGTTTGCGTCATTATAATTATTTTTTGATTTCTGAACAGTTCTGATTATTGGGGATGTTAATTTTGTTTGTTTATTTATTGCGTTTGTTCTTCTTTATTGCGTGAAAGGCTATTTGGTTTAAGCGACATTGTTGGCGATATTGAGTTATATGTATCGTCGGAATTGACGTCGATTGGTCTAGGTTTCATGTTAATCAGAGCACTTTTATGGCGCTTGAACAATCTAATTTTGGGGCTCGTTTCTAAAAAAATATGTAGGATCTAACATAAGGTTTGTCAAGTTATTCAAGCACGTTACTTGAACCATACATAAATATATGATTAAGGTACCCTATTGGAGCATAAGCTATTTTTCATTTCCAAAAACGTCTGATGAAAGGTAGTTTATGCATTTTGTCGTGCATGCGAATTGTTTTGTAAAGTACCTTAATCCATTTTGCCCTCTACTAATACTACTACATCGGAATGTCACTTCGTACATTTAGTCGATATTTTAAAACAGTAATATATGTCCCTTAAAACATTTTAGCTCAAACGGTTTGCACCATGTACGACTCTTCAACCAATTTCTTATTTCTTAAAATTAATGGTTGTTGTCGCTTCAACTTATTGGTCGCTTTTTCATTTTTAAATACAAGTCACTTAAGACATACCTTAGAAAAGGCGCTTGGACTTAAATTATTTCCCCTTTTTGTCGACCGAAAAAAAACCGTCATTAAAACCATCAAAATTCATTATGATACTCTTCAATCGTGTCGTTTAATATCAAATATCACGGAATTTACAATAGCTGCAAACTCTCTTTGTTACTTTGGTGGAATGGTTCGAAAGCCTTGATGGCAGTTCAATAAATGCCAAAATCAGTTAATTATTGATATTAGAATAAGCCAGAACACTGACTATCAGAATAAGCCAGAACACTGACTCAGCTCTGCTTTGAAGGAGCGGAACACAGTATGAGAGGGTCTTCCTCGTCCTCGGGACCCTGATGGGAGGAAGATATACTATAAACACTAAAAGTACCTAATTGCATAAATCCTTATTTGTACCATTTTTTCGTAAAACAATACCAATTTACGACATCGTTATTGAGATTGGAATTATATCGGAATCGCGATGTAAATGCAAAATAAGGCCCCTGTTTTTTGACACTGATGGATTCATACACATTCTTTCATTGTTTATACAGCAACCTTGTCGATTTTGTGTGAACATGAACTTAAGGTACGTGGAGCCACTACAGCCATCATGATCACGTTGAATCAAAACTATGATAATTTAGCGTTAGTCACAGAAGACCTCTTAGTACAGTAACTTTTTACATCACCGTATGCGTTAAATCCAGTAGTTCTGATTTTTTGCAGACTTATTTTTTATGATGTTGGCCTGATGAATAATCCAAGTTTGTGACCTCGAGCGCCGAACGCAACTCTGTCAAAAATCGAAGAAATCGTTATTTTTAAAATTTTGGCGATTAAAACATTTAAAACCCTGGAGGACTACTAAAACTGTCTCTGTTAACCCAATGGTTTCCGAGATTAAGCCTTTCAAAGTTTTTCCTTTCGTTTTCACTCCGTCAGTGGTAATTGGAACTTCATCCCGCTAGAATTCGAGTGACATCTAAAATATTGCAAAAAATCTCCAAGTTCGAGAAAAATGATAAACTACCGGGATTTAACACATACGACCCCATACATTCAGGCGAAAATGTTACTGTATTACCTAGTCTAGTCACTTATAGTGAAAATGGATGCCAAGCAAAATGACAGAGTTGCACAGATGATACAATGGTGCACGGGTTGATAAAATCGCGATAAATATGTAGAATTATTACTTGTTTTGATAATTATTATAATCTCCTTGAAATCAACAGTTTTGTGTAAAGCAAACAAATAATAAAGTCTCCGTTGCCCTTGGGCATTATTATTAATTACTCTTCTATATTATCTTGTCTATGCTATTATTACTTCAAAATAATATGACACTTTCTCGTTATAAACTAATAATTTGAAACTTCTATTAAATGTTTGCGTTCTAGTTCGTTATCCTTTTGTCACTTATTTTCGCTCTACTTACTCACGAAGGACTTTTTGATAATATATTATTATATTATAAATTAAATCATATATTGTTTTTTTTTTGCGGCATTTTGCATTTAATTTATTGACACTTTTACAATCTCTGTTATTCTCGAATTCACGTTCCGACTTAACGCAATCAATTATTGCAATTGATTCCATGGCAATCACAATTCAATAGTTGTTGAATAAAATGTTTATTATGATTTGTTACTTGTTGTATTTCTATGGTCAAATCACAACAGCCATGTCAGATGCGCTGTCCAAATGTGTATAGTCGGTGTTATCTATTTTGGCTGGCGGTAGCCAATTTCGGAACTACATAATACGACGTTATCTATGTACAGAAGATTACTGCGCTATTCTCACATGACAAAATAAATAGAATGGTGCTTGACAATCGCAATTCATACAAAAATACGTTAAAAATTTGTTTGATTATTAAAAAAATATTTCTGTAAAGCTTGAAAGAAATTCTATCAAAAATCTGCGTACCAATGTTTTAAAGCTCTTTTTACTGATGGCGTTGTTGTCAGTAAATCCGTTCCATACTAACTTTGATATTTTATTTTATATTATTTCCTATCCCTTTTTCGATGTTTTATTTATTATTTGTTCTAATCCTCCAAAGCACGAGCTCTGCTCAATTTTGGGGTTAAAATTTATATAAAAAAAAATTATAAATTTTACTATTGTCAGAGACATGTTATAAATAATTGTGTATAATATGTATTTTGAGTGTTTTTTATTCTATCAATAAAAATATTTGAATTTGTTCTGTTATCCGGAGCGGAGAAAAATCCAATAACCATGCATCATAAAAGTCTGTTTAGCCGATCTCGAGTTATACATAAATGTTCACACTAACCCGACTATCTTTTATATTATATACATATTATAATATAAGAGTGGTTATCACTATATTTGAATCATATCGAGGGGTAAACAGATTTTTAGCTGTAAAACCCGATAAATGTCATTCTTAAACCCGACATTCAGCGTCATTATCTCCTTGTAGTGGTATTAACCCATCAGTTAGGAGAAAGTGATTTTAAATTTAATACCTCAGTATAAGAATGATAGTAGTTTTTTTCGATCGAATGGTTATTTTATTATTTTTCGCGAAAGTAATAAAATGAGATTCTCGTAAAAAAAAACCCTTTCATTTTATTACCCAAGTTCAAACGAAGTTTCTGGTAACAGTTATGATGGAAAAAAAAACACTATTTGATTTTGATATTAACGAAATAAAAATATTTTCAGAAATGCGACGAATTTTTATGATGTTTCTGTGAAAAAAAAATAATATTCAAAATATTATGATAAAATACGTCCCACTTTCATTTTTAGTACCGCACGTGGAATTTCTAATAAACAAACATAATTATTTATTTATTTATCGCATGGTCACATAAAAAGTACATCACAACTTTAGCAAATTAACATAATAATATCTAATTATTAAGTAGTCATTGAAAAAAATATCAAAATTTTGAACGATCAACCCAAGAAACAGGCTTGGTTGTAAGATATCTATAGCTTTCTTTGATTCTAATATCCTTGATTTTTTTCTTCTTAAGTAGTTTTTTCGTTTGGATGTGTGTAATTATCTGGCAAATTATAGGTGATAGCGCTTTCTGCGTTAACCGTAATAATAATTTATTTATTCATTTCATACAATGACTGTTATTCTGAAACGAAAAACAGACTATTGAGTTGCGTAGAGCAAGCAAGAGCTTCTTGCGTTGAGTTGGAACTTGAATTTGTGAATACCAGTCATTATCACTCAACAATAATAATTGATACACTTTTTAATTGATACATTTTTTAACTAAACTAATACGACATTCGAGGCCACCAATCATATCAATGTGCTCGATGTCGGCCAAACACGATCGAGCCTAACCATCTAACCTAGAACTGATGTCAAGCCTGCAGCGGGCTTGAAGTGCAATCCAGTTTGCAGTAGCTACAACGAGTACGCTTGTCATGCATACTTGATGGTGTACGGTTATCAGTTGGGTACCTTCTCAGTCTAAACCACAAAATCGACGCCACGTCAATTCCGATGCAGACTTGACAATAGGTACCCATTTTCTTAAAATTCACTAGCGTAAGTGAGAAACTTGCGGGAATTTCGTATGAGCTACGGAGCTTTCCGAAGTTTTCTGTAGGGGAGCTATACACGTTTCCATACAAAATTTTGTTACTTCATGCCAGCGTAAGTGTCGCGGAGACTCAAAGCAGGGGTTACAGTAGGCATGATCGTGTACGGCTGACATAAGAGTAAAAATGTCACTTGTACCAACACCTTACCAACCAACACAGGTATAAACTAGGGATTGTACCAACACAGGGATAAATTAATTCTATCTGTAATAATCATACCTACTCGGCGCTGGATTATTAATTTACTACCACTACTCCACGTTCGCTCCCAGTGTGGAACATGTGGACGCCTCGAAGTTCCTCGAAGGCTCTTTATCTTGCTCCAGTCGCACAGCTTCATCCCATCTTTGTCCAGTTTCTTGTAAAACGCAGTGGATGCCCGCTTGATTGTTAATTTTGACTTGCCTCGTCTTCTTGTCCTTGTCTAATCTAATATAATAGTGTGGAGATGGACATGGCTGGGTTGTGCGTTGAGGATGTCGAATGACAGTTGGCATAAGAAATCTATATTCGATTCAATTCGAAATCGAAAAAAATAAAAAAAATAAATCGTTCGAAGTAAGTGAGTTTAGCTGCAAGTGATTTCAAACGAAATATTTCCCTATGTCAAAATAATCATCATGGCCGCTAAATTTCCTTTTTCTGAAACAAATTCATTTTGATCAAGAAATATAACCACTATTTAACGTTTTCAATGATGAAAACAAGAGCAAAATAATATTTTTACTGAAAATGATACATCATTTTGCTTTGATTGTTGTTTTTGAGAGAGGTGTTTAAAAAAAATGACACGATACATAAAAGCGGTTCCTCTAAAATTTTGGCGGGTCTTTCTAAGGTGCCGCTTAAATTGATCGAATAGCGGGACATCAATAGAGGAATTATAATAAACTAAGAGGAACAGTCAGTTAAATTAAAAAATATACCTATGAAAATAGTATTTTCATAGGTATATTTTTAGCGGATTCTAAGCTTTAGCGGACATGATAGGGAATCGGGGTATATTGTATGAAAAAAACTTTTTTGTTAACAAACTGTTAAGAAAACGTAATTTTCTAAAATCAAAGTATTTTATTTTTAAATTAGCGTGAGCAAAAAAAAATCTAAATGAAGACAGTCACTTGTTAAAACCCTAAGCTCATTAAATGTCACGCAAAATCCTCACAATTGATTGATTGACTTTATCATTCTGATTCGCTAAGTAGCACGTGTGCGAAAAAAAGTCATTTGCGTCAAAGCCTCTTAAAAGCTTTTAAAACCATTCGAACTTTTTTTTATTGAATTGCTTAAATCGGGGTTCTCTTAAAATATATTCTATTTTTAGAAATTCGTAATAAATAAGTGATTTACCATGTACGTACGGTTAAATCAATTTATGGTTTTTTGATAAAAGAAAAAATACTTTTATTTTTTTTTGAAAAAAACTTTCTTAGATGTTATTTCAATAAAACCTTTTGAGTGTGTTTTATAATATACTTGGTTTGTTTGTTCTTTTTTTTTTCATTAAAAGTCCCAACATCAAGAAGATTAATAATATATATAAGAAAAAATATAAAATACAGATATAGGTACCTACTCACTTTTTAGAAGCGTCTTAATAACGTGAGAGATTTAACCTTTTGTCTGCCGATGGGACAAAAAAACATCCCATTTCATTATTATTTTTGAAATAATAATACCAATCCAATTCACTTAACGTTAAAAAATTAATACAGGAATTCATCTGAGTTACAGGTTTATTACAGTTTGTACATTTAAACAACTTGATAGTTGCACTTGAGAATAATTTCAATTAGGTTGATCTGGGTTAAAAAATAAATATTCGCGTGAACGAAGCGGCTAAAATCATGAGTGAATACACACACCATTTTCAGGTGGTTGGTAGACCGGTGGTATGGATCGACGGCTTTCGTACGTACCGAATGTCGTGGTTTCGCATTCCAGTGCTGACCATTTCCACTTTCACAACACAAGCTTTCCTTTATGTGAACAATGTGTTCACTTTATTTTGGGTGAGCCCAGATTCATTTAAGAAAAAAATTGAAGTAGGTGCCTTCATTAAAATCAATATTAAAACTGACTGATAATTTTTTTTTACTCGTGAGATTTGTGTCCTTTTTTACTTGTGAGATGTGTCCCATTTTTTAGTCGTGAAATGTGTCCTTTTTTACTTGTGAGATGTGTCCCATTTTTTACTCGTGAGATGTGTCTATTTTTACAGGTTAACCCTTTTCGGCCAAGTGGTTTCATGTGTCCTTTTGTAACCCGTGAAATGAATCCTTTTTACTCGTGAAATATGTCCTTTTTTACTTGTGAGATGTGTCCCATTTTTTACTATTTTTTACTCGTGAGATATGTCTTTTTTTTACAGGTTAACCCTTTTCGGCCAAGTGGTTTCATGTGTCCTTTTGTAACCCGTGAAATGAATCCTTTTTACTCGTGAAATATGTCCTTTTTAACTCGTGAGATGTGTCCTTTTTACTTATAAAATGTTTTCTTTTTTACTCGTGAAATGTGTCCTTTTATAACTCGTGAGATGTGTCTTTTTTTACTCGTGAGAAATGTTAATGTTTCGGTCTTTTCAATAAATCTTTTTTTTTACCTCAAAAAAAAAATCTTAAAATGTTGGGTAAATAAAGGGTTTAACAAAAATAAAACAATATTGTGAGAAAGTGGTTTCTCAAAATGTGATTTATTAAGATTATGTTAAATTTATCGTCGAATTCATCACATAAAGTTTTGAGGGAGCGAAAAAAAACTGGATAAATGATCTCACCGCATTTTGGGATTTCTCTGGAGGTTGGTTTTTTTTTATCTGTACAACAATGTAAAAAAAAATGCCCGCGTTTTTTATTCATAAATATAATTTATTGTTGTTGTATTTACGTAGATACTATCCCCGCGTCCAACCAGGGCGAGTTCAATAATTATTAAGTTTTTCAAAGTGTGTTCAAAATTTGAAATTACAAATTCGAATTTTTTTGTCAAATCATTTCTTAATAGGAGAAAAACGGCATGTGCTCATATTATTTAAGTTTATGATAAGAGTAGTAGCAAAACCTGTCGGACGATAGCCATGAAAAAGGGTCAGTGAGTGTTTGATTGTCCAATGAATGAGTTACCACCTAGGTGTCTCAATTTCACTTTTAGTTTAGTCCTGATTTAAGAAAATAAAAAGTTGCATTACAATCGTACCACATCTTTAGTTCCATAATGATTATTATACTGAATTTCATAACATTTGAACCAACTTAAAAAAAAAATGTTTTTATTCAAAACGTCATTATATTTATTAAAAATTTATGCATCATAATTGTAAGCGCTCGAATGATCACGGGAATGCATATTTGCTTTATTTGTTTAAATTTTCTATGATTTAAATCATAAACCAAAATACAATAGACCAAAATATGAAAGGAGCACATAATTGGAAGGGAATAAAACTGAAAGATAGTTTATTTATTACGTAAAGAGTTCTTGTATACTGGAAACAACTGTCAGTTGACGTAAAATCTAACATGGCGGGTCAAAATCTACAGCAGCTCACAATCAAGCCATATGGGTTAATTTATTTCGACGATGCTTGACCACATGATTTTCTGTCGCTGAGCTATTTTTTACACTGATCGGTATTTATAAATAAAGTAGCTAGAGAACACGGACAATTTGACATTTCTTTTCATCCCATAGCAACAGTCGTATGCAGGAACCTCTGATTCAGTTTCACATATATCTCCGGTATAATATTTCTGGTTGAGATTTAATTTTGTTATTAATTGTCATAGATACCGTCGACTATGAAAAGTATTTCCCGTACATAGTTGGATTGTCATTTGTGTTTAAAAAAATGTATGAAAAATAAAATGCGTGGTGTTAAAGTATATTTAAAAAAATACAGAGTTTCCAACGAACTTGCTAATTGTATATAGGATAAAGAGATTGATGCAGTAAATCTTGTCGTTAATCTTGATTTTTTACTGATGGATTTAGGCATATTATTATTATATGGTGTGGGAAGAGGTCATTGAAACTGCACAAGATCTAGCGCAGTAGAGAGCTCTTGTTGCCTCCTTGTGCCCCAAAGTGGGGTTACTAAGGGAGTTGTGAGGTAACTTTTTCAAGGAATCAAACACCCTGGATCCAAGGTTAAGTTTGAAACTTTCACCACATTTTTATAAAAATTCAGCCCAGGGGGAGGTAATGACCCCCCTGGATCCGCCCTTGAGTTATGTAATCGATCTTTCTTACAAAATTAACTATTATTATCAATAATTATGTTTAATTATTCAGCCACATGAATTATTTAACAACCTTTAATTATAACAAAATCGTACATTTCGTGTTCTTGACAGGTTTTGTGGTGAAATATTTCCCAATTAATCGGGTATTAAAACGTAAGTGCAAAATTTATTTTTATGTTTCTTTCTCACGTGAAGTAATATTACATAACCTTTTCATTAGCATCGTGAAATTTCGTCAATACCGATAAAGGCAATAATTTAATAAATTGCCAGTATTAAAATTTATCGAAAAAAAATATTATTATTTTACCTACTAAAGGTAGGTTCATTATTTTTTCGGTAACAACTCGAAAACCTATAAAATTTTATGCTTGCTCGATATCGCATTACACCGTTTCGTTGGAAGTAATGCGAAACCCGGAGTAGCTGTGAAATTTCTAAATGGCTTCTTTGCCAGGTTTCGTTTGTTTTTTTTTTTAACAATAAAAAGTTTTGAAATCGAATAGTTTTGAAAAATATTATAATATATCTAATGCGTTATTCATTCATATTCTTCATGTTCGCTGTTTATTTCACTTCTTCGAATTTAAGAATTATAGCTGCGTAATACGGAAACTACAGTGTAGAACATTGAAGACTTGTAATCACTCTAACAAAACTCTATAGTCTATAATATATAACTGAATATTTGAGGGTGTGTGTGTATTCGATAGATTCAAAGACCAATGAAAGTATTTCAATGAAACTTTGGTGATCTATTATTCTACGAATGTCCGAGAACGTTTAAGCGGATTATGAGTTTAATAGCACTCCTTGGAGGGTAGTTGCAAGTAGAAAAGGTTAAATGTAACAAACATTGCATAACGTTCTAATTATGTTTAGATTCTTGTGACCTTTTCAGGACTAGTTCTTAAAGAAAAAATAACAGCTAATGACTCTAAAAATTCATTACTAATGTTGGATTTTTAAATGAAACAAACCACTACGGGCTTACGACCGTATTCTATTGTTATTTCGAAGGCTGGCTTAGTGTGATCACTTTACGTTAACAACGTTCGCCATTAGGTGGTAATGTTTGTCTCCGAAACTCCCAATCGTTGTGCACCAACAAAGCCAATAGGCAATAAATATGAGACATTAACAAAAATGGATAAAGTCATATCCTGGCGCCAAATACATGATAGCAGTTGCATTCTTTAAATTTGGTTGCTCTCTTGTTCTCAATAATTTCCAACTTTTATCTCTATTTTTCATTTTATTATTGAATTTCTACTTGTTGCATACATGAGATTTTTCGACATGTTAAACATGTTGAGAATTCTCATGATTGGGAGTTTAGGAGACAAACATTACCACCTAATGGCGAACGTTGTTAACGTAAAGTGATCACACTAAGCCAGCCTTCGAAATAACAGTAGAAGACGGTCGTAAGCCCGTAGTGGTTTGTTCCATTTAAAAATCGATCATTAGTAATGAATTTTTAGAGTCATTAGTTGTTATTTTTTCTTTAAAACATTGCATAAACCAAGAGTAATTATTTTATTCTGGGATAGGTCGAAGTTCGACGGGCGGGTCAGCTAATATATTGTAAAGGAAACCCAATAAACAGGGACCACAACTTGTTTTCTCAATTAGGTATGAATTATTATTCATAAAATCTTTTAACGTATGTAATTTCAATGTATGTAGGTTATTCAGGAGATTGAAATAGCTAAAACAGAAGGCTTCAATAAAAAAATGCTCATTTTCTGACCACATTAGGAACTGAAAAATCTAAGCGTGAAAACTAATAAAATCTTACCCACCACATGTTAAAAGACTGATTGATTTTTATTCCAAATCTTACAGAAGTCAGAGAAAAGTATTCATAAGAGTATTTCGTGTTCTCAAGGAATGGTTCGTAGACCAGCGGTTTCAGTCGGCGGCTTTCGTACGTACAGGGACAACAAAGGTCGTGGGTTCGAATCCCAGTCCCTTTTCCACTTTCACAACACAAGCTTTGCTTTATACGAAAGATGTCGAAATTATATTTTTGTTCACTTTGGGTGACCCAAAATAAGAACAAGTAATAAATTTGAATGGAGTCTTAAAATACAATTTTTTTTAACTTCTTTCAGCAAGTGACTTCACTGTCGGTAATGCAACAATTTTGGTTTCAAATATTGCTTAGGTAACACCATTTAAGGAAATTGTGTTTCATAGCATTCCAGCAAGATTTCTGACAGAACTTAACCATTGAATGCTTTCAACAACGGGCTTCGAATTCCATCATTATGGAGAAACCCTTCTCTACTACTCCTCTTTCACGACACAAGCTTTAAGTAGCTTACTGTGAAAGAGTCAAAGAATGTATTTGTGTTCACTTTGAGTGAGCACAGATTCATTTAAAAAAAAAATACAGGAAAACTTGTTTCCAGAAAAATCAATACAGCTGACACTTATGTTTGTAACAACAATATTTACAGGATAATGTAAATATCAATGCTGATGTTCCCAAAGATAACAGCATCCCAGGATATCAATTGATGCGTTCAAAATCAAATTAACCAATTAACATTGATGACTAAATTTTAATTAAATTAAAATGCAGATCATTGGTAGTACACGATCACTGAAATCGTGATACTATTATTGGTTTATAAAATTAATAGCTTTCCCTCAAAGGTGTTGTACTTTATTATTAATAGTATTAATTACTTGTCACTGCTGCTGCCTTGTGTTAATAATAATTATTGTTATTGCTACTTTTACGATATTCCTACCCATGGCTACTCTACTGTTATTAAAGCTATATAAATATAGGGAGAACCAACCAAAATAGTTTTTATAGGAACATTTCCTTTGGTTAATCAATAGTCGCTTTTATAGTTTGATTTTACTCTACGTGCCTTTCCGTTTTAATTGAAGTGATAAATATCTTAATTTTTTCTGTAACTAACTGTAAACACATAATTTTTTTTTTCACCATTCTTTCTGCGTGAATGATTTTTATAACTCCAGGCAACCTCATATTATTTCAAGAAGTTTGATGTTGGCTTTTTTTGAACAAATTTGTTTGGTGGAAACCAAAGATATTATTTCCAACCGTTCCTATGAGGGCTCAGTTTGTGATTGTAAAAAGAATAATATAATTCAATACTAGCTTTTCCGACAGACGTTGTCTGTAGTTCTTACTAAGAATATTGATATCCAAGTTGTAATTTATACAAAAAAACGTTAAAAATATGTTTGAATATTACAAAATTATTTCTGAAAGTTTGAAAGAAATTCTATCATAAATCTGCGTACCAAGGTTTTGAAACTAAATGGTTGTCAAAGTAAATAAAAATTTTGTTGGTATGGATTTTTTCACAGATGGCATTGTTATCAGTAAACCCTTTCCATACTAACTGTTATATTATATTTTATATTATTTCCTATCCCTTTTTCTATTTTTATTAGTTATTCTGTTAGCCGGAGCGGAGAGAAGAATCCAATAATTCAAACATCGGAAGAATCTGTTTAGCCGATCTCGAGTTATAAGTGTTCGAACTAACCCGACTTTCTTTTATATTATAGATAAGAAAATGTTATATTATGCAAAAAAAACCTACGAGCTTGAATGGTAGGTAATAATATAATTTTTAGTCCAATATTTCAATGCAAATATTGAAAATGTATTATAAGAATAAAATGGGGTAAAATTTCAGCTATGAAATAACTACCTACCTAGAAGGATTTAATCACATACATTTTTGGTATTAACCCTTACAATAATTACCATTGCATCCCCTTGAATAGGGAAATAAATGGAAACATCACAAAGTTTACATAAATGAACTCTATGTAACAGAGTGAATGCCTTGGTAAATTACAGAGTTTTCAGTCATTATCTATACCTAATATAAAAGAAAGTCGGATTAGTGCGAACACTTTAACTCGAGATCGGCTAAACAGGTTTTTATCGTGTTAAGTTTATTTGATTCTTCTGCACTCCGGTTAACAGAATAACAGAACTGTTAAACAATCGAAAAATGGAAGGAAAATAGAATGAAAATAATATAATATCAAAGTTAGTATGGAACGGGTTTCCTAACAACAACATCAACGCCATCTGTGAAAAACCCCATTACAACACAATTTTATTTTACCTGACAACCATCGAGTTTAAAAACATTGCGCATTGGTTCGCAGATTATTGATAAAATTTATATTTTCTAAAAAGCTTAAAGAAATATTTTTTTAACATTCAAACATATTTTAAGCAATTTTTTGTATTTTTAAACCAATGAATCTTTTTCTGGATTTTTAGTTGTGCAATTAATAATGTATTATCATCTGACTTATAAAAAAAAGTCTGTATTATCTGACTGATGAAATTACAGTATAGATATCTTATATATAAATGGGTGAGTTTTGGTGCTTTTGAAATAACGGATTCATCAAATTAAAACCACATAACTTTTGATTTTTTTCACAATGATTAGTCATGTATGTTAGCTATGTTATGTTACCCAGTGTGACGGGACTAACATTTTAGTAAAGTATTTTAGATTTTATTTATAGATTTATTCTTAAATTATAATAACTTGGAGACGCCCCTGGAGTTATACACCACTGTGCTACACGTCACAGGTCTATCTCGAAATATTGCGAAACTTATTTTAATAAATAGGGGTCGCAAATGCCTATTTGGGACAGTTCATTTCAAATCTTGGAGCGGTGAGGATCTCCTACTAAGGCGGTCATCCCACAGCTTCCTGGGACAGTTCATCTCATCTCTTGAAGAGTGAAGATCTCTTACAAACAGCAGGGTCAGTTATTTTCAACTTCTGGAAGGGGACGGAGGTCTCTAGTGCTGAACAGATCTATACCAGGCCCAAGGACAATTCAGATAATTATATTTTGTTTCATTAATTTATTTTTTCCTAATTCAATTTGTTTATTTTCATAGAGATTTTGATTTTAATTTTTACTAATTTAAAATAAATGAATGTTTCGTTGGGTAAATTATAGCGATTTGTTTAAACATTTGATAAATAAATATTTTAATTTTTATATTGGTTCCAAATTGATTTCTTCATTGAATAATATATTTATTATTTTGTCTTCTACAAATTAAATAAAGATATTCCCTTTTTGTGTAAATTATAATGATTTGTTTTTAAAACATTTGAATATTATTCTGCCTTTCATTTTTGAACTTGATAAATAATAATTATTATAGCTTTTAATAATAAACTCATCATTTTGTGCCTAATGTATTTATTTATTTATAATCTAAACTTTATGGCATTATTTATTTCATTTATAAATATTATTATATTTCCTTTTAATTTAAATTTGGTAAATAATACTAATTTTATAATAGTTTAATTAGGGTCATTAGGATTATATTTTTCGATAATATTTTACTTAATTTATGTTTTCCAATTGGAGTGATAAATTTAATTTTATATTTTCTTTTAGATTATCTTCAGCTTTTATAGTTTTAAATTGTGTCAATTAGGATTATGAATTTATTGATTTATTTATGATATGAATTTAATGGTATTTTAATTAGGTCGTTATTGTGTTATTAAGTGTTGCGTAATATGTCTTAATCAGATAGGTATTGCATAAGTGTTACATCATTAGATGAAATAATGATTATACTAATCAAACCCTTCCATTACAGATAAGGATCCTAGAGAAAGGATTCATTTCAAATTATTATTTTATAATTAACCATAAACTCCTTGATTGTGCTTCGCTACTTTTGCATTTCAGATATTATATTAGATTTTATGTGCTTTCGCTTGCTTGTGTTTGTGTCTTGGTGGAGGGTAGTTAGAGATCATTCTTTATTATTTGAAATAGTAGATTGGTGTTTTAATAATACGCTTTGAGTAGTATTCTAACAATAATTGTAGTTGCGCTAGTGTGTGGCAAATAGTAGAATATATATATATATATATATATATATATATATATATATATTATTATTTTATTTTATACTAACAATAGTCCTATCCTTTTCTTCCCTAATACAAATTGGGAATTGACTAATATTCTTATATTCGTATTTATACTTATTTTATTTAGTTGCATGGAATTTATCTTTAGTCTCTGCTGGATGTATGTAAGCATGCGTGCATATTACTATATGTGTACTCATGTGGGTAGATGTAGCAGCGAATACTTATAAACTTAACAAACTCAGTCCCTACCTAGAAACGAGAAGCGGTAATCGTTCCATTTTTCGTCATATTTCTAGGGAAGAGTACAGTCAGCGACCGTAGCGACTGCTCGTTAAGGCCCTATTATGAAATATTCTATAATAATTACTAACCTTTATTTTATGTATTGGGCGCATGCTTATTTATTTATGTATACCTTAATCTATGTGTGTTTATCCGCGAATTAGTCTAACAAGCACAGAGATTCAGCACTTGTCTAGGCCGGCTGAAATCGAAATAGGCGGGCCGTTGGGGGCCTATTTCCCCCTCCCCCATTAGGGGGGGGGGTGTGGTGTAGATAGAATTGTAGAATTTGAAACTGTAGTTGTATTAAATAAGTAGATTTTGAATCTTTATTTCTAATAACAGGCAAAATTCTCTCAAGACAACGTATTCACAGCTGGCCAGAATTGTCCTTCAAATTCGAAGGGCAATCGAGAAAGATATAATTATTTGTTGGAAAACTAATAAATTATCTGCAGAATGACTATAATCACGATGTGACGAGAAATTGTGCAATATTTATCTATTTATCTTATGTCGCTATTATTGACAATTAAATACAAATCAAGGAAGAAATATTAAATAAGTAATCGTTATTTATTTTAAGTATTATGTTTATCATATTTTTATTTCACATCTAATTGGACTATTTTATGTTTCAGGATAATCCAGTTGAATAATAAATCTCAATTAGATTAAAACCACAACGTTTGGGTCCTTAGGTTAGTTTCTAGACGATCACGATATGGCCATTTCGTAGACGGTTGTTCTAGGTTTTCTAGATAGTCTTTCAAATACAAGTAGAATAGAGCTGACAACGTCATATTCTGCTTAGGATTATTCATTAGCTAGGTTTAGTAGCCCCTAGCTTTGCAGATGGTCTGCTTTGCTCGCAGGGCTAAGGTAGTTGCATAAATATGGTGCAATCGATAGTTTAGTTATAATGGGGTTGCGTCATATAGTGTCATCGTAGGTTTAGGCATAGTAAAGCTTAGATTTAGCTTAGATCTAGTTAGGTCAGCTTAGGTAGAAAGCCTCTCGTTAGGGGGGGCTGTGACACCAGCAATATTTTATTGACTTTAAGGCGGGACGAAGTTCGATGGCTCAGCTAGTTTTTAATAAAATAAAGAGGTCCCTCTAATATTTCCATTGAAGGCAATTCGAGGTAACATTATTTCGCTTTGGCGCTTGATCTACCCCATTGCCAAATCCATTTAACGGAAAGTGCATGGTAGGGTCAATTGTGGCTGATTCAGATCTCAGAAACTCATTAATTAGTGACAATAAATTAAACATTTACATCACCAATAATTAAATGTGTCATTTGAATTTAAAGCTTTATAACTATTTATGTTAAATTACTTTTTATTTCTTTCTGACTTTAACGGAAGCAAAACATTATGCTTTTGCTTATATTTTTAGGTTTTTCAAAACGATTAATTTTTATAAGCTTCTTTAAAATGTTTAGGATGTCCCTTGGTGACATTCGGTTTCACCTCCATGAAAACACAGATAAGTAAAATGTGTTATTGCCTTTCGGATGTGCAGTTAAAATTAATTGAATGGACCCGCTGGAGCGCACACCTGTCATTTGGGGAAACATTAAACATTTATGTTTCGTAGTGAAATGGACACTTTGAGAGACACAGTTCTGTTTATAGTTATTTGCGCTTTGAATGTTGGCTGAGCTAAATTTAACGAATTGAACGTGCATTCTTGGTGGAATTATTTAAATAAAATAATTTAAATGAAACAATTGATTTGTTATTCCACTATATTTATTTACCTGACTAGTTTCGCAGGAACAGGTCCTGCATGGTCACAGGTGACTTAGAAACTAGTTTCTAAGTCACCTGTGACCATGCAGGACCTGTTCCTGCGAAACTAGTCAGGTAAATAAATATAGTGGAATAACAAATCAATTGTTTCATTTAAATTATTTTATGAGCTAAATTTATTCTGTTGGTTTGAAAGATCCAGATTCAACGAAGTGGTTGGTAGACTAGCGGCTTTCGTACTGTTTCGTGCGGACGTCGTGGTTCGGTCCCAGGTGCCGACCATCTTCCACTTACACGACACAAGCTTTAAGTAGCTTACTGTGAAAGAGTCAAGGAGTGTATCTTTGAGTGAGCACAGATTCATTTAAAAAAAAAAAGTACAAATTGAAATGTAAAACTCAAAGCATGTCAGGAAAACCAGCCTGTGGAACATAGGTACATTCTAAAAGTAGATTTTTTTAGTTTAATAAAATTTGATGTAGTTTTTTTTTTCGATAAAGGTTTTCTGACTTTGTTTCTTTTTGTGCTCAAATTTCATCGAGTATTGTCTGGATTAATGTTAATCCCATTTAGCTGCGAGCAAAAACACACTTCTATCCTGTCCCTCATTGTTTTATTAAGGGCCAGGCTCTCACAGTGCGCCCGTCCAATTAATGTTTCCATTATTATTCCCATTCTGTGATTTTCTGCTCCTTCGTCACCGCAGCAAGAATTATAAAACACTGTTTTGTTGCGTGGGTGAAATCCGGCCCTGATCTATTCTAGAACGAATGTACAGTCATACCTTTATCAACGATTGTTTCGTAAAACGTAAATATACAATTTATGTATAATATGAAGCGGCGTCTCTTCCTGAAATGTGACTTCAAGTAAGGGGACAAGCAGTCACCATTTCGACGGTCTGTGTTTAATGAAACGTCGTACATATTTCAAATATTGCTGTTTTTTTTTTCTCTTTCAAAAGAAAAAAATATTGAATTTTCTATCTCGTTTTTACCAATAATTTTAAAAGACAAGATGGAATCAGACAGGAAATCGTTCGTATAAAATTTATAATCGCTATGAAATGGCACATGCACATATGAAGCAGCGTCTCTTCATAGTTGAGTAATGTCCTTACTCTAGACATTTCTTCACCTCCATATGGATCTCTTATACGAAATTAAATAAAACTTTTGAAACTAGTATTTCAAATGCCTATATCTAGTACGTACTACATATTATAAATCAATGGAGTTTTCGAATGTCGAATTTTATGAAGTGAATCTTCGCATAACAAGAAGGAGATAAAAATTAATAATGTAGGTACTATCTTACTTGGCAGCCATTATTAAGGCCTTAGTGTTATTACCTTTACATTATTTTTTTATGGAAAAAAACTGTTTAGGATAACGAAAGTTCCACAAAGCGAACACGATTTCAGAACAGTCGTTCTGAGAGGCGTCACTGTATTTTCATAAGAACATAATAATTGGGATTGATTTTTTGTTCAAATTCCGAAAATTCAAATTACGAACACAATAGGTACAAAACTCACGGAAATATTTCATATTTTATCCCAAAACTGACATTTTTGCAACCCCTTTTTCATTGGAAACTATCAAGGCCGGACAGGAACGGATTGGCTATAATTAATTCCGTTTTATAACATAAATTAAAACTTCGTTTAATTTTCACATTAAGAACGGTTTTCATCTAGGTTCAATTTGAATTAAGAATACAGTTTTTTTTTCTCTGAAATGGAACGTTGAGACTTTTCAAATTACCGACTTGAAGCTACTTGCTGTTTGATATTTTGCATTTTTAGAACATTATTCTTATTTTTCATGCATCAAATTTTATTATTATTATTTCAAGTTGTAATGTTTTAAAGTTTTAATCTGGAGACAACCTAATGCGTGTTCATTGTCTTTAACGTTTTCCGTTTCCTTCTTTTTAAATTATCTCTTTCTTCCTCTGGTTATTGGTATTCTCTTTCCTTTTCTATATAATTTCAGTCCGAGTTCCACATTAACTAACGGTAAAATGTCCGTAATAAAAAGGGGTTCGTATAAGGTTAACTTTAGCATATTATTAAAGACTAGCTGATACCCGTCTTGCTTTACGTTGTTGATTTGGCTAGTCAACCTTGAGCTGTAGGTTATTGAACAGGTTTTGTATGCAGCTTTCCTCTTCTCAGGACCAGTAGGCCTAGACAAAATGCATTTGGCAATCGACTACAAACGACTTCGACAATGTAGAGTAGGAAGAAAATTAACTGTCCACTTTTTATATTTTATATTAAAAGGATCATTGTTTGGTTTGAATAAATGTTTATATGTTCCAGTGGACAGTTAATTTTTTCGCACTATACATTAGCGATATCTTTGTTTGTAGTCGAACGCCAATTTGAATTTGTCTACGGCGGCATTTCACGCTAAGATTTAGAATGTGTACCCAGCTAATGTTTCAAAAAAGGAAAAAATAAGAGTCACTGCTAAATATGCGAAAAATATGAAACTAATGTCACTTTCAATATTTATAAAAAAAATAGAAGATGAGGAAAAATTAATACTCACTGTGGAATACGCGAAAAAATTAAAAGAAGAATGTAGTTATACATAGGTACCTACCTACCTAGTATTATAATACGTGTAGTTGTTTCTAAAGAAAACCTCCATACTGTGTGTAGATATAGGTACCTACCTACCTAGTATTATATTATGTATAGTTAGTTTGACCTACTTATGACTGTAGTGATAAATTTAATGAGGTACCTTAGGAGAGAGAGGGTGCAAGCGAACTCTGCTTTACCGGCTTTAGTCATCTGTCATGGCGTACATATTTTATAAGAAGTTTCGGTGAAAATCTTTATAAAATAAGAATTAAAAGACTTCTACTTATATTTTTTGTATTTCAAATCAAACTTCGATTAATTTTGTACATTTTCATACCGTAATGCTACAGTTCTACACAAAATTTAGACGTATAATTTTACTTTTAAAACATGACTTTCTCATTTTTGTATGAAGATTTTAAATTTTTAGAAATTTGTAAATAATTTAAAATATATTTAATGAAATGTAAATATTTGTATCTCAGATTACCACAATTGTATTTGCGAAAAACTGCGAAGAAAAATATTCAACGCAGAACCTACGGTTTTAGCGTGATGCTCTGACATACAGTTGGAGTGAAACAAATAAATAAATAAATAAATATACATACATTACTGAATTATTATGTAGATAGAAACGAGCATTTATATTTTCCAAATGTTGGTTAATATTTATTTATCGTATGGTCAATTATGTACATCACATGTTTACAGGTAGAAACAATACAGATAATTATATTATATAAGTATATTAAAATATATCATTATAAACGTCAGTTCTGTTGTATTGGCTTGCAGTTTCTTGTACCAATATTCAATATCTTCCTAGTCTTCTCTGTGATGTGATGTACGCCAGGTAATTATTGTCTGGCGACCTGCAGTGCTAGTACATTTAATAGTATGCGCTTTATAATAAATCGATGTTAAAAGTAATACCTACTTTAGATTTTGTAAGTTCCGGTTCGATTGGTTGTGTATTTGAAGAGCGCCTTAATTTTCATAATATTGTGTTTGTAATAATTAATGCTTAATGTGTGGTAAAGAAATGACCTTAGGTTTATCACAATAATTACAATTTTCTTACATCTTTGTCTTGAATACGTCCAAATTAAGCCAGTCTTCAAAAGTGTAGGAAAACACAGTGAACCCTAAAACATAAAAAGTTGAATGATAATAAATAAAGCATAAATAAGTAACTTAATGTTTGCTTTCCAAAAACGGTGGGCTTATTTGATATCTCTTGTAAAGTGGTGTGAATATTATATTTAGCCACTATAAATTTTATTAGCAACTGATAATGAGTAGACGGCACCAGGACATACAATTTGAACACAGCAAAACAAAAGAATATATGCGTCTGTATCAATGACAAATACCTCGATGTGTGTGTGTGTGTGTGTGAGTAGACTTCAAATACATAACATAACAGTAGTGTTTGTAATGTTTATTTTACTAACTTATTTAATGTATTTTTTGTGTTATTTTTTTAAATATATTAACACCGCCACTCCTTCTCTATATAAACTCCAATCCAATCCAAACTCCCTTAAGACCCCACTTAGGGGCATAGGGAGGCAACAAAAGCTCTCCATTGCGCTCGATCTTGCGCAATGTTTATGACCTCCCACAACATGTCCAGATTCCCCAGCTCTGTTTCGAAGGACCGGAACACAGTATGACAGGATCTTCTATATAAACTATTGTGCGAAATTTCATACCCCTCTGTCCGCGAAATTTTGGTATAAAGGAGTAGGTACCTATAAAGTTTTTGCTTCACGTATTAATATTAGGTATATAGATATTATTATCAAACCAAATACCTACGTTTCTATGATTAGTTTAAAAATGGAAAAAACACAAAAAAGAGTGAGAAATTAATAAAATTAATCAAAATTAAACATAAAAGATATCATTAAATTAATTAAACTCAAAACAAATAATTATTGAAAAAACCTTTAAACGCAAAAGTAATTTAACGAATTGTCGATAATTAAATTATTAATATTGGAAAATTTAAAATCCTTGTGTGTACACAAAATTTTGTTTGTTAATTTGATTTTTTTAATGTTTGACGATCCCAACAAAAGCCGGGAGTAAAAAAAGGGGCCCTTTCATATCAACCGTTTCTAAGTACTGCTCGCCGGATATATTTACCGAGTTAAAAGCAAATAACATAATAATATTCAAAATATAAGCAAATATTATTAGGTACACTAAGTGATGTTTGGATAGGCTTCTTATGAAATATGATATTAAAAAACATGTTTTTTTACTATACTTATATTTTTTTCTAGGAACTGAAAATATAATATACATATTATCTTTATGTAGAGCAGTATTCAACAAAAATAATGGAACATACAGATATATAAAATGTTTTATTCGAAACTAGCTTTCCCGACAGACGTTGTCCTGTGTAGTAGTCCTTACTATGTATATTAATTTCAAATTTGTAATCTATACAAAAATACGTATAAAATATTATGTTTGAATGATAAAAAAATATTTCTGAAAGCTCGAAAAAAATTCCATCAAAAATCTGCGTACCAAATATGTTTAATGTCAATGGTTATCAGGTAAACAATAATTTTGTTGTTATAGAATTTGATGGCGATGACGTCGCAGGAAGTCCGTTCCATACTTACTTTAATATTTATTTATTTATTTATTTATTCATAGAATATACGGCTGAAAGCCTTTTACATGTAAAAATAAAAACATTTACAATCACAATACTACTTAATAACATGTTACAATCGGTTCAATGGCAAAGTCAACATATGAAACACAATCAACTGTACAACAATTATTATTCCATTCTTTACAGTTGTTTCAAATTGCAAAATGATTAAGAAATTGATTAAAAACAAGTTTGAATTAGGTTAAAATATATAAAAACAAACCATCAAAAACAAGCACTAAAAATAATAAAGATAAAAGTAATAACATCAATAAATTGTAACAATAATAAAAAATACTAAAATGATATCTTTTAAAAAGGACATTCAAAATAAAAGTTAAAAACAATTTGAAAATCAATTTATTATTATATTTAACATTATTTCTTATGCTTATGTTATTATAATAAGATGAAAATGATGGCAATTACTTATTGTTTCTTCTGTTCGGATTTGGTTTTCTTAATGAATTTTATGAGTTATTTTCTTTTGCATTATTTCACCTGATACTTTTTGATGCTAACGCAACATAAATCTTGTTAAACAGTCACATTTTTATTTCATACTTAAAAAAACACGAAAAAACCTATTTGCTATTTGGTAAATATCTGTCCTCTACCGTTGATAAACCGCTTAATTGATAAAATGTATCACCATGACTTTCACTTCAATCTTACATCTTGGTTTGGCTTTATGCCAGCTTTTCGGTCATCCTTGCTTTGGTCTTCATTATGTCCACTCTTGGCTCCATCTTTCGTCGTTGCATCTATACGACATGTCCAGCCCACTTCCGTTTCCCTTTATTTAACAGGAAGTGTCTCAACATCAATAAATTTCATTTGTTTCCGATATGGGTGTTGTGTATGTTATCTCTCCAGAACACTCCCACAAACAATATTTATGTTGCACTCCGAACTTTTCCAATCATTTATGAAGACTTTGGCCGATGTTTTCTTCTTTCGTTCTTAACCTTTTCTTCTTCCAAATAATATGGGCTTAAAAGCCTTCGAAAGCTATTTTCACATATTATTTTCATCTGTTTAAGGAACTGGTACTGTTTAGGTATATGATCTTATTTTTCACAATCCAGTTTTAGGTATAAGCTTATATTGAGTGTATGTAATGGGTCAATGACTGATACAACTGTTTTTTTTAAACCTTCGGAGCTGACGACCCTATACTAAAGGCTTAGAATCGTCATTTAACATATGTCAACATTAATTATTATTAGTTTTCTTAATCCATATGTTTACCTTTTCAGCATGGTTAGTCCTTTTATAGAGATTTTTATTTCTGACAGTTCTCTAGTTGGACAGTGAAATGACAGAACACCTGTTATTGACTTCACCATTTACTATTTAATGAAAGTAAGTCTTGTCTATAATAATTAATCGACGTATCTCCAGGGATTGATACGTCTACCAGCAACATTGTCTCTTAAAACCAGCAACCACTTGGCAAAAAATACACTATCTCGACTCCCTTATCCCTTTTAGAAACCCTCAAAAACATCGGAAAAGGGGCTAAAAATTTCAATGGAAAGAAATTAACGTTAAAACCTAGGTATAAATGTGTTCATATAAGGGTGTGTTCATACCAAACGAACAAACCCCCAAAGCTGGAAAAAAAGAGTAAAAAGAGAGTCTTGATCGATGATAATATGGTCACCAAGGAAATAACAACGAAAAAGAACACTGTCATCCCCCATTAGTTAGTTGATGTTCTTGCTTGTTATTGTTTCGATAGTGTCTAATATCAACATTTATACTCCTTTTTTCCAGCTCTTAACGCACCCTAAGACAATAATAATGTAGCAAACCTTCGACGATGTCAACAATTGAAACATCAGTTGAAATGGGTGTAATTTCAAGATAATTACTCCCACTAAAACTATTGAACGAGTAGAAGCTCCGCTGTACTAATTATAGTTTAACTTTGATTGTCATAATAATTATACCCAATTTTAGATCATTTTACATAGCTTAACACTGACGAAGAAATGATTATTATGGGCTGTTGATTCGCTTAATTGTACGGATTTTCCCCTTCTGGAAATTCTCAAGCGGTTTCATGGTAGACACAGCGTTTAGTTTGTAATTGAAATAATTAAATCTCTAATATAAATGAAAGTCGGATTAGTGCGAACACGTATAACTCGAGATCGGCTGAACAGATACTTCCGATGTTTAATTTATTGGATTCTTCTCCGCTCCGGATAACAGAATAACTAATAAAATGTAAAAACTGGGTAAGAAATGATGTAAAATACAATATTTAAGTTTGTATTGAACGGTTTCCTATGATGCGCCCACGCCATCGCGGGTAGTTCCCTCTCATTCTCGCATACGCTCCTACAGTCGCCCATCCCTCTTACTCCACCAACGCACCGATTCGAGCGTTAGAAAATCTTCACACAAAGTCGGGAACATTCGTGTTGGCAATAGGCGAGGAAGGGTGTGTGCGCGAGCGCATTTTTCTCAAGTTGTTCCCGCTAGAGCTTTGAATACGAATGAAATAGGGATGTTTCAGAAGTAGTTTAATGTTATTATTTTATTAGCTTATCTAATCGAATTAATTTTGTATTGTTTAACGGGGACGCAGTGCACATCATGTAAATATTAACGGGCCACTCGGGCTAGAACCACAGGACAACGTCTGTCGGGAAAGCTAGTCTAATATAAATGAAAGTCGGGTTAGTGCGAACACTTATAACTCGAGATCGGCTAAACAGATACTTCCGATGTTTAATTTATTGGATTCTTCTCCGCTCCGGATAACATAACAACTATTAAAAATAAATGGATGGAAAATAGTATGAAATATAAAAGTGGTATAAGTCTGTATTACCTATACGACTTTTTTATAAGTCAGATGACATTCAATATAGATATTATCTAATATATAAATGGGTGCTTTAGAAATAACTGATTCATAATATTATAACCATATAACTTTGAATTTTTTCACAAAGAGTAGTCATGTACCTATGTTAGCTATGTTATGTTACCCAGCAATATTTTATTCACATTAAGGCGGGACGAAGTTCGTTGGGTCAGCTAGTATAACATTAGTTTTGTCATACAGGAAAGTGTGTGCATTTTTAGATAACTAGCAGCAAACCTTGTTGGAAGACTTATGGTCCTTTTAAAGGACCCAATTTTTTCCCCTTTGGGGACTGCGGATGATAATTATTGATAGTTTCTTTCCGTATTCAGGAACAATATACGCGAATATCTGTCATTATTGTCATAGAAAGCATCGACATGCAGACTACAATAATTTTAAGTATACCTATAAAAAATATTTCACGTAGGGTCAAACTTAACCAATTATTATAATTGATTATTACTTTTCCTGTTCCACTTGATGGTAATCTCCAAGCTTAACTTATATCAAGTATGTATCAATAAACGTAAACATTTTGATTTAGTCATAGACATTTGTAAAGCGTTGGAACAACTTTTACCTTTCATCCTATGCGCCTGTGATTCTTGGCACCCGACCAAGGTACAACCGAAATAAGCTTAAGTTTAAGAGGGAATATTGTTTTCATAATGCAAGTAATTAAATTATATCACTGCAATTTAAGAAATATTAATGTAGGCGTCAAAATAATAATAATGGGAGGTTTTCTAGGGAGCTTCCGACAATACACACTAGGTGGCAGCGCTTCTAATCAGCACGGTTACTCTTGAAACTCGATTCCAATCCTAAAATCGTAAAACCCCAAAATGGTACTCTTGAAATGCGACGCTAGCGCACGATTGGATTCAAATCGAGTGGTGATTTGAAGAACATGTGAAATCGTGTAAAATTTGAAAATTGGTACTCTTGACGTCGTTTTGACAACTACTCGATTCCACGGGATTGTGTTGGAATCGTTTAACTGTCATTATTTACAAGATCGCAAGAAAGTAACTTTTTTGAAATCGAGAAGACGTATTTTAATTATATTACTTTAAAAAATGGCTCGTCTTGCATTATTTTTTAACATTTTGGAAAACGCGCGTCAAGTCGATATGCGTCAACGAAATAACCTGCGTAAAATAGCAAGATATTCGCAAAATGCGTTTAGCATGAGTAGTGGGGAATTTATGTATAACAAATTACAGCGAATATCAAAAGAGATGTTTGAAGAGTTGTGCGGGATTTTGGAACCTCATATGACAAAACCTTAAAGACGATGTGATATCTGTGTGCAAAACATGCAACTCGACATCATTACCATTGGAAGACATGAAATGAAGCCAGACATGAGTTAGTTCATCAGCTGTGGAATTCACATCATAGGCGAATATGAATAATTTAAGACAGCTTAAGAAATAACCATTTTATTATAAAAAGCTTCTTATTGTGAATTCTGTTACACGTTTCATGTATATAATAGTAGGTATATGTAAATTGTCAAGGTTTGTAAAAATAACAAAATTGTAATATAATGTCATACATAATAATTTTATTGACTATTATTTTATACTTGATAATTAAATTATAAAAAATACAATATACAAAATAAAAAAAAACTATTTTCTGTTGGATATTGCCTTTGCAATTTCCCTCGAGGCTGCTGCCGCTTCAGCAGAGCCTGAACGAATGGCAGCAATAGTTGCGATTAAAATTCGGCACACTGCCCCATTTTTTCTGCAGCTTCTTTAAACGGAATTATTGCTGTTAAGCGTTCTGCTTCCACCCATTTTTCTTCCATTAATGTGAGACGCTCTCGTTCTTTCAACAAATTTAAGAAATATATACCAAAGATTTATTTTGATAAATCAGCAAATAAAATAATGCTAGCATTTTAATAATTATAATAAAATATAAGTAAACAAACGACGCACACTCTAATACAGAAACGTCAAAATGTTTATTTGAAATATAAACGAGTGTTTCCATTTAAAGAAAAGAAATCCTTAAATATTTAAGCAACGTCAAATTATTATATTTGTTAAGTAGGACAGTTATTAGTAAATCAAATTCGACTTATTTTATGTTTAAAAAAAGTATACCACTCACGGATGTCAGGTTTACTTCCTTACAGTTTCTTTGAGAATAACGCGACATAACAGCAATTATCAATTCCTAATTTACATCGAAAATATTTTCATATTGCAATAAAAAACTTGAAACGAAAACGTTTTCACGGCTTGGAACGCCAATCTCAAATCCGATTCCAATCGCACGGAATTTGGTTCAAGAGTACGGTTTTGAAACTGGAATCGAGATTGTGATTGAAATTGGAATTGGGTTCGAATCGAGTGTCGAGAGTAAGCCTGCAGGTCTATTGTCAAATTATGACAGCTGTCAAACATACCATCTAGCATTGACTGATGAATATTATGCTAATATATCTCCTCTCTTTTTTGTTTTCTCAATTAAACAATTTAATATTTTAATTATTGATGATTGCAAAAGTGGCTTTTTCTAGGAGGTAAACCATATGTATGTATGTATATATAAAATAAAATAAGATAAACAATTTTATTCGTAATAGTATGTAAAAAAATGTATAATGTAAACATTAAATTGAAATAAACTAGAATGATAAATGTTTTTTCATTTTTACTGTAACACTAAATATAAACAAAAAGTTTAAAGTATTTATTTACGAAAGACAAAACCGACCATAACACAGTGACACACATGGACGTTCATATGGTTGAGGTTATAAACGTTAATTTGACCAGTGTTGCCAACGCCGTTTTTCAAACGCAAGTAGCCCAACTGAAAATTTGGTAGGTATTTTAGTATCCGAAGAGAGGTGGGAGTTCACTAAAAAGGTCATTTAGTATCCGGAAATGTGAAAATTCGCTAAAAGGGAAGTAACCCAAGTGGCTACCTGTCGCCTTTTAAATTTTTTCGTCGCCTATTCTCGTTCCAAATAGCCCAAATATAAGTAAATCGCCCCCTTTTGCAACACTAAATTTGACAATAGACCGGATTAGCTAGGGAGCCTCTAGTGGCACAAAATGGAAAAAAAAAACATCCCATTGTCCGTATTGGTTGATCTTAGGAACGAAATCACATATATTATTATCTCGTGGATATCACTATACCGTTTGACGAAAATTTGAAAAAAAAACCGAGCAAGACAAGATAATTAAATATCTTGATCTTGCTCACGAAATCTAGGATATGTGGCATACACCAACCACCCACATAATACCTATAGTGATATCGACGAATGGAGTTATTCCTAAGTCTCTTAAAGAGAATCTAGGGAAACTTGGCATCTGTTGTGGTCTCAGCTGATATGCCATTCAAGAGGCAGTTCTGTTGCACTCATGTTTGTAGGATGTTAAGAAAGTTCCTTTCTCTGTAGTTCGAAGGTCTCTCATGATTACATTACATCGTGATGTATCATGAGAGATAACATCGATATCTTTATATTTAGTATATAGTATTGTATTTAATTTAATATTTTTTTTTAATTATACAATGATTTATACTTTTGATGATACAATAATAATAATAAATAAATTTTGTTTAATCAAAAATATAAACAATACAATATGTCAAAATATAAATACAATTATTATAAAAATGCAGCTAATTTAGTGAACCTGACCACTGTCCCTCTAATAGAGCTAGGCTCGAGCAGATATATTGTGATTTAATTGATAAATGTTAAAATAATAATAATACAACACTTTTCTATACAAAGGTGTCAGTATAGCTGGCGGAACTTATTGCCTGAGGCAATTTTTTCCAGTCAACAGATCCCGTCCAATCTGAGACAGGCCAACACTGGGTAGAAATTTCAAGCGAAAAAAACACTTAGTAAAACTCTGACCCGATCTGGAATCGAACCCGGGACCTCGTGATCTGAAGTCCACGCCAGTACAACTAGGCTACCGAGGTCGGTAACCATCGGGTTTATAATTTTATAATAAAAAGGTAGACTACTTTTGATGATTTTATTAATATACAAATTCGATACAAAAATTGCTGTTAAATGAAGCCACATTCAAATTGTAGGTGACCAATAAATAAATTAATTTTTCTTTGTAGAATTTTCATGTCATTTCATTTCATTTTCCATACTTTTTAATGGAGCCTAGACTTAACGGGATGGATAATACAGATTACAGATTCACAGCCGGCGTTCAAAATCAATGAGATGTAAAATTATTGTCATGAATAATTTTATTTTTGAATATTGACGCTTTTGAACTTCGCTATGTATTACATTTTTATTTTCTAAAATAAAACTGAGAAAATGTGTAAGCGGTCTAACCAAAAAAAATGTCTAGAGCAATTGAAAATGAAAAATGGAATAATGTCTTATTTTTTCAAGTATTTTTACGAATGAAAAATGATCTTTGAATTATGAATGGAATATGATAGAAAACTGATAGTTCTAGAGAATCTCAACGGATTACACGAAAAAAATAACAAAGAAAAAAATTCAAAGACGAAAAATAACAATTCCCTTTGTACATTCATCGAAATATAATCGGATTATATGGCGAATAAAAACATTTGTTTTAGTTAAGACTTGTCTTGGATGTTTCCTTCCAAATGTTTTTTTTCTATATCACATTATTATCTTCATGATGTAGGGAACAATTCTGTTTCAGTAAACTTTAGACAGGTGTTGTTTAGATATGCTCGGAATAATTTTGCAATTAGTCAAATCATATCGAAATAAAGAAAAAATAACAACTAATGACTCTAACAATCCATTGCTAATGTTCGATTTTAAAATGGAACAAACCACTACGGGCTTACGACCGTCTTCTACTGTTATTTCGAAGGCTGGCTTAGTGTGATCACTTTCCGTTAACAACGTTCGCCATTAGGTGGTAATGTTTGTCTCCGAAACTCCTAATAATGAGAATTCTCAACATGTTCAACATGTCGAAAAATCCCATGTATGCAACAAGTAGAAATATAATAATAAATGAAATATAGAGATAAAAGTCTGAAATTATTGAGAACAAGAGAGCAACCAAATTTTAAGACTGCGACGGCGCCAGGATATGACTATATCCATTTTTGTTACTGTAACAGTAACAAAATCGAAATAAGCTTGTGTCGTGGTAGAGGAAGATAGTCGGCACCTGGAATCGAGTCCAAAATCTTCGGTACATCAGTACGATCTTTCATCTAACCTTGCACAGGGCGTGTAAACGATATAGAGAAATAATAGAGTATTCTTCTGCTAGCTGACATAGACAATAAGCAAGATTCAACACCAAAAAATAGCTCATTACGCGCACCGAGTTCTATTTCTTGCTCGCTGTTGTTTTCCCAGTGTCAATATGAACGATAAAGAAAGAATGCTCCATCTCCAGCTCTGGCTCTACGCTCGTTAGGTGTAAATGCACCCTGATACTCCCAGTTTTTACGAGTTTTTTATTTTAGTTATGTACCAAGATGTTATTCGTTGCAGATTTTCTATTTTGCCAATTTCGAACGTGCGTTATTATTTCGTTTTCCCATACAATGGATAAGAATTAAACTGGCTGATTTAATGTATCCTCGTATGTTATTTCGAATAACAATGGGTACATTTCGCTCTGAATAGAAACACTTATAACGGTTGATATTGTATCATGCGAGTTTAAAACATACGTAGTACATTGCAGTAGGTATTGTTAGAACTACCACATTGTGCTGTGAACGTTGAAGAGAATTGTTTGACGTAGTTGTATTTTACATACACACAATTATTATTAGTACTTATTCGTGAAAGATGTTTACATACATTGTTTACTGCTAGTTGAATATTTATCTTTTGGAAATTACTAAGATACTAAATCAAACAAAGCACGATGAAGTCAGTTAAGAGTTCAGGTCGAAAACTTTTAAAGCATTTCTGTACGACATGAGTGATAACTTGTCATAACTCTCTTTTTTTTTTTGGTGAAATAACTTCAATACAAATTATCCGAAATATATGCCGCATATTGTACCCGGAGTTAAGTCAAATTTGCTCTCAGGTACAGATTTCGATATGAAGTAAAATTTTGTAAAAGAATTAAACATAATTTCGGTGTTTGTTTTTCAGAAAACGATTCAAATGTTGGATAAATATAAACAGTAAACAAGCTTAGTATTAATTAATTAGTAAAGTACACAAGATTCAGTAATTAGTGGCCTTGGAAAGCGTTCATTTAAATCGGGACTGTTGGTTTATAGAATCAACACAAACACAAACATTCATCAAACATCCTGTCAATTCCATTCTCACGGGAGATTTTTTTAACTTTAAACATTTTTCATTCCTACTTTTGCCAAAACGCATCAAGTCATTTCGACGGGTATAACAACACGGCAAATTTGCAATCGTCCATGTTTTCAAAGTTTTTAGTTCACGTGCTCGAAAATTATTGCGCCAAGGACAAACAAAAGTTACCATTGCCCTGGAGAAGGGTTCTGATCTTGATCGGCATAAAACAGTTTGTTCTTCAACACACGTAATCTGTCTCCAGTCACAAATATCAACAGAATATTTTCAATTGACCCCGCTTCATAATCCAACGCTGCAAACTATAAATGGTTCCATTTTAGAACATTACCTTAAGGGTGGTCTATTTAATCGCGTGAGTTTTATACTCGCGCGCTCCATTGCGCTCGATATTCCACGTCTTCGAGACTCTAATGGGAGGAAAAACAGCGCTCTCCTCGGTCATCATTCGACATTCTCAACACATGTCCCAGCCATGCCCATCTCCTCTCCATAATGGTGGAAGTGATGAGCCTGAGCTGGGTGCGCCGGCGTATAGCGTCTTTCGTGATGCGGTAGTACCATCTTATACCCAAGATTCTCTTGAGGCACTTTGTTTCAAATGCAGATACCTACTTATTGTGGCTGGGCTTTGGTCAGATGCCAGGACTCACACCCATATAGGGGAATGGGCAACACACACGCATCAAAGAGTTTATATTTCTTCTCGACACAAAACGCCGACGCCTTCCATATCTTTTGTACACAGGTACGTCATATTTTTCCTAGAACAACTTGTGAAACAATAACCATCAAATTGAACACTAGTGGTCGAATAAAATACACAAGTGTGGTAGACAGTATTATTCTCTGCTCCTTGAAATCATATCAAGGTTTGTTGATATATTATGGGTTGATGTTTTGTTTAAGCTAGTAGTAATACCTAGTATTTAACATTATAACTTGAAGATAATCCAAATATAATGAGATACCTACACAATTTATGAATAGCCGTATCATTATTTTCATTTCCACAACTGTGTCGAAGTATGTAGAGTAGTAGATAAACAAATTTCTCGAGGGACGAAAACCATATCAAAAGTTCGTCAAACGTAAAATACGTGAGCTTTCTGAAAAGTGAGAGTAAACGATATTTTGAAACCCGCCGTAATCTTTTTCACTGTGAAATATCTCTGACAAATGTGTAGGAAATGTTTCAACCAAAGGCAATTTATTTAGAAAAAAATAAAGATATTGAAGTACTTTTGTAATTTGCGAACAATTTTCCTACATAAACAGTTAAATTTTAACTCTTAAGTATATCTACATAATAATTCAGAAATGTTTGTCTGCTTTCTATCGTATATGGGAGCATCACGCTCAAAATACAAATGCTACGTCAGATATTAATATGCCCAGAGCCGTACAAAATGCTGGAGAATGTTCTTAAATACAATTTGCTGCATTAACTTTAATATATTTAGAGCTATTTAAAAAACTCTATTTTTTAGGATCTTCATACAAGTTTCTCAAAAAGACAGTAAGCCATCTTTTGGAAACAAAATTACTCATGTACACGTTGAATGGAATCTTGGTATTACGGTATGAAAATGTAATAAAATAATTGTAGATTGATTTGTTATACATATAAATGTTATTCAAATCTTATTATTCTCAATAAATAAAGATTTAATGAAAAAATTTGCATAATGATTCCTCCATTTTGAAGTTTGACAGCGGCTTTTATACTCATAGCACAAATCACCTCTATGGGCGGAATGCCTAATTAATTATCACACATTAGAGGGTGTAGGGAATGTAGCTAAGATTCAAACCACAGAGCTCTCTCTATGAAAACTTGCAAATTATGTCGGTAGGTTCGAGTAATAAAATAGTAAAACAAAAATTGTAAAAGTGTCATTCTTCTTTTTCTGTGCTTATGTCAGTTATAGAGGTCTGTTAAGCAATGGGAAGCTAGACTAGAACCTGTTTAATTACCTACCGATCAAGCCTGACAATCGGAATCAAAAACGTAAAGCAAGACGGGTATAAGCTAGTAATTACATATAGACGAGTTTAAAATATAATTATATTTTTAACCTAGTGAAGTCCTTCGACGTAGACGTACCTACCTTATCAGGACAAAATCCTCGACTATCCGGACAAGCTCCGCTAGATGGATTTCAGTTTATTGCCGACTATAATGTCTATTAAAAAATTGCTGCCTGCAGGACCTTTTACTGGCAAACGACAATGTGATGACTATCGATGCTTACTGCATGGTGTGGCAAAGTAAAAACCGGATTCGAAAAGTAAAGTAACTAAATATTGCGAAGCGATTAATATTGATCCTAGATCTACGAGAATCTTCAAGGGGTCTATGACATCCAAAAAATATAGCGGTTTATGAAATTAGAACGGCAACAAAATTTAAAATACGTGTTTTTTTTCTAACTTATTCAAATTTTAAAAATCCAAAAATATGAGGTCTTTGAAAATAATAATCTAGTAGGTTTCTACTGAAAACTGAAAAAGATGACAAAAGTAGTTTTACGAAAGAAAATGGTTTGAGGACCTCTGGTCTAGTGAAAAGTTTCTCAAAACTTTTTTCTACCGTAGTACCCTCCTTTTTTTTCTAATATTTCAACCGTTATATATATCCCAGTTTAATCGACTATAATAATAATATATTACACATTGAGCGCATTGTTCAATAAAATTCCTGAATGAAGAAGTTTCCATGAAAGACTATTTAATATTAGATTTTTTTCGGAAGATTCAATGGACCACACCAAAAAAAAATATTATTATACTGCCATTCACTAAATCTCCAACTGGAAAAAGACAAACATGAAAAGAATATTAATAAAACGTATTTTTAAATAGTAATAAATCAAGCTGCACACATATCATATTCGTACATAATTTCATTTAAAAAAATATAAAAATAATATTCTGAAAACATGGTAAGCAAAAATTTCTAAAATAATAAATATAACAAAAAATTTAAAAATACAAAGCTCGTATTCTTAATTTCAAAAAAAAAACGTTTGTTTTATTATTTTTAAGCAAAAAAAAACATGTTTAATCAAAAAAACATACAAACTGAAGCATAATTTTCCAAGCTTTGTATAATTTAACATAATAAAGAGGCTGTTTATTCTAGAAAAATATTTCATATCATCAAAATGTGTTTCTACATCATATTTTTTTTGTAATGTAAAAAAAACACAAAATTATCACATATTATATTGTTCGCAAGTATCATAAACTGTAAGCTTTGACGGGTAATTTATGTTTACTTCTCGTCTATGATCAAAAAGCATTTACAGTGCCTATCTTCAACACATTTTTAATGACAAATACAGTCATTCCTCTTATAACGTACGAGCTGCAGGGTTATTCTCGTAGCGGTCTTATTTCAATCTTATTGAAAAGATATCTTAAAGGGCGGCTCGGATAAGGATTGGACCAATCAGAGAGAAAGAGGAAGTGTCTACAATACGATGTAGCCAATCGTGGAATGATCATGACACTCCCCCTTTCTCTCTGATTGGTCCAATCCTTATCCGAGCCGCCCTTTAAGATATCTTTTCAATAAGATTGCAATAAGACCGCTACGAGAATACGGCCGCTGGTTCGTTCCACAGAACCAATCCATGATCAACCGGGTAAGAGAGGCAAACTCAATAGAAAATCTTCCAGACATGACTATGGCGGATCGATTCGGCTAAATGTTTTCTAGGAAAATTACTATACCCAAGAACATTACGTTACCGTGGTAATCGCAGAAATGTCGAAAATACCCAATTCGATACTCAAATCTTTCTTTACGCTCCTCCCACACCATGTCCATATCCCTTAACTCTGCTTTGAAGCAGCGGAAAACGATATAAGAAGGTCTTCTTTGTCTTCGGGACTCTGATGAGTCTGATGAGAGGAAAAACAGTGCTCTCCTCAACCAACTTTCATCGGCGTCCTTATCACATGTCCCAGCCAAGTCCGAGGTGTTACATCAATAGGTATCATCAAAAAAACGCACGCGTTCCGCTCGCGATTTGCGAACCACGCACAAATTCAACCTTTTGATAATAATATGTCTCGCGCTCGCGGCTCAAGTACTTTGTTGCTTATTAGATAACTTTTTTATCATATTATTTGCTCTCAACACTATCTATTTGACCTCTTAAAAAATATGTTTAACTTATTATTTTTTTGCTCAATACGGGACTCTTTTATTATCAAATTGCTTATTATGTTTTGTTTTTTTCACTCGTTATTTTTTGTCACTCATCTAATCGATATACGAATTAGTCGTTATAAGAGGTATCACTGTATGCCCCTCCGGCTATGTGTTTTTACGAAAAAGACATGTTTGGAGATATTACGGACGTATACCTAGGTACTCTCAGACGCCCTGGGGCTGCCTAATGTCTCCTGTGAAAGGACACGCTGATTAAAGATCCCCTTACTGACAGGGGCTGTTGATTTGATTAATATCTTCTTCTCTCAACGTTTCATCTTTCCCTCTCGTCTTCTCATTATCTATCCAACGTCAATAATTATTTATTTTTGATAAATTTGCTTAATGGTTCTAATTTAGCGTTAATAGGAATTTGGTGGGTACCAGTACCGCATTGTTTGATTTTAATTATCTATACTACTAATATAAAGAGGAAAGTTTTGATTGATTGTTTGTTTGACGGGAATAGGCTCCGAAACTACTGAACCGATTTGAAGAATTCTTTCACTGTTGGGAAGCTACACTCTCCCCGCTGAACATAGGCTATATTTTATTTTCATATAGCCTTTGATCCTTACTAAAACTCTAATAAGGTGCAAAAATTACCTAAAATATTCTTTACATCGCAAACGCTGCGAAAACTATTGAAGATAGAGAAAAATAATGTACTACAACTTTGTAGAAGACATAATTATCTACAAAAAGTGTCGTGATAGCATACGTCTAACTATAATAATAATGCCACAATAAGTGTTGATTTATTAAAAAAAAAAAATTGAAATGCGGCAGAGATATAGGCGTCACTGGAGTACGAGCCGGACGGGAGGGGACCATTGGAATGCTACATTATTCCAGATTAACATAGCCTATAGAATATTTTGATAAAGTTAGGGATCTATAAAGATCATAAGAAAACTGAATTATTTTTTTAAATACCTATGTACCTACCCGTGCGAAGCAGGAACAGACTGCTAGTTTGATATAATATTAGATTATTCAAGCTCATAATTTTCTAGCTGTTAACAATTTTGGTTTATGATAAATCTTTGTAACTGCAAGCATAATATTCAGTATATGTACTAAAAAGGAGACTTAAGGCAGCTGACTGTAAGACTTGAGGGTATCGTTTTTTCGTGCGACTGTTAAATAATAGGCGGGTTCAAATACTGCCGGAACAGGGAAGAGCTCGACGCAGTGTTGTTAACGTTAAAGAAAACAATAGATAAAATTGGATTGAAATTATTGTTGGTTCAAATTAATCATCTGAAGTGGTTAGTAGGGTGGTGCGAATCAAGTCAAGTTGATGATTCGATTCGCTGTAGTGCGGAAAAGTTGCGATTGGTAAAAACAAGAAAAACAAAAAAAAAATATTCTCGCAACCCACTATACCTACATTTGAAAATAATGAAAATTTTCGTTTTTTTTTCACAATTTTTCAATTTTTTACCTACCTACGCATAAATATTTTCAATCGCTATAGTGAAAGATAGTTACAGATTGTACAGTTTAATATAAGTTGGTATTTTTTTTTTCAAATTTTAGGTGGCTTGACTTTTTTCGCACCACCCTAGTGGTTACTATCCGGACGCCGGATTTCGTATTGTTTCGTACTGGAGTCGTAGGTTCGATCCCAGGTGCCGAACATCTTCTTCTTTCACGATACAAACTGTGAAATAGTCAAAGAACGCATTTTTGTGTTCACTTTGAGTGAGGACAGATTATTACTATTTTTTTTTTAAACAAATTATTGCAATTAGAAGTGGTAAAATATTGTTATTTAAAGTTACATTAACAATCACGAAAAACGTAAGAATTAAAAAATCCAAATTATCGAAAAAAAGTTGAATGTGGAAAAATTTGTCCGAAAAAAAAAACAAATTTACTCACACTTACAATCTACTGGGACATAATAAGAATATATTGTTATCAAATCAGATTGTCAAAAAACATAAAACTATTCACGTTCGCACAAACACGAATATAAAGACGAAGGTATAGTACTTTAAAACAACATAATAATATAACCGGATACCTCTTCGTCGATGTCTCAATAACATGGAGAAATTTTGACACAGACATTGATGTGTACCTTCTATATTATTATCGTGTACAGAATAAAGAGAAAGTCGATAATAGAAAAAGTTTTTTATATGTTTGTTGTTCGGTCCAGATTAAGTAGGTTGATATGTCAATAGATATTATCGTATAATAAAAAATATATTTTTCGTTACCCATCAAATTTTCATACATTTCCAAAACCTTACTTTTGAAATATGTGTTTGTTGATTTATAAAACTTAGTCTTTTTCGATTCACGGCTGAATTTTATCTAAAACTACTAAGTATTTTTGTCATTTCGATTTTTTTCTTCTTCTTCTTCTTCGCCCTCGCCTTTATTTTTTTTTCATGTATTAAAAATCATCTAGGTCATTTCAAATCGTGAATATTATGTGATATGTGAATTTTAATGTGATATGTGAATGTGAATTTTAACCGACTCTGATGTATAATAATATTGTCTTGATTTATTTATCATATTGATGACATAATAGTCTGATATTTGTTGTCTTGATCGCATTGATGATTTGCTAGTCTGATGTTTGTTGTCTTAATCGTATTGATGATTTACTTGTATGATGTTTATTACCTTGATATATTATCGTATTGAAGATGTACTAGTCTGATATTTGTTGTCTTGTTCGCATTGATGATTTACTAGTCTGATGTTTGTTGTCTTACAGCCGGTTTAATAAAAAAATAAAAGAGACTTTAAGTTTCCTTTAAAAAATAACGCGTTTCATAACAAAAATATGACACTTAAAGTCGACTTCATGTAAAAGTCCCATTGATTGCACTTAAAGTCGACTTTAGCGTAGTTCAATATTTTACCAACGGAGTTCATAGAAGATTTTTTGGCGCTCTTTCTTTCACAAAAATAATGAACATTTTTATACGGTGACACTGTGGACAAAACATGGAAAACATGGCAAAATGGGAGGACTTCGTTTACAAATTCATAATAACAATAACGGCTCATTGATGCTCTATTGAGAAATGAAATTGACAGATTAACAGAAATTCCGCGAATATATTAGTAAACTAGAGGTCCGCCCCAGCTTCGCACGGGTAGATAGATACTTAAAAATAATTTAGTTTTCATACAGATCCCTAACTTTTTCAAAATATTTTATAGCATATGTTAATCTGGAATAATTGCATTGCAATGTATCGTGTCACGTCACTGTACCACCGTGACTACTATGCGCGGTATTTCTACTAAACTTGACATGACTCCCCTCAGTCCCCTCTCCGCTCCCGTACGCACTCTGCAAGTTGAGATGATAAGAGACTATGCTTTTTTATCCAATACTCACATTTTTAAACTCGTGATAACTTTCGAATGGAATGTCCGAATTGAATAATTCAATAAGTTATACAAACATATTGAAGCAGACTTGAATATGAACTAATTTATTTTAATAAGGAGTAATACCAAGATACCAATAAAGAGCCTTTTCTAGAGGTGACATTTTATTGATTTTTTTTAAATAAAAAAACACTTATTGCGGCATAACTATAATAGTTAGACATATGCTGTCGGGATACTTTTTGTAAATAATGATGTCTTCTACAAAATTGTAGTACCTACATTGTTTTATTCTATCATCATTAGTTTTCACAGCGTTCGCGATAAAAATAATATTATAGGTAAATTTTTTACACCTTGGGTTACATTATTGAAGTTTTCGTAGGTTACCCAATTTTTTTTGGAAATTAAATATAGCCTATGTTCACCGCCGATATTGTAGCTTCCCAAAAGTGAAAGAATTTTTCAAATCGGTTCAGTAGTTTTGAAGCCTATTCGATGCAAACAAACAAACAAACAAACAAAAAATCAAATCTTTCCTCTTTATATATTAGTATAGACAACCTTAGTTTTCCATAGATTTCCATGGTAACAATACCAACTGCTAGTAACTTTCTAATATAAGTATTTTTGACATTTCAAACTTTAGCTAAAGTAAGCGAGAATAATTTTAAAGAAACGCGTCAGCTCAAAGGAGACTTTAAATTTTAAATGTTCCTTTAGCTAAAGAGTTCTTTAGTCGCTTTTTTTTAAACCGGCCGCGGCCGTTAATCGTATTGATGATTTACTAGTCTGATGCTTCGCCATTATTTTCATTGAATTGAATAATTGAACATTCTCATTATTTAAAGGCTCTGATTGGGTAATTGGAGAGGCAATCACCTTGCATATTGTAATATTGGTATAATGTCCCTACCCTCCTCCAGAACTCGATCTGACTTTAATGGAAACTTGATCATAATATAATCTAAAGATACAATGCCTAGAGTTGACGTCTCAGATTCTAACTTAACGTTGAGATATTCTTGTCGTTTTGAAGGTTGTTTCTATGAACTTTATTCAACGCCTTGAGTCCCTTATTAATTAGGGAAATATATTAATTAATACACAACATGGGAAAAATCGCACAGGGTGGGATCAAATTATGAGTATGACTTTAATTTGTTACAAAACGTTCGATGTCGTAAACGTCTTTGTTGATGATAAAAAAATAGGCAATACAGGCATGTAGAGGTAAAGGTCTTCATCGCATAAATACAAGGCATGATCCCAGTGTTAAGAAACCAGAAATCATGAGTGAACATGTCGTTTGGAGTGCTTCAGGGATCAGACTTTAAATAAATAAATAATGCTTTATTGTTCCAAAATGCAGTCCCGATACAATCCATTCACGAGAGTCAAAGGGCGGACTTATCCCGCAGGATCTCTTCCAGCCAACCCAGATTACAAATAAAAATAATAATAATAACAATACAGACAGTAGAACGACGAACGTAGAAGTACGAAAGTAGAAGACTTTAGTCCGTTTATTTTCAATTAAATTATGAATTATATCACAAAATACCTGCAAAGCCAATAACGTGGTACTTAAAACTGTTAATATGCATATGGCATAATTCAGGAATGCCCGAATTTAGATAAATTGAAAGAAAAGTAAAGATAATGGCTTTTAATACAAAATTTATGAAAAATATTCGAAGACGAAACTATTGCTGTACCATAAATCACCATTGAAGGTTAAAGATTTCTAAGGTAAAAATCCCAAATTAATCAAAATGTCTCAATTTCAGAACTGCACTCTTGAGCAATGGTAATTCGAGACTCGTTTTTTCATTTAAAACCATCAATTTTGGAAGTCACTAAATCTCAACAATATCAGCTATAAGTATAGTCATTTTTCTACAGTGTTTGTTTGTAAATCGTTCTCCATAGCTAATCGCTTTCCATTTAAGATGTTTCGTCACTATTAAGTTAGATGTCAACAATATTAGATCGGACAACTCCTCATTTAGCAATTAGATATAAACAAGTGTTCTAAAAGCAAAGTCGGGTATTGTAGATTTTCTATTACGTGACGTTAACGAGAAAGTCTTCATGATGTATTCTTTATTCTTTATTTATTCTTTATTCTGTAATATCTCCCCTAGGTCTCATTCGAGACACTTGGGTTCATCCTTTTTACAACAATATCAATAAATACAACTTCAATAGTTACAATAAATTAACAAAAGAAAAATAAAATTAAGGGACGACAAACACAACAATAAACCATAATTATCAATAGTCAATAGGAAGGTAGTAAAAAGGTATTAAAAATATTAAATACCAGAAGAATGTAAAGGGTTCTTCTGGCATTGCGTCAGATACATATTAATATATAGTCAACAACGAGAACGGAAGTAATACAGAGATATTAGGGAAACAGGGAAGCAGTAAGCGAGACAAGAACAAAGTCCATAACGGTCATCTACACATATGTACGTACAGGTTAATTTTATTAGTATAGTAGTATCAATTGTAAGTAAATTTGATGCTAGACGGTATCACCGTTTAGCATCTCGTCAGTAGAGTAAAATGTATTATCCACAAGATACTTTTTCACCTCTCTCCGGAAGGCAATCGTTGTCAAGGATTTCATGTTTTCCGGGAGTCTATTAAATAGACGTACACTCATACACACAAAACTTTTGGACATTTTGGCCAGACGATGTCCTATAGGTCTGACGAGATTCTTTTTTCGTGTGTCATGGCTGTGGTGGTCGGAATTTAGAGGCGTATTTTTTATGTTTTTATGGGCGTAAATAACGCATTCAAAAATAAACAAACTGGGCTGCGTAAGAATACCTTGCTCTTTAAAAAAAGATCTGCAAGACTCTCTTGGGCTCAAGTCAAGTAGGGTTCTAAGTGCCCTCTTTTGAAGCACAAACACCCTGGATGACTCTGACCCCATTCCCCAAAACATTACACCATATGATAATAATGAATGAAAATAGGCGTAATAAATTGATTTAGCTGTGTTAATTCCACATATTTGCTTTACCTTTTTTATAGCGTAAATGGCTGAATTCAGTTTCTTACATAGTTGGTCGATATGTGTTCCCCATTGTAATCCCCTGTCCACAGTAATCCCCAAGAATTTACATTGGTTGACAACTTTCATGCCTCTTTCAGATAGAGCGTTTGTGATTGTGTCAGAACAACACTGTCCTCCCAGAGAGAAGGTCATAGTATTTGTTTTCGTTATATTTAGTGCCAGCGCATTATCGAGAAACCACCTCTCCAATTGGACTATCTCCTGCAAAGTACTCTCCACCGTGCTTGCCTCATTTCTTTTTGCCTTCAAAATCAGTGAAGTATCATCGGCAAACATGACAACTTCAGCAGTTTTATTTAAGGAGTGAGGCAAATCATTTACATAAATAAGAAAAAGTAATGGCCCGAGTATGGATCCCTGCGGTACTCCACATCTCATCTCAACAGCATTGGATCTAGTATTATTTACTTCGACTATTTGCCGCCGATTTTGTAAATAGGACCGAAAAAAACTGTTTGCTACTCCCTTAACACCATAGCAATCCAATTTACGTAAGAGGATGTCATGGTTTACACAATCGAATGCTTTTGAGAGATCACAGAATATTCCACAAGCATTATTTCTTTTGTCCAGTGATTCCAATACTATTCGAAGAAGAGAAGCGATTGCGTCAGACGTATTTTTCCCCTTTTGGAACCCAAACTGGTTACAGTGAATTATTTGGTTGGTGGTTAAAAATTTGGTTAGTTGATTAGTAACAATTTTTTCTATTATTTTGCTTATGGATGGGAGAATTGAAATGGGTCTATAATTATTTGCTTCTAGTTTACTACCCTTTTTGAAAATTGGCAAGACCCGTGATATTTTTTGGGCATCTGGGTACACACCCTTGTCAAAACAAATATTTATAATGTCAGTCAGCAGTGGCGCTAGTCCATTTATCACCGTCTTTAGCAGTTTTGTAGATATATACCAAAGATCCACTGACGGTTTTGATTTTAATTCGTTACATGCTGATATTATGTCAAGACTGGTGACCTTTTTAAATTTGAAGTCATGTGTTAAATTAGGAGGCCTTTTGACAAATTTAATAGCATCTGTTACACAGGGGGATGGGTTATTGGTTAGTAAATAAGCTACATTAGCAAAGTAATTATTAAAGAAATTTGCTGTGTCTGTATTAGTTAAGTTTTTAGTTTCCTTAAGAATTACTTGTTCATTATTTGAAATGCTATCACTCATAGATCGTCCCGTTTCATTTTTTATGATTTCCCACGTAGTCTTAATAGGATTCTTTGAGCTTGTAATTTGCTCACCTAAAAACATTTTTTTCGCTTCCTGACAAACTTTTTTGAATATTGCACTATATTTGTTTATATAAATTTTCAGTGTAGCGGAGTTGTCAGATTTTTTTAAAGCATATAGTTGAAATAGTTTTTCTCTAGATATTTGAATCCCTTTTGTACTCCAGGTTTTGAAAGTATGTTTGTTTTTTATGTTTACTTTCTTTACAGGAAAGTAATGTTCAATTTCAACTAGAATAAGGTTGAAAATGTGTGCAAACGTTTTATTTATGTCCACAAAGTTATCCTCAAGGTGCACCGAGGACATTGATTGAATGAATTTATCAACATTTTCACGATTATACAACCTTCTAAATACGAATTTATTTTTTATTGTGTCCCTTGTATCGTAATAATATAATCATGTCACGACACCGTCTGCTCTCTTACAAAAATAACAATTTGAAAGAGTTTCTTTATTATTTGGAGATGATTTTCTTTATTATTATTATTTTTTTGTCATTTGTTTTGTCCTAGCAAGCGTAATCTTTTGTTTTCTGTATTTTATTTTTCATTGTTCTCTTGTTTTTTTTTTTTATTTTTGTTTCAATTAAGTAGCTTCATTTGACAATATTTAACAACTTTTTATTTTTTCATCGGCATTTCTTGAACTGACTTTTTTTCCTATCACAAGAGTAATCAACGTGAACTCTCGTGTATAATTTTCAAAATTACTCCAAATATTTTTATCTTTCCGAAGATGCTCCATAGAGCATCGAGAGAACACCAAAGGTTCTCATTTTTTTTTTGAATCTGATAAATAATATGAAGAAACCATTTGACTACCCAACATCGAAACTTTTTGAAGAATTTTCGGTTCCCACCGTAGAAATTATTTATAAGAGAAAAGCAATATGCCAAGAATACTTTCTGAAAAAACTACATCCAGTGGGAAGTATCAGTGAATGTCCAAGATTAGGAGGCCGTATTAAAGTACCTACGAAAAGGACAGCTGATGGTCAGCACCACTACTCTTATCTTGGGGTGGGTTGGTACAATAATTTAAAAAAAGAAAATAAATTTAAGTGTTCGGACGAATTGGCTAAATCCAAACTAAATATAAAGAAAACTATTCGGTAGGAGTTGTTCATTTGATTGTTGGCTCTATTGCTTTTATATTTTAATCCGCTGTTCTTGGATGTATTGATTTTTTGCTGTATTGCGATGACTTCGTTTTTCTTTGTTATTATGGTTTAATTTTATTATTTTATTTTTATTATTCTGACTTGAATGTATGTGTCTTAAATTTGAGTGTTTTTTACTTTTTACCGTCTCTGATGGTTTTGTAATTGTTATTATCATTGCAATTGTTATTTTTTATTTGCATGTGTCCTTTGTAATGCTTGTTTATTCTTTTTTTATTATAGACCTCCACCCGGACTCGAGTGATTTTGCTTGTTTATTGTATGTTGGTATGTTTGTATTTTCTCTTGCTTGAAGTAACTTACTTATTAAATAAATAAATACAACCTTATAATCCCCCAAAGCACGAGCTCTGCTCAATTTTGAGGGTAAAATATATATTAAAAAAATGTATAAATTTATTATTGTGATATGATTTTTTGATGTTTTTTATTTCCTCGATAAAAATATTTGAATTTGAATTTGATTTGAAAAAAAAGCTAAGAAATAAACACTTTGAACAGCGGAAATGAAGACTTTGTACAAGACCCGCCATCCTGGGCAAAACACTCATGGAGATAGAATCCGAAATTAAGAAATCCGCAAGACTTGCAAGATTTTAAATTTTGTAAGGTGGAGTAGAGAGAAGTGACGGCACTGCAGAGACCACGTTGGCAGAATGGGTCTAGAGAGACTTACGAAAATAGGAACTCAGCAGCAGCGCAATAGAGAGATATTTTTGCTTCCCTATGCTTCTATGAATGAGAGAATCTATAATATTTTAAAATCTTCTAGCAACCAGATTGATTTTCCAAAATTTTAAGCATAAACATATTTTTTTGAATGAGTTCGATACTCTAGTTTTCCTCTCTATCAATAATTAGGTACTTAATCAATTTCATGTTGTATTTTTTTTTGTTTTTATAGATGCCTATTCATTCATACTTAACCAACTGTTGATTCAAAAACAAAAGAAAAATAATTCAGTAGGTATATTCTTAAAAATGACTTTCATAGATTCAGGTAATAATAAAACCAGAGTCTAGGTTTAAATAATAAAAAAAAAACAAAGTTTTTTCACCGATAAATTTCTTGCTTAACCAATTACGCTTATAATATTGTTATATTATTATCCATTTTTGGTAATTTCAAATTTAACTTGTTTAAGAATATTCTAAAATCGATTATTTTCTAATTTTAAATGTGTGGTCAAACAAACGAAAGTCTGTATTTGACATCTTGTCGAATAATAAGACTTTGTAATTTTATTTAGGTACATTCTAAATCCCTGAAATAATTTATTTTGAAAAATTGAATAATAAAAAATAAACTTTCTGAGTAGCTTGAGATAGCTTCTGTTTTTAAAAAAAAACTAATGTTATAAGCAATTATGTATAAGAATAATAATTTAGCAGTCCATATTGTATGAGGGTGAAAAAGATTTTTTTGGTTGAAGGTACAGGGGTTGCGTGTAAGGAATACAAGTCACGAATGTAAGAAAATGGATGGAAAACTATGCATGAGTCTTGTTATGTAAGAAACAGTAGTAAGGGGTATAATTTTAACCTTTGAGGTTACTTTGTAAGTAGATATATGAATATCATTCCATTGTCTCAATTTTTTGGTTGACTTTAAAAAGTTTACGGATAATCCACTTCCACAAGCCTCTAGCGCCAATAATACGGAGTTAAATCTAACATCTTGTAGGTCACATGGTTTTTATCCTAAAATCGGTCGCCTTTTGTCCCAACCCACTGAGGAAAAACTTACGTTTTTTAACCATCAGTATTAGCTGATGCATCCGCTTTTTGTGGTTTACCGTTTTACATTTTTGTTTAACTCTTGAGATGCAATTAACAAATTTAACGCCAGGCCTGTCTCTTGCATTTAGATTCACCCTGTTAAATTCATTTATGTGCGATGGAAACAGTTTTCTGAATAACTTTTTCATGATAAGAGCAATTTCCCTCTTTCGAGTTATTTGCGCTTTTTCTTCAGAAAATTCCGACAGTAGGTAGTCTACGTTAAAAACTGTAATTTTTGCAGATTTTTATGATAAAAAGATGTAATTGGGTTGACCATTGATACATCTTCTTCTTTTTCTTACATATTTTTACATAAATACTTCACTTTTTAAAAGATAAATCATCATAAGCGTCGCTGAAATGGTAATTAGGTCATATATTTTTATTGCTTTGTTAACCAAATATTTGAATGATTAAATAATATTTCTATTCGAATGCTGAAACGTGTTAAATAATCAGATTCACTGAAGAATAAATTATTCATTCATCACTCATTTGTTAGTGAGAAATACTCAAATACAGAATCAATAGAAAGTGAAGAGCACTATGTATTGTACTTACAGTAACATATGATGAAGCGAAATCACGGTGCTAAATAATATAAGTCAAAACTCTTAAATCCACGTTCTTACAAAGATGAACCCTTATCAACTCTTCAACAGAGACTTGAGTGTCTGCTTAGCAACCATCTACATCAAGACATAATCACATTATTATTACTGTCATCGGAGCTCTCTCTTCATCCTTTACTCGGTCACGTTCTGCCAATTGACATTGGGCTTCTGTAATGGCTGCCACGAGTATGTAATCACACACGTACATAGCGTATTATTATGTGATTTGCGGGTTTTTGATCGTTTTCGGATACGGCCAAGCACTGCGTGACGGCAAATTCTTTAACATTTTTTCGCATGATGGATTATTTCTTCACTTCAGTATAAAAAAAATGTTTATAAAAAAGTCTCTATTTAATCCTTTTACATTTTTTTACCCATAAAATGCCGTTTCCCGAAGCGAGAGAATCCGGACTTCCATTCATTCCTATCCAAACAAACCTCTTTCGCTACCTCCAAACGCATAACATTTCGCATACATGCTCTTCTATTCCGTTTGCTCCTGACTTGGCCCTCCTGTAAGACGGCACCGATATGATCGGTCAATGTCATTCGAGGTCGGCCTCGTCTGTGTGCACCCAATCTTTCAGATTTATACGTGATGAAAAATAATATTTTATTTTATTTGTTTATTCATTATAAACACCAATCGAACAATGAACAAAAAAACCAAATCATAACAAAAAAACACAATATCCCCAGTGCTCCAATGACAGGTATCTTCTGTCCAATACGATACGTCTAATCAACAATGAGCATTCAAATTAAGCACAATACTTCTGGGTGAGAAAGTATCTAAAAACTGTAAAAAATGTTACCTCTGCGAATTTTTACAGTTTTCGAGTATGTATAATAACTAAGTTTTTTGTATTTTTTTGTCAAACACACAAATTAATGGTTACAGAGTAACATAAGTTTTTAAGGCGCATTAATACTTTTCTAAAATAGCTTAATGGCTTACCTTGCAGATACACAAACATAGGTCTAACTCCAGAAGTGTTCTATCTCGGGACTTCCGCTTAGTCAGGTTTCTGTGCATTCTGTATAATATGCCTAAAAAACTAATAAAAAATAAATAAATTGATTGCCACTGTCGTGTCAAATTCAACTACAAGTAGGTACTTATTTGATATATATATTTTCCAAATTATAAAAATATGTTTTCTTTTTTTTCCAGGTAAGAACAATAGAGTTTTCTACGAAATACATATTTGATATCAGAGATCGTCCAAAAAATAAAACCAGCGTACATAATATCATTTTTATACAGGGTAAGAGAATCTCATACTATTTTTTTAGTTTTCCCTTTTTCCAAAATTCTGAAAATTCTATTGAATATCAATATATCGTGTATAGCATATAAACAAAAAAATAAAACATGGAAGAAATAGCAATAAAATATTTCGCTGTATTATTCCACGGAAGATATTGAAGACAAATAATATAGAACATGGAAAATATTACATCTCTATTATTTATTTATTGTATTATTTCAAATCAATTTTTGATCAAGTTTTTACTAAAAAATAATAACAATAATGAAGATTATCTTTATTATTTAGGTAAATAGATACTGAAATAGATACATTATATTGATTCTACCTAAAGATAAATCGGGCTAAAATTCTATGAGAAATCTGTTGGAGTTGCATCAGGGCCCTTGTTCTCGTAGCGGTCTTAATACGCTCTTATCTTGATTGACAATCATAAAGTGGCGGATTTGTATTAACAAAACAAGATATCTAGTAGATATCTTAAAAATTCGTTATTCGTTGTTTACGTTCGTGATTAGGTACACTAAACCAGCCTTCGAAACAGCAGTAGAAGACTGTTGTTAGCCCGTAGTGGCTCGAGATTTTGTAAATTTTACCGCTTAAAATCGAACACTATTAGATTTTTAATTTTTTTATAAAATAGTTGATCCTATTATACCAAATATACCTGTTTTCAAATATCTATAACTATTTATTTGGGGTTTAAGACAGAAAACTCTTAAAAACGATAAATCAATTACAGCTTACCAAAATTATATGAAAAATAAATCGATACACCAATGTAGAAATATGGAAATATCTACAATTATTACTGACGCCAAAGAAATTAATTAAGTAGATACCTATTGGAATGTTGGTACCTAAGGAACTGGTCGGTGGTATGCCTAATGGTCTGTTTTCCTAGAAATACAGTACTGCAATAAACAGGCGTAAATATGTCGGTATAGAACATTACCAAGATCTACATAATATATGTCGTTCCGCCGGCCGCTCCCTAGTAACTCAGTGCATTAGGCAAAATGGTCTGGTGGCAAAGATTGCTGGAAGCGGTTGACATAGGGAGCAACAAAATCACTAAGGGAAAGGCTACATAATTGAAGCTTTGATTTAAATTTGGCATTTAAAAAAGTTAAACGACAGGGGCGCTGCATGCAATTTTCGGTAGTTCATTCATGTACTACAACGCATGTCAATTTACAAAATTAGTAAATTTTTGTGTTTTCTCATTTGAGTGATGATTTTTTTTAACCCGCCTACATACATATTATTTATTTACATGGGGTGTTAATTAAAAAAAATCCGTCGTATAAAAGACGGAAAATTAAAAAAAAAACGTTAATTGAATTGGGGATGAAGTTGATTGATGTCTCTAGGAACAATAGTACCTATACAAAATGCTGGTGAGTGGGTTATATAAATGTCAAGGGAACATAACCTCAAACTGTATATTCAAACATATAAATAATACAATAGTTATAACATGAAATCTATGACAATAATAATATTACCTATGTTATATTTTGTGATGCTGATTTACACTTCTCATTGATTTCCCGAACGAAGAATGAGACCTCAGCAGCCGAATATTATATTATGTAGGCGCAAAATAGTGATCAAGAAGTTTCAGGTTTGATTATCGGTCGGATAAGAATTTTTGTAAATATTCTACACTCAGTGTTGCCACCTGTTCGGGAGAGTCGCGCTCGCGGTTTCGCGCCGTGCGTCCGGGGCAGCCAAAAACATCTGGGTCGTAACTTTTCATTAATGATCATGAATTTTTAGCGAACTTTTACCTTTCCAGATACCAATTTTTCAGAAATCGGAGATTTCACATACTTACTTAGCCCTTGGTCAGGTGCCAGGACTCACACCCATACAGAAGAATGGGCTGTACACACCCGACAAAACGTTTACATTTCGTGTCGACACTATACGCCAACGGTTTCCATGCCTTGGTGATGTTATATCGTCCACTTCTACGCATTTTATTTTCAGTAAAACATCTTTGCAAATAAAATGATTTAGTCAAAACGATGCTGACATGAAATAAGTAACAGTCTCGATTTGATACGAAAACAGTGTTGCTATGTGCTTCTTCTTTCTCGTCCTGACTTTTGTCCCATTACTTAGGGTCAGCTCTCCTAGTCCTATATCGCCAAGACTCTATTTATGCTCTATAGATCCACTTCCCATTCCTTTAGGTCCCTCTTGAAACTCGACCAACATGTGTCGGGTGGCATGGTCTCTTGGCTGGAGTTTCAATGTCCATAGCTCTCTGGATCATTTTCTCCTGTGGTTGTCTCATAACATGCCCATTTTGACCTGATCTTTTCGGTCATGGGTGCGACCTTGAAGCTTGCTCAGATATACACATTGCTAACCCTATCGAGTCTAGTTACTCCTCCAGCCCATCTGAGCATCTTCATCAGTGTTCATGTTTCGTTGGTGTTTTTGTTTTAATGCCCAACATTTAGAACCATTTGTCATTGCTGGTATAGGCACAATATTAATATATGGTTGTGGAAAATTTTGTTTATTTTGTTCCAAAACTGATTAAATTATATTTTTCTTTATTAAATTTCCACACCAACCATCCGACTTAAATGGCGAAAAAGAAAACTTGACGCAAAATATTTAATTTAAGCGCTTAATTTTATTACAAAGAAAGTGGATTGAAAGCAAAAAGTCTTCTGTCTCTGGTCTAATTTGAATTAGGTATTCTTTTAAAAGACGATCGTTTTGCCGTGTAGTAAGATTTTTTTGATATCAAATAACGCGTCCAGAGACAGTTTACAATTTTGTTTTCTCTTGAATGGATACTGTTTTTTCTTTTTATTTGAGAAGTTATAACTTGCATTATTCAAACTGAAACACATTTTAATGTAGGTAATTAGATTTACTGTCTCGTAGTATTTCATTTTAAAACTAAAGCTGAAATAAAATTAAAACAGTAGAATTACCTATATAAAGTTAACCTATTTTATTTGTACATTGGTGAATGAATAAGTATTTATTGTAGTTTTTCAAAGTGTTTTTGCTCTTGAAATTTCTACCCGGGGTTGGCCTATCTCGGATAGAACGGGACCGGTTGACTAAGAAAATGCCACAGGCAATAAGTTCCGCCGGCTATACTGACACCTTTGTATAGAAAAGTGTTAATTAATTTATTTTTTAAAGTAGGTTTTAAATTATGTTTACTCTAAATTTTTTTCTACTCTGGCATGTGCAGAATCTCCAAGAAATTGTCAACCGTTATAGATTAAATTAAATTAAACTTTTTGATGCTTGTGTCCTCCCAGTTCTAACATATGGTATGGAAACAACTGTACTGACCAAAAGGATATCTAATACACAAACTGGCAGTAACACAAAGAGCCATGAGAGGAAGATGTTGGGTATTTCTTTAAGAGACAGGAGAACAAACACATGGATACGAGAGAAGACCAAGGTTGTTGATGTGGTGGAGAGAGTTGCCACTCTGAAGTGAGGATGGGCGGGCCATGTGGCCAGATGCCCGTACGACAGATGGACCAAAAGAGTAGTGGAGTGGCAGCCTAGACAAGGCAGATGAAATATCGGCAGACCCCAGGCCAGATGGGCGGACGACATCGCAAAAGTTGCAGGCCACACATGGATGAGAGAGCCTCAGGACAGGAATGATTGGAAGGAGAGGGGGGAGGCCTATGTTCAGCAATGGACGGAGACGGACTGAAGAAGAAGAAGATAGATTAAATTGAAAAAAAATTTCTTATAACAATAATATTGTATATTACCTATATTATAATCTCTTTAATATAAAAGAAAGTCGGGTTAGAGCGAACACTACTTATAAGTCGAGATCGGCTGAACAGATTTTTATGATGCATGGTTTATTGGATTCTTCTCCGCTCCGGGTAACATAATTATTATTAAAACTTCGAAAAATTCTTCTTCTTCTTCCTCTTTGATTAGGCCTGCTGGCCTGTTGTTCCTGCTATGTTGTCCTCTTGGGAAGCTGAGTGCCAACTGTCCCTACAGCGTTTAGGCGGTCGTCCTGGAGGTCTGCTTCCTTGTGGTATGTTCGAAAAATTGATAGCAAATATTATAAAATTTGATATTAAAGTAAGTATGGAACGTATTTACCGACTGCAATGCCATCTGTGAAATATATTCCATAACAACGCAGATTTTTGATAGAATTTCTATCAAGCTTTCAGAAATATTTTTTTACATCGAAACATATTTTATACGTATTAGGTATTGTGTAAATTACAAATTCGAAATCAATATCCATTTTAAGGACGGGAAAACTTTAAATAAATTTGTGTCTTTTAACTGGCTCAGTTTTGAATGAGATCGCAATTAAATCGTATTTTAGACTGTTTCATGAAAACCCCTCCAACTATACAAAACAAGGTATAATTATATTGGTATACCTACTCTCAGAATTATTAACGTCAGTAAGTGAAAGAACTCGGAATTTTGTAAGTAATCGATCCAAACTTTTGATGGTGGATTTTTCATTCTGAGAATGAAAACAACAAAAATATACGAGTTTTCATCACGCCTACATCATATTATGATGTAGGCGTGATTTTTGAAATTATGTTTTTGAACGAAAACAGATTTCTAGAAAGCGTTTTATGTAAGCGAACATTATTACATGCTCGTGAGAAAACTTGATATTTCTGTATGGAAAATACATATTATCTATGTATATATATTTTATTTACCTACTATACGTTGAAATTTTCATTGAAATAAAGCTTCTAAGAATACTCCTACTCACTTTTATCGTTGTTTCTTTGTTTCCTTGGGTTAACTTTAAGAGATCCTTCGAGGTAATACCTCCAAATAAGTAGGTACCTTATGGGAATGCGGCGAAATTTAAGATCACAACCATCCGATCCAGTTTGCAATTTACGTTTGAAGGTCTGATATAAGCAAATTAAAAATGCAAGGTTTTTCCTTCCATCAGAGTTCGGGAGACGAGGAAGACCCCAAATACAATATTCCGTTCCTTCCAGACAGAGCTAAAAATTTTGGACATTGTGTTGGCGGAATGCAATACCTAATGTTGCGTAATTTTGTACGCTATATTATATGAAGAGCCCTTGATGCCTCTTTTGAGGTGTTTAACGGAGCATCATATGATTGCATGACTTTTATTTTTTATCAAATACACTTTATACATCTTCCACAAAAAGCAATGCATGTGTGAAACTCACACAAAGGTAAACATTCACAACATAGGTATGCATCGGTATCGGGATTCGAACGAATGACTTTAGTACGTTCTATGTACGAAAGTCGTCGATTGTAGCGCTGGACTACTAACCATTTCATGTTTTGCTTTAATGTTATAAAGAACCAGCTAAATTAAACAAGACAAAATTAATAAATTAGGTATTCTAAAACGGTGTCCATATTTCATGCTTTCATAAATTACTTACTTGAGCTATTTTTTATTCATTTGCAGTTCCACCATATTCGCAAAGTTCCTCCCTTTAAAATAATAATTCATGGCCCCACATTGCATCTGATACGCGAGCTAACGTCACGGCGTGTGAAGGGGTGTGCGGATATCACGTAGAACCAGGATCTGGCTTGGACGTACTTCTCCACTGCTGTTACTGATGAAGTAGGTAATAATATTATTATCTTTGCTCTGTATTCTACACGTATGCACCACCTTTTAACTTTTTTGAGGCCACACCTTTTCATAATATCCAATATAGGTACAAAAATATTAAATTGAGTTTACTTGAAGTCTGTAAGTGTGCATACAAACTAAACAAACATATTGCCTAGGGATTGCTATCCGGAAAACCGGAACCGGCATCAAAATGCTCATATCGGATCTGGCACAAATTGACGGATCCGGAGATCAGATCCGGTTGATCATACTTTTTTTGGAAATCTGATTAGATTACTTAATTGGAGAAGTTTGTACGCCAAGTATATTATACTTTTTTGGAGTAACTCCCTTAGAAAAATTTAAAAAAATTGACTTGTGATTTTAAAACGTGGTTTTCTGAGGTTTTTGAAATTTTCTTCTTGATTTTTTGCTTCAATCATTCATTTAATCTTCAGCTATTGGAAAATGTATTTTTACATTCCTAAATGGAGTACTTTACAAGTACAATTTTCAATTTTAGGTCAAAAGTTGGAAAACTGAAAAAAACTCTAAAAAGTTAAATAACTCTAAAACCACTGGCATTTTTGATCCCTGGTTAAGGGGAACAAACTTGTTGCAAATTTGCTCTAGTATAACCCCTTTCAAGGAATGTATCGAATTACCACTCATCTTGTATAAAGTTTCTTCTATCTCTGTATGGAAATAATAACTAATATTAATTGGCGATGCTCTTTCTGGTTGTTATTTCTTTGGTGACAACTGACCATATTATTATCAACGATCGATAAAATATACCTACTCTATTTTCCAGCGTTGACTCTTTGATCGTTTGATACAAACTCATCGTAAGATATCAAAAGCTTGTTACGATACCACCGTTCTTTTTTATATATAACAATAAGTATTCGATATTTAAAACGATGGGGTTTCATAAGTAAGATTTCGAAATCTGCTTCCAAAATTCATTGTGGTTGATTTTTTAAACAACTACAATGAATTGAGATGATTCAAATAGCAGATCTATATCTACCTCTGAAAAATTAGTTATCAATTATTGCAAACTTCGTATACGTTCAATTTCCCCACAAATTTTTGTCCGTAGCAGTTCAAAGTGAAGCGTAGACGATTTCAAGATATTATTTGATATCAATTGTTCACAAAATCGTGTCAGTGATTGTTTTCATTACACAAAACAGAGTTTGAATTAGAATAGGTAAATAATTAATGTACAACATACGGATGATGTCAAAGAATCGTGTTTACACGTCATGCTTCTGTTTTCTGTAAAGAGGGTCATATTAAGTTCACAAATCAAATTGATTAAGACCTTTTCGTTATATTGTCATTAATTATTGTTATTCTGGTCTTAATGGAAGCAAATGACTAATATAATTATTCTGTTAATTGGAGTCGTCGTTATTAATATCCAATGACATTTACAAATATTGACAAATGACTCCCATATACCATATACATAATACTCGTAATTATTATCTACTTACATATTTAGTTTTTATGAAACTACTAGCTTTCCCAAAAGACGTTGATCTGTGGTTCTAACCCGACGCGGCCCGTTCATAATACATAAATAGAAAAATAATACATAATTAATTCGGCTGAATTAAACTAATAAATTTCCAAAACATCCGTATTTCATTCGTATTGAAAGCTCAGGCGTGAACAACGCAAAAATATATGCGCTTGCAGATTTTCTACCTCCCCCATGAAGTGTCCGATAATTTTGATGACTTTGTATGAAAATTGGAGTAGGTACATAATAAGTGGGACGGCCTACTGTAAGAGCTGCAATTACGTTTGCAAGAATGAGAGGGAACTACCATCGCGTGCAGTAACCAATAATTTTCTTGTTATGGCGTCGCAGGAAATCCGTTCCATGCTAACTTTAATATTATTTCTTATCCATTTTCAACTTTTTATTAGTCATTCTGTTATCCGGAGCCGAGAAGAATCTAATAAATCAATCATCGAATGAATCTGTTTAGCCGATCTCGAGTTATAAGTGTTCACACTAGCCGGAGTTTCATTTATCGATAACAGCTTAAGAATATATTCTACCGTATGTTATTATTTAGTTTAAGGAAGAGAACAAGATCGCAACTAGATCATGTTTAGACCGTTTCGTGAACATCTCTCATCGTCAGTTTTTTTAAACAATCTAATAACATGTATTATGAATGGCAATACAGATAATTTGATATTTTGGCTAAATCACAAGAAATAGAGTTCATAAAATGTTGACAAGAGCTTGAAGCTTTCTTAAGGATTTTAATAACTTTTTCAAGAACCTTTTGTGTTACTGAAATTATATCAATATATACGCATTGGCGGACACCTCTTATCGGAACACTGGTGAATTTTGTATGTGTTGTGTCCTTTTGTTGCATATTATGTTTATATCAGTGTTCTGTTGGTAAAATTATAAATAAATCTATTATATAAAAATGGAGAGCTATTTTCTGTGGTCATCGCATCACGCCTAAACCGCTGAACCGATTTCGTTAATTCTTTTTTTGTGGTGTTGGCATTTATCAGGAGAATGTTTTTTTGAAAAATAAAATTAAGAAAGTTGCGCCGATTATTATAAAATTCCAAGTAGGTAACCTTGTTGATGCTTTTAACACTGTATTTTTTTTTCAATTTTGAAATTAAATTGGTATTTGACGGAAACTGTCAGCTTGATAGACAGATGAGTTTGATAGTTGGTGCAATTGACAGATTGACAGAAGGCTGAAAGGGCCCTTAACACCCTTCCAGCCTCGCCTTTTTAATTTTATTTATTAATTGCCCATTATGATGTTTCGCAATTATTGTATTTATATGATGTTTTGAATTTTTTTTGTTCTTGGTTTTTTTTCTTTTGAATATTTTATTATTTGTGTAAACCTTGACGACTCCAAGTGCCTGAAGAGGCCTAGGGACGAGACTGAATAAATAAATAAATAAATTAAAAAATATGGATGTCAAGGATCACTATTTCTACGCACATAGATTTCCACACATATCGTAAACATATTATTATTGAATACCTACTCGTTTAGTTCTTATAAGTTCAACTAAATTTATTATTAGTCATAATATTTATTCTATGAAACTAAATTCCAGCATTGACTTTATAAATACCATTCAAATTTCTATTTTTTCAGGGTTTTTTTCTGATTCAACTGAAACAGACCGATTCCGTGTTAGTAATTAACATACCCTTTTAGATCGATTTAAAAATTTTAAATCTCACAACGAAGCTATGCATTTGCAAGGTTTGTTTCTAGAATCATTAAGTGTAAATCTTTCAGACAGAAAAACGAAACCACAGTTTAAAATAAACGAAAGAATTTACTCTGAAACCGAATAAATGCATCGATAAATGCTAGTCAAGTTACAACAAAGGACCCGTTGATAATTTGAAATGTAGAATGTCCGTTCTCACAAGGACTTTTGATGAAAACCTCGAACCAAATTAGATTCTACGAATACCGCTGCTGTAAAACAGACAAGTAGAGACGAAGATATGACAATTCAGAATGAAATTATGGCTTATTGGTCTTTGGAGGGAATCCTTGCTCCGTTTCTAATATAAAAGCTTCGTGGTAAAGTAGTATTCTTCGTCCTGTTTAGATTCAGTGAGCAGATTTATTATTCAGTGCTTTGGATGGACATCGTTGACTCGAGAGAGTATTTACTTAAAGCTTAGTAAAATATTTGAAAGTTTGTTTGATCATTTTTGGGATTTAAAATAGAGTTGCATCCTTCGTGTGTGTTTTGTCCCTACTTGCACTGTTAGATTTTGACATAAATAATTTTTAGTTAGATTGTAGGAGTTTTTCGTTACCTCCAGACGACTTTAGATTTGTATGGAAAAAATATTTACAAAAAAAAAAAACAAACTCATCGAAAAATTTCTTAAGCAATACAATAATCTTGTGTTAAACAAAACTATGATATACCTACTTACAAATAAAATAAGTTATGGTCAACGATTCTCTTTTTATTATTCTTAAGGCAACGAAGGCGACACTGGAACGAAGAACGAAATGTCAGACGACAGAACTTTCTGAAGGAAGAAGACCCCGGGAAGACCACCAAAGCGATGGAGAGATAGTTGGCAGTCGACCTCCCAAGAGGCTGAAAAGGCGGAATAAACAGATCGGCAGGATCTATGAAGAGATGAAGAAGAAGAAGATTCATAAAAAAAATGAGCTCAAAGTTTTTATGTATTCTACGATGAAGTATATTTAAATTAATTATGAACAGAAAAAAGAAGTATTTCCAATTAGGTACAATAATATATGAATATTTTTATTTACAAAAAAATTCAGAATAAAATTTATTTTCAACTAATTTTATTACGTTATGTGATTCGATTGTTAATTTTAGAGTTAGAGACAGGATTATAATAGAAAAAAAAATATGCGGCAAAATGCTGTCAACGTTCATCAAAATCGCCAAAAAGTGAACAAAATATATTTAGCCCCCTAATTAACGAATATTAACTTTATTATTATCATAAGGTGTCGATTCCTTAATACAAAAGAAAAGTGATAAAAAACAACAAAAACAATAATCAAAGAAACAGGAAATATCCTATATAAGCTTCCTCAGTATGTACCTACCTGCGTGTACGAGCCCTAACTAGGTATCTAGGTTTGTTATTTTTGTCTATGACGTCCGTCTTATAGAAACATGGAATTGAAGTTCAGAGAAAAAAGAAAAATAATACACTAAATATTATTTTTATATCCTGGAATGATTACATGAATGTGTCTGGAAGGATTCTGATGCCCGCGGGACATCTGACGTTGCCGCTTATAAAATAAATTATTATATTATTTCATTTTGTGTCATGATATTATCAACGAACCCTAAAATAATGTATGTGTCAACATTGTCAAATAATATAGGGAGGTACTACCAGCAAAATAATAATATTCTTGGCATTAATATCTCATTTGATGTCAAAGCTGGTTGGTATAAATACCAGGTCCCCTAGACCAGTGGTCGGCAAACTTATTAGCCAAAAATATGCAAATTAAAACGATTATAAAAAATTGAGAGCCAAATCTGTTTGTAAAAAAAGGTATATTTTTCTTGAAATAATACATTTTTATTGTATACTGTTTCTATCAATATATATAATCGACATCAGTCAGGGGTGCTAATAAGCGACCGTAGATACTATTACACGGCTTTTTCGTCCACGGCTGGATAATATTAGCGGCCGGGCAAGCCCGTAGGATATTTTTAGAGTAGGAAGAAAATTCTTTCAATTCTTCGACATAATATTTATTATTAATTGATATTAATAATATGTGAGGGTGTGTGTGTGTGTGAGGGTGTGTGCGTGCGTGTGCGTGTTTTTAAGATAACATAGACATAAAAAAAGGAAAAAAATATAAAAAAAAAAAAAATATATAAAAAAATAAAAAAATTTATATGTGTATATAATTTTTGGGGGATTAGTTTTTTTACTGATGTATGTAGTCCTCCCCTATGACTAATTTGTTTAATTTGTATTTTTTTGTTGGTTTTTTTACGAATTAGGGCATAAATCACTCGAGATCGGGTGCATTGCCGGAAAAAGAAGAAGAAGAAGAAGATATTAATAATAGTTACTTTCGACCAGCGGACGAAAATTATAAGTAGTAGGCAAATATTTTCTATACTAATAATATATAAAGCTGAGTGCAGCCTCCCGAGCTTTTTGGAAGCTGCGGGAGAGGGTGTTTGATAACCATGACCTTTCTATAGGCGTAAAAGTCGCGGTTTACAGGGCGGTGATAATTCCGACTCTAACTTATAGTTGTGAGAGCTGGGTCAATTACCGTCGACACTCCAAGTCCCTGGAAAAACTCCAGCAGCGACAACTTCGCCAAATACTAAAGATACGTTGGTACCACCGAGTATCAAACGCGGAGGTTCTAAGAAGGTCCGGCTGTTCTAGCATTGACACAATCACGACTCGCGCTCTCTTGCGTTGGTCCGGCCATGTGGTTCGTATGAACGAGAATAGACTCCCGAAAAATTTACTGTTCGGCGAACTAGCAAATGGGAGACGAAAGCATGGGGGACAGCGTAAGAGATTCAAAGATAATTTGCATACGGCGTTGAAAAGTGTCGGCAGACAGTCGGACTGGGAAAATCTGGTTAAGGATAGACCGCGCTGGCGAGGTGTGGTTGCTGAGTGTCAGGGGACTGACATGGTGAGGAAGCGCGGCCCGGCGGTTGGATCGGAGTATCCCTGCCCGGAATGCGACAGGGTATGCCTGTCAAGGATAGGACTATATAGCCACAGTATGTGGCATAGAAGAAAACGATGATACATCTTTGATTTTTGTGCACCTGAAGCCCGTATCTAAGGGCTTATTATTATTATTATAAAGAGGAAATATTTGATTGTTTGTTTGTTTGTTTGTTTGCATTGAATAGTCTCCGAAACTACTGAACCGATTTGAAAAATTCTTTCACTTTTGGGAAGCTACACTATCCCCGGTGAACATAGACTATGTTGAAAATATTTGGGATCCTTACTAAAACTCCGATAATGTAACCAAAGGGGTAAAAAATACCTAAATTCTTATTTATATCACGTGCGCTGTGAAAATTATTGATGATATAATCAAATAATGTACTTCGACTTTGTAGAAGACATAATTATCTACAAGAAGTGTCACGACAGCATACGTCTAACTATTATAATTATGCCACAATAAGTGTTCTTTTATTTAAAAAAATGTAATTGAAATGCGGCAGAGATATAGGCGTCACTGGGGTACGAGCCAGACGGGAGGGGACCATTAGAATGCTACATTATTCCAGATTAAAATAGCCTATAGAATATTTTGATAAAGTTAGTGATCTATAAAGATCATAAGAAAACTGAATTATTTTTTTAAATGCCTAACTATCCGTGCGAAGCTGGTACAGACCGCTAGTATTTTATAAAAAAGGTACCTATGTACGAAAAACATTTCGCGTAGCGAAGTTTCAACGAAAATACCAGTTATGGACGAACATAGCTATATAGTAAAGATGAAATAGATTCAATAACTGTAAACCATTATACATTTTCTTAGAATACGAAGTAATTAAGCTCGGACTACCACTGGGAGTAATCAGTCTAAATGAACGTTGCCCTCTCTATAGATTATACTTAGTCTATAGCCTGTACTTAGTCTAGAGATAGTACTAGCTTCATAGTTAACATAGTGGAGCAAGTAATTTATATTGTTTTAGCTTCTCCACGTAAGAGTATCTAAATATTCTTACAGATAAAAGTATTGCGATTCGAGTGAATAAAATAATGAGCACTTAGCTTTCTTAATGTCTTACTGAATAATAGAAAGATTTTTAACTAAAAATAAAGGACCAACCTACTCTTTCAGTTTTGGCGTGATATTTTTCGTAGTGTTCTTGTTGAAAGTTTGGTATTGTCCTTGGATTGAGCAATGCCACGCCAACAATGTTCAATATCGATATGTCTGATTTCAGGGAAAAAGGTAAGGTATAAGAGAAATATGAGGTTTTTAAATCTACTCAACATGAATGTTATTTTATTCTGCAAAACTAAAAACCAGAGGACAGTTTTAATGGTGACTTTCACCAACGGTTCCTAACTTTTAGGTAGCTCTTGGCGGTCTCAACACCATATATACGCTACGCTAAGACCCACTATATAGCGCTACGCTAAGAGCTACCTTAAAGTTAGGAACCATTTGTGAAAGTGACCATAAGTGTTTAGAATAGATTTCATGCGACAAGGAGATGGTAAGGTGGTACCATTGGTCTTAAATGAACCTTCCACGCCAAAAAATCACAGCAGCCAATAATTTCAGCCATCCAGAACCGTGGATTGAGCTGGCTTGTCCATGTGCTTCGTATATCCCTTGAGAATCTAGAACATGCAAGTTTTTTCTACAACAAGGATGGGGCAAAAGACGAGGCAGGCCATTAAATATAAGATTTACAAATTGCTAGTTTAAGCTAGATGACGCTATGCAACAGGCGCAAAACAGAAAGGCTGGGAAATTTTTTAGGCTTTCAGATGGTGTCAAACTCCAAATTACAAAGATGCTAAGATATTTTTCTATGCTCAACAAACACGTCAACGTTTTATGAGGAAGAGTACAAGTTTTCATTTTAAGTGTGTACTGATTGAATAACCATTATCTCGAACACTTGAATTGTTTAATATCTACATAAATCGAATTCGAAGAGGTACATATTATGTTGTTTATTTCTCAATTGAATAGATTTCTAAGACACCTGATCCCATTTCATTTTGAGTATCTTCCTACTTACACCGAGTCTCAAGTACTTAGGTACACGTACATTTAGTGTTTCCTTCTAATTTAGCGGATCAATTAATTGTCGATAATCTCGTCTTTCTTTATTCTGAATTTTTCCTCTATAGGAGTATTTTTTTTAAATCTCTAATATAAATTTAAGTCGGGTTAGTGCGACCACCTATAAACTCGAGATTGGCTCAACAGATTCTTCCGATGTGTGATTTATTGGATTCTTCTCCGCTCCGGATAACAGAATAACTAATAAGAAATAATATAAAATATAATATTAAAATTAGTATGGAACGAATTTCATACGACGCCATCTTTGAAAAAATCTAACAACAAAATTATTGTCTTTTGCACCTGCACCCTCTCATTCTCGCATAGGTACGTAATTGCCACTCTTACAGCAGCCCATTTCACTTACTCCACCGTATCGGGCGTTTTAGAAATTTTTCATACAAAGTCAACCAAGTTGCGCGCATATAATTATATTCTCGCGTTGATCCCGTCTGAGCTTTGAATACGAATGAAATATGGAAGTTTTAGAATTAATATTTTAATGTTTTTATTTAATTAGTTTATTTTTGTTTCTGGAGGCGCAGTGCACAATGAACATAGCGCCTCTGGTTAGAACCAAAGGGTCCACAGGAGAACGTCTGTCGGGAAAGCTAGTTGCTCATAAATAAATAATAAATATTTTATAATACGATGAGCTTGCTGCCCCCACTGTATTCACATGGATGGTTATATTCGCTCCAGTAAGCATACTAACACAAAAAAGCGACTGACACCTGTGATTGAAAAATTAGATTTTACTTGTACAAATATGTGTTTTTTGACCTTCAAACTCGATATTGAAAGTATATACTATATTATTTTTAGTAATAATCTACCCACGTTCCCAAAATATCTGATTGTTTATATACCTGGTTATTTTTTTTTTCTTAATTACCGGCTGTACGTCAAATTTCGGACGATTTCAGCACCCTATCAAACAGTTTCATAGCTTTTAATTAAATTTACCCGGTGAATATTTTTATGTGAGCTTTTTTTGAAGCTCGTATCCAGTATGCAAGTTATTTTGTCGTATCGAAAGAGACACCCAAATAACTAATAATTTACCCGGTAAATATTTTTATGTGAGCTTCTTTTGAAGCTCGTATCCAGTATGCAAGTTATTTTGTCGTATCGAAAGAGACACCCAAATAACAAATAATTTACCCGGTAAATATTTTTATGTGAGCTTCTTTTGAAGCTCGTATCCAGTATGCAAGTTATTTTGTCGTATCGAAAGAGACACCCAAATAACTAATAATTTACCCGGTAAATATTTTTATGTGAGCTTCTTTTGAAGCTCGTATCCAGTATGCAAGTTATTTTGTCGTATCGAAAGAGACACCCAAATAACTAATAATTTACCCGGTAAATATTTTTATGTGAGCTTCTTTTGAAGTTCGTATCCAGTAGATATGCAAGTTATTTTGTCGTATCGAAAGAGACACCCAAATAACTAATAATTTACCCGGTAAATATTTTTATGTGAGCTTCTTTTGAAGCTCGTATCCAGTATGCAAGTTATTTTGTCGTATCGAAAGAGACACCCAAATAACTAATAATTTACCCGGTAAATATTTTTATGTGAGCTTCTTTTGAAGTTCGTATCCAGTAGATATGCAAGTTATTTTGTCGTATCGAAAGAGACACCCAAATAACTAATAATTTACCCGGTAAATATTTTTATGTGAGCTTCTTTTGAAGCTCGTATCCAGTATGCAAGTTATTTTGTCGTATCGAAAGAGACACCCAAATAACAAATAATTTACCCGGTAAATATTTTTATGTGAGCTTCTTTTGAAGCTCGTATCCAGTATGCAAGTTATTTTGTCGTATCGAAAGAGACACCCAAATAACTAATAATTTACCCGGTAAATATTTTTATGTGAGCTTCTTTTGAAGTTCGTATCCAGTAGATATGCAAGTTATTTTGTCGTATCGAAAGAGACACCCAAATAAAATTATTATATTGTAAAAAAAAAACTCTCTTTAGTATCTACTAACTGTATTCCCTTACTTCGAAGTAGAGCTGAGGGAATCGGCCATGGTGTGGGTGGTCATAACATTGCGTAAGATCGAGCGCAATCGAGAGCTCTTGTTGCCTCCCTATACTTATAAGTGGGGTTTAAAGGGACAATGGATTTAAAAAAAAATGTCAGGAATTTAACGAGTTTTGTTTACAAAATACCTTTACAAAAATAATAAACTTTACTTTTTGTTGTTGACGGACGCGAATTGGATCGGTTGGATTATTATATTTTTGAAATTCCGTCGCCTCTCGCACGGAATTCGTGTTATTTGAGGGGTAAAAAAAAAGAATAATAGAACTGATAAAAAAATACCATTGATAGAAAATTTGCAAAGTCATCCGAACGTTGGTACTAACAGCCAAAGTAATTTACAAGGAAACTTGCGTGTTGGTTTTTTCCCCCATACATAAAGCATTTCAATTTCATCGCGAACTTTTTTCGCGCAATTTTTTTGTGTTCCCGTAAATTAAGTTATTGAGAGAAAAATAATAAAGAATATAATAACACAATGGATTATTATTCCTTAAGTGGTACCTAATGGTTATCAAAAGTCTATACTCGTGTTTTTTTTTTCGTTAGTTAAAATAACAATGTAGTTTTGTTAAAAAAATAACACTTAACAATGAATTTGTTTTTTTTTTTCCTCCATAGAAAAATCTTCAGTTCAATATGTTTGTTATGTTTGCATACACTTCTTTGGGAGCCCTGGAGTAGATTTTAGCAATAATTCCATTTCATAACATATGTATAACACTTTTTGGCTAATCCTTTTAATCTATTCTTTTTCAACCTCTTATTAAGATCTATGGGATCTGGTATTCTGCAGTAATAAGTTCTTGGGAAGTGGTTGACCATCTTTCCCTACATCCCTCTGGTGGTCTTCTTGGTGGGCTAATTTCCTCTGGTAGTTCTTCCTTAATCTTTGGAAGTCTCTCTGGACCCATTCTCCCTATATAGCGTATCACATCTCTACTCCACTATACAACACCTCGAATGTGGCAAATGCTGAGGATTTCCTGATTATGGTTTCTATCTGACTTTTTGTCTAGATTAAGATGTATCACTGGCTAAGCATCTTTTATTGATAAAATTTCTGACTTAAGGCTTACTTAAATTTTAATCTTTTGTTATTAATACTTTATCTATAATAATAAAGGAAAGTGCCTGACTGACTGACTGACTGATTGACTGACTGATTGACTGACTGATTGACTGACTGACTCATCAACGCACAGCCCAAACGGCTAATCGTAGAGAAGTGAAATTTGGAAATCAGGTAGGTCTCAATACAAAACCTTCCACTAAGAAAGGATTTTTGGAAATTCCACCCCTAAGGGGGTGAAAAATAGGGTTGAATGTTTTTCAAAGTATGCGAATATCTCGGAAACTAGACATGGTACGAACTTGAGATTTGGCATATGAATTCTTCTATAGAAATGAGTGTTAGCGTATTCGGCAATTTTTCCAAAATTTAACTAAAAGGGACGAAAAAGGGCACATATAAAAAGGGATGATTTTTAAGTGGCTCCTAAAAAGTTTAAAACTGATTTTATCGAAATTTCAAAAAAATGATTTCTTCAGAAAGAGTCAAATTATACTATTTCGTTTTCAAAAGATATCAGTAATTAGAGGGGAGGGGGTGAGGGGCACTTTTCCAACGTGTATGTGTGTGTATCCGTCCCCTCTTTATAACTTTTGATTCGCTTGATACACAGATCCTAAAATTTCAGAAAATATTGAATACTTTAAGCATACAAAATTTGTATACTCAGAATGTTGAATTTTTTTTTCAGTCAGGGGTAATCAACCTTTGAATTTTTATTTATTTTTTTCATATATCTCGAAAACCATAAAATCTAGAACCCTAAAAATGTGTATGTATATAGAAAAATACAATATCAAAAATATAGTTTAATGAAAAAGTTCCAGCATTTCTCAAACTTTTTTTATAAAGAAAAATATTTTTTTTATGACAAATTTACGAGTTTCAGTGCATATTTCAGAATTTTATAAAAATATCGATAAACGACGAAACCCTCCAACTAGATAATTGATTTTTCTATAAAAAATATATACATCATAGCAGTACATCTCGAACTTTTCTTAACAACTTTTGTAAAAATTTAATTTATTGACGACATCTATAATAATAAAGGAAAGTGCCTGACTGACTCATCAACGCACAGCCCAAACGGCTAATCGTAGAGAAGTGAAATTTGGAAATCAGGTAGGTCTCAATACAAAACCTTCCACTAAGAAAGGATTTTTGGAAATTCCACCCCTAAGGGGGTGAAAAATAGGGTTGAATGTTTTTCAAAGTATGCGAATATCTCGGAAACTAGACATGGTACGAACTTGAGATTTGGCATATGAATTCTTCTATAGAAATGAGTGTTAGCATATTCGGCAATTTTTCCAAAATTTAACTAAAAGGGACGAAAAAGGGCACATATAAAAAGGGATGATTTTTAAGTGCCTCCTAAAAAGTTTAAAACTGGTTTTATCGAAATTTCAAAAAAATGATTTCTTCAGAAAGAGTCAAATTATATTATTCTGTTTTCAAAAGATAACATTAATTAGGTAGGAAGGGGTTGGGGGTGGTTTTTATTGAATAACCATATCTCTTAGATAACTGAAGTTAGAAAGCTCTAAATTAATATATAGATTCTAATTTTAATATAAAAATAAAATTCGTGTTTCAACAAATAAATATTATTTTTTAAGGAAGATAAGCCATGATAAAGATTTGCATCAAACATTTATTGTAACAAGGTCACACCCCGTGAGCAGTGCCGTTTGAATAATATAGGTAGGTACCTACATAAACTATGTCGCGTCCGCCTCGCGAGAATGACTGAGGTTATGAACTAGGTAGGTAGGTACCTACCCAACATTTTTTAGTGTAGTGGAGTACCTACGCCTTTGATTGGATTATTAAATTCTATATGTAAATTCTATTTGTATATGAAACACATTTTCATCAACGCACAGCCCAAACGGCTAATCGTAGAGAAGTGAAATTTGGAAATCAAGTAGGTTTTAATACAAAACTTTCCACTAAGAAAGGATTTTTGGAAATTCCACCCCTAAGGGGGTGAAAAATAGGGTTGAATGTTTTTCAAAGTATGCGAATATCTCGGAAACTAGACATGGTACGAACTTGAGATTTGGTATATGAATTCTCCTATAGAAATGAGTAGTAGTTTTCTTGGACAGTTTTACCAAATTTTTACTAAAAGGGACGAAAAAGGGCACATATAAAAAGGGATGATTTTTAAGTGGCTCCTAAAAAGTTTAAAACTGGTTTTATCGACATTTCCAAAAAAAGATTTCTACAAAAAGAGTCAAATTATACTATTTTACTTTCAAAAGATATCATTAATTAGAGGGGAGGGGGTGAGGGGCACTTTTCCAACGTGTTTGTGTGTGTGTCCGTCCCCTCTTTATAACTTTTGATTCGTTTGATGCACACATCTTAAAACTTCAAAAAATATTGAATACTTTAAGCCTACAAAATTTGTGTACTCAGAATTTTGAATTTTTTTTTCAGTCAGGGGTAATCAACCTTTGAATTTTTATTTAATTTTTTCATATATCTCGAAAACCATAAAATCTAGAACCCTAAAAATGAGTATGTATATAGAAAAATACAATATCTAAAATATAATTCAATGAAAAAGTTCCAGGATTTCTCAAACTTTTTTTTATAAAGAAAAATATTTTTTTTTATGACAAATTTACGAGTTTCAGTGCATATATTTCAGAATTTTATAAAAATATCGATAAACGCCGAAACCCTCCAACTAGATAATTGATTTTTCTATAAAAAATATTTACATCATAGCAGTACATCTCAAACTTTTCTTAACAATTTTTGTAAAAATTTAATTTATTGACGACATCGTTTCATACAATAAACATACCGACTCAGGCCATCGACAGTTGGATCTCATTTTTACATGTAACTTTTTTTATAAAGTAAAACATTTTTTATGACAAATTTACGAGTTTCGGTGCCTATACCTATTTCAGAATTTTATAAAAATATCGAAAAAAGCCGAAACGTTTAAAACTGGTTTTATCGAAATTTCAACTGCAGATAGAGTCAAATTTTATTATTCCGATTTTAAAGTAAAAAATATTTAGGGTGCTTGGTAGTTTTTTTCGAAAAACCATATCTCTTAGATAAATTAAGTGAGAAAGCTGTAATATATAGATTCTTACTTTAAAATAAAAATCGACCGGTTTCATTGTTTTGTCAAAGATTTATTTTAAGCAGTGATATGGTATGATAAAGATTTTTGCAACAAACAAAATAATACTATGGAGATCCTAACCTTGAAACGCGGCACGATGAAGTTAATACACGTGCGGCTAGGTATATACATACTGCATGTATCTTATCGTAATGCCCAGAACAGTGGTTTCCAAAATTAAAGATTTTCCAATTTCCTATCAGGTGAACTCTTCTGGCAGCTAATCTACTCGGCAATTTTTTATTGATCACACAACCCTTAGTAGGGGAGAGTGGGGATGTATGGGACAAATTTATTAAAAATTGAATTTTGGAAAAATAAAAAGCAATTTATTTAAAAAAAAATACTAGGTTGCTGAATGTATGCTATTAGCTATGACATATACTTAAAATTATACGGTTGAGCATATTTAATGAGTTATTCAAAATATTATAAAACCCTGATTTTGTCCCATTCCTCCACACAGTGTGGAGGGATGGGACACCTATATGGGAGGAATGGGACATGCAAATAAAATTGTAACTTATTTCGCTAAAACGATCAAATTTTATTTCGAATGCATAAACTTCTTGCATTCTTTTGCACTGCCATGTTTTTGAGGTGGTGGCAATACCAGTATGTACTTCATTATTTTGTAATTGAACAGCCTGGCGAATTTTTGTATAATCATTCCTTATTCAATTTATATTTTTTTATCCTTAATCTCGGCATCTACAAAAAATACATTACATTTGATAAAAAATAACTAATTGTGGAAAAATATTCACATACAGGAGGTATGGGGTATGTCCGATACCTCACTCAATGAACTGTCCCAAACCTCCACCATGAACAATAAAATGGTAAATGACATAATTTAAAACAATAAGTTTTAAGTTATGTTAAAACAATGCGTTAATATGACGAATAATTATCGCAGGTTTGGGAATAAAACATAGAAATAATCTTACCTTTGGTTTACTTTCCCCCAAAAGGATGGGTTGTAATAGGTATAATATTACTTTTTATGTCGGAAAATGATAATCAAGAATTATTTTTTCCACACGCACAAAACACCAACCGTCAATGATTTTTTACTAAACGTACCCCTATATACATCTTTTGACAAGTATATGAATATATAACTGCGCCAAATATGAATAATACGAGTACTGTCCCATACCTCCTGCATCCCATATCTCCACACTCTCCCCTACTAAATTATTCGTCACTCGATTAAAACACTCAACCAACGTAAACTACGCTACTGTGAACTAGGCTTAAGTACCTTACTGTATTAATTGATCACCAGTATTTCTTTATCCTCATGTACCTACATACGTACCTCGGTGTTATTTTTATAGCAATAGGAGCACGCCTCATGGCCTTGAAAGCCAACAAGGACACTGTTCTGTTGTGTAATCGGGAGTTGGCTGGGTAGGTAGGTACCTACCTACTTATGACGTCATTAAATTATTTTTATGAATAGGTACGACTTTTTCCCAAACTGTAGGTAATTTACAGAAGGCTGTTATTGGTGTGCTATAAGTTTGCCTATATTGATGGTACCTACATTGAATAAAAAAAGAATAAAATATGCACATGATTTTCCAAAAAGGCCCCACTCTTCCTTGGTGATGTTTCGTGATTGTTTTCTTTTAACGAACTCCACCGTTTACGCCGTTTTAGAAATTTTCATACAAAATGAAGCGAATTCTCGGGCACGTTCAAATGTTAACTCGCAGTACTGTAGTGATATTTCATAGGCGAGGTATATTTTCTCGCCTATTTGTTCCCACCTGGGATACGAATAAAATAAAATATGGATGTTGTTTCCGAAATATTTTAATGATGGTTTTAATTTATTAGTTTAAATAAGACGAATTAATAATGTATTTTTAGCAGGGAGCACAGTGCACATTATGCATGTGAATGTAGGTGTCAGCGTTCCCCCAGTTTAGGAAGAGAAACCAAAAAGCACGTGAGCGAAGCCACGGGTAACTAGCTAGTTGGTAATAAATTTATAACAGAAAAAAAATAAAGCACAGGGGGTCAATTTCTAGCGTCAAATTAGTTTCACGATGAAGTTTTGCCAACAGTTTTAAGTGTAGAAATCGATGATCGGAATTTTTGGCAGTTCAACAGTATTCAAGTCTGAAAACTTCTGTATAAATAAAAAAAAAATACGCTAACAAAATAAAATATTTTTTAATGTGTACCTTGTTAAAAATAAACTATTGTAAGTATTTTGAAAGTGAAATTTCCGATTAATAAATAATTTCGTTTTGTCATAATTTATCGTTGAAGTTGTTTTGTTTTTTTATTTTTTAACATTTTTGTTTGTCAATTTTACAACAAAAATACAAGAAGTTTCGACAGCCATTAATAACGCCTTTCCGAGAAGGCGGTAGGAACACGCACAGTGTAATTTAAATGTCAGGAACAATGTCTGCTTTATCCTCAAACAATTTTGATAAAAACTTTTTTTATTTCCAGTTTCATTTTATCCGATTTTACTCTATTTTCATCAGCTCAATTTCAGATAGATAAAATCGCATTCGATTTATTTTTGATATTTTAATTTAAAACTCTATGTAACCTATCGATTTTGGAGACTTATTTTAATTTGGAGATCTATATAGGATATGTGTTATTGAATAACTTAAAAGAACAATAATAATTTCATTAGGAATGTCGGTTTAGGCCACCAGCCAATTAAAACTTCCACTACATTTTGGTTACTTTTCTTTGTACCCGATTGTACCCGATATGGGTGATTTTAAATACCTACCTTATTCCTCTTCCTCTTCTTCTAATCGTTCCTGTCCTGCAGCCCTAATAGACAAATTGCATTTGGCGATCGACTACAAACGAATTTTTCGACAATGTAGAGAAGGAAGAAAATTAACTCTAAACTTTTTAAAGGTATCTTATAATATAAAAGAAATTCGGGTTAGTGCGAACACTTATACCTAACTCGAGATCGGCTGAACAGATTCTTCCGATGTGTGATTTATTGGATTCTTCTCCGCTCCGGATAACAGAATAACAAATAAAACATCGAAAAATGGATAGCAAATAATATTAAATATAATATTAAAGTTATTATAGAACGGATTTACTGACAACAATGCGATCTGTGAAAAATTCCATAGGTACATTTTTTATTTACCTACTTAACAACCATTGAGTTTCAAAACATTGGAAACAAGTAAATTGTTAACAAAATATGCCTTTGATTATGTTTAATCCAATGTAAACAACTGTTGAAAAATGAAAAAAATGTTCCCGTAGAGAAAAATCGTTATAAAACCCAAAATCCTATAAACATCGTATTTTTTATAGCAAAAACATTTATTCACGAAAAAGAAAATGTTTCAAAAGGGGTAAGCAAGGGTTAAATAAACTTTTTCACAAAGAGAGCAGACGTAGGTATAATATTTTTTTGGGGCGATACAACCGTTTCATACTTTTCGACAAAGCGCCTGGAATATCGTGTAAACAACATGTAAACTTTGTTAGGAATTGAATATTGGGGGAATATTAGCTTGTAAATTATATGTACATGATATTCCTGACATATTTGTTACACTGCAGCTATCACCAACCTTTTGACCTGGAGCAGATTTTTTAACAACAATTTGTTGTTTTATTTTAAATGCCAAGACCTGTTTCTTCTAGTTGGTTTCTGTTTCTTAGTATGTTGATATTATGGGCGAATGCCTAGTGGATTGAATGGCAATTTGGAGTTATAGGCAATCATCCACATATGTACTTATATACTGGAGGTATTTATGGAGGAAATATGAATGTTAGAAGTAAGAAATATGAGGTGAGTATAGAGAATGTCTCAGAGGGTACAGTATAATATCAATATTGGTTTCTCACCGATGTCTAAAGATTTTAAGGATACCTTTTTACTCAATAAATGAAATAAAATTATTATATTGCACAAAATAAAATAAAAGTAACAATAATTAACTTAATAACTAGGTACAAGGTTATATGAACAATCTAACTGCATAAACTGACGAGAATTAATTGGCGAAGATACCTATCTGTGTCGGATTAAATAGGTTCTGGAAAGGTCAAAGGTTGGATGAAAAAGATACAAGAATTGTTGTTGTCCTCTATGGATAAATTCCCAAAGCTCTTCTTTGAATACAAATGCGTCCGATAGCGGAGTTGTGAATCAAAGTGTGTACTTGTTGTTCTGCTTGGTATAAAACTGATGTTTCTGATGTTCAGCTGTATATGGCGCTGGTGTTCTGTTTTTGAATATAATTTGAGCGAATTGTTGAGTTGAGTTGAGTTCCCACAATATCCAGCGTTCTGCTTACTGTCGTTCCATAACTCTTAAAAATTTCCATATACCTACACATAAGTTTGGGAATTCAGACATCGACTATTCTATCTTTTTGATCCCTAAAAAAGAACGTTGCCATCTTCTTAAAATGATTTTGTTCTGATTTCCTGGTTCCAAACTCTTTCCCTGACAGTATCTATTATGTCCATCAAGAGCGCAGTTCAGCATTCATGGCTGTGTTCCGAAGTATGTTGTTTCTTCTGATAGTACTTAATGACTCATTCTTCGATACCAAAGTTCAGTATTTTTGTCTAATCCAATTTTTTTTTTAATTTGGTTTAACTTTCTGTCAGCGTGGGTTACTCTTTTTACAGCTGTTAGCAATAAAAATATTTCTGTAGGTATAGATACCAAATCTGAGAAGAAAATATCTATTAAATTAACAACCCAAAGGTGGTATGCTTACACGATGAAATAGGATCAACGGCGGCGAGCAACTTTTTTTATTAAATAAAAAGGAGATGAAAATACGTTTCGTTAGGAACGCAGTGGATTAAACAATAAAAAAGTAGAAAGCCAAAAAATATTGTATATCTAGTTTTTGTAATTTCCTTGATGGATATTAAATGTCATAACCAATAGTTCTTGACCCCTATATTCCCGAATGAACTGACAAAAAACGAGGCCAATGTATGTATTCATGTATTAGTCACACAGAAGTGATTTGTGATACATCATTGAGACATCGATGCTTTTACTCATACTGCTAACATTTTTTTCCCCTCATAACCATAGCATTGCAAGTCCGAAATGCACTATCATTTTAAGATTGTGACATTAATAGGTACTACAATAATTATTAGATATTATTATTGTTGATTGCAATATCATCTTAGGATGCCCCCAAGGCAAGACATTTCACAGAAAACATTAAGTACCGATATATAAGATTATTTTAGAAGGTGAAATACCTATGATGAAATTATTTAATACAAGCTTTCCAGACAAACGTTGTCCTGTAGTCCTTACTATAAATGTAATTTAAACAAAAATACGTTTGAATGTTAAAAAACCATTTCTGAAAGCTCAAAAAAAATTCCATCAAAAATCTGCGTACCAATATTTTTAATCAATGGTTGTCAGGTAAACAATAATTTTGCTGGTATAGAATTTTTCATAGATGGCGTTGGAGTCGCAGGAAATGCGTTCCATACTCACTTTAATATTATAGTTTATATTATTTCTTACGCATTTTCAACTTATTGATAGTTATTCTATTATCCGAAGCAGAGAGGAATCCAATAAATCAAACATCGGAAGAATCTGTTCGGCAGATCTCGAGTTAAAAGTGTTCGCACTAACCCGACTTTCTTTTATATTATAGATGTTATTCGTTCAACGGGTAACTCTACCGGCAAGAACAGATAATAGAAAAATCGCTTGGGAGAATCGTTATACAATCAACTTTTCTATACAATCATTGAAACACTAATAGTTTCATTAATGCATGCATGTTGATTGATGGTGATACAGGTATACCGGGCCAATTTTTACCCACTAACCGTAGTTTAAAGAGTGTTAAAAGTCAGTCAGTCTGGAAACAAACAGCGACCAACGGCATGCTTAAGTGAAGGAAGATCGTTGCTGCAAGTCAGTGAACCGAGATACACAGAAGGAGAGGTACAGAGCGGAATATACGTGCTCGAAATGCGGCACAATCTTTATCTTTCGGGGAGAGGCCTCTACAGCAAGGGCGTCGCCAAGGTATGTAGGGGCAACTGACCCCCCTGCCCCCCCCCCCCCTGGAGAATAAAAAATATAGCCAACTGTACATTTTTTATTCTCTCTACTGTACAATAGTCTATGAATTGCCCCCCCCCCCCCGGCTCCGGGCTGGCGACGCTCTTGCTCTACAGTCAACAAAGAAGACAGTCGTAATCCTTTTTGTGCTTCTTATCCTCGACTCAAGGGCAATGGGAATTATTAGTACCTATAGTTTATGAAACGATAATTAATAAAGTAATACTCAAATAGCCAAAAAAATATAGTAAGTGAACTCTTTAAGAAACTTAGGGTGATGAAAGTGCAGAATACCATTCGTGATGCTGTGGTACCATCTTAAGCCCAAGATTCTCTTGAGGCACTTCATTCACAGGCTGTGTTGTTAAAGACATACCCTGTTACTCCCAATCGTTTATTTGACAGAGTGCTTCTATCAAAACATCACAAGAAAATTATAATTTTCCTCCTATCGATGATACTCTCGTACATATGTATATGATTCCCTACATACTACTATTTTTCCCTCGTATACAATTATTATTACCACATACAATCACTGATAACCTTCACTTATGTGAGAGAAGAAGATAGAATGACGTTGTACGGTCTCTTTTCTTTTTCATAATATTATCTAAGTACAAGCTTCTACAAAAGGATGTCAAGTCGATCTTTTCAAGACACCCTTTCAACATTTTTACCTCGTGAAAAAAATGTTTTTTCGGAGTAGGTAGGTACATAATAACAATCATTAGATATTATTATTTGTGCTTTTTTTTCAATGGAAGCCAACTTGATAATGATTATATAGAAATATTTATACAATTCTTCAAAATGTCATGCGTATATTTTTAGCCTCTGTGACAATAACATAGATGAATAAATTGAATACCTACAATGTAGAAGAACGTGCAAAAACAGTCTTGGAAGATTATTATGAAGCCATACAAAGTAATAAAAGATGTTAGACTAGAAAAAAACTTATCAGAACCAAATAAAAAATATAGCATTATTCAAGACACATCGACACCTGAACAATGATCAATAGTTCTCACTCGTGATCAACACGAGGCAAAGGATTCCAGATCTTGCCTTTTGTTATTGCTCGTTGATATATTCACTTGGTGTAAACGCTGGAAACTTGTCTACGTTTACACTAACGATTAACACTAAAAAAATGCTGTATTGTAGATCTATTGTATTGTATTGTAATCGAAAAATCAGATCGGGACCGTGAGGTTGACCACCTCGCGTCCTTAAATCTCAAGTGGTCAGAAAAGGCACAATGAGCCTCGGACGCCTTCGCGCGCAATGGAGAGCTCTTGTTGCCTCCCTATGCTCCTGAGTGGGGTTTAGGCCTCCCGCATTGTGGGTTGGTCTGGGGGGATCCGCGGCGGACTTGGTTTGTGTGGGGCCGGCTTTTCGGTTTGATTACTTCGATCGGGCTGGAGGGTCGGTTTCGTGTGGATCGGGTTTGCTGCGGATTGGTCTCCTCCGGGTTGGCTTGCGTTGTGCGGGGGGCCTTAAAGGGAGTATGTATGTATGTATGTATTGTAGATCTGCCTCTTTGTTCATTTAGTCTAAGTAAATCCATCTTAAAGCGTGCACAAATGCTGTTTCGACCGACGACGGTGTCAAAAGAAGTGCAAACTCGGTATGAAGGAAGCAAATATCAAAAGCTTGTGAAATAGCACTAAGGAAAATATCCGGCAAAATGAGGAATACCAGAATCCGAAAAATATATTGAGAATATATTATGAACACAGCGAAAGGGGTACTGGTATATAAATAAGTTATTAACAAACATTTTTCTATACAAAGGTGTCTGTATGTATAGCCAGCGGAAATAATTTCTCGCGTCTATTTTTTATGGTTAATCGGACCCGTCCAATCTGAGACAGACCTTCACGGGCTAAAATTTCAAGTGAAAAAAAAAACACCTTGAAATACTCCGACTCGATCGGGAATCGAACCCGGGACCTCTTGACCAGAAGTCCATGCCTATACTACTAGGTCGGTTCAATATTTGAGTGTACTAGAAAACTGATTTTCTTACACGAGTTGAAGAATAATGAAATAGGAGTTACCTATTTATATAGGTACTCATGTATCGAACCAAATAAATCTACCAACCTTTCTTGGAATTCCAATTAGGTAGCTCTGTGTTTTCGGGAATGGTCCATATTAAGACAATAGGTGAGCCCATCCTGGAGTAAGTAATTAAGTAATACAGGGTTATTTATTGTAAAAATCTCGTAAATGGGGAAAGTTCGAAGTGGAAACGGTAAAGGATACCTATAGGTACCCATTTTAAAAATTTATTTGCGCAATTAGCTACCGAAACTCGTTTGTTTTATTGAAATAATTGTAGGTATTCGTCTGTAATAAATTACAGCCCTTAAACCTTTGCTTTTCATTCATATTATATTTTTTTAATCTGTTGTTTGAAATACATTTTTAAGAGGATTGCTCTTTAAAACGATTTCTTTGAAGGGGACAATTATAAAGCTTACCTATACGAGTAGTTCACACTATTAATTGAAATATTTGATTTTTATCCTTCACATGCTGGTATAAATCATAGTTCGTTATACATACAAAACGCAGACAGACGCATTTGACGTGGTCGGTAGTTCAGTAGTACCTATCAATCGGCGGCTTTCGAACGTACAGCGTATTGGAGGTTGTAGGTTTGAATCCCGGCCGTGCCGACCATTTCCGTTTTCACGACACAAGCATTTGCTTAGTGTGAAAGATGTAAAGAGTGTTCCTATTTGTGTTCACTTTTAGTGATTCAGATTAAGTAACTTATATATTAAAAAAAAAATTATGATGGAATTTTTCTTTGAAGCCAATATTGAAGATTAACTAGTTGGATTTGGAACCATTGGGGCTTATGACCTTCGCGTTAGCGGCTGGTTTAGAATGATCATTTTACACTTTAGAAACTATTCACCATTAGGTTCCATTGATCCAGGTTTATACCCTTTCAGCGATGTCGGAGGCAGGCTTTGAACCAACGTTCCTACGATGTGTACGTAGAAACCTGCCGTCAGTAACCATTAGGTCGCGGGCGGGTACAGCTTATTCGTCAAATTTGTCATTAATAAACTTATTCTAGTAACATGATATGGCGACATCTATCGAAATCATCGAGAGATTATTTTAAAGCTATGTTCATTATCTGAGGACCATCTGGTAGGACCCGATATGATTACCTCATTTTACCGGGAGATGGCTCTCTTGCAGGCACTCGACATATTAATTGTACACATACTATATTACGAATATTAAAAAAAATATTCACAAATCTGTATCACCCAATGATAAAGTAAAGTATGAAATACCGTCGTGTGTGTTCTTATGTAGGCTAACATAAGAAGCCGCTTTTGGCATATACATGTAGAAAGAATGAATGGTGATCCTTGTTTTGACTCCCACAGATCAATACTGAAATCTCAAAGAAACAGTTGAACCTCGCTGTCTCAGCAATCCTCTCTAAAACAGTACATGCCAACAAAACTAGAATATTAAAAGAAAGAAGAGTATTTTTATCGTAAATTTACCATGAATAGAATCTTCAGGTTTTATTTGTAAAGGTTATCATTTTTCGTTTGAACGCTATGATCTCTGTAACATTAATGTAATCGTTTTGCATTCGATATCCTGTTTCTGGAGACGGTTGTCAGCTACTCAAAACAACGCTACGATTCTTGAGACTAATTATTATTGGCTGAAATTTATGGCCATAGAGTGTCGAGACATGCTCGTTTTAAAAGATGACTACTTGTGTAGCTGTACCTGCAATTTCGGCACACTGGAATAAATAAAAAATGAATGAATTGATTTGTTGGGAAGAATTTAGAAAATGCAATCTTCATAAAACGTTAGTAGGTAGCTATTTTCCTCCTTTTTCCTAATTAACATCTGAAGAACCGACAATCTTTGTTCCCGGAATGAACGCAATACGAGTAAGTAGAATCCGAATTGCAATTGAATTTGCTTTTTCAATTAAGAAAGACAATTATTATTGCATGTTTCATTGCTAATAGGAATAACGATTCGTTGTATTCCTGCACTCAAAGCTGTAAAGCCCCTTGAAATACTAAGAACTCGCTCTGTTTCCAGCTTCCAAGAAACCATAAACTCAACTCTCCACTATCGACTTTGGCCATCAAAATATATTGATTCCACGAACATCAAACAACTACGTTATTCTTAGTATTCCAAATCAAATGTGGGTAAAATTTCATTACGTTGTTAGGTAAAGGCGTGTAAGTTTAAAACTTAGCATACATAATTCTGGATTTCACATGGTTCATATATTTTTTTTAATAATTCACTGTGTGGATGAAACAGTTAAGTTTAAAGTTTTTAAAGGTCAGTATTGGTCTCACGAGGAACACTTTTGAAATTCAATCCCGATTTCAATGTCGACCGATCGTGTTTGAAATTGTCCTGCTGTCAGAACACTTAATCGCGAACAATTAAACTTTTTCGTGTTCATAATGTTACCGTTTATAAAAAAAAACAATTCAAAGATATTTTAATATTGCTGTCTGTAAGGGTGCGTTTACATCAATCGAACATAGCTTCATGATGATTTTTATGTTGCCTACCAAAATGGAGCTAATTTATTTCGATTTTTAATAGGTATTACAAATTTGAAAAAAAAATCAAATTAGAGGAATAGATACCTCAAAAAAAATGTGAATGTAATTTCTTCCGTAATTGTTACCTATGCTATGTTAAGAGGTTATTCAGAAGGATAACAATATTTCGTTATATCAAGACAAACATTACTTTAGTAACGAGATTCAACCTGTTTAACGAGCTACGCTTAATCTTTTATTTTATTAATCGCAAATTCTATAAACTCTCCTTGTTAAACAACACAGTTTATTTACGAGTTGTAATCAGTTAACGACATCAATCGTAAAAACTTTTGTCGTTGTCAAAAAATGTTACGAGTTTAGCGATACAGGATACGAAATTCTAGACTTGTTCCTTCTACATAACGACCCGTTGATCAAGTTGTAAAGCCTATTCCACACATATGCGGTTTCATTCGGTTCTTTCGGTCATTGCCGATAAATGCGAAATATGCTTTTCCGACCGAAAGAAAAAATAACAACTAATGAATCTAACAATTCATTACTGATGTTCGATTTTTAAATGGAACAAACCACTAAGGGACCGTCTTCTACTGTTATTTCGAAGGCTGGCTTAGTGTGATCACTTTACGTTAACAACGTTCGTCATTAGGTGATAATGATTAAGTCTCCGAAACTCCTAATCATGAGAATTCTCAACATGTTCAACATGTCGAAAAATCTCATGTATGCAACAAGTAGAATATTTAATAATTAATGAAAAATAGAGATAAAAGTTGGAAATTAATTAGAGGCCTTTTCCGACCGAGTTTACTTACTTAATTACTAGTCGCCGTCGTCATTGCTTATTAATATGGTCGTAGCCGTCATGCATTCTTCATCGCACCATTGTTCTAATCTATGTGGTTCCAGTTTACGGCTCTATGAAGTGTCGTTGTGTTGATTTTATATTTCATTTGGTTGGTGCAGTGGGTCGGTGATCTGCTCCGTGATCTTGTATCTGGCGCTCTTTCAACCATTTTCTTTTTAATTTTTCAATTCATTACCGTGACTATTTTACATAGGTATAATATTATAGGTATAATATATTGCCGTGAGGTTGCCGGCGAAGAATAGCACCTCTGCTGTTTTTGCTGATTTTTCGAGCATCCTGTAAGAGGCAGGAAATCGAAAAATCAGATCGGGACCGCGAGGTTGACCACTTCACGTCCTTAAATCTCAACTGGTCAGAAAAGGCACAATGAGCCTCGGACGCCTTCAAGCGCAATGGAGAGCTCTTGATGCCTCCCTATGCTCCCGAGTGGGGCTTAGGCCCCCGTATTGCTGGTTGGTTTGGGGGTAGTTCGTGGCGGGCTTGATTTGTCCGGGGCCGGCTTTCTGGTTTGATTGCTTCGACCGAACTAGGAGGTCAGTTTCGTGCGGGTCGGGTTTGCTGCGGATTGGTCTCCGCCGAGCTGGTTTGCTGTGTGCGGGGTGCCTTAAAGGGAGAATGTAATGTATAATATTATGAGAAATAATAAAAAGTCATAGAATCCCACAAAGATTTTACACGTGCGTGGGAATGAAAAATTTAAATAATAAAACAAATCACATCCAGTGTAGTTTGTTGGCATTGGCGGGCTATAATGCAGCAAACATCATAAATACATTTTAAAAATATATAAATTTATTGCTGATTTGTACAATCAGCAATAAATCAGTTTGAAGACAATATGAAGAAAAATATTTGAACAATTGAAAGGGTGGACTTATCCCAAAGATCTCTCCCAGTCAACCCAGTCACAAAAAATTGTAACATGTTTTCATGACTACAAAAAGGCTTTTGATAGGATAATAGGTACTGGAAACTAGTGAAAATATTCAGAAGATGCAATGATCAAATAATGAGATTTTTCGACATGTTGAACATGTTGAGAATTCTCATGATTAAAAGTTTCGGAGACAAACATTACCACCTAATGGCGAACGTTGTTAACGTAAAGTGATCACACTAAGCCAGCCTTCGAAATAACAGTAGAAGACGGTCGTAAGCCCGTAGTGGTTTGTTCCATTTAAAAATCGAACATTAGTAATGAATTTTTAGAGTCGTTAGTTGTTATTTTTTCTATTTGATCCGAATTGAAACTTAATTTGCCGGTAGCGACCGAAAAAGAACCGAATTTAACCTTATTTTTGTGTAAAAAAGGGCGTAGTCGTAGATAACGAAATGTCGGCTATTCACCGTTTGTGTTGGTAGAGTTGTATAATTTTACGATACGTTCGTGTTCACAGAATTGCGGAATATTAACAGACAAAAACCTATATGGGTTGTCTCCCATGATGACTGAAATTCGCGTTGGTCACGTCGCTTCGGTGTTGCTAGAATGGGACGAATGTTTCCTCACTATTTTTTTTTTACTTATTTCAATAAATTTAAAAAACGAAACGTTTTATTTTCTAAATTTGAATTATATGGAGGCCTGGGAAACGTTTCATGTGTCAAATATTACACAATGTTGGGTATTTGACGATATAATATTATATAAATGGCTTTTTTCTAATTTCATTAATTTTTTTTTATTTTATTATTATTTCCATCACCAATACAAGTATAACAATAAGAAAATACACATATAATTTTTGGAATTAACTGCCCCACTAGGCAACGTCTGTGCTGAGGCAGTACAACTTCAAATTAAATCATGCAACTAAGCAATCAATGCAATACCAAGGTACTAATTAAACTAATATAACACTGGGTTGGGTGGCAGAGATCCTTCGGGATAAGTCCGCCCTTTCGACTGTCTTATTTAATGTCTCCACACTTCATTTTGAAATAATAAAGTCTTATTTATTTTAAAGAAAAAATAACAACTAATGACTCTAACAATTCATTACTAATGTTCGATTTTTAAATGGAACAAACCACTACGGGCTTATGACCGTCTTCTACTGTTATTTCGAAGGCTGGCTTAGTGTGATCACTTTACGTTAACAACGTTCGCCATTAGGTGGTAATGTTTGTCTCCGAAACTCCTAATCATGAGAATTCTCAACATGTTCAACATGTCGAAAAATCTCATGTATGCAACAAGTAGAAATTTAATAATAAAATGAAAAATAGAGATAAAAGTTGGAAATTGTTGAGAGTTTATTTATTTATTTATTATTTAAAACACACAATACAGTAAAGTAAAAAAACATCTTAACTTTAATTACTGAATAAAAATAATAAAATAAATGCCTTCCCGTAGCAACAGCAGCTGTTGTTTGTAAAAGAAACTCTAATCAAGAGTCACATATATTTATTAGATATAATATATTTCGCGGATTTCTGTTATTATTAATCATTATAGCTGTTGTACCTATATATGAATGGCAGTATTTAGTTAATGGCAACACTAGATGAACGTATAAAAGAACTGTCATCCATGCAACTGGTTTCTTCTTCATCTAATATGTCTACGGGACACAATAAACAATGTTATAAAATACAAAGTATTTTACTTCAACAATAGCAACTATCGACTTACGGACAAAAGTGTTTCCATGAAAATACCGAGTTACTGTCGAACGTTACCAATTATTATTAGATAATATATTTGATTGGGTACTGAAATGAAATTTTTGATGTATTACTTTTGTGGGATTGAAATAAAAACTTTTTACTTGATTTTAGTCATAATATGGTACACGTGTGCCATTTTTTATGTAAATTCAGAAGCTTTTTCTTCTATCAAATTAATGGTCACATGTTATGGAATCACACCCACGCTTTTAAGAGTAGTATTATTTCACTTAAACTTCAAGTATGTGCCTTCCACCTGAAGAATAGAGAGGCATCGAGACAGCTGAGCGTGACATGGAGGAATGAGCGACTCGCACATTGTTTTACCCCAATATACCTGGGAGTGACATTGGACCGCACACTATCGTTTAAAGACCACTGCATAAATACTAAACAGAAAGTATGCAGCAGAAATAACATCCTTCGGAAATTAACTGGGTCGACCTGGGGGGCGCAACCATCGACTCTGCGCACCTCAGCCCTCGGCTTGTGCCTCTCCGCGGCTGAATATGCGGCTCCAGTGTGGTTCTCTTCACCGCACGCCAAACAAGTGGATATAGCCATCAACGAGAAGGGCCGAATAGTCTCTGGATGCCTGCAGCCTACTCGAGTGAGCGAAATTTACCCAATCATAGGCATTGCTCCTCCGAACATCAGGAGGAAGGTTGCAGCGGACTATGAGAGACAAAAACAGGAGACGGACCCAAGACACCCTCTGTTTGGCCACACGCCACCGACAGCTAGACTTAAATCCAGGAAAAGCTTCCTGAGAACAACATCTCCCCTAAAACTACCACCGGACAAGGCAAGGAAAGATCTCTGGCACACACAGTATAATGGAAGCCTGAGAACTGTCGGAAAGCTTGGGACCGGGACACCAACTACCTTACCCAACCTGGAAGACACTCAACAGATTGCGAGTGGGTGTCACCAGATGCAAGGAAAACATGCACAGGTGGGGTTTTAGTGTGGAAGAGGATGTCTCCTGTAGCTACGGTGAGACTCAAAATGACGAACACCTCCTCGCTTGCCGAGATATGCCTGTGAGGTGTGATACTCAAGACCTTATCATTGGTAATGACAATGCTGTTGCGGCTGCCGAGTATTGGAGTGGAGTGGTCTAGTGGATGGGTGATCGGACTCGTTAAGTAAGTAAGTACTTAAACTTCAAACACAGTCAAGTTTCGGTACGGTTTTATTCAATCAATACTCAATTTGTTATTAAAATCATTAGGTACTCGCTAATTGCCCCCACGCCCACTATTCCATTTGCTGAGAGTAAATAATATCTTAATAATTATGATGAATATTAAGTCATAGTGGGTGAAAAATCCTTCTGGAGACACCATGAGATGTTGATTCTGACAGAAGAAATATGAGCTAACCAATAATAAATAAGATTTAATGTGGAGAGTTGAAACGGTGCACTAACAGAAAGGAAAATCAGTTTAGAGGCTTGAACACTTTTACAAGGTCAAACATGTTAAAAATAGGGGACGAAGTATTACATTACAGATTTTTTAAGATTTTTAAACCCCTCCCCCTCATGAAACTCCCCTTTAAACCTGAAAATCACGATTATTGTGTAATTTGCGCTAGGTCTTGGAAATTCGTAATTAAATAACTCGGTTCGAATTTTCTTTTCCGCTCTGGTAAAATACAGTACCTAACGTTTGACAGGAAAATGGTATTTGAGAATGCATTTCGTACCCAGTCCAAAGGTGCCGGTCACATTTAAGAAAATAACATTTCATTTTCTGCTAATAGCTCCAAGTGTTTCACAATCAATGCCCGCACTTTTTTTCTGAATCAGCAGGCATGACGTTTGGAAACATTTCATAAGATATAATGCATGACGTTTGGAAACATTACATAAATCATTGATACACACCTACCTACATACATAGACGACGTACATATTTTTAGAGTGGTACTAGCAAGATACAAAAATCAGTTCAAAAATACATAGTTTTGTAAGAAAAAGTTCACAAAGTGTACATAATACAAACTTCTGATAGTTAAACTGTTCGCATTAAAATTCAAGCGGTGAGTGCATAAATATTTGTTTTTCTTTAAAACTACAATCTCAACCTCATATGCAGTAAGGACCATTTTCGCTGGACAGTCGTGAACGTCAAACCGGCCAATCAAACCTACTGAGGAACTGCTCAGCAGTGTGCTACATTTAATTGTCATCGCTGGTGAAACAGGGTTGTCACCTCTCATTATTCTTGTCGTATTGAAGTTATTATCTCAAAAAGAATGATCGACTCCATGGAGATTATTTCTCTTGTCAAAAAGGCCGCCGATTCCTTGTCTAGTGTAGTAAATGACCCTGCACATAAATTTACTAAAGAAAAAATAGCTGTTTTCACACCTATAATCATTGAATTTATGTCTACTATGAGTCTTGCTACGGCCAAAATAGCCAGCCAAGAGAAAGAAATTGCCTTGTTGACGAAACGCGTGGAATCTTTAGACACTAACCAAATTAGCACCAGTAAGACTGATAACATGTGTGACACCTTAGCTGAGCTTGCTGAACGCAACGAACGGTCAAAAAATATAATAATGTTTAATGTACCCGAAATAGATCAATCAGTAAGAGTGCACAGACTGGGGCAGAGGCAAGAGGGAAAGGTACGGCCTATTAAAGTAATTTTTGATAATAGTGAAGACCCGAGAGAGGTCATAGTGAATAAACGAAGGCTTCCCAGGGATGTAAACGTTAAACCAGACCATACAGTTATGCAGAGGAAACATTTGCAGAAACTTTGGAGCGAGCTTGAAGAGAGAAGGAAGAATGGTGAGAATAACATTGTTATTAGATATATAAATGGCTCACCAAAAATTGTCACAGATAATAAAAAAAACTACCAAAGCAACTAAATGTATACTACCAAAATGTGCGCGGTCTAAGAACCAAATTGCCAACATTGCGACAGTCTGTTTCATCGATGTCAAACTCAATATATGTTCTTACGGAGACTTGGTTGGACAAACAAATTTCCGACACAGAGTTGGGTTTTTGTTCTCATAAGGTTTACAGAAAGGATAGAAGCAAAAAAACAAGTGTTAAGTCAAGAGGTGGCGGTGTTTTAATAGCGGTTGAAAATGTTGTATCGTCCGTATTACTAAAGGTGAAACATGACTCTGTCGAGCAGATCTTCGTTAAGGTGAATCTTCGGGGGGAAACACTTATTGTTGGGGGTGTATACTTTCCACCAGACTCACCAGTGGTTGCATATGAAAAATTCTGCGAGGACCTGGAACAGCTGCAGTCGAAATTTGCACAGCATGCATTTCTGATAGCAGGAGATTTCAATCTGCCAAGCATCTTATGGAAGCCCAATCAAGAATTTGCGATTAATCGAGATAACAGTGAAACTGGGTCGGTATTGTTGGAAACAATGTATTTTTTGAACTTGAATCAGTTGAACCTGACACCCAACTCACATGGTAGAATCCTGGATCTAGTATTATCTAATCGTTCCAATACTGAAGTGGAGGCTGATATAGATCACCTGTTGCCGACTGATGATTACCACCCGCCTCTCAGCATCGCCCTCTCTGCAGAGAGGAGTGATCGTCCGAAGCATTCACGTTATATATATATAAGTATCATAAATGTGATTTTAATGCAGCTACACAGCATCTTTTTGGGTGTGACTGGTCTTTTCTGCGGAGCACGGATGTTAACTCCAATGTGGGTGTTCTTTATCAGATTTTGAACGACACCATAGATAAATTCGTCCCCTGTGAAAGGTCAAACAACTCCTCTTACCCAAAATGGTTCTCAAGGGAACTAATTGCCCTAGTATTGGAGAAAAAGGCGCTTCATAAAAAATATAAAGAAACCAGGCAGAGTCAGTGCTACGACCAGTTTAAAACTTTGAGAGCCAAATGCAACAGAGTCAAATCATTATGTTATCAGAGTCACATCGCCAAGGCTGAGGAAACTACAACTGATATGAAGGGTTTATGGAGATTCAGAAATTCATTATCCCAACCCAAACACGATCTTCCATGCGAAATGTTCCTTGACCGTAGAAGGGCGAATGGAACGGAGAGTACAGTCAGTCTGTTTGCCGAGTTTTTTGGAGGTGTTTATGATGCTCCGGACAAGACCAAGAAAGTATCTAATTTCCATCCGAGTGAAACTGTTGACTTGCATAGCTGTTCTCTGAGTTCGGAGGACGTATACAAGGGACTGCGAAAACTTGACCCTGGTAAGGCGGCTGGTCCAGATGACATACCACCAATCTTTCTCAAGAACTGCGCGGATGCACTGGTAGTTCCTTTGACGATTGTCTTCAACAGATCTCTCGAATCTGGTTGCTTCCCTGAGGTGTGGAAATCGGGTAATATTACTCCTATTTTTAAAAAGGGGGACAAAAGTGATATAAGCAACTACAGGCCCATCTGCCTGCAGGCAGCTATGGCCAAGTTGTTCGAATCATTGGTATTGGATAGGATTTTTCCAGATATTTTAAGGGTCATTGTTCCCCAACAACATGGTTTTGTACCTAAAAAGTCAACGTTGACCAATTTGGCAATATATGAGGCATATATAGCGGACAGTCTTGCGAAGGGGTACCAAGTCGATAGCGTGTATACTGACTTTAGTAAGGCGTTCGACAAGGTGTCTCATCATGTGTTATTGCAAAAGCTCGAATTACTGGGAATAGGGGGATCTTTATTTGTTTGGCTGAAAAGTTATTTAAGTGACAGAACCGTGTGTGTCAAGATAGATGGTTACAGGTCTGCAACTATCAGTGCCACTAGTGGACTGCCTCAGGGTAGTCATTTTGGTCCTATATTTTTTTTAATTTTTATAAATGATATTGTAAATATATTCCAAGATGTAAACTTTTTATTGTTCGCGGATGATCTTAAAATTTATAAAACAATTAAAAGTATAAGCGATTGCCAATGCATTCAAGATAATTTGATAAAACTGCATGACTGGTGTATGAACAATTGCTTGTTTCTGAATGTTGATAAGTGTCAGGTTGTCCAGTTTGGCAGGCAGAAACACAAAGTCAGATTTAATTATTCCATAGACGGTAAAGAGCTAGCAATACTGGACCATGTTCGCGATTTGGGGATTGTATTTGACGATAGGTTGTCATTTGTACCTCACATAACCGAGATTGAGAGCAAAGCGATGAGAACTCTTGGATTCGTATTGCGCACTGTCTCTTGTTTTAATAACCTAAATACCATAACCCTCTTATATACCACCTTGGTGCGCTCAATCTTAGAATATAATTCACCTATTTGGTCTCCCTCTTATGCCGTGCATGTAAACTCTTTGGAACGCATCCAACGGAAGTTTTTGAGATTTATCAATTTCAAAATGAACATTCCGAGAGAGGAAATAAACTATGAGCACATAATAAATACTTTGAATTTAGACACCCTTAAACACAGGAGAGATTTTTTCGATTTAGTTTTTTTGTATAAGATTTTGTATTCATGTTTTGACAGCCCTGAATTAGTTCAGATTTTGGCAATAAAGGTACCTGCGAGAGTGACTCGAAACATGGAAACATTTAAGTGTGATAACTTTCCCACAAATTACACGCTCCACTCACTTGTGCCGAGAATTCTTAAGGCTGCAAATCATTATTTGAAGGAGGTTGACATTTTTAACTGCTCGATACATACGTTTAGGGATCTGGCGATGAAAGCGATAAGGGACTCAAACTGACACTTGCCCGTCGCACTGAAATGCTTTGATCAGATATTCTCTACTTGGATCCCCATATTGATTAACTATAATCGCTAATATACACTTTTGTCGGATTGGTTTTGGCTCAAACATGGGAAAAAATCGTTAAGGAACATTATTGAATGTACGGCGGTCAAGCAATGGCGGACGTTTTGTTATTTTCAAATGTCACTGCTGTCATTATTTTTCCATTCAGCCAGTTCAGTAATTGTGCATTGTGTGTTGCCACCAATATTATTTCTTATCATGCCAGTGTAATAAATGCCATCCAATTGGGTACCTACTTATGTACAATGTATGTTTTTGTTATTATTTTCATACAATGTTATTAAATTGTTATTATAATAATTTTCATTTGAATGTCTAATATTTGAGAAATGATTTACTTGTTCTGGTTTGATATTATTTATTTATTTTTATTACCGATTTTTTTTTTTTATTGTTTCGTTTAACTGACTGCGTTGGTATGATTTTTAATGATTTTAATTAATGGAATAATGTCTCTATCTACTGTAATTTGCTTCCATATAAATAAGTTTCTGGGTATAATGCTGAATAATTATGTTGTAATGAATGAAGTATGATTCTGTGGACGCTTCCATACGGTTTTTTTATTAATTTTTTTAATTTTATTTATCTGCCTACTAGTTTTTTTTTTGTTTTTTTTATTATTATGTACTGTTATGCACCTATACAAAGTATGGGTATATTTTTATTGCTAAATAATGATATTTTTCCAAATGTTTCCTTTATGGACGAGTTGATTCCACTCTGATTTTGTCCTATTTGTAGGTTTTTTTAATTGTTGTTCGTTGTGGTATTGTTTTTAATTTCTTATGTTTTATTTGCCTATTATTATTATTAAATCCATTCGTTTATTTATTGTTTGGACGAAAGTTTTTGAGATTTGTATTATTTTGTTTGAGATTGAATTGATAATTCTGATTTTGTTTTGTTTATTTTTTTTGTGGTTGATTTTATCTGTATGGTTTTCTATCTTTTGTGTAATTTTGTTGGTTTATTGCTCTTGATGATGAAATTATCTTATATGATATTGTTATTAATATTTATGTAAAAGGCTTTAGCCGTTAATGTGATTAATAAATAAATAAAAAAGGTACCATTATTGACAGCGTTCTTGATCTACATCAATTTAGCGCGAAAGCTTTCAATTCAATTTTGTCCGAGAACGTTAAAATAACAGAATTGCTGCCTTCCATTTTTCTGTCTAGCTCATTTAAATGGGAGAACAGAACATACATGAGGGGAAACCGGAGGCGGTGGCTTGGCCCTCAGCGCTGGAGCGGAGATTATACGTGCTTGTGACGACGCAGCCTGCATGGGCGAAGAATAAACTAATCCGAATTCCGCATGAAAAGTAAAGCAAAGTTAACTGGTGTTTACGAGTATATCCGGCATTTATACCGGCCCCATTCTTTTCTTTTGAACACAGAAGACAAATCTGAAACATGAGCGTCTAAAAACATTTAGGTCTCATTTTTTCGCGCCACACCAACTGATGACCACGGTACACCAGTGAGCGGAACACTGGTTTAATATTCACCTTTTAAAATAAAACATAGAAACAATTCTACATAGAACATAAAAAAACCCTCTGATACCCATAAAAATATTTTGTTCAAAGAGAACATAAATCACAACTTGTTGGAACAATGTTTTATGCAGTCCTTATAGTCCATATTCTCAGTTGGATTTATTATATTCTAATCGTTATGTTCGCTCAACCCTACATTTGGATACCTCACTAAACAGAGGTATCAAACTTTGTGATCCGTTATGCCACTCTCCAGGAAATAATAATAATATAATAATACTGTCCCAAGTTTCTACGGCACTTGATCGAGTCATAAAATTTGATATATGTCCTGAAATGAAATCCCCGCGGTGTTAGTCCCGTTAATAGCTTATGTGTCGGGGAAAAAGGATAAATACGAAATACACCGGGATACGGCTATCAGGGAATTATTGCAATTTTTATCAGCACCTCTTGATTTGCTGGAACACATTCTAATTTAAAATATCAGATCAATTTTTAGCCTTACCTTTGAGTTCGAGGCTGTGTTGATTGTTGATGGTGTTTAGCGTACACTCCAATCCAGATTTTTTCCATGACTTACCTCAAGAAGTTGTTATCTTTGATCTATTAATTTCGGTAATTCTGTTAGTGTTGAGTTTACTATTGTCATAAAAAGGTTCTTGTCATGTATAAGATAAAAATATGAAAGTTGCACGGAAAATTACAAAATTTAACGTAAGTAAGTAGCCTTTTTAATTGACAAAATAAAGTTTATTTTCTATTTACGAAATGCATGGCGTTCGACATAACTGTCAGGTCTGTTATTTGATAGTTGTTGGTGCGCTTGCTGGTCTGAATTTCCCCTGCATCCTTTAAAACAGATGTATCGGTCGGAATTATATTGGTTACATAGGCAGTCAATTTATCATTATACACATTTGAATTCAATGTTTATATTAGGTATTTAAAGATAGTGTAAAATAAGACAATCAAGCACTCTACCGCTTCGGCTTCCAATTACTTCTTTATCAAGACTCGTTAACCATATTATGACTGAAAGGAATAACTAAACAGATGCTTAACCACAACAATTCGACACAAAATCTTCTTCTTGCAAATATTTTTAAACTGTGTTGCCAATTTTGTGGTTAACTCACCTATAAAATAACCATTATTATATTATTATATCAACGCGAACTTCGAATAAAAAAACAGTGCGTCATCCGAATAATCAACTAAGCCCAGAGGCGTTTTGGTTTAAGAATACGGGTTTATAGATAATACATTAAATTTATTACGATTGTTTCCATAGAAAGGAATAACAATTCAAAGGAGCTCTAAAGAGAAATTTTTGATTATAATTTTATATTATAAAGACACTATTATTTGATTCCTTTTAATGATATAAATTGTTAAGAGAAATTGAGTGCATATGATTGTGCAAAACAACACACAAGCTGCCTTGCAAGGAGAGTTGTTTTATATCGCTTGTTATTATTTATCCAGGGTCCATATAGATCAAAATAGCAAAACTTCGAGGATATCGAATTCTATATCAATTAGAATAGAGACACAAATAGCCCAGAACTTACTATAGGTATCCTTGACGAAGATCAAAACGGACCGGCTCAAGGTTACTACCCTGAGTTAAGTCACTCGTGGCCGTAAAAGGTCCCGAACACTTAACTCGATATCAACAGATTTTTATTGGATTCTTCTCAAAAAATTGTTGATAATATAAAATATATGTAATAGTAAAGTTAGTATGGAACGGATTTACTGACATCAACGCCATCTGTGAAAAATCCATAACAACACCATTTTTATTTATTTATTTTTTAATGAATCTGTGCTCACTCAAAGTGAACACAAATATACTTACACTCTTTGATTCTTTCACAGTAAGCTAATTAAAGCTTGTGTTGTGAAAGAGGAAGATTATCGGCACTTGGGATCGAACCCACGACCTCCGATACGAAACAGTCTACCAACCACTTCAACTTTACTTGACAACCATTCAGTTTCAAAAAATTGGTATGCGGATTTTTCGAGAGAATTTTTCTTTCAAGCTTTCAGAAATATTTTTTTAACATTCAAACGTATTTTTATAATTTTTTCTATATTTTTTGGGCTTACTATAAAACAGTTTCCTAACATTTTTATGTTTTGGAAAAATTAACTATTTTTTAACTGTTTTTTTTTTTTTTTTTTTTTTTTTTGACTGTTTTTTTTTTTGAACTGTTTTTTATTTATATATTTATTTCTTTGGTTACCGGTTTCGGCTACCAGCCATCATCAGACCAAACTTAAAACAAATTAAAGTTTTAAGTTTGGTCTGATGATGGCTGGTAGCCGAAACCGGTAACCAAAGAAATAAATATATAAATAAAAAACAGTTAAAAAATAGTTAATTTTTCCAAAACATAAAAATGTATTTTTATAAAATTAACAAATTCGAATTCCTTCCTTCTCCGCTCCGGATAACATAACAACTATTAAAAATTGCATAAGAAATAACGTAAAAAAATAACATTAAAATTAGTATGGACTTTCTAACAACAAATCAATTGTGAAAATTCCATAACAATACAATTTTTATTTGCCTTACAAATATCGAGTTTCAAAACACTGGTACGCAGATTTTCGATAGAATTTCTTTCCAGCTTTTCCAAATAAATTTTTAACATTCAAACATATTTTGATTGTATTTTTGTAAGAATAAAAACGCGAAAAGTGAAACGTTAAGTTTGATTTATGTTGTGAGGTTATGCCGTCTGTCATCAGAAATTATATTTTTCGTTTGTTTGATTAGCGAATTTTATATTTACCGTGATGTTTCAGAAAGTGAGTAGATATTTTGGAAAGAATTATCACATACGAAGATGTTGAACGAAGTTTGACGGGTCAACTAGTATTAACATAAAAACTAATATATTCAAAAACTTGGATAAATTATTCAAATATTATGTATTTATAAATTACATAGCTTCATAAAAATATCAATATTCATTTCTTCAAATATATAATTATTAATTATTATTTCATATATTTATGATTGAATTTTATGAATATTATTATGATGTATAAAATATTATTAAAATAAAGGCCCATCATACATAGGCATAGAAAGGTTCATACTAAATTAAGCCCTGAAGGTCAATGGCATATTATTATATCATCTACAATTTCACTTTTATTTAAATCTTGATTTTCTTCAAATAGTAGGTAACCAAGGTTGTTTGTGAAAATATCAGCGAACATAAAATTTGAATTATTTTTTTTAATAACACAAAGCACGCAAGGCTTATAATGAAGTTATTATTTTCGTTTATCAATTTATTTTTTGATAAGATTCAGCTTATCAAAAGCAGCATTTTTTATTTGTTGAAGAAAACGTGTTTTGCAAGGACTTTTGAAAATCAAAGGTGGTTCCTAAGGGACGACTGTATGAAACCCATTCCTATGATGTGTCTGGCGACATCATTATATTAACAATATACGAAGCAGAATGGGTTCAATTATTATGAAAGGTAAATGAAATTGTGCTATCGTGTTTAAACTAACTTCCCTAATAATATCTTCAGTGTCATAAATTTTGGTGCGATTATCTGCCTCCAAAAAAACGTTTCCAAACCTCCTTCTCCCCAGCTGATACCTTCCAGTTACTTTGCCTCAAAGCCCTGCAGTCTGCAAGCAAGAAGTCATCCAATCTCGTTGTGCCATAGCTATAATTAATTCAATAATGGCTTGGTGAACACTAAGGGTTCACAGCCAAATTAACACGATGACGCAAGAGAGAGCTGAAATATTTGGTATATAAAAACTATTTATTTCAATTAGATAAAATTCCATTCAGAAACGAGATAGTGGTTCTACCAACAGTTGCAAAGTTCACAATTTATCAGCTTTCTTGGATACAAACCACGAGGTCTCATCCCGAACACTTCACTGACTAGTTTCCAATAGAAGCAAAGTTATTTGACTTGGAACGAAAGCATCGACCACAAGATTCATTCACTTTGAACTGAGAAGGTACCTCACAACTTTAACGTTAGAAGCAATTTATAGTACGAACTATCCATTGCATATTCATTCATCTTTAATATACCTACCTGCAACTAAAGGATTTTGTGTGTACTTTATAACACTTCATTTTGATTAGGTAAAGTTTGCTTTAAATTTGTTATTCTTTCTACATAATAACTCTGTTATGTATTTTTGTACGTCATAGAATCAGACCTAAAATACAAACCTAACGTTGAATTTTTTTCTTCCCAGAGCCGTGCAAAATCTCTCAGAGTGTTGTTTGTAAACACAGTTTACTGCATTTTTACTGTAATATTTTAAAGCAGAATTTTCATTGTAACATCCCAGTAAGCACAGATGGCCATCTTTTGAAAACAAAATTACTCAACTAAATATTGCATGGGACCTAAGTTTTACTGAATAAAAACGTATTAAAAAGATTTAAGATTGATTTGAAAAAAAAAATTGTTATTCAAACCATATAAAACACATTTTATAAAAAATTAAATGAAAATATTGAGTAGTATTTTTTCGCAGATTGACGTTTCGTAGGTCGGTGAAACAGTTTTATTATTTATTTATTTATTTTTATTCAATTCAATTATTACAAAACATTTTGAAAAAAAGGATTAAAAATGTTGCCCAAATAGGCTTTAAGCCTGTTCTAGGGCAAACTAAAAAAGGTTCTAAAAATATAGTTTTATGATAATATAAGTTGGTACAAAAAAAAACACAACACACTCTCACAATCACAAATACCTTCACACCCTCATTCACTGACATTCACATACACAGCATATAAGTGAGACAACTGCTTTATAAAAAAACAGACGTAAATAAGGCAACCATCAGTCTGTACAGAAATAATTCGAATGCTTAAGAAAAGCATACTTAGTCCATTTACATGTTATTCTTTCGAGATAGAGCACTAAATCGTAAGTTGACACAATATCGCAGTCACATCCAAAGTGGGCAGCTGATCTAAACTAACACATCACCTTTTAGAAAATATCATTCTCATTAGAGATATTTTTCACTTGATAAATCGTAGGTATATAGAATGTGAAAAGTTATATATTAAAAATTATATATCTAATAACTCTTTTATTTCAAAACTACAGTGTTGTCCACATCCAAAGTATAATAATATATATAATATGTGAACAGAAAACTAAGTTTTGGGACGAGCGTGTATCCAAAATGGCGAACACAGGACCTGTACTGGAGATCAGTTTAATTAGTTTCCTGGTTTCGACACCATAAATGAAAATAAGCAGGAACATTTCAGGCCAACAAGCCTAGTAATAAAGCTTTTTTAGTGCTTTTGCACTATATGAAAATACCTGAAAATGAAAGATCCATTCCAATAACCATAATTTAAAGAAGAATGGACGGATCTTAATTTTATTTACCCAATCTACTAAATTGGATTAACTTGACGCTAGCCAACGAATCTTGCTCTTACTTCTTAACTTGAAATAAACAACATGCAAATCTTGGTTCTGTATCGGAGTTCCGTTTTAAAGTCAATCATCCAACCAGCAAAGCGACCACTTCCTCTTGGTGGTCTACTTGGCCCTGGTCTGCAGCCTCCAGAAGTAGTGAAGTCTTCCGAAGTCTTCCAACGCTCCCAAAACAAAGAAAAAACAGTAATCAGTTTTTGTAATGATGAAGTGGTGAAGTCGGCAATTTGCTTACCACAGGATTCGGCAGCATCTAAAGGTCCCTGGTTCGTTCCCTGGTTTCGGCACCAAAAATGGTCGTCTCTCTCCGATTGGATGTGAAAATGAAACAAAGCAGGATGGCTTCTGGTGTTTATTCGGCGATGATCTGGCAGAAAAGAGAGCGACCTAGTAGGTTCGCTCGTATTTATACATGTTCAGTGTTTACATATCATTAAAACTGTTTCCTACATTATAATACACAAAATATTCCTCAAGATTATATATTTTTACCACCTGGCAATTTGGTTGTATAGCGCCATCTATTCCTGGCGCTGAATATCAATTGGTCTATGATTTCCAATATGGCGCCTGACTTCTAGCCATCTATGGATCGCAACCTGTTTTGCATAATAATCCACAGATGGCTTCGTCCAATATTCACCGAGATTGGTTTGTCGAACAAACATAACTTTATAATATAACAGGGTGGTTTTCAAGCGAGAATAATTCCAACGGAGTACGAAGTAGGTACTTGAAATATAATCAACCTCCGGATATAGCATAGACATCGTCCAATATATGAACAGTATTTCCAGACGTATTAATCACCACATTCTAACACAATAATATGTAAGTATTGTTAGATTGAATGGACAGAGATACTCAAAGAGTATGTATGTAGTATAATTCAACTAAAATAAAGAACTAAACTAATAAAGTAAAGCTAGTTCGCCTGCTCGTAGTTCACCCTGGGTAACGCTAAATGAACTAGCACTGCAGGTCGCCAGACAATTATTATTAACATCAATCTCCTGGCGTACATCACATCACAGAGAAGACAAAGAAAGCAATGAATGCAGAAGATATTGAATATTGGTACAAGACACTACAAGCGATTACATCTGACGTTTATGATATATTTTAATATACAATATAATTATCTGCATTGTTTCTATCTGTAAACATATTGTGATGTACATATGACCACACGATAAATAAATCAACTAAAATATCTTGCAAACTATTTTGCATCGCAAATTGATCCGGATATTTTGGACTAATTTATTAGGAGCTACATATCATTGTCCCTCAAATACTGAAAAGTGTCTATATTTATAATCTTTTCCGAAAAGAAAAGGTTCCATCTATAATCTTGACTATCAGACATTGAGGCAAATACAAGATCTTGGGAGAAAACATTCCTAGCCGTAATAAGTAGGTAATTGGAGAGGAATAAGAAACGAAAGAAGGAGAATGGAAGAAGCTGTTTACTTTTTTGTGATTTTGTGGATTGATTTCACCTACTTATATTATAATGATATCCACACTTCCTCGACATTGGACTTTTCTGGAAAATATGCAATATTTTATTTACTGGTAAATAATTTTGGCGGATAGTACAACTAAATACTTGTCCTCGTAAACCCACATGGCAAGCGTGGCGTTATAATACCAACTAACTCTTCGTATATTATAATATACGTTCGATACGGAAATGTCCCTTTATTCCAAGTTGCCCAAGACAGACATTTGGTCCCGACCTGAAATGTCTCAAAAAGAAGATGTTAAACAATTTTGTCAGTATAGGTCATAGAAACAGCGCATAATCGAGCGCATTAGAGAGCTCTTATTGCCTCAAAAAGGGAGAATGGATGAATGAGTAAAATAATTTTATATGTCGTCCTTCCTACGGCAAACTCGCGTATCTGACATTTTTACGAATTTGAGATTTTGATGCAAAGTTGTTCATTTACACGTAATCTACGCTCTAGAAAAGTATTGAATCTGTAGGACCTCCCAATATTGTACAAAACGTCATGTTTTTTTCCGCGAATCTGCTTCCGTGGGCTTTTTGCCTACAGCAAAGTGACGAATCTCCATTTCGTTAGTTTGCTAGAGTCAATATAAATCAATCCATACTGCGGACCGCTAAAGCAGACTAGCGAAAGTTGTAGATAGGTGAGTTTGCCGTAGTTACAAAATGAAGCCGACGCACATACCGAATATCATTCGTCGAATAGTGTGGCAAGCGCTTAGCATTCAGTAGTTTGCATAAACACTTAATTAACATTAGGTAATTTTTTGATCTGGCAGATTTGGGTTGGTTGGAAGAAATTGCCGTTCGGCAATAAGCCCGCCCTTTCCACAATAATATTATATTATATTTGTTAATATTTTGTGCGCAATAAAGGATATTTTATTTATTTATTTATTAGCGAATCGGGTAGATTCGGCAGTTTTCTTTAGTACTAATACGCGTGGCGGCTTCGTATTTTCACTATAGCAAAGTAGCGAATCTGTTTGAATGAATCTTATAATGAATATAAGTATTATGGGACATGCTCAATTCATAAAGATCGTAGCAATTTAACATATAAGCAGAAAAAAAGTTACTTAGGTCCTTAAATTAATGTGATTTAGACAAAGCGTCAAAGTTTGTTTTTGCTCTCCTGAAAAATTTGTTTTTTGCAGATTCGCTAGTTTGCCATAGGAGGGACGATGTTTTTATATTATTCGTTTTCTAAATGTTTTGCTTTATCACCTAGCCAAATGGTTAAATAATATACTAACATATTTTCTCATTTCAAAATAAACAAGTTTCATTTTCAATTTGACGTTTTAAACAGCCATGAATAATATAAAGTTTGACAAAAGTTGTTTAATATTGACTTTGACAATACATAATTATTATTATTACTGTGTATTAATTGACAAAAAGTTTGAGAATTGTGAATAAGCCAAATGATTAAATATATTAGCTGTTGTATTTTCAGACATCTTTTGTGTAATTTGAGACATTTTTGATTGCTCGTGCGTCTTACTTTTTTTTTGAAAGAAGGTCAAGGGACGATAATATGCCCTTGTGTCACGGGACCAAAATAGATCTATTGTAACATTCTTCAATTTATTAATGAAGCAATGCCTTTTGTTGTGCCTCGTCTCCAGAGGCCTCCTGCAGAGTGACAGTGCCCCTTTACGGCTCCTGCCCTATGCAAGAAGTCTTCTTAATCGTCTTTTTGATGCCTCCAAAATATAGGTCCCGGCAGAATTGCCAGTCATCTCCCGGTTGCCACAATTGCCTTTGGCCATGTGACCTTATGTTCCTTCTCACCACTGATGCGGAGATACCTATTATATCCACCACGATATGATTTCGGCTCTACAAAGGTGCCATATACATCCTCCATAGCCAAAAGTACGGAATGAAAGTCTGCCCCTACAGATCCCTGCATGTAGGGGTATGGCAAAAGTCACCCTGAGATTGCCTGGTATCAGGTAGCCTCCGTTAGTTATGCATGCTTCGGCTCGGGTCGAATGACACCTTGGATTGAGGATTTTTGGGCAGAAAGGTTTACTCCTTCCGGAATGATGGGGCCACGTGCGTATGGATAGAAGGGCTCATAGAAGGTAGATAGAATTCAGGAGTAGGATGTATCCTGCATGTTGGACAGCCATGCAAGGCACCCCGTACTCTCTTCGGCTTGTTGACCCTAGCATTCATAGGGACGAAATGTAACTGCCGTTTCAGCCTGCGCCAACGTAACAGGGTCCACCGCTTGTAGGTAGAGAGAGAGAGAGTCGAGTTGAAATGCAGAGACTAAGAGGCATTAAATGCTGGCATTAAATATATAGCCCGATACATTTCCTTGGACCCCCGTCCCCCATCATTGTGTTACTTATGTTTTCTTATGTCATAAGTACTTGCGATGTCGGAGTCCCGTCTTGGCTTTAAATAATGCGAGTAAAGGGAATCTCCAAATGCCTGTAATACTCAGGTGGTGGAGGGTCTTTTCAATTAATAATAATAATAATATAATTCCTTTATTGATAATTACCTGAGTATAATATAATACAAAATAAAAAAATTGAGACAAAAACGCTATTAAGTATTGAAATTCTCCCCGAAAATGAGTAAAACTCGTGCTTCGGGGAGGAGTTCATATGACAATATTAACATATTATAGACAATATTGACATATATATGACAATATTATATAATCTTAGGTGATGAACAAAGTAAAAAATAAAAAATAAAAAAACAAAACACAAATACTTGTATACAAAGGCAAAACATACCTTGCGGTAATATCTGCAAAGAATGAACATACAAGCTAAAATAAGGCAGAAATGGAAAAAGGAGGAAAATCCTCCTCATGCATATTGACAAAAATAAAAAATAAAATAAAAGAAATAAAATAAAAAACACAAAAAATAAAATAAAAAATAATAACATTAAGCCAAAAAAAAAATGTTCTTACACATTTATAAAATAAAAATAAAAAACACATAACCATAATTTCAATTATGTCTTATTATATTTTTTTTTATAATTGATTTATTTTACAGTCACCGTTTTAAAAAAAAAGTGTCCAAATTTATGATGTAAGGTCGGTTTCGTTGGTATAGTGATCATACCAGCTAGCAAACAATCCGTTCTTAACTGGATCTGTGGCCTGAACCTGGTGGAAGGAGAAGCCTAGAAAGACCATAAACGCGAGAAATGGATGCATCTGAGAGAAACCTAGGAACTTTTAGAGACTGATAGATAAAGCTGATTAATTTTTATAGAAAAATTTGATGTGTTATAAATCACACACGTGTGTACCTACGCATAAAATAAAAACCAGATACCTAAGTATTAAATACAAACAGAAAATATTTAATTTAACATTCTGAGAATACTCTCAGTTTTGAAATATTGAGAAAATAAACAAAGAACGCTATTTATTCCGAACTGTTCTTAATTAAAAACTTAGAACCAAGGGTACTTCACATGTTACATAGATAGAAAATGTGAGAAGGATACGTAATGTTAACGAACTGTTTCGTTGTAATGAATGAATCAAAGCTCTCGAATAAACATTCTTAAGAGCCATATATTTCGCAATTTATTTATTTACCTAAATAGATTTACGGCAGAATGCCTTGTACAATATAGTAACAATACATTATAATAAAACATAAATATTATTTATAATACAACAATGTAATATGTACACAATACAATTAATTCCTTAAAAGAATCCAAAAAACAGTAATTTAAGCAGGAATAGAAATTTGAATAACAATTCAAATCATTATACATTCATTGAATACATTTAAATAGGTACATTTATATTCATTATTTTACAGAAATAAGCCAATACTTTTTCGAGGTTCAATCAGAGATTCACAGTAAACCTTGGTTCTGGGGTCTCAAACTAAATGAAAAAACAATTTCTCTCATGTGCAGACTACCGTCTGGACACTCTTTAGCTCCGTCGCACTTACACCGAATCAAATTAGTTGAATCTCCGGAATGTGAGTGCGGGGTTTCAGTGGCAGATCTTAATCATATATTTTTTTAATGCCCCATTTTAAACAATAGCTATGTGTTGCTTCGTAATTTGTCGCTGGGTGGAGTGGTTTTTCCAACAAATGTTGAATGCTTATTAACAGATATAACCAATGATATCATTATCAAAAGTATGTATTCGTTTGTCAATTCAAATAAAATTGTCTTATAAACATTTTTTTTAAATTGGTTTGCCTTATCATAGTGTTTCTGACCAATAACGCTTAACAGTGAAAGTCATAAAAAAAATCAATATTATCTTCTTTATTCTTAGCTTTCTTTGTCTTCTCTGTGCAGTGCTAGTTCATTTAGCGCTACCCAGGGTGAACTACGAGGAGGCGAACTAGCTTTTCACCCCTAATATTGTAATAATATTGTAACAAGCTGTTTAGAATAGTTTTTTGTTTCATACAATACATTCTTTAAATTGAAATAATAAAATTAAAAATATCATAAACCATAAAAGAATTTTGATTCTAACACAGCCAAAGGGACGGGTACCTATATTATAACCTAGTTTGTTATCGTATCCCAAAAGTATTGGGGTTTTTTTCAATCTTCTTATACAAAAATTCTTTTTCAACACAGGTTTTAGTATAAGCTGCCATTATGATTACCTGGATTTTAATATGATCGTTGATACTTTCTAACGATTTTATGAAATCATTCGTTATTAGTTATGTACGAGTTTTAATAATCACTTAAATTATATTCAAATATCAATCCTCAAAGTTCTTTCATTCGTGTAGTCAGAATCAAGTTAAATGTAGACTCAGAATTGACAAAATATCATTATAAAGTTTCGAGTTACGACACTCTGCCGAAATTTTGTAAATGAATGAAAAACGTCTCTTTGAACGTCAACTCCATTGACATTAACATACACGAGTATGAAACATTCTTCCATTTTTTAACCCATTCTCGCCCACCGTACACATATGTGTAGGTACATCTTTTTTTTTTTGTAACAACGCACTCGCATTCGGCTATGCACATCATGTCGAAAATTATTTAAAATATTCCAACTAATAATAATATATCAATTATAATACCAGATGCATGAAATTTTTGAAGATATAATGTTTTGTCGGATATTTGAAAGTTGTTCATATGTCATTATTTTCATTAAAAAATTATGGGTGTAATTTTGGCATCAAAAGCCGCGTACAGATCTTCCTCGAGCACGATCCGTTCCATCAATGTTATGTTAGGTCAAAAAATGTGTACGCGCGGTTAGCAAATCGAATGCGAGTGGAACACGTGCGTCTTTTTGATAATATTGAAGCAACAACGGCCCGTGCGCGTTGGTCAGGTCAGTTCGCGGCTTATCTTTTCACGATGGGTTGATTCTCTACTACATAGTCAAGTATTGAAATGATGATAATTATTATTGACGTAATATTATAACGTATATGTTTCGAAAAAATATTTTATATAATGTATGTACATAAATGTGTACAGTGGGCGGGAATGGGTTTTTACCGTATATGTGCGATTACAGTATTTCTTCTCAGAGTCTTGACAAGTTTTCAATACAATTTCGTAACACCTTTCACATACATCTTACGACAAGTCATTGTTAGATTTATAAGTTTGAATTATTATCGCGGAAAGTTGGCAAACTTGTTAACAAATTCTGACAGCATTCGGTGTAATTTTATAACCTTAGGATTAGCAGGAATAAGGCTGAAAACTCAATCACGTAGAAGGTTTCTACTTTTACCACCAGGTGGTGTTGGTAGACATTAATGACGTCTTAAGATACTAACATAATAATGATTAAGCTAATTGGTTTAAAAACTTTCTTGTTTGCTTTAACTTGGTAACTTAACTTCATAATATATTTGCTGAGAATGAAGCGGGTCTCCAATCACTCCTGCCAGCTTTCAACTGGACAAGCCAAAAATATAGTGTGGCAATACGGTAGCACACCTAAAAGCATCGCTAATGAATTGCAACATAACAACTACTTTGGATGGTGCGTGTAATCGTGGAACATTTTGCCAAAGTTCAGGTTCTTCGTTAAGGATTTATGTATGTAGACAGACCGATTTATCAGCTGAAATATTGGGTCATATTGGGTTGTTTAAGAAACTCTGTATGAAAAACCCCTGATATGAAAATTAGTATCAAAATGAAAATACATAAAACCCATTTATTGAGCGTAAGATGGGATCACCGCACATTACGAATGACGTTTATGCCACCGCAAGCCCGTCACTTTTACCGTTGTGTAGAGAAGATGGACAAGGACATGCCTGGAAAATGTGTTAAGTAGAGAGAGAGCGCTATTCTTCCTCCTTCAGGATCTTCAAGACCCTCTCATACCATGTTTCGTTCCTTCGACGCAGTGTCGAGCGATCTGGATTTACTGTGAGAGGAGGACATTTAAACTGCGCTCGATCTCGTGCAGCGAAGAAAAATAATCATTGTTGCCTCTCTATGCCTCTAAATGGGGACAAAAGTGGAGAATTGAAATTATTGATTGTACCTCCATTTATAATGTACGGCATAGAGTCAAAGACCAAAACACTACAACAACAGCGAATTTCAAGGAAAATTTCAGAAGATACTCAAAGTAAAAAATACGAGGGTAAGGAAAATATGCGAACTTGAAGATACAGTGATATGAGAAAGGCAAAAAGGAATATAATAATATGAGGAGAATGCATAATGCATATTCAGACTTAGTGGCATTGCACTGCTCCGCCGCGCGCGCCGCGCGCGTCGGACCCTTGAAAGAACTCTATCAGGCAGACCACCAGAGAGATTCTGAAAGTCGATCTCGAATAAGGCTAGTCCAAATCTTAAAATAACCTTTCGTTAGTATGAGAAAAGTTTACGTATTTCGGGAGAAATTCATGAACAAACAATACCTATGTCTTAGACATTCTAAATAGCGATACCTTTAATAACATAACCTGAAAGATCTGCCTAAAACATTTGATAAGGTAAATATCCCTGAACATCCAACACAATATATTACGACATCCAAGAAAATGGATTAATGTAAAAAATAAATAATACAATAAAACTTTTTTAATTGATAAAATTTTTGGGTACGAGAGTTTTTTTTTCAAGATAAAAACAACTGTAAAACTAAATTCTCAAATAAAATATCCATTGTCAAATTTAGAAAGTACAAAGTTGGATGTCTCGGAAAGGATTTCTCTAAATTGATGAAATTACTTTTTTTTTATTTGTTGTTCAAACAATGGACTCCGCAAATAAGTTTGTCAACAATAATTAAATAAGTAGTAGGTACATAAGTAATTAACAAAAAAAAGTTCTGATTCTTTTTTTTTCATTTAATTGCCGAGAAGCAAAATAATAATAATTAAACCCGTTTGTAACTTACCTGTTTGCTGATTTTTTCCGTTAAACCGTATTTTTCTAGAACTGAATAAACTTAATTGAAAAACAGTGATAATTCTTTCCGTTTTTTTTTAAAAGCATACATACCTTAATACAAGAAAAAGAAAACGGCAAAGTATTGACTTTTTATGTAGTATAATATGAGTATTGATTTTTGATCACAAATCAATAGGTGAGTTGAGTAAGGGTGCATTACATCTTTTTTCCCTATGTCGTTTAGTAATTTTTTCCGAAGTCGCTTAGTTGTTTTTTCTCCTAAAACAAATCTCTGAAATTCAATCACATTATGTCTCAATAGTCCATTAGTCAGCGCCCAAAAAACAAATTATTTCAAAATCACTGAAATTAAATTACAACATGGCCCAGTAGTCCATTAATTAGTTCCCAAAATCTACATATTTTACAATGTGGCCTGAGCAAAAATAAAAATAGGTAGGTACTTAAATAAAAAAACAAATCGGCTTAAAAAGCCTAGATGCTGATAAAGCAAGAAAAAAACATCAATTAAAAAATAAAAACACAGTTTTGGAAATTAATCCGCGTTTCGTTCCTTCAAAGCAAAGCTCAGAGATTTTGAGATGGTGTAGGAGGAAGTCGTCGCAGATTTGCAAGATTGAACGCAGTGGATAGATCTTATTACCTCCTTATGTTCCTCTTAAAGGGAGTACCTATTAATTGATTAATTGTGTTTTTTTTTAACTTTGTGATATAAAATTGTTTTGAAAAACCTATGATTTTAGTTTTTTTAGTTTCGAACCACCTTTTAAGCGGTTTGGGATAGCTTAATTTGTTTTCATTCTCACAACTCGTATTGGAAACCAGCAATCATTTCTCAATCAGCGGGTAGGAAAAAAATATGATCTAGAACCAAAGAATATTTTTTTTAAACTTGAGTTACATTGAATTATCCACCCGTGATACACCGTAACCCAATCTCCCCTATTTACATATGAACACCTCGACATTAGTTTGTACTGAACCAAGATAATGCCACGAAGTCACATAATGTTCGGCAGCAGGACTCGAAGTTTTTTAATACGAAATTCAGTGCTCCAACCACTAGCTACCAACTAGGTACACATTTTACCAAAGTGTGATTCAGTTTAAGGGTTGGCCAAATTAAATCAATCAATTCCACCCAAATAAGTTGCTTTATTGTTCGATATCCGACATTTGAGAAAAAAAACCGACAGGTATCGGTTATCCCTCTTATAAATCATTACTATCAGGCGTATAAAGTCAACTGGCCGTGAAACCGTCAGATAGTGTGCTTATCCGACGAATAACAAAGCTCGACTGTCAAAACGCGCTGGTAATAAATTTCAATATGACAGATGATTAATTTATCGCTGCGAAAGAGCAGAAATTATTTGAAAACTCTAATCCTTAATACGTAAAATTTTTAAGTTCAGATATTTTAAGCTATATCATAATATTATTAACATCTTAATCTAAATTAAAATTCAAAGTAAATTTCAACTTATTAGGAATGCATGTAGATAGTTTAAGATTTTTCTAATTAAGACTGAAATAACTCTACCTTTTTTTAAGAAAATGAAACAAATACACTTTTTGAAATCTTTCACACTCGGCAAAGGCCTGTGTCGTGAAAGCGGAAATAGTCGGCACGGTAGGGATTCGAGCCTACGACCTCCAATTAGAGATTAGTTGAACAAAAATAAAAGTCACGCTTATATTAAGCAATAATAGTCCACCCTCATCCCTCACGTAAAGCAGAATTAAAATATTAGGCTCGCCCTCACGATGACTATACTCAATGACCTTTTTACCTTTTTTTTGAGAAATCGTAGGTACCTTTTCAGATACCAAATTTTGGATACGACCTTTTTTAAGGAAAATTGTAACTTTCCAGATATACCTATACTAAATATAAGGAATAATCTTCATTTAGGTTTGTAAAATAAAAAAGCTTTTAATAATAATGTACAATTAATGAAACTGCTAAAAAGTTTCGTTATTCCCAGCTCTACCTCCAATACCCTGTACGCACGAAAGCCGCCGATTGATACCACTGGACTACCGATTATTCAATTGAAAATATCTATCCGGGTTTGGCATGTTTCAGATTGTATGGTAAAGGAAAAAATTTCTATGACAACTCTGCATGCTATACATAAATAAAAACTTTTCTATACATTCATTGGTGTCAGTAGAGTCTGCGGAACTTGATGGTTGTATAAAATTCTCTACCAGTCAACCGGTCCCGTTCAATCGGAGACAAGATTCCAACCCCGAGTTGAGATTTCAAATGAAAATAGCCTCTCATTATTAATGTTTTATTTTAATCATTTTTTTTATTTGTTCAATTAAAGAATTTATAATGCATTTTATACCTACTGATTTAATCGTTTAACTTAAATTTCTTTTCATTTTCATAATAAATAGATTCGGCACTAAGAAATATTTGTGCCTTAATAACAAATTGAAGGTCTTCATCCAGCTTTGATTTTTTTTATAACTAACGAAAATTTAAGTAGGTACTTCCAGAAAATTTTGCCTCAAATATGATTTTTTTTTCAAATGATCACAATATTTAACGTGAAATGTCGTTATGATGAAAATATCACGTACACGTCTGTATTTGAATGGTTGCTTTTACCAAGGTTATTTTCCTATTTAATCATAATATGTTTTTTTTAAAAACAATATATTATTATTTTCTTTATAAAAATAAAAGTGCCAGTAACAAAGAATTCTTTTGATATGCTTTTCCATTGAGTAGTTGATCACAATAATATGTTTTCAATATTTCGTTGTTTCAATAAAAAAAAAGCAATTTTATAAAGCAGTGCGATTACGTAACATGTACTTATTCACAAAATCGAATTTACCCAATACATACCTAGGAATAAATAAAAAAAAAAACAAAATATTTTGGTAGCTAAGTGAGTAGGTTCTTATATTAATTTTCTCCGCCCACTCCAGTATTTCAAACACTAGGCTCCGTCTTTTTGAAATAAAACGAAATGTCTCGTCGCCAGGATAAAAGTAATTTTTTGTGGTCTTTACATTATAATTTAGCTGTTGGTGACAAAAATTACGTATTAATTTTCCCAAATGACACTTTATACACCGTCCGTTTCGGAAAAACGTTGTTTGATATTCTTAAAGATTCTTCTTCATTCGTATGCGTGCGACCTTTGATGGAGTTATAGCTCCGCGTCAATATTTTTAATATATTTTAATACCCGGGTTTGACCTGCCCCGCAGGCAATGGACAACCCTTAATAGGATTCGGACTGGTCACGGTAGATGTGGACACCTTTTACACAATTGGGGTTAAAGAGATCATCCCTTTTGTGAATGTGACCAGATCGAGACTGTTGGACACATTGTGCTGAGCTGTCCCATTAAAAAATTCGAGGGATCACTGGATGAAATCAGCAAGGTGACGCCTAGGGCACTAGAATAAAGATTCTTAATTATTCTCTTTAAGACTCCAGATCTTAATAAACTTTAATTGTACTAATTGTTCAAACTATGCGTTATTATTGTGATTCATTTTTAATGTTTATATTTTACTTTCTACTGAAATCCACACTTTCCAGTTTCAAGATCAAAATAATCAAATGTTTTCAGGCAGTCTTTTTTAGAATTTTACTGTTCCGCTTTTAAATGCTTTCTTTACAGTTCTTTGCGAAAACAAAATTATGATAATTTTGTCACTTAGTTGATCTACTTGCAGCTATATTTGCACCTATTATTGTCAGCGAAAACAGAATTTTGGTGTTATTTTTTTAAGATTTTAGAGAAACTCTTACAGAATATGACCTTATAACTCTTACAGAATATCACACTTAAATAGTCTCATAGTTAAACTGAATTCTGTGAAATTTTGACTGAAAATGTACTGAATTCTCACACAGAATCAAATTTCGATACATTTTGGATAAAATATTTTTAGAGTCAACTTGAAGTTTCGTTAAACTGGTAATTTAGATTTTTTTTCACTCGTAACAGTGAGATCCCTGTAAAATAAGTATTATTATTGTTCCGATTATTTGGTGGAATGCTATAAAAATCTTATGTACCTACCTACGTCTTCGACGTCCGATATTTCGGGATGGTGAAAAAGTGTAGTTTAACTCAAATGTTTGTTTGGCGAAATAAATGACATTTTGACATGAGCGTCCTTGAATAAATTAGGATCGTGTACTCAAATTGAGATTAGCGAAAACCATTATTTTTTTTAAATTTTTGCCATGTTTTTTTCCATCACTCGGTATAAATGCCTTCGGTAGATTTGCCAACGAAACTATTACAATCTATCTTAATACTTTTCGTATTAAGCCACGCTCATTCAAAACCACCAAGAAACTAAAAAAAAAACGATATCACCTAATTTTTTATGCAAATGTTTTATTTGGATTCATGTCTAAAACTTTTTTTCAATTTCACCCATAATCAACATATGACCTTCTTAAATTGCTGTTGTAAAATCTGGTTCCATCTCTTTTACAGGCTGAATAACATTTTACTTTCTTTCTTTATTTTATTTTAGCCATCTCAGATCACGCTGTCTCCAATACTTCCCCACCCAGTTCTTAGATGTCATTCAAGAACTTTTTTGGTCTACCTGGAGTTAGTTACTTTGGCCATATTATGTCCATCTCATTTTAAGTATATTATAATATTTTTTATTAGGTGTAACATAAAAATAACAATATTATTTACTTTTACTTATATTATACAGATTTTGATGTCACCTAATCTATTCCGCATTTTGTTTTCCGACCTTTTGATCGGTGAATTTCGTTTTCCGTTTTTAAAACGCTCGATTATCAAATTACCATAACTTACCAAAATTGTTAATTTTTTAAGGCTTTTTAAAACTTTTAGCACTCCGCTAACCCACCTGCGCGCTCTACAGTGAGTGTTTGAAACTAGGTAGTCCATTATGCCCCACCCTGTAATATATTATTACCTCAGCTACGAGAATTCACTACAGAAATTTATTTTTTTGCAATATTCAATGTAGATGATATACCTACTTACTGCATAAGAATATAAAATAAAACTGTTTATTTGTATAATCACGCATAATCCATCGCATTAAATTATGTCAATATCACCAAGTGAAAAGTCAGCCAAGATTCACAAGCTTAGCGTTTATAGCTTACATGCAAACTACGGAAATCCCGCTACAGCGGCACACACAAAGCTTATCTAAAGCATCGGATCAGAGTGAAGCGCTGCGATACAGATTATCGCATCGTTTTCTTATCTCGTTATTACTCACTTCCTCCATTTCCTCTTCATGTGCTCTGCATAGAGACTACTACTTGTTCGATACGATGCTATCAACAACCCTGATCTCTGTGATCAAACTCTTTCGTTTCATTGAACATTCAACCATTAGAACGACTATAAACATTCTTGCAATAGAAATAACTGTCCATTGTTGTGAAATGTTAACGTTGCAACAAATCTAACCTTTGTTCAAATGTACTCGGATTAAATGTTTATGTCAGCAGTTGATGCAAGATTAAGGTGCGATTCAAGGATTCATTCACTCATTCATTGAACATTCAACGACTATAAACATTCTTGCAATAGAATATAACCGTTCAGGTAAAATAACTGTCCATTGTTGTGAAATGTTAACGTTGCAACAAATCTAACCTTTGTTCAAATGTACTCGGATTAAATGTTTATGTCAGCAGTTACAAGATTAAGGTGCAATTCAAGGATTAAAACTAACAATGGTATGAAGTGGTTGACAATAAACCGATGATATCTGTATATTTATACGTGAAGGAAAAACTTTGTGACTATTTTTACGAAAATTACGCGGACGAAGGAGTATACCATTTCGCACACATAGTTTATACAGAAAAGAAGTGAGGAATCCTAATTTTTTTTTTAATTATGCATAAGTAATAGATCAAATCAATAAAAAACATAAATGTAATGTTATGTATTTGATACTCAGACACACTTACATAGATTACTTCAACTTCATAGAAACAAATTTAAAATTAAAAGCGCCTCATAATGAGCGCAGAAAGCTTTTTGAAGGCGGTATATTCAAATATAATGTGGAGCAGGAAATTGGATACACTTTAATGTATATAAAACATTGACACAGAAGATATATTATTTTGTGTATCTGTGGTCAAATTGAGAATAGATTAATATTGTTTGTCTTTGATAAAAATAGAAAAAACTTTGTACATATCAAAATTTCAAATTTAATGTCATTGTTTGTTTTTGAAAGAAAATTTTGAAATAGCGCTCGCTCAGTCTTTAACAATGAAACCTTAATAACGTTCAAACTAATAATTCAAATAAGTAATGATCAAATTTCGAGCAATGGTCGACCACTAGTATCAAATAAATTGATGATATAAAATTTGGTGTCTATCTGAAAGAGATAAAAGGAGACTGGAAGCTTTTGGTACTGTAGAAGATTTCAAAGCATTTCGTAGAGGGATCACAATCATAACAAATGAATAGGCTCTGCAAAGAATCGAAGGAGGAATGCACCTGCTCAAAACCCTGTCTAAAAATCGTGCAAGTGTAACATGGATATAGGACATTTAAATGGAATTCTGCCAACCAATCTTAGAACTGTGGACCAGGAAAGAAGAAAGCAAATAAAAATTATCATCCACGTAACTCGGTAGTTGAAACACGCGAAATATTTTACAACCAATTCAACTACTTATATACGGGCAAACATTTTTCATTGTCGTCACTGTTGATCAATTTTCATTGCTATGACAATAAATAATAAAAAGGATCCGCGGAAAATAATAATTATGTGAATTGATCAGAGGTTAGATTAAAAAAAACACAACATTTCAAAAATTTATGAATTCTTGTGTCCTATTGTGTAGAATTAAATTTTAATAATTATTATAGAACAAACAATTTTAATCCAACTATCCTACATAAGGCTTTCTATCCTACGTCTGCCTTAATTAAGTGTAGGTTTCTACATTAACAGATTCCACAATTTCTCTGAAGTTATACAATCAGGATGCACTTTGAAATTCATCACATCAAATATGGAAATGTTCGTATACCTACCTACATTAAATCTACCCCTGTATTCACAAAGAAAAACTGAGTGTAAGATCAGCTAAGCGAAAGATTAGCCTAATGTCTCCCTCAGCCTCCCTCAACGCTTATAGCTATTTATCAACGAAAACTTACAAAAATTAGCTGAGCCTAGACTGATCGTGTGTTTCCATAGATAAAACTGTCATTTATTTACGGAAGCAGTCAATAAAGTAACTAAAATGTATATTTTTGATTATTTATTATATAAATAATTTTTATATAAATATAATTTAATTATGATTTCTTATTTTGTTTAATTCAATGATAACAATATTTTTTATAAACAAAATCCCAACGCGTTCTTTTCAGATGCCATAAGCTGTCAGTATTGATCAACGCCATCTATCGATAATAGGCCAAAGCTAAATGAAGTAGATAGTACTTTCTTACATTTATATTATTAAAAAGTTAAAATACTTATATGTACATAAGCATTGTAACATGGAGAAAAAAAGACGGCAGAACTTTTCGGTTATTGATAAGTGCCGATTTGTCGAGCTGATTAATTTACATACAAAATTATTACATGTCTGCTCACAAATATTGAATAAATTACGAAAAAAAACGCAAAAAATTGGAAGAAGACGGCAACAAGTATGGCGGACGCTATAGAATAATTTTGACAGATGGACGCTAATGCGTTGGGTTCCTAGGAAGCGGCCGTCATCTGACAAGACGGCGTCTTTCAAAATTATATGACAATGTTTTTCGTTACTATGGAAACCATATTGGCAATGTTCTCAACTGACATATCCACCGCCGTTTATTGTAGCGGCGTATCCGTAGGAAAACAACCCATTAGCGTAATGTAAGCCAGCTCTATAGCCGATTAAAATTTGAAGGAAAGGTTCACTCAAATCACGCTGAGGGAGTGTATAATATTTTGGTGAATACCAATTTTGTCATTGATCGTAATTTGAGTTGATAGAACGCTCAGTTTATCTTGGTGAATACAGGCGCTAGTGTTCATTACGAATGACATTGCTTGCACTTTGCACTCTAGGGAAGTAATGTCATTCCTAGTAGCAATCATGTCAGTCGTACATTAGACTCTACACTTACATCTACGTTCGTCCATGAATCACATAGGTATTTGTATTATAATTATTAGAGATGGGCATTATAACGATGGCTGATAAAAATATTAGATAAATAATAGTAGCGCATCTAACGTTATTAATATTTAACGATATTTACATAAATAATAGTTGAATAAAAATAATAGTCAGGGAAATAATAGCCTACCCCTATTATGTATATGTCAGGAAATATTATTAGCCGAATGAAATAGAAATATCTATGAATTTGAGAAAATGACCTTTATTTTAGGAAAACTTATGTTTCAAGATACCAAATGTTTAAAATAGCTTTCAGCTTTTAATATTAACGTTATTTTCAATTATCGAAATGGCTATAACGTTTTTGAATTTAAGCCGTTAGTCCAATCTCTAATAGCTCACTACTTGTCTGATCGATCGACTAACGGCGCCAACCCGAAGCAAGTGATACTCGCGGACCGGCACATAATAATACACACATATTTAGTGGTGCGTGAGATCTGTCTTTTGAAACATACTCACCCAGATACATGTTTAGCATCAATCTATAATATAAAAGAAAGTCAGGTTCGTGCGAACACTTATAACCCGAGATCGGATGAACAGATTTTTATGGTGCTTGGTTTATTGGATTCTTCTCCGCTCCGTACGTCAGAATAATTATTAAAAATTCGAAAAATGGATAGCATACCTATTTTATAAAATATAATATTAAAGTAAGTATGGAAGGCCCAGGCACAAAAAGTCTCAGCCTTTGAGATGAAGTGCCTAAGGAGAATTCTGGGCGTAAGATGGTACCACCGCATCACGAACGACGCTATACGACGGCGCACCCAGCGTGAGCCCATCACCTCCATGCACCATTGTGGGGAGGAGATGGACTTGGCTGGGACATGTGTTAAGGATGCCGAATGACAGTTGGTCGAGGAGAACGGTGTTCTTCCTCCCATCAGGGTCCCGAAGACGAGGAAGACCCTCTCACACTGTGTTCCACTCCTTCGAAGCAGAGCTGAGGGACATGGACATGGTGTGGGAGGAGGTCGCATAAACATTGCGCAAGATAGAGCGTAATGGAGAGCTCTTGTTGCCTCCCTATGCCCCTGAGTGGGGTGTAAAAGGGAGAATTGATTGATTGATTGATGGAAGGGATTTACTGACAATAACGCCATCTGTGAAAAAAATCATAATTACACATTTTTAATTTACTTTACAATATTCGTTAATGGATAGAATTATTGGCGTTAAAATAAAACGTTTATTTATTAAAAATATCCAACGATAAACTACAATTTCAACAATTCTCTGTTAAATCACAAAATTTCAAAAATGTGAATTAAAATAAATCGTTTCTTAAAGATTCTTTTTTTCAAAATTCTTACGAAAACGTATTTTAAAATTAGTTTTCGAACGAGTGTCTTTTGTTTTTTTTTTGTTAAATTCAGAAATATTTCGAGAACTTTGCGTAGGATAAAAACAAAAATATTAGAAATATATTCATGAAAGGATTTGTTACGTAGTTCCTTAAAATAAGGGTTAGATAAAAATGTAAAAGGTGAAATGGGGACAAACAATTTAAATTGAAAAGGTTGAGAAAGTGTTGAAACGTTTTCGAAAATAAAGTCCCTGAAAGTTGTCTATTTTAACAATGGCGGGCGTGAAGAGGGTCATCACATGCCCACCTACGTACGTTTGGAAAATTTGTATCTACATAATATATATTATACTTACTAATAATAAATTTCTTTTTATGAAATCAAATCTATGAAAGGAGCTAATCAAGATACAAAATAATATTTTATTTATTGACAAAAAAATCATGTACTTAGTTCTGAAAGGTTTTTTGGATTATGAACCTACCTTACCTTACTTCTTTATGAAAGAAAATACCGAAGCTTATTATCTAACAGGATATTTCTGAATGTACCTTTCTACATATGTATTGACATTGAAAAATATTTATCTTTTATGAATTTTGATGATTCAGTTTTTTTTAATGTACCTACGTACTAAAAAGATGATCTATTGTTAACTGATTTTTTTTTATGAAATGAAAACTCTGTCATAATTAGCTACTCCATCGTAAAATGGTCACAAGAATCTAGAAATAATTAGAACGTTGGGCACCAACAAACCCAGTAGGCAATAAAGATGAGACATTTACAAAAATGGATATATTCACATTGTGGCACCAAATACATTTAGCAGGCGCAGTGTTTGAGCGGATTAGCGGACTGTATATGCGGGATGCGGTTTTAATGGAATCAAAAAACTCATCAAAGGTTTGCACATATGGTGAGAATTAATAAATAAATTCCTACCTTTGGTGATTGAACTCTGGTGCACGGATGGACCCCCCTGATGTCTTCGATGACTCCACTGATTTATTACAACACAAACAATGCAATATTTATCATGTTGCATACAAAAGTAAGCGGGTTTAGATGGTTAAGAAAAATTAATTTTATGCGGGTTGATTAAATTAGCGAAGCGATAAAAATGCGACAATAAGCGAAGTAGACGCGCACTGCGTGTGTTCCGGAATAATCGTAATTAATTACTGATGATAGCGTTGCGTTTATTGCAGGTGTCAAGGTTAAGGAGAGAGAGATGGCAATAATTTTGGACTATAGGAAATATGGATGGGTGACAGAGATAGACTCTATTTATTAAATCCCACTTCAACGCAATCCCATAAATCAGTCTTTCAATTCAATTATTGCTAATGTCCATACCGGCTCAAACACGCAGTCTTTATATTTGGCTTGTTCTCAATAATTTCCAACTTTCATCCCTCATTAGGTAATATTAACCATCAACTTGTATACTTGGGATTTGTTGACATGTTGAGAATTCTCATGATTAGGAGTTTCGGAGACATAAACTTTACCGCCTAATGGCGAACTTTGTTAACGTAAAGTGAAAACACTAAGCCAGCCTTCAAATCATAACAGTGGAAGACTCTCGTAAGCCCGTAGTGGTTGGTTCCATTTAAAAATCGAACATGAGTAATGAATTATTGTCAGTAATGAGTCATTAGTTGGTACATATTCGTTAGCTACTCCAAGCTTGTGACGTGAAAGAGGATGATGGTCGTCACTTGGGATCGTGCCTACGACATCCGAACGAAACGGTTCGGATACCGGCATCGTAACCGCTAAGTTTGTTAGTTTTATATTCTCAAAATTTAGATATTGAGCGTCTCGTCTAATTTCATAAATAAAACCTAGGTACTGTATTCCGTTTCTTCGAAGTAGAGATGATGATGGATTTGTACATATTGTAGGAGGAATTGATTAAGGTAAGCTGCGCAAGATCGAACGTAGTGGAATGTCTTTATTGCCTCCTAGGCCAAAAAAAGAGAGTATTGATTGATTAAAATCAAGTCCTCTCTCTGTGGCTTTCAGTGTTGATCTCTAGAGTCGAAATTGGTTGAAAACGCTACAGGATTCCTAGCTTATTTTAGACTAGGTATCGGGTCATTAATTTTGTTTTATTTTTTTTTTTGTAATGGCCGATTGGTACAATGTATTTTTTTAAGTTGAAATTAAAGAAACAATATTTTGAATAAAAAGGATTGGCGAATTGATGTGAGGGATTTATTCATATCTTGTTATTCAAAATATTGTTAAGTCATTATTTGAAAGTTTGGAAACGCGATGGTAAAGAGTTTGAAAAACAGTTGCTTATTTGTTTATAGTTGGGTATTTTTACGCACTGTATGTATGCTGTTCAGTTCAATATCCGATCTCGTTCAGAAAACATCTCTCCATAGTTTATCGCAATTTTGTTTCCTTGTTAATCAATTTATAATTTCCGTCACGTTTTATAGTTTCTGTAGTCATTGGGAAGTGTTTGACGATTGATTTATGGTGTGTCACATATTTAGAGTTTTTACTGTTTAGAGTCCCGCGTTTTTTTTTTAATTAAACCTTCCGTTTAATTATGGTTTATTATGTATTGAAGATTTTCCGATCCGGGGTGGCGTGGCATGAGGTTGGAGAGGAAAAAAGTGATACACCATACCTCATATGTGTGAATGTGACGTGTTTATTTTATTTTGGTGCATTGTGCTAAATATTTGAAGGTATATGCTGAATTGCGGGTGAGTTAACATATTATTTTGGTTTGAGTGTATTCTGTTCCGTCGCTGGCAGCTACCCAGGGCGATTATCGGGCACAGAGATATTATTAGGTATCGACGTAGTATTTTGTACGTTGCTTGGTTGCCCCGCCAAGCATGCTTATGAGCAAGTTGATCGAAGTGGTTTTAGATGAGAGATGTATGGCCGACGCGCTACGACATATTTATGAATGTTTGTGATCTCTGTGTGCCAATGGATTTATTGTACGAGTATGGCAGCCTGTACCTACCTGTATTGTTTTCACACATCACCTGTCAAACACACGTCGCGAATTGCTATATGTCATTCGCGGGTTACCCAATTTTCCGATACCAGTGATGTGACCTATCTTTAATGTTTATTTTTGAATCCGGTTAGGAATTTCATATTTAGAACCTTCTAGTAAGCTTAGTGTAGAATTTTCATTTGTAAAATTAGGTACGTCGGCGTGTTCCCCGAGAGAGTAATTTTGTTATGAATATCCGGTCACGATAGTATGATATTCTGAGCTTGTTATTGCCCGCGCATAAGATAGATTAATATGTATTTTGATCGCGCCGTTGTAAATATATTGAAGTTACAATAATATATAGTAGGTATGTTAGGAGCGCTGTGGACGGAAGATATACCTCACATGACTCTCCGGGAGAATGGGTTGACTGAATTGGACGCTCTTCAGCTCAGCTCAGGAAGTTCCCTTCGAAAAAGCAGTGCACAAGCCCAAGATGGTGAGCCACTCGGAAACCTATTGAGGAAAACTTGCGGTCTGATGAACAGCCCGCGGTAATTGACTAGAAGGTTAATTAGTTCGCCGGTAAAGTGATTGAACGGTTATTTTGATAGAGAGATCGATAATCAGTAAATATATGTATGCGAGATAGTCAGTACAATTGTTAATAGGCAGGATCGCGTTGTTTGACTGTAGCTAGTCGTGGCATAATTTTCGCGTAGTAAAATCCTGTCCTATTTTGAGTCTCTGACAAAAGTACGTTTATGTATTTAGAGTCAAAAGTTAGATAGTTAAAAGAAAGCTTTCAGCCCCTGTAGTCTGTACACCATCAGGAACCTTTTTCAGTTGTATATATACACTATATCTGATACCTGTTCGAGGCGTGAGGTGGCATCGAATTGGGCCAGTCTCGGACCTTCGGAGTTTTTTTTTTTTTGCCTGAATTTTGGCGAGAAGGTTCGTTTGACATGGAAGGCCCTCTTTCGGTGGCTAATTCCTCCCATAGGCTTCGATCATGCTTATCAATTTATAGTAACTTATTTTTTTTATCATGTTTTAAACTGTTTGTTTTATATTGATTGTGGTTTTATAGAGTCATTTCATTATTGAAAAAATAACAACTAATGACTCTAAAAATTCAATACTAATGTTCGATTTTTAAATGGAACAAACCACTACGGGCTTACGACCGTCTTCTACTGTTATTTCGAAGGCTGGCTTAGTGTGATCACTTTACGTTAACAACGTTCGCCATTAGGTGGTAATTTTTATCTCCGAAACTCCTAATCATGAGAATTCTCAACATGTTCAACATGTCGAAAAATCTCATGTATGCAACAAGTAGAAAATTAATAATAAAATGAAAAATAGAGATAAAAGTTGGAAATTATTGAGAACAAGAGAGCAACCAAATTTAAAGAATGCAACTGCTATCATGTATTTGGCGCCAGGATATGACTATATCCATTTTTGTTAATGTCTCATATTTATTGCCTATTGGCTTTGTTGGTGCACAACGTTCTAATTATGTTTAGATTCTTGTAACCTTTTCAGGACTAGATCTTAAAGAAAAAATAACAACTAATGACTCTAAAAATTCAATACTAATGTTCGATTTTTAAATGGAACAAACCACTACGGGCTTACGACCGTCTTCTACTGTAATTTCGAAGGCTGGCTTAGTGTGATCACTTTACGTTAACAACGTTCGCCCGTAACAGTGTTCATTTCATTATTATTTGATGTGTTTTTAATGTTAATTGTTTCAATTGCTTGTGACACATTCAATCTTGTACATATTTTGTTATTCTCAGCATTATTGTCAAGATTAAATTTTTATACCTGATATGTTTTGTAAAAGCAACATTGTTGCGTGGAATCGATAAATAATCGTAATTAAACAGGAATATAGAGAGCGCATTGGATATTTATTGTTACCTCCCTATGTCCCTAAGTGGGGTCACAAGAGAGTAAAGATAACCTAAGGCCTAGTTGTGAACGGATGGAATCATATTATATTATAGTCTTTCCAGCGTTGGCTCTCTTTAAATGGTTTACTATTATACTGGATAAACATTTTCTTTAAGAATCAGATAGCAATCTACAAGTGCACGAAATGTGTCTGTCTCATAAAATAGAATCCACTTCTTCTTCTATTACCCTTTGCTACGTCAGTACCAAATGCGTCCACCAAGTCAAAGGAACGTAATAAATTATTGTGAAAGTTACTCCGTTCGCCAGGTAGATACGTACATGTCTCATGTGCGTACTTCTAGCAAACATAAAACACACGAGAGAGAATTTTGGCTTTCTCGTTCAGTTATACGCTAGCCATAAATTGTTTTCATAATAAAAAAAATGTTTGTACTATAATGTAATGCACAAACATGAAATAAATTATTATGTGTAGCGAGCGCCCCATAACATTCGCTATATATTTTGTTTTATTTTATTTTTATAACCGTTTGAATTTATGGAGATTATTATTCAATTTATTATTTAACGCAGTTTTTAGCAAAAAAATTTGCTGAATTTCATTTTGCGAAATATTTGTTTAATTTCAGTTAATATTTGTATAATTTTATACAATACTAGCTTTCCCGACAGACGTTGTCCTGTGTTACTAACTATGAATATTGAATTCGAATTTGTATGATGATGAATTAATTATCATTCGACCAATGTGATTCCGAACGATGCGTCTGTTTTAAACCATGTTCCATTCCATCCGCATTCTGTCAATCGCACCAATTGTCAATTTCTGTCAAAATTGCAAAATTGGAATAAAAATTATAAGGTAAAAAGTACCTACTAATAAGGTTGTCTACGTAGAGTTTTCTTTAATTTGCTAATTTTCCATGCATTTTTCTTATTTTTTTTCTTCTAAAAGGACATGATAAAAGCCTACACGGCAAAAAAAGAGTTAGCGAAATCGTTCCAGCCGTTTAGGCGTGATGCGATGACATCGGGAAATAGCTCTCCATTTTTATATATAAGATTAATATTACTTTTTTGCACTATCATCTCCTTTCTTTCCCCTCAATCCATCCTACTAATTATCCAGCGCTTATCTTTCCATAATATAGTTATATGCCTAATCTTCTTCTGTAAGGACGTCCCAATGTCAATGTTCAAAGTCAATATTAAAATGAAAAAGTCTTATATAGTTCTATCACAAAATTTCACCAAGCACCTTCTGCCCAAAACATCGAAGAATGTTCAAAGTGATATTTACAATTAAAAGTTTCTCTCGTTCAATTGGATGCACCTCACTAATGCAGCGTTAATTTTGTCACAACCCTGGGCGAGTAAGAAACTTATAGACGATGGGTATAGGTACCATAGTGTTATTTGTTTAATGTGGAGTTGAAACATTTCGGAGTCAAAAAGTGGACAGGAGAAGAAAATGTGGTCTAATGTCTCTTCATCTGCTCTACATTTACATTAGGAAGAATCAATGACTTGAATTTTGTTAAGGTGAGAATTTACAATACAGTGCCCTTATTCTCGTAGCGGTCTTAATACGCTCTTATCTTGATTGACAATCATAAAATGGCGGATTGGTATTCACACAACTAGATATCTAGTAGATATCTTAAAAATTCGTTATGTTTGAAATATCAGTATGAAAATGATCCAGTTCAAGATAGTATTAACATTAGATTCCGATAATTTTGTGAATACGACTGCTTGTGATCGTATCTTAATCTTATCGTTAAGTGATTTTTAAAAGCGATTGATTACGAGAATAGCCCTACAGATCTTATTCTAAAAATTGTTGAAACGGTGAATTTGGAAAAAGGTTTCTTATTGTACCAAGGAATTTTTGGAATGTTTGGCTGTATGTACTTGTAGTGAAGTCCCTTACTGGACTCCTACTACGATTTCAAGGGGTTCAGAAGCAAAGTTGTCTCATTCCATCTAGGCAAACAAAGACAAAATTAATATTTTAAGTTACAAAAAGATTTCATTAAGAATTGGCAACAAATTTTACCCCATCTTCAAGAGTTAAAATCATAAACTTGAAAAATGACAATGAAGTAAATCTAAATTGCTGTTATTTTAATAAAATATCTGAAAATAGAATGGATTGAGGTGGTTTTGCTAGTAAGTAGTGGATTGAGGTTAGTTTTAATCTCAATCACAAATATAACACAGTAACACTCGCACACAACGCACTACAAGTAACGACAATCCGCCATCTTGAATTTCGAAAATGAAGCTTGTGGTTGGTTCAAACGGGTTGAGGCGTATTTGCGTTTCACTATTAGGTGGAATCAGGTGCTTTTGGTTCTAATTTTAAATTTTAATGTCAAAATATAATGAGAATGAGGTGGATTTGAAGTTTACCAAAAATATCAACAATAAGCCATACACATTCTCTACATTTTTACACACATAGTTCATTTTTGACCAAAAGTGGAATGAGACATAATTGCTTCCAACCCCCTCCTTATTCCATTTAATATTATTATGTATTGGTAATAAATGTTGTTTAAAAAATCTTCTAGCATGAAGATGAAGAGAATGAAATTGCAAAGTCCGCGGTACAGTGTCTGTGATAAAAATGGTAACTTTTATTTATTGTCGGGGGCGGATAGGTTAGTTCGTGAGCAATTATTAGCCTGTGATAGATTTACGGTATCTCCTAGAGGCAGGACTTCCTCCTCCAACTATCATGGCAGCACTGAGATCATTTATCAAACGGCCTTTCTTTCCGGACCAATCTTCTTAATCGGGATAGTTTTGATCAATTCTTTTCACCTTTTAAATTTTTACCTTTACTTACACTTATGTAAATATATTCATAAAAGTAAGTACCTGGACTTTTATGAATAACATTTTATGGTGTTATAAGAACAAAGGCGTTTGTGACTTGTTAAGTGGCAAATGCTATCAAGACGGTTGTCTCCACAGCCAATTTATATCTGGTACAATATTCTTCAAACACATTCTTTGTAACTTTGTAATACATAGTCATTTTACCAAATTATAAAGAAAACAAACTTTTCAGTACTTATTACTATAATAATGACGGTTGTTCTGAAATGAAAAACAGACGATTGAGTTGCGTAGTATCCAATTTTTATTGAGACTTTTGACATTTCGCTATTCTGAAAATGTTTTATCCACTACATTAGATGCGTAACTACTGGCAACCGATTAAGTTCTAAGCAAGAGCTTCTTACGTTGAGTTGGAACGTGAATTTGAGAATACCAGTCATTATATTATATTATTTCCGAAATATATTTTCGGCCGACTATCTACAGCGGAGAGTTTTTTGGACTCGCTTGATCAACTAAGTTTACCTACATAAAAAATGTTGTTAATAGGTCGGTACCGTTCCATGTGCCATACAGAGAGTTATTAAATCTAATATGCTCCCTTGCTACCCCCAATTGAGGGTTATTTTTACAAAAATATGGATATCACATAGTTAGGTGACTACATATCATTGTGTTTTCTCGTATAATTAATACCTACTACATTCTAAAAACGGCATCTCGTCCTTAAATTTGGCTCTGAGTAGAAGGGCCGTGTTCACACTTTTAACGATTTGTGTATGAGATAATGTTGAATTTAAACAATTATAACAATTTTTAAGGCACACTATAGAAAGAAATAGGAAATCGTTCGTCGACGTTGGAAAAATATGGCTACGCCTCATTATATTTGCTATGAAAGGGCACTTACCTATAAAACTAATTAAGACTATTTGTAATGATTTTTTATGCAGTCACCAAGGCGTCCCTTCCTCTCGAAAACCCAAAATAAAATTTGAAAATTTTGTCCGAATCTCACATATTGCGCAGTACCTACATTAAAGCCACGGCTAGACTATGGGCCATGCTGGCCAAATAGAGGCTCTGGCCCATCATGGGCAAATAGTGTGGCCGCTCCACCAATGGCCAATATCGCCCAATATTGGCCGTTACTTGTTTACTTGTCGATCGAGTTCGCAAGTATTCACCAATATTGGAACAATGTTGACAGCTGTCATGTCTTCCATGTTGTTATTTTCATAGTGTTTTGTACATTTTTTTTATAATACTGATAAAATAATGGAAGTTGACAATGATAATATCATATTATGGCATTAATTGCATCATCCTATACAGTGATACATGCGGCATCTGCTTTTCTGTTATTAAAAATAATGAAAAACGCAAACGGCAAAGACGGTGGTTGATGCTTTCTAAACCACTCGAGTATGTATGTAATGTACCCATGATTCTTGTTTTTTTATCAATATCTTTTATTTTCATTTATATTATAGTCCAAATCAACCTGTAAGAGCTAGGTAAATATATACCTATTGCAAAACAATAAACATCAATAAAAATTGAAGGTTAGGTTTAATAAAAATATGAATGTTTTTATTGTGTATATTTGTGAATTGGAAATTATATTAAAATATCCTTTTTGCCCAGGGAGATACTCTGTTGAAGTCCCCACTCAGATAGGAGTGAATAATTGGAAATTAGAATGTAAAATGATGAATAAAAGCAAGAATTAGTCAATAAATCAGTGATATAAACATTGTGTAGCAGTCTAGCCTCGTGCCAGCTGTCAGAGTTGGGCAAATAGTGTAGCCAGGTGTACAAGTATATTTGCCAAATGTTGCTACTTGCCAATGCTTGGCCAGAGCCACTATTTGGCCATCCCGGACCAGCATGGGCCATAGTGTAGCCGTAGCTTTAAAGGTGCCTAAATACCTATTTTGTTTTTTTTTTGTGTACCTAGGTTTTTTTCTGGAACGTGAATTAAGACGAAAATGTAATAACAGTTGAACAAAATAACCTTTTTCATAATAGCGACTAAGTTTCTGGTAGAAAAGACGGTATAAAAATTGACAAGCGATTATGATTTACAGCGTCGATAGATTAGTTGGTGTATGCGGAGTACGTGGTAGATTATTTTCACATAAATATTCCAATACGATCACGACCTAAGGTTTGTTTCTTCACAACTTTCTCTCAAGATAATAATAATAATAGTTTGTATCGAAAAGTTTGCTTAAAGAAGTGCTGAGATATTTCTTGTTTTTTGTTTGAGGGCGAATCAATATTAAGGGGATTTTATTTTGTTGATAACTGGTGTCAATTAAAAATAAAACCTTTATTCTTCCACCCTTCGAGAGGGCAAAATAACGTTTGAAAACTTACTCGGTAGGTTTGTGAATTCTCCAACGTTTCGCCCTGCTTTGTAAGAAGTTGTAAATTGTATCTCAAATCCCATCTATATGTGAAGGAAAAACTTTGTGAGCATTTTTACGAAAATTGTGCGGACGGTTAAGAATGAAATTTCGCACACTTATAGTTTATATTACCTAGAGAAGGAGTGACAAATGCTTATATATTTTTTTTTAATTATGCATAAAAATACGTTAAAACCCATTAAAGCCGAGTGTGACGTTAAAGTCACAGCTGTAATAGGTATTCTAACAGTCTCCCCTCACTCCGACTGTTTATTTATGAGTAACCAAAATCACGTTTTTTAATGCCAAAACAATGCATATTAGTATGCATATGTAATCATCCGGGATAGTGGCGTGTTTTTATAGATATGGTGTCTCAAAAAATGTTACCAAACGAGTGTCGTCCATCCAATGATTTATGTTTTATATTTTTTCAATCAACTGTTTTATCAATACTTTTATTTCTGAAATTTACTCACCATACCATAGAGTAATTACAAAAAGAAACAATTTTCAGTGAATACGAATACTTTTTTAGTTATTCGTCTTAAAAGTCGCTGTGACGTATACGTCACACTCGGCTTTAACGGTATCATTATATTCTATATAGCTAGACTTCCATACAAATATTTGTGTCATATTTTTGATATGATATGTCTTCAAATTCAAATTTATATTCGATTTAAATAAGAAGTATAGTTAATGTTTGGATTTTTTTGTGATTTTTAACAATAATATAAGACTAAAATATAGAATGTACACTCAAAGAAGCGTTTCATGTTAGAGCAAACAATACAAAAAGTGATATTCAAGGTGAAGTTACCGTTATATTCTTGGTTCTTCTGGATTTTTCAATATTTTGACTGATGAGAATTGCCTTGTTGTAGACAAATGCGGTAAATTATTAATTAAGTAACATTATCAGAGCGCAAATTTGATCTATTGTGGATCACAAACACGTGAAGAAGATATGAATTGCAAATAATTTTGCCTAATTTCAAATACATATTTTTATAAGATTTCAAATTATTCATTCTAATTCGTCTAATACATGGATAAACCTATCGCAAAGCTGGAGAAAAAGATGCTGGTTGATAGGGGCTATATAGGAAGGTTGTAAGATATTTTTTTTTATTATTACGTTGTAATTTTTGTCAAATATTTGTCGTCAAATTGAGAATAGATTACTATTGTTTGTATTTAATAATAATAGAAAAAACTTTCTACATGTCAACATTTCAAATTTGACGTTTCCATGTTTTTGAGGGAAATTTTTGAAATAGCGCTCGATCGGTCATTGATAATGGAACCTTAATGTTCACTTATAATTTTAATAAGTTATGGTCAAATTTCATGATAAGCTGTGCGTGTGGTTCGTGAGAACGCCTGGACAGATTTTGCTTTGGTATCGAAATTTCTAATATTCGTATATAAGATCAGTGTATTTTAAACGGTGAGAAAATATAGAATAACTGCAAGGAAAATGTAATAAATAACATGTCTATCAGATGTGTTACAAAAGATAATATTTTTTTTCGTTATGAGTCACTAGATATAAAGTTTGCTTAGCATGTAGATGAAAGAACATTTACCGAATTATCTTAGTCAGTAGTCCAACTTGAAATTTGGCCCTAAAAACGTAGAAGTTCCCCATTTTTTCCAATTTGGAACAAAAAACTGTTAAATTCTATTTTTTTGTGATTTTTCTCTTTGACAGTTCTACATAGAAGGAATTCGGACGCATTGAGCCAGTAATTCTTTAAAAAAAGCTGAGCCACTAATTCATTAAAAAAATCTGATTTACCTATGTTTGTTGAACGTTATGTTCATTCAAAAGAATAAATATACCTATGTGCCAGTTTTACATTGTGCAATATGAGGAAAACTCCAGCACTTTACAAGTGGAAAGATACGGACGGTTTAAAATACTAGATCGTTTTATCTTTGTTTTTCAACAACAAAAGATAAAAAATAGTTTGTTGAAAGCTTTGAAGTGATTCCATTTTCTGCAGACAGTTCCATTAAATTCCACTAGAGTGGTCATTAGATGATCATTGTTTTTTTCTTCTTATTTTTATTTTTCAACAAAGACCGCAATAATTCCATCTAGTATAATAATGGGAAACATTAACTGCTTTATTTAAAAACTACGATCAGTGGAAAAAATAGCTCAGCGATAGAAAATATTACGATCAAGCTGTCATCGAGATAGTTTAACGCATATCGCTAGATTGTGAGCTGATCTCTGTAGATTTTGACCCGCCATATTAGATTTAACGTCAACTGACAGTTGTTTCAAGTATACAAGAACGCTTTTTGTAATAAATACACTGTATTCAACTGTATTTAAGTTCGTCCGTCCAAATATTTGCTCCTCCCATATTTTGGTCCATTGTACTTTGGTTTATCATTTTGACAATAGGAAGTTTAAACAAATAAAGCAAATTTGCATTCTCGTAATCATTCGAGGGCTTACAAACATGATGCACCAACTAAAATTGTAAAAATTTAATGACGTTTTGAAGAAAATATTCAAATAATACTTTTTAATTAGTTACAAATATTTAATTTGAAGTAATCAAACGTGAATAAGTTAATTTTGGCTGAAACTTAAAGGTTTCGTAAGATTTGATAAGGACTTAACTATATTATTTCGATATAAAATAAATAATTAAAAAAATAAAGTTCCTATTCTGTATCAATAACTCCAAATCTGACATAGCGCATCTTGGTTGTAAACACTCGCGTTCCCCGGCTACTATTTTGTTTGTTAACAAAATTTTGATCAAATATTTTTTTATATAAATGAAAGTGGGGTTAGTGCGAACACTTATAACTCGAGATTGGCTCAACAGATTCTTCTGATGTTTGATTAATTGGATTCTTCTCCACTCCGGATAACAGAATAACTAATAAAAAGTAAAAAAAATGGTTAAGAAGTGATGTAAAATATAACATTTAAGTTTGTATGGAAAGATTACCTGGGACGCGCCGACGACATCGCGGGTAGTTCTCTCTCATTCTCGCATACGCTCTTACAGTAGCCCATCCCACTTACTCCTCCGATTCGAACATTTTCATAAAAAGATAACAATATTATCGCAGTGTTGCCAACTTGGCGACTTTGTCGCCAGATCTAGCGACTTTTGGACATGGAAAACGACTTCTCATTTTCATTTAGCGACGAAATATTCTAGCGACTTTTAGGTCCATGGTGCTTTTCCGTTTCGGTTGTAGTATTTTGATAGAAGCCAAAGTGAGCGATATAAAAAAACGCGGAAACGAAAAAACATAAACTAAAAATGAATATAATATGCTTTTATAAGTGATCCAATGCCACAACCTTCTTCTTCTGCTTCCAATGTACACCAGACTTCTAGGAAAATGGATTTATAATGTCATATTAATTTTAATGACTTTCTAATTTTTAAGTAGTAGGTAGGTAATTATATCTTTTTATTTTTTTGTTTTTAACAGGAGCACTATTTCTTAATATAATACAAAAATATCGCCTAAATATTTTTTTGCTCCCCGACCAATTTTGGCGACGTCTGGCGACATATGGATGTTTCAGAAATATTTTAATGTTATTATTTTATAAGCTTAACTCAATCGAATTAATTTTGTATTTCTTTACGGGGGCGCAGTGCACATTGTGCATATATTAACGGGCCACTTCGGCTGGACCGATTTTCATGGTTTTTGATTTGTTGTATTCGTCTCCGTCCCGAATAGGCTACTAGCTATTAAAAATGAAAAATTGATAAGGAATAAAAATATTAAGAAAATAAAATACCCATACATTTTGTATGGAACGGTTATTCCTTTCTGTGATAAATTTCTTGACAGCGCAATTTTATTTACGTAGGTAAGCAACCATTAAGTTTCGAAAACAACCATAGGTACCTTTATCAAGATAGGTACTCAATATTCGAAAATTGCGTATTAAAACAATATGATATGATCAAGAAAATATTTTTTTAAAAACTTTATCACTTCAGTATGGCAATAATTTGCCTAATTTCACTGATTAAATTTTAGGTGAGGAAACTAACAAGAGGTTAGCTCGAGTATACACGAATACCTATAGTTTGATAATTCTTAAAAAAGCGGACAATTATTTGCTACGATGATCGTCAATTGACGTATCGCATGAAAGAACGTTATATGCATACTAAAAGTATCGAGAAAAGAGCCCACAAAGATTTTTAGAGTTTCCTTTGCGGTCCATTTAAAATTCCACGAAATCTTATATATAAAAATGGAGAGCTATTTCGCGTGCTCATCGGATGGCGCCTTAACGGCTGGACCGATTCCGCTAATTCTTTTTTTGTCGTGTAGGCTTTTATCAGGAGAGTGTCCTTTTAGAAGAAAAAAAAATAAGAAAAATACATGGAAAATTAGATAATTTAATAAAACTATAAAAATGGAGAGCTATTTCCCGATGTCAACGCATCGCGCCTAAACGGCTATACCGATTTCACTAATTCTTTTTTTGTCGTGTAGGCTTTTATCGAAAATTATTGAAAACACAGAAAGTAGTTAACTTTTTTAGTACTTTTAGCAAAATAATTTGGTCTACTTTTGAATTTTAATTAATTAACATTTGAAAGAACTGTCAGTGGATTGATTGTTGTTGCGATTGATAGAAGGTGAATGTAAAATATATCGTATGAAAAAGATTGATTGGATAGGCCATATGATATTCATTGCAGTTAATTTTTATAAGAGATTTTAATACAAGGAATATCTACATTATTGTAATGAAGCGTAAGGAGTTTCGAAAATTTTCTTTATTAACAGAGATTTTTAAAACCGTCAGCAAACAAAATCGTATACATAACATTGCTATTAAGGAGTTATACTTAATTGAAGTTCATTATTTTATAAGGAGTTTAGGTAAGTTTTAACACAATGAATACATGATTAGGTATAATGAAGAACAAGTAGAATATTTTTTTGTTTGTTTACAGAGATTTATAAAACCACCATTAAACTGAATTGTTTACATGATTGACAACGAATACTGATTATAAACTTAATTGAAAAAAAAAAACAAACTAAAACATGTTCAAAAGAAGGAAATTGGCTAGGAGAAGGGTTGGCGGTGCACTAAGACCTCTAAGAAGGTCTCTCTTTAAACCACAGTTGATGCACAATGCAATCCTGATACCATCCCTGATTTATGGGAGTGAAACTTGGACATGGACGAACAATTTGGAAGTTGGAATAAATGCTGTGGAAATGAGATCACTGCGTAGGATATGGGGAAAGAGACTAATTGATAAGATGAAGAATGATAATATTAGAAAGGAATGTGGAGTGGATGTTAGTGTAGTGACTAAAATGAAAGTGAATAAAGAAAGGAGGTTCGGGCATGTAAAAAAATGAACGAAGAGAGAATGACGAAAGGGATATATGAATCTGAAAGAATGGGTGCACGCAGACGAGGCCGACCTCGAATGACATAGACCGACCATATCGTTGCCGTCTTACAGGAGGGCCAAGTCAGAAGCAAAATAAATTTATGAGCATGTACCTATGCGGAATGTTATGCGTTTGGAGGAAGCGAATGAGTTTGGATTGGAAAGAATGGAAGTCCATACTCTCTGCCTACCTCCTTCGGGAATCAGCGTGATGGGTAAAAAACCATTGACACCTCAATGCGTATTTTGAATCGGTACGGAGATATTCCTTATCGTAATTTGATCAATCAATCAATATTATTTTAACTGAGCAAAATAACTATTAAAATATCGAATATAATGACAAACCTAAATTATTTTTTTACATATTAACATCAAATCAATCAAAATTAAAACTCCCTTTGAACTCCATTCAGGAGCAAGATGAAGCAATAAGAACTCTCCATTGCACTCGATCATGCGCAATGATGACTTCCTCCCACACCATATTAACATAGGTTAAAAATTTTGATGAAAAAATAAACTCAGACCCAATGAATGCAGCGTGGTATGCAGGTTTTGCTAATGCCAGAAAATAGTCATTCGTATTAAATAACTAAAAAAACGAATTTGAGCTCTGTTGCATAAAACCATAAATTTTTTACCCATATTATTTATTTCGATACAAAGTTCGACGGGTCAGCTAGTTTTTTTATAAATTAACTAAAAACTGATCACTAAGTTATACGTAATCTTAGGATTCACGATTTTTTTTCATAAATAAGAGGGTAAGAAATTTTATCTTGAAAATGAAATCAAATAATATAGAACAATGAAATATTTCAATGGAATGAAGTAGTTTTTTTTTCAAACTGATTTTTTTGGATTTGCCGCTCAATAATCTTATATATAAAAATGATTAGGTGTGTATGTATGTGGCTTAAACAAGACCGATTTAGCTTATTTTGTGTTATGCGATGATTTAAGCGATGAAAAAATATGTAATACTTACGAGAATAATAGTGCTCCTAATTTGTCACAAAAAAAGAATGGATATCTTTTTGGTCGTGAGTGACTGGAAAAGAAAGGAATGGAAAGAAAATAAAATAAAATAAAGATATACTTGTCTTGTTACATAGTTAACCAGGTATTGGTATATATTATTGTAAAGTAATTGAATAAATGAATGCTGCATCACACCACTTTTTACATACGATGAAATGTATAAGAAATCTTTCGAACAGCCCTAATAGTCACTTTCACCAACAACGGTTCCTAACTTTTAGGTAGCACTTAGCGTTCTCCACACCTTACAAAACGCTACGTTATAAGTGTTAGCACTAACCCGGCTTTCTTTTATATTATAGACTAGCAATCCCGACAGACTTTGTCCTGCAGTCCTTACTGTGAGTATTGATTTCAAATTTGCAATTTGTACAAAAAAAAAAAAATATATATATATATATATATATATATATATATATATATATATTTGAATTTGAATTTGGTTGTCAGGTAAACAATAATTTTGTTATTATAGAATTTTTCATACATGGCGTCGCAGGAAATATGTTCCATACTTACTTTAATATCATATATTATATTATCTCTTATACATTTTTCAAGTTTTTATTAGTTATTCTGTTATCCGGAGCGGAGAAGTATCCAATAAATCAAACGTCGGTAGAATCTGTTCAGCCGATATCCAATTCTAAGTGTTCGCACTAACCCGACTTTCTTTTATATTCTAGATTATGAAAGTTTTCATAATTAATTTAAATAAATAAATAGGTAAATAACACTCTTTTATACATAGGTGTCAGTAAAGCCGACGGAACTTAATGTTTGAAGCCTTCACTACCGGTGTCAGTAAAGCCGACGGAACTTAATGTTTGAAGCCTTCACTACCAGTCAACCGGACCCGTCCAATCTGAGACAGGATTCCAACCCCGAGTAGAAATTTCAAGTGCAAAAACACATTGAAAATTTTTGACCCGTCCGGTAATTGAACTCCTTTGCCACTAGGCTACCGAGGTCGGTAAATTATTTAATTAATGTGGCAGTTAAAATATTGATTTGTTGTTTAACAGGCAGATGATTTACACATCCTTGTCTTCATGTAGAAATTTTAATTTTATGAAATACTTTTTACCTTACTCCATATTTTTACAATTTAAAACGTTCGAAATATAAAAATGTCCGGTTGGGATTTTGTTATAATGACTGCACATCTGCTATAAGAGCCGCAAAAATACCATTGATTTTCTATTAACGGATTATCAGTTATCAGATTTTAACACCAGATACAAAAAAACTTACACAGCAACAGTCATCGCTTAGGTGAGAGTAGAGGAACTAAATACGATTTTAATTACTTCCGCAATTCAGAACGAATCGCGAATTTCGAAAAAAAGCGGTTCGTTAAAAGTTCATCGAAAACTGGCTCAGTGGGAAATGGAAATTGAAAATGATTGTCGGAAAATACTATAGATATTTCAAGCGAATCCGACTACATCAGAATCTTTATACATAAGAAAAATAGCTTGACGAATTCATCATTTTTACTATACATAATAACTATCCTCTATTTTTTTAGTAAGTCACTACAAAATCCACTACACAAAATATTGTTAAATGTTGCATAAACAATTTTATAAGTCAGAGTATAACCAGCTTATAGGAGAGGGTGTTAAATTTTGATATCTTACATTAAGTTTATCTGATTGAATAGAAACCGTGGTTGCATACGAAATATTATGAGTTAGTACAAAGATATACGACCCCGGTCCACGACATAGTTTATCACTCTTATTTTTATGCTATTTTTAAGACAGCCATACTAAAAAATACATAAAACGAAGGGCAATTTATTTTGATATCTTGGTAGGTACATACTTTTTACTGCAATGTGAAAGGCAATTTTATGGGTCTATAGTTGAATGCGTTTTGAGGTTTATATAATCAAAACTAGCGAAAGATCTCTCTGAGGGCACACAGTGAAAGAGATTTAAATAAAAATTTGTTGAACTTTTATTGAATCACGACTGAAAACTTGAAACCTTAAAAGTTTCATCAATGAACAAAATATTTTGATTTTTTTTATTCATTCATCCAATCATTTTCACTTTCATGTTTTTAAAGTGGTCATCGCAACACGCCTAAACGGCTGGACCGATTTCACTAATTCTTTTTTTGTAGTGTTGGCTTTTATCAGGAGAAGGTTCTTATGAAAGAAAAAATTAAGAAAGTTGCTTGAAAAATTAGAAAATCAAAGAAAACTCTACGTAGGCAACCTTATTAGTACTTTGTCCATATAATTTGTATTCCAATTTTGAAATTTTGACAGAAACTGTCAATTGTTAGATATTTGGTGCGATTGACAGAATGGGGATGGAATATAAACGGTTTAAAACAGACGCATCGGTCGGAATTACATTGGTCAAATGATAATTTATTCATCACCATACAAATTCGAATTCAATATTAATAGTTAGGAATACAGGACAACGTCTGTCGGGGAAGCTAGTAGGCAATAAAAATGAGACATATTATACAAAAATGGATTAAGTCATAATATGGTTAACTTGCAATACCTTTTAACCCACATTGACTAAACTTTACAGGAGAACATAAAAACTGTTTCAAATTTCACATTTCTGTATACTTAACTCATTTTTGGAATTTTGTGGGTTATGAGGTATCGCAAGTTAACCATCGATATCCTAGCGCCAACTCTATGACAGCAGTAGCTGTATAAAAAGTTGGTTGCTTTAGTTGTTCTCAAAAAACTCCAACAGATGGCTCTGTATCTCATTAACATCAGCTACTTGTTATATACACGTATTATGAAGGAATTAGCTTCGGGGCAGTTGGTCCAGTGGTTACCATCTCGGCTCGGTACGACGAGGGACGCAGGTTCGAATCCTTTCTGAGGCATGAGATTTTTCCACATGTTAAACATGTTGAAATTTCTCATAATATTCGGGAATCTGAACATTACCACCTAATGGCGAACGTACTAAGCCAGCCTTCGAAATATCAGAAGAAGATGGTCGTAATCCCGTAGTGGTTTGTTCATACCATTTAAAAAACAGTATTAGTCAGTCATCAGTAGTTGTTGATATATTACTCATCCATGTGGCTTCTGGATGGACCATGTAAAAGATTGGTAGCTTGAAATCCAGGCAGCATCAATTGAAAGAGAGAAAATCAAAAAAATCTATCCAACTTTTTTCTGTAGGTCTATCCATCCTGTTTTTTTTTTTAAATGCATGGATACTGAAATTGCACTCGTCTAAAAACATTTTCTTCATTTCTTCACATCATTTTTTCTTTTACGTACGTACTCTTTATATGCCCTAAACAACAAATAATTTATTGCCCACAAGTAACTTTTATAAATACTTCTGTTATCATCTTTCTAGGTTATAATCTAAGCTAAAAATATTTTTGTACGAAAATAAACTAGACGTAAAGTTTACTGATTGTCAAACTTTCCGAAGTTATTGCACGGTGGTGTCAATGGAGTTCAAGCATTTCACACCACAGCACAATGGTGTAAATCTCGCGTTCTCTCTAGCGCATTCCAACAAACTTTGCACTTTATAACAACAGATTAACATGACATACAATTGGGCAAACTACGAAGAAAACCTATTTGGATTGCGTTCAAAACAGTTGCAATAAATCGGAGTTATGTCATAACCAACAAACAATAATTGTATCTTTATATTCTTTCTGGCGAGATATTTTTACTGTGCAATTTGGAGTAAAATGTTGCTTGAGTTTATTTGTTTTAAATTCTTTGTATCTCTTTTATATCTGCAAGATTACAAATTAGAACGTTCCAACTTCATAAACTTACAACTTTGCTCACTAACAGCCAGTTTCATAAAAAAAATAAAGGAGATTTTAAGTTTCCTTTAAAAACTAACGGTTTCATAACAACAAAATAACACTTTATGTTAAAGTCCTGTTATTGGGACTTAAACGCGACTTTAGTGCAGTTCAATCTTTTGCTACCGGAGATCATAGAATATTTCGTGGCGCTCTCTCTGTCACAAATGATAACCAAATTGTGGACAAAAATGACTAAAATAGGGTGGAAAACGTGGTAAAACGGGAAGAATATTATTGGTTACAGATTTCGGTTACTAATTCATAAACCATAATAATAAATTAATACAAAAAACGGCACTTTGATGCCCTGTTGTATGTAAATGAATCTGACAGATCAACAGAAATTCCGCGAAATTATTCGAAAACAACCTATGTTTTCCATAGACTTTCATGGTAACAATATCAACTGCTACCAACTTTCAAATATTTTTTTGGCATTTCAAACTTTAGCTAAAGTACGCGGGAATTATTTTCATGAAACCCGTCAACTTAAAAGAAACTTTAAATTTTAAAAGTTCCATTAGCTTAAGCGTTCTTTAGTGTTTTTTATGCGCTTTTTTAACCGGCCGTTACTGAGTTCAGTAGTTTTAAAGTTTTAGAGTCCATTCCGGCATTTTTTAGGAAAAATTTTGCCCTCTTAGGCTCTCATAAAGGCGTAACTCTTTATGAAACTTGACTATCTTCCACTGCAGTCCCAGTACTTTTTTTAAATATCGTGGGACTAGCTTCTTATTGACCTCTAGTCCAGCACCCTCTTCATCCATCTACAATCAGAGAATCAGACGTACGCGTCACATGATGCCGGTCCACTGTCTTACATTGAGCAGGCAGGACATACGTCTTGTCTCTTGCAAAGACGTCGACATCTCTCTTTTTATCTTCAGTATTAGATGAGGAAGACGAGATTACTCTCCATCATACATGGCCCAGATATGATATATTACGGTTACATGAAAATTATTCGAAAAAAAATTGTTCAAAGTCAATTATTTGAATGACAATCGTTCAACTCATGATTGTTCGAAAACCATTTTTACGAAGACATATTTCATTAAGGGTTGCACCCTCCCATACCCCTGGATGTTTCAGGAACCTAAGTTCTCGTTTCATCCAGACTTAGTGAGCCAAAAAAAAAAAGAAAAAAGTTGACAAAAAGTGCAAGGTTTCAGAATAAAGTCGGAAGGACTTCATCTGATACGACAAGAAGAAAAAAAAATAGATCCTTGCAAAAAATTATTTATTTGAGTGTAAATTAAAGAAAATCTTCAGATTGAGTTGACAATAATTATTATAATTCAATTAAATTGCGGAAATTTTGAGTTTAATTTGAATTAAAACAACCGTTAATGATTCCTCCCAACAACTACACCACAACCAAATCCCACCAAACAAACAACTAGCTACAACACATACTTAAACCAAAGATAAACCCGTTACCAGATTAAACCCACACCGCATAAAAAAAAAGAAATGCAAAAATATGTACTCGTAATAAAAGATCAAAACCCTATTTACAACTTTAAAGATTTACGCACGAGAGTGTAAGAATAGGTGAAGTTACAGAGGTAATGAATTTTCAAACAGGCAACTTAACAAGACTGGTGTCTCGTTGACAGGCTGTATCAGGTTTTCCCATTGCAAACCCCTAAAGTTTGTGGGATTCAGAAAAATCTCCCCAAACCAAATCGGTCTGGGCGTGTCATGGGTGAAGACACATTTGTCCGAAATTACAATTGTTCGAATCTTTCAATCTATTTTCCCATCACCGTATTTACGGACTTATGCAGTTGGTTCCTAGGGAGCGGTCGTCTTCAGCGGCCGGCAGCTTACGACGGCGGTCTTTACGGTGACATTTGGAAAATTCCGTACCCTTAGGTACTCTCCGTTTTTTTTAATATCAAACGTCAATTATTTGTGTATTGTGTCGGAACGTGAAAATCAACGATCTTGATTTTGCTTTAGATATTTGTTTGGAGGATGACCACTGACCAGGCATCAGAAGAGGATGAATATCGTATGGGAGAAGACAATTTACGTCAATCTCGTAGCACAGAAGGTGCTTTATTAATATGTAACAATTCAGTGCTATCAATGAAAGCGTTCACCAATCATCTGACACTGACAAAACGGTGACCGATTTTGAAAATAACAACAATGTTTTTTGTAACTACGGTAACAAAATAAACATCGTTCTACTGACGCCGTTCTCTGAAACGTCGCATTCTTAGGAAAACAACCCATTATAGATGAATACTATGATATTGATTATGTACCCTACGTACTTACATATATGTCAATATTACTATAACAAATCGTTGTTAAATAATATTCTGTTTGTTAATTTTTATATGATAAATAATTCGTTTTAATGTTTTTATAAGCCGAAATATTCTCCGAAAAGTATTTTTATCGTAATTTAAAAAAAAATCGAGCTTCCAAGAAACATTTTTTTTTAAATATATTTTCATACCGATCGCCATCTTAATATTTTATTATGTCTGGGTTTTTTGTAAAAATCATAAAATGGATAATAATGTCAGTCTCCGTATTATAAAATCACTTCGATGAAATAATATAAAACTGGAATTTTTGAAAAAAAAAAAAAAGTTGTGAACATGAAATGGGGTCAAATCCCTGCGGGCATCATAACAAAATTGGGTGGTAACCCTTCGTCTCGTTGGGGTTATTTTATTTCCAAACAGACCTTTAAACTTTTTATTATATTGTATACTAGCTAGTTACCCGTGGCTTCGCTCACGTGTTACTGTATTTGCTTTCTCTTCCTAAACAATGCAGAATTAATTATATTCGCATCAAAATTAATAATAATAAGAAACATCATCAACATTTCTTTTTTTAAATATATATTCTAAAATTTCCATTAAATTACTATATTTTTATTTATATTTGTCGTTATTAATCTGTATTTAAAAAATATGTGCTTCTTATACAAATAGAATCAGCCCGCGAACTTAAAAATTTCGCTAACTTGACTGACATTGTTCTATGAGAATCCCAAAAAATAACTCGAATAACTTTTATTCCATCAAATGACGTTATTTGAAATCAATTTTTATATTGCTGGATATGAATAAAAAAATATTCAGGTCTCAAAAAGCAATGAAATTAGTGATCTTTAAAACACTTATTTCTATCTGCTTTGGGCATTTTTCAAGCTACAGACGTTTTTTTTAACATTTCAATTTATATCTTTCACGTTGATTTGTAGTTGTTTGTCTGGTCGTAGGTTCGAAATTTAGTTCATAAATATCTTATCCTGAGCAAACACGACATAAAAAGAATAAACGATATCGGTCCAGCCGTTCAGGTCGAAATAAATAACGTTAAACGTGAAAACTGTTAACGTTCCGAACGTTAACGTTTACCAAATTGAAAATGGTTTCCAAACAAAAAAAAATGCGTTTCGTCTTCAATATAATAGCAGCGTCGTAATACTTCCAAAGATTTTGTGGTAACGTTTAACGTTAATTTTGAATAACTGACAGAATTATTTTTTTGACTCGGAATTTGGAACAGCATTGTTTAACGCACGTTGAACAACAGTTTTTACGTTATCTCTATGGAAATAACAACAAATTGTTAACGTTGGAGCTGTCGTTAATATTTCGACTTGGCCTCCAGGCGTGATGCGATGACCACGTAAAGTAGGTCTCCATTTTTATAATAACGTAATATTCTCCCTTTTAAGCCCCCCCGCTCACCGCAAGCCAGCCCGGAGGAAACTAAACCGCAGCAAACCCGATCCGCACAAAGCCAAACCCTAGCCCGATTGCCAAAAAGCCAGCCGCACACAAATCAAGCCCGTGGCGGTTCCCCCCAAACCACCCCATAATACGGGAGGCCTTGGACCCACTCAGGAGAATAGGTTAGGCATAAAGAACTCTCCATTGCGCTCGAAGTCGTCCGAGGCTCATTGTGCCTTTTCTAACCGGTTGAGTTTTAAGGAAGTGAGGTGGTCAACCTCAGTATTCTAATGGTATAAGTAATTGGCGTTCGACTATAAACGAATTTTCGACAATGTAGATTAGGAAGAAAATTAACTGTCCACTGTTTATATTTTTTATTAGATGAAACGGATATCGGCAACTATCCGATATCCGGTCTGTCCGGCGGCGTAAATAATATCCTGCCGGATACCGAATAGTAAAAAGAGACATGTTTGGATAACTCATTGATTTGTTTATTAAAGTATCACTTAAGAAATACACCTTATAATCACAAAATAAATTCTACAACTTAGAAAATTTATTATCAAGCATAAGGTAAATTATGGAGAGTAATTCTATATAATATTTCGTTATATAGACTATTAGACTATATAGAGGAAAACAGCAGCTTTGCTGGTCTTCGTAAGTAAGGGAAGTTTAATAAAACAACGTTTCGTCATATATCATCCTGGCTGAAGATGCAGATAGTTTCCGCGATTTTTGGAACAATAACGTTCCGGCAACGGAGTCAGTCCAATTTGTTTATACCGCCTACGTAAGCATAATTCATGCGTTGTACCCATGGTAATTTACGCACTGGCCGGGCTCTAGTAAGGACTTCTTTAGCATTCTACGAATTTTATAAATTTTTGAAAATAAAAACACCGATATTTTAAGGGGAGCGCTTTTCTTCCTCCCGCAAGGGTTCCGAAGATAAAGAAGATCTTCTCATACCGAGAGGGTCTTCCTCGTGTTCTGCTCCTTCGAAGCAGAGCTGAGGGATCTGGAAATGGTGTGTGAGGAGGTCATAATATCCGGCTAACTGCTATCCCTTTCGTCTCTATTTTTTATACGTTCCAGTGGACAGTTAATTTTTTCGCACTATACAGTGACGAAATGATAATATGGTCATTGACTTGCCAGTGTTTTCAAAACAATTATTTACGATCTATCCTAAAATGATGTGAGGATTTTGTAGATAATTTTAAAATTTAATATTTTGCACTTTTACTACATTTGATATAAAATAATTTACCTATTGACTTCATAATACTATTTACCTTTTTTCAACATAATATTATATCAACTTGCTATTCATGGTTTACGCAATAAATTCAAAGCAAGATTACTCACATAGTTTTTTTTTTGCTAGTGTTTTTATGAAATGGCTTCAAATATTTTGACAGATCAAGACATAAAGAATTGCAATACAATCCAGATTCTTTTCGTGAACTTACCGTAAATTATTTTAGTAGAGATAATAAATTACTAAAATAGGTAGGTACCTACATAATGATTTTAATGTCGATCGTAAAAAAAAATAATTCAGAATCGCTGTACAGGATGCATGGTACGAAAAATATATTGAAGTAGGTAGGTACGTAAAGTGTTTGTCTGAATTCACGGAAAGTGTATTATTTATCTCTTATATAAAAATGGAACGCTAATTTGCGCGGTCATCGTATGGGTAAGAACACGTTGAAAGCCGATTACGATCCGCGCCGACCAGCTCAAAGATTGTTGTCTATGGTTTCCATGCATTTAAATGGGCATCTCGGGAAGCGGGTTCCTGCTTTTTCTGTGGGTTTCCCCATTCAAATGCATAGTAACATTCTTTGCGCCGGTTGGCGCTAGTCAGAATCGGCATTCTACGTGTTTCTTACCCTATGAGAACAGCTGAACTTATATCGCCCATTTTTTTGTCGTGTTTGCTTTTGTCTGAAGGGTCTTATGAAAGAAAAAAGTTGCACGGAATAAAAATAAAACTTCCATATTATTATTAGATTTTTTCTAATTTTGAAATTAAATCAGGCGTTTGACAGGAATCAGTTGTTTGATGAATGATACGATTCACGGAATGCTTATAGTAAATAATATAATGATATGTTTTATAACAGATGCAGCGGTTACAGTAGTTAAAAAGGTAATAATGAATTGTATCATTATACTAATTCAAATTCAATAATATAAGGACCACGTCGTCGTCTGTGTTAAATAACTTTAAACTGAAATCAACTTAAAGTTATACATAAAATCTCGAACATCTTATTTATATTCCAAGGCGGGACGAAGTTTGACGGGTCGGCTAGTTCAAAACTATATTATTATTATTATAGATTACGCAATAGTTTCGTCACGTGTATTGGAGAAAGTAGGTTGGGTTGGGTATACCTACCTACGTATAATATATTCATACACGCTGCACCGGACCAGCTCGCGGTGTATGTATGTTTATTGTATGAAACGATGTCGTCAATAAATTAAATTTTTACAAAAATTGTTAAGAAAAGTTTGAGATGTACTGCTATGATGTATGTATTTTTTATAGAAAAATAAATTATCTAGTTGTAGCGTTTCGGCGTTTTTCGATATTTTTATAAAATTCTGAAATATAGGCACTGAAACTCGTAAATTTGTCATAAAAAAAATATTTTTCTTTATAAAAAAAGTTTGAGAAATCCTGGAACTTCTTCATTAAATTATATTTTAGATATTGTATTTTTCTATATACATACACAATTTTAGGGTTCTAGATTTCATGGTTTTCGAGATATATGGAAAAATTAAATAAAAATTCAAAGGTTGATAACCCCTGACTGAAAAAAAAATTCAAAATTCTGAGTATACAAATTTTGTATGCTTAAAGTATTCAATAGTTTCTGAAATTTTAGGATATGTGCATCAAGCGAATCAAAAGTTATTAAGAGGGGACGGATACACACACATACACGTTGGAAAAGTGCCCCTCACCCCCTACCCTCTAATTAATGATATCTTTTGAAAACGAAATAGTATAATTTGACTCTTTCTGAAGAAATCATTTTTTTGAAATTTCGATAAAACCAGTTTTAAACTTTTTAGGAGGCACTTAAAAATCATCCCTTTTTATATGTGCCCTTTTTCGTCCCTTTTAGTTAAATTTTGGAAAAATTGCCAAATACGCTAACACTCATTTCTATAGAAGAATTCATATGCCAAATCTCAAGTTCGTACCATGTCTAGTTTCCGAGATATTCGCATACTTTGAAAAACATTCAACCCTTATTTTCACCCCCTTAGGGGTGGAATTTCCAAAAATCCTTTCTTAGTGGAAGGTTTTGTATTGAGCCCTACCTGATTTCCAAATTTCACTTCTCTACGATTAGCCGTTTGGGCTGTGCGTTGATGAGTCAGTCAGTCAGTCAATCAGTCAGTCAGTCAGTCAGGCACTTTCCTTTATTATTATAGATTTAAGGAAAGCGACCGCCAGCCTAAAAGCAACGCTCAATATTGCCCGATGTGGAATATTTTGCAAGCTATCAAGCACATCACTGCAGTCATTCTTGTTTATATTCTAAAAATTAGTAACCATATTATTGCAAAAAAGATCAATACATTTCAAAGTATGCGTTTATACCAAACGAGCATAAATCCAGAGCTAGAAATAGAGCATATTATTATATATCCTCTTTTATCGTTGATATCGACAACAACAACAACGAGCAAGAACTTATAAGTGGGCGTTGACAGATGACGTATCGCCTGGAATAACGTTGAATATTATACATTAGGTTGATTTTCGGTTTTTTTATATCATTCGATAGAGTAGACTTTTCTCTATCTACTGGCATTTTCAAAAACTCAAATATCTACTTCTAACACAGCAAAAAATAGATTTTAATCAATCAACTCTTCAAAAATTTCTTAAAAATACATTCAATTTGTTAGATATACATTCTATTGTTTACCCGGGCTGATTGTTTCTCAGCGCATCTGCTAATGTTAAACGTTGTAATGTGTCGGGGCGGTTTATTTAAGTTTTATTATATTTCTTGTAAGGATTTCAAATTTATTGCAGTGGACATATTATTAGTGTATATTTCGTGTTTTTATATAATATACGACCAGTGTGTATTATTATTTACACTTTATAGGTGCGGCATATTATTATTTTGTTATCTAATGCACCCTCATGTTTGTTTTGTAAATGTCTTTTGTTACAAAAATAAACAACGGTCATTGTCTTTTTAGACACAAATTTGTAGATGTAAATGCTAAAAAATCTCAAAAAAATTAAACACATGGTATTGCATGCAGTCCCACGCACAGGCAATTTTTAACATACCAGTGCACATGAGCTTTCAGTCTCTTATTTGGTATTTAGCTTCAACTCTCATAATGAGTGTGTACAAGTACAAGTACCTAGGTACCTTCTGTATTTATCTTTGGGTATATAATATTGTAGCTAAGAGTAAGTATACAGTATCGATAATACTGTGCGGACGTTGGATAAAAAGCGATATTCTCGAACTCAGAAGTCTTTTTGTTTGCTGTGCGTGCCGAGAAAACAAAGTATCCAGAATAACAGAACTTTCTTACAAGTTATTCGATCTAATCCAGCTTTGGTTTCCCATTCTCAGTTTTTTTTTTTAATCACAAGTTACGTTGAAATGTTTTCTGATTGCAAATTATTTACCTATTCCTCCAATTATATTTTGAAGAATATGTAACAACTAATGACTCTACCAATTATTCATTACTGATTTTTAAATGGAACAAACCACTACGGGCTTACGACCGTCTTCTACTGTTATTTCGAAGGCTGGCTTAGTGTGATCACTTTACGTTAACAACGGTCGCCATTAGTTGGAAATGTTTAAGTCTCCGAAACTCTTAATCATGAGAATTCTCAACATGTTCAACATGTTGAAAAATCTCATGTATGAAACAAGTAGATATTAAATATTTAATGAAATATAAAGATAAAAGTTGGAAATTATTGAGAACAAGAAAGCAACCAAATTTAAAGACTGCGACTGCTGTCATGTATTTGGCGCCAGGATATGACTATATCCATTTTTGTTAATTTCTCATATTTATTGCCTATTGGCTTTGTTGGTGCACAGCGTTCCAATTATGTCTAGATTCTTGTGACCATTTTTCAGGACTAGATCTTAAAGATTTATGTAATTTACATTTTCCTATTTTAGTTTTTTTTTTTAAACTTCCAATCGTTTTGTCTGAAGATGCTCTAAACTAACACAGATCCGGATTAAAAAATAGATCATATTTTTCTATCGTTGATATTGGACACCAAGGAAACAAGTACGAGAAAAATGTTATCGAGCAAAAGCTTATTATCTAGTTATAAATTATACCTAGAGACAATACACGTTACACGTTTCTTACATCCTTTTATCACTATTCAATAATAATATAACCTAGACAAAAGGATTAGTACCTACTTGTTTCTCAATGAATATCCTTAAGCCCGCCATTCACGATCACTCCAAATAGACAATACCGTCCAATGGTTGTCATCCATTTGAATGGCTACCGAAACATAAGTACCATTCACGATCACTCCAAATAGGCAATACCGTCCAATGGTTGTCATCCATTTGAATGGCTAGGTAACGAAACATTAGTACCTACCATTCACGATCACTCGATGACATCCATTATGATAGATGAGAATCTTGAGTTTTTTTTAATCGTTGTTTTAACAAAATTTCACTGTATTAATACACAGATTTTGCTATGATTTATAATTAAAACAGCAATTCGTGTACCCTAGTGGAAGGATGACAAAATGAGACAAATTAGGACCAAGTTTTTAACATTGACGATCGAGTGAGGTGACAATTTGGACCACGTCCTCTCGAGTTTCTCATAATGAGTTTGTTTGGAGTGATCGTGAATGCCGGTCCATAGGAATCTGTGCACATATGTGAGGATGATAATCGAATGTTGAATCAAAGGAAACTGATAGACAATAATGATATAGGTATTGGCATAGTTTGTACAAAACAATATCACCAGGTGTTGTGGAACATAATGAAGATTATTAACATGTTCGCTCGAAACACTCAATATTGTTGTAATCCGCACTGAAGTGACCCAGAATTATTGGCACGTGTACACGAACAATGAATTATTATTGGCAGAAGATTTCATTAGTTTGTAACTAGGTAGGTACATGGGGGTTATTCTGAACATCCGACCCGATCGAGTTGCATCGGATTCGATACAATAGCGTGACGGACAAAAATAATGATTTTGAAATACTAATTTAAAATATTCCACTATATTTGTTACATAAAAAACACGCCTATTTTAATAAACAAAACTCATAATTTGTTATTTCTATCAATAATTATTTTTTCTTATACTTAATAATTTTTTTTTACCTCAAATTGAAATGTAAGCAATCTTTTACATGATATCTATATTCTTAGATAGAATTTTTCTAAACAATTTTCATTAAAATTCTTCCAATTTTTTTACCAAATATTTAATTTTTGTGCCATTTTTTACACTTAAATTAATATAAGATCATTAAACACTAGTAAAGACTTGGTTGGATCGCAAGCGACAGCGAAATGGGCGTTGAGTAGACACCCGATAGTGTTGCGACGAATGCAACCGGTTATCCGATGTTTCATTCGAATGTGACTTGTAAATAGTAAGAGCCTGTACAAGAAGTTGGATCCTACGCGACACTATCGGGACGCATACAACTCGATAGGGTTGGATGTTCAGAATAACCCCCTATGTTATTAACCCGTTTTTTACCAAATTTTATTTTTCATTTTTTCTGCCATATTCTGCTAGGTTTTAGGAAGAAAATAAAAAGTTAACCAGAAATTTTTCGAATACAAAAAGAAAAACCAGCATTTTATTGAAAATTTTCATGATCCCCATATGGGGCCGACGGCTAATGGCGTGTTATAATTTACTCCATACAATTATTATTGCAATATTTCTTGTGTTCATATTCAAACAAAATTTAACAATTATTTGTTAAATAAATGCAATTTACATACTAGGTATGTCATCTTTTACACATTCAACATGTAACACTTCATCATATTTTATAAAATAATATCTGAGATTTTTTTAACGAATCACACATTTTCATTGGTTTTGTACTTTCTAAATACTTACGCATTTCCCCGTTTGATATTTTCTCAGAGCATCAGAAACAATATGCTTTTCTGCACTGGTGCTATAAAGAAGACACCAAACTGCATAAAATCGGTATTTACAATTTTACAGACAGATATTCCTTTTCTGACCGGTGGGTACATTTGAAAGTGGCAGAGAATGGTATCCTATCTGCAAAACAATACCTACCTAAAATCTTTTTCAGGACTTCTTGAAGATAATAAATAATTGATACTGTTTATTTTTTTGAACATCGTTCGATGGAGTGGCATATGTACCTACACACGGCCGTAGCAAAAGCTATCGCATGGAAGAATGGGGTCTGTCACCCCCCCCCCCCCCCCCTCAACATAACAATAATTGTTCCAAATGATTTTGCCATACTCACTTGAAAAATCATTTGCTCCAAATTATTTGCGTATTTTGATTGCATCGGATACTTAGAGGGGAGGGGGGGGGGTGGACCCCAGATCCCCCTCTCCTTATGTACGCTCATTTAGGTACCTATGTTTTTCAAAAGCCCTTGCGCCATTGGGAAAATATTTTCCATTATTGTTTCGTCAAAACTTTTTCAATGGACAAACCATCCACATCACCAGGCGGCAACAAAACCAAGTGCACACCTTCTCGTAACTCTTCAATATCATAAAAATATATCCATATAGTTCTCAAGATTCTTCAATAAAAGTGCAATGCTGCCCAAAATAGCAATAAAATCAAAACGAAAATTTTGTTAGGTACCATTACCCATACTGATTTTAGTACACGCTATTTACCGTGAGCCCCATTTGGGGATCGTTCTATTTTTTGTACATAAAAAGTCTCACATATTATTGTAAATTAAAAATATGAATATTCTACTTAAAATACATGTTTCTATCACTTTTAAACGAAAAAAGTAAAAATTTAATTTATTTAACCTTTCAAAATCAGATGTGAATTGGTTCAATGATTTATCGAAAAAAATATCCATAAAATTAAGCTTCGATGATTATTTTTTTACTAAAAATACTAACAAAAAGTTATAAAATGTATTCATATGTAAAGAAGCACTCTTTCTCGATGATATCTACCTTTAAAATATATTAAAAACTCCTAGATGGTGTTGCTGACAGGATTTAAAAAAACGATCCCCAAATGGGGCCCACGGTAAAAAACGGGTTAAGATATATTGAAGATTTTCTACGCCATTGTTTTTAGTTTGAGCAATGTAGCTTAGAATTTCTTTTCATTCTCATAATAATAGTCTACTGCATGCTGTCCAGAAGGCAGGCTTGGTTTGATCAACTCCACCAGTATATAAAAATTCGAATCTCCAACATCATTGGTATCTTCAGCATGTTCTTGTTCTAAACTCATACTGATTTATTTAAAAACTACGATCAGTGGAAAAAATAGCTCAGCGATAGAAAATATTACAATCAAGCTGTCACCGAGATAGTTTAACGCATATCGCTTGATTATGAGGCTGATCTCTGTAGATATTGACCCGCCATATTGGATTTACCGTCAACTGACAGTTGTTTCGAGTATACAAGAACGCTTTTTGTAATAAATACACCGCATTTAAGTTTTCCCCCCCTTCAAATATGTGCCCCCTATATATTTGGGTTCATTGCATTTTGGTTTATCATTTTTTATAATAGGAAATTTAAACAAATAAAGCAAATATACATTTTCTTTATCATTCGAGGGCTTACAACCATGATACACCAACTAAATTTATAGGAAATATAATGACGTTTTGAAGAAAATATTCAAAGAATACTTTTTATGTAGGTACAAATATTAAAATTGAAGAGATCAAACATGAATTGGTTCATTTCGTATTATTTAATAAGGACTTAACCATATTTTGATATAAAATAAATTATTAAAAAATAAGGTACCTATTCTGCATCAATAACTCGAAATCATTCAAATCTGACATAGCGCATATTGGTTGTAAACACTCGCGTTGCCCGCCTGCTATTTTGTTTGTTTACAAAATTTTGTGTGAAAGAAGTCATCTTCAAACGGACAAACGTGGATTAAATATTTTTTTTTATAAATTACGTAAAAAATGATCAGTGAGTTATAAGCAATCTTCCGATTAATGATTTTTTTTTATAAATAAGACGGCTATTGTCTATGATTGATTTGCACGTGAAAATAAAAAGTGTTCTTATAGCTGATTCTATATACCTATTGCATTTTAAATGCTAAGGCAAAACACACGGTCACCCAGAAGAAGTTAATGCTAAATCCTGAAATACCCATTCCTGTAATTTTATGTTATTTATATGTAACTAGCTGACTGGATAAACCACCTCAAAATGAACAAATTGTACCTACCTAAAACCTGAATTCATTTGGGATTTTTTTATAAAATTATTACATACTTTCTCAAAATTTATTAAGTCGGAAAAATGTGCAGTGTTCAGATTATAATTGAAAACAAAAATGTATATTATGTACCTTGTTTAATAAAAAAGCAAATAATGAAAAATCTTTTCGTAATCAATCCGTTTTCGATGTATAGGAAAAAGAGTTTTTGCGTGATTGTAATTATTTTACGTTTATTGTATACTAACTTTATGTTATTGATTACGCTATTGCTATAAAAAAAATAAAAAAGGTCCAGCATTTGCTTTCATTCATTAATTCTTTAAGAATATGTAACAAATAATGACTCCAACAATTCATTACTAATGTTCGATTTCTAAAATGGCCTACGACCGATTGCTGAAATTGAATACTAATTCGATTTTCTCTTTGTTTCAGGTAATATTGGTACTAAAGAGTCTAGGAATGTATGAAATATCAAGAACCACAATTGCTGTACAAATAGCCGCTCACGTTTTGGCATATACCAGCAGTTGCGTCAACCCCTTGCTCTATGCCTTCTTGAGCGACCATTTCAGAAGAGCCTTCCACAGGGCTGCGTGCTGCGGACCTCCGCCATTACCACCCCAAGGATCTAGACCGGCCGTATCCAAGATAACCAGGACTTCGGCCAATGCCAACGGAACTTGCACCGATGTTGTATAAAATTCATGGAAAAAAAACGCATTTAAATTTGAAAAAAGTTTTTTACTAAAAAAAAGAATCTATGACTATTACTCAAATAATTTTACTCATGTGTAAGGTTAATAATATTTCGGGTGAAAGTCAGAAAAAAAAAGTTTAATAATAGTTCATAGAAACGTTTGGCACACGAGTCAAATTATTACGAGAAATAACGATGTTTTTGTAAATAAATAGGTTGAGATTGGTGTGGAAATAATGAAAAATTGGTAAGTAAAAGTAAGAATTTATTATAAATTAAGTATAATATAAAAAATATATCAATGTTATAATTAGAAAATTCATATTTATATTATAATATGTTATAGAAAATTTAATTAAGTATCTACCTACTGTTCTTTTTTAGGATTTTTTTTTTTGATCAGAAAAATACTATGTATATAATAAGTGTAGGGGAAGGTCCCCTACCTTGGTCCTATTTTTATGTTTTTAGTGATATTCCAATTTTTACTTACTTAAACAAGATTTTATTAGTAAATATAGTTATTTACACATTTTATTCATCACGTAAGACTGGAATTGAGATTTTGTCATTGATGCTTCTATTGAAAAAAGCGAACCAAAAAAAAAGTGGCATTAGGACCGAGGTACAACACCAGTAGTGTACCTTGGTCCTATGGGTGCCGTACCTTGGTCCACATGTATGGTTTATATATAAAACAAAATATTTTTATTTATTATTTAAGTTTTATTACAAATGTGAGTGGTTTTAAGTAAATCAAAATACTGTATATAAACATAAACAAAATATAAACCAAAGTTAAACATAAAATGAAAAAGTTATTCGACATTATAGCGGGTCAATTCGATTTCAAAGAATAAATTTTGACGTTGTCGAGACGATCCTTCGACTAAAATTGGTTGTGGAAGCTTGAAAATTATATCACTCTTATCTAACTCATATATAGTCTCGTCCTCTCGAATAAACTTACGGGTTTCTGGGACTTTTTTAAGATACTTTACTTCCAAACGGTCATCTTTAACGGAAATAACATGAGCAACATAAAATTTCGATGTCTTCTTGGAAGAAAGTTTCACCAACACGAAAGATCCTTTTTCAATATTATCTTCCAAGTCTTCCACTTCCAGTTCAACTGACTCACAGTCGTATTCAGACTCTTCACATATTAATACATCTTCATTTTCTTCGTTTGAATCAGTGTCAGAGATATAAGTCAATTTTCTTTTTGTTTGTTTTTTTGTTGAAGTCTTGGTAGTTTTCTTTGGTTTGATCCTCTTCAACAGCCTTGCTTCTTTCTCTTTTGTAATTCGGTTCTTTTCTGGTGTGTCTGTTAAAATGCAAGATTTTCCCTTGGGTCTTCCTTGACGGTTTGGTTTACGGGGTTGAGCCTTTGGGTATGGTCTGATGACTTCAGGACTAACAATATGGCATGGTGATTGGGGAATTGTTGGACAAGATGAAGAAGATATGATTTCATGGCACTCTACACTCTCAGAATTTGTTACTCCAGCCTGAGGTTCTGTATCATTTAAGATTGGCATAGGTCGATCCGTAACATGGGATTGTAAAAACTCATTATCACAAAATATGTTTTCATTTAGTGGTTCTATACCGCACACCCGAAACCCATTGGCAATATTTGTAGGAGTAAATGCCAGTGGAAAAGCTTTGCCTATAAGTTCAGGTACATCATAAATTGTTGCTGGTTTTCCTACATTTCCTGGCCTAGTCATCCATTCATTCATTGCTGTATTGTAATAAGTTTTAAAAGGTCCAAATACTCCTCTATCCAAAGGCTGCATTTTGTGGCTGGTATGTGGATGAAATGTAACTAATTGTACACCTTTTTCTTTAGCTAGTTTAATAACAGGAACCGAAATGTGGCTTTCGTGATTATCCATTAATAAAATTGTCGGATTTTCCAAACTTGCTCGGCTGTATGTTATAAAGTGTTGAAAAAACAAGAAAAACAAATCCTCGTTGGACCAACCTGATGGATTAGCTCCACCTACGGTTCCTGTTGGAGCTCCTTTGACCATGAAATTTTTATAATTTTTTCTGGGAAAAACCAACATTGGAGGCATAAATCCTCCACCAGCATTCACAGCAGCTATCATCGTGACGTTCGTCCCTCTTTCCCCGCTGGTCATACTGCCAACTTGTTTTAGGCCTTTGGTGGCCAAAATTTTTGGAGGGACATGAACAGTGGACACTCCAGTCTCGTCACAGTTCCAGATGTTAAACGGTGTTATATTTGTATTTTTTGTTAAAGCTCTTTTGTAATTGTCGAAAAAATAACCAACAGTAACTCGGTTGAAGGATGTTGATCGAGCTAAGCTCGTCGCTTCCGGCTTCCTGAGCGCAATATCTTGCTGGTATCTTGCCCGAAAACACTGCAGCCATCTTTTTCCAGCCATTTTTTGGGTTTCCCAAGATTGATCATGTTTTTTGCCGTTCTCTTTGGCAAATTGATAGGCCAATATGCGAACATCTTTTAGTGTTAGTCCATAATGAAGATGGGCAGCTTTTTGAATATAGTGAACTAACATTGATTCTTCCTTCTCATTGAAAACTTTTTTGGTATCATTATTTTGTTTGTATGAATAATTTGTCGTACCTGAATTTTTGAAGACCTTTATATGCCTTAAGAGTGTTGTTTTCGATAATTCGAATTGCTTTGCAGCACCATAAACAGTCAAAGTCTTGTTAAGGACAGCTTCAACTGCTCTTTCCAGGTCTTCCTTCAATATGGGCTTCCTTTTTACTCCAGATTTGCTACGCGGCATAGTTAAAGATTTCTAAAAAAAACAGAAAAATGTAAATAAATGTCTACAGTTGCCCTATAAAAACAAAGAGGCACTGTACCTTGGACCGGTCCGAGGTACAGCACTTATCTTATGTCCGAGGTACGGGACACTGACTTTTCTAACACTTTTGAATCATACATTTTTTGAGGTTAGATTTTCACAGTTTAAAACTCGTATTAATTCACCATATTTAATAAGTTTTAATGCAAATATTTTAAATTGAGAAAAAGTTCAACACAGTAAGAGGTAAAAAAAAAAGAAAAAAAGTCAAAATACTTACTTTTTATGCAGATTTTTTTCAAAACAAATTATCTTCAAACTGACACAACCGCGCAAAGCACTGACAAGTTAAACAATACCCCTGGTGGGTAACCTTTGAACTACAATTAAGAATTTCACCTATACTTCAATAGGTGTCGAGAAATGACCATAGGTCCAAGGTACGAGTATATCCAAGGTACGGGACCTTCCCCTACGTTTCAAATAAAAAAAACTAGTAATAAAATTTTCTAATGTGAAAATAGTTGAAAACGCACAATAGATTTAAAAAACAAATTAAGCTATAGGTATAATTGAATATCTATTTTTTTTTAATTAATTTTATATATTATATGTATTTTTTAGTTTTATTAATGAAATCTTACACATACAAGGAGTTGAAAAATGAGTTTTAATTAATATTTTTAAAACCAACGCAATGTTCAATTTTGCCATTATATGTTACGACTTTGATAAAAAAAATATTTTAATAATAATATGGCGTTGAAATTGAATGAATTTATTTAATTTGACTCGTCAGTATTGTTTTATGCGCTATATATATATATACATATTATAATTTCATTAAATTAAACAACAATATTTTTTTTTTAATTTTACAAACAGTGGTTAACTTATGTCCGTTGTCTTCAACCAATTTTAATTTTGGTGAAAAATTTATTCAAAGATAAAAAAAAAACATAATATCCCCTATTCTGCTTTTGGTTCAAACTGAGGTGAGGTGTGTTAAGTCCATAATTTTCAAAAACTAAAACATTATAAACTCTTTTTTTTTTTAATTTGTTCTTAACACACCTCACCTCTGACGTATCTACAGAATTTTGGAACATTCTTATTTTAATTTCGAACCAAAAGGAGAATACGGGGTAATGAAGATTAAATTGAATCATCGTTCATAATATTACCTATAATGTTTCTTGCTAAAATATAAATTCATTTTTGCAAGAATAAAACTCGTACCTTTCACATATTGAAGTGGTTGGTAGTATGGCAGTTCCGTCGCCGACTTTCGTGGGTTCGATCCCAGGTGCCGACCATCTTCCTCTTTCACGACACAAGCTCTTAGTAGCTTACTGTGATTGAGTCAAAGGGTGTATTTTTGTTCACTTTAAGTGAGCTATGATTCGTTCTTTTAAATAAAAAAAAAAATAAAAAAAATTGCGCTCTGGAGGGGTAAGGATAAAAGTAATTGACAATCTGAGTAGTTCAAAGTTTTGACAACCGTTAAAACATTATTAACACGTCGTGAATTACTTTATAAGTGTCGGGAGCCATCGATCTGTGACAATTTGGGAAACTTTGCTTTGATTCATAAATAATTTAACTCTCAAATTCACAAAGTCGGATTAACGGAATGATATAATATTGTCAATTTATTATACAAACTTTGAAATGCCTCTTTATATGCCTCAACGAGCATTCGCGCCTTTCATCTTGTTAAAACTTTACACTTACAAGAAGTTTCCATGGATAGATATTAATTCTAGAACCAATGATAAAAAAGGAATTTTACAGATGCACATAAAATATGAGTCATGTGTAACTAAGGGTGATAACATTTGAGTGATTTTTTTTTATTTATAACAAAATTAGGGTAATAATATATAATAGTTATTAACCTATATATATATATCAACAACAAACAAACAAAATTACGGGAATAATCTATAATGGTTATTTACCTATGTACATCAACAACTGATGACTGACTCTTCGATTTTTAAATGGTATGAACTGGATTGGATGAACAAACCACTACAATAGCTCTGGCTATGGAGGTTGCATCTGACACCTCTGTAGAGAATATGGAGGTGAGTTTACTTCCGGTACCTCCACAGAGACAACATGATTGTGAATGATATAACCAGTACCTCCAACGGTCAAATAGGACTTTAGGTCACAAGACCAAAAACAGTAATTTGGAAATTGGAAGATGGGAATCCTGTTAGGAGAAATCGTTCGGGGGCATCAAAAAGACGATTAAGGAGACTTCTTGCGGAGGCAGGAGCCGGAAGGAGGCACTAACATTCTGGAAGAGGTCTTTGGAAATGGGCACAAAAAGAGGCAACGTTTTATGAAAAAATTCAAGGTTGTCATAAAAGATCTGATTTGATTGCGGTCACGAATGAGCTATATTATTTTATGTCCCCTTGATCTTATATACAAAATATAATCCACATACATTTTTAAGCATTATACATTCGGTTTTCTATATACAAAATATACTTATCTCTTACTTTTCATACATTTATATTTACACATGAGTCATATTTTTTGTGCTTCGGTTGTTTATACATTTTTATTCAAACGTTCCCAATTACTGATTCCTCGTTAAATTTTAGAATATCATCAGCAGACTATTTTCAAGGATCTATTTTTGTCTTTGACCTTAGATCTTAAATTTATGGGGTCATTACTATATATATATATATATATAGTAATGACCACTATATAGGACATAATATATATATATATTTATGTCAGACGGCATATGTTGGCTCATCTGATTTTAACACACCAAAGTTGATCAACCTTTTACCTGGAATATATAATTACCTGGTTGATACATAAATTTGAAAGTTACACCCCCGCGTTACGATTATGTTTAGCTTCCTATATACTCTATTCTCCACTTATATATTCAATTATTTACTGTCTATTATTAAAGAACACTAGTTGATCAAGAGTTGTTAGCTCTTACAACGTTGCCAAATCGATCTCACTAACACACTCACGATAGCATAATACATCTCCTATTGTAGACGTAGAATTGGTAGGTAGGTTTCTATATCTGATCGTAATATTCACACATCGCTGTTGGTTTCATATTTTCCGTATTATTGAGGACCTATATGTACCTACCTACCTACCTACTTTATTTTTGTTGTGATTTAGACTCGTATATTTTTTTACTTGGCTAGCGTTTATGACAATATTTTTTTAAAGTATTTTAGAGTAGGTATTTAGATTTTTTCTAACGAGAAGTTTATGAGAATAGCGTTTATTATAAATTGATGAGAAGAAATAAATCATAAAGGCTTTAACTTGGAATCTATTTGGTCTACAGAGACAAATCTAGTTATCATATTGTAGCAAATTTACTCTTCTTTAAAAACGCGCTAAAATGTTTCTTTCAAAAAATAGTGCTTTACGGTTATATTCGCCAAATAATAAAAACATAGCGATTTTTTCGCGGTTTTTCGATTTTTGACAAAGGTGCATTCGGCGCTCGAGGTCAAAAACTTGGATTATTCATCAGACCAACATCATCCCGAAGACGACTAAGACCCTCCTACACCGTGTTTCTTTCCTTCGAAGCAGAGCTGAGGGATTTGGACATGACGTGGGTGGAGGTCTTGTCCAAATGCCTCCCTATGACCCCAAGTGGGGTCACAAATGGAGTATTGATTGATTGATTATAGTTCATCCAACACCAGAGTCGAGATATTTAGAAATTTGATATTACAAGTTTGCAAAAAAACATAACTACCTTATTTGACGCATTCTGTAATGTACAAAGTTACTGTACTATAATGGGTTTAATTATCAAAGCTGCTTAGTATCTTATTAAATCTTATTTATCGGACATAATACTCTAAAAGTTACACTTTTCAATTTACAATTTCATTCATGAATAAAATATATATTTTTTTTTAAATTTTGCGTGATGTTCATCCAACACCAAAGTTGAGATTTTTTTAAATTGATATTGCATTTAAAACAACGCTGTTATAGGCGTCCCTAATGTATTTTTTATTATTTTTAGCAAAGAGATAAGCCTTTAATACTATAATTCATAGTAAATAACCGCAATATAGGTACAAACGCGAATTAAATATACCTACCAGCTAATTTGTGTTTCATTGATAATAGGATGAGCTGATTCGGGACCTTGGCGGTTTGTGTCTGATGATCACTTGATCAATCAATCAATACTCCCTTTATGACCCCACTTGGGGGCATAGGGAGGCAACAAGTGCCCTCCACTGCGCTCTATCTCTAGCAGTTTCAATGACCTCCTCCCACGTCATGTCCAAATCCCTCAGCTCTGCTTCGAAGGAACGAAACACGGTGTGGGAGGTCTTCCTCGTCTTCGGGACCCTGATGGGAGGAAGAAAGTTCGTGATGCGGTGGTACCATCTAATATTCATGATTCTTCTGAGGCACATTGTCTCAAAGGCAGATACCTTTTGTGCCTGGGCTTTGGTCAGGTGCCATGACACACACCCATATAAAAGAATAGGCAACACACACGCATTAAACAGTTTACATTTCGTCTCAACACTAAACGCCGACGCCTTCCATATCTTGGTCATGTTGTTGAAGGCACCACTTGCCATATCGATAGGTACTTATCGGGAGCTCAGCCCCGAGGTCACCAGTGGTGGTAATGGTTGCTCCCAGGTATTTAAATTTATCCACCCGGGAGACCTGGCGACCATAAATGGTTATCGGTAGCTGTTTATCGGGGCAGGCTTTATTTGCCATGAGCTTCGTCTTACTGGCATTGACTCGAAGGCCAAGGCGTGCTGTTTAATTGCAGAGTCTCGAAACACTGCGCTGTAGTTCCTCCACTGTCGTATTGAACAACGCTAGGTCGTCCGCGTACTCCAGAACGCACATTTCGCCCACGGGACCATCTGTAGGATTCCTCTGTGTTATTGGTATACCTCTTGCTCCTCGCATGGACTTTCTCAAGAGGAAGTCAAGCTATCAAGCGGTGGCGCCTTGAGACATGAGACACAACTGCATCCAGACTGTCGTAAAAACAGTCCTTAGCTGCAGCATCCGTATCCTCAGTGGGGGCATAATCACTTGATAGTCAATGTTATATCTATATTTGGAAGAATTTCGCGTGTAACAATAATTATTCAGAACCCCGTATCGTAACCATTCAATGGTTAAAAGGGAGTGCGACAGGCATTATATTAGGTATATTCTCACCCGACCTCTTCAACCTCTACATACATACACTTCACGAGAAGAGCCCAGGATGGCTGGCATAGATGGGCCACAATAGAAAATAAAATACCTACAATCTACGATTTGCTGATGACACCTCCTTGGTCGCGTCAAGTGTACGAATGCTGGCAGGGCTGTTCCACCAAGAAATGATGGAATGTTGAGATTGCTCAGAGAAGGACCGAGCAAAGGACTAAGTCAATCCTCATATAGTTAAACATCTCCATGCGGCTCTCAGTATTGTGCTGGCGGCGTGTTTTCGATATTTCGGTCACATCGAAAAAAAAAGGAGTCTGTGAACTTGAAAAAATCGATAATCACCGGGTCAATGGAGAAGAAATGCGGAAGGGATTAGCGCCTTTAAGATGGAGCGATCTGATCAAGAGTACCATGGGGATTTCGCTGCGTAGGTAGACGGATGGTCAATGGAATGAGGCATGGCAGTCACGATCCTTAAAACTGAAGGGTAAGATAAGAGACAAACTTAAATATGTTATATTATAAATTCACAATATAGCTTATAATTAATTTTTTTTTTTAAGTAGATAGGGATCTATAGGTATGTGAGTAGATAATATTTTGATATACCTAAATTTACAATAAAAAATGATTTAGTCTAAAAATAAACTCATATAATCAATTTAAACAATGTCGATTCCTTTGAAAATAAAAGAATAAAATAATACGTAAGTATAAAAATCTATTTTAATAAACCACGTTATTCATTTGGACTAAAAAATTGAAAATCTTCTTTATGGTCGAGAGTGGATTGCCGCATTGGAAAGAGAAGAAGAGTATTGTAGATGTTAAAATATCAAACTGTCATCCAAAGCAAGCAAGTACCTATACAAAATGTCAGTAAAATAAGATGATAAAAAGTGATTTAAAAATCGATTTCTGTAATCTGTGCATAAAGAATTAAATAAATTAAAGGGAGATGTACCTACTCGTATGTGTAGATTTTCTCGCTTTAAGTGAAGAAGCTTGTGCTCAACGCAATTTTTATACCATCTAAGTATAATGTATGGTAATGAGACATGGACGTAGACCAAGAAGGAAGAAAGTAGTATGAATGCGGTAGAAATGAGAATGTTGCGTAGGATGTGCGCTATTAATACTGAAGATGAGATCGGAAAACGGAATGATAGATGAGGAAATAATGAGAGATAAAAAAATAGTGTAGTAACAAGAATGAATGTAAACAAAGTGTGGTGTTTGGAGAGTTTGGACATATAGAGAGGATGAATGAAAATAGAGTGACTTTTTACCTGCCTGAAAGGATAGGTGGAAGATCGACATGGGTAGAATATTATATCGATATGTGATCTTAAAGAAATGCAACGTCTAGAATAAAAGAAATAGGATACATGCATGCGGAATAGTATGATAGTGAAAAAAAGTATGTGGATAGGAAAGAGTGGAAGTCTCTTCTCTCTGCTTACCCCTATAAGGACACGGCGTAAAAGTTAATAAATTGATAACTTTACATTTGGTCCAAAGTTTACTCGTTTTCTTACTACCTGTACCTTACTTTCCTTCATGGGTTGGGCTGATCACGTAACTTGCATACTTTATAATAATCTTTGGGTTAGTTAGAGACCACAACGAAGTTGTGGTTAGCTCGTATGTTGATTATGTGATGTCTTTTTTATGTCAAATCTAATGTGTTGTTAGTTTTATTTATTATAGAATTAGTAAATATATAAAAAACTTCCATCATACTACCATGTGGGTTGGCTGGAATAGATTTTTCGGGATACGTCCGCCGTTTGACTCTGAATGTACCTATACTATATCATATGTGTAATTTATTTCAATAATGTTTTATTTAATTATTTACCTGATCGACTCTGTATATAACTCTCATTAGGGTTGGAGGTGTCATAGTGAGAGGTGGAGTGTACCTACATAGTATAAATTTAATTTGATAACAAATAATTAACACAATAGGGTATTTGACTAATTTCCAGAAACCGTTTTAAATTATTCTACGATACATTATAAGCACATTCTCTTTATATTTTCTGAAGATATGCCATATTTTGTATGAAAATCATGTTTAAAGTTTAAATATCCAAAAACGCGCGTATAACGCTGTCTTGTATAATGGCGCTGGTCACGTGGTGCATTTTACGTCACACTTCTGTATTGGTATGAGGTTGATGACTATCATTTACCATGGGGTGACGTAACCTTGACGTCACGGGGACCACAACTAATCACAAGGCGTTTTCATCGGTGACTAATTCCATAGAAATATTTGGATTTTTATTACGTGTTTTTATGGAAAATAAGCCTATTTAAGTTGTAAAATAAAAGAAATAAGCTTTCTTGGGCCATTTTCAAACAGGATGACCACAATCTGTATCTTATTTTTCATAGTGTCAAATACCCCATTGAGATCAAATATTGGTCACAAAACGATATCACATAATATTGATCAACCTTCTCGTATCCCATTCAAAACAATAATAATCAAGTGCGTAAATACGATTCATTCATAAAATCGTAATATTGAAAAAATAAGTTGTAAGAATGTAAATCATGCGTATTTATTAAAATGTTCAATCATTTGTACGACTCTCATACGTGCTTTTAATTGTTTATATTCGCATTTTGATAAAATTCCCCCAAGCCTAGCGATGTTTAAGTGTAATAGTATTGGTAATGTCTTCGTTACGCAACTGAGCCAAACAAAATATGCGCATTCAACAAAAGGTTCGCGCGTTCGTATAGGCGTTGTTTCTGATCTTAATACAAATGTTATCACATTTTTACAAATGTGGGGACTTGCTACATTAATTTATTTACTTTCGTGGATGGCATTGATACAGTAATATGATTTGGCAACGTTGCAATTTTTGATCAATTATTGTTGTTTAATAAATTGTCAAAATGATTTCCTAAGTGAGAATGTATATTTCAGATAAAAAGGTATATCGGAGTGTATATATGGTCACACAAAATGTCTAATATTGGCTCAAAATGAGTTATAGGCAGGAATCGGCTCAGGATGACGTAGTGATACCGAAAATGTAAAAATCTCATTTTGACTCTGATCAAGTATGTGACAAAAGAGCCAACAAGTAGAAATGAGCCAACATCCCCGGTAATTAACAGACGGTTTGAGCCACGAAGTGCTAGTTGACAAACATATATATATATATGTAAACTTAAAATTTATTTGAATTAAGTAGTTAATTAGTAGAAAAAAAGGCTGTAAAACTTATTATTGACAATTTCCCCAACCTAGATTTCCGTCAAATTTTAGAGGGGAAACCAACTCTGCGTAAAATTTACAAGTGAAATTCGATTTAATAGTAAATCTGGTTTGAGGATTCCTTAAAAATTCTTCGAAACACAATTCTTTTGAAAACTCAATTCTGCGAAAAATCAATTGTTCGAATTATGTTCTAAAGCGAATTATTCGAATGAATATTTCTATCAATATATTTCTTTTTTAATATTTGTATTACTTTATATTAATTCGGGGGAACAGCTGAGAAAGCAAAGCCCCCCTATAATTATAACCTAACCTAACCTAACTCATTCATGTAAATAGTAGAAAGCTTGCTAAAGCTTACGTAAAATATTTTTTTTCGAAAATTGTGCATTAGGAGAACTGTGATTTCGTATAATTGCCATTAGGTGAATTGTGATTTCGTACAATTGCCATTAGGTGAATTGTGATTTTCAAAGAATTGTAATTCGAACAATTTACGTGTTACCGGTTTGTCATCGGTACCGGACATTACGGGCAATCGGAATTTAGTCCTTATTTACCAAAAATAAATCAACAGAAACATAATATGAAAAAATGTTATTTAAACGTCAAAGATACTACATTTTTCATTATCTTCAATATGATTTTGTACAACACACTGCGGGGGCAAAGTTTATTACAAACTTCAGTGAACTAAGTCTGACATATATAATATCATGTGACAACTTTCCGTATAGATAAATACTACAATACAGATGTAGACTACATTGTAGACTTTATCGTGTACCTAGAGTATAATACGTAAAACTGTTGCCAAAATGTCATGTAGCATCCGTACAATTACATTGTCATAGTAACCCAACATATATTATTGGAAATTATATTAAAACTAGCAGCAAAACCTGTCGGACGACAGGTATATAATTAAAAAAGATCATTAAATGTTTGATTGTCCGTTTTTACGTTATCAATTTGCGAATCGCGGACAATTTGGTAGTTGGTAGACGACTTTCGTACGCACATCGTACCTATTGGAGGTCGTGGGTTCGAATCCCGGTGCCGACCATTTCCATTTTCACAACACAAGCTTTTCTTTATGTGAAAGATGTCGAAAGTGTATTTGTGTTCACTTTGGGTGAGCCCAGATACATTTTAAAAAAATGATAATTATTCCCGTAGCAATAAAGTTGTAGGTTGTATGAATAATATTTCCCGGGTATACCTGTTATTATTGTAATAAAAACAGTCGACTTACAGACGAATTATATTACTAATAATATGAAAGTTTTCCCTATCATTTGTTTGCCAGGAAATTTGCTTTCTTCCTCTGCGGCGCTCTATTTTCCCCTTTATGACGAGTTGCAGTACTTTGTCTGGTCGTGTTTGCTATGTCGGTCCAGGCTATGTTAAGCACTTTGCGATGGATCCACATTTCAAATGCCTTGAGGCGATTTATTACATTAAATTTCAGGGTCCATGCCTCTACGCCGTACAGCAACATAATTATTTACCACTTTTAACTCAAGATTGGCTGAATAGATTCTTCCTTCATTAAATTCTTCTCGGCTCCAAATAACAGAATAACAAATTAAAAGTTGCAAAAAATGGATAAGAAATAATAACAACAACGCCATCTTTGAAAATTACATAACAATTGAATTTTTATCTACTTGACTAACTTGACAACCGTTGAGTTTCAAAACATTGGTACGAACCTACGCAGATTTTTGATAGAATTGCTTTCAAGCATTCAAAAATATATTATTAACATTTTAACCTATTTTAAACGTATTTTTTGTATAAATAACAAATTCGAAATCAATATTCATAGCAAGGACTAGAGGACAACGTCTGTCGGGAAAGTTGGTTAGTTCATATAAGACTTATTTTGCTGTTTTGTATTTTCCATTTCTTAATGCTTGTTTGACATGCAGAATACTTCCTGAGAAGTATCTCCTCATCTAGCTCAGCAAAGGTCAACAAGAACAACCTCGTCGCTCCCTCATTCTTTCCTCTTTGACCTGGTCGCTCCATTTCATCGGAGCCCGACCCCGAGCTCTGGTGCCTTCGATTCTCACAGTTAAGAGAAGCCTCTCAAAACTATCATCTCCGCGTCTCGCAACGTGTCCGAAGAACTGTATGACACGTCCCGCACACATTTCGCAGACGGCCGTTCTCTGACTAGTTCTGTCTATATGTAATCATTTGTTCTGTGCTACGTCCACAATATGCGGAGGAGGCGTCTCTAGCACCACACCTCGAAAGCGTCCACCTTGGATCGATCACGATACTTTTAATGGTCCAGGTTTCTGCGGTGTATAAGAATATTGAGAACAACAGGGATTTCACTCATTGGTCAGTCTAGCCACTCTCCTCCTCCAAATTTTCCCAAGATTGATTCAAATTTATGAAGTAGTATTTCGTGACAGATCTTATCAAAAGCCTTGCTGAAATCAGTATAGATGTTGTCTACCTGATATTTTCTAGCAAGGCTCTCTTCCTTTTTTTAATGTATATCGCACCAGTTATTGCACAATTTTTCGGGTTGTATTACAATGAACACAATAATTCAACAAATCCGTGAACCTGGTAACTCCATTACACCCTCTTTTGCTTTCTGCTCCACCTCAACTTAACCTTAACACATGCATATACTTGAGTTTTCTCATACATTGTGTCTGTTAAATATTTATTTACTTACATTTTTTTAATCAGTTATTCGTGTTCACTGTTGAAGGTAAGGACCGTGCGTATCACTCCAGACATCACTTTCCTGACAGTCACGTATAAGAGGGGTACTGGGTATAAATAAGGGATACGGGTTCTTTCAGACGGATTGGCCTGAATGTCATACGTGAGCGATACAACAGCAAGGAGAGTAATGGTTATCTAGGATGATAGGTACTTCAGCGCAAGTCAATCCCCGGATGTTTTCCCAACAAAAAGGACACTATTAAATTTTTCTACTGAATATTTTGAGCACGCTCCTGAAATAATCAAAAATATGATCTTGATAGAATATATAGAAAAACATCAAACGTCCCTTTTCGGCCTTCCGGTAAATATTCACCTCGTTCTAGGGGACTACTATTGAAATTTAATCCCGATTTCAATGACGACCGTCAATTATTATCTTTTTCTTCTTTAGCCTTCATTTACCCACTGCTGGACATAGGCCTCTTCCATATTCTTCCATTTTTTTCCTATTTGCAGCCAGTTTTTCCCCCCAACAGCGGACCATCTTATTGAGGTCTTCCGACGCCTCTCTTATTCTCCGATGGTCTCCATCTCAAAATCTTTGGAGTCCATCTTGTGGGATCTTGTCTTGCAACATGTCCTGCCCATTGCCATTTCAGTATTGCTATGCGATACATGATATCTACAACTCTGGTTCTATTCCAAATTTCTTCATTTCTTATTGTATCTCTTAGGCTTATACCAAGTATGGATCTTTCCATGGATCGCTGCATGCATTTTAGATTTTCAGCATTTCTTCTTGTGAGGGACATGGTCTCCAGTGCATATGTAGTCACTGGCAATATATATACTTCATACGTTTTTCAGTTCAGACAGATTGCATTAATTATTATACTTTGTATAAATCCTTAAGTGTCCCATTTGTTCGTAAATCAATACCGGATTTAAAATAGACCTACATGGAACTATTCTTATGCATACCTACTAACCAAAAACTAAATGTCATAATGTCATCGTTTTTAAGATTGGAATTGGATCGGTATTGCGATTGAAATGCAGAGTATAAGGTCCGTGAAATCATATTAATACGTCGCGCCGTAAGCTCTCTTCTCTCTCTCTCTTCTCTCTTCCAGAAGCTCTCTGCTATTATTCTCTTAATTTTAAAATAACAACCTAATACATCAATCAAGCAATCTTTAAATGGAATATACCTATTTAAACTTCAAAATCTGTGTAATTTAACCTTTTATACAACTTGTCATACCAAGTTTGCTTCTGTCTTTAAATTCAATGAAAGATTATTTTCTTCCAGCCTATTATAGTCGTAAATTTCTGAATTAGGGCTTTCACTATTCATTTCAGTTCCAGCTCTCAATGTTTATTTATTATTTATTTATTTATTTATTTTGTACTTTATGCATATTAAAAATAGTTTACAAAAAATAGTGTATAGACAAGTGGCAATGGCGGGATTATAGCCGTAGCAATCTCTAACATCCAACCACAACCACAATGTTTCTCTTTGGGCTAAACCAATCTTATTTTCATAGTCTGTTATTAATAATAAAAATTGCTTTCTCGACTAATTTTCTCTAACTAAAATACCATAAAACTAACGATTGTGTCAAACGCCAATTTAAATTCAAAATTAGAAATTCGTTAAGTTTACTTTAATTTTTTTTTTGTAATCCGTAAGCGTAATTTTCTACTCTTTTTCTTTCACAAGAACGTTCTTCTGATAAAATAAAACACAACAAAAAAATAATACGCGAAACTGGTCCAGCCATTTATCACTGGTGAATGGCTGGACCACTTTCGCGTATATTTTTTCTTTTTTTGACCAAAGGAAATAGGGTTCGATATTTAAAGATTATGAGATTACACAATGACACGTTATTTTGATATTTCGGATGATCGGCTGACAGACACTCTCTAGATTACTACCCCTACTGACTTATACAATAATAAAACATCCCTACCTGCTTCGAGGGGCTAAAAATATTTGCTATTCACAATGCGCACAAGAGATTCCGAACATAATGACGGCGCCTCCTAAAAAGGCTGTCAAATTGTGACAGTCGAATAATCAATCATGCAACAATATTATTAAACATTCAGTCATTTCGACTTTTAATAACCTCGCACAAAAGGAACATTTTCATTGAGTTCCGCCCAAGTCATTTTGGGGAAATAAAGTTATTTCAGACAGCAACCCCTCCTTCATTTTCGCATCACTCGAGATTATATTATTATTCCTTGTAATAAAACTTATAGAATATGTAACAACTAATGACTCTAACAATTATTCATTACTGATGCTCCATTTTAAATGGAACACACCACTACGGGCTTACGACCGTCTTCTACTACTATTTCGAAATCTGATGGCTTAGTGTGCTCACTTTACGTTAACAACGTTCGCCATTAGGAGGTAATGTTTGTCTCCGAAACTCCTAATCATGAGAACCAAACTAATGTTTAGGTACTAACTGATTTTATATAGCAGAACACGTTTTAACAATAGCTTACCTTGATACGCCGCCCCTTCCGCCTCGCTGGCTATCTCAATTCCCTCAGGCCTCGGCTAGCTCACTTACCTGGCCAGCGAGGTCAGGGGTAGGTTATCTACAAATTCTATCAGGTCTTCGGAGGTATCTCCCTCTCTCCACCAGTCTAGGTACTTAAGATTTACCAAACAGAGCCCAGGGGTAGGGTTACTAATCTACTCAAACTCAAAACTCTAATTTAGGTATGACTCAATTTAATTCATAAATATAAAAACACAAAAAAAAAAATGTACAGAAACAATAAAGAAAATGTGAAAGAACACATACACAAAAAAACACAAAAAAATTAAAGAAAATTATATTAACCGAGAGAACCTACATTAAAAGGCAATGAACAATATACTTATTATATAAAGAGAAATAATTGGCAAAAAAAAAAAAAAAAAAACAAAAAAACTAGAGACATTTGAACCCGATCAAAGGGTTGCATACGGGTTTTCAGAATATAAGATCATTGTACATTTTAGTAAACCAATATATATTGGTTCCGGTCGATTCGCTCGGAATCGTTGGTTTCTGCAGCCCTGACTTCCCTAAATCTCTTGAAGTGAATTCCCAGGCCGTTGATGAAGATTTAAAAAAAAGGTACATACATTTAATTGGCCTCCTACGCCCCCTCGGCGTGTGCCTCACAGCTGAGTATTCCCGTCGAGTAATTCCCTTGGATTATCACACACACAGTACACACTTTATTATTATCAGAAACTGTTTACTTAGTCGTTTATTTATCGAGATGATCCCGTTGCACAATTCACTAATTATAATGCCAAAAATAAAAATAATATGTCTGTCTGGTTGAAATTCTTTAGCCACCAAAATATATTGTTTTGTTGAAAACTTTGAATAGATATTAATAAGTAAATTTAGAATTTAGTGGAGATGGTGAAACAAATTCGCCATCTGAATATGGCTATGTGTAGATGCCCTGATTATTATTTTTTTTCCACTTTACTCGCGAACTATGTCTTACGCGCACGACTCATGGAGAATTTATCTCCTCTCCACGTCGGAGATATAACCTGATTCCCTCCAGAAAAGTCACTTTTAAACTCCCGCCGCACGACAGGTTCGTAAGTTCGCGTGAAATAATTTTTTTCGTAACTAATTCTTTCGTGCCACAAGGGTTCGTAACTATCGACTCGCCCGTTCAATTTCCCGATAACAATCAACTCGATACGATCTTCGATAACAACAACCTCTCTCGGAGGAGATCGTAACAATCCACCGTAACTACCACTCTCGGAACTACCTCTCTCGGAGGAGAGCGTAACAATCAACAACCCGTAACAATCAACCCGCGTCCCTCCCGTGCAAGAGATTATATCTTCTCCCTTCCTAAGACAACTAGGTACCACCCCGTGAAACTCCCCCGATCATTCAAATTTGTCTCAAAAGACCAATCAACGTCTGGAGACCGCCCGTTTGGGTCCACGTGGACTCCTCTCACCCAATCCTGATCTCACACCCTACTCCTCGGTTCAATTTCGTACCTTCCAGGGCCCTCTTCAGGTACACACCCACCACCGCTGTAGCGAAGGGTGTTAACAAAACAAGAAATTAAAATGTCTAAATTCTATTTTTTTTTGTTCTTATATTCGTCGAATACTAAATGGGTGCGTTTCCTCTTTTCTTCTAAACCTGAGTCCCTCTGCTTTTCAATTTCTCCAAAATCCATCCCCTCTTATAGTTTCCTAAACTCTACGCTAGCAACCATTTGTATTTCACCATAATGGAAAACGACGTTAAATTACCGTTACGTTTCAACCCTTTTTCCCTAGCTAATTTTTATTTGACTCGCGGATTTACCTAAATTCGCTCCCCAATCTTGGACAGCGTTCACTTTCTGGAGACTAACACCGTCCCTGGATAGCCACCCTCGATTCACAGAAAGATCTATAAATCAATTGATCAATAGCCCTGGGTCGTTAAGTGACCACACCCCGCCAGTGGCGTGGAATGGTAGTCTGTTTCGCTATATTTATATTATTTTTCAATCAAAACTTTCGCGCAAAATGTTACAAAATTTCCAGTTTAATTCCTTTGTTAATTCCGTATTACATTATTCCCTTTCATCTATACGTGCATTATTTGAGTTCGATTCTACATTTTCTAGTGATTACCCGAATTTTACAATTCAACCGAGTAAATCGCATTATTCTCCCTCCATCTGGTGACTGTGAACAACTATGGACCTTAGGTCTCCCGCGTTTGTAAAAAAACCCTCGTTAGACGATCTTTAAATTGGTAATTTTGTATTGTTTTGTATGTTTCGTCTAAACTCCCCCCAAGTTTCTACAGAGTCGTGAAAGCGGACGCCACTGACTATTCGCTGGCTTTTGTCACACGTGCGCCATTTCTACGACCCATCAGAATTCTCCGTAGCTCTTTTGTTTTGCATTTTAAATTTCATGAGAAGTTTTCTGTTTATTTAAGCCGTGAGTTATTACGGTCTAAATTCGATTTCAGGATCCATACAAAAAAAAATTGACTATCCGATTTCAAAACCATTAAATTTGACACGATCTTTAATTGATGACCCCCAGAACACGAATTTTTATCTTAATATTTCCGTTCCCATCTATCTGCTGGACCACACACCCTCTGCATGATTCCTCTCATTGCTAGTACAATCTAACTATTTAATTATTTTAAAGTAATGAATTTTTATCACTACATGCCTCCCTACTTGGGTCATATCAACCTATTCCCTCAATTGCACTTTGAACACGAATGTGGTTCTTTGGGAAAATATTGTGTCTGTATCTCTTCGCTGTTTTTTCAGTCAATGTGGATTCCGATCTAAATACTTACACGTGTTTACAAGGACCCTAAAGAATCACTCTAAAAGTACAATTTCTTAGGGTAAATTAAAACCAAACGAACATAGCGCCAGAGCTGGAAGTAGATTATATTTTCCATTAATTATGTAGTTCTTGTTTCTTATTGTTTTTTATTCTTCTTCTTCCTCTCTTCATAGATCCTGCGGATCTGTTTGTGCCGCCGTTTCAGCCTCTCGGGAGGTTTACTGCCAACTATCTCTCCATCGCTTTGGTGGTCTTCCTGGGGGTCTTCTTCCTTCAGGGTTGCCTTGAAGGGCGACACGAGGGGCTCTGTCGTCTGACATTCTATTCACGTGGTCGTTCCAGTGTCGCCTTCGTTGCCCTCCCCATTTGACGATGTCCTCCGTGTTGCACATGCTGCGGATGGTGGTATTCCTTATACGACAAAAAAAGAATTAGCGAAATCGGTCCAGCCGTTTAGGCGTGATGCGATGACATCGTCAAATAGCTCTCTATTTTTACAATATACATAAGAGATAAGAAACTAAATTTTTCTGTTCTGGCAACTATATTAATCCAAATTTTTACGGTGCTCAATGAGCTTCGCAATCAGAACCTATGAACTTTTCGATCACGCTGTAAATTTAAATTCAACTCCAAAAAAATTACTGTCTTATTTGACAAAAAAATATGAGACGCCATTAGAATCACGTTCGATCCGACGATAAATCATCATTTTAAAAATAGCTCTATTTAAAGAATATTTTAAAGCGAAAATATTCACGAGTTTGAGATTTTTATTATTTGCTTCAAATAAATTCATAGCTGGAGGATATACATTGAAGAGAAAAACGGATAGCTGATATCGTACAAAAAAAAATATTAAAAAAAAAGAAAATTCGAATAATCTTCAGGTATTTTTTTTTTACAAAGAATCTAACGAGTGTCATAAAAATGTATGATAATGATTTTTAGAGGTAGGTAACCTGAAGGTATTTGATTCCATGTTTCGTTCTCACAAAAAAAAATTGTAAGCAATATTCGATTAAAGGACACGAATTCTGTTGTTGACAGCATGCTTGGGGATAGTAGCATAAGAAAAATGGAATCTTAGAAGAAAAAAAAACTTACGTAATTGTTTTTCTTGGTAAAAAAAAAAGTACCTAGCGTCGAAATTTTGTTGTTGCTGTGTAGGAGAAATTCATATTTTATTTTCTTTGATCTGCTGTTTTTATTATATTTCGTTTTCTAGTTCTAACACAACAACGTCACAAACACTTCTCGTAAAAAGCCTTTCATATGATTTCTTTTGTTTTGTTAAAAAAAAAACAAACAATAATTAAAATGTAAATTTGGCTAAAATGAAATCCCTTTAAGGAGATACGACGCATTTTTTTCTCATTTCTGAACGTTCAACCCCTAAAGACTAGAGTACCTACACCTATATTATTTAAGGGTGAATAAAAAAAAACTGATGTTTATTTTGTTTGTAACAATCTGTAGAGCTATTTGAATGTGCGTAGGTATTTAAAATATTATAAATCTCTAAAAACGATTCATTCCCACTGGTTTCTCTCAGTTGGAGGAGGAGTGGAGTAGTTTTGGTGGAGATTCTCGGGGTACGGTACAAGAGGTGGGTTCTCAGATGCCCGGTTTCAACCTGCCGAGAAGTCAGTGGGTTCAGCTCAACCGTATTCGAACCGGTCATGGACGCTGCGCCCAAATGCTTTATAGATGGCAAATTCGTGAGTCTCCCGCATGCGACTGCGGAGAGCCAATGCAGACTATCGCACATATTGTGGAAGAGTGCCCTCGAAGAGCTTTTAATGACCCATTTATGGACATTCACAATGCTACCCCACAGACTCTGCAATGGCTCAACGAGTTGGATATTGTTTTGTGACCTCCTGGAGTAGTCATGTGAACCTTTTTTAACTTTTTTTGTCCTTTTTATACCTTGACTCTAGTTTATTGTTTTTAACATTTTTATTCTTTGATGACGCTGCTGACTGGCAGCTGATTTTCGATGCCATACGATAATAATAATAGTAACGATTCATTCAGAAGTCTCAAAAAATGATACATGTAAGATCTCTCTCGTAGGTAGGTGCATTTTGGATGTCCTATAAAGTGGTGGAATGTTGTTGAGTTTCAACCTCACAAGGAAATATTCATTCATTTATTTCATTCTTTATGCACATACATATTACAAAATAGTGTATTCGAATAATTATTGATCTATTAATAAAACATTATTAGGTAGGTACCGAATTAGAAAGCTTCTTTCTTAGTTTTCTTCTTTCATCTTTGAGTGGGTGTTATTAGCTTAATTTTGCACAGAACTTATGAATTCATTTCATTCATTCATTTCACAGAACACTGGAATACACAAAAAAACAAAACCACGAAACAAAAACATATAATCTTCAGTGCTCTAATAACAGGTACCTTTCGCATGCATATTTTACATAGTTCGGTTAAAAATAAATGGTCTCTGAAAGACGAAGAATTTGGATAAAATCGCCACTAAATTTCTTGATGATGAAGTTTTTCTTTCAATTTTACTAACTTGAAAAACTTTCGACGCAGTAATGCAAAATGAATCCATGCTACATTCGATGTATATGCACCCTTGCAGAACTTCCTATAATGTAAATGAGTGATCCAAGATATATACGAGTCGCTATTTGGTTGTGTAACTCCAATCTGCACCGTGTTCAGCCCAAAAATGGCCAAACTATCTATCTCGAAGGGTAAAATGTAAAAAGATTTGTATTTTGTTTATTCTGGAATAGAAACTTCAAATCGATTAAAAAAAAATTAAAAACAAAAACAGTTCGATAACGTGATAAAATATCTTAATACGAAATCTTTTGCGTCACTATACAGTTTGCCTATTATACATTTTTTAATCCATTCCCTAGAAAAATATAATAAGCAAAGTTGAACAATATTGCAAGAGCCGGACACTCGAAAATGCCTGTTTTTATATAAACGTTGTTCCCTTAATAGGTATCGTAGCACAACAAAAAAGTAAGTGTGCTTTAAGTTAGAGCTTTGGCTATCAAGTCTTAGTTTAAAATTAATATTTTACAAATTGAGCTCGATAGAAAAAAATTCAAAGTTTGCTCTATATTTTTATAAATCATAATGGTGTAGGCAATCTACTCAATAAACAACGCTTTAAAATATACCAAAATGTGTATCTTTTAATTTTCTTTAAATCCATTGTCTTTTTTTATTTCTATTAAACATAGTTTATTAATTAATCGGTAAAAAGTGATTGGGCGCTTAGGACGTTTTCCTTTAGAAATAAAAACTGTATAGGCTCCATACAAATCGAATATTTCTCATTCGTGAGAGAACTTTGTGGCGGGCGGACGTGTCGCTCTTTGCTCTGTAGTTTTTTTCTGCAGAAATCTTCCACTTTCTAATGTTGGTCATTTGGGGCTAAATGCAATATTTGTGAGAATCCATGGTTGTCAAAAATTTTATATACTTTATTTTTTTTACATGTTTTTTTCCCTTTTATATTTTTTGCTTTACAAATATTTTTAAATTCATAATCATTTTTTTTCATAAAATGATATTATAGAATAACGTTTTGACGTAATTCTATTTTATTTTTTATTCTATTTTTTATCGTAATATCTTAATTAGGTATAATCGGTTTTTTTTTTCACATAATTCTTGACTTTAATCGGTACCTAAGTCAAAGAACCTATCATCAACAAAAAAGCAAAAATAGTACTTGATAATATAGTTATTGGTTCATAACCTACGTACCTACAATATTATATGAACAAAAAAGTTTTTATCTTACACAAAAAATAAAAACAAAATTAACTAAAATGAAGCCAACCTCTATTCGGGGTTTGAATCTTGTCTTAGATTGGACGGGATTGATTAATTGGTTGAAAACGCTTCAAGCATTAACTTCCGCCGGCTATACCTACCGAGAAGAGTGTACTTTAGTAAAACAAAACTTGTGTGCGTTTATTCAATAAGCTATTAAAAAGTTGGTTTGCGCGGGGAAGCGGGGACAAAACTCAGTTCGGTGATTTGAGTGTCCGGCTCTTAAGGCCAGCTTATTTAAAGCCATTAGCCGACACTTTTCTCGGGTTTTTCGAAGACTTACTTATGTTCATGGACTGGCCGACGCGGTACTTTATTATGAGATTTAATTGTGAAAGTTTCTACATAAATAACCCCGAAAAAGGACAGAAATTTAAACCGAACTCTAGAGAATTTGACCGAAAATAGTGAAAGTTTAATTGACCCTCTGATAACGTACCTACACTCTAATTTTTTTTTTATTTTTATAATATTTAACAAATAAAAATGTTAATCAAAAGAAGTAAATTTAATATTAATCGTGTAACATTTAGTTAAACATAACTTACAGAGTTATGGATAAGGCTAGCATAGTTAAAGTACCTAACTAACTTAACTCCCATGCTTAAAGGCATGCTTGCTTTTTAATACATAGTTGCTTGCGTTTTAATACACAGTTGCATATCCACAGTATGAAGAGATAAAGTATGCCTCAAAAACAATATTACCAAAGACAATATCAAGTGAAAAACAAAATAATAAAAAACGGGATGATTTAGGGATTTATTATCTCTTAAATGACATATTCATAAGAAACAACAATTATAAAATTGACCCTGTAAGCCTACCCTATCAAAAAATTTTCTTTTCAATTAGGTACTTGTTTCTATTTTATTCCATTCCTATGTCCAATGATAGTTCTGTTCTATAATAAAGTTGTTGTAGTTTTTAACATTGGAATTCTAGCTTTCGATTAAGTGTGTTATCATTTTTCGACTAACTTTTGATCCAATTAGGTAAGATTAACACGAACCGGCAGGAATCGAAAGCTTTGACAGCAAAAGTCGAAGCTGAATACAAATTGAAATCTCGTAAAAATCACTTACTGATACTCCCAACTTTTCAAAATTCACAACAAAATGTAAAAAAAATCAACCGCTCTTATAAACATCCGTATCATGTATTAGAATGTGCACTTAGTTCTGAGATTCTTATCGAGTCCAAAAATCATATCTCATGCAAAAATGGAGCGCTATTTTCCTTGGTCAGCTGAACCAATTATGCTAATTATTTTTTTGTTGTATTCGCTATTGTCAAGGGAAGATTTTTATGAAAGAAAAGTTAAGAAAATTTCCCGGAACATTAGAAAGCTTAAGAAAACTTAGCGTTGGTAACCTTCATAGTACTTTTGACAATAAATAAATAGGACTTTATTAAAAAAACATTTGGACACTCTAAAGGGCGGACTTATCCCGAAGGATCTCTGCCAGCCAACCCAGACAATATAATATAAACTTTTTTATTTTATTTTAATTGACGACAAAATGTATCCAGCAAACATTTATTTATTTAAAAAGATGAATACTGGTCACCATCACATGACGTTTTCCATGAATGACGAATTCAATATGGATGATTAAGACAGGATGTCTGTTGAGAAAGCTAGTTATTTTATAAAACTCAAAAATAACCTAATATATTTTTTCGGAATTTCCTAACCTTCGTCATTTTCCATCAAAATCCCGTCAACCCCAAGTGATGTTTATAATAATAATAATAATCTACAACTAAAATTCGTTTTTTTTTCAATTTGTATTCAACTTATTTAAAGCTTTTCAAAAATATAAATTTGCCTAAGAGGTTTGCCCTTTTTTATCAGAGGGAAAACATTTTACAAAGAATTCCAGGCGAGTCTCCCAGGTATGATGTTTACGTAAAGAAAGGTGAATTTTCTCCCCGTACAAACGGCGTCAAATAAAGTTTCAGCGGGAGAACCTTGCTATACATAGAGTGATTCTCTCAACCTCCTTAAACACTCCCTTAGGATGAATTTTATGTTCCATTATTATGTTGGTAAGTTTTTGCTGCGGAAAAGTCCGATCATATTAAATTCTTACAAGAAATCAAACATCTACATAATAATTCAGAAATGTTTGTATATTTGCTTTTTATCGTATGTCGGAGCATCACGCTCAAAATACAAATGCTACGTCAGATATGAATCTGCGCAGAGCCGTGCAAAATGCCGTAGAAGGTTCTTAAATACAATTTGCTGCATTAACTTTAATATATTTAGAGCTATTTAAAAAACTTTAATTTTTAGGATCTTCATACAAATTTCTCAAAAAAAGACAGTAAGCCATCTTTTGAAAACAAAATTACTCATGTAAACGTTGAATGGAATCTTGATATTACTGTATGAAAATGTAATAAAATAATTTTAGATTGATTGATTATACACATAAATGTTATTCAAATCTTATTATTTCCAATATATAAAGATTTAATAAAAAAAAATGCAAAATAATTCCTCCATTTTGAAGTTTGACATATTTTAGTGACATTTTGGGGTCGGTAAAACAGCTGCCTTTATCACACATAGAGGGTGTAGGGAATGTAGCTAAGATTCAAACCATTGAGAGAGTAAAACTTGCAAATTATGTAGGTAGGTTCGTATAATATTATTTGAAGTGTCATTCTTCTCTCTTTTTATGAATTGTGAAAGTGTCATTCTTCTTTTCCTGTGCTTATGTCAGTTATAGAGGTATGTTAAGCAATGGGAAGCTAGACTAGAACCTGTTTAATTACCTACCGATCAAGCCTGACAATCGGAATCAAAAACGTAAAGCAAGACGGGTATAAGCTAGTAAATAATAATAATAATGTCGTTTGAACGCCGATTTTTTCTTGCATTCTTTTTTCAAATTTGATAATATTGTCTTGAGAACCGTTTTTCCAAATCCAAGCGTTCGTTTTTCAAAATCCTTTTCTTGCATCCAAGTAAACAACCCCTAGAATCATAAGTATATGTATTTAGAATTATACAGACAGATTTGTAGCCGTGAAGAGGGATTAATTATTATTAAACAATGATAAGGCAAAAATGCGATATGTAGGAAAAAGGAAGTTGGAGAAGGCAACGCAGAAAGTCAACACGAGAGGGGAATGGACTCCCTCGCGTGGCATTTTAAGGACAGGCCCCATGGAAACCCTTCTTGGCATATCAAAGAGGTGCAGTAATTGACCACACATGATGCCAACTCTACCTCTTAAATTACTTGCAGAATATTTAATTAAGAAGAAGATTTGTACATGAACTTAGATAGTATAATATAATACTATAATAATAGTATAAGATAGTATAATACTGCATCCAACCCTTATGGTGGTATCCAAAACCTCACTGTCTTGAGGCAGTTTTATTTTTGATGCCGCAATTAATATTCCAAACCACTGAACCAAAAAAGTTCTTTCACCCCCACCCCACACTCCTTCCTTGGCTACTGGATGTCGACATCATGGAGGAACGCTATTGGTTGATGATGTCGTCATGAACAGGGTCGCCACACATATATACATATATACGAACGGACTCCTTTATTTATATTAGCGTAGATATTTCTCATCTCTAATATAAAAGAAAGTCGGGTTAGGGCGAACACTTATAACTCGAGAATGGACGAAGAGATTTTTATGATGCTTAGTTTATTGGATTCTTCTCCGCTCCGGATGACAGAATAATTAATAAAAAAATAAAAAATGGATAACAAATAATATGAAAATATAATATTAAAGATAGTATGGAACGGACTTCCTAACATCAACGCCATCTTTGCAAATTTTATATCAACACAATTTACGACAACCATTGAGTTTCAAATCACCGGCACCGGTACAAAGTATTTGATAGAATTTATTTCAAGCTTTGAGAAATATTTTTATACATTCTAACATATCATAGGTTGGTTGGAAGAAATTTCCCTAGGCAATAAGCCCGCCAATTTTGGTTAATTATGTATATTTTTACCCAATAAAGTGTTATATTATTATTATTATTATTTTAAGCGTATATTTTTTTATTAATTAAAACGCAGAAAGTCAGTATAATAAGAGATGATTTTAGTTTGATTAATAATTGGAACTTGATAATTGAATAAAAAGAGTTGAGTTAAGTTTGATTGATTGTTGTCAGGTGATGCTGTTTGTCATCGGATTTTTTTAATTTTTTTTTTTTTTGATTAGTCATTTTTGATTTCCCATGATGTTTCAGAAAGTAAGTAGACATTTTGGAAAGAATTATTGTATGAAGATGTTGAACGAAGTTTTTAATAATTACAGCTTATTGCTTTTCTTACATTCTTGTCAAACTTCATCATAAAAACAACAATAAAAAATTACCAATCATTTTTGTAGTGAATTCTTGTACGACAAAGCAGGTGTTAATGAATGAAAAATGTCAACACGTAAGATTCTTTGAAACTTCAAAGTGTAAACCTATCTTTTCTTCATTATGAATCGCCAGATTATTTACGAACATCTATAGGTGTTATTTGATACGAAATAAGCTATAGGTTATTTTTGTTTACTTTGATTTGCCAACAACAAAATATTTGATATCATGTTTTATTAGCTTTGTTTTTAAAATATTGTGTTATCGATGCTATTATTAACAGGATACTGAATACGCCCACATGATTCAATAAACTTTTTAAAGGTTATTCTAAATTTATAAAACCCCAAGTATAAGTTTTCGATTATCGAAAATCGGAACAATCATCGAAAGAGTTTCGAAAAAAAAACCATAGAAAAGATTCGATTATTTGTTGTAAGAACACTGTTTGCATGCCAATAAGACAAGTGCTTATAAGCGTGCAAGTAGATTTCGATAAAACTCGTACTAGCTCCACAAGTTTACGAGTTCCAAAATTTTATATGGGTACATCATTGTTATAATAATATGAGTATGAAATATTTTCTCACTCTTGTATGTGTACGATTTTAAAACCAATGATAATTTTGTGTTATTTCAATATCAATTTGTCAAAATTAAGTTTTTTTTGTAGATATTTGTATCCAAAAACGTCTGTAAAAAGATCAATTAATTAAAATAGTTATATAATATAGAAAATCATTTTATATATGTAGATGTTAATTTTGTACGAAAAAAAAGTGATTGAAAAAATATAACCAAAATATTACATGCTTTGAGCCCAGCATAGTTAAAGTTTTGATTAAATTTTTTGAAAATCATAGTAAATATGTAATCATAAGGGTTATAAACATAACTATATTTTTAGTAGATATTTAGCATATCTAATACTACGTAAACTTGTATATATATTTTGTAATATAACAATATTATATTCTTTTGCAGTGAATAAATGTACGTTGATGCATTGTTATTTATCAAGCATTGGTGTATTTTCGTTTTAGATATATTAGTTATTTAAAAAAACATGTTATCATAACGTACCTAATTAATTTCCTATAAGATGTAGTATACTTGTTTTATACAAATTAGACCAAAAATAGATGACTTGTATAATCTATCACAATAACTATAAAAAACTGTCATGACGTTTTTTTAGGAATAAAAAAAAACTTATAGGGTACCTATACAAAATTAATTAATTTCACAACACATACATATGTAATGTATGTAAAATAAAGGTATATAATATTTAAGAATTACATAGATATTATAGATTTATTTTTGGTGGTCCTGTTTAGTGATAAAAAAATAACAAAATATGGTCAAGAAACATTTGCTCATATTATAATAATATGATTTTTTAATTATGAAGATATTTCACAAAAACTAACAAATCCGTTATCAATAAAAAATCTATGAAATATAAGCAAATGTTTCGCCTACATTGTGTATATATAATCTACCATAAGATTGTGTCTATTTATATCAAACAACATAGAAATGCAATTATTGTTATTATAAAAAAAAAATTGTGTTATTTTTTCAGTCCATCCACATAAACTCCTTTGTCTATTTTTTAATAATATCAATGTAGATATTATGAATGTGAATTTTTTATCAATTAAGTATAATCTTACCAAATGAATTTATAGTTGTTTTGTTTCGAAAGAATCTCGAACATTTTGGTACATACCTACTCTATGTTGACACTTCTTGTTTTATTTCATGAAATTAAAATTGATATTTAAATAAATGTTTTAATAAAAAAACGTTGTTTTAATTGAATCCTCTTTCTGATTGAGAAATTTCTGTTTCATGTAAACATCTATGTATGACAAAACTTGAAAATATAAACACTACATATCTGAAGTATGCAATCAACACAGAAACCATGTTTGAATTGAAGATCTGGTATCTACACATATAAAACTCCAATCCAAATCCAAACTCCCTTTAGACCCCACTTAGGGGCATAGGGAGGCAACAAGAGCTCTCCATTGCGCTCGATCTTGCGCAACGGTGATGACCTCCTCCCACACCATGGTATCTACACATATAAAACTGGTATGTATAAATTTTGGTATACATAAATATGTAAGAATTTCCTTTCTTCGGGGCACTCATCATTGTCTATAATTCTCTTATAAAAAATCATTTTTATTTATGACAAAATAAAGTAATTTTGATTGAATAATATATTTGTCAATATTTTTTAATGAAAATACATGGGCAGATTTAATGAAAATATAATGTTATAAAAAAAATATATGGCAATTTTTAAGTAAAAAAGATATAGACACAAAGATATACCTCTTTTTTAATACATTAAACATCCTGATGCGAAAACTGCATTGCGAATATCTAATTTTTAGAATACAAAATAATATATTCTATTATATTTCTATCTGATTCTTCCTTAGGTGTACCTACTTTTTTCATGACATAATATAAAGTATGCACATAACAAAATAGCAATAGGTATGCGAGATATAAAACATTCAATCATGCTAAAAGAAAATACATTGCAATATCATAAAAAGGCAGCTATATTAGCCGCCAACTTTGAACATGATTTATAAGGATTCGTAATAGCTAACTTCAACGCCTGGCTATTTTTAACTTGGAATATATGTATTATAAAAAGTAATATGTCATAGAAAAAAATGTACATATTGGTACCTACTCATGCTCCATTCTTTTTTAATATAGGAACATATTCGTTCATAAACAACCACTTACCTATAAAATAAATGTAAGTATCAGCCACAAACTCTAGCCCAAAGGGCCAACAAAAAACTACGTAAAAACACATGAAAAATGAAAGAGCGTGGGCTCATAAACGGACCATAAAATAGCTGAGAAACATTTGGCTAAAAAAATCTATTAAAGAAATATTAATTATATTTGTTATGGCTCGTTATTTTGCCTTTACATGAAAACAATATCAAACGTCATTATAGTTAACACACGTGACGTAAAATGTTTCAGCTATTGTATGGCCCGTTTTTTGAACCCCACACACATAATACCCTCAAGCAGATATAAAAAGAGTTCTTTTATAATAGGCAGGTTGTTTGAAAATCAGGCGTTACTAATGTAGTTTTACTGACGTGTTTCGACAATATGTCGTGAACTTGGGTGACTGAATATTTTAAAAGGAGCAGATCACGTCTATCCGGCAACGATTTTTTGTCGTCCGACAAGAATAATTCTTTCAGCACATCAAAGTGGGAGATGTTGCATGTGGATTTAAAAAGGGGCAGTGGAACTACGCAGACCTCGCCAAAAAAAGAGACTAAGAGGCAGATCAGAAAATTACTAGTGATTAAGAGTTTAGAGAGTTTCGACTGTTCTGCAGTGGACGAAAATGTCTGTATAAAGTAAGTAAAAAGGTAAGTAGGTACGTAAGGTATAGTAAAGGCTTTTCATTGATTTCAACTACATACGAATTCATTCATTCTCCTTTTGAAGTCAACTCAGGTGCATGGAGAGGAAATAAGAGCTTTTCATTGCGCTCGATCGTGCGCAATTTTCATGACCTCCTCCCAAACTATATCCAACTACCCCAGATCTCTCTCGAAGGAACGGTATGGGAGGGACTTCCTCGTCTACAAGACCCTGAAGGCAGGAAGAACAGCGCTCTTCTCTGCCAACTGTCATTCGGCATCATTAACACATGTCCCAGCCAAGGCCACCTCCTCTCCACAATTGTGGAAGTGATGATCACACCATCACCAGCAAGATTCTCCTGAAGAACTTCGTTTCAAATGAAGATACTTATTGTACCTGGGCTTATACAATTGACCTACCCACACAATTTTAATTTCGATGAAATAATTAAGTATAGTAGGTACCTATTTCGTTTTCGTCGTATTAATTTTTATTTTCAAGATAGGTATTATGGAATTAGGTTCCATGGAGAAATGGCATTAGTTTTGTTAACAAGATATATACCTATCTAACGAATTCTATACACGTAAGTACCTACATAATAATAATATTTTTATTGTACCTGAACACGCTATGAAGTATCGCTATTTGAAAATTATGGATAATATTTGATTATTACTTTCTATAAAAGTCAAGAATAATAATATTCATAATATACTATTCGCCTTTTATGCAGACTATGTTATTTGTTTTGTCTGAGAAGGTATACAATTAATAGTCCACCAGCACAATAACTTATGTAAGAATATTCTTAACTAACTGGCGCTTTCGGAATATTAGTCTAGTCTGGTTTAAGAAAACAAATATTTATATTCTTTACAACAGTTGCCTAAAAAAAAGGTGTAATTTTATGCTACGTTAAGGTACATGCTTGGTTGGCTAGCCTCGACAAGTGTTAACAAACACAAGCGTGTAAACAGGGTGTTTGGCGTGGCTAATATGTAATTAGAATTGTTAAGGATAGGTTTAGAACACTGATCAAAGAAAACTTGCAGCAAGCGTTTGCGATGTGTAAACAATAAACGTGTATGTCGTATATTATCCTACAAGTAAATATCTTCTTATAAACGTCTAAGGGTACGTTTATACCAAACGAACAAAGACCTAGAAATAGAAAATAGAGTATATTATTTTCTTGATCGTTGAAATGGCCACCAAGGTAATAACATTGAAAAACAACTGTCATTGCCCATAGTTTAATTTTTGATCGTTATTGTTACCATGATGTTCAATTCCAATATCAACGATTACGAAAATATACCCCTTTTTTCCAGCTCTGGCTCTATGTTCATTTGGTATAAACTCACCCTCATTTGGTCGTGTCAAAATATCTTGCGAACATGTTCTACTATATTTTCGAAATGTTTATTTTAAGGTAAAAGAAAACTAGAATGTTGAGTCTAAACATCATTAGGCCGCGTACTAACTTGAGCCGCGAACACGAGCCGTTGCATCAATATTATCAAATGGTCAAGTGGTTTGCAAATTGAACGCGAGCGGACGCTTAAGCCCTTTTGATGATATTGATACAACTCGCACTAGCGGTTTAAGATAACACGTGGCTTTAAGTTTGAGGCATTAGACATCTTCTTCTGTTTTCAAATACGCAGTTAAGTACGCCAAGGTTGACTATCACTATCACTATTACACAGCAGAAGTCTCAGTGCTCTAGCTTCATGAATTGAATCCGACGGCTATTGCAATTGTCAGACCTGCACAACTGTATGGGCAGCAGAAATGAGATAAAGAGAGAGAGAGGGAGGGAGGGAGGGAGAGTGAGAGAGACAGAGAAAAAGATGTAATAACAAAGTTTGTCACGATCTTTTAAAGTGAGAAAACGGCCGGGACACTCCTTGAGTGGTGAAAACCATAAAAAATAGGAGAATTAGGCACAAGTAAGAATAATTTAATCATTCTATGTTTACTCTTATTTTGTGACAAAAAAACGGTAACCAAGCTACTATTTAAGTGTTATAATAAAGTTATTCGTTTAAACTTAAACGGTTAATATTATTGATGAGGATATTAAATAAATGACCGAACATCAAATTTAAGGTCTTATGTAATATTATGGGCATTATCATGATGTTTAAAGCGATCCATTGAAATGGCCCGATCATGATAAATCTGGTGGAAAGGTGTACGGTAGGTATTCATAATGGAGCACTTAGACCTGTGTGAATAATTGCTCGATGTCTCCAGTTGTTGTTTAAAGGAACGTCGTGTCATTAAGATGAGCTTAATATTATTTATTACTCTGGTGGGTTCCTTAATTAATTTATCATTTACATCATGCTAAATCAGTAGCTATCTATAAGACTAAAATAGGTCCAAAGTGGTGAACTATATAGGTACCTACTCAAGTTTTCATATTATACAATAATAATTATATTGTCCTTGTCTCTACCTCACTCACTTACTGATGTATTAACGCTTTTAGTTCCTGAGTTTACCACAAGATGGCGCCACTCGCAACTTTTTTTTTTTTTTATTTAAATGGCATTACATCCAAAAAGATGATGAAGCCAATGACGCTATTCCATTATGAGTATTCAAATTCGATTAGAAATCATAGAACAATAAATTTATTTCTTATTATATAATTTAGTTTTTGATGTATCGCTATAGATTTTAATGATAACAAGCAGGAAACATTTATTGGATACAATGTGACATCTACGAACAAAAAATAGTCCAGATGGTTTGAATTTCTTATGGGGCAGGCAAACAAAACATGTTCAGCCGACTCCTCGTCCATGCCACATTCGCAGAATGGAGAAGAGCACAGGCCAATCTTGTAAAGGTGCGCGTCAAGTCTGTTATGTCCAAACTTCAATCTAGAAATGTTTTTAATACATTCTCGCGATAAATTCTCGTCAGCAAACCAAGGTCTTTTAGAAATGAACACTCGCAACTTAAGATACCTTTTGTTCTAATAATGTGATTGAGCACTTTTTTTAAAGGTCTTGATGTGGAGAAAAACAATTGAAGATTCTCGGATTATTTAAAGACTCGTATTTAATGAATTCATACCTTAGAAAAGCCAAACGAATGCAATATTTGTAATAAAAAGTTTAATCAATAAAATAAATGCTAAAAGCCATTCGAATGCCAAGTGTGTAGGTAATAAAAAGTGTTAGTTGTTTTTTTTTTATGTTTACAATAAAGAGTTCAATCAACCAAGTGATTTAAGGACTCAGATGCGAATTAAGCGATACGAAAGCAAAGTTTGCAAGAAAAAGCCAGAAGTGGGCGCCACGGACGCCTTTTAGAAACTAGTTATTAATTGGTAAGTTCTCAAAGTTATCTGGGGTGTTGTAGGACCGTGGTATGTTGTCGCTTCTCCTCGATATTTAGCCCATAATGTGCAACGGCAGCCCCGTCATTCGTCCCACACAAACACACACACACACACACTGAGAAGTCACTTCAGCCGCCTGCGAACCGGAACCACCACCACTCCTGATGGGCGAAATTTCGAGAAAAAGCGACAATAGACCACGACCCAACATCCCGGATAACTTTGATAATATTGAAACCAGTCTACTTGATTGAGTTGATAAGAATATTTTTTTTTACCCATCACGCCGTTTCTCGAAGGGGGTAGGCAGAGAGTATTTTTTCTATCCAAACAAACCTCTTTCGCCTCCTCCAAACGCACAACATTCCGCATTCATGCTCTTCTGTTCCTTTTTATCCTGACTTGGCCCTCCTCTAAGACGCACCGATATGATCGGACCATGTCATTCGAGGTCGGCCTCGTCTTCGTGCACCCATTCTTTCAGATTTATATATCCTTTTAGTCATTCTATCTTCGTTCATTCTCTCTACATGCCCAAGCCACCTTAATTTATTCACTTTCACTATGCTAACATCCACTCCATATTCCTGTCTAATTTTATCATTCCTCACCTTATCAATCAGTCTCTTTCCGCATATCCTACTCAGTGATCTCATTTCCACAGCATTAATTCCAACTTCCAGATTTTCGTCCATGTCCGTGTTTCACTCCCATATATCATGGATGGAATCAGGATTGCATTGTGCATCAACTATTTGGATTTAAGAGATACGTTCTTATTTCTCATTAGAGGTCTGAGTGTACCGCCAACCCTTCTATCAGCCAGTTTCCTTCTTTCAATCTCCTTTTTACACCTTCCATCTCTGTTAAATAGATTACCTAAATCCACTTATGTGATTCGTCGGAGATTCCATCATACAGCTGTTGCCACGGGAAGAAATGTAAAAATATTAAACATTTTTGTATTGCTTTTGTTTATCACGAATAAGTATGTAACGACTAATGACTCTAACAATTCATCACTGATGTTCGATTTCTATCGAACAAACCACCACGGGCTTACGACCGTCTTCTACTGTTATTTCGAAGCCTGGCTTAGTGTGATCACTTTACGTAGAACGTCCGCCATTAGGTGGTAATGTTGAAGTCTCCGAAACTCCTAATCATGAGAATTCTCGACATTTTTAACAGTCCCATGTAGGTATATAACGAGTAGATATTGAATAATTAATGAAATATAGAGAAAAAAGTTGGAAATTATTGAGAACAAGAGAGCAACCAAATTTAAGGACTGTGACTGCTGTCATGTATTTGGCGCCAGGATATGAATATATCCATTTTTGTTATAATTTCTCATCTTTATTGCCTATTGGCTGTTGTTTATTACTTGCGCCAGTAGTATTCCGACAGGCTTTGGTGTTAGTAATAATGATGCGAATCATTTTATGGCATGAATAATAATTCCGTTTGTAGGTTGATGTATCAATAAAATATAGGAGGTATTATTTTCTTTTAAATTATTCACCATTTAATTAAGTATAATAATTTTATGTTAACGCTAGGCGGAAAAACACAATACAACGGAAACTATGTAAAGTTGTGGAAAAGCCCACGGATGAAGGACTTTTCATACGGTTCGTAACATCAAAGGAATAAATACAATAAAAAAATAATCATGCCCGTATTGTAAAAAGCAAAATTAAAATTGCCCTCATAATTTGTAAAAACATGGATTATTATCATTTAAGCTTGTTTGTCTAGAGGGAACTCTTTTAATCATCTATTTGCATATTAACGAGTGTGAGTCCTGACACCTGATCAAAGCTTATGCACAAAAAGTCTCCTCAGGAGAATTTTGGGTATATAATTGTATCACGAACGACGCTATATGACGGCGCCTCGGCGTGTGCTTATCACTTCTACCATAATAGAGAAGAGATGACCATGCCTGGGACATGTGCTAAGCATGCCTAATGACAGTTGACCGAGAAGAGCGCTGTTCTTCTTCCCATTAGAGCCCCGAAAGCGAGAAATCTCCCTCTGTGTTATACCGCCTTCCGTTCCTTCAAAGGAAACCTGAGGGATTTGAACATGGTATGGAAGAAAGTCATTATACAGCTCCAAAGGATAGAGCGCAGTGGAGAGCTTTTGTTGTCTCCATTTGCCCTCAAAGGAAGTTTTAAAGGAATATGGAATAGAATAGAATTTAATCAAATTCGCAATGATAGAGGTCAAAATTGGAAAGGTCACAACATCCGGCAACCAGATCTGCTTTATGCCATCGTCTCCAAGAAATGTTTGAGGGTTGCACCTGCGGGGGAAATAAATAAGATGGCTGACGACAGGGAGAAGTAGACCCTAACGCAGATGAGGGCCAGTCGAAGGTTTGAGACCAAAAAAAATAGAGCTCAAGCGCTTTCGTCAAGTCAAGTGTAATAAAATCAGTCAGCTGCCAACGGTATCAGTCAGTCGGTAACATAGTAAAAAGCTGTCATTTGTACACCGACTGACCGATACCGTTGGTGGTTTTTTTTTTAGTTTATTATTTTACACAGAAACAGTGCAACAAATGAGCGGAACCCGTTAAGTCATTTAAATGACTTGTCATATAAATGCAATTGACCTGGTAGTTTGTTAGGTATACTCTGAGTATGCTAGTCGATTACATATAATCTCAAGAGAGGTTATTTTCTAAGGATTTGGTATCATAAAAACCAGTGACTTATTATTTTAGACATGAAGACTCTTCTTGTCTAAAACACGCAGCAATAGGTTTGCTGTTTTCTTCTAAACAGTACATCTATGGTGCCAGTCATGTTAAAATCGCAATAAAGATTTTAAAGAGATAATAAATTAAAATTTTATGGAACGAATGATAAATATTATTCGTCATTAAATTTATTTTATAATAAATTATTTCTATTATGAGAGTTTAATAGTATTTGAACAGCAGTTTCAGCGTGATATAATAAATTGGACGGACCTTGCGTATTATTGGTACTAGCTTCGAACACTCAAGTCTTACAACGGCCAACAGATTTTTAATGGTATCTCAATATACCTAATAATTACTATTGAAAGACTACGGTAAACACCTTCAAAATCATTGATGCGAACTTTGAGAAGAAATAATACCTTTTTTTTAATTTGGAGGAGGGGAAAATCCTGATTGGACGTTGTGCCGGACGCAGGCAGACCTACCGACTAAAAATCCCTCCTCTTCGTCTCTACTGCAGCGGTACTATCCGTAGATATTGTTTCGCATGCAGTGGTGGTCTTTATTTTTAAGCATTCATTCTTTTTCGGGCCCTTTTATCCCTCTGTTTCTGGGTCATTATACTGTGTATAAGCTAGCTTCCCGTGCCTCTCTTTCTTCCAGCATGACTTTAATAAGCTCGTCTGGTTGGACTTGCCTATTTTATTAACACCGCCACGCTGCGTTTCTTTCGAGTTCCCACTGACCACACTCGAAGATGGCGTGCTTGGCGATATTCCTCTGTCCGCAGTGTACGCAATTATCATTTTAGATTTTCCCTATTATGTGGAGATATGCTTGAAAGCATCCATGCTCCGTGAGTATCTGCGTCAAGTGGAATCCAGCCTCGCCAAACTCTCGCATCATCCATAGTTCAATGTCTGGGATAATACCTACTAGAGAAATAATGTGCTACTGCGCATGGTTCCAACAAGTACCACGTGACTGTGACATACAAACTGTGACGTTTGCCGGTAGCAGTTTGAGTCACACGATTTGATATTTTTAATATCTCAGCGTTACCACAGGGGAATTTTATGTTTTAATCATATAACTAGTTAAATTAAGATCCTATGGGCTTTATTTTGTTGTATTGTGCTTGCGGATGAAAGTAAAATGAAATATTATTTATAATTTATCTTCAGTCACGTGACTGTTGAATAAAGGAACCAATGTTGGTTTTGCGTATTAAAAAAAGTTCTCTAATAATATTTGTTCTCAGTGGATGCGAATAGCTTTTCCCATCAGACCTTACGTCTTTTTGATTTTTGGAAATGTCTTTTCGAGAACACGCATACAAGAAAATGGTTTATGTTTTGACATTTTATTTCTTCAGATAGTACCTACATACCTACTATATAGCTGAAATATTACACAGTTTATTAGTTTTATAGACAAGGATATATATTGTATAATAATGTAATGTTTAATGTTAATATAATGTTTCAATATTAATGTTTTATTACAATATAGCCCCCTCTATAATATAAGTACCTATCAATATTGAATATGTGGCTTAAGCTGGAAGGTAAACATTTCTATTAAATCCAATGTTATTTATCGATCATAACATATTTTAATTAAGATTTAATTACAAACTATTGAATGTATGTATCTTCGATGTTTTGGGCAGAAGCTGTTTGTTGATAGTTCGTTATTTTATGTCAACCATTCAAACAATAGCATATAATATACAAAATAAGTCCAAATATTAGCATACGCTGACGATATAGACATTATTGCAAGATCAGAATCATATTATCTGCGTGAGGCATTTTTGTCATTGGCGTCATCGGCCAAAAGAGTGGGACTCCGAGTTAATGAAGCAAAAACAAAGTACATGCCAGTCACAATGTTACCCCGTGTTAGCCATCCCACATTTAATATTGGTAATTACACTTTTGAAACAGTTGAAGAGTTCACATATCTTGGCTCCGTTGTCACTAACGGAGTGCGGAAATCGGGAGAAGAATTTGGTCAACTAACCGTGGCTATTTCGGGTTAACTGGACAGTTAAAGTCACACCTATATCCAGAAATACTAAAGCCACTCTATATAAGACATTAATAAGATCAGTCTTAACATATGACTCAAAGACCTGGACGGACTACAACACGGAGCTCTATGATCTCTACCATCAGGATATCAGCGTAGTCAGATTCATTAAGATTAACACACTGTGCTGGCTGGGTCATTTGCACCGTATGGAGGATCTGGAGCTACCAAAAAGGGTGTTGTTTAATAACCCAATCGGTAGAAGAAGCGTCGGAAGACCAAAGCTAAGATGGCAGGATGGCGTTGTCGCAGACTGTCAGACTCTGGGGCAACATAATTGGAAAGTGGCAGCCGGTGACAGATCAGGATGGAGAAGCTTCTTGGAGGTAGCTTAGACTCAACACGGGTTGTAACGCTGAAGATTACGATAATGATTCAAACAATAAGTTTTCGATTTCAAGAAGTAAACTTTTATATAATTTCGAACAACTTATTTTGAATTTCTTCTATTGCTGTTTCAAATGGTCTATTTTCCTACGAATTCGGCACTGCTATAAACAACGTTGATTGTGAATGGTCAATATGCGTTGGGCTCCTAGAGAGTGGTCCGTCGCCTAACAAGATGCCAGTCTTTCAAAATATATTGCAATGTTTTTTGTTACTACGGTCACAACATTGACAATGTTCTAAACTGACATTTATTTATTTTTTATTACCATTGGCATTCCATCCACAATGGGATGATCTCATGCCACTAACAAATTAAATAAAAAATGTAGGTACAATATCAAATTGAAAAATCAGCAAACAAAAGCAATGAGGTTGTGTTGGATGAATTTGTAATATAACATACCTACCTACTTCAATAGAGCCCAAACACAACAAATATTCCACACTCAGTGGGTACTCCACGCTTTGAACTCGATAGTACAGGTCAAACCTATCTCTCAGGGGACAAGCAAAGAAAACGTGGTTTAATGTCTCCTCATCTAAACCGCACACACAATCACCGCTGTTTATACTAGCGTCGTTTTAATAGGTATTAGGAAAACAGACCATTTCCGTAGATACACAAAACATTTTTATTTTTTTACATAGCTTTCCCGATAGACGTTGTCCTGTGATCGAACTATGAATCAATCAATCAATCAAATCTCCCTTTGAACTCCACTTAGGAGCATAGGGAGGCAACAAGAGCTCTCCATTGCGCTCGATCTTAAATATTGGATTCGAATTCAAAAGTATGCTAAAAATGATTTTTAACCAATGTCATTCCGGCCGATGCATCTGTTTTAAACCACATATCTTCCATCTGAATTCTGTTAATCGTACCAACTATAAAACAGTTTGTGTCCAACGACAATCTGATTTCAATGTTAGATTATTTCACTTTTCGCGTTTTAGTTTGTAAAAAATGCGCTTCAATGTTAACAAATTAGAAAAAAGCTTGAAAAAAAAAACTATCAAGATCTGCGAGCGAATATTTTTAATGTCAATGGTGATCGGGTAAATAAAAATTGTGATTCTTTAGAATTTTTTACAGATGGCATTTTTGTATCGAAATTTTCATACAGACCTTAATATTATATTTTATACTAGCTAGTTACCCGTGGCTTCGCTCACGTGTTACTGTATTTATTTGCTTTCTCTTCCTAAACAATGCAGAATTAATTATATTCGCATCAAAATTAATAATAATAAGAAACATCCTCAAAATTTTTTTTTATATATATATTCTAAAATTTCCATTAAATTACTATATTTTTATTTATATTTGTCGTTATTAATCTGTATTTAAAAAATATGTGCTTCTTATACAAATAGAATCAGCCCGCGAACTTAAAAATTTCGCTAACTTGACTGACATTGTTCTATGAGAATCCCAAAAAATAACTCGAATAACTTTTATGCCATCAAATGACGTTATTTGAAATCAATTTTTATATTGCTGGATATGAATAAAAAAATATTCAGGTCTCGAAAAGCAATGAAATTAGTGATCTTTAAAACACTTATTTCTATCTGCTTTGGGCATTTTTCAAGCTACAGACGTTTTTTTTAACATATCAATTTATATCTTTGATTAGTTGTTGTTTGTCTGGTCGTAGGTTCGAAATTTAGTTCATAAATATCTTATCCTGAGCAAACACGACATAAAAAGAATAAACGATATCGGTCCAGCCGTTCAGGTCGAAATAAATAACGTTAAACGTGAAAACTGTTAACGTTCCGAACGTTAACGTTTACCAAATTGAAAATGGTTTCCAAACAAAAAAAAATGCGTTTCGTCTTCAATATAATAGCAGCGTCATAATACTTCCAAAAATTTTGAGGTAACGTTTAACGTTAATTTTGAATAACTGACAGAATTATTTTTTTGACTCGGAATTTGGAACAGCATTGTTTAACGCACGTTGAACAACAGTTTTTACGTTATCTCTATGGAAATAACAACAAATTGTTAACGTTGGAGCTGTCGTTAAGATTTCGACTTGGCCTCCAGGCGTGATGCGATGACCACGTAAAGTAGGTCTCCATTTTTATAATAACGTAATATTCTCCCTTTTAAGCCCCCCCGCTCACCGCAAGCCAGCCCGGAGGAAACTAAAGCGCAGCAAACCCGATCCGCACAAAGCCAAACCCTAGCCCGATTGCCAAAAAGCCAGCCGCACACAAATCAAGCCCGTGGCGGTTCCCCCCAAACCACCCCATAATACGAGAGGCCTTGGACCCACTCAGGAGAATAGGTTAGGCATAAAGAACTCTCCATTGCGCTCGAAGTCGTCCGAGGCTCATTGTGCCTTTTCTAACCGGTTGAGTTTAAAGGAAGTGAGGTGGTCAACCTCAGTATTCTAATGGTATAAGTAATTGGCGTTCGACTTTAAACGAATTTTCGACAATGTAGAGTAGGAAGAAAATTAACTGTCCACTGTTTATATTTTTTATTAAATGAAACGGATATCGGCAACTATCCGATATCCGGTCTATCCGGCGGCGTAAATAATATCCGGATACCGAATAGTAAAAAGAGACATGTTTGGATAACTCATTGATTTGTTTATTAAAGTATCACTTAAGAAATACACCTTATAATCACAAAATAAATTCTACAACTTAGAAAATTGATTATCAAGCATAAGGTAAATTATGGAGAGTAATTCTATATAATATTTCGTTATATAGACTATGTAACAGTTATTTTTCACGTTTAATATCGAGTAGCAGTGTATGCTAATTAAGGAACACATCTATGCGTCGTCAGGATGGGTAGCGCTCCGAGCGGCAATACTAAGTATTAAACATGTCGTATCTGGACACTATATATTAGAGGTGAACGTAGCAACGGCGAGAGAAAAAGATCAGACGCCCTGACGAGAATGTAATTCTTTTATTGTGTTAATTTTAAACCACCATTTAGTTTAAGTGAAACTAGTTATTGTGGGATAAATTGTTAAGTGTTTTCAAATGTGTCGCGAGCCCGTATTAATTGGCAGGTATGTAGTTGAGAAATTTATAAGTAATTGTGATTAAATTATTTTTTCATAGTGTTGATACGCAACATTACTAATTTTCGTTAAAGATTTTTTGGTAACTAGCATGACACGATTTGTATTCTTATTTCAGAATACGGGTCGCTGGCTTGGGATAAAAATATCTGGGCTTGATTATCGCTGGCTTGGGATAAAAATACCTGGGCTTAATTATCGCTGGCTTGGGATAAAAATACCTGGGCTTAATTATCGCTGGCTTGGGATAAAAATACCTGAGCTTAATTATTGCTGGCTTGGGGTAGAAATACCTAGGCTTATGTATCGCTGGCTTAGGATATAAATACCTAGGTTTGAGTATGGATATATAATTGCTAACTTGAGCTAGATGTCCCTGCGTTTGAAAATTTAAATCGATGGGTTGGGGTCGTAAGAATATCATGCCGTCTTGTATAGTCATGATGAGGCAAATTGTACAGGAGGGAATCTGGGGATGATCCAGGTATAACTCGAGCTGTCCACGGAATTGAGGGTCAATAAACTTGGAAAGAGGTGGTTCCTTCTTGCGATGCGGGAATCGTAATTTCAAGTATTGAACGTCTACCATGGATGTGAATCTGGTGAGCGTTGCGGCAAATCAGGATTAATTTAGTTAAGTCGAAGTTTTCTTAATTTATGTAGTATTTGCTTTTGGTGACCACACGAATCGTTGTAGTATTTTGTTTGATGAAGCTGTGAATACGCTTGTTAAATTTACTTTTTTTTATATATTCTTTTGTACCTATGGTTGTACGTTTGACTCGCAACGGTTGAAATACCGTCTGTACATATAGGCGAGGAAAGAAATTGAAGTAATATTCAAATGTAGTCGAAGTAGTTTATTTTGATATTTGAGAAATTTCTACCAGTCTATAAATTAGTATTTGGTGGAATTTACATTTAATTTCTACTGAAGGAGGTCCTTTGAGTTAATTATTGATTGGAATGTTTTTTTGATTAGTTTTAAGAAAATGTTAATATTTGTAGAATCTGTAGAGAATTTTTTATGAAATTTGATCATATTTGTTTTGATTTGGTGTTGAAATTAAACGATGTTCAATTTGTTAGTAATTTACTTCTTTCATTTGAACATAATGTTGTGTTGTCTAATTGCCCTCTAAAGGAAATGGTATTTGGTAGGCTTGCATCGTAACCCTATCTTGAGAAAAGAGTTAAAATCAAACATGCTTGTTAGTTGAGAATTTTATTTTAGTAGCCGGGCATCACATAATGAAGGTAAGGTGATTAAGTAAATATTCTAGAATCTTTTAGAAGATTTATTGTGGATGAGACCACACTCTCTTAAGCCTCTCTCCTGATGGCAGACCACAACGAGCGGTTTGAAAGAGGACTTCAGTCCTAATTCAGGCAGCTTATTTGTGTGCATGACTTTTCTCGAGTACTGGAGATTATGAGGAGTCTCTGGTCCTCGAGGAAAAAGTGTTACATAAAGATGGCGACCAACGTGTTTGGCATCAGGAAAGACAGAATTTCGAGTTGAAACTTCGAATTCAATAAACCAAGCCATTTCCTTGAGGTCAAATATTCTTGAAATTTGTTTTATGTTATTTTTACTTTGCCGGATTTTGGATTCTCGTCTCGGGTGTCTGATCAGTTTCTTTCCAAATTAGTTAAGTTTAGTTAAGTAAGGGTAAAATTGGATTTAGATTGGGTTGTTTTTTTTTTAATTTTATAAAATTTTTTAATTTAATCATGGTAGGTAGGAAATTTTTCTGCTGAAATTTAATAACCACGTGACATATTGTAAAAAAAAATATTTTTGTAGGGAAGCAAAAATTTTTTTTCGTAGTAACAAAGTGTCTAAATTAAATTCGGGGTAATATTAAATTTTTGAACTGCAACAAAATTTAAAAAATTTTTTTCTCTTGTTCATTATTATTTATCAAGTTTTCGTTTTGATTTTATTTTTTTTTAAATATTGTTTCAGACACTGATCAGATTAGGTAAATTCAAGGAAAAGATTTGTGTTTGCATGAAAATAACTTGTATTTTTTTTCTTCTAGATTTACAATTGATGTATATTTATGGAGAGTGAAGCTCCCATATGAAAGCAGCCACGGAGAGCGAAGTCGTCTGGACTATCTTTGCGCTGACAATTCAATATTTAATCGAGAACATAAAGTATACGGAAGGAAGATTTGATTTTATGAACGATTATTTTGCTAATTTTTTCTTTGGAAGAAGTTATGGGTAAAATCGGGTAATTATTATTATAAATTTTTTTGTTTTGATTTTTCTTGTTTGAAATTATTTTGTGTTAGGTATTCTGTCCTCACAATATTATGATACTGTGGAACGGTATGCATGTGTATGGAAAAGGATTATTGCGTAAAGTGTAAAGAACATTTATGTGAATAGTAGTGCACGATAGGATTAGGTGTGAAATAACTTTATTTTGTTTTTCAAGTACGAAGAGGTATATGAGTTAGTATAAAGTTTGAAGTAAGTTTTAGATCAAGGACGCAGAGCAAATTTTAGTGCTGTATACGAATCTAGTGTTTAGGATTCGGTAGTGAGTAATTTATACTATTGCTATTAGGTATTGATATAGTTTCTAATTTTTTTGTAGCAGAGAAAAGAAAAGTTAGAATGGATTCCGAACTAGACAATAAATTAAAAATACCTTTGGTAGAGCAGGATAGTAGGTCTGCTGTGTCAGAAGAGGGTACTAGTTATCAGAAGGAGGTAGACGATAAGGTAGATGTAAAGAAATGGGGCGTGAGTTTTGATGGTTCTACCGAGGCCAGAGAATTCCTTTCTAGACTGATAGAACTCGCAGGAGTTTATGAAGTCAATTTGGACTCTTTGATAAGATTCATGTCAATTTTGTTGTCCGGTTTTGCATTGATTTGGTTCCGAGCTAACGAATTTGACTATAGTTGGGAGGATTTTAAACTCAAATTTCTAAGTCAATTTGAAGGGGCAGAGAGTCAGAGAAAATTGAAGCTTGAGATATTGTCTGCTAGACAAGGAAGTACAGTTTCGGCGAACGAATTTATTTTGGGTTTAATAGCGAAAAATAGGTCGTTAGATTTACCTTTAGAAGAGGAAGATTTAATAGACTCCATTAAAAATGGGTTATCGGAAGAATATGCAGGTGTGCTATCGTCGGCAAAATTAGATAGTACCAGAGACATTATGTATATATGTTCTAAATTTGAAGCACTGTCGGGGACGAGGCGACAGAAGAAGTCTCAGGTGATAGGAAAGATGATGGAGTTTTCAAACGATTCTCCTCATCATGAAAATACTACTCGTAACGAGAGGGAAACGTACCCTTTACATCAGTATAGGAGGAATCAAACTCGAGGCGTAGAGTCTGATTCGAGAGATATAGATTTTCGGCGTAGTGATAGGGTAGGAACGAGTCAAGAAGTTTCGGGAGGTCGTAGAAATTTTGTTGTCGGAAATTCTAATAAAGAATACGGGAAGGCTGGAAAGGTTTGCTTCTATTGTCAAAGACAGGGGCATGTTCAGGCGAACTGTTTCACAAGGTTGAGGAGAGAGGGGAAAGCATTCAATTCGGATGACAATCGGAAAGGTGAGAAGACACCTTATAAGGTTAAGAACGAACAATCTAAGGCGTAATAGAATTGTTTTACGATGTAATCATGTAAATAGGTTAGGTTTTAGTAAAAAATTTCCATATTATTCAGGTTAAGTATAGATTAAAAAAAAAAGTATATGTAGTATTTACTGTGTGTGCGGTACGCAATTTTAATTACAGTTGCGAATATTGTATGAAAATTAGGTTATTTATCGGTTCGGTATAGCACCACCAGTGGAAGGAAAAAATAATCTTCGTTTTGAAAGATTTTTATTTCAGTCCGTAAAAGTTGGGAAAAATAGAATTCCCATAATAAAGATTTATACTTGATTGCAGAAACGGTATAGCGCCGTGGTGTACGGCGAAATTTACTGTAAGCGCCGTGAGCGTGTTTGAATGTTAGCGGAGTAACAAACCATTCTAAAGATAATTATTCCATTTAATTATATTTTGATTGCGCCGAAGGGAATTAGTGATTTGTTTCGTTTGAGGTTTTAGAAAGGAGTTTTTTTTTTTTTTTGTTATGTAATCTTCTCAAGTTTAAGACGCAATACAGCAACCTTTATCGGCGGGGCCGTTTTGAGGGTTATGTGAAATCAATTATGTATGTGAGAACACAGAGAGTTTGAGAACGGAATGTTTGAAATTTTGAAAATCCATGGATAATAATTAGTGATGAATGAATGAGGAAATGTGATGAAGGTAGGTAGTGACATGTTAAGAAAATTTTGGTTCGCATTGACGCATCAGATTTGGTTCGTCTGTCTTTAGGGTTGTTGTAGTAAAGCAGTTGACACAGGACAGCGAAGATATTCTAGATAGAGAAGATAATAATGTTCTGTTGTAGTATGGATGAACTTATAAAAATTAAGTTTTTTATTTGTGAGAAAAATGTTAGCCGTTTCGTGAAATACTTTGTTTATTCGAGTATGTAACAGAAGGTTTGAGTGGGAGAGTAAAGGTGTTATTAAAATTGTTTAACGGTAAATGGATGAGGACAGACTACTCGTCTTTTCAAAGTTTGAGGGGAAATCTCTGTAAGAGAGGTTTTGACTTTAAGGTCAATTGTGTCAGCGTACAGTGCGTCTGGGCGAGTTTGAATTCCGAGATGCTCGTTTGTTTGTTAATTGTTCATTTATTTGATTTGATTGAGTGTAGTACATATCATATAATGATTTTTATATGTTAAATTTTACATGTTTTTTTTTTGTTTTTGTTTTGAGTCAGTTGAGACAAATGTTATTGATATTGTCTGATGTTATGTACTATGTACAAGTTAAGTAGACTCCATTAAATTGAAGTCATAAAAATATAGTTTGATTTTTGAAGACTATTGAAGATTAAAAGAATTGAAGGTTGGATAAATTGAATTTGAATTTAATTCATAATGTTTAAAATCAAAGTGAGAAAGAGTTTGTATTAATAATATGTTTTGGTAAAATTTATCTTGTAATTGATAATTTGAATTTGTAAAATGTAATATGGAAGTTTGGAGAGTTCATTTTAGGTTAAACTCTTCATTATGAAAATTTTTGGTATTTTGTACTTTATTATTTTTTTGTTTTTCATAAATTTTGTCGGAACCACTAGATGAGGTGGGTAATGATTTTAACGATTTTGCTTGTTACCTCCGAAGATATGATTTACCTAGTAGACATTGAATCTGAAGCAAATCGTTTGGCGCCCAAATAAATTTGTAAATATTAGTTTTAAGTAATCTGAGCTGGTTGGCAATGAACTCTCTGAATTCTCCAATTTTTGGAAACTTAGGTTTATAAGTGATTTTCATGTAATTTTTTTAATTAACTTTCAAATTCGGTACCTAGTTTAAGTTTTATGATGGAGTGTTGTGTGGTCACTTGGCGCGGTGTGAAATTTAGGAAAATGTTTGGAGATAGGTTATCCGAGAATAGGGTAGAATGGGGTAATGCGGGTGATGTGTTAGGAACACATTTAAAAAAAAAAATTTTTTTTTTTATGTGAGGAGGGGTGTATTTGTAACAGTTATTTTTCACGTTTAATATCGAGTAGCAGTGTATGCTAATTAAGGAACACATCTATGCGTCGTCAGGATGGGTAGCGCTCCGAGCGGCAATACTAAGTATTAAACATGTCGTATCTGGACACTATATATTAGAGGTGAACGTAGCAACGGCGAGAGAAAAAGATCAGACGCCCTGACGAGAATGTAATTCTTTTATTGTGTTAATTTTAAACCACCATTTAGTTTAAGTGAAACTAGTTATTGTGGGATAAATTGTTAAGTGTTTTCAAATGTGTCGCGAGCCCGTATTAATTGGCAGGTATGTAGTTGAGAAATTTATAAGTAATTGTGATTAAATTATTTTTTCATAGTGTTGATACGCAACATTACTAATTTTCGTTAAAGATTTTTTGGTAACTAGCATGACACGATTTGTATTCTTATTTCAGAATACGGGTCGCTGGCTTGGGATAAAAATATCTGGGCTTGATTATCGCTGGCTTGGGATAAAAATACCTGGGCTTAATTATCGCTGGCTTGGGATAAAAATACCTGGGCTTAATTATCGCTGGCTTGGGATAAAAATACCTGAGCTTAATTATTGCTGGCTTGGGGTAGAAATACCTAGGCTTATGTATCGCTGGCTTAGGATATAAATACCTAGGTTTGAGTATGGATATATAATTGCTAACTTGAGCTAGATGTCCCTGCGTTTGAAAATTTAAATCGATGGGTTGGGGTCGTAAGAATATCATGCCGTCTTGTATAGTCATGATGAGGCAAATTGTACAGGAGGGAATCTGGGGATGATCCAGGTATAACTCGAGCTGTCCACGGAATTGAGGGTCAATAAACTTGGAAAGAGGTGGTTCCTTCTTGCGATGCGGGAATCGTAATTTCAAGTATTGAACGTCTACCATGGATGTGAATCTGGTGAGCGTTGCGGCAAATCAGGATTAATTTAGTTAAGTCGAAGTTTTCTTAATTTATGTAGTATTTGCTTTTGGTGACCACACGAATCGTTGTAGTATTTTGTTTGATGAAGCTGTGAATACGCTTGTTAAATTTACTTTTTTTTTATATATTCTTTTGTACCTATGGTTGTACGTTTGACTCGCAACGGTTGAAATACCGTCTGTACATATAGGCGAGGAAAGAAATTGAAGTAATATTCAAATGTAGTCGAAGTAGTTTATTTTGATATTTGAGAAATTTCTACCAGTCTATAAATTAGTATTTGGTGGAATTTACATTTAATTTCTACTGAAGGAGGTCCTTTGAGTTAATTATTGATTGGAATGTTTTTTTGATTAGTTTTAAGAAAATGTTAATATTTGTAGAATCTGTAGAGAATTTTTTATGAAATTTGATCATATTTGTTTTGATTTGGTGTTGAAATTAAACGATGTTCAATTTGTTAGTAATTTACTTCTTTCATTTGAACATAATGTTGTGTTGTCTAATTGCCCTCTAAAGGAAATGGTATTTGGTAGGCTTGCATCGTAACCCTATCTTGAGAAAAGAGTTAAAATCAAACATGCTTGTTAGTTGAGAATTTTATTTTAGTAGCCGGGCATCACATAATGAAGGTAAGGTGATTAAGTAAATATTCTAGAATCTTTTAGAAGATTTATTGTGGATGAGACCACACTCTCTTAAGCCTCTCTCCTGATGGCAGACCACAACGAGCGGTTTGAAAGAGGACTTCAGTCCTAATTCAGGCAGCTTATTTGTGTGCATGACTTTTCTCGAGTACTGGAGATTATGAGGAGTCTCTGGTCCTCGAGGAAAAAGTGTTACAACTATTAGACTATATAGAGGAAAACAGCAGCTTTGCTGGTCTTCGTAAGTAAGGGAAGTTTAATAAAACGACGTTTCGTCATATATCATCCTGGCTGAAGATGCAGATAGTTTCCGCGATTTTTGGAACAATAACGTTCCGGCAACGGAGTCAGTCCGATTTGTTTATACCGCCTACGTAAGCGTAATTCATGCGTTGTACCCATGGTAATTTACGCACTGGCCGGGCTCTAGTAAGGACTTCTTTAGCATTCTACGAATTGTATAAATTTTTGAAAATAAAAACACCGATATTTTAAGGGGAGCGCTTTTCTTCCTCCCGCAAGGGTTCCGAAGACAAAGAAGATCTTCTCATACCGAGAGGGTCTTCCTCGTGTTCTGCTCCTTCGAAGCAGAGCTGAGGGATCTGGAAATGGTGTGTGAGGAGGTCATAATATCCGGCTAACTGCTATCCCTTTCGTCTCTATTTTTTATATGTTCCAGTGGACAGTTAATTTTTTCGCACTATACAGTGACGAAATGATATGGTCATTGACTTTCCAGTGTTTTCAAAACAATTATTTACGATCTATCCTAAAATGATGTGAGGATTTTGTAGATAATTTTAAAATTTAATATTTTGCACTTTTACTACATTTGATATAAAATAATTTACCTATTGACTTCATAATACTATTTACCTTTTTTCAACATAATATTATATCAACTTGCTATTCATGGTTTACGCAATAAATTCAAAGCAAGATTACTCACATAGTTTTTTTTTTTGCTAGTGTTTTTATGAAATGGCTTCAAATATTTTGACAGATCAAGACATAAAGAATTGCAATACAATCCAGATTCTTTTCGTGAACTTACCGTAAATTATTTTAGTAGAGATAATAAATTACTAAAATAGGTAGGTACCTACATAATGATTTTAATGTCGATCGTAAAAAAAACAATTCAGAATCGCTGTACAGGATGCATGGTACGAAAAATATATTGAAGTAGGTACTAAAGTGTTTGTCTGAATTCACGGAAAGTGAATTTCGTGGATCTCTTACATATATAAAAATGGAACGCTAATTTGCGCGGTCATCGTATGGGTAAGAACACGTTGAAAGCCGATTACGATCCGCGCCGACCAGCTCAAAGATTGTTGTCTATGGTTTCCATGCATTTAAATGGGCATGTCGGAAAGCGGGTTCCTGCTTTTTCTGTGGGTTTCCCCATTCAAATGCATAGTAACATTCTTTGCGCCGGTTGGCGCTAGTCAGAATCGGCATTCTACGTGTTTCTTACCCTATGAGAATAGCTGAACTTATATCGCCCATTTTTTGTCGTGTTTGCTTTTGTCTGAAGGGTCTTATGAAAGAAAAAAGTTGCACGAATAAAAATAAAATTCCATATTATTATTAGATTTTTTCTAATTTTGAAATTAAATCAGGCGTTTGACAGGAATCAGTTGTTTGATGAATGATACGATTCACGGAATGCTGATAGTAAATAATAAAATGATATGTTTTATAACAGATGCAGCGGTTACAGTAGTTAAAAAGGTAATAATGAATTGTATCATTATACTAATTCAAGTTCAATAATATAAGGACCACGTCGTCGTCTGTGTTAAATAACTTTAAACTGAAATCAACTTAAAGTTATGCATAAAATCTCGAACATATTATTTATATTCCAAGGCGGGACGAAGTTTGACGGGTCGGCTAGTTCAAAACTATATTATTATTATAGATTACGCAATAGTTTCGTCACGTGTATTGGAGAAAGTAGGTTGGGTTGGGTATACTTACCTACGTATATATTATTATTCATACACGCTGCACCGGACCACCTCGCGGTGTATGTATGTTTATTGTATGAAACGATGTCGTCAATAAATTAAATTTTTACAAAAATTGTTAAGAAAAGTTTGAGATGTACTGCTATGATGTATGTATTTTTTATAGAAAAATAAATTATCTAGTTGTAGCGTTTCGGCGTTTTTCGATATTTTTATAAAATTCTGAAATATAGGCACTGAAACTCGTAAATTTGTCATAAAAAAAATATTTTTCTTTATAAAAAAAGTTTGAGAAATCCTGGAACTTTTTCATTAAATTATATTTTAGATATTGTATTTTTCTATATACATACACAATTTTAGGGTTCTAGATTTTATGGTTTTCGAGATATATGGAAAAATTAAATAAAATTCAAAGGTTGATAACCCCTGACTGAAAAAAAAATTCAAAATTCTGAGTATACAAATTTTGTATGCTTAAAATATTCAATAGTTTCTGAAATTTTAGGATCTGTGCATCAAGCGAATCAAAAGTTACAAAGAGGGGACGGATACACACACATACACGTTGGAAAAGTGCCCCTCACCCCCTACCCTCTAATTAATGATATCTTTTGAAAACGAAATAGTATAATTTGACTCTTTCTGAAGAAATCATTTTTTTGAAATTTCGATAAAACCAGTTTTAAACTTTTTAGGAGGCACTTAAAAATCATCCCTTTTTATATGTGCCCTTTTTCGTCCCTTTTAGTCAAATTTTGGAAAAATTGCCAAATACGCTAACACTCATTTCTATAGAAGAATTCATATGCCAAATCTCAAGTTCGTACCATGTCTAGTTTCCGAGATATTCGCATACTTTGAAAAACATTCAACCCTATTTTTCACCCCCTTAGGGGTGGAATTTCCAAAAATCCTTTCTTAGTGGAAGGTTTTGTATTAAGACCTACCAGATTTCCAAATTTCACTTCTCTACGATTAGCCGTTTGGGCTGTGCGTTGATGAGTCAGTCAGTCAATCAGTCAGTCAATCAATCAGTCAGTCAATCAGTCAGTCAGTCAGGCACTTTCCTTTATTATTATAGATTATTTTCTATCCATTTTTCGATGTTTTAGTAGTTGTTCTATCATAATAATAATAATATTAAAAACCTAAAATTGACGTATGCATGCCGCCGTATTTAAATTTATTATATCACTCCACCAAATGTTTTTGATTATATAGTTATTCATATTTTTCACTGATTTAGATTAATTCTTCAACAGTTTTTTGCACAGTGTTTATTATTTGTTTTTATATATTATTGAAGCATTTATTGATAGATTGAAGGAATGCCACAGGCGGTCAACGATGACATTTCTAAATGTTTACATCGTCTTATCAGTGGTGCCATCATTGAGGTGCAATAAATGTTGCCATTGCTTGAAGTTATTATTATTATTATATAAATATGGCATTACGTCACGTAAAGGATTGCTTGAAGTTATGTGTGATGTTTTTTTTATGCCATTTTGTATGAGATATTTTCGTATTTTGATTATAAATTAATTTCTTGCATCGAAATTTGAAATATTATGCAAAGTATCATGTCTAGCTGTAAGTTGATTTTTGTATCTTAAAATTGTTATAGGTCTTATTAAGACCGTAAACTTAATAAATAAATAAATAAATATAACGCTTTTCTATACAAAGGTGTCAGTATAGCCGGTGGAACTTATTGCCTGAGGCAATTTTTTCCAGTCAACCCGTCCCGTAAATCTGAGACAGGCCAACCCCGGGTAGAATTTCAAGTGAAAAAAAAACACTTAGAAAAACTCTGACCCGGCCGGGAATCGAACCCGGGACCTCGGATCTGAAGTCCGCGCTAGTACAACTAGGCTACCGAGGTCGTTATCATCTGGAGCGGAAAAGAATCCAATAAACCAAAAAGAATAAAAATTTGTTCAGCCGATCTCGAGTTATACCTAAGAGTTCGCACTAACCCGTCTTTCTTTTATATTGTAGATTTATTTCAGAACATACGATGATAATGCCTTTAAAAAAATAATAAGGTTGGCTGGCAGATATCCTTCGGGATAAACCCGCCCTTTCGACTGTCCAAATTTAATGTTCTTTTTGTCATCACACTGTCCTAATGCAATAAAGTTTTATTTATTTACTAGCTGACCGACCCGTCGAACTTCGACCTAATCCAGAATAAAAATATAATTTTATTTTTCACACGAATTAAATACAGTTTATGGCATAAAAACTGAATTAAATTTACCTTATAATTTATTTCATTATGTATGTAATAATAATTATTGATTCGGTTGCGGGATGAAGGTGGACGAGTCATAAGTTTGTAATAAAAACAATAAATTCCTCTATAGATGTGTAACTTTAAAAAAAACCTAAGAGATGGCGGTGTAGTAGAAAATAAATCACATGTGATACACGTTATGATATTCTATAAGTTGTTGAAAGAACAGACGTCCATCAAAACCAAATTTGACCTAATTATTATGATGGTTTAATAAGCAGACATAAAAAATACACAATATGACAACAACAGCAGCAAAAATAGGAGGGACTGAATTTATATATTTTGAAATACTGGCGTGTTGCCAAACGTTAGACCGCTCCCCGGGAACCCAGTGCATAAGTGTGATCACTTTACGTTAACGTTCGCCATTTAGGTGGTCAAATTAGAAATTCCGAAATCATGGGATACTTCAACGTGTTCAAAAATCGTGATCCCATCTTTTACCTAATGCTTCTGTGAGACAAGCCTTTAGGAAAAAATAGTTAAAAGCTTGCTTCCATGCGGAATTACAAAATACATGTATAAATAATATTTGTTATATAAACGAGTGAGCACGCAGTAAATCAAAACAAAAGCCTTCACAGTGGTTTGTTTCTGAGATAAAGGAAATCCCGAGCCGGTCTTATTTAAAATAATCCAGCGACATCATGATCCATTAGCACCCCTTTTAACGGCTCAAACTTTCCAGTCAAGTTTCACTATTACATTAGTGTATCGCACATGGAGACCAGCGAGCTATGCGACTAAGCAGTACGAGTTTTATAAACACTTACTATTTCACACTAATAAGCGCTTAATTGTGTTCCGACTTAAGATCAAAACAGTCGATCAATTCCTTTAAGGACATTCGTATAGTTTGACAACGTTCGACCAAAGTTTGTTCGATCATCGAATGAATTATGATTATTATCAATGGTTTTCGATTATTCAACCGGCGATTCTATACGCTGTAGGGCTATTCTCGTAATCAATCGCTTTTAAAACTCACTTAACGATAAGATTAAGACACGATCGCAAGCAGTCGTGTTCACAAAACTATCGGAATCTAATGTTAATCCTATCTTGAACTGGATCATTTTCATACTGATATTTCAAACATAACCAATTTTTAATATATCTACTAGATATCTTGTTTTGTGAATACCAATCCGCCATTTTATGATTGTCAATCAAGATAAGAGCGTATTAAGACCACTACGAGAATAAGGGCACTGATCGAACTATTTGACAGCTCAATCATATTATACTATCAGAATCACCTATTTTGATCGAAAATCCTTGAAATCTTACTAAACTATTGCCAAAGATGGAATTATATACATTATGTTTCATAACTAACTTCAAACTGTTTTTCAGATTAAGTGTTAAAATAAAAATATTTACAAATTAATTGTGTTATTTGTATTATCCACAAATAATGACCCATTAAAATTATGTGATTTAAGAATTTTTATCAAATATTAATCTAATTGTTATTTCAATTAATAAATTTAATTTGACCTTTTTTTATTTATCACTGTGTAATCTCTTCTATACAAGTGTTCAATAATTTTATTATAATAATATATTCAAACAAATCCCCAACATCTAGATTATTAATTACGAAACTCCTTAAATGATGGAATGGCTGTAGAATGCTCTATTCGGCGATTGGATGGTTTGACAGGTCGCTTTGTTTAAGAATCGCCTGCTTCGATTCGCTTTGATAATATTATTTTGATCATCGAAAACCTTATACTTGAGGTACTGCTCCGGGGAACATGTTCTTACCCCCGTAGGAAGCTTTCAACTCGCCTGAACCTCCTTCCCTTTAATTAATGTTTCAGGGAAAAGACAAACTGAAAACTTTTTAGAGGTAAGAAAGCGCCAACCTATACTTAGCTTTTTAATTAATCACGTTAACCAACTTGACAACTTTCACAAAAAATAGGTGTATTTATTATTAATTTACGAAAACTTTGTTGTAATTAAATGATAGTTTGGTTATTAAAACTCGCTGCCCGGGAAAGTTTTGTCACTGTTTTGAATATAAAGCCTATTAAACCAAAACCGCATGAATAATCAATTATAAATAAATTTCCATAATGGACGGGCGTTCATTGCCACAAAAACAAAACAGTTTTTGTTCCTTCATACTTCAGCAATGTTTTGTAAATGGTATTTCTTTCGTGTACGTTTTTTTAACCAAAAAAATGTATACGTAGCTCATGAAGGTGTAAGGCCCTGTGGGGCTAGTACGAGTTTTATCGAAAGCTATTTGCACGCTAATAAGCGCTTATTATCGTGCAAATAGTGTTCTTAAATCAAACGATCGAATCATTCAAATACCGAAATAATTGTTCTAAGCTATTGAGAGAGGCCAAAATAATACACTATAGAGAGCTAATAGAACGAGACAAATACAACCCAGCAAAGTGTTGGAAAAGTATTAAAGAGTACATAAATTGGAGTAGTAAGAATTCCTCTGGAACTAGTAAACTGATAGAGAATAGAGAAGACGCTCAGCTCCTAAAGAGTAGATTAAACGAAATAAATGAATATTTTGCAACCACGGGCAGGAACCTGGCTCATAGGAAACTTGACTGACGACCGACACTGAAACCTTGATGGGGAAAGCTAGGTCAACTTTTGCGCTGGCATCCTCGATGTTTGTCTCTCCTACAAGTGAAAACGAAGTTCTACTCACCATATCAACGATTAAAGAGAAAAGTTTTGATATTCGATCATCGAAAACTTATACTAGGGCTACTGTCCTAGCTGGTCGCATGATCGTGCGATTATGATGAATGCATAAACAAATTTGTGATCGCACGATGAAAAATTGTGTATCATAACTGCCATCGCATGATCGCGTGTCCACTTTCCTTGGCAACGCAACGCGAGAACATTGTATGATCGCTCATCGTATGGTCGCGCGATCACTTTTCACTTAGGACAGGGCCCATATTAAATAATACAGATCGACGATTGGAGGAGTTTTGATTATAAAATAGGCATTGGAGATAGGGTAAAAAAAAATTTTTTTTTTTAAACAAAATAAAATTAGGACCTTCAACAGGTACACTTACTCAGTTAAATTTATTTTTGAAAACAGGAATATTTAACGATAATTATTATCCTGAGAAATTTAGACTTCCAACTCAAAAACAATGAAGTGTTTGGAAGACTAGCGGTTACAGCGCCGGCTTTCGTACTGTTTGGTGCGGACGTCGTGGTTCGATCCCAGGTGCCGACCATCTTCCTCTTTCACGACACAAGCTTTAAGTAGCTTACTGTGAAAGAGTCGAGGAGTGTATTTGTGTTCACTTTGAGTGAGCACAGATTCATTAAAAAAATAAGAAATGAACGAATTCATCGAAAATTTACTGTTTCACAGACACAAATGGTGTCTTACGCTGCTGAAATTTTGAAGAATATAACAAAAATCCCTCATGGTATTATTGGTGTATTATTCAAATCACAAACAAGCCTGGTCGTCCACAAATTTTCTCCAACTCGTACCCTCACCGCTGACCCCTTCTTTACGACCTTACGTAAAAGTACCGACTGCAGATTACTATCACACGCAAAAGGTGAATCTTTCGAACTCCGGACTCGATTGGGTCCAGCTTGTCGCAGGGGTTACACAGGGAGGCATACTATCTCCGCTTCTCTTTTCATTACTTATAGGTTCTATTTCTCAAAACATTCGAGGACCCTTTCACCTATATGCCGATGACTTGCAGATTTATACCCATTTCAGCCCACAGGATGTCGCCGAGTCTTTTGCTCTCATGAATGAAAATCTTCAGTACATAGCCAGATTCACCTTTCTCAGTTCGCACCGAAAAGAATCCAATAAACCAAAAAGGATAAAAATTTGTTCAGCCGATCTCGAGTTATACCTAAGAGTTCGCACTAACCCGTCTTTCTTTTATATTGTAGATTTATTTCAGAACATACGGTGATAATGCCTTTAAAAAAAATAATAAGGTTGGCTGGAAGAGATCCTTCGGGATAAGTCCGCCCTTTGAATCTTTAAATGTTTTTATAAAAATTGTTTTTTATTACACAATAAAGCTTTATTTATTTATTATTTTATTTATATTGACACTTGTGAATTCACAATATTTTATATTATGGTTTTGTATAAGGTTTATTTTGATTTGAGATAATTTGGTTATTTTTACAGCGAATTTTGCGTAAGAGTACTTGTTGCGCGGGTAGCGATTCTATTTGAACTGTAGGTTGTAGGTAGGATAAATTTTGGATAAAATAAATATTTTTGGGGTTGTGTTGCCAGGACAAAAAAACAATACAGGAATAGGGAAAAAGGGCGCAAACAGACTGAGCGAGCGCTATTTCACAATTTTCTTTCAAAAATAATGACATGGATTTGTCAAATTTGATATGTTCAAAGATTTTTCTATGGTTGTTTAATACAAAAAAAAATATTGATCTATTCTCAATTCGACCACAAATAAACAAAAGATCTGTGTTAAATAATGTCAAATATTATATCGAAGTGTGTGTGAGTAGGAAAATAATACATAACATTAAAGTAGTGTGCGTAGTGTTTTTTTTTTATTGATTTAATCTATTTATATGCATGATTTAATAAAAATATTAGCATTCGCCACTTCTTCTCTATATAAACTATAAGTGTGCGAAATTTTGTACTCCTCCCTCCGCGCAATTTTCGTAAAAATAGTCACAAAGTTTTTCTTTCACGTATTAATATATAGATAATACATAATCGAAATACACGCTGCATATACTGTCAGGGCTATAAAAACACAGAAAAGTTTTTTTTTAGTAGTAAAGTAAGTGGGTTTCTACCTACAGTACCTACAAGTTATTGCAATAAAATTATATGGTTTTTAATTTACAATTACATAGGTATTTATACTGTGAATTTCACACAAAGCTCTGTTTCTACACACGGTGTGCGTTTATTAAACCGATTCTAGAAACAGGGCATACTTTCTTTTATGGTTGATATATTGGACACCATGCAAACAATCAAGAACTGATTAAAAAGCGAAGACAGCTGATTAGTGTCCATAATATCAACGATCAAGGAAATATACTCTACTTCCAGCACTGGCACTATGACACTGAAATGCAACCTTACATCAAGAAAAGCTGTTCTAGAACAAGTAAGTGTGCAAGATCAAGCGCGATGGAGATTTGTTACCTTCATATTATACATCTAAGCGGGATGTAAAACGAATATGTTATGTTATGTTATGATTTATAAATTTGTCTAAATAAGAACTAAAATATTTCGTTATACCTATTTCTCTTTTTTTTTGTTTTTCGCAAAGGGAATTGATCTGTTGTTCGGAGAAATCCCCCTTTACAATAAGAGGAAAGATCATAAAAGTTTACCATATAGATCAAATGAGACAACATCGGGAGATATGAAATAAAATATATTAAGATGCATCGCCTATCTGTGATGATTCTCCAAAAAAAAAATATGTTGTCTGCTGTTGTAGTGCGGATACAGCATGTTACAATAAAAAACTTTATTGTCCATGTACAGAAAGGAACTATCAAGAGATTTTCAACTATGTAGTATAAGTAGAATAACTGTTTTTATAAGGTAGGTAGGTACCTATAAAATAATATGCAGGTATTTTTTGTAACTTTGTAGATACTTTCCGAATATATCAACAACAGCTGATATCTGACAAAAATACTGTTAGAATTTTAAATGTTATGAACAAAACCCTAATTGCTCAAGAACGTCCTCTAATGTTATTCCGAGAGCTGGCCTAGTGTGGTCACTTTACGTTTACAACGCTCGCCACAAGATGGCAATGCTCAAATCCCCGATAATTATGTGAATTTTCAACATGTGGAAATATCCCATGCCTCTGGCAGGATTCGAACCTGTGACCCTCAGCGTCCCAAGCAGACACATAACCGTCCCGAAGCTAATTCCTTCATAATTGGTGTATTTAACTAGTAGATGTTAATGAGATAGGTATAGAGCCAGTTGGAATTTTTTGAGAACTAAAACAACCAACTTTTTATGATAGCTACATAATTTGGAGCCGGGATATGAACATATTAATTTTTGTTGATGTCTCATATTCTTTATTGCCTATTTGGCTTGCTCGGTACACTATATCAAAGTTTGTCTAGATTCTTTTGTTTTTTTCTTTATAGGTATTTTATTCTTTCTTATCATCCTAAAGCGATTTGTTTGGCACTTGGAATCGTCAAAATGTTGTTTTTGCCATCAATCAATCAAAAATCCCTTTGCACAATACTCCCTTTAGGCAGCAAGATCACTACATCCTCCCACACGATATCCAGATGCCTTAGCTCTGCCTCGAAGGAACGGGACACGGTATGATAGGGTCTTCCGCGCCTACGATACCCTTATGGGGGAAGAACAGCGCTCTCCTCGGCACACTGTCATTCGGCATCCTTAACGTTAACACATGTCCCAGGAATGTCCACCTCCTCTCCATAATGGTAAAAGCGATGAACCTGCGCTGGGGGCGCCTGCGTATATCGTCGTTCGTGATGCGGTGGTACCATCTTATATCCTAAATTCTCAAAACTATAACAGCGTCAAAGGACATTATTTTGTCGCTGATACTATTTTCAAAAATCGATTGTCTTTATGGAAAAAAATGGTTTCAAATTACTACCAAAAATGATGAGGCTCCGTTATAATTTGTGAATCTTTATTAAAACCCTACACGACCTTTAGATGCATATCTGCATCTTAAAACTTGTAAAAAACGAATTCATCAGATCTACCTATAAATATTTCATCAAAAATATTTATTAGTTTTTTTTTTTTCCTTAATTTTGTAGAACGTGTAAAAATTCGCAGCCATCTCCGTCAAAAATTAATAAGTTATCAAAATACCTCATAACGGGCGTGTAATTTTTTAATTAACGGAATTAATTAGACAAAAATAATTAAAAATTACGAAAATACAGAAATAAGGGAATGTAGAGGATAAAATGTAATATATTCTTGATATACCTACATCAGAAACTCTACAGTTAGTACCTATAGCTAACTAAACTGTAACCTATTAATTAAATTAGTCTATTTAGTATAATAGCTGGTTAAGTTCATAAGTAACTCGTAATTTTTTGTCGATTTACTCTTAAACTACGCGAAACGACTACTTAAAACAATCAGACTATGGAAAACATTACAGTAAGTCGATGATATTTATGACAATCAGATGCCACGGGAAATATTGTTCCTTTATACAACTGTTGCTATGACAAATTGTCCGTAGTCCTCATCACGGACCCTTTAAGGGACTGTTAATTCATAGGACAATCAATTTATTAATGAGCTCTTTCTATGTCAAAAGTCTTTGGGTTCACTTTGATAACCACAGATTTTTTTCTTACCCATCACTTCGTGTCCCGTAAGGGTTAGGCAGAGAGAACGAACCTCTCCTCTTTTCTATCCAAACGTCTTTTGCTTCTTCCACCGACGAAACATTTCTCATTCACCCTCTCCTATTTGTCTTACTTCTTACCTTGAGAACGGAATCGATGTGTTCGATCCACGTCATTCTCGCTCACCCACGTTTTCTTACACCTTTCCTTTCATTCTTTCCACGTCAACATATCCAAACCATTTCAACTTATTGACTTTCATCTTTGTCACAACACTAACTTCCATACCACATTCCTTCCTAATATTTTCATTCCTTTCCATATCACACAGAGTCTTTCCACATATTCTTCGTAGAGCTCACATCTCTACTGCATTTATACTACATTCTTCTTTTTTCGTCCATGTCCCAGTTTCACATCCATACATCATTGATGGTAACAGAATTGTAAACCGTAAGCTACCTAAAAGCATGTGTCGTAAAAGAGGAAAATGATCGACACCCGAGATCGAACGCGCGACCTCCAGTACGAAGCAGTCTATTGCGATTATTTCCAATATTGCAGGTTTTATTTTACAGCCGCTTACTTAACGTATCTACCTATCTTTGTCCACAATTTACAAATGTCAAAAAGAACCGAAGTGGTAGATAGGTATCATGGAATTTTTGTCGCTAAGAAAAATGGCGATTAGCGGATATTTCGCCATTGATGTAACGGAGCAATGAGCAGTCAGAATCGGTCAATGTTGTGGTTTATACCGAATGTAACATCTGGAACGTAGTAAATATAATTCAATATTACATATTCATTATTACAAATTTCCGGGTACACCAACCTTTGAAAAATTTCCAACGACAATTGATAAGGGCTGATATAAAGTGCGCCTATGCTAATAACATCGTCACCTGAATAACAAACAAGGGTGTCTTTCAGGGAATCTTTTGTGATATTGAAATTTTCTTTAAAGAAGATTTTTCTCAAAATGCTCCCCCGTGTGTGTATTTTCTTTTCGCAGTTCAAAAGAAAATCTTTTAATATCGTTGTTCAATGGAGTAGCGAGTAGGTATTTTTAAGGTTGAATGAGGATTAGGTATATCTTATATCACGGCTTTACAATAAAAATGTTATCTAATGCTGAATTTCAAGGCGCCGCGCCGGCCGCCGATTCCGAAATTACCTTCATACTCTTTTATTTTTTTTTTGATATTATATTCTTTAATGACTTTAAAGTCTATTATTTTGTGCAGATAGTTGAAGCAATAAGATCTCACCTCATAATATAAAAGAAAGTCGGGTTAGTGCGAACACTTATATTATCGAGATCGACTGAACAGATTCTTCTCCACTCCGGATAACAGAATACCTAATAAAACATCCAAAAAAATGGATAGAAAATAAATTAAATCATAGGTTATATTTAAGTCAGTGTGGAGATTTCGATACAACAACGCCATCTGCGAAAATTTCCAATACAACGCAATTTTTATTTACTTAACAATCATACACGAAATTTCCTGCTTTGAAACTATGATACGTTTTATAAGGCAAAGCAAACCTCACAAGTACTTAACTAAAATAATACATAGATAACTAAAATTATAGACCTATTATTAAAAGATAGAAGAATAAATTAAGTATAAATGGAAATGAGATAAGAGCTCTTTGAAAGATATGTGGAGAAAATCTGTGGGCATTGCAAGGAATAAGAATATGCTTTATTATAATAATTGGAGAGTTCATCCGTAATTAGTATTTTCGTTGAAAAAAGAATAATATGACACTTTTCTATACATGGGTGTCAGTATAGCCGGTGGCAGGGCCGTCGCGTGGTTTTTAGGCGCCCAAGGCGATGCTTTAATCAGCCCCCCCCCCCCATAAAACTTGTAATTTTGTTCATTCAAATTTTTGTTAGTTTAAGTATTATAAGATTTGAACTACATTTATTTGTATTTTATATCACACGACAATGTTTTCCAAACATTTTTATACCGTAATATTACGATTACGATTGAGTTGTGTAGCAAAGGGGGAGGGACGCAAGACGCGAGGAGTGTGAGATGCAGTGTTGCCAACCCCATCACAGACTTAAACTGTAGATATGCTTGAAAAAAAACTGTACAAAACTGTGAATATGAAATTAGAAAACTGTTTTTTATTTTAAGGTTTTTTATTTTCTAAGGTTTTACTCTTTTAGTTCACCTGTAAAAACGTCTTTATTGCAAACTTAAAAAAAAAACAAAATTAAGCCTGCCACCGCCGATTAATCTCCTTCCAACTAATTTGCATTTGTGGTTTCCGATGAAGATCGGTGGTTTCGGATAATGACAGAAAATCTACTCACGGCGCCCCTCTTCACTATTTACGGCGCACCAGGGCGCCGTGGCGCACACTTTCGGAACCCCTGTTTAGCCAAAATTTCTTGTTCCTCCTTGGTTGAAATGAAAATAAAATTTAGTTAGTTTTTTTAGATTTAAATTTTATTAATCTTTTTTGATTAAGCTTTTCTCAGCTATGAGTTCGCATGTGAATCCCTGGACTGTACGACAAATAAAATAGAATTTGTTTTACCCACGGTGGCGCCCCTCGTATCGCGGCGCCCTAGGCGACCGCCTCGGTCGCCCCACCCACGCGACGGCCCTGGCCGGTGGAACCTATTTCCTGAGGTAATTTTTTCCAGTCAACCGGTCCCGTCCAATATATGAGACAGGCCAACCCCGGGTAGAAATTTCAAGTGAAAAAACACTTAGAAAAACTCTGACCCAACCGGGAATCAAACCCGGGACCTCGGATCTGAAGTCCACGCCAGTACAACTAGGCTACCGAAGTCGGTGAAACATCAACCCCACGCGAAAAACTTTTCATACTTAGGTACATTATTCGCCTGTAAGTCGACATTCGTTTCTATGACAATTTCAGTGTCTGCAGGAAATATTACATCGTAGAAGAAAATATGTGATTGGTATTCCAATATCAGACATTCCTACGTACATCTGTTGCTAAGGGAAGAAATTTCAAATAATTATCCGCAGCCCCCAATGTGGTAAAGTAAATTTGGGGACGATGTAAGATACAACTGTTTAATCGGACAGTAAAAACAAGACAGTGCGTTAATAAATCATTGTGCGTGGATCGATTACGTCCTCAAAGAAGGTCAGGCCGAAAGTAAAATGAATAGGAGAGCTTTTATAACAAATTTTATATCACCGGAAGAAACAAAGTGTCCGAATATAATAATTAAGTGGAATATAATAAAAGTCGTCTCAACATAATATCCCTTAAAGGATACGGTATGGTTAGAAAAAAATGATGAAGCTAATTTCCGACAAATACAGTCCAATACCAATACATACATACTTTCTTAGAGAATATCCAAAGCACAAACATGAACTTACAAAAGTTAGTAAGTGAAACCAAGCGTAGTCTCAATATAGGTACATTGCGATGTCTAATGCATTGTTTTCCTAGAAAAGAAAACCGAATGCAACACTACGAACGCAGTGTTCTTTGAGATGAGTTAATTTTTTTTAAATCAATTTGTGCTCACTCAAAGAGAATACAAATACACTATTTGGTTTTTTCACCGAAAGCTACTCAAAGCTTGTGTCGTAAAAGAGGATGATGGTCGTCACCTGGGATCGAACCCACGACCTCCACTTCGAAACAGTACGAAAGTTTGCGTTTTTTTTTCTAAAACCACTTCGCATTATATAAGGTATGTATTATGTTTATCTCGTTCACTGTATGCAGTAAAATAAGAAACTAGAGAGACAGTACAAACTCAACGTTAAGTGTCACTAACCGTAGCTTGGATAACATAATAAAATGTAAAGACTAAATAAAAAGGTTAAATTCAAAAGCTTTTGCAATATAAGTTAGTAATATTTAAATAAAACTTTTGCAATTTTTTTGTCATGAGCAACTATGTAGAATATTTTAAATAAATTTAAATACCTACATATCTTAAAATTTTTGACATTTTTTCTATTATTTCGAATATTATATTTATTTATTTATTTATTCTACGCAACTAAGTTGCTTTTACAGAACATATTAAATTGAAACAAAAAAACAAACAAGTACAAATAGTAATAATAGAACAACAAATTTGACAACAACAACGAGATACAACACCATCAAATCGCCGTGGCCGCATACACACCACCCATCCACAATGCATAGACAATATCACAATACATTCTAAAACCATAATGCAGTCAAAATTGCACACACACACACAAATCCTCAGCATTGTAATCATACACACTCACGCATACATAATATGCCCACAGTGGAGCGAAACGCTCCGCATATACAGAGCGTCTCACTCCACTACGGACAGATACACCTCCTTTTTAAAAATAAACAGAGATGTTGCAAATATATCCGCGGTTACTAATCTATTGGCTTCTCTCGGTAACCTCTGTAGAGGTGAATTGAAGTGGTAATTTGTAGTCGCGTTCGCAACACTGAAGGTCTGGGTGCTACGAGTCTGTCGACTTGGTACATGTAAAAGAATTCTTTCAAGCAGTTCAGGTGCATCTATTAGTCCGTTTATCAACTTGTATAGGAACACCATGTCGGACACTCTTCTCCTAGCCGAGAGCTGCTGGAGATTGTAGGTGTCTCGGAGTAGTTTATAATCAATTTCCCTCAATGGTATACCTAATCTATAATTAACAAATCTTAAGACTTTATTCTGTACCCTCTCAATACCTCGCGAATGCACCTGATAACATGGTGACCACAGAACAGAATTGCATTCTAACATTGGTCTAACCACACCTTGGAATAGGGTGACAAACGTTTGGGTATGATAAAAGTCGCTTCCTAATCGTAATATGAAACCCAACGTTCTAAGTGCCTTATCAACCATCGCCTTCACATGTGGTATGAAGGTCAACCCTGAATCCATTATTACACCCAAATCTCTTATTTGAGTGACTGACTCTAACTGAATGCCATCAACGGAATATGGGAAAATAATGGGCTGTTTTATCTTGAAGAAGCGCATAACCTGACACTTTTCGACGTTCAACTTGATTTCATTTGTTCTGCACCACGCAGTGAGTGCATCTATGTTCTTTTGCAGTATCACGCAGTCATCAATACTGCTAATGGACTTGTAAATTTTTAAGTCATCAGCAAATAGAACAAACCGTACACCATCAAACTCATCAAGAAGATCATCGATGAAGATGTTGAATAGGATAGGCCCAAGATGGGAACCCTGGGGTACACCACTTCTTGCAAAAAATGTCGAGGACACAATGCCAGACATTCTCACCGCAAGATCCCTGTCTGACAAATAGCTTTTCACCCAACTGAGGAGAGATCCACTCATACCGTATGAGCAGTGTTTAGCCAGTAAAATTCTATGTGGTACGCGATCGAAAGCTTTCGAGAAGTCGGTATATACGCAATCAGTCTGACTCCTCACCACCAGAGCATCCATAATATCGGCTTGAAAAGCTAAGAGATTTGTTAAAGTTGACCTATGCTGCATAAAACCATGTTGCTCGCTCGATATGATGACCGCTATATCCTTCTTGATTTTGCTCAAAAGAATGCCCTCAAATAGTTTAGGCATACACGACTGTATACAAATCGGTCGGTAATTAGAAATATCTGATCTATCGCCCTTCTTAAATATAGGTATAATGTGACCAGTTTTCCAAAGGGCGGGGAATACTCCGGAACTCATGGAGACATTAAAAATTTTCTGCAGAACTCCACTCAGGATCGCAGAACAATTCATCACAAACAAGGGTGGAATCCCATCTGGCCCTGCCGACTTGCTTGCATCTAAGGATTTAATACCTAGTTCAATATCATACAACGAAAAAACAATTGGTGGTATATGAATTTTGTCAGTCGCTGGGATTACAGTAACCTGATCACCCGTAGACGCCTCGTCATAAATCGACTTAAAATACAACGCGAACAGTTCAGCTATATCCCTCGCATTATTCGCACATTCATTATTATGATACATAATCTTGGGGTAATCACTTTTGTCACCCTTCAGGGATTTTGCAAGCTTGTACAGATTTATCGACGAACCCGGCAATTGTTCCTCAATACTTTTAAAATATTCATATTTAAGTTTTTTTGAAAGCATTTTGCATTTTTTTCTGACTGCGCTAAACGACTCGTAGTCACCTGTGGAATTTGTGATTTTATATTGTATGTGCAATCTTTTTTTGGTTTCCACCATTTCAATCAATTCTAATGAGAACCATTTGGGAAACGTTGAGTTTCTTACATTCTTAACAGGCACATATGTCTCGACCGCCTCATTTAAGATGGTATAGAATTGTGAAACCATATCGTCTACGCTCACAAGACTCTCCAAAAATGACCAATCGACATTGGAAAGATGGTTTACAATTAAGTTGTAATCACAGTGTCTGAAGTTTTTTGTTTTTTGTTCCGGTGGTGGCTCAATTTTGTCTATGACTAAATCAATTTCTAGTGGAGGATGGTGAACATCCGCTAAAACAATAGAATCTGCAGCCCTTTGCACCTTAACGCTATCCATATCAGCAAACACCAAGTCTAATATTCGCTCAGAGTTATTTCGTATTGAATTATATTGATTCAAACCAAGAAAGGAGGACATATTCTTAACTTCAGTAACACATTCATCATCATTCGCCTCGTCTATAATGGTAGAACATTCATCCCATTCAGCACGCGGTAAGTTATAATCACCAGCAACAAGTAATTTTGCATCAGGATTTTTAAACCGAATGTTCTCCATATCATCACAGTGGTTCGCGTATATTTCTATAGGAGACTTGGGTGGAATATATACACATCCAATGATCAAATCCCCGAGTGGCAATACAATTTTAACAAACAATTGTTCCACATTTTTATGGATACATTTAATGACACAAGATTTAAACATCTTCGACACACAAATCATTACACCTCCGCCTCTGGTTTTTCCACTTATATTACGATCTCTATCTTTTCTATAGACACAAAACTGATCAAAACCCAACTCCCCATCATGCACCCCACCATTCAACCAAGTCTCTGTAAACAAAACAATATCATATGAAACTAAAGACACACTCACAGACAAATCAGACAGTTTAGTATTCAGGCCACGGACGTTTTGATAGTATGCGTTTGCGGCAATCCTTTTGCTAAGTTTTTTTTAGTTTGCACAATTTTAGGAATAGAATTAAAAAACTTCACAGTGAGATTTTCTTCGCCGGCAGCTCGTCGCTCATCGACTTCACTCCACAGAGTGCGTAGCTGCTCTCTTTGCTTCACTGTCATATCCGGTTTCACTCGTATACCATTTTTTATTATTCGACTGTTCTGCAGTACGCATCTGGCGTCGACACAGTCGCTGAACGTTACCTTGATGGGTCTTGTTTTTTCAGGTTCTTCTCTACCTATTCTGGATATTCTGATATTGTCTTTCCTCAAATCACCAAATTTATCAACAATATTCATAACCGTATTCATGTCATCCTTCAGTTTCTGAGCTTGAGTTCCTGAGTTGCTCTCTGGGACATTCATCAGGAGCACGTTCTTGGATTTATCGCGCCTCTCTTCTAGCTCGTTAATTGCTTCAATCACAGAATCTTGTCTAAAACTTGCAGGTTCCATTGATTGATATGGTCTATTTTTAATAGCTTCTATCTCGCCCTCCATCTTTCCAGTAAGAACGCCAATTTGAGACATGGTTTTTATAAGTCCCGCTGTCATATTGAGCATTTTCGTTGACAATTCTTTTACTCCTTTAATGCTTGAATTGTTAGCTTCGATCAAGGCCATCTGCATGTTACTCAACATTTGTGACGCTTGGGTTATCAATTGTACAGCGTTTGGATCCATAACCTTGGATTTAATTACAAAAATGAATTACACGGAAGCTTTTCCACAGGACAAATCAGAATGAACCCGTTAAAAATTTTCTGTTATAAATATGAGGTGAGCTATACACCAAACACCCTGTATTGAAATCTTACTACCCTCGCAGTGAGTAGTAGTATTGAATGAAGTAGGGATGTAGTACTCACTAATGTCACTATTTACAAATAATTATGAATGAGTCGCAGGTGCACTCTACCCATATACAGGTGATAATAATACTATATTAAAAATTCTTGATTCAATTTTCTCCAATTTGAACTGTTTAAGATTTATTTTGTACACTTCACTAGTCTCATAAGATGGGCAGGAGCCTCAGTTACAACAAGGAAATATTTTAAGCACAAAATCTCTATCCAAACTTGATTAAATTAATTTTTATATGGGAGCTCAAAAATTTGACACTACTGCACTTGATTTGACATTTATATGTTATTTCATTATTATATGTTATTGGAATAATATTAGAAAGGAATGTGGAGTGGATGTTAGCATAGTGAGTAGAATGAAAGTGAATAAATTAAGGTGGTTTGGGCATGTAAAGAGAATGACTAAAAGGATATAAATCTGAAAGAATGGGTGCACGCAAACGAGGCCGACCTCTAATGACATGGTCCGACCATATCGGTGCTGTCTTAGAGAAGGGCCAAGTCAGGAGCAAAAGGAATAGAAGAGCATGTATGTGGAACGTTATGCGTTTGAAGGAAGCGAAAGAGGTTTGTTTGGATAGGAAAGAATGGAAGTCCATACTCTCTGCCTACCTCCTTCAGGAAACGGTGTGATGGGTAAAAAAAATATTGGATTGAAGGTTTTCGGACAACCGTCTATCTTCAGTAGCCTCAACAATACTATTGTAGTCAAAGTTTTGTGCACCTATTTTAGATTTTTCTTTCTATAACGACCGTTCAATTGAGGATCCGTTTTTTTAGAAAACCATAGCATAACACATCGATATTACTTACTCTAGCCACCAAGACGTCTAAACGAATGGAGAATGCACGACATTTCGTTTAAAAGTTCCCTGGGAAAACCTCAACGCTCAACTCATCCTCCAAGGCTAACCCATTCCACTGCAGACATCAAACGACTTTACGTTTTGCAACGCTCACTGCTGTATCTCGTGTCTGCTGTGATATCGCTTCATGTAAATTATTATTGCACTCGGATAAATACAGAGAGTTCTGTTGAGAGTAAGTCAATTACGAAACATCATACAACTAGTGACTCTAACAATTCATTACTGATGTTCGATTTTTAAATGGAACAAACCACTACGGGCTTACGACCGTCTTCTACTGTTATTTCGAAGGCTGGCTTAGTGTGATCACGTTACGCTAACAACGTTCAGCATTCAGTGGTAATGTTTAGGTCTCAGAAACAAATAGTTTATGAAGATAATATTCCCGCATTTTACTAAGGGGCATTTCCATTTAAGATTGTTCTGCATATCAAGAATGGATGCTACAGATTTTTCTCCAACAGAAAGGTTCGTTAGGTACCTATTATAATATCCGGGTGACCTTTTTGGTGGTCAAAAATATCACATTCTAAAAAATGATGAGACGCCAGAAACATTTCACATCTAAGTATAATATAAAAGAATGTCAGGTTAGTGCACACACGAAAACTCATGATCGGCTGAACAGATTTTAATGTTTATTGGATTCTTCTCCACTCCGGATAACAGAATAACTGTTAAAAAGTCGAAAAGCCGACCTCGATAGCCCATTATAGAGTGTTGTTGTTGTACTGGCGTGGACTTCATATCACGATGTCCCGGGTTCGATTCCCGGTCGGGTCAGAGTTTTTCTAAGTGTTTTTTCACTTAATAGATTCCTACAATAAATTAACATCAAAGTCTCACCTACCAAAAGTTGACTACCCCTGTAATATCTGTATCTTCATAAGTTTTTGTACCTTCTTTGTTTCGAATTTAGTTGTTTCTTAGTCTCCCGTGACCATGTAGGACGTGTGTCTACGAAACTAGTCAGGATAATAAAAATTGTGGAAAAGTTATACATTCTTTTATTTGAACTTTAACAAAATTATCGTTTACCTGACAACCATTGTCTTTAAATATACCTACGCAGATTTTTCATGAAATTTTTTTAGAGCTTTGAGAATATTTTTTTTAACATTCAAACATATTTTAAACGTATTTTTGTAGATATACTCGTAAGTTACAAATTTGAAATCAATATTCATAGTATAAGGACAACAGGACAACCCGTCTGTCGGGAAAGCTAGTTATGAAATAAACAAACTGATAATTAATAGTACCTACATACTTACACTTAAAATATTTGTTTCAAACAGGTGGTGTTGTATATATGGTTTACCTACAAGAGACCCCCTGTATATCGACAATGATTCCACCATACATCACTCTTGCATTGGTACTAACCACGCATATCATAAGGTGCCCTTATTTCTCTTTGGAGCCTTCTCAGTTCAGACAGATATGAAGTCGCGTTATTTCTTTGCCATCTACAAACATATAACGGAGGTACTTTCAACGCAATAAAATTTGTATCACAAAAATATTAAATACTTATTTTTCCATGAGGTGTATTTGTCATAATATTTCATAACTTTTATATTAAAACCAGCTTTCCCGACAGGCGTTCTCCTATAAGTAGTCCATACTATGAATATTGATTTAGAATTTGTAATTTATAGAAAAACTAGCTTATACCCGTCTTGCTTTACGTTTTTTATTCCGATTGTCAGGCTTGATCGGTAGGTAATTAAACAGGTTCTAGTCTAGCTTCCCATTGCTTAACAGACCTCTATAACTGACAGAAAAAGAAGAATGACACTTTTACAATTTTTGTTTTACTGACCTCATAATATTATACGAACCTATACCGACATAATTTGCAAGTTTTCATAGAGAGCTCTGTGGTTTGAATCTTAGCTACATTCCCTACACCCTCTAATGTGTGATAATTAATTAGGCATTCCACCCATAGAGGGTGATTTGTGCTATCTGTCAAACTTCAAAATGGAGGAATCATTTTGCAAATTTTTTCATTAAATCTTTATTTATTGAGAATAATAAGATTTGAATAACATTTGTATGTATAACAAATCAATCTACAATTATTTTATTACATTTTCATACCGTAATACCAAGATTCCATTCGACGTTTACATGAGTAATTTTGTTTCCAAAAGATGGCTTACTGTCTTTTTGAGGAATTTGTATGAAGATCCTAAAAAATAGAGTTTTTTAAATAGCTCTAAATATATTAAAGTTAAAGCAGCAAATTGTATTTAAGAACCTTCTCAAGCAGTTTGCACGGCTCTGCGCAGATTCATATCTGACGTAGCATTTGTATTTTGAGCGTGATGCTCACATATACGGTAAAAGTCAAACAATCATTTCTGAATTATTATGTAGATACGTTTTAAATATTTCTGAAAGCTTGAAAGAAATTCTATCAAAAATCTGCGTACCAATGTTTTGAAACTCAATGGTAAATAAAAAATTGTTGTTATGGATTTTTTTAACAGATGGTGTTGTTGTCAATAAATCCGTTCCGTACTAACATTAATATTATATTTTATATTATTTGCTATCCATTTCTCGAAGTTTTAATAATGATCCTGTTATCCGGAGCGGAGAAGAATCTTCGGTCGATCTCGAGTTTTCGCACTTACCCGACTTTCTTTTATTACGTACGCGGTGGTTCGGGTCGAATCGCGTACTACGGAATTTTGATACGTTGCACGCAACGTGACATTGGTTACGTTACCACCCGTGTTCAGATGTGTACCTACAGGCCATGAGAAAGTCAGTCTCAACCAAATATTAGTTTGCATTATTATAATCTGAGTTGGTTGGCAGAGATCCTTCGGGGTGATTCCGCCCTTTAGACTGTCTAAATTACTGTCGCCTCACGGTACTTTTGAACAATAAAGTTATATGTATGTTAGTATTTTAATAAGAATCTTTCCGCCCTAAAAGTTCCGTACTTTGTATATTTGATATAAGCGAGAACCTACATTTTCCCCATAAATGGCTTTTTGGGAAGTCCTTATTCCTAAGTTCATAAGTACCTACGGGAATATTTTCCATTATTTACATCCCGTTCGCTATATCGCTCTGTAAAATATACCTATGTATTACAGACGCAACATAATGTACCACCAGGATTACTGTATAAAAGCCATAAACTTTTTTATAGTTTTAAAAAAAAATTGAGAGATAAACGTGTTTTTTACGACACGCCGAACAGAGGTAACGTATAGAAAATTTTATTCAATTCAGGCTTTGAATTTGTTTAACTTTTTCAAAGAAATTTTCTTCAGAACACGAACGTTCAATTTTCCTTATCTTATTTGTACCTATACAAGTTTTTTTTTTAAAATGGCAACTCTCAAGCACCTCTAAATGGAAGTATATTATGATGACATTTCATAAGTAAAATAAGCTAAATTGTTTTATTTTGCTTTAATGTTTTTACTTCTTTGGAGTATGTAGAATGTTTTGAAATAAAATGAACGTTTATACATACTTTGTAGATTAAAACAAAACCATACATAAGTAGCGACGGTGCAACTAAATGAGATTTAAATACAGGTTCAAGTTACCGGAATTCCAACAAAACGACATGATATCAAATCGATTTGTATGGGAATTTTATGAAAAAATTTAATAATTTTATGGATAAAAATATTTGTAGCCGGTAGTGCTAAACCCCAATGAGACCCGGTATTATTTTACCTCTGTCTTAAACGGTTACTGTGTCTATAAAGCATATAGGTTTTTTCAGACTTCATTTTATTTATATAGATTATATATTCCAATTTTTGCTCATTTTTTTAAGTTAAGCTTGATAAAATGGGTTTAAAAATACTTACCTACAACTTTTTTTTTTCTTGTAATCACATTATTAGGTATATTATACCTACACAATTAGATGATCCAGAATAATATGTATTACAAAAATACACCAGTTTAGGTACTTAACCTGAATTTTATTACCTAATGTAAGTGAGAACTCCCTGCAATTTTGTGTGGGCTGCGGAACATTGCGAAACATTCTGTAGAGGCGTTATACACGATGCAGTACAAAATGTTGTCACTAAACGCTAGAGTAAATGTCACAGATACTTATAATCAGGGTACAGTACAATCATCCAAACAAAATAAGATGTGATGTAAGCTCGACTACTTCTAACACACAAATAGGGACGGATGAACTCGCCAACTTGCAGATTGAGATAACACATCATTGTAAACCATGCCAACAATAATAATTATTTCAAAAGATATTTTTTGTAGTTCGATCTTTAAACAACATGACCAAAATACGGAAAGCTTCGGCGCTTAGTGACGAGAGGAAATGTTAACTACTGTTTGATGGTGTGAGTCCTGGCACCTGACTAAAGTCCAAGCACAAACAGTATTTATGTATTTGCAATAAAAGTGTCTCAAGAGTAGGATGGTACTACCGCATCACAAGCGAAGCTATATGCCGGCGCACCCAGCGTAGTCCCATCACTCCTACCCTTGTTGTGAACGAGAGATGGACTTGGCTGGGACGTGTATTAAGGATGCCGAAAACCGTGTATCGCTCCTTCGAATAAGATCTAAGGGTTTTGGAAATGGTATAGGAGTAGGTCATAAATATTGCGCAAGATCGAGCGCAATGGAGAGCTTTTGTTGGCTCGCTATCCCCATAAGTGGGGCGTAAAGATTAGACCTTTGTAAACCTCTACTTAACAGCCTTCGTCAGTAGCAGCCATTCTTTGACTTTTGTTACAACGCAAATTACGATAAAAGAGATTAATGTGGCTAGATTTGAGATGACTCCGACGATAATCCCGCCGTTGCAAGTCATAACCAAACTATCTTATATGTTTTACTAGCTAGTTACCCGTGGCTTCGCTCACGTGTTACTGTATTTGCTTTCTCTTCCTAAACAATGCAGAATTAATTATATTCGCATCAAAATTAATAATAATAAGAAACATCATCAACATTTCTTTTTTTAAATATATATTCTAAAATTTCCATTAAATTACTATATTTTTATTTATATTTGTCGTTATTAATCTGTATTTAAAAAATATGTGCTTCTTATACAAATAGAATCAGCCCGCGAACTTAAAAATTTCGCTAACTTGACTGACATTGTTCTATGAGAATCCCAAAAAATAACTCGAATAACTTTTATTCCATCAAATGACGTTATTTGAAATCAATTTTTATATTGCTGGATATGAATAAAAAAATATTCAGGTCTCGAAAAGCAATGAAATTAGTGATCTTTAAAACACTTATTTCTATCTGCTTTGGGCATTTTTCAAGCTACAGACGTTTTTTTTAACATTTCAATTTATATCTTTCACGTTGATTTGTTGTTATTTGTCTGGTCGTAGGTTCGAAATTTAGTTCATAAATATCTTATCCTGAGCAAACACGACATAAAAAGAATAAACGATATCGGTCCAGCCGTTCAGGTCGAAATAAATAACGTTAAACGTGAAAACTGTTAACGTTCCGAACGTTAACGTTTACCAAATTGAAAATGGTTTCCAAACAAAAAAAAATGCGTTTCGTCTTCAATATAATAGCAGCGTCGTAATACTTCCAAAGATTTTGAGGTAACGTTTAACGTTAATTTTGAATAACTGACAGAATTATTTTTTTGACTCGGAATTTGGAACAGCATTGTTTAACGCACGTTGAACAACAGTTTTTACGTTATCTCTATGGAAATAACAACAAATTGTTAACGTTGGAGCTGTCGTTAATATTTCGACTTGGCCTCCAGGCGTGATGCGATGACCACGTAAAGTAGGTCTCCATTTTTATAATAACGTAATATTCTCCCTTTTAAGCCCCCCCGCTCACCGCAAGCCAGCCCGGAGGAAACTAAACCGCAGCAAACCCGATCCGCACAAAGCCAAACCCTAGCCCGATTGCCAAAAAGCCAGCCGCACACAAATCAAGCCCGTGGCAGTTCCCCCCAAACCACCCCATAATACGGGAGGCCTTGGACCCACTCAGGAGAATAGGTTAGGCATAAAGAACTCTCCATTGCGCTCGAAGTCGTCCGAGGCTCATTGTGCCTTTTCTAACCGGTTGAGTTTTAAGGAAGTGAGGTGGTCAACCTCAGTATTCTAATGGTATAAGTAATTGGCGTTCGACTATAAACGAATTTTCGACAATGTAGAGTAGGAAGAAAATTAACTGTCCACTGTTTATATTTTTTATTAGATGAAACGGATATCGGCAACTATCCGATATCCGGTGTGTCCGGCGGCGTAAATAATATCCTGCCGGATACCGAATAGTAAAAAGAGACATGTTTGGATAACTCATTGATTTGTTTATTAAAGTATCACTTAAGAAATACACCTTATAATCACAAAATAAATTCTACAACTTAGAAAATTGATTATCAAGCATAAGGTAAATTATGGAGAGTAATTCTATATAATATTTCGTTATATAGACTATTAGACTATATAGAGGAAAACAGCAGCTTTGCTGGTCTTCGTAAGTAAGGGAAGTTTAATAAAACAACGTTTCGTCATATATCATCCTGGCTGAAGATGCAGATAGTTTCCGCGATTTTTGGAACAATAACGTTCCGGCAACGGAGTCAGTCCAATTTGTTTATACCGCCTACGTAAGCATAATTCATGCGTTGTGCCCATGGTAATTTACGCACTGGCCGGGCTCTAGTAAGGACTTCTTTAGCATTCTACGAATTTTATAAATTTTTGAAAATAAAAACACCGATATTTTAAGGGGAGCGCTTTTCTTCCTCCCGCAAGGGTTCCGAAGATAAAGAAGATCTTCTCATACCGAGAGGGTCTTCCTCGTGTTCTGCTCCTTCGAAGCAGAGCTGAGGGATCTGGAAATGGTGTGTGAGGAGGTCATAATATCCGGCTAACTGCTATCCCTTTCGTCTCTATTTTTTATACGTTCCCGTGGACAGTTAATTTTTTCGCACTATACAGTGACGAAATGATATGGTCATTGACTTGCCAGTGTTTTCAAAACAATTATTTACGATCTATCCTAAAATGATGTGAGGATTTTGTAGATAATTTTAAAATTTAATATTTTGCACTTTTACTACATTTGATATAAAATAATTTACCTATTGACTTCATAATACTATTTACCTTTTTTCAACATAATATTATATCAACTTGCTATTCATGGTTTACGCAATAAATTCAAAGCAAGATTACTCACATAGTTTTTTTTTTGCTAGTGTTTTTATGAAATGGCTTCAAATATTTTGACAGATCAAGACATAAAGAATTGCAATACAATCCATATTCTTTTCGTGAACTTACCGTAAATTATTTTAGTAGAGATAATAAATTACTAAAATAGGTAGGTACCTACATAATGATTTTAATGTCGATCGTAAAAAAAAACAATTCAGAATCGCTGTACAGGATGCATGGTACGAAAAATATATTGAAGTAGGTAGGTACGTAAAGTGTTTGTCTGAATTCACGGAAAGTGTATTATTTATCTCTTATATAAAAATGGAACGCTAATTTGCGCGGTCATCGTATGGGTAAGAACACGTTGAAAGCCGATTACGATCCGCGCCGACCAGCTCAAAGATTGTTGTCTATGGTTTCCATGCATTTAAATGGGCATCTCGGGAAGCGGGTTCCTGCTTTTTCTGTGGGTTTCCCCATTCAAATGCATAGTAACATTCTTTGCGCCGGTTGGCGCTAGTCAGAATCGGTATTCTACGTGTTTCTTACCCTATGAGAACAGCTGAACTTATATCGCCCATTTTTTTGTCGTGTTTGCTTTTGTCTGAAGGGTCTTATGAAAGAAAAAAGTTGCACGGAATAAAAATAAAACTTCCATATTATTATTAGATTTTTTCTAATTTTGAAATTAAATCAGGCGTTTGACAGGAATCAGTTGTTTGATGAATGATACGATTCACGGAATGCTGATAGTAAATAATATAATGATATGTTTTATAACAGATGCAGCGGTTACAGTAGTTAAAAAGGTAATAATGAATTGTATCATTATACTAATTCAAATTCAATAATATAAGGACCACGTCGTCGTCTGTGTTAAATAACTTTAAACTGAAATCAACTTAAAGTTATACATAAAATCTCGAACATATTATTTATATTCCAAGGCGGGACGAAGTTTGACGGGTCGGCTAGTTCAAAACTATATTATTATTATTATAGATTACGCAATAGTTTCGTCACGTGTATTGGAGAAAGTAGGTTGGGTTGGGTATACCTACCTACGTATATATTCACACACGCTGCACCCGACCAGCTGCTCGCGGTGTATGTATGTTTATTGTATGAAACGATGTCGTTAAATTTTTACAAAAATTGTTAAGAAAAGTTTGAGATGTACTGCTATGATATACGTATTTTTTATAGAAAAATAAATTATCTAGTTGTAGCGTTTCGGCGTTTTTCGATATTTTTATAAAATTCTGAAATATAGGCACTGAAACTCGTAAATTTGTCATAAAAAAAATATTTTTCTTTATAAAAAAAGTTTGAGAAATTCTGGAACTTCTTCATTAAATTATATTTTAGATATTGTATTTTTCTATATACATACACAATTTTAGGGTTCTAGATTTTATGGTTTTTGAGATATATGGAAAAATTAAATAAAAATTCAAAGGTTGATAACCCCTGACTGAAAAAAAAATTCAAAATTCTGAGTATACAAATTTTGTATGCTTAAAGTATTTAATAGTTTCTGAAATTTTAGGATCTGTGCATCAAGCGAATCAAAAGTTATAAAGAGGGGACGGATACACACACATACACGTTGGAAAAGTGCCCCTCACCCCCTACCCTCTAATTAATGATATCTTTTGAAAACGAAATAGTATAATTTGACTCTTTCTGAAGAAATCATTTTTTTGAAATTTCGATAAAAACAGTTTTAAACTTTTTAGGAGGCACTTAAAAATCATCCCTTTTTATATGTGCCCTTTTTCGTCCCTTTTAGTTAAATTTTGGAAAAATTGCCGAATACGCTAACATTCATTTCTATAGAAGAATTCATATGCCAAATCTCAAGTTCGTACCATGTCTAGTTTCCGAGATATTCGCATACTTTGAAAAACATTCAACCCTTATTTTCACCCCCTTAGGGGTGGAATTTCCAAAAATCCTTTCTTAGTGGAAGGTTTTGTATTGAGACCTACCTGATTTCCAAATTTCACTTCTCTACGATTAGCCGTTTGGGCTGTGCGTTGATGAGTCAGTCAGTCAGTCAGTCAGTCAGTCAGGCACTTTCCTTTATTATTATAGATTAGATAATTATTGTCCATGATGTACATGAAAAGCTGAAAACTTAAAACTGCCCCACTCTATGTAGCGAACTATCCTAGGCGATTTGTATCTATACCAAATAACGGAAATATATTTTCTACCAAACTGCGACTTTTACAGCCGCATGCTCGCCGCGGAGTACGATTTTACATTTTGTGTCCTGATTGCCAAGCGTGAGTGATGTAAAAAAAAATCTATTAATCCAAAATGCAGTTTGAAAATGGAATGAAGTCGGGGACTCAAAAAACATAGACTGAAATAAAAATTCTATTCTCCATAATATTTAAGGTCGTTTTCTTATCAAAAATTTTAAATATTTTCTAGTAGGTATGTAAAAATCGCAGATACATATAATGCCCCAGTTTGTACGCGAGTTCCGCACGTAATGATGCATTTTTACACCCCGAAACTTTTACCGACTAATTGATTCAAATTTTAACCACGACGGGCTTACGATTGTCTTCCAACTTTTACTTCAACGAATGGAACACGATCGAAGAGAATCTTTCTCGTCTTCGGGACGTTTATGGGTGGAAGAAAAGCTCTCTCCTCGGCTGTCTGTTGGCATCCTGAACACAATAATATTATGTCCCAATCAATACCATATTCTCCTCTCCATTCATAGTCTTATGGTGCTTCGTTGGATGCGTACATAATAAGTCATTGTTTAACGAAATACTAGCCATAAGTCTAATGCTAAGAGCATCATTCATGGTCGTCAGACTGGTAGTGTGTTATTTTAGATGCTTTTTTTTTTTTTAATAAAATGCTTTAAAGTCCTTTTTATGACATTCTTCATTAGGTGTCCCAAATCATTAAAGTATGAATGTAAAATTTGAAGACTTTCGTCCGTCTCCTAATAATAATATTATGTACTTACACTGAAATGTAAAAATATACTCATTAGCAGGGGCGTGCAGCTCATCAGTTCACTCTCGCACTACGTTATATGTATGTACGTTGTTATGTATACGTCTTGTGCATTTTCTGACCTGTTGATATTTAGGGGCGTGAGGTGGTTAACCCCACGCTCACGAACTGATATTTTCGATTTTCTGCCTCATACATGATGCTCCAAAAATCATCAAAAAGAGTAATGGTGCTATTCTTAGCCGGCAAAGGGTTTTTCATGTAAAATAAAAATATTTATTGATTATATCGGTTTTTTAATGTATCATTCATCAAAGTTAATGCATTCACACATTATTTTGTAATACTTAGTCATTATACCTACTTATTTATAAATAAAAACCAACTTTGCAGTATTACAATAGATTATATCTTATAGTTCAAAGTGTACGTACATAGTTCACGTCTCTCGTGTTTTAAAAATCGCAGTGCCTGAATAACCCCGATATTTCAAAGTGTAATCATATCAATAGATTCTATGGAAAGAAAGGAATACGATTGACATATTGTCTCAGCTGAAAAATTTCTGGTTGACTCGTAGTTAGCCATCAAACAATATCTTGCTTTATTGTCACCACATTCCAGGTGCGTATACTTACTTATTGATAATACATATTATACCGCACAAGTCTACACGTACTAGTGATGTTACACAGGACACCGCCTCGTAACATCGACATCGACATGACGAGTTTGCCATCCCCGAATCATGTTACACCCACCAGAGAAGTGGAGGGCAGACAGTACCTACCATCCGGACTTGCCGACATCAACTCGATGGTTAACATCGACGAGGGAAGCCCCATATCGGGTCCAACTGCTTTGACCCTCGATCAAAGTGTATCTCCACATAGTTTCATAGAAGACGCCAAGGAAGCTATCAACCTGATTAACGAAATACTGGTGGCAGATAAAACTAAAATAAACAACGATATGAGAAAACAGGTTAACCAGGCTACTACCGCTTTGCTGTCGTGCGTCGGCCATGCCGCGGTCATCATGTCCGTACTGCAAAATGACAATATAAATTTAAAAATGAATATAATAGAGCTCAAGCAGCAAAAGGTGACAACTCCAGAAAACATGCGCTCCCAGTTGCATGTTGGTAAAACCGCGTTATTGGTGAACAAGGAGAGCTCCGCCAAGACTACTACAGAAAACATGCGCTCCCAGTTGCATGTTGGTAGAACTCCATTATTAAAGAACAAGGATACCTACGCAGAGGTGTTGAAGGTTAACAACGATTTTATACCTCAACCGGATCCGACACAAAGTATTCCAGATACTAGGAACAAAGTATTCCAGGCAAACCGACGTAGGAGATCAATTGTACAGGGAAGAGGGCAAGAGGACCCAGAACTAAAAACTGTGGAAAAAATGATGTATATACACGCGTTCTCCTTTGCACTTAATACTACAGAAGAACAGGTGAAAAATTACATGTTGAAAAAAATGAACGTGAATTATGATATCGACATTGAAAAAATTATAACAAGAGGTAATCACGCATCCTTTAAAATAGGAGTACCATCATCCAAGTATGAAGACTGGTTGAATCCAGAAATGTGGCCACTCAACGCCAGGATTAATCGATGGATATTTCGGAGGAGACTCATGCCAACAGCAACTTTTGAAAATAGTCAACAATAACATCGATCTAAACTGTATCTACTCTAATGTCCGGGGCTTAAATACTAAAACTCACGAGTTCAAATGCAACCTCCTCTCACAAAGCATAAATTTGGTCGCGCTTACAGAAACTTGGCTCAATCCTGGGGTCCTGGATGCAGAAATCTTCGACAGGAGATACGTTGTATTTCGGAAGGACAGAAAATCGAGAGGCGGTGGTGTCCTCCTCGCAGTGCAAGCTAAGTCCCTTTGTGCTAGTCAACGACTTCATGTTTTAGAAACAGAAGATGAAACCCTCTGGATAAAACTGACTTTTAAACGTTCTATTATTATTTTTGTATGTGTTGTATATTTTCCCCCCAATACCCATAAAGATAAATTCTTAGAATTTTATGAAAAAGTGGAAAATTCTTCCAGTATAATTAAGGGAAAAAATGTGCTTATTTTTGGGGACTTCAATCTCCCTTCTTGCGCTTACCCTAAGAATGAACATTCTTATTTTTTAAACTTATTTGAACTCAGGCAAATTAATGACGTTGTAAATGTTAATGGAAGATGCTTGGACCAGATATCTACATAATAATTCAGAAATGTTTTTTTATTTGCCTTTGACAATACTTTACCGTATATGTGAACATCACGCTCAAAATACAAATGCTACGTCAGATATGAATCTGCGCAGAGCGGTGAAATTTGCTCGAGAACGTTCTAAGATACAATTGGCAACGTTAACTTTAATATATTAAGAGCTATTTAAAAAACTTTATTTTTTTAGGATCTTCATACAAATTTTTCAAAAAAGACAGAAAGCCATCTTTTGGAAACAAAATTACTCATGTAAATGTTGAATAGAATCTTGGTATTACGGTATGAAAATGTTATAAAATAATTGGAAATTGATTCGTTATACATATAAAAGTTATTCAAATCTTATTATTCTCAATAAATAAAGATTTAATGAAAAATTTTGGAAAAAAAATCCTCCATTTTGAAAATTGACACATTTTAAAAAATTTATGGCCACATTTTGTGTAAATCTGTCGTAGCCATTAGATGAGTAAGTACCTGATAAAATCATATTAAATATGTTGGTAAATAATAAAGATACATGAAATTAAATTCATAATACATTTAAATATATTAATCGTAAAAATGATTTTTGAAAATTGAAATGAGTATAAAAATTCTTTAGTAGATTTGGTCAATAAAACAGAACTCTGAAAGAAAGCGAATCTGACAGGAACTAATGACGATCCTGTTTATCAAAATCATAATGGATTTGTCAGGTATTTGTGCATGTTTATTATAGTAAAAAATATATTTGTTTTATCTACATCATAATAATTAAGAAATACTGTATAATATTCATATCTCAATTAATCACATAAAACAGATTGTTGTGGACAGAATCATCGAATATCACTTTATTTGAAGATCACTTTGTTTGCTATTATAATAACAAAATTATCTAAATTCTTAATTAATAGGTATGAAGATAAATTAAAAACAATGTTAAATATATATTAATATTTTATTGCGTTAATATAACAATCTTCATGTATGTTTCATAATACGACAAGAAGCATTTTAAAAAAGTATGGTATGGGATAATTGGTGTAGTAGTTTCTTCCGTCAACAACATATTCTCTTTATACATCTCAAACATGATCCTGTAGAATAAAGAATCCTTCAAAGACCAAAACTGCAATCGTTGGATGTGGTATGTGCAGATTGACAGGTTTCGACCAAGTTTTGACGCAAAAAAAACCCAAAGGTGACTCTGTCACAGCCCAATTTGATGACAGATAAAAGCAACCAAGGTTTGTGACACTGAAAATGAATAAATTAATCATCAGTCAGTAAATATTTGCGTTTATTTTTCTTTACTGACCCCTTTGCACTAATGGTTGAATTTAAAATCAAATCTTATAGTTTAGCATAAATCATATTGCTTATATATTTTCAAAAAGAGTATGATTGTCTTGGCTCATTTGTTTTCAATTACGTTACCATTAAAAAGTGATTCATGCATTCTTAAACTATAAAAATAAAATACTAAGCGATGGAAAGAATGTTACAGAAAAGGTCATCATTTTTTATGGTTCTGAGTCAGTACTTAAAAATTACAAAGAAGTGATTATCATATAATAAATCTTAAACAACATTAGGTACCTACCGAAAATATCTATTGAGCAGCAAATAACTTTTATTTTGAAATTGGAAGCATTCCTTCACTCTCTTATTTTTTTTTTGACAGATCAATATTTATCAATATTGAGTGACAAGTGACATTGACAAGGAATTCTATTAATCTATGTATAAGTAAATCTATGGTTCGGCAGCGCATCTAATTAAAATAAAACAGCAATAAGCAACGTTTAAGGCTAGGGGGTAAGCCAATGACCTTGGGGTAATGGGCGTGTCTATATCCTTTGTCCCCCTCTTCTCCTGCACTTACCTCAATTTAAATCTCCTAACACTAAAAAGTAAGAAAACTTGCAGTATGTCAAGAAATTGGCAAACTAATTGAGGGCGCTGTTATCGCTCATGGTAACACATTAACAATGACTGTGCTAAAATAAAACACTGTAACGGAAATATTGAATATTATTAATGAAAAAAAATATTTTAAAAATGTCTCTATCGTGACTTTTCAAGAAGATTTATGCATATACTTCGAGACCTAGAGATGTAATTACTTTTCTAATCGAAGATGATTTTCAATTTCTAGTGCAAATACGTAGTATAATCAAGTTTTAAATTGTAATTATTTTTTGAAAACTGAAAAATAAATAATAAAGATAAATGATAGTTTTGTGTTTGAACAATTATTTTTTGTTCCCTTGATTTATTGTTCCTTTAGCAGGTTTTTTCTCTGAAATAACTTGCCAAATTTTTTACATATTTTGGACTTCGGGATTTGAAAAAATAAAAATCCATAATTAAAATAAAGTGATGTTTAATGAATTAATTGATGTTAAATAAAGTATAGACAAACTGTAATATTCTTTAATAAAGCTTTCATCTATATAAACTATATTTTTTGGAGTTCTTTTGGCAACATCCTGTGATCCATGATTATTTTAAGACAATTTTCTCTTTTGGCCGCAATATTTTGTGTCTACATCAATACTTTCCTATTTGAATTGCATTTTTGTACGAAAACCCAATGTTTATTACAGTTTTTCGTAGAAGTTCGTAGCTCCCATCAAAATTCAAATAATTTCGTACAACTTGTAACATGCTTCTCAAACTGGGTATTACTTTTTTGAATGAATGATGATTGAAAAATGATTTTTGCCTTAATACGGCACAGCGGTCGAATCCTCCAATCCTTTTTTTGGTCGCCCTTTTCTATGTTTACCTGGCGTGGTAAATTTGCATTGATTTGAATTCTCTTCTATTACAATTATCCTAATAGAACGCACATATTAAAACCTGAAAAAAAAATAAAGATTAATTATTGGATATGAAAGTTTTACTGTATAAAAACAATGAGCTGACACTGTCGAAAACATATTTACTATTTTCGATTGATTTATTAATATTAGTATTATAATTTAATAAGTATATATATATATAGGAACATTATTTTATATAAAACAGTAAAGTATTATTTTAATTAAAAAAGTAAAAATAATCAACTTTAAATAATGAATGGGATAGGAAAATAATACCATTATTGTATTTTAATAGAAATATTATTTTAGTAAAAATAAATGAAAATTTTCCATCTTAAAATGGGATAAGAAATCGAAATATAATGATAAAATGGTAACAATATAGTATTGCAATTTAACAAACATTATTATCTATACCGTGTTTTGTTTTTCGATCGTCAAAACAAACTGTCCTGTGATCTTTCATTGACAGATATTTTTAAAACAAATAAAGTATCCTTAAATGAGCTCTAACTAACTTCTTATACTTGAAAATGTTAGAATTAATCATTAAAAAGTATTTTATCTACAAAAAACACAGTATTTACCAATCAATTGAGATGTTAGTTAGAAAACATTAGTAGACAGTTCTCCGGCTTTAATTCCACCAAACATTCCGAATACGTGGCGAATACACACGTATAATGATATTTCTTGATCCATCACGTATTGTATTGTTCATTTTAATGTCCAAACACACAAACACAAAACTATTTTTGATCATGAAATACAAACAAGATTACGATATCTTATATACAAATGTCACTGTCAATTATAAACAAAATATAAAAAAAAGTCCAAATAAGTAAAGTTTAAGTTCAAAACGAATAAAGTATAATAAAAATATATTGTCCAAGCACACAAAACTATCATTTTTATCACGAAATAAGCATAAAACAATCCAAATGTCAAAACAGGCAGAAGAACACAGTGCCCACTCCGAGATAAACTATTCATGTGACGCCCCACACCCCGAAGCTCTTCTCTTACCTGTAATCTTCTATAAAATAAACCATAGACAATAAAAAATTAATACAATTTGTAGTTTTTCAGTTTTTAAAAAAAAAATACAATTTAAAACTTAATTATGCTTCGTATTTGCACTAGAAATTGAAAATCTCCTTCGATTAGAAAAATAATTACATTTCTAGGTCTCGTAGTTAATGCATAAATCTTCTTGAAAAGTCACGATAGAGACATTTTTAAAATATTTTTTTCCATTATAAATATTCAATATTTTTAAGATATTGAAAGTGTTTGCACTAGAAGAAAGATTGAAGAACATTGAAATATTTTTTTCAAGAAGCTATCTTTAACAACAACGATAAAAAATTGCATGAAAAAACACCAAAAAACAGCGATTACCCTACCCCAGAGCCTTAATATTGCTTAACTAAATTATATATATTGTGTGCAAATGACATCTAATACATATTATATTTTTATGAAGGTTACTTTTACAGACACTATCAAATCTAGAAAATATGTATTGCAGAATAAAATGTCGTCTATAATTACCAAATTTGCTACGTCATAATTAATTATTAAATAAAAAAGGTCTTAATTATTTAAATGAATAAAAAATATAAAATTTCAATATTATCAATTTTATAAATATTTAAATAGAATGAATTATTTATATACTGTATTTTTTTTTCAATATGAAAGGGTTGGAATAAAGTTGTGTGCACAGACTACTTTTATAGTGTTGTATGCGTCTTCGTAATGATATAAATTTCTACTTCTATGGTCTATGGTGCTGTCAAAAGTGTAAAATTTTATACGCAGTAAATAATCAACGCGTAATAAAAATGAGATAATTGGCAATATGTAATAATAATATTATTATTTGTTTGTCTTGATAATTATAGCTTTTGTGTAGTTTTGAGTAATATAGCGAATTAGTTTCACACAAAGGTTATTTTTATTGTTTGAGCTTTGTCGAAAATAGCCGTCAGAAATTATTCATTTCTTGCAAAACCAAAAACATACAAGTCAGTATGAGTTTGATAGATGGACTGAGATTTACATTAATATGGAATTCTATTTCTCAGGTATGTAACATGTAACCTATTTCAAAAAAAATGTTTACCTCACAGTTTTATATGTTTGATTTAAATGTATATACTTCACTGGTGTATGTTTTGCAAATTGTATGTACTGTCTTATTTTTGTATCAATTTCACTGTTTGTATATAAATGTTTTAAATAAAATAAAATAAATAAAAATAATAAAAAGAAATAGACATTAAATGCAGCAACTTTAAAGGGCGCAATAAAAACATTTTTCAACACACATAATTTTTTTTGCAGATAAGTCTTGCATCTTCTCAATATTACTTTACAAGGCATCAGTACGGTTTAACACCTACCATTCACTTTATGGACTGCCCTCAATAGAGTTAGGGTTGGTGTTACCAAGTGTAGGAAAAACCTACATAAATGGGGCTACCTCTCTGCTGACAAAACTGAATGTGAATGTGGTGAGCTCCATCAGGATGACAATCACCTCTTGACATGCCTGCTGATTGGTGAAACATGTAACCTGCAAACACCTTATCCTTGCGAACGAGGCGATGACTGTCGCTGCTTACTGGTGTGGCAAAGTGTAGACCGGAAACGCAAAGTAAGTAAGTAAATATTACTTTTATCAATATCAAAATTTTTAAACTCATGTTATATCCATTTCTTTATTATTTATAAAGTGTAATCCCATTATATGTTTTTAAATTTTGCATAAGAAATTTTGAGATATCTAACCTCCCATCCTAATATTGGTTAATTATCATAGGCTACGGTGGGCCAGATATGGACAGAGAATGCCATCATTGCGGGCACCAAAGAGAAAACTATGCTGAATTGGCAGACCTTGGCTGCGATATGCGAATGAAGTCAGGAAGGATGCGAGCAATTTCTTGACTCTCGAAATTAGGACAGAGACAGGGTTGTCTGGAGGAGTCGAATTATGGAACACAAGGCTAGAATTGGGCTGTAACACCATCGGAAAAAGAAGATTTTAATTGGAACAGGCCTTATAATCTTAACAAAATGTTATGTTATAATAACCAACGCCTGGACTATTAAAAAATTATTACTTATATTTATTTACTTATAAACTTCTCACAATTTTAATATCATTCTTATGAATATAAAGTTTACCTATGTATATTTAATTTACAGATTATGCCGCTGAGTGCTGACAGCCGAAGTGTATGAACTTCTAAGAAGCGTCCGTGCTGACAGCTACGCGTTATTCTAAAACGCTTCTTAGAAGTTTATACATTTCGCATGTCAGCGGTGATGGTCAGCGTGACTCTAAACCCAACCGTCGTGCACTGACTTTTTCATTATTTTACTACTTACTGAATTTTTAATATCATTCTTATGAATATAAAGATTACCTATGTTATATTTAATTTGCAGATTATGTGTATTTAGTAGGTAAAAATAAGCATTCATAGATTAGTTAAAAGAAACTTACAAGTGATTGCCTTGGAGGACAATAATTATTGTAAGCCTATAGCAGTTTAATCTATATTCTAAACCATTAATTTTTTTTTATTTGGAGACAATTATTTTAATTTCAGAATTATTATTATTGTAAACAACATGTTTTTTTTTTATGTTGAAATCTAAAATCAGGCCTTTTGTTATAACATTGAAAAGTGTTATATTATACAGACTGATATATAATATTTCAACATTACACCATTATTTATGGTCGATTTTAAAATGCTATATTTTTATCAATTTGACCAGTACTGGATTACGACCTTCGTCTCCTGATGTTTCAAATAGCTTTGTGTAATTACTTCACGTTAACAACTTTCCTTATTTAGGTGGTCAAATTGAAATCCTTGAGTATTCGACAAATTCAACAATCTGCTAAGACGCTAGCCATAGGGCCAACGGCTCGATGCTTTTATGTCTTCAATAATTCTTCAATGGAGCTGGGATTCCTAGAGTTATATATTATCATTGATGCAATGCCAAGATGTCTACAGAATTTTAAAGTGTGTCAAAATTTTTAAAATATTTTCTCTAACAATAACTTTCACTTTAACTTTTGTATACCTCTTATTAATTGTCAACTCTTGGTATGACTTATATTAAGCACCTATAGATGAGAGGTCTAATCCTCTAGAAGTAAATAATTATACTCAAAATTAACATTTATTAAAAAATTATTATAAAAGTTTTACCCTGTAAAAATGAAGTTTAAACAGCTACTGTAAAACCCCTTAGTTATGTATTATAAAAGAGTGTTTCTTTACCAATTGTATTAATTGTTTTATTTATGTAAGCAAATTAAATTTTTGAAATATTTTAATAAATTAATGGGATGCCATAGCAATTTGAAAATTTTATTACTACCCTAATCCAGTTTTGTTTGAAATAAGCAATCTACAATGATTTTTCTACTTACACGAAGGATGGCATTATGCAGGAAGTATGGTGCAGGTTCGAATCCTGATAATGATGGCCACAACATTAAAATTACTATCTGCCCACTACTGATAAGGAATTTCTGGTTCCAATTCCCAGATGGGTTTGAATTTTTATAGTTTTTTGTGCAATGTTTCTTGCTGGCTGTACATACTGAAAATTCTTCATACAAAATATTTTCATGTACAAAATCACTGGCTCGGTAGAGGTCTAGAATACTAAAATAATTACCTATGTGCCTACCTGTTAAATTTGATATTAAGAATAAATATAACTTTGTAGGTACATAATAATTATGTTGTTACAGAAGAATAAGATCAGCATTTACAGAAATCAAGTATAATGTCATTGATGGGGAAGGTATGGTAAATAGATAAAAATGCTATATTTGTGACTCACTTTTGTTGCCTCTACAGCAATTCTACATATTTCTCATACAGACACGCCTACTATCTAATTATATCTACCTATTTACCAATTCAAACTTTTTAAATATAAGTAATATAAGATTAAAGTAGATCAATCAATCAATTATTCTCCCTTTTTTTGACCCTACTTAGGGTCATACTTTAAAGGTACTTTTATTTTATCCAGAAATCAGGTTCTATAATTCCCATTTTTCTCAACAAACTTTATCAATAATTTTATGGACGGGTAAAAAGGCTAGTATACTAATATAGACGCCAGTTTATTGAGATTAATGAGACATGAATATCCATTAGTTGCTGAGGATAATCATCACCCAGCATTGGATTTAAATATGTCTCTATGTTCAGGTAAACGTAGATTTTACAATAACTTGGATAAGGACGTTAAATCTAGTGACTCCAAGTGGAACTTTAGCTATGCAAAACTGGACACATTTAGGAATGTTGTAAGGGATACTGATTGGTCCACATTATACAGCCATAGTTGCGTAAATGATGCTATCAATTGCTTTTATAATATACTGTATAATATATTTGACTCATGTTTCCCTCCACCGGATACTGGCACTAATGAATTTTATGAGTTCCCAATCTGGTTTTCTGAGAGTTTGATACGTAATATCAAAAAAAAACATTTTGTGCACAAGCTTTGGAAGCGTAATAAGTCCGATTTTGCATATGGTAAATTTAGTGAACTTCGAAAATTAGTGAAGACTGAGTTGCAGAGGTGCTATAAGCAATATTTAGATCGAACAGAAACCAATATTTGTAGAGATCCATCTCAATTTTGGAATTATATTGCCAGTAGAAAAGTGTCTTCGGAATATCCGGAACAAATGTCCTTGAACGATAAAACGTACTCGGACCCACAGGATGTATCAAATGCGTTCTCATATTATTTTTCCTCGGTTTATAATCATGTTCCACCTTTGTTAGATATTGATAACTATTGCAATGTATCTGCAGAGGGTGATTTTTGTGGTGATTTCAATGTTTCTCTCAGTGAACTGGACTATAGTTTTAGAAAACTTAAATCGACTCGTTCGTCTGGACCTGACCAAATTCCGGCGTATTTACTTAAAAATTCCTCAATGGAGTTCCGGGGTATATTCCATTTCTTGTTTAATTTGTCTTTTAAGTCGGGAATATTTCCAACATTATGGAAAACCACAAAAGTGAACCCAATACATAAGGGGGGCGACAAATCGAATATACAGAACTATCGGCCTATTGCTATCATATCTACACCAGCTAAACTACTGGAAATTATACTTCATAAAAGAATATGGGACTCTGTGAAACATCTTCTCATAAATGAGCAGCACGGCTTCAGACCAACCAGATCTGTTGTCACAAATTTATTATGCTTCAATACTTACGTAGGAAAATATTTGGATGAGCGGTCACAGGTAGATGTAGTATATACGGACTTTCAAAAAGCGTTCGATAAAGTAGATCACGACATACTTATTCAGAAGCTAAATGACGTAGGTTTATGTAACAAAATGATAGTATATGTGGCAAGCTATCTTCATAATAGACGGCAATATGTAAGATACTGTGGTTACGACTCTCAGAAATATTTTGCTTATTCAGGCGTACCCCAGGGCTCAAACTTGGGCCCACTACTGTTTACAATATTTATAAATGAGATATACAAAAATATAAATAACTGCAAGTTTCTTCTCTACGCTGATGATCTGAAAGTGTTTAAGCAGATTACTTGTTTGAATGATGCAAGGTTACTTCAGGGTGACATTGACTCGATCGTAGAATGGTCTAACGTAAATAAATTGAAGTTTAGTGCCCCCAAATGTCATGTAATGTCATACACCAAAATAAAAAATCCCATTGTATATGACTATGTCATGGAAAACTCAAAACTGGATAGAATATCTGAAGTGAAGGATCTAGGGATTACATTTACCAGTATCTTATCATTTCGAAAGCACGTCGAAAATGTTGTGGATAAGGCTTTTAAAATGCTCGGGTTCATTATCAGAAGTACAAGTCATTTTCAAAATCCCAATACTTTAAAATTACTTTTCGAGTCCTTAGTGCGCTCTGTCTTGGAATCTGGATCTATAATATGGTCTCCATATGAAACCACACTCATTCTAAAGTTAGAGAAAGTCCAAAAAAAATTTGCTAGGTATTACTACAAACTGACGTATGGGTATTACCCTTACATGTTTCCATCTCTGTTTATTAACGGGTGTCTGGGTCTGTCTACTCTCCAGAAACGTAGAGACGAATATTTAATTCGACATTTCTTCAAACTATTACACGGTTCCATAAGTAACCCAGAAATTTTAGAACAGATACAACTGTATGTCCCTGACTGCTACGGGAGATCTCGTCATCACAATTTGTTTTACTGTTCAACTGGAAGAACTAATCTGATTACTTATTCTCCGATAAATAAAGCAGTTCGACTATTTAATTATATATCCGAACAAATTGACATATTCAATATAGTATATAACAAGTTTAAAGAGGCCGTATATTTTATAATTAAGTGAATATTTTTTTGGTTTATTTTTTTGTTTTTTTTTTGTTTATTTTATAATTTTTTTTTTTTTTTGTTTTTGCGTACAAGCTTTATATTTATTGGTATCATGAGGTTTCATCTGTGCCACTTGGTTATTGGTGTGTATGTATATATTATTATTTATGTATTTTTTTAGCTTAAAAATCTAAACCATTATGTTCTTAATATAATGTAATTTTATTTTGTATATGTTGTCGAGTTATCCGTGCGAGTAAAGAGTAAAATTTAAAATTACACGAAAAATTTCTGTCCAAGCATCTTCCATAAATCGAAATATCGATGATTGGATTTCATCGATGTGCGCGCTCACATTACTAGTTTAATAAACAGTATTATTATTAAGTGTCACTGCGCACTGTGTCGATAATTATGTACCTGTGCCGGTGCATCTATCGCGCACCAATAATAACAATAAAATTATTGTTTGTATCATAGAAATAATAATATATCTACTTTTAACTATATACATACTTATGCGTTGGGTTCCTAGGGAGCGGCCGTCATCTGACAAGACGGCGTCTTTCAAAATTATATGACAATGTTTTTCGTTACTATGGAAACCATATTGGCAATGTTCTCAACTGACATATCCACCGCCGTTTATTGTAGCGGCGTATCCGTGGGAAAACAACCCATTAGTAACTTTTTATAATGTCGTTTGTTAATAATATTGTTTTTTTTTTTCATATTATTTTTACCAATGTTTCATTGCCTGTATTTTTTTTTATATATACCTATATATTTTGTATTGTTTCTCATTATTCAGCGAAAAGGGTGCAAACCTGTTATGCTGAATTATGACTTTTTTTTAGTTGTTAATAAAATAAAAAAATAAAAAAAAATTATATTTTTTATCCTAAATATATTTTGGGTGAACTATGCGACTAACAACTATTATATTTTTATTTAAAAAAAAAGGAATCTAACAGCTGGATATAACAAAAGAAATTTAAACAAAGGGTCAAGACTTTCAATAGGCAATTGATTTTATAAGGGTTAAGTTACATAATATAATAATAGTGATACCTACTAACAAAGATTTAGGAACTAACAAGTGTAACAAAAGAAAAAAATGTACATAATAATAATGAAATTGTCAACTGACCATATTTGGATTTGTTAGGTTGGTTTTTATTGATAACTAGCTTTCCCGACAGACGTTGTCCTATGTTAATGAATATTGAATTCGAATTTGTATGATGATGAATTAATTATCATTATTTGACCAATGTAATTCCGACCGATGCGTCTGTTTTAAACCATATTCCATCCGTATTCCGTGATTCGCACCAATTGACAATTTCTGTCAAAATTTCAAAATTGGAATAAAAATTATAAGGTAAAAATTACTAATAAGGTTGTCTACGTAGAGTTTTCTTTAATTTTCCACGCATTTTTCTTAATTTTTTTCTTCTAAAAAGACATTCTCCTGATAAAAGCCTACACGACAAAAAAATAATTACCGAAATCGGTCCATCCGTTTAGGCGTGATGCGATGACATCGGGAAATAGCTCTCTATTTTTATATTAAGACTAGCTTTCCCGACAGACGTTGTCCTTTGGTCCTAACCAGAGGCGGCCCGTTCATTGTGGACTGCGCCTCCAGAAACAAAAATAAACTAACTAAATAATATCAGTAAAATATTAGTAATTCTTAAACGTCCATATTTCTTTCGTATTTAAAGCTCAGACGGGATCAACGCGAGAATATAATTATATGCGCGCAATTTGGTTGACTCTGTATGAAAAATGTATAAAACGCCCTAAACGGAGTGAAATGGGCCGCTGTCTGTAAGAGTGGCAATTACGTATGCGAGAATGAGAGGGTGCAGGTGCAGAAGACAATAATTTTGTTGTTAGATTTTTTCAAAGATGGCGTCGCATGAAATTCGTTCCATACTAACTTCAATGTCATATTTTATATTATTTCTTATCCATTTTTCAACTTTTTATTAGTTATTCTATTATCCGGAGTAGAGAACAATCCAATAAATCACACATCGGAAGAATCTGTTGAGCCAATCTCGAGTTGTAAGTGTTTTATTTATTTATTGCTCATCCCTAGGCCTTTACAGGCACTTGGAGTCGTCAGAAATATACATCATTATTACAAACAAAAAGAAACAAAATCAATTATAATAACAAACAAAGACCGCACTAACCCGACTTTAATCTATTTTAGAAATTAAATACTATTTTTAGATACCAACACTAGAATTTTATACAACGAGCCCCATAGTATCATCTGTTTTCTATCAAAATTTTAGATTTCATTGTATTTTTTTAGTTCATTGTTATACCGCACGCCACTGATAGTTCTTCTATAATCGAGTAGGCACCTTTCGTTAGCACTGTTTAAAAAAAAAACATTTTTTCGGCTTTTTGAATGTTGTAAATGTGTTTTTATATTAGTTTAGGGATTCTATGCCGAGAGAAAAAATAATATCCGTTATTTTTCCTTTTAACCGCTTTCACGTTATTTTGTGTGTGTGTGTGTGTGTGTGTGTGTGTGTTTTTTTTTTTAATAAATAAAATGTACCGTGTACCTCGAATAATTATTATAATGTGCATTTTTACATGGATAAAATCTTTATTTTTACGAATGTCTTCTTATCAGTTCTATTATTTATTTATTTATTTTTTCGTATGGTCATATAAGTACATCACATCTTTACAGGGAGGTAGAAATAATTCAGTTAATTACTATACATAGATCATACAATAAAGCTAGGAAGAGAGAATCAAGAAGCGGAAATAGATAGAAGGCGAGGACTGGCATGGACAGCATTTGGTAAACTGTCCTATATCCTGAAGTCTCCAAATTATTCCAATTACTTAAAGAGAAAACTCTTTGATGAATATTATATTCTCCCTGTGCTCACTTATGGCTGTGAAACGTTTGTGTTCACTCAAAGAATATTAAATAAACTAGCTGTAACACAACGAGCTATGGAAAGGAGAATGCAAGGTATCTCATTGAGTGATAGGAAGACTAACACATGGATAAGATAGAAAACAGGAGTCACCGATGTGGTTCAGAAGGTCGCTAAACAAAAGTGGAGTTGGGCTGGTCATGTGGCCAGAGTAACCGACACCAGATGGCCAAGAAGGTTCTTGAGTGGCGTCCGAGAACCGGGAGGAGAAGTGTTGGCAGGCCTCAGGCGAGGTGGTCTGATGACATTAGACGGATTGCCGGGAATGGGCGGATGCGGCTGGCGCAAGACAGAGGGCGGAGGAAGTCACAGGGGGAGGCCTATATCCAACAATGGACGCGAGAGGGCTGAAGAAAGAAAAGAAAGACTATAGATCTTAAAATATATCATGAACGTCATTTGTAATGGCTTGTAGTATCTTGCACCAATATTCTATATCTTCTTTAGTCGGTGCTTTCATTGTTTCTATTGATGTACCTACCTATTGAAAAATATGAACTTGATGAATAAAAAATACTGATTGAGTGTTTTTTTCTCTATTTGTATCCATTTCCTCATATTTACATTATTTTGTATCCATGTTACAATATTGTATTCATTTAATTTCCATATGTTTATGTATTTGTAACTGTTTGTTTTCTGTCTCTTGTGTTTCTTTTGGTGTTTGCATCTTGGCATCACCTATTAATGTATTTTTTTAATGTCAAAATTGTTTGTAAAAGCAACCGCTGGTTGTGTAGATAATAAATAAATATTATACGGTAGCTTCTAGATGTAGAGGTAACTCTTATATCCATAATTAGTTTATCATGGTAGAATGTATTTTTGTCATTGCATTATAAAATAGATTTACCTACATATTTCATATTTGACTTATGTTCTACTTCACCGCCATCTCTTGATTAAAAGCTTAAAGTCAAACAATCGCAATAGCAATATTAGGTAGTTTTATTTTGAAAGGGCTAAAGTTATAGGTAATATTTTTTTTTATTTATTTGTTTGTTTATCTATCATCTCATTATAACAACTAATGGTCGACCAGTGCTCAAAATTCGACCATAACTAATTTAAATTATAAGTTTGAACATTTTTGAGATTAGGTACATTGACAAAGACTGAGCGAGAATATTTCACAATTTTCTTTCCAAAGCAATTACATGGATCGATACATCAAATTTGAAAAGCCGATAGGGTATGTAGGAAGTTTTTTTCTTTTATTTTTAAAGACAAACAATATTAATCTATTCTCAATTTGACCACAGATAATTTGAATTTTGATAAGAAGCCCCACCTTCCATTTGAATATTCCCCTTCAAAAAGTTTTCTGCGCCCATTATGAGGCGATTTTTATTTAATATTTGTTTCTATGAAGTTGACGACCTTTATAAGTATCCTGTGGAATCGTGTGTGAGTGTCTAATAATGCGATGACATTATACATAGGTAATGTTATGACATTAAAGTAGTGATTGTTGTGTTTTTTTTTATTGATTTAATATTTTTTGTGGCATATGTTTTAAAAATATTAGCATTTGCTATATAATATATAAACTATAAGTGTGCGAAATTTCATACTCCTCCGTCCGTGCAGTTGTCGTAAAAATAGACACAAAGTTTTTCCTTCACGTATTAATAAATATCTAATTTAATACATATTTGCTATTTTTTTTAATACTTATCTTAGATAGACAAAGACAGAATAGAGATGTGGAGGAGAATTCTGAGAATTACCTGGATAGCAAGAAGAACGAACATCTCAATTCTTCTAGAACTCCGCATCACGGTGCGGCTGTCGTCTCTCTGTCTCAAACAAATATCAAAGTTCTTTGGACATATAGCACGTAGAGGGGAGGACAGCCTTGAAAAGCAGATAATGGTTGGAAGAGCGCCGGGTACAAGACCACGGGGCAGATCGCCGATGCGCTGGACCGACCAAATAAAACAAAATATCCACGCGACGACATTCCATAGAGCAGCAATGGTGCGAGAGAGAGTTCATGATGGCCACGACACTCAGCAATGGGGACGACGACTGGTAAGGTTAGTTAAGGTAAGGTTGTTAGAAAACGGAATTTCATTTAGTTGACTCAAAATTTAATTCTGACATGAGTCAAAGTTCCACAGCAGGATCAGACAGTACATATTATGTATCTAAATGAGGTTATGTGGGGTTAAATAACGTATGCCACTTTCAAAGAAGTTTGCATTTATGATCATAGTTTACACAATATTCTTCTCGAAGATTCATCAACCGTTCTAGTGTTAAATCTTGCATGGATCACGTTTTCCCGTTTTGTCTAAGTTCATTATCTTTCTGCATTATATGCAACATTCAAGGTAGGTGTCTCTTTAGATATTATGATCATTAACTCTTCGAGACAATGCAACTACCCCTTACATAATAAAATTATTTGCAGTCACTTCTTAGTTCAAAACAAAATACGTAGCACGATTTTTTCCCAATTTCCTTTGACCTCAATGACATTTGTGAAGTTCGAGAAAAAAATGCTAAGCCCCGCATCTAATATCGTTACAAATGGATGTCATCTATTGGATAACGTCCAAAATAATAATTGTCCCATTCATTGTCACTCCATCTGTCCAAATGGAGCGATGTCACTCCATTTTGACACATTTCCATTTTGACATAAAATCACTACAAATGGATGTCATCTATTGGATGACGTCCAAAATAATTATTGTCCCATTCACTGTCACTCCATCTGTCCAAATGGAGCGATGTCACTCCATTTTGACACATTTCAATAATTTTAAGGACTGGAAACTTTATCCAAGATTTTTCTCAATTTTAAGAAATGTCAAAAATAAATATAAAAATTAGTATTGAGAATGAGCACGAATTTCAACGTTTTCTGCTTCAAAAATTCGATTAACGAGCGCTGTGTGTGCATGGTATACTTTAAAAATTAAATGCACATTCTTTTGATTGGCTTTTTATTTTATTACTAGCGTTGTCCTGTGTTCTTTACTATGAATATTGAATTCGAATTTGTATGGTGATGAAATAATTATCATTTGACCAATGTAATTACGACCTATGCGTCTGTTTTAAAACATGCACATTGCACATTCCATACGCATTCTGTCATCACGCACCAACTATCTAACAATTGACATTTTCTGTCAAAATTTCAAAATTGGAATAAAATTATATGGTAAAAAGTACTAATAAGGTTGCCTACGTAGAGTTTTCTTTAATTTTTATAATTATCCACGGAACTTTTGTTTTCTTTCATATGAACCTTCTGCTGATAAAAGCCAACAAAATGACAAAAAAGAATTAGCGAAATCAGTCCAGGCGTTTGGGTATGATGTGGTGACCATGGAAAATAGCTCTCCATTTGTATAATATAAAAATGGAGCGTTATTTTCCGTATATTATGATTTATTATTATCTAACTTTTGGTGGCAATATCGTGTGTTATAAACGAAAAAAGTGACAAAATTATAATGTGGCTATTCTATTCATAACCAATTTCACTCCATTGCCTGTCACTCTATTACTATGGCAGATTATTTGTGAATAATTCACTGAGGGAGTGCAGGAATATAATATGCAAAGGAGCCGACAAAGGGCGATGTGCTCTGTGATGCGCTTCATATTATGTCTTGATAAATAGAAGGTGCTCAACTACAGAACCTGGCTACCTTTATTGCCAACAAACCATACCACCAGTATAGCCATATTCTTGCTATCTATATATTATATTAATACGCGAAGGAAAAACTTTGTGACTATCTTTACGGAAAATGCGCGGACGGAGAAGTATGGAACATATATTTATAGTTTCTATAGATTTCTAAAGGTCGTCCATTTTGTTGAAATATATTTGCCCACTCCAAGAATCTTATTATTGTCAATCTACGTGTTACCTATAATTATTGCATATTCAAACTTTCTTATTCATGTAATTGAAAACCATCTCAACCCAACTTCCATTATGGTGCGGGAGTATTATTTATCAAGGTAATAATATCCTATCACTATTGTATCGAACACGTATGGTAACGAACTTATTCGCTATTGGTTTTTTGTATCTTAATAATTTGAGGGCTCCCACTTATACAGGGTGACTGGTAATTCAATTCATTCCTTATAAGGGGTTATACTAGAGAAAATTTGCAACAATTTTGTTCCCATTAACCAGGGGTAAAATACCGGTTTTCGAGTTATTTAAGTTTTTAGAGTTTTTTTCAAGTTTCCACCTTTTGACCTAAAATTAAAAATTGTGAACAAAATACTCCATGCACTTAGGAAAGTAAAAATATGCTTTTCCAATAGCTGAAGAATAAAGGAAAAGCTGATGATAAAATCAAGAAGAAAATCTTAAAAACCTCGGAAATACAACGTCTTAAAATCACAAGTCAGTTTTTTTCAGTTTTAATTTCGATTTTTCTAAGCTAGTTACTCCAAAAAAGTGTAATATACTTGGCGTAAAAACCTCAGGAAAAACTTCCCCAATTATATTAGGGATTTCAGTCCAGAAAGAGAGAAAATTAAGACGTTCAAAAATGCATTGAAGGTGACCTTCAATCAGGTGGTTCTGTTTTACAAAAATATGACAATAGTCGAGAATATTGTATTCGAATAAAATTAATTCGTAAGCAGAGATCCTCAAGCTATCTGTGGATATCAAAACACTCAATAATTCATGACTTTGTGGAATACGTAAGTCTGGTGAACGATGGGAACCTACCAAAAATCCTCATACTACCGCAGTAACAAATGCGATTTGAATTTTCTATGGAGATTTTGGAGCTCTGTGGTGAAAATTCTAGAAGTTTTTTTGTTCGCTTTATTACTGGGAACGAAAACTGATTTTGTCATTATGCTCCTGAGAGAAACGTGAGTCAAAACAGTGCGTAAAGAAATCCCTCCGAAGTAGTTCAGTCATGAATCCAGTCGAAAATCTTCTTACGACAGTATTCTAGGACTCGAAAGAGTTTGTGATTATGGACTTTTTCAAAATAGGCCAAAGTTTTACCGCAGTAGTTTTCGCAAGCACAACGCATGGTTTTGTAGGAAGCAATTTAATTAAATCATCAAGGAAAATTGACCGCCAATACCTTGCTCCTCGACGACAACGCTCCGATTCAATTGGCGCGCGTTGCTAAGGCTGGTGGTATTCGATATTATGGTTTCCAAAATTTCAATCAACTACCTTTAAGCCTAGCTCTGGTATCTGCCGACAATTTTCGTTCCCGGAACATAGAAATAATTATTATTGGAAAGCTATTTTCCGACGATGAAGAGTTTAAGGTGGACAAAAACAATGATTTTTCTTAAAAAAATAATGTAAATATTTTTGAAGGCTGTTGAAAAAATACTTACATAAATTGGCGGTGGACTGGCTGATGGCGCTGGAGCCAAGCTTGTAGAAGAGGATGGCATGCAGCCCTCCACGGGCGAAAATGTTCCGAAAATGCCATACGAAAAGTAAAGAAACTAATTGGCGTTTTATAAAGCGCATTAGGGTTGAAAAATACTATATTATTATGTAGAATAGTAAAATTATTTCAGATTTGTTTGTCTTTTCCTTCCATTTTTCTGTCTTTTCTTTCACCCATACCGAGAATACTTTGAACTCTCCTCGTATGTAAATTGAAAAAAATAGGGATTCCTACCTACGTTTTATTAAAGATTTTTATTAGAAATACAAACGTTATTCATGTAACTTGAATGAATTATAGGTAGGGGAGAGTTGGGATCATTGGGCACTTTTTTATATTTTGTACTGTGAAATTTATAAAATCGATATAAACTCAGATTTTCTTCTTTAAACCAGTAGTCCATAGTTTTGGCTTGTGTTTATCTAATGACAGTATACTCAAATGTTGTTTCGTTCAAAAGTTATTAGCGTTTTTCAATGACTATTCAAAAGTGCCCAAACCTCCCTGTGGTAGGGAGGTTTGGGCACACTGCTGGGAGGTTTGGGCACCATACTCAATGATTTTATTCAGCAAGCTATTAAACACATTTTATATGGAAATTTTCATTGAAAAAAAGAATTTAAAATATATTAATTTAGAAAAATTGTGTGTATAAAAAAATAAAAAAAGTATATAAATTGAAAAAATTAAGTCCAAAATGTAGAGATATATGGCCAAATCCGTGATTTTTCAAATCCTCTTTTTTATATTTTGTGATTTAAATTCTTGTGGCATAGCAATTGTAGTCAATTTAGGTATTTCATAGGTAGGTGGTCATCGTACCTACTACCTCCATCGCTAGCAAGCCTTTCTGTGACTGGAACACCATTTTCTTTGCAAAATTTTAAAGTAGGAACCGATCTATGAATTTTGTGATTATCCATCAAAATCAAAACTGGTGACTGTGTAGTGGGCTTTGCAAAGTTACGGAAATTTTGTATGTATTTGTAGAAGTTTTCCGAAGTCATCCACCATGATACATAAGCAGTTCCATCAGATCCTATAGGAGCTCCATTCAAAATACATGATTTAAAATTGACTCGAGGAAATATAAAAATTCCAATCGCGTTATCCCCGAACAAATTGTTACTAAAGTACCGCTTTTCGCGGGTGTCATCTATCTATCTTGCTTTACTCCATATACTGCAATAATCTTTTGCGTCTTTTGGGTGGTTGTTAGCCCAGATTCATCAATGCTATAAGTTGATTCCGGTCCAAAATTAAAAAAAATGCGTCGACGTTGGTTCTGTTAAAACTAGTCGCTCTAGTTAGGTTAGTAGCTTCTGGAGACCCTACAGACAGTTCGGGATGCCAGCGTAGAAAGCCATACAACCAATTTTTAGATGCTATCTTGTTTTTCATCCAGTTTTCTGGAGGTTGTTTATTTAAAGCAAGAGATAGATAATATCTTCGGAGAGTGGACCTCGGATTATTATACTTGCTGGCGGTTGGTTTAATTTTAGCCCCACATTAACCTTCATTAAGAGTTTTATCAATCGTGTCCTTTCGTATCTCTTGTCTTTTATCCATATTTTTGTATTTAAACGGTATTGTCTGAAAAAAAGTAAAACTCAACACTAAAATAGGGAGCATTGGGCATGCCCAATCCTCCCTCTATGAGCAGTGCCCAATGCTCCCTACCACCCGTTTTTTTTAAATAAACACTCATATTTTTTTTAGGTCAGGAGTTATTTTAATATGTATTTTCGAAAAATAATTATGAATATGTATTTGTTCAAAAAATACAATTGAAATACATACCACTGTGTCAAATTTTACAAAAAAATTGAAACGATACTTTGACAAAAAAATTACTTTTCTATATCAAAAACAAACAACGGCGTATTGCGATTTTGTTTGAAATAATTGACGGTTGTTTTGACGTTTGTCTGTGTTGCTAGTGAAAATATTAATGAAAAAATATGAAATTATTGCCATAATTTGTTTAATTTTTTAGATACTTAGGTGTGTCCAATCCTCCCTACTGCCCAATGGTCCCAACTCTCCCCTACTTCCGTGTTTCCGATCCCCGTTATCTATTTTATTAACTTTGTTGATTTTGGCAAGATTTGTCTTTTGAAATCACTTGCCGCGTCGCGGGCCGCACAAAATTGGCATTGTCATCTTTGCTTCCGGCTATAACGTTTATCATAAACGCTTCTTTATCTTCTTAGGAGTTTCCTTTGATCTGGCAAGAAGCTATCATAATTCCCTTGGCAAAGAGGGCGGCACCTGCAACACCAAATGATTTTCGTCCTATATCGGTGATTCCGTTGCTTTCTAAAGTGACCGAAAAACTGCTTTTTCATCAATTGAACTCCTTCATTGGAAGTCATAATTTGTAAAATCCCCTGCAATCTGGTTTCAGAAAGGGGCACAGCACCACGACTGCACTCCTGAAGATTACGGACGATACACGTTGTGCTATGAACAACACTCAGTTGACCATAATGATGTTGCTAGATTTCAGCAGTGCCTTTAATGGCGTTGATTTCGATCTTCTTTTGTCGCGTTTGCGTGCCCTGAATTTGTCAGACGGTGTCGTCAGATGGTTTGGTTCATTGTTCACCGCAAAGGATTACTCTGTAATGGTGAGCAATGCTTAATTTGACAGAAAATAAATAAATATCTGAGCATGAGAAAGAAGAGGGTGATCTGCAATGACGTCGGCTCGGATTGGGTTCAACCACACGCAGGGGTGCCTCAGGGGAGCACATTATCTCCCCTTTTGTTTTCCATCTTCATAGGCCCCATCACTCAATATATCCGAGGATCATACCATCTGTATGCCGACGATTTGCAGATCTACACTGATTTCAAACCACATACTGTCGTCGAATCTTTTGATCTGCACTACATAGCCTCGTGGTGTGAGCGGCTTGGAGTCCTCATAAATCCCAAAAAATCACAGTTAATTGTTCTTGGAAGCTCCCGGCTTCATTGAACTCTGCCTCCCTGCCTCCTCTATTTTAAATCGTAGCTTAATCCCGTTTTCTGACTATGTAAATAATTTGGGGTTGTGCATTGATAGTAGGTAAACTCTCTTGGGACAAGCAGGTGGATGAGCTGAGTAAGAAATTATTTTCCTCACTTCATACACTTAGAAGACTTCAAAACTTCCTCTCTTTTGATATCAAAAAACGTCTCATACAATCCTTGATCCATCCACTTTTTGACTACGCCGACATATCCTACCTAGATCTTCCCCGCTATGCAGCCTCATGTGTATCTTTAAATTACCAGAATGAGTGAACTTTTTAGTGCAAGTATTACACTTGTACGGTTTTTCTCCGCTATGCATTCGCATGTGTATCTGTAAAACACTAGATAGAGTGAACATTTTATTAACAAATATTACACTTGTACGGCCTTTCTCCGCTATGCATTCGCATGTGTGTCTGTAAAGCACAAGATTGAGTGAACATTTTATTACAAATGCTACTAAACCTGTACGGCGTTTCTTCGCTATGCAGAGGCATGTGTGTCTTTAAATTACCAGAATGATGGGGTGTATTTGTGTACGCTTCCAAGTAGTGCATCCCGGGCAACGTCTTTCCAGACGGCTGAAGTACACACACTTCCGGCAGGCGAACTGTGCAACAAGCATCTCACGCCAAGATTATCAGAGGAACAAGAAAGTGAAAGAGAAAAGAGAAATGCAAACTAATAGCGAACAAAACAGTCCTTATAAGGACTCACAGACGAGGGAAAATACCCGATTCTTACAATTAAACATAGAGGGAATTAGTTTAGCCAAAGCCGAGGTACTCCCTCGAGTACTGAATGATGAGCATATTGACGTACTGTTGCTCCAGGAGACACACGCTAGGGACGAAGAGCAGCTAAACAACCGGTGCCGACTGCCTGGGTACTCGCTTGCGGGGGCAACCTTTCATGACAAATACGGTCTGGCCACATACGTCAAAGACGAGGTGCAGTGGACTTCCCACTCGGCGGTGGATGGTGATGTTTACGTCGTTCAAACAATTGTGGAGGGAATAGTAATATCTAACATATACAAACCCCCAAACACTGCGTGGCCTACTCCCCCTCTCCCAGCACCATCCCACCCAGCCGTCATTATGGGGAATTTTAACAGCCACCACACGACCTGGGGTTACAATGTGTCTGATAAAAACGGGGAGGACCTTACGCAGTGGGCCGAGCTAAACGATCTTCACCTGGTTCATGATGCTAAACAGAAAGGGACCTTCCACTCGGCACGCTGGAAGACCCCGACCTATGCTTCGTTACGAGGAATGGGGAGGGAAAACCTATATCAGCTGTCCGAAAAGTACTTGGGAATTTCCCTCATAGCCAACACCGCCTAGTGGTTCTCACCATTGGACTTCACATCCATAGAATAATGTCTATCCCGATAGAATTTCGGCAAAGCAGACTGGGTTGGTTTCTCAAAAAGTGCAGACGCCACTCTCCGATGGTTTGCTCCAACAGTAGATAACTACGAGCGATTCGTGGGCGCTGTAATTGGGGCAGCTAAAAAATATATCCCCAGAGGGCACCGTGACTCATACATCCCTGGATGGACAGCTGAATGTGAGGAGCTGTATGCAAGATACCAACTATCTCGGAACCAACAAGATGCAGATACCCTGATAGACTTAATAGATAAATCTCGCAAAGAAAAATGGGCCCAATTAGTAGAGAACACCAACTTCCAACACTCCAGCCGCAAAGCATGGAGACTCCTACGTCGCCTGGGAAGTGATGGAGAGCCCTCCAACCAAGGGAAAAACATCAGTCCAAATCGGATAGTGAACCACATAGTCGAGACTTCTAGAGCCTCTGCAGATAAACAGTTCAGCAAATCGGTTAGAAGAAGGTTTCTTCAAACAAAGAAGGCCTCACCCAACCAAAGTGCCCACGCCGCCCCTTTCACAAGATTGGAGATGGACTTGGCAATATCAAAAATAAAGCCTGGAAAGGCAGCAGGAGTGGATGAGATCTTCCCGGAGTTCATAAAAACAGTGGTGAACGTACAAGAGAATGGCTACGCAATATGTTTAATAACATCTTAAACACTGGCAGGATTCCAAATCTCTTCAAGAAATCCAAAGTCATCGCCATTCTAAAGCCCGGAAAGCCAGGGGACAGACCTGAGGGCTACAGACCAATATCACTTTTGTGCGTCTGCTATAAACTGCTGGAGAGACTTATCTACAACCGAATTGCCCCCCTAATAGAAAGTGTGACCCCTATAGAACAGGCTGGCTTCCGCCCTGAAAGGGGATGTGTGGACCAGATCACAGCGTTAACAACATATATAGAGAATGGTTTCCAGAACAAGCAAAAGACAGTCACGGTCTTTGTCGACCTCTCGGCTGCCTATGACACGGTCTGGCGGGTGGGCCTGTTGTCGAAATTCATACAAGTTATACCATGCAGGACTTTGACTCACCTACTAAATGAAATGCTGAGCAACCGTCTTTTCACAGTCCACCTTGGCGACTCACGTAGCTCCCAAAGACGACTGAATAATGGCCTGCCCCAGGGCTCAGTTCTGGCACCAATCTTATTCAACCTCTACATGAGCGACCTCCCGGATACAGCATGTCGCAAGTTCATGTATGCGGACGATATAGCAGTGGCAGCCCGGCACACTGATTTTCGTGCCGCCGAGAGCGCTTTGACTGAGGATCTGAAGATAATAACAACTCATCTGCGACAGTGGAGACTAAAGCCAAATGCACAAAAAACTATAGTGACATGCTTCCACCTGAGTAATAAACTAGCCAACCACCAGCCCCACGTAGAATTTGACGGAAGAGTCTTAGATGTGGACAAAACACCAAAGTATCTTGGAGTAACCCTTGACACGCAACTAACCTACAAAAAGCACATTGAAAACACAAAAGCCAAGATCAAAACCAGGAATAACATCATACACAAACTGGCTGGCTCAACATGGGGTGCATCAGCGTCTACATTAAGGACCTCTGCACTGGCCTTGGTTTACTCAGCTGCAGAATACGCCGCTCCCGTGTGGGCAAATAGCTCCCATACACATAAAGTGGATGCAGAGCTCAATAACACCATGCGACTGATCACGGGGGCTGTAAGGTCCACTCCGACTGAATGGCTTCCTGTGCTCAGCAACATACCACCACCACCCATCCGCCGCCTCGAAGCAACCAACAGAGAGTGGACGAAGTATAGCCGGAATCAGTCACTGCCTTTGCATCAGGACGTCCCTATACCATTTAACCCCCGACTCCGCTCCAGGAGGCCGGCCCATGCTACTGCCTTTCAATTAATGGAGGGAGACTTTAATGGGCAATTTCAATGGGGGGAGGAATGGCGAGCCTCAAATAGAGATACTCGGGGCCTGATGCAGGAGGTGGGGCTGCCAATGCCTGGCTTCAGTCTCCCTAGACGTCAATGGGTGGCGTTGAATCGTATCCGCACGGGACATGGCCGATGTGGTCAGATGCTCCACAGATGGCAGATGCGTGAATCCCCTGCCTGTGATTGTGGAGAACCTATACAGAGCATCCAACATATCGTGGAGACATGCCCTCTGAGAGCGTTCCCTGGAACATACAATGAAATACACAATGCCACTCCTAATGCCTTGCAATGGCTTAATAACTTGGATGTTGCTCTTTAGTGTGTTTCCTGGATGCAGCAGTGAAACCTTTTCTTTTCTTTTATTTCTTGTCTAGGTGGCTGATGCCATACGATAATAATAATAACCAGAATGATTGAACATTTTAGTGCAAATACTACACTTCTTGTACGGTTTTTCTCCGCTATGCAGTCGCATGTGTCACTTTAAAACACCAGATTGACTGAACATTTTAATACAAATACTACACTTGTACGGCTTTTCTCCGCTATGCAGACGCAGATGTGTCTTTAGCATCAAGACGAGTAAACATTGTATTGCAAATGCTTACACTTGTACGACTTTTCTCCGGTATGCAGTCGCATGTGTGTGTGTATAAAGAAGCAGATTGAGTGAACATTTTATTGCAAATGTTACACTCGTACCGCTTTCTCCTTTATATTTTTGCAAATCTGTTCTTGAAGTAAGACGGAGCTCATGGCGAATAATGCCTGCCCCGATAAACAGCAACCGATAACCATCGATGGTCACCAGGTCTCCCGGGTGGATAAATTTAAGTACCTGGGAGCAACCATTACCACCGCTGGTGACCTCGGGGCTGAGCTCCCGATTCGTATCGGTATGGCAAGTGGCGCCTTCAACAACATGACCAAGATATGGAAAGCGTCGGCGTTTAGCGTCGAGACGAAGTGTAAACTGTTTGATGCGTGTGTGTTGCCCATTCTCCTTTATGGGTGTGAGTCCTGGCACCTGACCAAGGCCCAGGCACAAAAAGTCTCAGCCTTTGAGATGAAGTGCCTAAGGAGAATTCTGGGCGTAAGATGGTACCACCGCATCACGAACGACGCTATACGCCGGCGCACCCAGCGTGAGCCCATCACCTCCACCATTGTGGGGAGGAGATGGACTTGGCTGGGACATGTGTTAAGGATGCCGAATGACAGTTGGCCGAGGAGAGCGCTGTTCTTCCTCCCATCAGGGTCCCGAAGACGAGGAAGACCCTCTTACACTGTGTTCCGCTCCTTCGAAGCAGAGCTGAGGGACATGGACATGGTGTGGGAGGAGGTCATCACCGTTGCGCAAGATCGAGCGCAATGGAGAGCTCTTGTTGCCTCCCTATGCCCCTAAGTGGGGTCTAAAGGGAGTTTGGATTGGATTTGGTTCTTGAAGACCGTGATTCCGAGAACTTCTTACAAACGACATGATCGGACGGTACATTAGCAATGTCGTTCTTTGCATTCTTTACAAATGTTTCTATTTCAGTTTCGTATAGTTCATAAATTACAATATCACACATGGCACATATTGTGTCGTTCATTATAGACCATTAAAGGATGACGTCATCTGACTTAAGGCGGGCGGCACAAACACACCACACATGTTTTACATATGTATGCCTACCTCTGTAAATAGGTTTTGATAATGTTTGTGTATTTGTGATTTTATTACATGTTATTATAAAAAAGGTTCTTAAGCCATACATTGAAATAAAATTAATAAATAAACCTTAGTGATTTGATATCTTTCACAGAAAAAACGGATAAATAGAAAAAAAAACTTCACCCGCACCGGGATTCGAACCTACAACCAACAATATAAACGCGAACAGTGGCGATTGTAACCATTCATCTGCTGTGGAATTAAGTGATATGCCGAAAAACTATAATATCTATTATTATTATAGCGCATGCACACTTCTTCTTTGCACTACCACTTGCGGCTTTTTAGCGCGCTTTTCTAGTATACCGCTTGCGGCAAACTAGACACTTCCTTAACCACTCCGTATTAGCACTATAATTATTGATGTTGATGATTTAGATGTTTATTAATGTTCTGTGCGATATTTGAAATTATTATATTATCCGTTATAAAATGTATAGTATGCAAAAATGATTCCACAAGATTTCTGTGTTTAATTAGTATTGTGACAATAATCTTTTCTATTTTCCTAAACAGTGTTGTTTTATGTTTTTGTTCAATCATCATGTACAAAATTTACAGTTTATTGCTCTTCCAAAAGTAGTAAGTAAGTAATATGTAACATGCCATTTTAATGTTTCTTTTTTTTAAACTTAGTATTGTAATTTTGTACAAATTTTTTTTTTTAACTTTTAGTGTTAATTTTCCAACGAAGATGGCGTGAAGATGTAACTCAAGATATGAGGAGTTGCGCAAAAATACAAAAGGCAGACCCCACTATCATGTGGGACTAATAATTGCCCAGGAGAAGAAAAAGGAGTGTTCATTTTTTATGCGACCCGTCATGTAGCGGCCCGTCCTTGGCTCATAATCTTCCCCAGTGGCCTTTGTTCCCTATAAGTATGTAGGTACATCCCTGGTCTAAATTAGACGAGTTACATTACATTAAATGTATGAAGAAGATGTTTTATCAAAACCAATGGATTCAATAATTTGGGTGATTGTATTATTTGATGTTTTTTAATTAAAAGAAGCGTCATATGAACCACTCATTTTATTCAGTATCTCTTGACAATGAATCAGAAAGCGGAAGGCGGTTGCGCGTCGATCGCAGTGTTGCCACACCACTCGTGTTGGCACTCTTATAAATTTGCTACACCCCCGCCTTCAGCTTTTATAATTAACACATTAACTATTTACTTATACAATAACTTCCTTAAATGCTTGAACTTACTTCTAGTTTACAACAAGTGTTGCACTTAAAACTACGAATAGCCCAGTCTATCAGGCTTTTTAATGACCCTCCCATACCTGGTGATTACTGGACCTGGACATGGACCTACCTCCACCTCCCTTCTAAATTCTAAGTTATCATTTTCTATAACATTATAATTTTTTTATTAATTTTTTATATAATTTATACTGGTACGAGAATGCGGTATGTCGCTAACACAGCTCTCTCTAATGACACTTTTTTTTTAAATGGGCAATGTTTCTTCTAAATATTTCCCCTCTTTATTACGAACTAGATTTTATGATCTTGGTGACACACGATTGTCTACAATTGCAGCTTCTTCCCAAAAATTACTTTAAATTTTTTTTAACCCAAACTCGATCATTTACTTTAAACTTTATTTCTCTATTTTTACTTGGATTATACTATTGTAGATTTTTATTCTGATTTCTTTTACTATGTTTATTTTATTTTAGTTTCAATAATACACGGCTATAAGCCTTTTACATGATCATAATAATTCAAAACTCACAAAAACAATACACTTAAATACAACAGTAAAAAGCAATAAAAATATAAGTAGATTTACATATTATTTAACCATATGAGCAAATAAAATAATTTGAATTACATAATAGTTAAAAGAGAAACAACACAAAAGATGATAATATAAACCCAAGTCGGCAAGTCAATGATTAACAAAGATACAAACTAATATTGTTACCAGAAAGGTAAAATTTATAAAATAATGTTTAATTTCTACTTCTCCAATCAATTTTTAACTTGATTCTCATGTGAAGTTAATACTTCAATACTTGATCAATACTTGAGTCGGTTTTGCTGAACCAATCCATTGTATCAAAAAAGTATCCATAAGCCATTTACAATACAAATTTTGTTTTCTTTTATATCTTAAAATATTCCAAGTGTTACTAACATTGTAAACTCTGATAAATATTAAAAAAAATGGAAAAAAACAAGTTTGCGTTAAAAAGATGTTATGGTCAGTTTAAGCGCCCAAAATCTGTTCTGAGAAATCATGAAAGTAGGGGATGTGTGTAGATCCCATTGTGGGTTCCGAGCGATAAGAAAACAATAACACGGCGACAGTTTGTCCCTAACATAGGCTTTTGTTTAATTTTAAATCTATAGGATTCACAATATTCTAGTGAAACGGGTTTTTTTGGATGCTTCGAAACACCGTAGATAAGGGTAGCTCTTGAGTGCATGTTATTGTTTTGCGGAATGAAAAAAACCCTTGTAATAATAAAATATAGAATATAATAAGAGGTTGTTATGGCAAATATAATTGTTTAGATTGTATTGTATTTTGATTATCAAATTATGTACCTATGTAGTTGTAACTGTAAATTAACAGAAGTAGGTATGTTGTTGTTCTATAATAGACTATGGTTTAAACAAGACTTAAATACTGAATAAATAATGTGTAGAGATTATAATGTTGTTTTGAAATGATAAATTATAACACATATGCTTAAGGAGTAATATAAGATATTATAGACTATAAGATTAATTATGCATTAAGGCATGTTAGCTTAATTATTACTGATAAGCATCTTAATTAAGAAGGAATATACCTATGTGTAGGTTAAGAATTACCTAAGATAGAATTGATTAATGGCCAACATTAGTAATAAGATTAATAATAATTAATATTAAGACAATTATTGAACATGTCTAGTATATAAGATTTCCATGTACAATTATATTCATAAGGTTGTAATTAATTTTAAGAATTAAGCTTTCAAAAGATTATTATTAAGAGATGTATTAAAGTTAGGTTTATCATAAGACTAACATATCGGTTAAGACAAAGAATAGATTTATTAATTACTAGGTATATGAAAGATTCACAAATTAAACTATGTACAATTATTTCATTATAAGTTGTTCGCGCGTAGACATATTTTTTTTATCAGTTATAAAAAAACAATTACATTGTCTCATTCACACACACACACACACCCACCGCTGGCTTCCCCACCAATAAGGACATCCTCTGACTCCATTTTGTCCCCCTTCCTTGTCCTGACTCCGCCTCTCGAAAAGTATTCTTAAAAAGGGCAAAAAAATGGCTACTCGTTTTTGCTCATTCAGTAGTTATGAATAAAAAAGTACACTCGGTACCAGTAGAGTGTCGCAGATAATCATATTGCGAAACCGGTGCTGGCTTTACTAAAATCTATCACTCTTTTATTTTTTAAGATATCGTTTTCGAATTTTGCACAATAATAACAGAATATTTATATATTATGATGATATACATATTTTAAAGTTTATGTGTACAGTAATATGTATTAAAATATATGAAAATTGTTTTTTGTAAATAATAATCATATTCACTCAATAATATATTTACTGAACTTTAAATTCGATTTTAAATTAAGTACAAATAATTTTCATAAAAAAAATAAGTAGATAAAATAAACTAAAAAAAATAAAAGAGAATGTTCTATTCAGGGTGTAACGTTATAAACATTTCAAACAATTAATTTTAATATTACTGAAAAACTAGGTAGGTAACTTAAAAAATGAACAAATAAAGTAGGTACTCTGTATCTACGAGTACTATAATTCGTTTTTGATCCTGAAGGTCACGAAATCTAATACGCACACGCTTATATGTCGTAAAATATGTGAATAAAATCGAAACAATTTAATATTTAATTTATTAGTTGTTTAAATGGTTCAACGTTTAACCATAAAAATAAGTTTTATGATGGCCAGCCCTGGTTTTCGCAATATGATTTTCTTTGGCACTCTACTTTTACTGGGTGTACTTTGATCATTCATAACTTCTAAAAGAGCAAAAACAAGCAGCCATTTTTTTATTAAGGATATATACATATCTATAGTTCATTTTTTTTAAGATACAGTACTTAGGTACCTACTAGAAAATTCGATATACTCCCATTTCATTCTTTGCATACATAAGAGGCAAAATACTTCTATAGGATTTATGACTTCGCCGAGAGGCGGTACAGAACCTATTGTCACGCAGGTAGTTGTTTTTATGGGTTTCTATACACACTTTATTTATTTATTATTATTTATTTATTGAATCAAATATTTAGGTTAGGGTCTAATGTTGTTTTTTTGTTTCGCATATTATAATTTTGTAATATTATTTCTAAAACTTGTAACTGTACAACGATTTAAAAGAAAGTTTAAGAATATAACAACATTTCGATCACAATTTAGATTTTTTCTTCCACGTCGTTTGTTTGAAAACCGGCAAATTGGTGTCTTTTGTCGATCGAAATTGAAGCAAAATATGTTTTATTCAAAGCTTCAAAATGATAATTCTTTATAATATGTATATTAAAAAAACAAGTCAAAATTTCATCACATTCACGGCGTTACGGACTATTTTGACAGCCATCCTAGAGATAAATCGTTATCCAACAGAAGGTACCGCATATTAAAAATGGCGTCAGATATCCTAAACATAAGCGATATCTACACATTGATGTTGCAAATATCTCAAGGAAAGACTTTTCTGTATGATATATTTATCTATCTACTGATTGATACGTTGGGCCTTGAAGTGTTGTGTCTCTTTCTTATGTATGAAAATAATGAAATTGAAATTGGGGTGTACACAGGAGGACCTTACTGATGCCAATGATAGGGCCATACATGTGGCCAACCACTGGAAATTCTTGGTCTGATGATCCAGATTCGGAAAGTAAGTAAGTAAAAGAATGAAATGGGAATATACCGATTTTTTCTAGCAATGTATCTTAAAAAAATGAACGAAATATAGGCTGTAATTTAACATAAGTTTTAACGCGTCGGAAGACGTCGGTAAAAATGAAAACCTTCGACAAACTTTTTGAAGAGATTTTTTTTTATTATTTTACAATATTATTAAGAAAAAACAACAACAAATAGAATACCTATTTTTTTAATGGCTGAAACTTATCTAGGTATATAAAATAAGATTTCCAAAAATATGTAACGCATACCATTGATTGTTAGCAATAGATAAGATATTTGAATTTGAAATGTAACAAAATATACTTGTTTAGTTGTGATTCTACAAGTAAAGTATTTTTGATTTGTTATATTATACACCCTGTTTAGATCATTTTTATTTTGATTTTTAGTTCATTTTATCTAACTGTTATGTACAAAACTACTTTTATGTACCTACTCTAAAATCGAATAAAAGGTCAATAAATATGTGAGTATGATTTTTATTTACAAAAGTCAGTTTTCAAATGTTTTTCTAAAAATAACTGTAGGTACATTTACGTAAACGGCACTACGAGGTCTAATTGACTAAAAGCGAGAAATACGTCCTTCTTTCGCGAATTTACCAGCGACCGACAATACTATTTGCTTTCGCTCATCGATAATTCAAACATTTGTTGTAAAATACAAGGGGTTGTTAACCTACTAATTGGATCGAGTACAGAATGGCAAGCAAAATAAAAAGGTCTGGGGTCCAAAAGACCCCGATGTGCCGTCGGAGGGTTAAAACTTATTTACTTTCATATCAGCATAATAAACACACATTCTGATTTGAGAGTAAAAAAATTGAAAAGAATATCTTTACAAATAAAAGAGTTATAGATTTTAGTAGAGCCAAACCCGGTTATTATCCACAGTGCGGCGATTTTATTGTAAATATACAATTATATTACCTACACGTTTACGGCTGTTCTCCGCTATGCATTCATATGTGTCTCTGTAAAGCACCAGCTTGAGTGAACATTTTATTTCAAATGTTACACTTGTACGACTTTTCATCGCTATGCAGCCGCATGTGTGTCTTTAAAGCAACAGATTCAGTGAACATATTATTGCAAATGTTACACTCGTACGACATTTCCCCACTATGCAGTCTCATGTGTCTTTTTAAATTACCAGAATGAGTGAACATTTTAGTGCAAGTATTACACTTGTACGGCTTTTCTCCTTTATGACTTCGAATGTGCAATTTTAAATTACCAGATCGAGTGAACATTTTATTGCAAATATTACACTTGTACGGCTTTACTCCTTCATGCAGTTGAATGTGCGTCTTTAAATTACATGATTGTGTGAACATTTTATTGCAAATATTACACTTGTACGGTTTTTCTCCGATATGCATTCGCATGTGTGTCTGAAGAGCACTAGATTGTGCGAATATTTTATTGCAAATGTTACACTTGTACGGCTTTTCTCCGCTATGCATCCGCATGTGTGTCTTTAAATGACCAGAATGATTGAACATTTTAGTGCAAGTATTACACTTGTACGGTTTGTCTCCGCTATGCATTCGCATGTGTACCTGTAAAGCACTAGATTGAGTGAACATTTTATTACAAATGCTACACCTGAACGGCGTTTCTTCGCTATGCAGCCGCATGTGTGTCTTTAAATTACCAGAATTATTGAACATTTTTGTACAAGTATTACACTTGTACTTTTTTTCTCCGCTATGTATTCGCATGTGCATCTGTAAAGTACCAGCTTGAGTGAACATTTTGTTGCAAATACTACACTTGTACGGCTTTTCTCCGCTATGCAGTCGCATGTGTGTCTTTAAAGCACAAGATTGAGTGAACATTTTATTGCAAGTGTTACACTTGTAAGGCTTTTCTCCGCTATGCATTCGCATGTGTGACTTTAAAGCACCAGATTGACCGAACATTTTATTACAAATACTACAGTTGTACGGCTTTTCTCCGCTATGCAGACGCAGATGTGTCTTTAAAGTATCAAGACGAGTAAACATTTTATCGCAAATATTACAGTTGTACGGCTTTTCTCCGCTATGCATTCGCATGTGTGACTGTAAAGCACTAGATTGAGTGAACATTGTATTGCAAATACTACACTTGTACGGCTTTTCTCCGGTATGCAGTCGCATGTGTATCTTTAAAGAACCAGATTGAGTGAACATTTTATTGCAAATGTTACACTCGTACCGCTTTTCTCCTTTATATTTTTGCAAATCTGTTCTTGAAGACCGTGATTCCAAAAACTTCTTACAAACGACATGATCGGACGGTACATAAGCAATGTTAATGTTTGCATTATTTACAAATGTTTCTATTTCATTTTCGTATAGTTCATAAAATACAATATCACATATGGCACATATTATTGTGTCGTTCATTATTGTGCGACGTTTCGGAATAGCGAGGTGCTTGTCTGCGCTTAATTTGGTGATGTCATCCGGGAGGTTATTCACGAAAATGATAAGATTCAGACAAAGAGACAAGATTTACCTAGATCGCGATTAGATATTATAAGACCGTAAGGTATTCACGAAACGGATAGACAATTAAATTTATAATTGTTTTGAAAGTCATAGATAAAAGAAAGTTATTATAATAATTATGAATTCATAGACAAAAGTAAGTTGGATACATAGACAAAATAATTAATATGAAAGTCATAGACACAAGAAAGTTACTATTATTTTTAAAAATAATGTGGATGAGGACTGATGGAAGTGTTGGGATGGAGGAGAGGTTCTTTCATGTTGTAGGGTTTGGTTTTGTGAATAGAGAAGTAAGTGGAGATCGGAGCGGGGGCATAATCATATTTAGAAGGTTTGTATTGTTATGTTTTTCTATCTTTACATATTCTAACTAGAGATGGGACTAACGGCTTAAATTCAAAAACGTTATAGCCATTTCGTTAATTGAAAATAACGTTAATATTAAAAGCTGAAAGCTATTTTAACATTTGGTATCTTGAAACATAGCTTTTCCTAAAAAAATAAAAAAAGGTCATTTCCAAAATTTCCCTACTATTATTTTTATTCAACTATTATTTATAAATATCGTTAAATATTAATAACCTTAGATGCGTTATTTTAATTTATCTAATATTTTTATCAGCTATCGTTATAATGCCTATCTCTAATTACAACAAATTGTAGTTTATATAATTAACGCCTGTATACACCAAGAGAAACTGAGCGTACTATCAGCTCAAATTACGATCAATGTCAAAATTGGTATTCACCAAAATATTATACACTCCCTCAGCGTGATTTGAGTGAACCTTTCCCTCATATTCTAATCGGCTATAGAGCTGGCTTACATTACGCTAAGCGTCCATCTGTCAAAATTATTCTATAGCGCCCGCCATACTTGTTGCCGCCTCCTTCCAATTTTTTGCGTTTTTTTCGTAATTTATTCAATATTTGTAAGCAGGCATGTAATAATTTTATATGTTAATTAATCAGCTCGACAAATCGACACTTATCAATAACCAAAAAGTTCTGCTGCCTTTTTTTCTCCATGTTAAAATGCTTATATACATATAAGTATTTTAACTTTTTGACAATAGAAAGTACTATCTACTTCATTTAGCTTTGGCCTATAATCGATAGATGGCGTTGGATCAAGACTGCGCTAATGGCGTCTGAAAAGAACGCGTTGAGATTTTACTTATAAAAAATATTTTTATCATTGAATTAAACTAAACAAGAAATCATAATTATATCAAATATATATTTTTTTAATAGATAAACATTATTTGTATTTATATAAATAATCAAAAATATACATTTTAGTTACTTTTTTGACTGCTTCCGTAAATAAATGACAGTTTTATCTATGGATACACACGATCAGTCTAGGCTCAGCTAAGTTTTGTACGTCTGTCATCACGTACAAAACTTAGCTGAGCCTAGACTGATCACTGTCGTCTAAATGGGTATTAATAATTTTTTTGTGTGATTTAGTCACACAATTTATGTGCAAATATTTTTTGCAACTGCTGCAGCAATGCATCTTGGTTTTGTCTCCAAACATCTTACATTTGAACATGTTCAAATGTGCCCCATAAAATTTGTTCAAATGTACCCCAATAGCACTTTTTGACAATAAACCATTTTTGTTTGGTAAAGAAACGTAAAATATCAACGGTTTTTTATGAAATAATACAGATAATCTAATAAATATATATAAACACTAGCCTTTTTACCCGTCCATAAAATTATTGATAAAGTTTGTTGAGAAAAATGGGAATTATAGAACCTGATTTCTGGATAAAATAAAAGTACCTTTAAAGTATGACCCTAAGTAGGGTCAAAAAAAGGGAGAATAATTGATTGATTGATCTACTTTAATCTTATATTACTTATATTTAAAAAGTTTGAATTGGTAAATAGGTAGATATAATTAGATAGTAGGCGTGTCTGTATGAGAAATATGTAGAATTGCTGTAGAGGCAACAAAAGTGAGTCACAAATATAGCATTTTTATCTATTTACCATACCTTCCCCATCAATGACATTATACTTGATTTCTGTAAATGCTGATCTTATTCTTCTGTAACAACATAATTATTATGTACCTACAAAGTTATATTTATTCTTAATATCAAATTTAACAGGTAGGCACATAGGTAATTATTTTAGTATTCTAGACCTCTACCGAGCCAGTGATTTTGTACATGAAAATATTTTGTACTAGCTTATACCCGTCATGCTTTACGTTTTTGATTCCGATTGTCAGGCTTGATCGGTAGGTAATTAAACAGGTTCTAGTCTAGCTTCCCATTGCTTAACAGACCTCTATAACTGACATAAGCACAGAAAAAGAAGAATGACTTTTTTACCGACCTCATAATATTATACGAACCTACCGACATAATTTGCAAGTTTTCATAGAAAGAGCTCTACGGTTTGAATCTTAGCTACATTCCGTACACCCTCTAATGTGTGATAATTAATTAGGCATTCCACAAATAGAGGGTGATTTGTGCTATGTTTTTGAGAAATTTGTATGAAGATCCTAAAAAAATAGAGTTTTTTAAATAGCTGTAAATATATTAAAGTTAATGCAGCAAATTGTATTTAAGAACCTTCTCCACCATTTTGTACGGCTCTGGGCATATTAATATCTGACCTTAACGTCTGTTTTCTACGATTGATGCGCCTTCAAAAATATAAACGGACTAAAATATTATGTAGATGAAGAATTTTCAGTATGTACAGCCAGCAAGAAACATTGCACAAAAAACTATAAAAATTCAAACCCATCTGGGAATTGGAACCAGAAATTCCTTATCAGTAGTGGGCAGATAGTAATTTTAATGTTGTGGCCATCATTATCAGGATTCGAACCTGCACCATACTTCCTGCATAATGCCATCCTTCGTGTAAGTAGAAAAATCATTGTAGATTGCTTATTTCAAACAAAACTGGATTAGGGTAGTAATAAAATTTTCAAATTGCTATGGCATCCCATTAATTTATTAAAATATTTCAAAAATTTAATTTGCTTACATAAATAAAACAATTAATACAATTGGTAAAGAAACACTCTTTTATAATACATAACTAAGGGGTTTTACAGTAGCTGTTTAAACTTCATTTTTACAGGGTAAAACTTTTATAATAATTTTTTAATAAATGTTAATTTTGAGTATAATTATTTACTTCTAGAGGATTAGACCTCTCATCTATAGGTGCTTAATATAAGTCATACCAAGAGTTGACAATTAATAAGAGGTATACAAAAGTTAAAGTGAAAGTTATTGTTAGAGAAAATATTTTAAAAATTTTGACACACTTTAAAATTCTGTAGACATCTTGGCATTGCATCAATGATAATATATAACTCTAGGAATCCCAGCTCCATTGAAGAATTATTGAAGACATAAAAGCATCGAGCCGTTGGCCCTATGGCTAGCGTCTTAGCAGATTGTTGAATTTGTCGAATACTCAAGGATTTCAATTTGACCACCTAAATAAGGAAAGTTGTTAACGTGAAGTAATTACACAAAGCTATTTGAAACATCAGGAGACGAAGGTCGTAATCCAGTACTGGTCAAATTGATAAAAATATAGCATTTTAAAATCGACCATAAATAATGGTGTAATGTTGAAATATTATATATCAGTCTGTATAATATAACACTTTTCAATGTTATAACAAAAGGCCTGATTTTAGATTTCAACATAAAAAAAAAACATGTTGTTTACAATAATAATAATTCTGAAATTAAAATAATTGTCTCCAAATAAAAAAAAATTAATGGTTTAGAATATAGATTAAACTGCTATAGGCTTACAATAATTATTGTCCTCCAAGGCAATCACTTGTAAGTTTCTTTTAACTAATCTATGAATGCTTATTTTTACCTACTAAATACACATAATCTGCAAATTAAATATAACATAGGTAATCTTTATATTCATAAGAATGATATTAAAAATTCAGTAAGTAGTAAAATAATGAAAAAGTCAGTGCACGACGGTTGGGTTTAGAGTCACGCTGACCATCACCGCTGACATGCGAAATGTATAAACTTCTAAGAAGCGTTTTAGAATAACGCGTAGCTGTCAGCACGGACGCTTCTTAGAAGTTCATACACTTCGGCTGTCAGCACTCAGCGGCATAATCTGTAAATTAAATATACATAGGTAAACTTTATATTCATAAGAATGATATTAAAATTGTGAGAAGTTTATAAGTAAATAAATATAAGTAATAATTTTTTAATAGTCCAGGCGTTGGTTATTATAACATAACATTTTGTTAAGATTATAAGGCCTGTTCCAATTAAAATCTTCTTTTTCCGATGGTGTTACAGCCCAATTCTAGCCTTGTGTTCCATAATTCGACTCCTCCAGACAACCCTGTCTCTGTCCTAATTTCGAGAGTCAAGAAATTGCTCGCATCCTTCCTGACTTCATTCGCATATCGCAGCCAAGGTCTGCCAATTCAGCATAGTTTTCTCTTTGGTGCCCGCAATGATGGCATTCTCTGTCCATATCTGGCCCACCGTAGCCTATGATAATTAACCAATATTAGGATGGGAGGTTAGATATCTCAAAATTTCTTATGCAAAATTTAAAAACATATAATGGGATTACACTTTATAAATAATAAAGAAATGGATATAACATGAGTTTAAAAATTTTGATATTGATAAAAGTAATATTTACTTACTTACTTTGCGTTTCCGGTCTACACTTTGCCACACCAGTAAGCAGCGACAGTCATCGCCTCGTTCGCAAGGATAAGGTGTTTGCAGGTTACATGTTTCACCAATCAGCAGGCATGTCAAGAGGTGATTGTCATCCTGATGGAGCTCACCACATTCACATTCAGTTTTGTCAGCAGAGAGGTAGCCCCATTTATGTAGGTTTTTCCTACACTTGGTAACACCAACCCTAACTCTATTGAGGGCAGTCCATAAAGTGAATGGTAGGTGTTAAACCGTACTGATGCCTTGTAAAGTAATATTGAGAAGATGCAAGACTTATCTGCAAAAAAAATTATGTGTGTTGAAAAATGTTTTTATTGCGCCCTTTAAAGTTGCTGCATTTAATGTCTATTTCTTTTTATTATTTTTATTTATTTTATTTTATTTAAAACATTTATATACAAACAGTGAAATTGATACAAAAATAAGACAGTACATACAATTTGCAAAACATACACCAGTGAAGTATATACATTTAAATCAAACATATAAAACTGTGAGGTAAACATTTTTTTTGAAATAGGTTACATGTTACATACCTGAGAAATAGAATTCCATATTAATGTAAATCTCAGTCCATCTATCAAACTCATACTGACTTGTATGTTTTTGGTTTTGCAAGAAATGAATAATTTCTGACGGCTATTTTCGACAAAGCTCAAACAATAAAAATAACCTTTGTGTGAAACTAATTCGCTATATTACTCAAAACTACACAAAAGCTATAATTATCAAGACAAACAAATAATAATATTATTATTACATATTGCCAATTATCTCATTTTTATTACGCGTTGATTATTTACTGCGTATAAAATTTTACACTTTTGACAGCACCATAGACCATAGAAGTAGAAATTTATATCATTACGAAGACGCATACAACACTATAAAAGTAGTCTGTGCACACAACTTTATTCCAACCCTTTCATATTGAAAAAAAAATACAGTATATAAATAATTCATTCTATTTAAATATTTATAAAATTGATAATATTGAAATTTTATATTTTTTATTCATTTAAATAATTAAGACCTTTTTTATTTAATAATTAATTATGACGTAGCAAATTTGGTAATTATAGACGACATTTTATTCTGCAATACATATTTTCTAGATTTGATAGTGTCTGTAAAAGTAACCTTCATAAAAATATAATATGTATTAGATGTCATTTGCACACAATATATATAATTTAGTTAAGCAATATTAAACGTTGCTTATTGCTGTTTTATTTTAATTAGATGCGCTGCCGAACCATAGATTTACTTATACATAGATTAATAGAATTCCTTGTCAATGTCACTTGTCACTCAATATTGATAAATATTGATCTGTCAAAAAAAAAATAAGAGAGTGAAGGAATGCTTCCAATTTCAAAATAAAAGTTATTTGCTGCTCAATAGATATTTTCGGTAGGTACCTAATGTTGTTTAAGATTTATTATATGATAATCACTTCTTTGTAATTTTTAAGTACTGACTCAGAACCATAAAAAATGATGACCTTTTCTGTAACATTCTTTCCATCGCTTAGTATTTTATTTTTATAGTTTAAGAATGCATGAATCACTTTTTAATGGTAACGTAATTGAAAACAAATGAGCCAAGACAATCATACTCTTTTTGAAAATATATAAGCAATATGATTTATGCTAAACTATAAGATTTGATTTTAAATTCAACCATTAGTGCAAAGGGGTCAGTAAAGAAAAATAAACGCAAATATTTACTGACTGATGATTAATTTATTCATTTTCAGTGTCACAAACCTTGGTTGCTTTTATCTGTCATCAAATTGGGCTGTGACAGAGTCACCTTTGGGTTTTTTTTGCGTCAAAACTTGGTCGAAACCTGTCAATCTGCACATACCACATCCAACGATTGCAGTTTTGGTCTTTGAAGGATTCTTTATTCTACAGGATCATGTTTGAGATGTATAAAGAGAATATGTTGTTGACGGAAGAAACTACTACACCAATTATCCCATACCATACTTTTTTAAAATGCTTCTTGTCGTATTATGAAACATACATGAAGATTGTTATATTAACGCAATAAAATATTAATATATATTTAACATTGTTTTTAATTTATCTTCATACCTATTAATTAAGAATTTAGATAATTTTGTTATTATAATAGCAAACAAAGTGATCTTCAAATAAAGTGATATTCGATGATTCTGTCCACAACAATCTGTTTTATGTGATTAATTGAGATATGAATATTATACAGTATTTCTTAATTATTATGATGTAGATAAAACAAATATATTTTTTACTATAATAAACATGCACAAATACCTGACAAATCCATTATGATTTTGATAAACAGGATCGTCATTAGTTCCTGTCAGATTCGCTTTCTTTCAGAGTTCTGTTTTATTGACCAAATCTACTAAAGAATTTTTATACTCATTTCAATTTTCAAAAATCATTTTTACGATTAATATATTTAAATGTATTATGAATTTAATTTCATGTATCTTTATTATTTACCAACATATTTAATATGATTTTATCAGGTACTTACTCATCTAATGGCTACGACAGATTTACACAAAATGTGGCCATAAATTTTTTAAAATGTGTCAATTTTCAAAATGGAGGATTTTTTTTCCAAAATTTTTCATTAAATCTTTATTTATTGAGAATAATAAGATTTGAATAACTTTTATATGTATAACGAATCAATTTCCAATTATTTTATAACATTTTCATACCGTAATACCAAGATTCTATTCAACATTTACATGAGTAATTTTGTTTCCAAAAGATGGCTTTCTGTCTTTTTTGAAAAATTTGTATGAAGATCCTAAAAAAATAAAGTTTTTTAAATAGCTCTTAATATATTAAAGTTAACGTTGCCAATTGTATCTTAGAACGTTCTCGAGCAAATTTCACCGCTCTGCGCAGATTCATATCTGACGTAGCATTTGTATTTTGAGCGTGATGTTCACATATACGGTAAAGTATTGTCAAAGGCAAATAAAAAAACATTTCTGAATTATTATGTAGATTATTGATTACTCATGTGTTTAACAACAGAGAATCCTTAAATCCTTATAAAAAATTTTGAAATTATTTACTTTTGTTGACGAAAAACGACACACGGCTGTGATACCTCTGTGACACAAATTATGGCGGGGATTTAAAGTGACAGATGTCAAGTAGTGTGTTGCCATTATGAAAAAAAAATCATAAATAAAATATCCTAATGCGTTCATTAAATAAGTCTAATGTTCAAAAGTGCCCCCCGTTCAAATCTGCCTCCTTCTCCCCTAAGTTTTCGTTGATGAATAGCTATAAGCGTTGAGGGAGGCTGAGGGAGACATTAGGCTAATCTTTCGCTTAGCTGATCTTACACTCAGTTTTTCTTGGTGAATACAGGGGTTACTAAATGATTATAAGAATATAATAAGTTCTTATAATCATTTATTTAATGTGCGCCAAAAAAATAAATATCGTGAAAATAAATGGAGGAAGAGAGGGTGGTGGATGATAACTATTCGCCGCAACAGAACAAGGTTCACTCATTCCTATATAAATAAATAAAAATGAAATGTTTTTTACGATACCTATGGTATTGTTTTTTTTATCATCATTATTTCGGGCAAACTGCGGATAAACAGCTTGCCGAACTTTTGGCAGAATCATCAGGAGAATTTTCATTGGTTATAAAAAAACACATGTTGGAAGGAGGCGATACCTGTTAAAATAATGAGACTTGCAGTAACATTGAGATATTATTTAGCAAAAAAAAATCCAGGTCCTCATAGGCCGCGGGACAACTCCGTATGTATATATGTAAATCTATGGTACTGACTGAGAAATCGGCGAATATGTGGACGCGCGCACAAGCATTGGCGAATATTCGTCGACAATCCATACCGCGCCGATTGCGGACGAGCTAGGCCGAATGTCCACGAGCTCAGACGAATATGCCCTCTTCACATTCGTGATTGTCGACACTCGGCGAAGCTCGACGAATGTGAAGAGGGGCCTATAGAAGCACTCCCTCCTGTCTGTCATGTCATTTTGAATATTGGTGTGTTTGTTAACGAAAATCGTAAATGGCAATAATGAAAGACACGTGTGCCGAAATTGAAATTTTAATTTATGAATTACCTATACGAAAATGAAATATTTCTAAATAATGTAAACATCGACATTGCTAATGTGACGTACGATCAAGTCGATTGTAAGAAGTTTTGGGAATCATGGTCTTCGAGAACAGATTTGCAAAAATATAAAGGAGAAAAGCGTACAAGTGTAATATTCGCAATAAAAATAAATGTTCACTCGATCTGGTAATTTAAAATTGCACATTCAAAGTCATAAAGGAGAAAAGCAATAAAATGTTCACACAATCAAATAATTTAACGACACACTAGCGGCTGCATTGCGGAGAAAAGCCGTACAAGTGTAACGTTTGCAATAAAATGTTCGCTCAATGTGGTGTTTTAAAGACACACATGCGGCTGCTCAACAGAGAAAAACCATACTTGCAATAAAATATTCACTCGATCGGGTGCTTTAAAGGCGCATATGCGGGTGCATAGCGGAGAAAGGCCATACAAGTGTAATACTTGCAATAAAATGTTCACTCGATCGGGTGCTTTAAAGGCGCACATGCGGATGCATAGCTGAGAAAATCCTTCCAAGTGTAATAATTGCAATAAAATGTTCACTGATTCTAGTAATTTAAAGACATGCTTGCGGCTGCATAGCTGAGAAAAGCCGTACAAGTGTTATATTTGCAATAAAATGTTTACTCGGCTTGGTGCTTTAAGGACGCACCTGCGTCTGCATTTTCTACGACAGTATAATTTTATAAAGCGGTAAAATGTTAAAAAAAATAGATGTAGGTACCTACTTACACACCTATTTTATTTTATGAATAAATAATTAATATTTTTTTTACTCTCAAAGCAGAATGTTTGTTTATTATGCCGATATAAAAATAAATAAGTTTTAATGTACAGTTATTTTTTTAAAAACATTTGAAAACTGACTTTTGTAAATAAAAATCATACCCACTTAATAGTATATTTATTGACCTTTAATTCGATTATAGAGTACGTAAAAGTAGTTTTGTACATAACAGACAGATAAAATAAACTAAAAATGATCTCTACAGGGTGTATAATATAACAAATCAAAGATACTTTACTTGTAGAATCACAACTGAACAAGTATATTTTATTACATTTCAAATTCAAAGATTTATTAAGAAAAAACTTATAATAAATAAAATACCAAATTTTTTTTGAGCAAACATTTATCTATATAAAATAAGGTTTTCAAATATATAAAACACACACCATTAGTTGTTAGCAATAGATAAGATATTTGAATTTGAAATTTTTTAACAAAATATACTTGTTTAATTACTTTACTTTTCGTATGGCTCTTCCGGAAATATTCTTGACCCGTTGAGGGTTGCGTCCCGACCTCTTCTACAGTCTTGGCTTCAGCGCCATCAGCCAGTCCACCGCCTCCGGAGTAGCCTCGTGGATGTTTTGGAGGCTTCCTGCGAACTTTTGGAGCTAGCAGTCTTGCACAATGTGTCTTACTGTCTGCACAGCCCCGCACTCACAATCGGGGTCAGGCCTTTTTCCCCATTTCCAGAGCAGGTAGTTGCAACAACCCTGCTCTGTTCTCACTCTGTTTTGTTGCACCCACGCCCTCCGCGGGATATCAAACCCAGACACTCGGGTTGTGGGATCCAGTATATGGTGTTTATTTACTGTATCCTTAATGGCCCATCTTTCCTTCCTTTTCTTTTCCGTCTCTGAATTTGCGGTTTCCGTAATCCATATGGGCTTTCGGGACTTTAATCTCTTTGAGGGTGGGTGAAACACATCGTCAAAAGCTGGTAGTTGGGGATTTTTCTTAATTTTTTCTATTTCCCCGACTGTAGCACGGTCCTTCCGCAGGTCTGGTGGGGCTATGTTAGATAGTACTGGAAGCCATTGGGTTGGAGTTGACCTTGTTGTACCAGTTATGGTCCGCATTGTCTTGTTTAATTATGTTGTGATTCTACAAGTAAAGTATCTTTGATTCGTTATATTATATACATATCAATGTTAAAAATGTGGACATTTGATATCATTATAATGGTTAATATCTATTTTATCAAATGCAATTGAAAATAAGTGGAAAATGTGTACCTAAAAAAACATTAAATATTTGCGACTGTTCTACCATACTCCACAGTGCGTCGGGCGACCAACGGCTCTTTTCAGAGCCAACCTGAGTACACGGAGCACCAAAAACGTTATATATATATACTAATATAATAATATTAATTGGGGAAGTTTTTCCTGTATTTTGTACGCCAAGTATATTATACTTTTTTGGAGTAACTCTCTTAGAAAAAACGAAATTAAAAATGAAAATAACTGATTTGTGATTATAAAACCTTGTATTTCTGAGGTTTTTGAATTTATTTTTCTTGATTTTTTACTTCAACCATTCCTTTATTCTTCAGCTATTGGAAAAATGTATTTTTACTTTCCTAAATGGAGTACTTTGTTTACAAATTTCAATTATAGGTCAAAAGGTGGAAAACTGAAAAAAACTCTAAAAACTTAAATAACTCGAAAACCACTGGCATTTGACCCCTGGTTAATGGGAACAAAATTGTTCCAATTTTTTTCTAGTATAACCCCTTTCAAGGAATGTATCGAATTACCAGTCACCCAATGAGTCCCACCGGTCACCAGTCAGTCCCAATATATATCAAAAATCAAATCAAATCTCCCTTTGAACTCCACTTAGGAGCATAGGGAGGCAACAAGAGCTCTCCATTGCGCTCGATCTTGCGCAATGCTTATGACCTCCTCCCACACCAAGTCCATTTCCCTCAGCTCTGCCTCGAAGGGACGGAACACGGTATGAGAGGGTCTTCCACGTCTTCGAGACCCTGATGGGAGGAAAAACAGCGCTCTCCTCGGCCAACTGTCATTCGGCATCCTCAACACATGTCCCAGCCATGCCCATCTCCTCTCCGTAATGGTGGAAGTGATGGGCCTGCGCCGGGTGCTCCGACGTATACCGTCGTTCGTGATGCGGTGGTACCATCTTATACCCAAAATTCTCCTGAGGCACTTCGTTTCGAATGCAGATACTTTTTGTGCCTGGGCTTTAGTCAGGTGCCAGGACTCACACCCATACAGAAGAATGGGCAACACACACGCATCAAACAGTTTACATTTCGTCTCGACACTAAACGCCGACGCCTTCCATATCTTTGTCATGTTGTTGAAGGCGCCACTTGCCATACCGATACGTATCGGGAGCTCAGCCCTGAGGTCACCAGTGGTGATAATGGTTGCTCCCAGGTACTTAAATTTATCCACCCGGGAGACCTGGTGACCATCGATGGTTATCGGTAGCTGTTTATCGGGGCAGGCATTATTCGCCATGAGCTCCGTCTTACTGGCATTGACTCGAAGGCTGAGGCGTGCTGTTTCGTCGCAGAGTCTTGAAACACTGCGCTGTAATTCCTCCACTGTCGTACTAAACAACGCTAGGTCGTCCGCGTACTCCAGATCGCACAGTTCGCCCATTAGACCATCTCTCTGTGTTATCGGTATACCTCTTGCTCCTTGCATGGACTTTCTCAACAGGAAGTCCATGACTATTATAAATATAAAAGGAGCTAGTTCGCAGCCCTGTCTGACTCCTGTGGTGATCCTAAAAGCTTCAGTAGGACCACCTGGCATTTTCACGCTACACTCGGAGTTTTCATACAGGGACTGCACCATTTTAACTATTTTCGGAGGTATACCATACAGAGCAAGTATTTTCCACATTGATGGTCTATGTGGGCTGTCGAAGGCCTTTTCAAAATCTATGAAGCAACAAGCGACTGGAGAGCTAAACTCTTTGCACTGCTGAAAGATGCACCTGGCACAGAAAATTGGGTCGGTGCAGGACCTTCCAGGTACAAAGCCGCATTGTTGCTCAAAAACATTTATTTTATTAATCGTATTGAATTCTTCATTCTTAGTTGTGCAGTACTGAACCAGGATTTATGAACTTTGTCCATACAACAATAATATTAAAAAGTAATAAAAAATCTAAAAGGGAAAATTGTCTGGCAGAAAATTTTATGTAAATATTGTTCATATTACATAATACAAACTATTGTTATTATTCTTTAATACTTTTTGTGCTGTGTAGATCGCGTGATTGTTTATCTTCAGGGGGTATGTATTGGACACATCACTCCAGCATCGAATCATATTTATTAATGAGCAATGTATGAACTGTGACCCATATTTATACCTTTGTCCTACGCCGAAGAAATCTTTGTCTGATGGCTGAGTACATACTCACGATATGTACTATACTATTTTAGGAGGACAAGGCACACATACACTCACATTTTTAATAAATATGTATTCACCCACACATACACAAAAACACTGTCATACCAATTTTTGACAAGCGCTGAGTGTTCACTTCACAATATCGATGTGTTGTGGTACATGATTAATTATCTGCACTGTTGTAATGATATTGAGTTTTCCTTGCTGTTTTGAATGTTTTTCCATTTTTTCTTTTACTAGTATGTAGTTATTAATGTTCTCTAAATGTATCAATAAGAATATGTGTAAAATCTTGGAAAATAAGGTCAAGATTAATTAATGTACTAGGTAAGAGTACATTTTAGAGGGATTTATTACCATTGCTAATCATTTTTAGGTACATAAACATATTTGTATGGGGATTATTTTTATACTAGTTTGTGGGTAATTAAGTCTTACATAAGTTGGAGAAAACCATAAGTTGATAAATAGAATGTAACTGGAGATATTCAAGTTTTCATATCTAGGAAAACGTGAAAACCAACATATCTATAAGCAAAGTACACATAAGCCCCCGTAGACAAATTCAAATCGGCGTTCGACTACAAACGAAGATTTCGTCATTGTATAGTGCGAAAAAAATATCTGTCCACTGGAACATATAAACAATTATTTAAACCAAGCAATGACACTTATATAAAAATATAAAAAGTGGACAGCTAATTTTCTTCCTACTCTACATTGTCGAAGAATTCGTTTGTAGTCGATCGCCAACTGCATTTTGTCTAGGCCCACTGATGTAAGTATATTTCGTTCTGGAGACTGCTGTCTGCTGGTAAACATGAGAAGCGTTTGATGTCAAATCGAACAGGAATAATCAACTTGTGTGTTGCCACTAGAATTATTGTTTGTCATGCCAATATAATAAAATGCTTCACTTTTTGATAATCCTGGATTGTATTAAATAATGATTCTGCATTGGGAGGCTACTTGTTTATTTTTTAATCATATTTTTTTTTAATTTTGTTATATTGAATCTGTATTATTGAATTGTTATTTTAATGATTTCCTTTTTTAATACCTAAATTTTTGTGATAAGACCAATAATTGATTGTTTGAGTTTAAAAATAAATCTTTCATTTTTTATATACCTATGTCTGATACATACTAAATGCTCGCATATGGTTGAAATTGATTTGTCTAATTGATGTTTTGTTTTTGTTTTTTTTTAATTTTGTATACTATAGGTATATCTGTTGTATATTTAACTGAGAAGTTTTCCAAAAAATATTTTTATGAATGTAGTATCTATGTACATACTTTTTATAACCATTTCTGTAAAAGGCTTTAGCCGTTGATTTAATAAATAAATAAATAAATAAATAAACTTGGTTAATTAGTCCAGATTTTATTGGAATTAATTTTTGTATTAAAAATGATCAAATTACTAAGTATAGAAATATTGAATTTCTATATTGTTTTTAGGTTGCTTTTCCTAATACATATAAGAGTCATTGCTTTTAGAATCTTTTGAACTAATTATAAACACTTTTAATGGGTTAATTATTGATTTATATTTTTTGATTATAATAATGTATAGGATAGTATGTACTACTAAGAGTATCATACACTACGTGCAGAGGGATGCCTAAATATCAATTGATAAATGTAACTTTTGTAAAAGTACTAAAACTTTTGGAATGGCCAGGGTTTTTGAATTGACAAAGCCTGGCGAATTATGACCAAAAGCTGTGGCTGCGTCCGAGAGCCTCGGCTTCAAACATCAATTTCGATGGGAGCTGGCGAGTTTCATATAAAAAGGAACTTATCTACTTTTGCTACTTTATTTGAAATATTATGCCAGCCAGACATGTCCCGTACCTCTCTGTTCGTTAGTTTTCATTGCCTGTTAAATATGTATGATTTAATTATTATTTAAGCAATATAAAATCTGTAATTCAAAAGATATGATGAAAAATGTCACAAATTGATAGTGAAAAATGTTGACCATTTTTCCTAAAATAGAGTCCGTTGATTGGTTAATTTAAACCAGTTCTGTGATTAGTTTTCTTTGTTCTCGATTTTTATATAAATAAAAAAGCAAAATGTACGGCGAGTTGAGTCGACTACTGGAATCTACTTGAGATACTCCACTGTTCACTGGGACCGCTTCTAGAAGACCAACTCGCCGGACGTCTGCCTTCAAGATTGAAAGCTTGTTTCATTTCTACAACCTCTCACAACCCCTGGTGATCGGAGCTTCAACAAAGATGGAACCGCTGCTGTCTCCCGATCTATCGACATCTGGTGCGTAAGCGTGTCGGTGATACTGAGGGCCTTCGTAGCTGCATGAGCTACTGGTTGGACCCTGCCCAGCTTACACATGCTAGCTTACAGGGTAAGTTTTTATTTTTTTATAACTAGGTATACCTACCTATTGTATATACGCTACGAAATAAATAAGCTTTTAGATTTTAAGCATTTAAAATTAACGTTTTTTGAAATTAACGAAACAGCTATAAAGTTTTTGAATTTAAGCCGTTATTTCCACCTCTAATATTAAGCACCTATAGATGAGAGGTCTAATCCTCTAGAAGTAAATATTTATACTGTAAAAATGAAGTTTAAACAGCTACTGTAAAACCTCTTAGTTATGTATTATACAAGAGTGTTTCTTTACCAATTGTATTAATTGTTTTATTTATGTAAGCAAATTAAATTTTTTAAATATTTTAATAAATTGGTGGGATGCCATAGCAATTTGAAAATTTTATTATTACCCTAATCCAGTTTTGTTTGAAATAAGCAATCTACAATGATTTTTCTACTTACACGAAGGCTGGCATCATGCAGGGAAGTAACGTGCAGGTTCGAATCCTGATAATGATGGTCACAAAATTAAAATTACTATCTGCCCACTACTGATAAGGAATTTCTGGTTCCAATTCCCAGATGGGTTTGAATTTTTATAGTTTTTTATGCAATATTTCTTGCTGGCTGTACATACTGAAAATTCTTCATGCAAAAGATTTTTAAGTACAAAATCACTGGCTCGGTAGAGGTCTATAATACTAAAATAATTACCTATGTGCCTACCTGTTAAATTTGATATTAAGAATATATATAACTTTGTAGGTACATAATAGGGTATTTGACACTATGAAAAATAAGCTACAGATTGTGGTCATCCGGTTTGAAAATGGCCCAAAAAAGCTTATTTCTTTTATTTTACAACTTAAATAGGCTTATTTTTTATAAAAACACGTAATAAAAATCCAAATATTTCTATGGAACTAATCACCGATGAAAACGCCTTGTGATTAGTTGTGTTCCCTGTGACGTCAAGGTGACGTCACCCCATAGTAAATGATAGTCATCAACACGTTAGCAAACTCATACCAATACTAAAGTGTGACGTAAAATGCACCACGTGACCAGCGCCATTATACAAGACAGCGTTTTACGCGCGTTTTTTGGATATTTAAACTTTAAACATGATTTTCATATAAAATATGGCATATCTTCAGAAAATATAAAGAGAATGTGCTTATAATGTATCGTAGAATAATTTAAAACGGTTTCTGGAAATTAGTCAAATACCCTATTATGTTGTTGCAGAAGAATAAGATCAGCATTTATAGAAATCAAGTCTAATGTCCTTGATGGGGAAGGTATGGTAAATAGATAAAAATGCTGTGTTTGTCACTCACTTTTGCTGCCTCCACAGCAATTCTACATATTTCTCTTACAGAGACGCCTACTATCTAATTATATCTACCTATTTACCAATTCAAATCCTTTAACTTTTTAAATATAAGATTAAAGTTTATTAAAGTAGATCAATCAATCAATTATTCTCCCTTTTTTGACCCTACTTAGGGACATACTCTATAGGTATTTTATTTTATCCAGAAATCAGGTTCTATAATTCCCATTATTCTCAACAAACTTCATCAATAATTTTATGGACGGGTAAAAAGGTGCATAATAATTCAGAAATGTTTTTTTTTTTTTTATTTGCTTTTTATCGTATATGGGAGCATCACGCTCAAAATACAAATGCTACGTCAGATATGAATCTGCGCAGAGCCGTGCAAAATGCCGGAAAAGGTACACATACAATTTGCTGCATTAACTTTAATATATTTAGAGCTATTTAAAAAACTCTATTTTTTAGGATCTTCATACAAATTTCTCAAAAAAGACAGTAAGCCATCTTTTGGAAACAAAATTACTCATGTAAACGTTGAATGGAATCTTGGTATTACGGTATGAAAATGTAATAAAATAATTGGAGATTGATTTGTTATATATATAAATGTTATTCAAATCTTATTATTCTCAATAAATAAAGATTTAATGAAAAAATATGCAAAATAATTCCTCCATTTTGAAGTTTGACATATGAGAGGAGGTTCGTGAGCGCTGCATAGTGTGGACGTGTTCTGTGTTGTGACATACGGTGCAATCAGCTAAGCCAAATATTCGTTTATTATTTTCATATTTAATTTCTACTAACTACTCTAAATACCTTAATTTTTTTTTTCTTTTCTACTAAACCATAAATACTTAACAGTAAATCATATATTTTTCTAACAATTATCGTTCAAAATTGTTTATTTTACGTTACGTGCGGCGGTAAATAATTATTATTGTCGTGGGTGGCGGTACGGCAGACAAGCCTACGTCGCTACCCCGCGCTGTATCTGCGTTAAATCATTTTTGTCATAACGTTATATTTCCATAACTAGGTTTATAACTTATATTAGGTTTTTTTTTTTTTTTTTTTCCCTTCTTTTTGTTTTTCTTTTTGGTTACCTATATGGTAGCTATTATTGTTTTTTTTTCTTTCTTTCGTTATTATTACTAGATATAAGAAATTACTTTAATTAACGGATTTATTTTTACAAGTTTTTATATTTATCGCTTAGATTTTTTTTTTCCTTTTTTTTTGTCGTTTTTATGTAAAAAATATTTTTTTTTGGTTAAATTAAGATGAAGGGTGATCCCCCTGATAAGGGGAAAGACTCCCTGACACCACCAGCAAAAAAAGCGAGAAGTAGTTCCGACGATATGGAAATTTTGCCCGCTCCAAATAATATAACTACAGATAATAGGGACCTTAACATTATGTATCCCCCAAATGCCCCCGCTCCATACTTGGTCCTGGTGGAGAGTATCTCCCAGTATGGGAAAACTCCGCCTATTCATCCCATGAAATTTGGCCAAATTTTGGCCAAGAATAATATTGAAGGTATTACTCCAGGTGGAGTAAGAGCCGAAGGCCGTTCTAGGATAGGAATTACTTTCAAGACCCCTAAAATAGCCAACGACTTTTTAAACAATAAAATAATGGAGTCCAATGGACTCAAGGCATTCATCCCCAGATATAAACTAACAAAAATGGGTGTCGTCAGAGGCGTCCCGGTAGATATGACGGAAGAAGAAATTATAACCCTAGCCGAAGTCCCCTTAAACTATGGGAAAGTAATCAAAGCCCGTCGTTTAAATAGAAAGTACACTGATGGAGACAAAACTGAGTGGAAGGCATCAACCACAATAGTTCTTACATTTCTTGGACAAAATTTGCGTTTATCTTTGTTACAACTCACTTAGAGTTGAAATTTACAACTACCCAACGATTTTATGTCACAAGTGTGGCAGATTTGGCCATGTTAAGGCTAATTGTAGATCAGAACCTCGATGCACTTTGTGCACAGGTAATCACTCAAGCGAAACATGTCCCAAAGACTCGAATGAAAGAAAGTGCCTCAACTGCAGCGGTGATCATCCTGCTTTCAGTTCACACTGTCCTGAATTACACAGGCAGAAAAATATTAAAAAATACATGGCCTCTGAAAGTGTCTCGTACGCTCATGCCAGTAAAACTATCCAAAGAAACACTAAAACTTATAGCCAAGTCACTACCGCCTCTGACAAAAACCAACCAAAAGTGGCAGCTCCGCTGAAAAAAACCAGAGAAATTACCCCCAAAACCAACTATATAGATAAAAAGGCGATAGATTCCTTATTATACTTTGTAAATGGACAAGTTGGAAATTTATCCAACGGCTTTGCGTTAAATAAAGAATTGTCGGAAGATATTCCGGATAAAACAACTGTTCCTAAAGACAACGAACTTAACTCTCTACTCCAAACTCTACTCCAAATTATAATTTCCTTAATGCCAAACATCAATGATAAACCGTCCAACGTTGCTAACACCACACATACCTTAAATCTTCCTACACAAAGCAAAGAAAACGAAAATCAATCTCTTCCGTAAAACATATTATAATTCCCCTGATCAATTTATTAACTACTTGAAATAAAAATGGATAATAATCAAGTTAAAAACTCACAAATATCTGCTCTTCAGTGGAATGCTCGAAGCGCAGTAAGCAATAAAACCGATATTTGCTTCATGTTAACACAATTTAATTGCGATTTAGCCTCAATTTGTGAGACTTGGATTAAGCCTCACTACTCATTCAATATCCCGGGGTACCAGTGTATCCGCTGTGACCGACAAGAGGGCAGAGGAGGTGGCTCTTGTTTGATAATAAAAAACTCTTTGGCATTCACACGTATCGATATTCCATACAACCCATTTGTGGAAGTGGTAGCAGTAAAGATAAATAATGTCGGCTATGTCTCAATTTATATCCCACCTAATGCAGGCTTTGACAATGGATATTGGAATACTGTAATATCGCTTCTACCTGAATCTTACATATTGATGGGCGACTTCAATGCTCATAATATTGCATGTGGATGCTCATCATCTGATAGAGCTGGAAAGAAATTACAATCCTTCATAGATGATCACAACCTCTTTATATTGAATGATGGTTCGCCTACAAGGTTAGCCCCACCTGGACAAAATTCTAATGCTTTAGATATTTCACTATGTACTAGCGATTTAGCATGTATGATTGACTGGAGCGTATCTCAAGATGCATATTCCAGCGATCATTATCCCATATTTCTTACTATTCACATAAAACTCCCTCCAAAATATTCTGCCAATTGCGGAAAGAGATATAATATCCATAAAGCTGATTGGGAAAAATTCAAATCAACTATTGAAACTATGTTATCCAGTGACTACACTGATATATGTAAAGGCGATATTCAACAAAATTATGATGAAATTACCAACATTTTGTACCTTGCAGCTGATGCAAGCATTCCCCTTAAAAAATCTTCTAAAAAACCAAAAAAATCTCGTCCTTGGTGGGATTCAGAGTGTGATGAGGCAATGCGGGCATACAGGAAATATAGAACGGATGAAAACTTTCTAAACGCGAAAAAATTCCAAGCCAAAGCCAAAAAACTTTTGAGAAAGAAAAAGCGTGAAGGTTGGCAAAAGTTCTGTTCTTCATTATCCCCAAATTCCCACCCCTCATACGTATGGCGAATGATTCGATGTTTCAAGGGTTCTATGACTGCTTCGCGTAGCCGGGCTCCGACCGAGCTCTGGCTTTCGGAATTCTCGAGAATGATCGCTCCTCCTTACGTCCCTAATGAACCCCAATTGCTTCAAGAGACGGTCCGTCCATACGTGCCTATCTCTTGCGGCTTGGACTCCTCCTTTTCAATTGACGAACTTAAGATATGTCTGCACAAGGTCAAGAATTCGGCTCCTGGTTTGGATAGGATCCCTTATCTGTTTCTCAAAAAATCTCCTGATGCTCTTTTACTATATTTGGTACAGCTGTTTAACCAGATCTTGGGGGAGGGTGTAACTCCCCTTGAGTGGAGTGAACAGTTGATCATACCAATTCCTAAGCCCGGTAGAGATCCTTCTTGTGGTTCATCTTATAGACCAATAGCATTGTCCTCCTGCATATCAAAAATATTTGAACATCTTATCAAAAATAGATTGGAATGGTTTCTTGAACATTACCAGCTGCTCCCAAATTCTCAGTTTGGTTTTAGAAAGTCTTTATGTTGTATAGATAACCTATCTATATTAGTAACTGATGTATTAACCTCATACTCAAATAAGTAATTTACTATTGCAGCCTTTTTGGACATAACAGCTGCATATGATAATGTGGATATTCATACTCTTTACCTGAAACTTCTTAAACTATCTGTGCCAACCGTAATAGCCAAACTTATTTATCACCTTTTTGCTAAAAGGACAGTTGTAATAATGGACGGTCATGAAGAGAATAAACGAAACATATGGAGGGGTCTTCCCCAGGGCTCGGTCTTGAGTCCGATCTTGTTTAATGTCTATTGCTCTGATCTAGATAGAAAAATCTACAAAACTTGTAAAATAATTCAATTCGCTGACGACTTAGCTATATATACTTCACACAAAAACATTGAAATAGCAGAAAAGCAGTTATCAGAATCCCTTGATGCATTGAACAAATGGCTTAGGACTAACCATTTGGAGTTGTCTCCTTCCAAATCAAACATAATGGTCTTCTCCAGAAAACACATCAACCCAACAGTTTCTGTCTTCTTAGAGGGCACTCCCATTCCTCAAACCAATGAAATCAAATTCCTGGGAGCTTTAATAGACCGTAAACTATCATGGCACTCTCACATCAACTATACAATCAGTAAATGCGAGAAGAGTATAAACATGCTCCGCGCAATATCATCAGTGGCTTGGGGTTCACATCCCTCTACGATGACAAATATATATAATGCTATGGTAAGAAGCCACTTAGATTATGCGAGTTTTCTCATTGACCCGCTTCCCCAATACTTGGAAGAAAAGTTGGAGCGTATACAGTCAAAGTGCTTAAGATTGATCTTAGGTGCTTTTCCCTCCACTCCGATAAACTCACTACAGGTGGAAAGCGGAGAGATGCCCCTGTCGATAAGAAGACTCTATCTCGCTAAAAGATTTATTCTTAAACGTATTTCCTATTTCGACCACCCGTTATTCCGTAATATAATTAATCTAAATAACATCTGCAAAAACAATACATTTTGGGCTCGAAAGGCAGCGCCTATGTTGTGTAGGGGATTTTCTTTTGTTTTGTCTAATTTTAAGGATATCAGATATCCGTATCCTTGTCCAACATACAGCGTACCTCTAGAAGCCCTCCAGTCCCAACCGAACATTATTGAAAACATTGGATTTGATAAAAATAACAAAGTCTCTGAGACGCAGATCAACCAGGAGTTCAATGCACTAATCGATCAGAAATGGCCATCACATATTAAGATATTTACCGATGGTTCAAAACTTCACAAGAACGGCAACAGTGGTTCCGCCGTTTTCATCCCGGAACTAAAATTGCAAAAATTGTTTATGCTTCCTCCAGAGGCATCAGTCTATACGGCTGAATGCTTCGCCATAAGGGAAGCACTACAGATTATTTTGAAACTTCACACCCCAAATAAATATTTAATATTTTCTGATTCTCTTTCCTTAGTAAAAACGCTTTCTTCTCCCACCTCGTGGTTTGGCCGAAATACTCTGATTTTAGAAATTAAAAAACTGCTATTTGAACTTAAAAGAAATGATAAACATGTTTTAATAACATGGATTCCTTCACACTGCGGAATAAGGGGCAACGAGAAGGTCGATGGTGTACCGGACGGCAGGAGAAATAAATGAAATAAATTAAGAAATTTAAGATTGTATTAAAAAATTAAACATTGTTAATATGTAAATCTGTAAGTCGATTATGTAAGCGCAACTCTCGGCCAACAGAAATAAAGGAGGCTTTCTCCCGTTTAAACGGACCGAGGGTTGCGCCCGGTAACATTCCTGTGTACTAATAATAAAAATTGCATTCATATTGTTTGGGCCACCCCTGCACCCGGGAGCTCTCGACAACCCTACCGCTCCGTGTCCAACAAAGAAATGACTCCAGCGCCGCGCGGCGCTCGGACAAAACTCCTTAAACGTGGGACCCCCACCCTGCTATTTGGGGGAGGAGTTGAGGCCTCGCGGAGTTGGACGCGGGGCGGAGGGCCTGAGCCTCCCGAAAAATAGTTCGCCTCGATGTATATTGATCTCCTGATCAAAATGATACCAAATACATCGAGGCGGGCTATCGGGGTTGGAATTTAATTGCCCTTTCGCGGATTTATCCGAAAATCGCGGAAGCTAAAACTTCAAGCGAGCGTGATCTGGTAAGCATGCCCCGATGGGAAATCGCGAGGCGATCCCAACCATATATTACACATGGGGGTATGCTCCAGATCCGCGACGATAATCCGCGGAAGGGCCGAAATTCAATTAATTCATAAGCCCGGGTGCCCCCACCACGCGGCTCTGGTTTTTCCCATTTACCGTTATGTTCACTATATAAGCGGGTGCGCCCAGTACTGAATTATATCACTTCTACGTTTACACTTGGTGTTTTACTTGCTCTCCTGACTGCTCTCTCTACTGGATCCCTCTACTGCTTGCTGACTCTACCTTGGACTTCTCACTGGACTGGACCCTCTTCTTCGACTTAGGATTTTCTCGAACGTGCGGCAGACCCGAATTAAAGTACGGTCTCTCGTATCTATTAGGAAAATCTTGGGTGAAACCACTGGACCGAGTCTCCTTCGAACGAGCGCAACGCCCGAAATAAAGTACGGCCGAGCGTTTCTACTAGAAGATTCTCGTCGAGGGCGCAGGGCGCAGAAGAAGAAGTAGGAACTTCCTCCGAACACACGACGGCCCGAAATCTAGTACGGCCGACGTAGTTACTAGGACGGTTCCTTACCCGGCAAGGCAATCGAGATAGCTCTCGAACACGTTTGTTAGGCCCGAAATAAAGTACGGCCTGCAACGTTATTAGAAGCTATCTCCGCTACCGACCTGTTGAGACATTGAGGTTACTTGTTAGTGTGTTGGTCTCTTTGAGCCTGCGTCTGCAGTCCATTGTGCCGTACTTGTACGGTACAAACTGGTCCTTCGGAGCCGGGATCAACCACTAACATGCCAATGTCTCTGAGGTCGGAAGCCGCCGCCGGGCGCAGCGCGGATAACGCGGATGCCGAGAGCAACCACGACTCCGACAGCTCGTCGGCGTCGACAACCAGGACGAGATCAGATGCCACCGTTCATCTAATGCTGCGGCAGATGAACGAGTTACGGAAGGCGCTGGCAGCCAGCCAAGCAGAGCTAGCAGCCTTCCGTGCAGCGCAAAGCGGCCAGGCACCGGCGAGTGCCCCCGCCTGTGATAGTGTAAACCGCGCAACAGCACCCGCGAGTGCTGCCGTGAACAGTGACAGTGTGAACCACGTAACAGTGCCCGCGAGCGCTGCCGTGAACAGTGTGGGCCAAGGCGTGCCCGCAAGCACGCCCGCCTGGAACAATGAAAGTGTGAACCGCGGACCGGCGCCGACCGGCGCCGGCGAACAAATAACCCGCGTACCGGTGCCCGCTGGCACCGCAGTGTATAGTGAAGCCCGCGGCCCCCTGCCTGGGGGCCCCGTCGCTTTGAACAATTACAGTGACACGGCGCCCGCGCGCGCTTTATATAACGTGCAGGGCCCTTCTGGGTCCAACGGACAAAGTGACTCTTGGCCGCCCGCTCAAGTTCGCGTAAGTGCAGTGCAAGACTGGGTGGAGGCGGGGGATCGCCGACTCCCCTACGAAGAACGCCACGCATATGGCGACCGCGACCGTGATCGCGTGTGGCGGGATAATGTGTTGGCCCGCCAGACGGGCGTCAGAGACTTGCCGTCCTTTGACGGAAACCCTGCTGACTGGCAGGGTTTTAAATTAATCTTCGAGGAGACGACGAAAACGTTCGGGTGGACGGACGCGGAGAACCGCGCCCGTCTCAACCACGCGTTGCGTGGTGAAGCCCGCCGTGTCGTCGGCCCGACCCTGTATTGGTCGGGCACCGGGGCCTCTAACCGGGTAATGGCGGCTCTGGATGAGCACTACGGCGGTAGTAATACCGCCGAGGCAATAGTAAAGGACCTTCTGTCCAAGTGCCGGCCACGCTCCAACTCAGTGTCGCTAGAGGAAGTCCACGAGTTTTGTCTTCTGGTGGACAACGCAGTTTCCACCCTGGCGCCGGTGAAGAATGGAATACTACTCAGCGACCAGAAGCTCCTGGGCCAGTTCCTGACCAAGATGCCTGCCTGGGAGTGTGTGCGTTGGGCTGACGCATATGGAGGGCGCCGGGGTGAACGCTCCTTGCTGGAGCTCAGCGAGTTTTACCACGGCTGGAGGGAGACCTTGAAAATGGCGGGCTTTGTAAGGGAGCAGAAGCTCCCCAAACCAAAGGCCCGCCCAGTGATGGCCGCCTTTGCTGAGACCGGCGAGTCCGTCGATGAGGAGGGGTCGCTGGCCCCCCGCCATGCTGTACCGACCGTACGCGCCGAGTCTAGGCGACCAAAGTGTGTCTGGTGCAGTGCCTCCTCGCACAAAACACAAAAGTGCAGGGGGTACCTGGCGAAGACAGTCACCGACCGATGGGGCGCAGTACGCGCCAAGAAGCTTTGCTTTGCCTGCCTGGCAAGCACCCACACCAGCCCGCAGTGCAAATCAAGATGCCCGGTGGAGGGATGCGGGAAGTCGCATCATCCTACGCTGCACAACGACGCCACCTCTGCGGCCCCAAGTGCAGAGGTGGTGACAAACACCTGGAGGGCCGAGTTACCGGTCCTCCTCAAGGTGCTTCCGGTGAAGGTGAGTGGACCCCGCGGAGAGCGCGACATATACGCTCTCCTAGACGAGGGGTCCACGGTGACATTGCTAGATGAAGAGGTAGCCAGGGAAATTGGAGCGAAGGGCCGCAGCTCCCCGCTGCGGTTAAGCGGCGTCCAATCCATGACGACACCAGAGGCGGCATCCATGAGGGTCAAAGCAAGGGTGCGCGGCGACGGCGCAACCTACACCGTGCACGCGAACACAGTGCACGGGATTGGCCTGCCTGCGCAGATCGTCGCCGCGTCCCGTGAACAGTTGAGGAGCCCAGGGAGTCCGGTGATGCCGCTGATGCTGATAGGGCAGGACAATGCCCACCTGATCGTTTCCCGCGAGCTGCGGGAGACGGCGGGAGACCCCACCATCCTCTCCAGGACGGCCCTGGGATGGACAGCGCACGGCGGCGCCTGTGAAGCGCCTCGACTTGCCATAGCGCTGTGCACGCGTCGGGACGCAGATCTCGACGCACTGGTGCGTGGACACTTTGCAGTGGACTCGCTTGGTGTAACGGCAGCCCACCGCATTACGGCCGCCGAAGAGCGTGCCGTACGACTGATGAAGACGACCTCCCGGCCCACTGAAGACGGCCGGTGGGAGACGGGCCTTCTATGGGAACGGGACGACAGCTGGCTCCCCGACAATAGGGAGGCCGCCATCAAGAGGCTGTCTTCCCTGGAGAGGAAGTTAGCCCGCGACCCGCAGCTGGAGGCTGCCTACCGGGCCAAGATGAACTACTACTTCGAGAATGGCTTCGCCAGACGCATCCAGCCGGGCGAGTACAAGAAGGCGGCGGGGCGCAGATGGTTCCTGCCGCACTTCGCTGTGCAAAACAAGCCCGGCAAGATAAGAATCGTCTTCGACGCGGCCGCCGAATACAGAGGAGCCTCCCTCAACAAGAGGCTCCTCACAGGTCCCGATCTACTCTCCTCCCTGGTCGGCAACATCCTGAGATTCAGGGAGGGGAAAATCGGGATCGCCGCCGACATCAAAGACATGTTCCTGCGGATAAGGATGAAGAAAGAAGATACGATGTCCCAGCTCTTCCTCTGGAGGGACAGCCCAGAGGAGCCTCCCCAGACGTTCGTGTTTACAAGTGTCCTGTTCGGAGCGAGGTGCTCCCCCGCCAGCGCGCAATTCGTCAGGGACGAGGTTGCCGAGAGTCAACGGGGGGAGCACCCTGAAGCTGCAGATGCCATCCAATCCAGGTTCTACATGGACGATTACTTAGACGCGGCGCACTCGAGGCAAGAGGCGTCGCGAAGAGTAAAAGAGGTACGGCAAGCACTAGCCGCCGGGGGGTTCTGCCTTGTCAATTGGGCATCGAACGACCCGGCCGTGCTTAACGCCGTACCTGGTGAGGAAAGGGCGAAGTCCCTTATTGACATCGGGGGTCCTGACCCAGCCCAGGAACGGATCCTGGGCGTGAAATGGGACCCCGCAGGCGACACATTTGTCTGCGAGTGGAGCCAGCCACAAGACACAGCCTGGCCCACCAAGAGAAGCCTGCTGGCTTCGGTCATGAGAGTCTTTGACCCTCTCGGATTCATCGCCTGCCTAACAATAAGGGCGAAAATCCTTCTCCAAGATGTTTGGAGAGCAAAAACTGACTGGGATGAGAACCTGACGGAAGAACACGAGGCGCGTTGGCGAGACTGGCTCACAGCAGTGGAGGCGGCCCGCACCAGAATCCCAAGATGCTGCCGCCACGACCCCAAGGCGGAAGCCAGCCTTCACCTCTTCGCTGACGCTTCGGAGCAGGCATGCTGCGCAGTGGCGTACCTGGTGGAGAGGCCCACGGACGGTGGGCCAGCACGAGTTTCCTTCCTGGGGGCGAAAACCAAAGTCGCCCCCCTCAGACCCATATCAATCCCGAGGCTGGAGCTGCAAGCTGCCCTGATGGCAGCCAGATTCGCCGCTTCCATCCGCAAGGAGATGAGCCTGGCCATTACCCGAACTTGGTATTGGTCGGATTCGACCACAGTCCTTCACTGGATAAGGTCGGACCCCCGGACCCACACGGCCTTTGTGGCCAATCGTCTGGGGGAGATCGACGAAATTACCTGCCTCCAAGACTGGAGGTGGGTACCAACGAAGCTGAATCCAGCAGATGCCGGGACCCGAGACGGGGATGTTCCGGACACAACCGAGGCCGGCCTGTGGTTCCAGGGCCCGGCCTTCATCCGAGAAGAGGAGGACTCCTGGCCTGCGGACAAGACGGCGCCCCCAGCTGAAGAGGATGGCGCCAAGCAATTCGTCGGGGAGCTCAGGAGAGCTCCCCCAGCCCTCCTGGATGCGGCCAAATATTCCAGTTGGCCGCGGCTGCTGAGAACCACAGCATGGGTGCTGCGGTTCGTGAAGAGATGCCGCGGCCAGACCAGCCAGGGGCCGTTGACCGCCCTGGAGCTCCGAGCAGCCGAGCTCCACTGGACCAAGGTGGAGCAGGGGCGGGCGTTCGCCAAAGAAATAGCGGCGCTCGCCCGTTCAGAAGCAGTGGAGCCCTCCAGCCGCATCGCAGCCCTGAACCCATTTTTGGACAGCAGCGGGCTCCTCCGGATGAGGAGCCGAGTTCAAGGACACCAGATGGAAGAAGGCCTGAAGACGCCCGTCATCCTGGATGGCGACGGGCCGTACACCACCCTGCTGATCCGCCACCGTCACGAATCAATCGGCCACCTCAGCGCAGAGAAGACGGTGGCAGAAATGAGGAGGGACCTGGCCATCATTAAACTCCGAGGCCAGGTCCGGAAGATCGTCAGCAGATGCCTGCAGTGCCGGCAAAGAAAGGCGAGCCCGGCACCACCACTAATGGGCCAGTTACCTGAGGGGCGGCTGGCGTACCGTAAAAGGCCGTTCACCCAATGCGGCGTGGACTTTTTTGGGCCGATGACGGTGGTGATAGGGCGCCGACACGAGAAAAGGTACGGCGCCCTCTTCACGTGCTTGACCACGCGGGCTGTGCACTTGGAACTCGTGCACAGCCTAGAAGCAGATGGCATGATCATGGCGCTCCGCCGGATGTCGGCCCGACGAGGCAGCCCAGCGACGATGTACTCAGACAACGGTACAAATTTTCATGGGGCCGACAGAGAGATGCGGGGCGCCATAGAAGAGATGACGAACGACCCAAGATGGCAGAACCAGCTGGCGGGGGACAGAATCGAGTGGAGATTTATACCCCCATCATCCCCCCACATGGGGGGAGCATGGGAACGCTTGGTGCGTTCTGCAAAGGAGGCCCTCCGACGAACACTGGGGGGTCAAGCGCTAAAGGAAGAAACTCTGCTGACAGCGATGGCGGAGGCGGAGCACACCCTCAACAGTCGCCCCCTAACGCACATCTCCGCCGACCCGAACGACGAAGAGCCACTGACGCCCAACCACTTCATTATTGGTTCGCCCAGCGGCCGGCCATGCTTGGCCTTCTACGGACCGGAGGACGACGAGGTCTGCCTCCGCAGGCAATGGAGGCTCGCCCAGCAGCTAGCGGATAAGTTCTGGCGCCGCTGGTTGCGAGAGTACGTGCCAACCATCCAGGAGCGCAGCCGCTGGCGGACCACAGCCACCCCTCTCCAGATAGGCGACCTGGTCTGGGTACTTGACCCAACCCAGCCCAGGAATGTTTGGCCAAAGGGGGTGGTCACCAAGGTGAACACTGCAGCAGACGGACAGGTGCGTTCGGCGGAAATACGGACAACCACAGGAACCTACACAAGGCCGGCAACAAAGCTGATCACCATCCCCCTGGAGGAGCTGCCGCCGGACGCAAGGATGGGTGAGGCAGAGCGCTCACGGGGGGAGTGTACCGGACGGCAGGAGAAATAAATGAAATAAATTAAGAAATTTAAGATTGTATTAAAAAATTAAACATTGTTAATATGTAAATCTGTAAGTCGATTATGTAAGCGCAACTCTCGGCCAACAGAAATAAAGGAGGCTTTCTCCCGTTTAAACGGACCGAGGGTTGCGCCCGGTAACATTCCTGTGTACTAATAATAAAAATTGCATTCATATTGTTTGGGCCACCCCTGCACCCGGGAGCTCTCGACAACCCTACCGCTCCGTGTCCAACAAAGAAATGACTCCAGCGCCGCGCGGCGCTCGGACAAAACTCCTTAAACGTGGGACCCCCACCCTGCTATTTGGGGGAGGAGTTGAGGCCTCGCGGAGTTGGACGCGGGGCGGAGGGCCTGAGCCTCCCGAAAAATAGTTCGCCTCGATGTATATTGATCTCCTGATCAAAATGATACCAAATACATCGAGGCGGGCTATCGGGGTTGGAATTTAATTGCCCTTTCGCGGATTTATCCGAAAATCGCGGAAGCTAAAACTTCAAGCGAGCGTGATCTGGTAAGCATGCCCCGATGGGAAATCGCGAGGCGATCCCAACCATATATTACACATGGGGGTATGCTCCAGATCCGCGACGATAATCCGCGGAAGGGCCGAAATTCAATTAATTCATAAGCCCGGGTGCCCCCACCACGCGGCTCTGGTTTTTCCCATTTACCGTTATGTTCACTATATAAGCGGGTGCGCCCAGTACTGAATTATATCACTTCTACGTTTACACTTGGTGTTTTACTTGCTCTCCTGACTGCTCTCTCTACTGGATCCCTCTACTGCTTGCTGACTCTACCTTGGACTTCTCACTGGACTGGACCCTCTTCTTCGACTTAGGATTTTCTCGAACGTGCGGCAGACCCGAATTAAAGTACGGTCTCTCGTATCTATTAGGAAAATCTTGGGTGAAACCACTGGACCGAGTCTCCTTCGAACGAGCGCAACGCCCGAAATAAAGTACGGCCGAGCGTTTCTACTAGAAGATTCTCGTCGAGGGCGCAGGGCGCAGAAGAAGAAGTAGGAACTTCCTCCGAACACACGACGGCCCGAAATCTAGTACGGCCGACGTAGTTACTAGGACGGTTCCTTACCCGGCAAGGCAATCGAGATAGCTCTCGAACACGTTTGTTAGGCCCGAAATAAAGTACGGCCTGCAACGTTATTAGAAGCTATCTCCGCTACCGACCTGTTGAGACATTGAGGTTACTTGTTAGTGTGTTGGTCTCTTTGAGCCTGCGTCTGCAGTCCATTGTGCCGTACTTGTACGGTACAGATGGGTTGGCAAAGTTAGCCACCTCTTCGGGCCAGACCCCGTCCAAATTTGTTCTCCCTGAAAGTGATACTCTGCGTATATTGAATGATGATGCCATAAGCCAATGGACTAATAAATGGAAACAAATATCTTTAAACAAAGGCTCGTATTATGAGAGTATTCAAGGCAAAATTCGTGCCGATCCATGGTACAAAAGAAAAAACATGAGCAGATCACTAATCTCCACAATATGCAGAATGAGGTTTGGACATCACAGGTTGGACGCCCACTTGTTCAAGTTGGGACTCGCGATTCTCCAATTTGTGAGTGCGGCTTCGATGATGAAACGCTGAACCACGTCCTTTTCAGTTGCCCCTTGAGAGATAGATTCCAGCTCTACCACAGAATCCCAGACGTTGAGTACCCACTGAGTGTGGAGTATTTATTGAGTCTGGGATCTGTGGATATTTATCGATTGTTGTATAGGTTTATTGAGAAGAACATTGTGATTATCTAGTATACAAAATTGACTCCTGATTGTTTTGACTTGCATATTTTGTTTACTTTTTGTTATATGAATGAATAAACAACACATTTTTTTTTATAAATCAATGATTCGTCAGTGGCATGATATCATCCAAGCATGGATGCAATGCCATAAACAAAAAAAAAAAAAAAAAAAGTTTGACATATTTTAGTGGCATAGCTCACAGAATGGTCCTGTAAACAATTTTCCGTTTAGAAAGAACATTTCCTACAATGGAACTACCTATATCAGGTGACCGAATTACTGAACGTTAGACAAATTTATATCCAAAGGCTAACATTATACTATGCTACGAAGGGTCGCCGAGACGCCTGCCGATGCACCGGCTCATGGGCGGGTCACTCGTCAAATAGACAGAATGCTCACTCCAAGACCCCATAAGACTTTTTTCCAAAGGTTCCACCTATACCTGGGACCGAAGATTTTCAATGACGTGAGTATAGCCCTAGGACGGAGTAGTGGTGTATCGGGGCCCAAGATGAATCGTAGAGCCATTCAAGGCTTCTTGGTCGATGTTGGCATCTATGAATCCGAAAACATGGTTAAAAATTTACTCATTTATTTATTTATTATCTGTCAAAATTAAGCATTGCTCACCATTACAGAGTAATCCTTTTCATATAACCCTTCTCACAAATTTCCTTCCTTCTCTTTTGTTCGAACTCATGCATGCTGATGTTTCACTGAGAAAAATTCTAGTAAAAAATTGGCCATTTTTTACTAGAACGGAGTTAGTTGATGAGTTCTAGTAAAAGTGGTTATTAGCGGGTACTAGCTCGAAATTAGTAAAATCAGAGTTAGTTAACTTGTTAGTTGAGGGTACTTAAAAAAAACCTGTTAGTAACATTTACTAAAGAATTTTAACTAACTTGGTTAGTTGAAATGTTGAAATAGTAGATTGTACTAACTTGTGTTTGTAGACATCAACTAACCTCGGTAGCCTAGTGGCAAAGGCTCCGACTTCAGATCAAGAGGTCCCGGGTTCGATTCCCGGTCGGGTCAGAAATTTTCAATGTGTTTTTTCACTTGAAATTTCTACTCGGGGTTGGAATCCTGTCTCAGATTGGACGGGACCGGTTGACTGGTAGATAATGTTTCAAGCATTAAGTTCCGCCGGCTATACTGACACCTGTGTATAGAAGAGTGTTATTTATTTATTTTATTTATTTAACATAAGTTAGTTAAAATTCACGTTACTAGAAATCACTAACTTGGTTGACTAACACGATTTGTGAATTACTGGCATCTCGATAGTTAATCTTACCAATTAGATCTAGTATTTATTTTAGTAATATTTACTAGTCTCCTTGCTGTTGCGCGGCAAATTGAGTACGTGTACGCGCGTAAATTCTAACCTCAAAATTATGATGTCTGTCAGTTTACTTGTAAGTGCGCAGTATACCCGCTCTGTGTTTTATTGAAATTCAATGTTTTAAATGCATTTAAATGAAAAAAATCAGTGCTTTGCAGTACCCTAAAGACATAAGAGTTATTATGTTGCAGTTAGCAGTTCAAGAAAGTGTTATTTATTTACATAAATGTAAGTATTAATATTCTTGTATAATTTGACATTTCGTAGTTCATTATGATTAGCTGATTATTTTCTATAAAACTACATTCAAATGACAATTTGATCACGCTCTATGACTTAAAGAATACTTTAATTTATTTTAGCAATGTGATGAGCCCAGCAGATCGTGTAAAGATCTAAGGGCAAACATTTAAGAACATAAACATAGTTGTAAGTCCTGAGCTTGAGACTGCATGACCAAGAACACCATGAACAGGATGAAGGTCAATAAAAGGAAAAAAAAGTTGTAAGTAAGTATACCAATACCTTAATTCATTTAACCACGTCTTATGCATTCACTTGTGGTTGGTTTTAATTTATTACTCAAGTATTTTATATTACTCAAGCTTTTCAAAGATAAGGGCTTCGTGAACAATATTTATCAGTAAATGTGGTTACAAGAATTCAAGTAAAAATTCTTCATGAGCACTCTTTTGAGCTTGTATAATATAGATAATAATTTTAGTTTGTAGAGTAGAGACTTATCTATATTCGGCAATAGAGTTATATCATCTTTGAGATAGAAGAAACGTTATACATATTAAATTCATATTTTATTAATGTTTCTGTTCATATTTGCAGATATCAGATAGAGAAAAAACTATTTCATCTGCTGGAAGTGGGAGTATGGCTGAACAGTTAAATTACAACAAAACCATCATTATAAATCTTCTGACTACGGCCACACCAACAAGAAAAGAAAACGATGTCCGTTTAGTACAGCTTTACCCAAATTAAAAAGTTTAAGAGATACGTATGTAAGTATATCAGCGAAAAAAGCAGTCCCTTGCCACAATGTTAAGGACCCTGTGTTTCCAACAAATGCAGATTAGTGTGTGCACACACACTAAAAATATCAGTAGACTAGCTTATACCCGTCTTGCTTTACGTTTTTGATTCCGATTGTCAGGCTTGATCGGTAGGTAATTAAACAGGTTCTAGTCTAGCTTCCCATTGCTTTGTAGACCTCTATAACTGACATAAGCACAGAAAAAGAAGAATGACACTTTTAATGTTTATTAAAATTTTGTATGAAGATCCTAAAAAATAGGGTTTTTTAAATAGCTCTAAATATTGTATTAAAGAACCTTCTCCGGCATTTTGCACGGCTCTGTGCAGATTCATATCTGACGTAGTATTTGTATTTTGAGCGTCATGCTTGACATACGGTAAAAAGCAAATAAAAAACATTTCTAAATTATTATGTAGATAGAGAAGGAGGGGCTAATGCGAGTTTTATTTAATTTCCCAATTTACCACGCAACTTTCTTAATTTTTTCTTTCATAAGAACCTTCTACTGATAAAAGCCAACACGACGAAAAAAGAATTAGTGAAATCGGTTCAGCCGTTTAGGCGTGATGATCTAACATACGATAGAGCAACGATAAAAGGCAAATTAAAAAACATTTCTAAATTATTATAATAGATGATCGTTCATCGATATTCGAAAACTGGTAGAATATTTGTGCCGTTATGACGCAGAGGGACTTCATTCTTCAGAGCAATAAATCTGTTACTCTCAAATGTTTATAAAAAAAACATCTGGGAGTAACAAGTCATATTATTGTTTTTTTTTTCTTAATTATTTATTGGCTTTTAGGTACGAGGACCACAATCCTCAGTAGGTACATCTGTAGGAAAATCAGTGACCAAGATTCTGTGCTACCAAACCACCACTTCAATCTATATAAGAAGCATAACCTCAAACAGCTTTAAATGAAGATGCAAAAAATAATGTTTTACTAACCGCTTTGCGATAGAAACAAGATACAGAAGACGGGAGGACAGCTACAGACAACACTGTTCAATTTAATCATTTACCCCGTTGCCATTGAAATTTTTTCAATGCATTATTTACATTTTCAGAAGTCATTGACAATGATGGATAGTATTTAAAATTACTAGTTAACCTTCTTTAATTCTTTGTTTACTCTATGCTTTATGTTTTGGCTTGTATTATAAAATATTTTTTTTAATATTTGTGAAGAATTTTTTGTTTTTTTTTTATATATAATTTTGTATTAGGATACAGTTTTTTTTAAGTTAACTGGTGTTTGATTATTTATTAATCCTATAATGTTTTTGCATACTTTCAATAAGATTGAGGTTCGGTTTGAAGTTTTGTGATGTCCCAATCAATCTACGCTTTGCAATTTTAAATGTTTTTTTTTTAATATATTATTACATACTAAGTGTAAGTATGTATTGGTTTTGGATAAAGTTATCTTTAATTTATATACTTAATATTATTATTTCAAATTACAACTTATGTAAATTGTCAGATATAGGAATTTTAATTTCAATTTATTTAGTTCACTATTTAGTATATTTGACTGAAGAAAGTATTTCAGGTGTTCGTCAAATTAAGTTTTTTTTTTCTTATTATTTTTATTGTACAAGTATGTAAGTATATTGATATTTAGTTTTTTACCTGATGTGTTTTGTTACTGTGTATGGTGTTGTATATGTAGATAAAATGTTGAAACTAACAAACTTTAACGAACTAACAAATTATTTCATGATTCTTATTCAAATAAAATTTTACATTGTGAATCTGTTTTTTCTTTACCATAATATTCTGTCATTAGTTGGGATAACATACTTTGTTAAGTCCCTTATCATTCATGAAAATGGAAAGAATTGTCTTTGAAGGAATAATAATTTAGGGTGAGTATAATGAAGTTGAAGTTAATATACTAAAATTTTTCAAAATTCCAACCAGTATTCATGAATAAAGATTTTTGACAAGAATGGACTTCTGTTAAATACAATATACTTGACCTTAAAGCTTTCATTTACTTCCTATAAAGAAAGTAGTAGTTAATAGCTTAGCGATTCATTCGCTGACTTACATATTGAAGGTCTTGAGTTTGGTCCCTGGTAACCTTCTTCCTCTTTGTGGCACAAGCTTTAATTTGTGAATGGTGTCAAAAGTGTAGTAGTCCAGTTCTCTTAGGGTTATTATTTTTATAAAAAAAGTTAAGGTTTCATACATGCTTACTTTATATCTACCTATACAGTAGTGTGAATACCAAACAGATCCAAATTACGAGAAAGTTCAATGTTGATATGGCTAAAAGTACATTTTTAACACTTAAATATCATTGATAGGTATTAAGGTATTCATTTAATTGACATAAATTACAAAACTGAAAAAGATATATGCATAAAATACTATTATTTGTAGGTTATGTTTAGTTAGAGTATGCGCGTCATTCACAGTTCTGCTGTAATAGCGACGCGGGGTGTCTGTATTATAATTGAGAAGTTCGTCCGTAACTCAATAAACGCTCTAAGCCCACGTGTCCGCTCCTATATATACATAAAACACTGTTGCTACGGGAGGATAATAATATGTCAAGTAACATTGGGACGCTATAATGGACGATATAACTGATTTATATTACAATCAAATAATTAATGACCCTTTTGTATGCCTGTCGTCCGACAGGTTTTGCTGTTAGTAGTTATATAATATGCAATATACGCATGGTAGGTACCTATATCATATAAATATACATAGATCATTACAAAAAAACATATAATTCAAGTATTGTTGCAAGTTGCAACCAGTTGTATTCAGGGTTGCCAGTGAGAAGCTGTGAACATTTTGAAGAAATCTGAAACAATATTCTATAATAATAAATGAATGGGTATAAGTATGTATAGATGGAAGAAATTGCGACAAGGATAATAATAATTTACATTTGTTATGACAATAAGGATATCCAACCACATAAGGACAAGCAAAACTGAATCTATCTGATCTCCAAAAAACTCTGGGTCGGCCTCTTCTCCTTTCAACCATAAACTTTACTTTGTCACTTGATTATTGTAACGGAACTGCGAGCTTGACGGAAAGAACTTCCTGGTCGATCTCTAACGGAGTTCAAGAAACGGTTCACAAGGCGCCCTTAAAGTGGTTTTATATCACAAAACGGTGCTATATAATTGTATCCTAATCTATATTCTGTCGTCATTCGTTCTCTTCACATGACCAAACCACCTTAGCTTAGGTACCTACTTATAGTTTCATTCTCGTCATATATACTGTTCTTATATTCACCTCGCATTATTTTCCAATACTTAATACAATATCTGTATTAAGTACCTACTCTGGCCTTGTACAATGCCAGATTCTTTAAATTATTAGTAGAAGTATATACTTCCATATAAACGCGATTCGTTGAATCAGGGGAATAAAATAAATAAATAAACTACAATTGGCTAGTTACATCTGGCAACCCTGGACTTGTATTTCCGCATGTTGTTTTTATAAAAAAAATGTTTTTTAACTACACTAACAAAAAATTGTGAATGTTACAAAAATTGTAAGTACCTAAAAAATTTGTTTTCTATTCGCCGTGGGGCTGTCGGCTTAGAATAGCACCTCTGTTCTTTTTGCTGGTTTTTCGAGCATCCTGTAAGAGGCAGGTAATCGAAAAATCAGATCGGGGTCGTGGGGTTGACCACCTCACACCTTTAAACTCCAGCGGTCAGAAAAGGCAACAAAATTAAGCCTCGGACGCCTGGGCCCCACCAGGGGGGGGTCCAGGCAGCTAGTGTCCCCCCTGTGTTGACCACGGCTCGGAACAAGAGCTTGAAAATCGGGACCCTGAATGTCCGCACTCTGAGGGCGGGCGGGGAGCTTGTTGCTGCCAAGTTGGCGGGAGATTATGGACTGGATATCCTGGGGCTGAGCGAGGCACGCATCCCAGGGACGGGGCAGAGTGACGCTGGCAACTATGTCATGCTGCACTCTGGTCACCGAACTGCACGGATGCGTGGCGTCGCTCTACTTTTAAGTAAATATGCCTTCTCTCGCCTTCTTGGTTGGGAACCTGTTTCTGACCGCCTGATGAGTGCGTCCTTCAAGATGACAGGCGAAACACTGACGGTCCTCCTATGCTATGCTCCCACTGAGGATGGGGATGCGGCTGCCAAGGACTGTTTTTATGACAGTCTGGATGCAGTTGTGTCCCATGTCCCAAGGCGCCACCGCTTAATTGTACTGGGGGATTTTAATGCCAAGGTTGGCAGTGACCCCCAGTATGGACCAGGCGTCATGGGTAGGCATGGCATGGGAGTGATAAATGATAATGGAAGCCGTCTGATTGGTTTCGCCACACTCCACGGACTCTTAATAGGGGGAACTCTGTTCCCCCACAAGGATATCCATAAATATACTTGGACCTCGCCTGACAGGAGAACAAAAAACCAGATTGACCATCTTCTGGTAAGGGCCAGCAACCGAACTGACCTGCGAGATGTCCGCACCTACCGAGGGGCAGACATGGATACTGATCACGAACTCCTTGTGGGTTCGTTGAAATTCAGATTTACCCATTTCCAGCAGGGACCGTCTGCCTCTCGCCCGCTGGACATACGCAGGTTAGAGAGTGCTCAGTGTCGTCATTCGTACGAGGCTGAGTTACGCACCAGGTTTGCCCCCTTGCAGGATTCACACGGAGCTGTTCCAATTGAGACAGCTTGGAATAGCTTCCGTGACGCCGTTATGGAATCCGCACGTTCTTCTGTCGGCTATAAGAGCAAAAAGAGGCCAATATGGATGTCCGATGGGTCCTGGAGCCTCATCGAAGATCGCCAGAAGGCTAAGACCCTCAGAGACAGCGAAAAAGACCCTCAAAAACTGGCTGCTTTGGTGTCTGAGTACAGGGAGCTGAGCCGCAAGGTGAAGCACTCTGTACGAACAGATAAAAGAAGACACCTGGACTCTCAGATACGGCGAGCGCAATCTGCTGCACTCGGAAATGACTCAAGGACACTTTTCGAAATCACCCGGGAGGTCGGGGGCAGGGGTCAAAAAAGACCCGTGACGGCAATACGAGACTCTCGTGGAGCCACTGTCACTGCCCCCGAACTGATTAAAGGGAGATGGAGGGAGTACTTTGAGTCAATATTAAACCGTCCCGAGCCCTCCTCACCTTACAACTTTGAGGAGGAGTTGGCTGGTCTGAATATACCTCAGGCAACTGGGATATGTGAGGAACCGCCGACATACAGTGAGATGGTGCTGGCCGTGATGAGACTTAAGAACAACAAAGCGCCAGGAGACGATGGAATTCACGCAGAGCTCCTCAAACAAGGCATAGACACCCTTGGCCAACCACTATTAGATATATTTAAAATGGCGTGGGAAGAGGAGAGGTGCCCAAAAGATTGGCGGAATGGATCCATCGTCGCAATATTTAAAAAGGGGGACCCCCTTGAATGCGGAAACTACCGTGGAATTACTCTACTGAGTGTTCCCGGTAAGGTATTATCTCAGATATTACTACACCGCATTCGGGGGCCTGTCATGGCTGTTCTGAGAGAGCAACAATGCGGCTTTGTACCTGGAAGGTCCTGCACGGACCCAATTTTCTGTGCCAGGTGCATCTTTCAGCAGTGCAAGGAGTTTAACTCTCCAGTCGCTTGTTGCTTTATAGATTTTGAAAAGGCCTTCGACAGCCCACATAGACCATCAATATGGAAAATACTTGCTCTGTATGGTATACCTCCGAAAATAGTTAAAATGGTGCAGTCCCTGTATGAAGACTCTGAGTGTAGCGTGAAAACGCCAGGTGGTCCTACTGAAGCTTTTAGGATCACCACGGGAGTCAGACAGGGCTGCGTACTAGCTCCCTTTATATTTATAATAGTCATGGATTTCCTGTTGAGAAAGTCCATGCAAGGAGCAAGAGGTATACCGATAACACAGAGAGATGGTCTAATGGGCGAACTGTGCGATCTGGAGTACGCGGACGACCTAGCGTTGTTCAGTACGACAGTGGAGGAATTACAGCGCAGTGTTTCAAGACTCTGCAACGAAACAGCACGCCTCGGCCTTCGAGTCAATGCCAGTAAGACGGAGCTCATGGCGAATAATGCCTGCCCCGATAAACAGCAACCGATAACCATCGATGGTCACCAGGTCTCCCGGGTGGATAAATTTAAGTATCTGGGAGCAACCATTACCACCGCTGGTGACCTCGGGGCTGAGCTCCCGATTCGTATCGGTATGGCAAGTGGCGCCTTCAACAACATGACCAAGATATGGAAAGCGTCGGCGTTTAGCGTCGAGACGAAATGTAAACTGTTTGATGCGTGTGTGTTGCCCATTCTCCTTTATGGGTGTGAGTCCTGGCACCTGACCAAGGCCCAGGCACAAAAAGTCTCAGCCTTTGAGATGAAGTGCCTAAGGAGAATTCTGGGTGTAAGATGGTACCACCGCATCACGAACGACGCTATACGCCGGCGCACCCAGCGTGAGCCCATCACCTCTACCATTGTGGGGAGGAGATGGACTTGGCTGGGACATGTGTTAAGGATGCCGAATGACAGTTGGCCGAGGAGAGCGCTGTTCTTCCTCCCATCAGGGTCCCGAAGACGAGGAAGACCCTCTCACACTGTGTTCCGCTCCTTCGAAGCAGAGCTGAGGGACATGGACATGGTGTGGGAGGAGGTCATCACCGTTGCGCAAGATCGAGCGCAATGGAGAGCTCTTGTTGCCTCCCTATGCCCCTAAGTGGGGTCTAAAGGGAGTTTGGATTTGGATTGGATTTTAAGTAACAATAATTAGTAAACGCGACTGACTTCATAGGTACCAAAACGGTTTGTTATTTATTTTTACCAGATACAAAATATTCTTGTAAAATTTAATAGAAAATTCTATAACGACTTACGAACTTTGATAATTCGCGCCATCAAAATGGAGGCTATAAATATAACCCCGCTGACCCCATTCGCATCAGTATTATTTATGGATTTATGGCCTGTGCATGGGCTGTTGTGTTTGTGCGGATGTGTTTCGATAGTCTTTCTTTGTTCTTTCTTTCTTCATTCCTTTGTTCTAACTTCTTTTCAGTAAATTTTGTGTGTGTGTCTCCATACATGCCGTTTTCGTTACAAAAAACTATATTGAAACGCCATGTTCGAGTAGTAAGAAGTGTGCGTCCCGCGTCAGCCAAAAACACTGCAATGGAATACTTCTTATTTAATGCAGGATTGTCACATCTATATGGAAAACTTTTAGGTAAGTTTTTAAGATCTAAGTTAATAAATACACAATAAATGATATTTTTTACAAGTTCATGGGTAGATTATGTTTTTTTGCCCACGTGGTTTGCCAACCTAACCAATTTTGATTCATTTGAACGACACGTGAAGATTTGTTTGAGAAAGGTGTTTGGCAATATTTATTTTAGTAATTCATTAGAATACAGGACAAAGCAATAGAGAATTAATTGTTTTTTTAATGGTTGCCTGATATGACGTTCGGTTCACACATACAGCTAACAGTAGAAAGGGCATATAAGATGTTGGGTTTTATACTTAGAAATTCGGTTCAATTCAAAAACCCAAATACCCTTAGAATACTTTATGATTCCCTGGTACGCTCTATATTGGAGTCGGGATCCATGGTTTGGTCTCCTCACGAGGTGACATATATTCTCGCGTTGGAAAAAGTCCAAAAAAAATTTTGTAGACATTTGTACAGAATATCTTACGGATACTACCCGTACTTATATCCATCTCTTTTCGTGAATGGATGTCTAGGTATATCGACTCTCCAGATGCGGAGAGATGAATATCTTTGCAGACATTTCTTTAAGCTTTTACATGGTATAATTAGCAACCCAAAAATCTTACAGGAAATTAATATTTATGTTCCGGATTCTTACACTAGATCTAGACGTCATAACTTATTTTATCTCCCAAGTGGCAGAACTAACATTTTGATCCATTCTCCTTTATGTAGAGTGGTCAGCATTTTTAATCGGTTGTCTCAGCACATTGACATCTTTCATATATCTTATAACAATTTTAAACAGGAGGTTGGCTATTTGTTGTTTGTTACGTGAACACTGATTATCTTCAATTTATTTATATAATGTCATTTGCTCTTTTGTTCATAGTAGCATTATTTTTGTAATTTTTGTTCTGTATAAGAAGTAAGAAAGGTTAAATTGGAACTATGTTCCTATGTTTTTTTTTTTTTTTTTTTTTTTTTTTTTTGTTAGATATATCTAGACCTACTTAAGGTACTATTTTTGTATTGTATGTTATGACATGTATGTAATGTTCTCTCCCGCTGCTCACCGAAAAGGTCAAACACTGTAATGGTGAGCAGTGTTCATCTTTAAAATGAATAAATAAATAAAATAAATAAATTACAGACAAGAATAATTTTTACTTTGTAGGTGATGGCATATCTCTTGACATGTGAAATACGTTCTCTCTGTTCTACATTAGGGGAAGCTGTTCGCCTTCGCATGGCTGCTCGAAAAGTAAAGGTGAATAATAATAAAACTTGATAAACTATAAAGCATTATGAAGAATGTGTAATATGGCCGAATCACTCATGGAGTATCGAATGAATAATTAATGAATGCATGCATGCATGAAGAGTGTGGATGAGGTGTAAGAATAGAAATGTTCTCTCTGCCTATCCTAAAATAGTTGATACATATATGTTTTTTTTGTTATTTTCACAGGATCAAGCTACGCTGAACGTCCCTGAGCCATTTTCAGTCGCCAGTGTCTCTCATCAGCCATCGGAAGTTATTAATATTGAGTGCTCTAATTTTGAAAATACCAATCTCCCACTTCTAAGCCTCTCTGAACTGTCACACAATAATCGTCAAGCTCCTCAGCTCATTAAGGATAACCGAAGCGATCAAAGACCATCGCTGGCAAGTTTTTTATGCTCCAATGAAGATTCACAGCAACTGGTAAGTAGTTCTTTTGCTTGTTTGCAGATTTTATGAATATTTCCCTTAATTACCACAATTTTTCTTTTTTTTATACTTTTAATATTTTTTTTAGATGGCATAATACATATTACATACCTTTACCATGGATGTTATGTACCTGTATTCATGCGAGTATGTTTTGTATTTACAGATAGAACATCACCTTACAGAGTATAAATTGACATCCAGTATTCACGCGGTGCAATCTGTGGACGCGGTCCAGTTTAGGGCTGAAGAGCTTCAGAAAAAAGACATAGAGGAGTATATTCACAAATACAAAGCTCTGCGTACACCACTTGGTCTTGACTTGGTAAGTTTTTTCTACTGAAATGTGTATTTTTTTTAGATATATTTTACATAACATTACATTAATAGCTAATTAAATTGTACTTTTTTGCAGCTCCTTGAAAAGGGATACATACAGAGATCAAGTTAACAAATTCGTGGAGCGTTTTCCAATACTTAGGAGCAGACTTCTGGATTTCATTGCTGAGGAAAAATTACAGGACTTGCTCCAGTTATCCAAAGGTTTGCAAGTTATTTATCTTATTTTATTTATTCCAATATATGTAAGTAAATTCATATCATAATACAAGGCAAATATACTAACATCTGTTAATGCATGCATGTGTGTGTCTTTTTTTAAATATCTAATATCTTTATGGTTAGAAGAAAGAAATCGCTTCAGCGATAGTCTCTCCAATATTTTGATTACTTTATATCTATGTATCCCGTACTTACATATAATTATTAAAAGTAATTGTATACCTAATGTTTGTTTAAAACTTTCAACTTGTTATTATTTTTAAATTGTTATAAAACCCGCACATCCAGGTTTTGAGGTGTTTGACTGTACCCGTGCGAACACCGTGCCTATTGTTTGGTATTGTCACCTATCCCGATATTAGTAGGGAACGGTCGGTAATTATCATTTATGTTGTTTCTTATTATTATTTCGCATTGAACTATGAAATGGTACATGGTATCGGGTGCACTCTACCGCTTGCATACATAAGTGCGGGTGCCTATGTTTATGTATACTCATTGTAAGATCTGTATAATCTATATTTTAATCGTTTATATTCTTTTATTTACTTTGTGAACGCAGCTGATCTTGTATTTATTTTGTCTCACCTTTTTAATTTTAATATAATATGTAAAGTTTGATTTTGTATGTAAATGTTATCTTAAACTGTAAAAGGCGAAAGCCGTTAATTGAATAAATAAATAAATAAATAAATAAAATTAAATCATTGTATTCCCTTCCAAGCCATTTTTTATTTAGCGAAAAAAGACAATGTAATCGAATAATTATTCATTTGCAGGTGGTGAGGAGCAGAGAGATTTTGCAGCCTTGATGGCCATCTCCCGCTTGATGTTGAAGATTCCATCAAACATCATCGCAGTCAGCAATAGAAAAGTCAACTGATGGAGACTATCACGGGAAGAATTAGTAAATGTCTTCATTAATTTAACATCTCTAACAAGTGGTGATATTGACAATCTAATCAATATTTTTCAAAAATATAACCTTCCTTTATTTATCCAACAGTCCAACATTGAAAATAATTTAATTATATTTTAATTAAATTTATTATTATATTTATTATTTTCATGTTTTACAATCAATAAACTATTGCCAATTGCTATAATGTATGCACTTGTTTATAATTTATTAACCATACATTTTGTCTTATTTTTTTACATAGTTGCATCGCGTCGAGGACTTCATTTTGTTGCCATGACTGCTGGACCTGAGTTTCTATGGCGTAGGTTTATTTCATCAGGTTTTCGCTATTATATTGTGTCTTGTGTTTAGAATTTGGCTCCATATAGATTGAATCATCATCCAAGATTGACAAATCTTTGATGAGGATCCTATCAAAAGAGCCAGATTTGGAACCAATCAGCGGTATAGAAGACCTGACAAAATAAGCCTACGAAAATAGTCATGGCAACTAAGTGAAGACTTTGATGATTACTAGCACGCGCTAGTAGCCTGTGGATAGATTACTAGCATATGCTACCGCAAACTACTAGAATGTGCTAGTAACCTGGAGATAGGTTACTAGAATCATTTCGCTACCTTTACTAATACAGGTAGAAAGGACTACTAGAAAAAAAAGCAAGGTTTACTAGAAAAAACCTGGAGCTACTAAACAAAAGGAGCTAGATTTACTAGCAAGGGCATTAAAATCTACTAGCAGAGAAAAGGCTACTAGAATAATTTAGCCACCTTTACTAATACAGGTAGAAAGGACTACTAGAAAAGAAAGCAAGGCTTACTAGAAAACACTGGAGCTACTAAACAAAAGGAGCTAGATTTACTAGCAAGGGCATTAAAAACTACTAGCAGAGAAAAGGCTACTAGAATAATTTAGCCACCTTTACTAATACAGGTAGAAAGGACTACTAGAAAAGAAAGCAAGGCTTACTAGAAAACACTGGAGCTACTAAACAAAAGGAGCTAGATTTACTAGCAAGGGCATTAAAAACTACTAGCAGAGAAAAGGCTACTAGAATAATTTAGCCACCTTTACTAATACAGGTAGAAAGGACTACTAGAAAAGAAAGCAAGGCTTACTAGAAAACACTGGAGCTACTAAACAAAAGGAGCTAGATTTACTAGCAAGGGCATTAAAAACTACTAGCAGAGAAAAGGCTACTAGAATAATTTAGCCACCTTTACTAATACAGGTAGAAAGGACTACTAGAAAAGAAAGCAAGGCTTACTAGAAAACACTGGAGCTACTAAACAAAAGGAGCTAGATTTACTAGCAAGGGCATTAAAAACTACTAGCAGAGAAAAGGCTACTAGAATAATTTAGCCACCTTTACTAATACAGGTAGAAAGGACTACTAGAAAAAAAAGCAAGGCTTACTAGAAAACACAGGAGCTACTAACAAAATAAGTCAAATTTACTAGCAAGGGTTTTCAAAACTACTAGCGGAGCTAGTAACTTTTAGGCTAGTTAGTTGAGACTACTTAAAGAAGTTAGTTATATTCACTAAGTCCAATAATTGAGTAGGTGGAACTTACTAGCTAAAACTATGGAAGTTAGTCGCATTTACTTACAACGATAGTATATTTAACTAACCAGTCCCTGGCACAAATAAAAAGTATGTATTTTTTTATGGAATAAGCTAGTTCTTTTTACTTCCTTTCAAAATGGGTGGAGCTTAAGTTAGTAATATGTGCTAAAATATTTTCTTTGTTAGTTACTTTTACTGCTGGAGTTAGTCGGCGCTCTTTTTACTAGCTCAGTTTTAGTAAAAAAGTTAGTAATTTCTAATAACGATTTTACTAGAAAATTAACTAGCTATTTCTAGTAATAGCTTTTCTAGTCGTTTTCACTATAAAGATGGTAGTGGGTTCAACTAACTATGGAATGAGTTAGTTATTTTCATGGTTTGTAATAAATACTAACTGGTATTACTAACAAAAATATTGTTATCGGTACTTCCTCGAATTAGTCGGCGCTCTTTTTACTAGCACGGTTACTAGAATTTTTCTCAGTGTTATCTTTTCTGCTATGTCCTCAATAATTATTATGATGTGTGTAATCGTGCTTTTTAATTCTGTCACCTTAACGATTCCTTTTAATACTATTCAGTTGGTGGAATAATAACTTACACATAATTTTTGTGTTTTATATTTTCTATGTATTCATAAATCCTTTTATATGGGTGCGCTGTATAATTCTTTTAAAGTTTTATGCTTGTGAAATTGATATTTTTTTCATATATTTTTTTTTTTTTTGCATTTTATATCTTGTATTTAGGAACATATTTTATTCATAATTTTACTCTTTTATTTTATTGACTGACTTACTAATTTTATTTCTGATATTTTCAGCTTTTTTCCTTCCCATCACGTTTATCTTTTCTACTATTGTCTTTAATGATTATAATCTGTGTAATTGTTCCTTTTAATTGTGTCATCATACAGTTGGTGGATTTATAATTTTTATATAATATACCTATATATATTTTGTTTTTATTAAAAAAAAAAATTCTGTAATCGCATATATCCATTTGTGTGGCTGTATTTGTTTGATGTTTTTAAAATTTTGTGCTTTTGAAATTTATATATTTTGTTGTATATTTATGTTTTTTTTTTTTGCATTTTATGTCTAATGCATGGGAACTTATTTTATTCAAGATTTTATTATTTAATATAAATGACTGACTAATTTTATGACTTCGGATATATTAAATTCTGTTTTTCTTTTCGATTAGGTACATTATAGATGCAATATGATTTTACTCTTTTCACTGTTAAATATTTTTGTTTATCTTTCTTTTTAATCTGTTATACGATGTTCTTTTACTTGAGTATGTATTGTATCGTTATCCATTTGTGGTTTTCAAGAAGAAGGCTGTTTCTATGGACACTACTCGACACAGGCTATGCTTAGTGAGGGTGTCCAAGACTGCACTTGAATGTGTTTATTTATCTTAAATGATTTTGATTTTGTTTGTATTGTTTTTCATGTGCCATATTTGTTTGTAATAAAGTTTATTATTTATTAATAAAGTTTATTATTTATATACTAGTTTTTTAAAGGCGCCCGTGGCGCCTACCTATGGCCTTTTTATGCAAACTTTACTTTCTCATAGCATAGCTGTGAGCATTCACATGTGATACTTCAAAATACTTGGTTGATTCAACTCTTTATGAAAACTCAAATACCTACAACTTAAACTTTTAATTACAAACTAACTGTACATTCAAATAGCTTTTGGCATGTGGGTATTTACCGATTTGATTGATTAAACTTTTTCATGTAAACTTTGCATTCGTATTGCCGAATTCTTATATTATGAGACTTTAAAACACTTGATTAATTGAATTCTTCATGAAAACTCAAAAAAAACAACGTGAACTTTTTATAACAAACTTTACATATGTGTGGCTTTTCAACGTTATGAATTCACATGAAAATCTTTAAAAAATTACTCTAGGTGTGTAAACTTTTTATTGAAAACATGGCATTCGTATGGTTTTTCTCCGCTATGATCTCGTGTGTGTGGATTAAAGATTCGTGATTTGGTAAACTTTTTCATGGAAACTTTGTTTTCTTATGGGCGAATTCATTTGTGTGACTGTAAAGCACTCGATGATAGATTAAAACTATTCATGATAATATAAATATTATTTATAAAATGCAAAAAAAAACTTTTTATTACACACATTGCATTAGTAAGGGTTTTCTTGGCAATGAAATCGCGTCTGTGAGTTAAAGATCTGATTTGGTAAACTTTTTCATACAAACTATGCTTTCTTTTGGCCGAATTCATATGTCAGACTTTAAAGCACTTGATATTTTTTTTTATAACAAATTTTGAACTTTTTCTAACAAAATATGCATTTAAATGGCTTATATCATGATTTATCATTTGATTGATTAAACTTTTTATCGCAATGGTTGTATTCGTATGGCTTTTCTCCGCTATGAGTTCACAAACTTTTTATTACACACATTGCATTAGTAAAGCGAAGTCCGGCTGTGCGTAAAAGTTTCCTGATTTGTCAATTTTTTGGTCGAATTCGCAAGTGATACTTTACAGCACACGGTTGATTGAACTATGTATGCAAACTTAAAAAAGAAATTAAACTTTTTATTGCAAACTTATCATTCAAATAGCTTTTAGCATGTCATTGGTTGTTTAAATTATTTGATTGATTGAACTTTTTTTTTGAATTATTGCACTCGTATGGCTTTTCTCCGCTATGAGTTCGCATGTCATTCTTTAAATTACTTGAAACCGCAAACTTTTTATTGCACTCATGGCATTAGTAAGGCTTTTCTTCACTATGAAGTCCCGCTGTGCGTAAAAGTTTCCTAATTTGGTACACTTTGCTTTCTTATGACTGATTTCGCATGTGAGTTTTTAAATAACCCGAAAAATTGTTTTTCTCTACGTCAAGACCTTTATAAAAAGTGCTCAGCCACCAAGCATACCTAATAATATTATTATGTTACTGTCAGCTGTCAGCCGTATTAGTAGAACAAAATTTGTCTTTAGTTGCGAGTGGCGCGCCATCTAGCGGCGTTAATGACATCAGTCAGTCAGTGAGTCGGTGTTCAAGACAATAATTATTATTATGATAAGGTCGGTAAAACAGCTGCCTTTATCACACATAGAGGTTGTAGGGAATGTAGCTAAGATTCAAACCATAGAGAGAATAAAACTTGCAAATTATGTAGATAGGTTCGTATAATATTATTTGGGTCGGTAAAACAGCTGCCTTCATCATTAGTCAATCACCTAAAATTTGTACCATTCCACACATAATTATAATTAATAGAGGTCTGTTAAGCAATGGGAAGCTAGACTAGAACTTTATTTAGGAACGGATCGCGACAGTAATGCACACGGCTGCCAATGTTGCCACATTCATAAAATGCATACGTATAAACGAATATATTTCTCAGCAAGACTCTATACTGGCAACATTGTTCAATCTGTCACATAAATTTTTGATGTTTCTAAAAGTTGCAAATATAGATAATTTAAAAATAACTTCACATAATAATTTAGTGTGCGTATGAATGCATCTTTGTTTGCAAAATATAATAAACAAGCCTGGAATTAGAAAGTTTGGCGACAGTGTCGGGAATCCGGATGTGATTAACGACTTTGTTTTTAGTTGTTTTGTATGGTCGGCAATGTTATAACTTTTCTGTTTGAAAGTGCTGTTTTAAACGTAATTTAATGTTTCTGAGCTATAGAAAGTATTTATTCAGGTGTTCGATATAATATATCATCAACACTTTGTGTTTTCAGTATGAAACATGGTTTAAAAATCATATTATAGGTAAGCATCATCTGCATCTTTTTTACTTCCTACTAGAACTGTTTTCATGATTTTGTACATGTATATTGACATTATAGTGTGCATATCTAAACTGCATCTACCTTTAGATAAATTTTCATTATTTATTTTGAATATAATATATTGTTTACATTTTTATTGTTAACTTTTATTGACTATTTTGTATTTCTTTTTGTATGCTTTTTTATTCTTTTATGTAAAGTGTTTGACAATTTATTATATATTTATGATTATTTTGTTCTCCTTATACCAGCCTAGACTGACAGCTGACTGGAGAATATTTTGTTTGAATAAATAATAATAATATTGTATATTGTGTTTTGTCCAGTGGCGTAACTAGGGGGGGGCGGTCCGCCCCGGGCGGCAAAATGAGCCGACAAAAAAAAAACTTGGTAAAAAACACAAAACTTAAATAGGTACGAGAATTTGTGAAGGGAAAGTAAATGAGAAAAAAAATCGGGTCCCCGAGTTTGTGAAGGGAAAATAACTGAGAAAAAAATCGGGGCCCCGAGTTTGTGAAGGGAAAATAAATGAGAAAAAAAATTCTTAAAATTGATAAAATAAAGGTTTTTTTCCTTTTAACCTGTCTCAGCGTAAGCTAGCTAGTAGTTTTTTCCATTTATATACGGGGGTGGGGCGCCAAACTTTATTAGATTAGGGGGGGGGGGGCGCCAAACTTTATTAGATAGGGGGGGGGGGGGGGGGCGCCAAATGTTAATCCCGCCCCGGGCGGCGAAAACCCACGTTACGCCACTGGTTTTGTCTATCTTTAAGAAACTTAAACAGTCTGCAGTTCCATCATACAATTGTATTGAGTTTTTTATTTAAAAAATACCAGTTTGTAGGTTATGATTCATAACTTTTGAGTACAGTTAATCGGTTTTGTACATGTACGCAGATCTAGGTTATGTATAGTTTTTGGACAAGGAATTGTATAATTTATCAATTTAATGTGAAGTGTTTCTCAAGGAATTATCCTATTGGATATTAATGCAATAATGTTTTTTTAGATGCCCCAAAGGTGTTGATGCCTTAATGCAAGACAAGCTATGACAGCACTATTACAAAGAAGGGAACTGCTCCAATTTTCAAGAACCCCAAAGATAAAGGGATGTATGAGGCCTGGCTGTTATTGCATGATAATATTGGAAAACATCCACAGGAACTCAGATCATTAACACAATTGAAGTGAAATTGTCCATATCCGCTTTAAAGAGCTCCTTGTGAAAGTGTATGTTGAAGGGAATGAAATATGTCCAAATGATTTAAAGTCGGTGATATCTAAAAGTGTGAAACAACTTAATGGTCTTTATTTAATTTGAAGACATGTTATTCATCAGTTTTACAAATGACGCAGAATATTTTAACTTTTTGTAAGGTTTGTGTATTCACATAGTGAAAGTTCATTTTGATGATTAAAATGAAAACACAGTTGCACTTTCACAATTTTTTTTTAATGAATCTCGAGCGCTTTCGTCCGACTCACGCAGACATTGTCAAGAGACTCTTGACTTTCGATAGAGTCCCCTTAAATAGACTGATAGGCAAGTTGTCCCACTTGGGTGTCCGTGGTCCATTACTTCGGTGGATAGAGAGCTTTTTGACGAGTCGGTCTTTTAGTGTCAGAGTGGGTGATTCACTCTCTGCCCCCCGAGAAGTGACAAGTGGAGTTCCACAGGGAAGTGTTTTGGGTCCAATTCTCTTTATTTTGTACATTCTGGATCTGCGTTCTGCTGTTCAGTCTACCGTGAGTTTCTTTGCTGACGACACAAAGTTTTTTGGGAACCCACTTGCTGACTCTGATGTATTACAAGATGATCTAAACCGTGTTTTTCAGTGGACGCAAAAGTGGCTCATAAATCTGAACTGCGACAAATGCTGTGTACTCCATGTTGGCAAAAATAACCCAAACATTGAATATACCCTGGATCAGGTCTTGGTTAAGCCAATTGCTTCGCAAAAAGACCTGGGAGTCACTGTCACCAGGGATTTTAAATGGTGTGAACATATAACAACCTTGGTGAAGAGAGCAAACTCCATGTTATATCTGATCAGGAAGTCATTTCAGTGTCTCACAGTACAAATGTTTACTACCATCTACAAAACATATGTAAGACTCTCCTGGAGTACGCATTTCAGATCTGGAGTCCTTACTTGATCAAAGACATTGCCCTGCTAGAAAGTGTCCAGAGACGGGCTACCAAGTTGCCTCTGGGACTTAAAAACCTAGAATATCCAGAGAGATTAAAGATCTTAAAGTTAACCACACTACGGGAGAGAAGAGCAAGAGGTGACCTGATTGAAACTTACAAAATTTTGTCTGGATACGGATACTACAGTGTGCCTGATTTGGAACACATATTCAAAAGGAATGCAAATGAAAACCTCAGAGGACACCACCTAAAATTGAGCAAATCTCGCTTCAAATGTAATCCAAGGAAGCATGCATTTAGTAACAGAGTGGTTGACATGTGGAATAAATTGCCTGAGAGTGTTGTGTCTGCCACTAGTGTAAACCAATTTAAAAACAGACTGGACGATTTTTTGAGAGACAATAATATGGGCCTATCAGCTTGAGCTGCCTGCCCATTGCAATAATAATAATAATAATACAAGATAATTAAATATCTTGATCTTGCTCACGAAATCAAGGATATGTGGCATACACCAACCACCCACATAATACCTATAGTGATATCGACGAATGGAGTTATTCCTAAGTCTCTTAAAGACAATCTAGGGAAACTTGGCATCTGTTGTGGTCTCAGATATGCCATCCAAAAGGCAGTTCTGTTGTCCTCATGTAGGATGTTAAGAAGGTTCCTTTCTCTGTAGTTCGAAGATCTCTCATGATTACATTACATCGTGATGTATCATGAGAGATAATACCGATATTTTTATATTTAGTATATAGCATTGTATTTAATTTTAATTTATTTTTGTTAATTTTTTTTTACAATGATGTATACTTCATATGATATATTGTGATTTAATGAATAAATGATTTGAAATAATAATAATAATGTCTGCGTGAGTCGGACGAAAGCGCTCGAGATTCATTAAAAAATTGTGAAAGTGCAACTGTGTTTTCATTTTAATTATCAAGAATATTTTAAGTTAATGAAGAATGCTACCAAATAAGTCTCCATTTAGTTGTATTCTGGCAAATAATAGAACAGAAAACAGTATATTATTTGTCTTAAGCTAGAAACACACTATTGGGGTGTGGCGTGTCGTGATGCGTCAGAAGCACATCGGTTCCATACATTTAGTATGGTTAGAGATTAGAGACACACTAATGTGGAGTGTTGTGTTGTGGATCGTTGTGTTGTGTCGCGGACTGTTCGCTTTCGATAGCGCCAGAACCCCCACCACCGCTCTGACGCGCCACGACACAACACACAAGTGTGTTTCTAATCGCACGCGTCAGATACTCAGTGAATAGCTAGAGGACGGATGTACGCTTATTTTTAAAAATCATGGCTGACGACCCAATTGAATTTATAAGATAACATAAGGTTTTTTTCACATAATGTCATTCAACATTAGGTTTTGTATGACATTATGTGTAGAGAATACAAGGATCAATCGATTAGAAATACTGCTTGAAAGGAAATGAGCAAAATTCATTCTGAAGTACAGATGAAATCACTCTCTAGTTCTTTAACGAGACAGTGAAATTCACCTATCACCTGTCTCCGTCTATTCACAGGATGAATCCAGTACCTTCTTTTCTCTTTTTTGTTTTAAATTAGTTTCACCATTATAAGGAATTGAAGGTCTTCTTCAAAATCACTATCTGAATCCGAAGAAAACATTGTGTTGGTTAGAACGCTGCAAAGGTTGGATTAGTACTGTTCAGAAAAAACGTCAGAGTGCGCCCCAACACACGAGAATAGTGTGCACACTCGCCTTCCACGCCAGAATGCGTCACAACACACCACACCCCAATAGTGTGTTTCTACCTTTAGATCCAATAAAACTTCTGTAATAAGAATCAATATGATATTACTATGCAAATTTTTGCATTCAATATATTATGGCGGTTAGACAAGTATGGAAATTATACCACACAAACTAATTTTCTATCTGATGACAACGAGTGTATGGAACCATCCAGGATAAAGAGCCATCTAGCGGAATACGACGAATACATCTCGTATTTTATCAACAATGTAGATTCATCACCGTCTGTACCAAGTCAACTAACTTAGGATATTTCACACCAGAGGGAGAACACATCACCTATTTGGAAAAGATTATCTTGCGTGAATAACCCAACTATAAAAGCTTTTTCAATATACAATTTTATCACTCTTTCCTTCAGAACCCACTACCAGTGCATAACATTGTAATTAGTTTTAAGTTAAAATATATTTTTTTCTGTGATACTTTATTTGAATTCACTAATACAGTGCTTGTGTTTTTTGTAATATAAAATCGAGTTTCATTTCGGTAGTTAGTGAAATTCCTTATTAACTGTTTAATCTAGTTCGTAAGGAAATAGTGAAAGTAAGTTGGTGAGTACTCCAGATATTCTTAATCTTGCTAAAACTCATAAGAGAGTTTCTTATCTTCTGATAAAGACCATTTTTCCCCAATATCATTTGACCTTGAGAAAAGAAATCAGTACTCCTTCTTCATCTCAGCCTCATCTCATCTTATGGATCAGATTCAACAAATCTGAATGCCATAAATTGGTGACCCTACGACGTTCGAACACCCTTCTATCAATTACCATAATAAATTGCTTCAATTATCTACTTAATCCATCATTTTCCAATAATCTCCAACAATCCATTAACATTCTCAAACAAAATTTTCTCAACAATCTTAACAAAATTGTCACATGTACACTTTCGTCCACTAATCCATCTCGAATATTTAACACCCTATACATTCATTCCAAATTATCTCTTTCACAAAGCCATCTAAATAACATTGTCCCACAATTCAAGATTTTCATATCACATACTACATTCAAAATTAAGCGCGTCTCTCACATTTTTCGATTCGGCGCAACTTCACTCCACTGCGAGTACAAATGTCAAAATAGCATTACAAGCCGCTTTGTTCGCGATAAATATTTTCAAATTTTCGACAAAATATATGAAATTATAGGGTAAAATCATGTGCAAACTCTAAAATTCAACTGGTTCTGAAGGGATGAGTCATCCGATAGGTCACAGGCAAGTAAAATCTTTAAAAATACCATTGTAAAACGACATTCAGCGCATAAATTTTTCCAAACAATTTCAACCTATCGGATTATTTTTAAAAGCCTCTTGTTTTTCTGCCTTCTATTTAATGTTACACATATTTAATCAATAATGCCTTACAAACGCTACAAAATCGATATTAAAATCTTCAAAAAAAGAAAAAAACTCAAAAATTGTGAACAATAATTTGTAGGTTAAAATTTTTTCACGATACAATGTCACATCGAAATTTTTTTCATAAAACTTTTCATGTCTTTAAATACTTATAAAACTTAATTTAATACATTAACTATTTATAATCGCATGCTGAATTGCAATTTTAAATGATTTTTTTTACAAAAGAATAACCTTTGATTATCTGATTGCAGATTCACAAGTACATTGTTTTTATGTTGCCAAACTTTGAGGTAACCTTTTTATATTTTACATAAACAACAAAAATTTTTCCTAGAACAATTATCTTAGTAAAATATAACTTGTGAAATTTTTTTTCAAAGTCAACATTTGTTTATAATATAGGTACTCAAATAACTTTTTATTTCAAATCCAAATTTAAAATGTATTTCACAAAATTTAAATTCAAGAACCACCCTAAAGCAAATATACTTATACCAATTCTATTGTAAATTTTTTTTGTTTATTCTATATGTTGCATATTATCTCATCACGATACTACTCAACAACGCTGGACTACACCACCACAATCCAATTGATGGAAGCCTACGGTAGCAATCTTCACCTGCTGTACTTATCAGAAGCAGACTACACGAGTTGTCTCACAGACTGCGTAGCTCGGAGGCCAAACTTCTCCAACGAATTTTGCCCCACTACTGTCTCTCTCAACAGTGGCAGATGTACATCACACCACGATTACACCCCACTGAAAACAACTGATGCATTTTTCCTTGCTCGTCAACCGACATCATGGATCAACCAGTTACAACAGCACAACCACCATCGCTGCTGCATTAATGGCCGAGCGCAAATCAACATCGCCGCTTCATATGGTAAAACACATCAACGCTGTTTTAACCTATTTTAGCCATCATATTTCCCCAGTGCAACCGCACTAACGTCGTGAACACTCCGTCCAACTTTTATTAAGTTCCAGCCGCTACAACGACCAGCCCAGTCGAGCCAAGTCATCATCTAAGACGTACCATCCTACAAACCGCTCAACCAGAGGACTGCAGAGTTCCATTCCACACTCCATCACCAGATCCACATCAGAATTTATAGCATGCCATAAATTCTTGCGGGAGGCTATATGGCGGTTAGACAAGTATGGAAATTATACCACACAAACTAATTTTCTATCTGATGACAACGAGTGTATGGAACCATCCAGGATAAAGAGCCATCTAGCGGAATACGACGAATACATCTCGTATTTTATCAACAATGTAGATTCATCACCGTCTGTACCAAGTCAACTAACTTAGGATATTTCACACCAGAGGGAGAACACATCACCTATTTGGAAAAGATTATCTTGCGTGAATAACCCAACTATAAAAGCTTTTTCAATATACAATTTTATCACTCTTTCCTTCAGAACCCACTACCAGTGCATAACATTGTAATTAGTTTTAAGTTAAAATATATTTTTTTCTGTGATACTTTATTTGAATTCACTAATACAGTGCTTGTGTTTTTTGTAATATAAAATCGAGTTTCATTTCGGTAGTTAGTGAAATTCCTTATTAACTGTTTAATCTAGTTCGTAAGGAAATAGTGAAAGTAAGTTGGTGAGTACTCCAGATATTCTTAATCTTGCTAAAACTCATAAGAGAGTTTCTCATCTTCTGATAAAGACCATTTTTCCCCAATATCATTTGACCTTGAGAAAAGAAATCAGTACTCCTTCTTCATCTCAGCCTCATCTCATCTTATGGATCAGATTCAACAAATCTGAATGCCATAATATATTTTTATTATTTTTTAGCATTCGTTTAATAACAGATTTTTTTCTGTTACCATCCAAAGATGACCTAACATATATTATTTCAATTTCTTTTATTAAACTTTATATCATATATCTTTCTGAATACTTACTTGAAGGATCTAGGTACATATTCCACGTTACTTAAAATCGATACTATGTTATGTACGTTCTGCCCATATTTGTTTATGAATCCTATTACAATTTCAATTTTTTTAATGAACTTCATATTATATTCCATTTACGATGATCCATCCAATGGAAGTAGTCATATTATTTGAAATGAACATAGTTTATGTTCAGTACATTTTGTCTATATTGGTTTGTGATTACATTTATTGTTTCTTATATCTTTCTTCCAAATTGAAATCTTGTAGACCTACATTGCTGAAATATTTATAGGTACTCGTGTTGAGTACATTCTACGTCTACCTTTTTAAATTGCCTACCTATACTATTTGAGTGTTTATTTGCTTATTGTTTGTTTTTTTTTAATAAATTAACATATTTTGAAAATGAATGTTATATTACTTAACCCTCATTGTCAAACAATATCTTTTAACTGTTGAAAGCAAAAGAATAATACTTATAATAAAAGAAATTGTTCAACACATTTAACTCTATGTTTACGATGAACACTAATGTACATCTAAGAGGACACCAGCAGAAACTGTCAACAAGATACTACTCAAATCCCCTGAAACACTTCTCGGCCAATGGCTTTCAAGAATATACTCTTCTTCAGTCGGTCCCTCGATGCCGAGGATCGTGACAGCCATGCATCCCCACCAACTCCCTCCCGGTCTTGAGCCATTCTTATGGACCCATGCAGTGTGGTCCCCGTTGCCTGCCTAACAAGATCGGACCATTTCGTGGACAATCGTCCTCTTTCCAAGGGAGTCCTCCAAGAATATACCAGATTACTACAAATTAGCTGAGACTTGGGGTCAAAACAGTGAAAGCTGCCTACCCAATAAGAATAGTAGTATTTATTATTGAATTTTCATTATATTGTGTAAGTTTCATGTTCCTATATAGATTCACATATTTAGTGAGAAATGTCCTTTTCAAAATAGAACTCCCATAAAGAGCTATTTGGAATATAAAATATTATGTTAATTTACAAACCCCCATTTTCTTTTAACTCGCAAATTTATGATACTTAAATAATATTTATCGCATTAATTGAATTATTATTATAGGTAATAATGTAAGAATCATTATAAAAAGTTCCACATAATATTGATAATTATTATTTGTCATAATATGCCAGTGACCATAAGTATGAGAAATGTCATGCCACGGCTTGGCAAACCACCACAAATACCATCGTGTAACAGGGTGTTTGCCTTGGCTTGTGTGAGCTTGCCAACGCTTGCACCAAGTGTCGGTTTTTGAAACAGATCAAAGGAATTGCGGCAAATCTATTAAAATACAGTGCGCACGCCAACGTGTAATATGCGTCCAAGCGTTTGTGAAGGCATGGAGCTTGCCAAGCCACGGCAAGCGTGTAATTGTAGCGTTACATTCAAAATAGGACTCCCAATGCTAGCAATTACAACGTTGCCATTTTTAGCTTCCAGGCTTGTAATATAGAAGGCAGTGGATGACTCAATGAGCAGACCACTGTTGAATCTCATTTTTTTTGTGAAAAGTTACCTCAAATTATCTTATTGTGAATTTTCAATTACCGTCAGATATTACAATTCTTCTGGGGGTTATTCGCAAACGCCTGAAGATGAGGGTGAAAACCCTCAAATGTAAGCGTTAATTAAAGTCATTATGTGTGGATTTCAAGCTACATATTGTGTTCAATTTTTACCATGCTCCTGGGGGTCGTTTCATTCTTGGCTTACTTTTTTTTATCAGCTTGTTGAGTGCTGTAGGTAAGTTGTATGGTAAGGTTCTGATTGAAAGAGTAGGAAAGTTGACTAAGAGTAAAATTTGGGATGTTCAAGGTGCTTCTTTGAGTGGAAGGGAGTGCACCGATCAGATCTTTTCCCTGCGAATGGTCGCTAAGAAGCTGCTGGGTAAACAACAGAGGCATTTTTGTGCATTCGTAGACCTGGAGAAAGCTTATGATCGTGTGGACTGTGAAAGATTGTGTCGCATGCTCTCAGATTATGGGGTGAGCAATCGGTTGATTAAACCGCTACACACAAATGCTGCAGGAATAAGGTCTCTGAGAAAAATCTGACAGTGTTTTTTAGGTGCTATTGTAATGCAAAATCATTACTTGTGCGCAACAGTTTGGGGTGGGATATAAGGTTGCGGAGTAATGTTCTATCAATGTATTCCGACCAGCCGTCTCCCTTGTAAGGGTAGGTAGAGAGAACAGACACCAAACTATCCTGTCACACACTGTTTGCTTCTGCACATTTACACAATTCACAAAGAAAGAGGAGGCCTTGATTGTACATTTCAAAATAATTCATTTTCATAGTATGTTTGTAGGTTACTAAAATTCCTGTAATACAGTTTAATGCTGCAAGACTGAATCAATTTACTGAACATTAGTGAGCACCTGTTTAAAACTGAATAAAAAATATGGAAATTATTTTATTAAAACCAATAAATCATTTTCATGTCATAGTTAGGTTTATTAAACAGTATAACAAATATACAAATTTATATTATAATTAATATACCTTTGTCACTGACACTGATCGGCATTACAGCAACAAGCAGCAAGCCTTTGCGTCGATCAATGTAAGATAAAAGTGGGTAAACTATACCACAAAATGAAAATAAAAGGGTTCATACCCAAATACATGAAGAATCCAAACTATGTACAAAAAAATATGAAACATCACAACAATATTATGCCAAGTACATCTATCACATAGCAGGTATCATCACAATAGCAAAAACACTATTCATCCATGTATGTATGTAAGCACACAACTATTCGGACACTAGGTAAGTAGTTTTAATTTTGGCGACAGCTATTTTATCCCCATGAGATACTAAAAGGTTATAATAAGTGTGTGAGATAAAATACGTCACACATTGGTCTCTCCCATCCTGGCTTGGACATTTATTGTTTTTTTTTCATTGTGGTGATTTTTATATCAATATTTACTAAGAACTATCATCGTTTTCAACCAATCTGTAACACACATTGAACATATAGATATTTGGCTACCACATTGCATGTTTAACTAAAAAAAAAGTGACTTTAAAATATAATATTCTTAATTGTACATAATAAAATATGTCAAAGGGTATGCTTATTGCCTAGTGGTAAATTCTACAGCCATATCATAATATCATTGTTTTCTCCCAATACCCGTCATATGTAATCATTTATTTATATTGTATTTTTCAATCATGGAAAACAGACTATGAATCTAAAATCTTGTGTGTCATGTATTGAATACTTCACCAAAAAAACAATTTTACAATCATCAGTACATTAATACAGGTGCATCTGTTGGGTACCTACTCAATAAACTGAATACAATTATTCAGCTAGTAAATAATCATGGATTCAGAATTTTTTTATATGAAACACATATCAAATGTATATGCAGATTGGTAAATAAGCATGTTATGGATTGATTTGATAACATTTGAAGTATTTTATCAACCAATTTTAAGTAAAAAAACAATTTTAAAAGATGCCTATTTTCTCATACAAACTTTTTCTTCATGGAGTGCCATTTTATTTTTTCTTTCTAAAATTGGTGTTTTTGTTTGAAAAATGAAGACTTTGTTGGTCATAGTCGTTTAGTTAGTCAATTTGAGGGAATTTGATAACATCCTCGGATGATAACACTACGATTTGAATAGGTTAGGTTAAGGTTAGAACGTAGTTTTTAAGGGTTTTGTCAAAAATCGAAGAAGCCCGCAAAGTAAATAATTACCAATATAATAATGTTATTATTCACCCGTGAAATTTGAAAACCTTGCTCACCTTTCAGAAATAGGAACTTATATTTAATTTATTAATGGACAGTTCACCCGAATTGAAAAAATATATAATATTAGTCAATATCAGTTTAACGAGATCACGTCAGTTATCAACAAATGACAGCCATTTGACAGTGACAGTACATTATCTTCTACGTGTTCACACTATGGCAGCCGTGTGCATTACTGTCGCGATCCGTTCCTCTTTATTTACCTACCGATAAAGCCTCAAAGCCTGACAATCGGAACAAAAACGTAAAGCATGACGGGTATAAGCTAGTTTTGAATATTGGTGTGTTTGTTAACGAAAATCGTAAATGTCAATAATGAAAGACACGTGTGCCGAAAGGGAAATTATAATTTATGAATTATATGAAAATGAAATAGAAATATTTCTAAAGAATGTAAACATTGACGTTGCTAATGTGCCGTCTGATCATGTCGTTTGTAAGAAGTTTTCGGAATCATGGTCTTCAAGAACAGATTTGCAAAAATATAAAGGAGAAAAGCGGTACGAGTGTAATATTTGCAATAAAATGTTCTCTCAATCTGGTGCTTTAAAGACACACAATATGCGACTGCATAGCGGAGAAAATCCGTACAAGTGTAACGTTTGCAAAAAAATATTCACTCGATCTGATTATTTAAAGACACATGTGCGAATGCATAGGGGAGAAAAGCCGTACGAGTGTAATATTTGCAATAAAATGTTCACCGATTCCAATTGTTTAAAGATACACATGCGGCTGCATAGCGGAGAAAAGCCGTACAAGTGTAATATTTGCAATAAAATGTTCACTGATTCTAGTAATTTAAGGAGACACATACGAATGCATAGCGGAGAAAAGCCGTACCAGTGTAATATTTGCAATAAAATGTTCACTCGATCAAGTACTTTACAGAGACACATGCGAATGCATAGCGGAGAAAAGCCGTACAAGTGTAACGTTTGCAATAGAATGTTCACCGATTCCAATTGTTTACAGAGACACATGCGAATGCATAGCGGAGAAAAGCCGTACGAGTGTAATATTTGCAATAAAATGTTCACCGCTTCCAATTGTTTAAAGAGACACATGCGGCTACATAGCGGAGAAAAGCCGTACAAGTGTAATATTTGCAATAAAATGTTCACTGATTCTAGTAATTTAAGGGGACACATACGAATGCATAGCGGAGAAAAACCGTACCAGTGTAACGTTTGCAATAGAATGTTCATCGATTCCAATTGTTTACAGAGACACATGCGAATGCATAGCGGAGAAAAGCCGTACAAGTGTAACGTTTGCAATAGAATGTTCACCGATTCCAATTGTTTAAAGATACACATGCGAATGCATAGCGGTGAAAAGCCGTACAAGTGTAATATTTGCAATAAAATGTTCACTCGATCAAGTGCTTTACAGAGACACATGCGAATGCATAGCGGTGAAAAGCCGTACAAGTGTAATATTTGCAATAAAATGTTCACTCGATCAAGTGCTTTACAGAGACACATGCGAATGCATAGCGGTGAAAAGCCGTACAAGTGTAACGTTTGCAATAGAATGTTCACCGATTCCAATTGTTTAAAGATACACATGCGAATGCATAGCGGAGAAAAACCGTACAAGTGTAGTATTTGCAATAAAATGTTCACTCGATCTGATGCTTTAAAGACACACATGCGACTGCATAGCGGAGAAAAACCATACCAGTGTAATATTTGCAATAAAATGTTCACTCAAGCTGGTGCTTTACAGTCACACATGCGAATGCATAGCGGAGAAAAGCCGTACAAGTGTAATATTTGCAATAAAATGTTCACTGATTTTAGTAATTTAAGGAGACACATACGAATGCATAGCGGAGAAAAGCCGTACAAGTGTAATACTTGCAATAAAATGTTCACTCGATCGGGTGCTTTAAAGACGCACATGCGGATCCATAGCGGAGAAAAGACGTACAAGTGTAATATTTGCAATAAAATGTTCACACAATCATGTCATTTAATGACACACATGCGACTGCATTGCGGAGAAAAACCATACCAGTGTCATATTTGCAATAAAATGTTCACTCAAGCTGGTGCTTTACAGTCACACATGCGAATGCATAGCGGAGAAAAGCCGTACAAGTGTAATATTTGCAATAAAATGTTCACTGATTTTAGTAATTTAAGGAGACACATACGAATGCATAGCGGAGAAAAGCCGTACAAGTGTAATACGTGCAATAAAATGTTCACTCGATCGGGTGCTTTAAAGACGCACATGCGGATCCATAGCGGAGAAAAGCCGTACAAGTGTAATATTTGCAATAAAATGGTCACAGATTCTAGTAATTTAAAGACACACTTGCGGCTGCACTAGCTGAGAAAAGCCGTACAAATGTAATTATTTGCAATAAAATGTTTACTCGTCCTGGTGCTTTAAGGACGCACCTGCGTCTACATAGCGGAAAAAAGCCTTGCAAGTGTAATATTTGCAATAAAATGTTTACTTGTGTTGGAGCTTTAACTCTTAAACGGATTCGTGGGGTCCAAAAGTACCCCACTGACCAGATTCCAGATTACATCCCCTCTCCTGTTTCTGCTAGCGCATCTAAACTCCGGGTATTCTCAGTGTATGTTGTGACCTCGCAGTGCGTAGGCGTGTGTAGCTTTGGTTCCTTTCGTACGTGGGTATTGGGGTCCAAAACGACCCCACGAAACCTATTATGATTGCTTTTTTTCTTAGTATTTTTATTTCTTTCTCAGATTTACAACAACAATGTCGGGACGTTTCACAGAAAATGCTAAAAGAAGCTTGATTGAAGATGATAATTTATCAGATTTTGATATGGATAAAAAAAATAAGCATAACTTTTTCACGAAATACCTTTTTTGTAATTTTTTTAAATACATATTATATGTATCCAAAATTAGGTGTCAGTTTTTTTTTTTGAGTACAACCTCTTTGATACTGCTTTTTTTTTATTAAATTTTATAGTTTTTACTTTAGAAAAACATATTTTTATTTTTGATAATATTTTTAAGCACTATTTTGACCAATTTTAAAAAAAGGTCTTAAGAAATCAAGAAAATTTTAGACATAATTAAAAAACCTTTTTAAAATTATATTTTAATTTTTATCTGTTTTAATAAAAAAAAATTTTTACCCATCACGCCGTTTCCCGAAGGGGGTAGGCAGAGAGTACGGACTATTTTTTCCATTCTTTCCTATCCAAACAAACCTCTTTTGCTTCCTCCAAACGCATAACATTCCGCATACATGCTCTTCTATTCCTTTTGCTCCTGACTTGGCCCTCCTCTAAGACGGCACCGATATGATCGAACCATGTCATTCGACGTCGGCCTCGTCTGCGTGCAGCCATTCTTTCAGATTCATAATATATCCTTGTAGTCATTCTATTTTCGTTCATTCTCTCTACATGCCCAAATCACCTTAATTTATTCACTTTCATTCTAGTCACAATGCTAACATCCACTCCACATTCCTTTCTAATACTATCATTCCTCACCTTATCAATCAGTCTCTTTCCGCATATCCTACGCAGTGATCTCATTTCTACAGCATTTATTCCAACTTCCAGGTTTTTCGTCCATGTCCAAGTTTCACTCCCATACATCATTGATGTAATCAGGTTTGCATTGTGCATCAATTGTTTGGATTTAAGAGATACGTTCTTATTTCTCATTAGAGGTCTTAGTGCACCGCCAACCCTTCTACCAGCCAGTTTCCTTCTTTCAATTTTCTTTTCACACCTTCCATCTCTGCTAAATAAACTACCTAAATAAACATACTCATCCACTTGTTCCAAGTTCTCATCATTCACTTTCACACAACATTGCGTTCTTAAATCTTCTCTTTCAAAAACAAGCACCTTTGTCTTATTGATATTCAAGTGACCATTCATTTCACAATTTTGATAAACATGCGTCACAAGTTCTTGCAAATCACGTTCGTTTTCAGCCATCAATACTAGGTCGTCTGCATACATCAGAGCGCACACATTCATTCAAATTTTTGATGAAAAGTTTACACTTGTTCCTCACATCGAAGCTATAGTTGAAAGGATCTTGAGATGTTGGGTGTAACGCTTATTTCTTCACCCCAGAGTTGGTAGCCTTTTGTAACGTTTTCCTCATTAAGATACTTGCAAGGTGATTATTCCTCTCAGTTGTGCCAATGCCTCCTCAAATTGGAAGACACGGTAGAAGCAGATTATTGTCCCCTGGGTGGGAACAATGTAGAACTCCTCTGGATGCCCTGAAGATATTCGGCCTAGCTCAGCCAGATGCAGTACTCTTTTGTCTCAACGGCGGTGATCCGAGAGTCGGTCTGAAGATGGAATAATAATTGGTTTGGAATGTCCAAGGAAAAGATGTAATTTACCTTCAAATAAACTTGATTTATTATGAGTCAACAGTTAATTTTCTTTTTTCTAATTACCACTAATACAAAGTTTTGTTCGAAAGAAATGGTTACAATTATTTTTTATACTATTACACAGTTAAATGTATCAACTTATTTTATTTAAATTTCAACACGAAGACTATTAATTTGAGCTACCTTAACAAAGAAGGCACTCAAATACAATACGTGTTATCAAGTTAAGCCCTGTTCGCAGAATGGCAGTTAAGAATTTATTTCAAATGTATCAAGGGACGCTAGTGACGTCAGATCGCGTGATCCAACAAGTCCTCGTGGAACAGAGACAGAATCACTATCCCGTTTCACTTACTCTACAAGAAGTCGAGTACATCGTGCAACCTTGCATAGTTTTTGCGGTTAAATTTGGGGAAGTTTTGCAATGTGTATTATTATTTAGTCTTATACATACTTATGCCTCGTAGCAAGGTAGGTATATCTTATACACAGGCAATTACGCAGTTAGCTTTTACTATGAAATTCGATAATATTTATTTCTTCCCAAATGAAATTAATGAATCTATTCTTTTACATACTCAAATCGATCTATGGTTAATTAAAAGAAAAAAAAGAAAGATCCCAAGTTATCCTTAAGCATTATGTATCCTTCCGTTTCTTCCAAGTTATACAATTAAACTAAGAAACTAATACTCTTAATATTATACAACAATATTATATATTCATAAGTTATACCATTATTATAAAAAAAAAACTTTAATTTTTTTTAAATGTATCGAGTGTCCCTCGCATAGAAGTATGGAACAAGTTCCTGGTTACGAAGCTGGTATACAGGGTGACTGGTAATTCGATAGATTCCTTGAAAGGGGTTATACTACAGCAAATTTGCAACAAATTTGTTCCCATTAACCAGGGATCAAATGCCAGTGGTTTTCGAGTTATTTATCTTTTTTCAAGTTTCCACCTTTTGACCTTAAATTGAAAATTGTGAACAAAGTACTCCATTTAGGAAAGTAAAAATACACTTTTTCAATTAATAGCTGAAGAATAAAGGAATGGTTGAAGTAAAATATCAAGAAGAAAATTTCAAAAACCTCAGAAATACAACGTTTTAAAATCACAAGTCAGTTTTTTTCATTTTTAATTTCGATTTTTCTTAGGGAGTTACTCCAAAAAAGTATAATATACTTGGCGTACAAAACACAAGAAAATCTCAAGACTCATGTATATTCCATATACTATGAGTAATATATATATATATATATATAATACATCTGTCAATAGGGGAGAAAGACAGAACATAATTAATAATACAAAAAAATATATATTCATTAACTAGAATATCTTATACAACTTCCTATTAGTGCTTGAATTATCTATATATTAATACGTGAATGGAAAACTTTGTGCCCCTTTTTACGAACATTTCCTCTATGAGCTAAAGAAAATAAAATGGAAAAAAAAACTTTGAAAATAATGTTTTGTAAAATTGTTATACAATAAATAAATGAAACAGAAATAATAATATTTTATTGACAGAGATACTTTTTTTTATTTTTAACTTCGATACCATATTCCTTCCTAATATTCTTATTCCTATCGATATCCCACATATTCTTCGAAGAGTTCTTATCTCTACGATTGGGGATCCTCGGAAAGTCAGCACATCAATGAGATATTATACTGGAGATGCAATTCCATACAATTTTTAGTTTGAAACTAGCATCACGAGTAAATTTGAAGTTGAACTTAAATAAAAATATGCAATCAAGCATTACTGACGAATATTTTTGTCTTTGTCACACATAATACGCCAAACGGCTAAGTGCTGTCACCTTCTACCGGTACACATTAATAGAAATTTCTTTTTGTGCGTGAGATTTGAATGTATTTGTCAGAATTGTCTAAGAACCTTTTGAAAAAGATCTCTCGTCTTTATTAATGCGAGGCATACAACGAACAGTTTAAAAGCACATTCATAAAAATATTTTTCGAAAATGGAAAAAATGATTTATTTATTTGAATAAAAAATTACCCTTTTTATAAAAACACTAGTTATAGTGTACTTGCTTCTAAATTTCGTCCGGCTAGGTAAGGGCTCATACACACAGCTTAAACGAGAACCGTCAGAAATACGGCACTGTGGGAAAAACCGCTGGCGATTTCTCAGTTGTATGATGGATTTCGTAAAAAATTTCATTGATAGTGGAAAACCTCTGTTTGCAGAACATCCTTAAATTCCATATATAATTTTAATTAGGGAGCACTCTGTTTAAATATAAGTTGTATTCTTTTTTCTAAATAAATTGATAAAAAAAACCTTGATAGAATAAAAAAAAATCTAGAAATATACCTATACCTATGCACTGTTGCATACGGCGCGTACGGGTGTATCTTTTTAAATGAATTTAGGCTAATTAAAAGTGAACACAAATACATTTGGAAACTTGCACACACTATGGAAGAGTTGTGTTGTGAAAGTGGAAATAGTCGGCACAGGGATTCGAGCCCATGACGTATGCTGTAGTAAGAAAGCCGTCGACTGAACCGCTGGGTTATAAATTCAAATAAAAATGTATCTACGCGTTTCATACAGACGCGGTTTTTTTTAACCCCGCTCGGTATGCACCCGTAGTGTGATGTGGGCCTAACTAATAAAACAAAAATAATTGTCAAATATATTTTTATATTTTAAACATTTTATCACAATAATATGCACTTAAAATATATAAAATACGTCCTTTTTGATAAAAGGATTTTCCTATATTGATTTCTGTTGAGGAACGACTTTTTTTCACCACAAAATCCACCATTTTCAAGAACACCGTATTACCGCGGACACAACTGTCAAGCTCGAGCTGTTGTCAACGACTAAAACACGAGCGTGAATATCTCATTGCGAGCGTGGCACATTTTCGGTGGTGGCACACTTTTTTACATGCCATTTTTTAGACTCTAGTATAAATCTCATTGCAGCACATGCTTTAAATCATCGCATCAATCGCTTCTTCGGTTGTCAAACACTAAAATTTATGATTGTATAAATTTTCTTCGGAGTGTTTCGTGTACCAATCAGTATTTTTTTTTTAATTTGCTTTTATTTTTCAAATGGTATCCAACATATTGTGTGAATGTCATAGGATATTTTAAGGAAGTTTTAACGAGATTTGAAGAACCTGATCTTTTTATGAGATTTTTTTTTAATGTCAAATTTGTAAATTTAATGTTTTTTTTTAAATATATGTAGGTATGTTTTTTATTGTTTTGACCAAATTTTTACCAAATAAAATATATGTAAGTAATGAAAATACCCATTAGAATCAACGATACCTAGGGAATGTGTGTTTTTATAATAGGAAGGTACTTATAAAGTGCCATATGATTTTATTTTATTATGTTGCGAATTTTCGCAAACAAACAGTTTTTTAATAGGTACATAATAACAAATACACGAATAAATACAACACATAAACCAGCAAAGTTTTCCAACATTACTTTTTTTACTTGATATGCATTTTTTCCAATAATATGATGTAAGTCTTACGAGTAAGAATATGATAAAAATAATATGTATGTAATTTGATCTCAAATTCGCTCATTTACTTTTGATTACTTAATAATAATATGATCTCATTTACTTATGAGTATGTTTATTTTTCCATAAATATAACGATATTTCTATGAAAAAGATTTTTATTATAACTAAACCAATTAATAAAATATGCGTTTCAACTCACCTCGTGCCATGTTTCAACTTACCTCGTATCTAGGTGAGTTGAAACAAATGGAACGGGTCTGGTTTTTGCAAATTATCTCCTAGAATGCTTGAATGAAATTATTTGTTGTGAGGTCATTAAAGAGTATACTAATTTGGACAACATCGTTTTAAGTTTCACTTTTGTGAGGTTGTCCTGTGTTGAGATATGAGCTATAATGTAAAATTTGTTTCAACTCACCTCGGTCTCCCCTACTATGCAGAATGTTGACAGATAGGAAATGAAGGCCTTTGCAGTATGTAGGTAAGATCATCGCATCGAAACAACGTTCCAAATATTTAGGGATTCTTGCGCCGTTTTCCTACTATTTTGACAGGTACTTAGATTAAATCAATTAGTGTCAGATTTTTAAGAGGTTAATTTTATACAAATTTGAACCACTACGGGCTTAACACCATCGTCTACTGCTGCTTCCAAGGCTGGCTTAGTGTGAACAATTGAAATATGCTGTTTCATTAAAATAAATAATGTTTTAAAATGAAAAACAGCAGTAAAAGTTTTTAATTATCAAAGTGATATCGAAAATGTACATAAACCATGAAATTATTAACTTTTTACTGCTGTTTTTGTTTACTATTAAAACAGTGCAATATTTTTTTTGCATATATTCGCAAACAGTAAGAAGTAAGAAAAACAAAAAAAAATGCCACAATATATGCAGGCACATCTGGGGGTAAAGAGAACAAAGTGTGAGGGACAGGAATAAAGGCCATGGAAATGGTAGTATCGGGAATATATGGACCAAGATTTTTTTTATTTGAATTTTAATAACAAAGATTGTCTTTTATATTTCGGGATCTGTAAGAAAATATCACAATAATTATATTTCCCTAAAGTATTGTTTTTTCGTATCTCTAAGTTATTTCCAGGAAGACCAATCAATATTCTCATAATATGATTGAACCAATCTTCCAAGCACTTTTTATACATTGATTGGGCATCCGAAAAACATTTTTTTCAATCGTATAAATCGCTTCTTCGGAGTAAACCAAGTTTTAAAATGTCAAAACAGAAACGTTAGTGTTGCTAGATTGCAAGACTAAGATAAAAGAGAATCCCGAAATATAAAATGGCAATTCTCGATGTAAAAATATTACGTAAAAATATAAACCGCTAGCAGTCTGTCCGGCGTGCTTCGCACGGGTAGGTACATAGGTATTTAAAAAAATAATTCAGTTTTCTTATGATCTTTATAGATCCCTAACATTATCAAAATATTCTATAGGCTATGTTAATCTGGAATAATGTAGCATTCTAATGGTCCCCTCCCGTCCGGCTCGTACCCCAGTGACGCCTATATCTCTGCCGCATTTCAAATTATTATTTTTTAATAAATCATCACTTATTGTGGCATTATTATAATAGTTAGACGTATGCTGTCGCGACACTTTTTGTAGATAATTATGTCTTCTACAAAGTTGTAGTACATTATTTTATTCTATCATCAATAGTTTTCACAGCGCACGCGATGTAAAGAATATTTTAGGTAATTTTTTTACACCTTGTGTTACATTTGAGTTTTAGTAAGGATCCTAAATATTTTTGAAAATTCAATATAGCCTGTGTTAGCGGTAGCTTCCCAAAAGTGAAATAATTTTTCAAATCGGTTCAGTAGTTATAAATAATTAAAAATATAATATTTTTAAGCATGCAAAAAATCAAGAACCCAACTATCTAGAAATAGTTCCCAGGCGAGGGAATCAAAAATACGCCGAAATGAAGAATCTTCATCTATGCTTCTATCTTAAAATATTCCTCGACAACCAACGGTTAGAATTTTTAAGCGTTTTTAACATTGAAACGCTTCTTTAGAAAAAAAAAAGTTTGATACTTATTCGGCAAATAATATCAAAAACTTTTACGTCTCTTTGGTTATATTCATTACATGACAATCGAAGAATATTTTTTGAAATTTGAAATAAAATAATATGTTTTTTCTTGTTAGATACAGTTAAGTACTCAAATTATGAAATGGCGATTCAATTAATTTTTTAAAATAAATAAACACTTATTATGGCATAACTATAACAGTTATATAAATAATGATCTCATCTACAAAATCGTATAACATTATTTTACTCTATCTTCAATAGTTTTCGCAGCGTACGCGATGTAAAGAATATTTTAGGTAATTTTTTTGCACCTTGGGTTACATTATTGGAGTTTTAGTAAGGATCAAAGGCTATATGAAAATAGAATTTTTCAAATCAGTTCAGTAGTTTCGGAGCCTATTCCCGTCAAACAATTAAAAAAACAATCAAAACTTTCCTCTTTATAATAGTAGTGTGTAGATGTAGATGAAATTAACTTTTTACTGAGGTTTTTGTTTACTATTAAAACAGTGCAATATTTTTTTTTGCATATTCACTGTCTTTAAATTTTTGTCATTCAAAAAATGCAACAATAAGTCAAATTCATAAAATTTAATTTTTGATGTTTTTGTTAAAAATGAATCAAGTAGGAAAGTTAGTCGAATTTATTGAATGTAAATATGAACCCTATAAGTAATTCCTCACAGCACGATCTCAGCTCAAATTTGGGTGTAAAATTTATATAAAAAAGTATAACTTTGTTATTGTATAATAATATGCAATGTGTTTTTATTTATTTATCAATAAAATATTTGATTTTTCAAACACATATTTGTAATGCTTACCTATATATTATAGTAATACTGCAAAGTTTGTTTTATTTATAAATAGGTAAAATATTTGAATTTGAATTATAATTTAAATTCATTATGGTCGAATTTCGACCACTGGGCAACCACTAGTTATTATTAAATTGAGATTAAATTGCCTTTAACATTTCCCCAAAGTGAGGAGACGTCCACATGTATTAGCACTGAACACTGTTTTTAAGGTTAGAAGCACTTCTGATTCATAGCACACAGCTTAAAGAGTTTTAGAGATAACTAAGTTCGGTGTCGATGGTTGTTTTACAGTTTCCAAATTAAATTTATACAGCGAATAATTTATAAACAATAACTTGTAAGGAATTTTTATAAGTAAGTCACTTAAATTATCCGTTTGCCCATGAAATACGGATAAGAAGAAAAAGATAAGATGTTATTATTCTTGCTAGCAATCGTCCATAAGATACTTTGGACAAAAACCCTAGGCGCCACTTGGTTTAGGTATATAGCGGAATAAACCAAGAAATTTCCGCAGAGAAAAGTTAATTATCATTATAATACAAAAGATTATAACCCCATGACAAATGTAAATAAGTTTATAGTATAAAATTGAGTAGAGCGTCCTCATTCTCAACATATACAGGTTAATTAATAATTAAACTATCAAGGATTTTTTTTAATTAATTTATTTATTTTATTCGGTTCAACTGCCAACCGGCCTTTTACAATAAAAAAAAAACTTAAAATAGAGTAGAAGTGCACATTAGTATCTACATAAAATAAAAAAGAATACAAAAATAAAAATACAATGAGTACAAATTATAGGTAACAATTAACAAAACGTCGTTGCACATCAAGATACATCATAGCTACGCGCTAGATATAAAGATATAATACATAGGTCCAAAATCACTTGAATTCGGGTGAAAGGCCTCAATAAATAAAATATACATAGTGTCACAGCCCTACCCCCGCGAGAGCCATAAACCTAAGCTGGCCTAACTAGATCTAAGCTAAATCTAAGCTTTACTATCCCTAAACCTACGATGACAATATTATGTCGCAACCCCATTATACATAAACTATCGATTGCACCATATTTATGCAACTACCTAAACCCTGCGAGCAAAGCAGACTATCTGCAAAACTAGGGCTACTAAATCTAGCTATAGAATAATCCTAAGCTGAATATGACGTTGTCAGATCTATTCTACTTGTATCTGAAAAACTATCTAGAAAACCTAGAACAACCGTCTACGAAATGGCCGTATCGTGATCGTCTAGAAACTAACCTAAGGACCCAAACGTTGTGGGTTTAGTCTAATTGAGATTTATTGTTCAACTGGATAATCCTGAAACATAAAATAGTCTGATTAGCTCTGAAATAAAATATGATAAAACTTAAATAACGATTACTTAAATAATATTTCTTCCTTGATTTGTATTTAATTTGCAATAATAGCGACATAAAATAAATAGATAAAAATATTGCACAATTTCTCGTCACATCGTGATTATATTCATTCTGCAAATAATTTAGTAGTTTTCTAACAAATAATTATATCTTTCTCGATTGCCCTTCGAATTTAAAGGTCAATTCTGGTCAGCTGTGAGCTCATCGTCTTGAGAGAATTTTGCATGTTATTTATTTATTTTATTTATTTATTTATTCATACATAATAATACAATGATAATGTATAACAAATTTAACTGCTGCCCAAATAGGCCAAGCCTGTACTAGGGCAAACATTATATACATTTCATAAAAAAAAGAATATTAAACGGAACATACAAACACGAACAACAGCACAACCACCAACTCAAATACGTACAGTCCACAAACAAAGCCTAACCCAACAGTCACAACACTCTTTGGTCCAACAAACATCAATCAACAGTACAAAGAAGAGAGAAAAACAAAAAAAAAACAAAAACCAAACAAAATACTTTACGGGACAAAACCCAAGATACCCTGCAAAACTTCCAACTGAATAGATGAGACCCAACCAGAGCAGGCACGTTTATATTTATAGAAGCACAAGATTTGCTTAATCTCTGCAGGCATTTTATTAAAAAGTTTAGGCGCAGTGTAAACGAACTGTCGCTGGCCAAATATTGTGTTCTTAAAAGGAACATCATAATTCAAAGATAACATTTGTCTAGTGACTCTACCCTGTTGCGACCTCCTCCAATCCCGCTTAATCTTATAGAATTGTAGCAACACCCTCCTTATGTACAAATGTCTCACAGACAAAAATTTCAAATCATTGAACAGTTGAGAGGTCGGAAAACGTCCATGCAACCTGAACATTATCTTTATAAACCATTTATGTGAGATGTGTAAGACCCTGAGAGTACTACTGTAGCACGCTCCCCAACCTACAATGCCATAACACAGCAGAGACTGAATAATCGCATAGTACACAGATCTAAGCGTCGTTTTATTTAGAAAACCTCTAGCACATCTCAGAATATATGATGCTCTTCTGATCTTATTGTTGAGTGCCTCCACATGATACTTCCATGATAATGTATCATCTATCAGAATACCGAGATACTTGATACATGAATCTCTAATTAACCTAGGACAATCACAACCATTCACACCGCCACAAGAATGCACTCTTAACTCAAAATTATCATCAGGACCAGTTCTCTTTGTTATTTTAAATTTCAAATATTTGGTCTTTTCAACATTCAGAGAAAGCAATGAATCATCCAGCCAAGACTTAACACAGTTCATACCTCTTTGACATCTGTCATATACAGTTCTCCAATCCTCTCCCACAAACACAAGCGCTGTATCATCAGCAAAACACAACACTCTTCCCTCAATAGGTAATCTAAGTAGTTCATTGACATATATTGAGAATAAGATTGGTCCCAGAACACTTCCTTGAGGAACACCAAATGTTAGCAATCTCGAAGAAGACCTTGTTACATTTATCAAGACTGATTGCCTGCGCCCCGAGAGATAACTATTGAAGAATTTTAGCTCTTGACCTATGATACCCATCCTCTGAAGTCTAACCAAAAGAATTTTATACGAGACCGTGTCAAAAGCTTTAGCCAAGTCGAGAAACACCGCAATGCATTTCATTCCAACATCCAGACTCTCAGACAAGTATGTCGTAAGTTCTGCAATCGCATCCTCAGTACCCTTTCGTTTTCTAAATCCAAACTGAAAATCTGATATTAAGCTATTTCTCTCCAAATAATCAACTAGCCTCGATTTAACGAGTCTTTCCAGGAGCTTGGATAAATGTGGCAACAATGATATAGGCCTATAATTATTCACACTCATAGTGTCACCACCCTTATGTAACGGAACCAATGTAGCCATCTTAAGACAATCCGGGAATAAACCCTCTTTTATGCATAAATTAAATATATATTTAAGCGGCCTCAATATGAGATCACCTATCAATTTTAAAGTACAAACTGAAAGCCCATCACTTGATTTCGATTTTGTACTGACCAATTTTTCAATCGCCACCTTTATTTCCTGTTCGGAGAAAGGTGAAAATTTAAATTCATTATGCGATGTATTAGCCCTTTCAGTATGAGCCTGTGCCAAAAGTTCCTCAGTTGTACCGATGCCATTCAAGATACTACTCGCCAAAGAAGAGCCGACTCCCGAAAAATGATCAGCAAATCCTTCTACTATATGCTGAATATTGTCAGATGTCAGATATATTCTATCACCCAATTTAATCTTTTCAATAGGACGACTCCTCTTCGTTATATTAGAAGCATCAGTAATAGTCCTCCACATCTCTCTTGGTTTATTCCTAGAAGATTCAATTTTATTCCTATAAAAATAGTACTTAGTATCCCGTATCAATTTGTTGCAAACATTACGATATTTCCTATAACGAGATTGAAGTGAATTATCATGCGGATATTTATTCCTTAGTGCATTTAATTTATCTCTGACTTGAAGAGAACGCAACAAACCCGGCGTAATCCACGGCTTCAATCTATAATTATTGTGGGATATTTGCTTAGTAATAATATCAGTACTCAGTTCGATCTGCCTAGCAGTCAGTTTTATAAAGTTTTCCGTAGCAATATTAGGATCCAGAGTATCATAAACATCATCCCAAGCCACATCATTTAAACGAGATTTCAGCACGTCTACATTTAACTTATGAAACAATAACATTTTATTATAAGGTTTTTTCCTTCCATTCTCAAACCGTAATGTTAAAAATAGAGTAAAGTGATCTGTTATAGAGTTTTCGAGTACAGTTACAGATTTCTCATATTTACTTCTGTAATTAACATGATCAATGCATGAAGATGTAGTAGGTGTAACTCTAGTAGGGACTCCCACAAGACTCTGCAAACCATGAGAGGACATAGTGTTAATATAATAATTACTATATGAGTTCTGTAAATCGCGTGTATTTATGTTTAGATCACCCATAAGTATAAGATTCTCTCTTTTTGAATTGACAACCAAAAGAGAATCAAGAGAACACAGAAATTCGAGGTCCTGGCCAAGAGCAGGAGACCTATAAATAGCCAAGATAGTCAAGCCAGGTTCCACCTCCACCTGTAAGCAATTAGCGTTCTGCAACCTAGGTTCAGTTACCATTCCCGTTAAATCACTATGAATGTAAACAACAACACCGTCATTTTGTCTGTAATTTAATTCGGTATTAAAATAGGCGTAATTCGAGATAGTAGGTATGACACCTCCAGACAACAGAGTCCCAATCCAACACTCCGTCAGTATTATAATATGTACTTTAACATTTAAATTATCTAGAAGTATAATTAAGTCGTCGAAATTAGCGCATATACTTCGAATGTTGAGGCACAGAATATTAAATCCATTTATCACCCTTAATCGTTCACGACACAGAGAGATGTCAGACGACGACACGAGATCACATGCCAAAATCTCATCTGTATCTATTTGGTCAGACAAGTAACTGTCCACATTTTCTTCCTCACCACGTTCATTCAGACAACCATGATCCGCTGTAGTATCGAAAATATTAGCCATACCACGACTTATAATTCCTCACAAGAGATTGGACACATTCGCCCAAGAACATATTGAATGTACAAACAAACCCGACATTAGACACGAACAAAAACATAACCGTAATTGGAAAAACCCTGAGAAACGTAGCGTACAAAAACGCATACAACACATCAGTGTTACAATCACAATATCATACTTATCCGAACAAACACATCCATCATAACGCAATGCTAACACACTAAAGAACCTCCTCTGCAATGATGAAAGAATATAACATTAACAACAATGAAAACAACTGTATGAAATAAAATTTAAATCACTTACCCCCTCAGCAACAATCCCCGACATTGAACAAAATATATACACCATCTCCACATGTAAAGAGCACAGAAAAAGGGCCAAACAACACTCAACAACAAGGAGAATCCCACATAACAATTTACATATTATGCATATCATATTATTACACGTCAAAATATTAAGCAAAGTCCTATTATTAACAGATAGACCTCTATGCTCATGCACAACTATTGTAAATTCATTCAAAGTACATTTCATCAACACCAAAAGGAAAAGATAAAGAGACGAATACAAATAAATCCACCTTATGCGCCATCTCACGTAATAAAAAATCATTACAGCTAGGTATTGAGAATTATTCGAAAAAACAAAGATGTCACTTATCATGTATTCATCAAACAATATAAATGTCACTTTAAACGTAGGATGCAAAATATAAATATGAGCGATGCACACAACTAAACAGTAGGTACACAGAACACAGATAAACATTTACCAAAACAAAACACAAATTAAACCACCAGTCATTTTCACCATAACGCTCAGAAGTAGCACGAATTGAGTTACAGTAAGAGCAGTGCGACATGCAAACATACAGAGTAGGCACACAATATTTACTGCGCTCTACAAAAATTCTTGTTGCAATTCCATACAAAGTAAGTGAATCTCTACACGCAACCAAAATATATAACAATTTAATAGATTCACTTTCAAAAGCCAAACAAAAAATTAAAAAAAAAAGAAGCGAATATATAAAAATTAAGCCCCCATAACATTCAATCGAGCTATCATATACAGAAAAATTTTCAACCAAATGACACTGTGAATGCACAACTCGTATAATCATCCTATAAGATAACTTAAGAGAAAAATAACTGAAGTACCTAAATGTTTATTTTATCAGATAAACAGTAAACATAGCAATGGACGTCCAAAGAATAGAAAAACACATCGAAGCATTTCAACCTTCATAAGGATTCAAGTAAAGAGAGCTGCCTTATATGGAAAATCTTGCCACCGTCAATCCTTCGCATCAGTATCTTTCCCTCTTTGATCCATGTATGTATACTTATATTGCTTTTCCCTAGCTACCCTCCTCGCCTCCATGAACATGTGGCGAAGCCGAGGAGTCAAGGCCTCCTGCACAAACTTCTTTTCCAAACCCAGATTACCCGTGTTTAACTTCTCCATAGCGCTTTTGCCCACATTGAACTGCCTAATCCTCTTCAGATAATCATTACGCAGCTCCACCGAAGAGAATGTCACACATATGACTCCCTGTCTGGACAAATCAGTCGTTGGAGGATCGACATCTTGATATTCTCTTTTTATAAATGAGTATCTCCTTGCATATAAAATGTCCTGCTCATTCAATTTCAGTCCCACAACTTCACCAATCTTTATTATTACTAGTCGAAGGTTCTCACCACTATGAACAGGAAAACCCTTTATATCAAGTTTGCAGGCATTCTCTTGCTGCCTTTTCTTATCAATAACTTCCTCCAGAGTCTGAATTCTCCTTTCCAAGGCAACATTCTTCCGATGAACATCATCAACCTGTGCCTTTAATACATGACCTTCAGAAACTTGAGAATTCAAAACTTCGTAACGCTCAGACAAGAAATTAACCGTTTTCCTCAGCTCTTCATTTTCATTCAATAGTCTTTGGAACATGGATGATTACTCCGCCATCTTTCCATTGAATTCTCTCCTCAGAGTCTCAATCTGTTTTGATATGTCAAAGTTAGTCGGCTCACCAGAGGAAACCTGAGTGCGGGGCGCCTTTACAGTTTTCCCAGACTTTGAAGAACCCCCGCAATCCCGAGGGGGGAGCGTCTCTATAGTCTTCCCGGACTTCGAAGTCTTCTTACAATCAGTGCACTTCCATGCGTACTTTTTGGAACACCACTTCCCAAAGGTAGCCACCCCAACTCCTTGACACCAGTAGTGAAAGGGCTCATCACACGCAGAACATATAATCCTATCATCATTGATGATTTTATCTTCACACAGACTACACGTCATGTTGCACTTGTTGAATATCGTATATTTCACGCACAAATGACTTATGCGACCATACAACAATTCCCTCTGTCAACCCGACACTATCACTTTTTTATAACTGAAATTTGAAATTTCCAAGCGATCAAAGTAAACTATTTTTATTTCAGCAAATACAAAAAACTTTGTTATTGAGTCTCACAGAATATGAAAAGTCTATTTTAAGTAATAAAATTACAATCAATTATTTTCAAGAGAATAAAAATCAAACACAGCTGTCAGTTTGCAGTTCCATAGATGTTTTTTTGAAAATAAAGATTCAAAATCTACTTATTTAATACAACTACGGTTTCAAATTCTACAATTCTATCTACAACCCCCCCCCCTAAGGCCCCAACGACCCGCCTATTTCAGATTTCAGCCGGCCTAGACAAGTGCTGAATCTCTGTGCTGTTAGACTAATTCGCGGATAAACATACATAGATTAAGGTATACATATATAAATAATTTATTTTATTTATTTATTCATACATAATAATACAATGATAATGTATAACAAATTTAACTGCTGCCCAAATAGGCCAAGCCTGTACTAGGGCAAACATTATATACAGTTCATAAATAAGCATGCACCCAATACATAAAATAAAGGTTAGTAATTATTATAGAATATTTCATAATAGGGCCTTAACGAGCAATCGCTACGGTCGCTGACTGTACTCTTCCCTAGAAATATAACGAAAAAAGGAACGATTACCGCTTCTCGTAGGTAAAAGGACTGAAGTTGTTAAGTTTATAAGTATTCACTGCTACATCTACCCACACGAGTACACATATAGTAATATGCACGCATGCTTACTTATGTCCAGCAGAGACTAAAGATAAATTCCATACAACTAAATAAAATAAGTATAAATACGTATATAAGAATATTAATCAATTCCCAATTTGCATTAGGAAGAAAGGGATAGGATTATTATTAGTATAAAATTAATAATAATATATATATTCTACTATTTGTCACACACTAGCGCAACTGCAATTGTTAGAGTACTACCCAAAGCGTATTATAAAAACACCAATCTACTATTTCAAATAATAAATAATGATCTCTAACTACCCTCCACCAAGACACAAACACAAGCAAGCGAAAGCACATAAAAAAATATGTCTAATATCTGAAATGCAAAAGAAATAAAATAATAATTTGAAATGAATCCTTTCTCTAGGATCCCGATCTGAAATGGAAGGGTTTGAGTAGTATCATGATTATTACACCATACTTACACCTAATGATGTAACACATATGCAATACTTATCTAATAACGACATATTACCCAGTCGTTGGAACACATTCGTGGCAAATCGGGTAAGGGAAATTAACCCTTTAGGACCCACTTATATAATTTGGAATCACATTTCATCAAAACAGAATCCTGCCGATGTAGCATCCAGAGGTAGCACTACCAATCAATTGTTGAATAATAGTTTATGGTGGGAAGGACCTAATTAGATCAGCTCGGATCAATGTCATTGGCCCCACACGAACCTGGTGAGCATCCAGACCCACCAGAATTGAAGTCAGGGATCGCTTTACTGTCTACTAACGAACCTGAAAAATTTGAGTTATTTGAAAAATATTCTACATTCACAAAACAGAGTAACTGTTTTCATTAATCGTTTTGTTTTTAATCTGCGCAATCCACAGCTGCGAAAAACAGGCATTCTACAGGCAACCGAGATAGTAGAAGCTCATTACTTCTTAATGAAAAGGGCGCAGAAGGAGTGCTTCGCAATTGAATTAAAAGCCTTGAACGCAAACGCTCAAATTTCCAAGAAAAGTAAAATGATATGTCTAAATCCATTTTTACATAGGGAAATTCTTCATGTAAGATGAAGGATTTGGAACTCAGAATTGGAGTTCTCAACAAAACATCCCATATTACTGTCTAGCAGCCACAAGCTGTCGGAGCTTATTATACGTCACCACCATTATCAGAATCTGCATTGCGGACCAAGAACCTTGTTAGCAATCATACTTACAAGGTACTGGTCGGTGTCTGGTTTAGTTGTAATTAAAAAGATTTTAAAGAAATGCATCCTATGTTTTAGATTCAAGCCAAAATTGGGCAGTCAACTCATGGCAGATCTGCCGAGAGACCGTCTTCTTCCAATTCGTCCATTTTCAAAAATTGGCTGCGATTTCGTTTCCGTCCAATCTTTATTAAGTCAGGTAATTTGCGTGGCTCCAGGCAGGTAAAGGCTTATATTTGTCTATTCGTCTGTCTCGCTGTGAAAGCGAATCATTTAGAGCTGATGAGCAATTTGACAATGGAATCCTTTCTCGAGGCTTTGAGGCGGTTCACCTCGAGAAGAAGTTTACCAACAAAAATTATCTGCGTTAATGCAGGAACCTTCAAAGGCACATGCTCAGAACTCAATTTAGTTTATGACTTCCTACGTAAGAACGAGGATAGTATTAGTCAAAAACTTGCTGATCAGCGTATAGAGTGGAGTTTTATCACACCACGAGCCCCGCATACCGGGGGCATTTATGAAAGTCAGATCAAGCAGGTAAAATTACTTCTTAAAAATGTTTAATGTCTCATGTCCTAAATTATGAAAGCATGTATACAGTTCTCTTGCAAATTGAGGCCATCTTAAACTCACGTCCTCTTTTTGCCATGTTCAATCATCCACATGACCTGGAACCACTGACTTCTGCCCATTTCCTGATCCATAAACCACTACTGACACTGTCAGACCCATCGGTTAGTAAGATGCCTTTGACGCAGTTGTCACATTATTATTGGTATTTAATAAAGTTCGTAATACACTGTAAGTGTTAAGATTAACAGACTGCGCTGGCTAGGTCATTTGCACCGTATGGAGGATCTGGAGCTCCCAAAAAGGGTGTTGTTTAATAACCCAATCGGTAGAAGAAGCGTCGGAAGACCAAAACTAAGATGGCTGGATGGCGTTGTCGCGGACTGTTGGGCTCTGGGGCAGCAAAACTGGAGGGTGGCAGCCAGTGACAGATCGGGATGGAGAAGCTTTTTGGAGGCAGCTAAGACCCACCACGGGTTGTAACGCTGAAGATGATGATGATAGTTGTTTGCAGTATACAAGAACGCTTCCTGTAATAAATACACTGTATTTAAGTTTTATTCCTTCCCAATTATGTACTCCCTTCATATTTTGCTCTATTGTATTTTGGTTTATCATTTTAATCATAGAAAATATAAAGTTTTTTTTTTTTTTTTAGAAACGAATCTGTGCTCACTCAAAGTGAACACAAATACACTAATTGACTATTTCACAGTAAGCTGCTTAAAGCTTGTGTCGTGAAAGAGGAAGATTGTCGGCACCTGGGATCGAGCCCACGACCTTCGCACGTAACAGTGCGAAAGCCGGAGTTGTAACCGCTAGACCACCAACCACGCTAGACACTGTAACCGAGAAAGACAGAGGTAAAATAATACCCTCAATACCGGGTATCATTAGGGTTTAACGCTAGGCTACAAATATTTTAATACGTTAATTATCCATACTTACTTACTTTCCGTATGCAGAACAAATGTATCAAATATGTAATCCCCAGTATTCGGCCACCCAAATACCCCTAAGATTTGCCATCAATGCGTCTTCGTGTATGCATGTCACAACTATCAGGGGACATGTAAATAGGTGTGCGTTGTCCTGAACAGAGCCACACTCACAGGTGTCGTCATCTCTATAACCCCATTTCTTGAGGTTACTGTAACATCGGGAGATATCTGTTCTATAACGAAAGATTATAATAAAATTAACGAATTGAACGTGCATTCTTGGTGGAATTATTTAAATAAAATAATTTAAATGAAACAATTGATTTGTTATTCCACTATATTTATTTACCTGACTAGTTTCGCAGGAACAGGTCCTGCATGGTCACAGGTGACTTAGAAACATCTCTATTTCTCTGCCGTTTCTAAGTCACCTGTGACCATGCAGGACCTGTTCCTGCGAAACTAGTCAGGTAAATAAATATAGTGGAATAACAAATCAATTGTTTCATTTTAAAAAAAAAAAAAAAAAAAAAAAAAAGAAAGATTAATCTACGATAGAAATTGTGGTTGGATGTTAGAGATTGCTTCGGCTATAATCCCGCCATTGCCCTTGTTTATACACTATTTTTGTACACTATTTTTAATATGCATAAAGAATAAAATAAATAAATAAAATCATGCGATCAAGCATCGTCGAGGTAGATTAACCCATTTAGCTTTATTGTGAGCTGATCTCTGTAGATTTTGACACGCCATGTTGGATTTTACGTCAACTGATAGTTGTTTGCTTACACATCGAAAACAACGTAATAATAATATATACCTCCGACTTCTTATAATAAAATAAATAATGTAAAACAATAAGGCAAATTATGACATTATGTACGCTCTCACAAAAAGAGATACAATAATTTAAAGGGATGATAAAAATAATATGCTTTGAAAATGAAAAAAGTACATTTTAAATTCCATTCATTTATATTTTAATCTCGGTATTCATTTATCATTGTTGGTGGAAATATTGTTTCTTATTTTATTTTCCAACTAGCTGACCCATCGAACTTCGTCCCGATCAATAAAATATTGCTGGGTAACATAACATAGCTGACATACATGACTACTCTTTGTGAAAAAATAAAAAGTTATGTGGTTTTAATATTATTATGAATCAGTTATTTCAAAAGCACCCATTTATATATTAGATATCTAAGTACCTATATTGAATTTTCATCATCTGTATTTACAATCAATATGTAAAAAGTTTGTATTACCTCTATGACTTTTTTATAAGTCAGATGATACTAAATTAATTCCACAACTAAAACACCAGAAAAAGATTCATTCATTGGTTTAAAAATACAAAAATCTGATTAAAATATGTTTGAAAAATGGACATTAAAATATGCACATTACCGCCATATGTGGAAACATAGGAATCTTTCTACCAAAATATCAATCTGCCAGACATCTCCCTATTTCCCTAACAGATGGCGGTAATGTCCCCAACAGAAAACCCGTTCCATACTAACTTAAATATTCTTTTTTATATTATTTGTTATCCATTTTTCAACGTTTTATTAGGTATTCTGTTATCCGGAGCGGAGAAGAATCCAATAAATCAAATATCGGAAGAATCTGTTCGGCCGATCTCGAGTTATAAGTGTTCGCACTAACCCGACTTTCATTTATATTAGAGATAGGTGTCTAAAGTTCGTTACTCACTTGCGCCGCGAGCGTGTATCGTTACATCAAATTTATCAAAAGTATGGTGTTCCGCTAGCGTTCGATTTTCGAATCATGTATAGACGAAATAGAGCACACTGAAAACCATTCATATTTGTGCAGAACTTAAGAGGTTTATAGAGCCAATCAGCTTTCTTGTTTTGACGACGGTACAATATGATATAATACCGATAGGTACATGTCGAGAATTCTCATGATTAGGACTTTCGGAGACCTAAACATAACCACCTAATGGCGAACGTTGTTAACGTAAAGTGATCACACTAAATAACAGTAGAAGACGGTCGTAAGCCCGTGATGGTTTGTTCCATTTAAAAATCGAACATCAGTAATGAATTTTTGGAGTCATTAGTTGTTACATATTCGTTGATATAATACCGTCTGGATAGCCAAAAAGTATAATATACTTAGTTATATCAAAGAATGTTGTTTGTTGTTGGTGCAAATAAAAATATTACGTTTATTTTTATGTAAATCAAAGCAAAGAGGACAATGTTATTTTTAATAAAATAAATAACAACATATCAAAGAGTAAAACGTTTCATATTTTATTTTTATAAAAAACTTTTCTGAAATAAATATTTGTGGAATATTAAATTTTAAGGAATGCCTTTCTTTTATAGAACCTTTATAAATTCTAATAACATAAAATACTACCCAGAATGAGATGAAAATTATGTATAGAAGAAGGGTTTTGGTTCACGTTTTAGATATCGCATTTACGAAAAATCTTAAGGCAGCAGGAATTTTAGAATTATGGGACCTGAAGAGTAAAGATTTTTTTGGCAAAAGAGAAGAAACACCTATTCATCTTCTACGATGCAGAAATTCATGCCCAGTTTGACTAAAATGAATATTTTTTTTTATGGTTTCCTCAATCCATGTTTTCAAGATCGATAGAGATGAAGAACTAAATGAACACTAACTTTTCAAAAGTAACCAAACCATTTAAACTATGGCTCCACCGCAGAATGATGCGTATTCCTTGAAGTGATGATCACTGACATGGAGATTTTGCTTAAATCTGGAGTAGAGCATTTCTTATCTAGTTCACATGCATACTTCACAACACAAAATACAGTTTTATTCACCTTATAATTAACTAGGGGTCTGTCTCAGCTTCGCTCGGGAAATAAGTAGGTACCTATTTAAAAAAAAATTTCATGAAGATCCCAATTTTTTTGTCAAATTATTCTACAGGCTTTTAATCTGGAATAATGTGAAATTCTAAAATTAATGGTCCCATCCCGTACGCTAAAGATGGTGAAGTATGGCGAAAGCGATACAACTTCGAGCTCTATGGTCTATACCAGGATGTCAGCGTAGTCAAGTTCATTAAGATTAACAGACTGCACTGGCTAGGACATCTGTCCCGTTTGGATGACCAGGAGCACCCAAAAAGAGAATTATTCGATGATCCAATTGGAAGAAGAAGCGTTGGAAGACCAAAACTGCGATGGTTGGATGATGATGTTGTTGCAGACTGCAGGGCTCTGGGGCAAAGGAACTGGAAGGTGACAGCCGGCAACAGGAAGGTTTGGAGACGTTTTCTTGGAGGCAGCTAAGACCTACCAAGGGTTGTGACGCTGAGGATGTATGTATGTATCCCGTACGGCTCGTACCCTAGTGACGTCCTAGCTATATCGCTGCCTAGCTAGATGAACAGAGTGAACCACGGAGAACGGCGACCACTCTTTTTTTCTAATAGTTACTTTTTTTAACTTTTATTAAATAAACAAATATACATAAGCAAACAGAAAAATACAATAAAAAACTTATTTACACAATATATTACATTTGTTTCACATTTTATTACATATTACAATTACATTTTTAAACTCGTGTTAGGTATCTTTCGAATATCCCAATTGAATAATACAAAAAATTTTATAAACGTATTGAAGCAGTATTGAATATGAACTAATTTATTTTGATAAGGAATAAATAAAGTGCCTTTTCTAGAGGCGGCATTTCAATTAAATTTTTAACACTTATTGTGACATGACTATATAAGTTAGACTTATGCTTTCGCGACATTTTTTTTGTAAATATTGATTCTTTTATTCTATTATCAAAAATTTTCACAGCGGACGCGGTGTAAAGAAACTAGGTAATTTTTTTACACCTTGGGTGACATTATTGGAGTTTTAGTAAGGAAGGATCCAATTTTTTTTAAATTCAGTATAGCCTATGTTCACTGGGGATAGTGTAGCTTCTCAAAAGTGAAAGAATTTTTCAAATCGGTTCAGTAGTTTTGGAGCCTATTCAATGCGAACAAACAAACAATCAAATCTTTCCTCTTTAGAATACCTACATATATTAGTATAGATGAAGAAGAAAATTAAAGGAAATCGAAGTTAGAAATATCAGACAATAGACCGGAATCTAGTGGGTGAGAGAACTCTTTTAGATATCCTAGGACAGAGAAGCCTACACAATAGTGCTAACCGACGTGGCACAAGAAGAAGAAAATAACATAACTAGTAACTACGCCAAAACCCGCTGGTTTTAAAAATAAAAAAAACATAAAATCAACCTCTAAAAAAAAATTATAAGTCACGTATATTTTAAAACGTTTTTTTAAATTACTCCTAGATATTTTTGTTTTTAAAGAAAGGAGGCGTTTAGACGTGATTTAAGCCAACCGTGAATCGTGTAAATCTACTCCGGGACGTCGAGTATTCTAAATAACATCGCTACAATATCATGTTAAATTGTAGGCTTGTATGTAGGTATATCAGAGCGTTCATTAGCGAAATACTTGTTGATTAATGCCAACACTAGTAGGCTCACGTGAGAAATATGATTTAAAGTATCCTCCAAAACTTAAAAATTAATTAAAAAATTTAAGAGACATATTTGACATCAAGATATTGAAAACAATATATTATGCACTGGGCCAATCAGTGTTGTCATATGGGATAATTAGTTGGGGAGGGCTTGCCAAGACAAATCTGTACCCTCTGAAAATAGTACAAAAATCTCTGTTGAGGGTAATGTGTAGGAAGCCATATAGATATTCATCTGAGCAACTTTTTAAAGAGATCGAAGTTCTTGATGTCAGGCAACTGTATATCAGAACAATTGCCCAGCACTTACACAAAAATCCTGCCCCATACATTCCACAGTACATACTCAAAGCAGACACGCGAAATAGACTTATACTCCAACCCCCAAAATTAAGAACCACGTTTGCACAGAGACAATATATGTTCCTGGCTCCTCGAATCTATAACAGGATAATTCCAGATATTATTCCAAGTTCCAACGAACAAAACCCTATCCCGAAGTATATTGGACGTCTTGTTACTAGATGGCTCTTACAAAAGGGCAGAGAGGTGTCAGAGAACGAACTAATCTTTGTGTTAAGATAAAACGCTCAAACCCACTTATTCATCGTCTACCTCACCTCACAGCCTGCATCCACCTAGTTAAACAATAGCCTATGTCATGTCCTATTTAACATATTATATTCCGCGAAGCGCATGAGACAGAATAAAATAATTAATTTATAGTATTTCCTCAGAACAGACCTGCGAGTAGTGAGGCAATAAATTCCATTATGTATTGTGTTGATTTGTAATTGAAATGTATATTATGTTGTTGGAATAATAAAAAAATAAATAAAAAAAATAAACTTCATTCTTGAGCACCCGCGTGCGTTCAATATGTTAATACACAGTGTCAACAGTGTTCTTCCTGCCTATCCCTCAAATTTAAAGGAGATATAAAATATATACCTATCGTTTTACCTAAAATGTCTCGTCAATATTATGTTAAACTAGCCTTTTTACCCGTCCATAAAATTGTTGATGAAGTTTGTTGAGAAAAATGTGAATTACAGAACCTGATTTATGGATTAATAAAATATGGTACCTATAAAGTATGTCCCTAAGTGGGGTCAAAAAATGGAGAATTGATTGACTGATCGAGTTTGTATTACCTATAAGTCTGAGGATTTGAATTGGTAAATAGGTAGATATAATTAGATAGTATGAGAAATTTGTAGAATTGCTGTGGAGGCAGCAAAGGTGAGTCATAAACATAGCATTTTTATCTCTTCTATAACTTCCCCTTCAAGTACATTTAGATAGAACACTTGATTTCTGTAAATGCTTTAGTTGTTCTTCTGCAAAAATATAATTATGTACCTACAAAGCTTTATTTATTCTTAATATCAAATTTAACAGGTAGGTACATAATTATTTTAAGTGTTAAGACCTCTACCCGAGCCAGTGATTTTGTACCTGAAAATCTTTTGTATGAAAAATTGTCTGCATAAAATTGCATAAAAAACTCCTATAAATATTCTGACCCATCTGGGAATTGGAACCAGAAATTTCTTACCAGAAGTGGGTGTTAATTATTTTGAGCATAGTAAAGAATTTTGTGGCCAAGGATTCGAACCTGCACCTCACATCCAGCCTTCGTGTGAATAGAAAAATCAGTGTAGATTGCTTATTAAAAATATAACACAGGAATAGGGTAATAATAAAAATTTCAAGTTGCTATGGCAATAATACCACCAATTTATTAAATCCCTATGCCCCTAAGTGGGGCGTAAAGGGAGTTTCGATTTCAAAAATTAATTTTACTTACATTAATAAAACAATCAATACAATTGGTAAAGAAACACCACTTTTATAATAAATAACTAAGGTATTTTGCAGTTGATCTTTAAACTTCAATTTTACAGGGTAAAACTTTATAATAAATGATTAATAATTTTGAGTATAAATATTTAGGTACTTCTAGAGAATTAGAACTCTCATCTCTCATAGGTGCTTAATATAAGTCATACCAAGAGTTGACAATTAATAAGAGATATACAAAACATGTAAATGTTATTGTTGTGAGAAAATATCTTGAAAATTTTGACACATTTTAAAATTCTGTAGACATTTTGGCATTGCATTCATTATAAGATATAATCCTAGGAATCTCAGCTCCATAGACGAATTATGGAAGGCATAAATGCAACGGGCCGCTAGCATCTTGGCAGATTGTTGAATTTGTCGAATACTCAAGGATTTCAATTTGACCACCTAAATAAGGAACGTTGTTAACGTGAAGTCATCACACAAAGCCATTCGAAATAGCAAGAGAAGAAAGTCATAATCCAGTTAGTACTGGTCAAATGTTAAAAAAAAATGGCATTTTAAAATTGACCATAAATAACGGTGTAATGTTGAATATATCAGTCTGTAATAATATGAATTTTTTCTATGTTACAGGAAAAGAGGTCTGATTATAGAAACTTCAACTAAATTTCAACAAAAAAAAACAGGTTTACAATAATAATAATTCTGAAATTAAAATAATCATATATCTAAATTTTAAAAAAATTAATAGTTTGGAATTTAGTTAACAATAATTGCCCTCCAATGCAATAACTTGTAAGTTAATGATGTTGCTAGGTTCTTTTAACAAATCTATGAATGCTCTTTTTAGTATTTACTTAATACACTCTGCAAATTAAATATACATAGGTAATCTATAAGTAAATGACGTTTTAATCGGCCTGGTGTTGGTTATTTTAACATAATATCTATAAATATTTCTTCTTCCGATGGCGCTACAGCCTAATTCAGCCTTAACTTCCAATACTCGACGCCTAGAGTTAACCCTGTCTCTACATCTGTCCTGATTTCGTGGGTCAAAAAGTTGCTCGGCATCCCTCCTGACTTCATTCTCTCATTGCAGCCTAGGTCTTCCAATTCGGCCGGATGTCCACCCATAATTCTCTTTGGTGCTCGCAATGATGGCATTATCTGCTCATGTCTGGCCCAGCGTAGTCTTTATCTATAATAATAAAACCAATATTAGGATGGGACTTTCTAAGGTTAGACAGGTATCTCAAAATTATCTTACGCATAATTTTAAAACAAATAAGAGATTACGTTGATATTGATAAGTTATTATTGAGAAGATTCAATACTTACTTAGAATTGATTTGTGTTCAAGCAAAGTTATATTCATCGTTCTCATCAGTTCATCCCCTTGTCAAAATATTATCAGATACCTATTGCTCTGCCGTCTCTGTGATTCCTTGCAATGACTGGCTCCTTCATTCTATCAGGCTAGATACTTATCTGCAACAAAAAAAATATGTGTGTTGACAAATGTTTTTATTTAGCCTTTTAAATTTGCTGCATTTAATGTCTATTTCTTTTTATAATTTCCAATAAAACATTGGAAGGAATTTGGAATAATGTTCCACAGGTTGAAAATGAAGGTGATGTTTGAATCTGTATTGATAATTATTTTTAGGTTATAAATTATATGTTTTTTGAAACTATGAAATAGGTTACGTACCTGAAGACCAGAAATCCAAATTAATGAATTTAAATCTTAGTCCATCCATCAAACACATACTGACATACGTTTTTCCAAGGAATGAATCAGTTTTAATGTCTATTTTCGACAAACCACTCTTACAATTAAAATATATATTTTGTACTAAACATTACACAAAAATAACTCAACATTACACAAAAGTCATTACTTAATGTCAACACAAACACAATAATACAGTATATTATTATATTATCTAGGACAATAATATCGTTAGCGGCAATCTCTACAATTATCGTGTATTTGTGTATTTGCGCATAAATTTTGACAGCTCATACGAAAGCAAAATACCATAGATGAAGACAGTGCATACAGTACAGAAATAATTCATTTTAATATTGTATATTTATAAAATTGATTATTGAAAATATATTTTTTATTCATATAAATAATTAAAACCTTTTTTTATTTAATAATTAATTATGACGTAGCAAAGTTACTAATTGATTATAGGCGACATTTTATTCCGCTATACATATTTTCATTTGTCTGTAAAACCAACCTTCATAAAAATATAATATGAAGTAGATGTCATTTACACACAAAATATAATATATAAATTGGTTAAGCAATATTACTATTTTATTATTCTTAGCCAACCCATCCTGGAAGAATGATTTGTGAAAAATACGCTGCTTTATTTTAATTAGATTAGGTATAGTGCGCCACACCAACCATAGATTTACTAATACATAGATTAGTAGAATTCATTGTCAATGTCACTCAATATTGATAAATATTGATCTGTCAAAAAAAATAAGAGAGTGATGGAATGCTAAATGCTTCCAATTTCAAAATATTGGAAGCATTTATTTGCTGCTCAGTAGATATTTTCGGTAGGTACCTAATGTTGTTTATTAAGATTTATTATATAATCACTTCTTTGTAATTTTTAAGTACTGACTCAGAAACATAAAAAATGACGACCTTTTCTGTGACTCTTTCCATCCCTTAGGATTTTATTTTTTTAGTTTAAGAATGCATGAAAATCACTTTGAAATGTTAACCGAATTGGAAACAAATGAGCCAAGACTTCAATACTTTTTTCAAATTATATAAGCAATATGATTTATGATAAACTATAAGATTTGATTTTAAATTCAACCATTAGTGCAAAGGGGTTAGTAAAGAAAAATAAATGCAAATATTTACTGACTGATGATTAATTTATTCATTTTCAGTGTCACAAACCTTGATTGCTTTTATCTTTCATCAAATTGGGCTGTGACAGAGTCACCATTGGGTTTTTTTTGCGTCAAAACTTGGTCGAAACCTGTCAATCTGCACATACCGCATCCAACGATTGCAGTTTTGGTCTATCAAGGATTCTTTATTCTACAGGATCATGTTTGAGATGTATAAAGAGAATATGTTGTTGACGGAAGAAACTACTACACCAATTATCCCATACCATACTTTTTTAATATAATGCTTCTTGTCGTATTATGAAACATACGTGAAGATTGTTATATTAACGCAATAAAATATTAATATATATTTAACATTGTTTTTAATTTATCTTCATACCTATTAATTAAGAATTTAGATAATTTTGTTATTATAATAGCAAATAAAGTGATCTTCAAATAAAGTGATATTCGATGATTTTGTCCACAACAATCTGTTTTATGTGATTAATTGAGATATGAATATTATATACAGTATTTCTTAATTATTATGATGTGGATAAAACAAATATATTTTTTACTATAATAAACATGCACAATTACCTGACAAATCCATTATGATTTTGATAAACAGGAACGTCATTAGTTCCTGTCAGATTCGCTTTCTTTCAGAGTTCTGTTTTATCGACCAAATCTACTAAAGAATTTTTATACTCATTTCAATTTAGAAATCATTTTTACGATTAATATATTTAAATGTATTATGAATTTAATTTCATGTATCTTTATTATTTACCAACGTTTAATATGATTTTATCATGTACTTACTCATCCTACTCAATGGCTACGACAGATTTACATAAACTGTGGCCATAATTTTTTTTAAATGTGTCAAATTTGAAAATGGAGGAATTATATTTCCAAAATTTTTCATTAAATCTTTATTTATTGAGAATAATAAGATTTGAATAACTTTTATATGTATAACGAATCAATCTCCAATTATTTTATAATATTTTCATACCGTAATACCAAGATTCTATTCAACGTTTACATGAGTAATTTTGTTTCCAAAAGATGGCTTTCTGTCTTTTTTGAAAAATTTGTATGAAGATCCTAAAAAAATAAAGTTTTTTAAATAGCTCTTAATATATTAAAGTTAACGTTGCCAATTGTATCTTAGAACGTTCTCGAGCAAATTTCACCGCTCTGCGCAGATTCATATCTGACGTAGCATTTGTATTTTGAGCGTGATGTTCACATATACGGTAAAGTATTGTCAAAAGCACGCAAACATTTCTGAATTATTATGTAGATTATCATTCTGTACATATATTTTGTTTTTTTTCAAATTTTTTGTCGCGAGCAACTTTGTAGAACATTTTAAAATAAACAAAAATAAATTAAAATCAACAAAAACTTTGTCAGTTCTACGTGAGTATATTTGGTTAAAACGTTTTCGGACAACCGTCCATCTTCAGTAACCTTAACAATAGTATTGTTAAGGTTACTGAAGATGGACTGTTGTCCGAAAACGTTTTAACCAAATATACTCACGTAGAACTGACAAAGTTTTTGTTGATTTTAATTTATTTTTGTTTATATATTTTGTATTTGTGACCTCGCATGAAGGTACAGAGAGGCAAAAAGATCTGTCCGCTGGGTTCGTTCTTGTTTCTTGTAAACTTTCATAGAACCAATGACCTCCTCCCAAACCATGCCAAAATATTTCAAACATTTTTTTAAATAACAAAACATAATTAAGGACAATGTGATCATCATCCGCCTTTACTTTACCAGTATTGAACATAGGCCTTCTTTTCCAACTCCCATCATTTTCTTTCTCTCCTCATTCTGTACCCACTGATTTACGGACATTTTCCTAATATCGTCAGATAACCTCATATATGGCCTCTCTGGGTTTCTACGAACTATTCATGGTCCCAATTTAGTGTCGCTATTTTTTTGTCACTTCATCTTTGCTTCATTCTCTTATCTATCTAATTCGCTTTCTTATTTCTTAGAGTAATATTGAACCTCATTCGCCCCATCGCTCGCTGTGTTTCTTGGAGTTTTTGAATGGAACCTTTCATCACCATATATCAAGAAAAATATGCAAATTATAATTATTTGCAATTAATTGCAAGATTATAATCTTGCGTAAATTATGCAGAACCTCTTTTCTGAATATTATTGTGAGATTACAATTGACGTAAAGGAGCAATTTTCAGAATAGGGATAATATGTCAAACGACTCTCAAACTTTGTGTCTCCTTATTAACTATGCGGTCCGAAACTCTCTATTAGTCAAACCAATCGGCATAGATTGGATTATCTTTGGTACCTACTTACTTTATAATGCACGTAAAGTACATAGTTTATAACTCACTTGTTAAGCGAAATAATTATTGGTTGACAAAATGAAGTTTTGTTTGTAATTCCCAGTTAGGTGTGAACTAGGTTTGACACAAAATAATATTCGCTGTGAAATATGCCATCCACACAAAGTGGGGTGTAGCATGATAATAAATTAATAACAATAATAATTTATAAGAACCATTCTTCACCCCCACCTACTGCCTGCTACTTTCTAGTTACAACCGGAATAAGGAGCCCTTCACACCTTTATTTTGTTCATCATTCTTTATTTAAATATTCTATAGCTTTTGTTTTTTTTTTCAATGTTTTTGTTTGTTAACTAAGCAACTTATATTCATCAAATTATAAACTGAAAAAATGGAGAACGGGAAAGGAACATTGAACTCTTGTAGGATATCTTTCATTAGCTTCATCTTCTGGTGCCATGTCGGGTCGATTGGACGACCCTTGGGAGGAAGCCTCCCAGTCTTCAGATGCCCTGAACCAACAGTTCTCAGTCCGGTCCACTCACAAATATTATTATATCATAAACGTAACCAGGAAATTTGCTTCCTTCCTACTCATTAAGACTTTAAGTCATTTTTTGTTTAGTTTTTTTTTTTTATTTATTCATACAGAAAGATTCTCCAGACAGCTCTAGGCTGGTATAAGAAGACAAAAATAAACAGTATATAATACCTAATATAAACATATAAAAAAAAAACAAAAATAGGTTACTAACAAGTTAATAGTAATGAAAAAGAAATATAGATTCAAAATTTGTATGAAAATGACGTATAGTATAGGTTAGATGCATTAGGGTAACACATTTTACACAAACATAAAAAATACACACAAGGCGAATCATGAAACGAAGTGGATCCATCTCAGCTTTTGCAAAGTTCCGCAATGAGCTCGATTGTGAAACAGCCTTAAAATAATATTATTTATTTAATTGATATTATTTATGACTTTAACATTAATGTCAAACCAACCTTAGAAATAAACTTATTAAGTCACTATCATAATATATTTGTACATAAGGTAACATGCCCAATAGCTGACAGTTTAAGGGGAAAAAAATGCTCATTTTCATATAAATTTTTTATTTGATAACAAATTAAAGCAAAAATAATACAAACGTTTCGGCCATGTTTTTTAACAGTATAATGAATTTTTGAGTTATTTTTTTTTATGATAATAAAGTAAAAATTATAAGTAATTTTAAATGCTGTTTTCGGTACCAATAACTGACAGCCAAAAAAATGAGTTGGTCCAAAAGCTGACACCCCAATAGCTGACACCTTGGTTATATAAAATAAATTATTAAAACTTAACTAATTAGGCACATTTACTTAGTTAATATAAAAATGGTATTGTTATGTACTATTTTTTTTATTTTTTTAAAGCAGGGACAACATATTCATCGCCATATTTCTGAGGTGGATTAATTTTCTGAATTATTTGTTTAATTGGATACCAATCCACGTCAGAAATGCAAGGCCATTTCCATTTTTCCACGCCACACATGACCATGCTAGCAATACTAAACATGTCGTCTTTCACTTCCACTATTTTCCCAGGGAAACGCTCTCCCTCGTACTTAAAAATAACAAAATCGTCAAGTTTATAACAAATTTTATGTTCATTTTCTGATTCACTTGAGTCGCAGTTCTCAAACTCAGACTCCAAAATAATATCTATAGAGGAGTCTGATGATGGTGATGATTCTATATCTTTCAATCGATATCTTTTAATAGTTTTCTTCGTGTTGCATTTTTTTTTCTTGTTTTCTTTAATTAAGTTTTCCTTCTCAAGTTTTTTAACTTCTCTTTCCTGAATTCTTTTTTCCTTTTTAAGTTGTTCATCGTTCTTCTTTTTAATTCTCCTTTCCTCATATTCTTTGAACGATTCGGAAGTAACACAAGATGGAATTCGTTGCCTTTTCCCGGTGTTGGAAGTATCATTTTCAGATGGCCAAAATAAAAATCGTTTAAATGGAGTTGGTATATTTGACGGTATGTTATCTCTTATTGGTGTTGAGTGCTGTGGTAAAACAGAATTTAAAATCTCAGGAGTTTTAGTTCTTGGATCAGTTTCTGAGGTTGAAGTGGATGCAGTTACGTCTTTAACATTACGAGACTCAATCATTTTTTGTACCTTGCTCCATGTATTAAATAAGTTTTCATCCTCTTTCTTTCCATCCCATGGCATATTTAATTTTCTTTTGAATTCAGTGAGAACCTCACTTGCAATGATCGATTCTAGAAACTCCAAATGCCCTTTGATTTCATCATTTCTTTTTGTAATCTGTGATTCCTGAATAGAAAAATGTGTTCCCAACTCTTTGTAACGTTTAAAAAATCGGTCAAGGTTTATGGATTTAAAATCAAATGGATACAATCCACAAGCTTTGAATCCATTTGAGATAAGTTTCGGTTTTTCACACACCTTTTTTAGAACTACCTCAAGCAATGGAGCAAAATTTTCTCTTCTTAAAAATTTGCCTTCGTTTTCAAACCGCCACTTTTGAATTTCATCCTTCCAACAACTTTTCAATGGTTTGAATACCCCAACATCCATTGGCTGTAAGATATGAGTAGAGTTTGGGTATAAAGCTATTAATATAATCCCCTTTTCTATGCAGAACTCACATAAGGGTAAGGATAAATGACTTCTGTGGCCATCTGCAAAAAAAACAACTGGCAATTCGATATTTTTTTCTACCAACCAAGGATAGAAAACATTGGCGATATATTCAAAGAAACATTCACCAGTCATCCAACCAGATTTTGATCTGCCAATCCCCCAACCAACTGGATATGTCAAAACAATGTTTGAAGGAATTCTCACATATGAATACACTATCATCGGAGGGGCAAGATCACCATTTGCGTTAGCAGTTATTAATGCAGTCATGCATTCCTTCTCATCGTTTCCAATGAAATTATACACTGATTTCTCCCCGCGACGGACCAATACCTTTTTTCCTTTGGGATTCAAAAACATTGCAGTCTCGTCAGTGTTAAATATACGGGATGGATTTGTTAATATATTTGTGTTTCCGTTGACTTCCAAGTAACATTTTACATCTGTAAACCATTTTGAAATAGACTCAGGTTTGACTGAAGACCTTGACTTAGTTAGGTTTTGGGCAGTTCTCTTAGCAACCTCTGGGTGTCTCCTAACAAAACATCTGAACCATTTTATTCCAGGTCTATTAGATACAAAATTAGTTTCTCGATTTTGTTTTGTTAGGATTATCTGTACAGAATCCAACAGTTGTTCTTTTGTAGCAGGAAATCCTTGATCTCCTAAATGAAATAACCACGTAACAAGTGCATCCTCTTCCATCTTTGTGAGGTTGGTTTTTGGGCCTTTTCTGCACTCAATAGGGTGTACACCTTTCTTTTTGGCCATCAGAGTGGTTCGCGGAACACCAAAAATTTTGCTTGCTTTTGAAAAAGCCATTCCACCATCGATTGCTTGTAATGCATTTCGCACGTCTTCCAGAGAATATTTTTGTGCTTTAGCTTTAGGTTTACCCATCCTAAAAGAAAAAAACGCGAGAGGTTATAAAGCAATATGATATTTAACATCACCACTGCAAGTGTCAGGTACTATTCCCACAAATTTGTAAGAAATGTGTTCAATGTAATTGAGAGTACCAATAGCTGACATAGCATGTCAGCTATTGGAACGGATTGTATGATTTAAATAAAATTCCACAGAATGTTGTAAAAAGTTATGATTCATAAAATATATGGAAATCAGCTCGATTAAAATATATTGAAAAAACACCAATAGCTGACACCCATGTCAGCTACTGGGAAACAGTTCAGTTAGACATATCCTATACCTGACATCTACTCTAACCTTAAAACGAACACGTCATTTTAAAAGGGGTTGCAAAATAATAAAAGTGCATTCATTTCTAAGTTACCCGGTATAAGATAGGAATTGAAATATATAAAAACAAAAACAATATTTATGAAATACTTGCCTGATTGTTCTTAATATAATTGTTTAGAGAAGTCACACTTGCACGCGTTAGCACTGACATCCGAAAACTATGTTTAATTTTCTGACAGTCCACCATAGACAATACAATGAAAAGTCATAGACACGGATAGAAACAATTAAACAATGCATATTGGCTCTAAAAAGTAATAATAACCATAGATTTTTCTTATTTGAACATTACAAAGTGAAAACTGTCAGCTTTTGGATACCTGACAGGTATTGGGCCGGTTACCTTATTATTATGTTTGTAGATAGTTTCAAAAGTTAGGTAGGTACCTACTTACATACATCATCCGAAATTTATTTCACTTACATAATACACGAAATACTAATTATGTTCAAAGAATCTGTTTAATTTCATTTGGATTTACAGCCGTTAATAGTTTCATAGTTGATGTAACTTTTACAAAATTGAAAAATTATCTTAATATATTATAAGTAACTATTTATTATAGGTACCTATGCCCTCCTCACCAACGTTCTAGGCAAACTTACCTACCAAGTCCCAACTGAGGAGCTCCGAAATGAAGACACTGAGATACACTACCGGAAATTCACAGCGTGATCGCATAAATAGCAATAATATCCGCAGCATGTGCATTAACTATCTTCGGAGGTATACCGTACAGAGCTAATATTTTCCTTATCGCGATGGTATATATGGCCTGTCGAAGACCTTTTCAAAATCTATGAAATAACAAGCGACGGGAGAGTTGAGCTCTGTACACTGTTTGAAAACGCACCTGGCACAAAAATTGGCTCCGTGCAGTACTTTCCAGGTACAAAGCCGCATAACAATGTAACAGCTCTCTCAGAACAGCCATGACATGCCCCAGAATGCGATGTAGTAATAATATCTGCGATAATACCTTACCGGTTAAGTAATTCCACGGTAGTTTCCGCATTCAAGTGGTCCCCCTTTTTAAATTTTGCGACGTTGGATCTATTACGCAAATCTTTTGGGGACCTCTCCTCTTACCGCGCCATTTTAAATAAATATCGAGAAGTGGTTGAGAAGATTACCTTTATACTAACCTTTTTTCAAAAGCCTATAGAAATAAAGATGTTTTATTTGCTATCTCACTTATAAAATTCCAAAAACTACAATATGTAAAGAGATAGACCCATTTAACCCATATGCCCATACCATAGGAGTTCGGTCTAGTGTAGATACATAATATTATAATATATCAACGAAATTAATAAGTACCTACTCTATTGTAAAGGTCATTTCCGTCACGATGATTGTGCAAGTTTTCTTTAACCTCCAAGAATCGATCAGTTCATTAATAATGGGTTACTATCCAGTGACGTCCCGCAGCTCCACTGAGCTGTGATCAGACCCCATTTGACAGCTGCCACACTGTTTCTGTTTTCCACTCCTCCACGCAATTACCTAGTACATCAAGGATGGTCCTACGTAATGTGACTTCTTAAATACCGCGCCATGTCACCTTCTAGACTCTCACTCTCTTCTTTCTTTAATTAAATCAGAAAAGTGTTGTGGAATATTATTAATTTATACAGCGCTCTCATTTTTTTTAATAATAGACTTTCACCGTTTTGCGGATATCTTATTTATAAATTACTAGCTGACCCGCCCGTCGAACTTTGACCTAATCCAGAATTTAAAAAAAATACCTACTCCTGGTTTATGCAAATTTTGTTCCTGGTTTATGCAAACTTTGTTACATTGTATCCATTTCTAGTTGCAACTACCCTTAAAGGACATTAGTAGAATAGAAGGGTAACTCACAAAACGGTCTTAATACGCTCTTATCTTGGTCAAAATCTTAAAATGGCGGATCGGAATTCAGCAAACAAGGCATCTAGTTATTGTCTTAAAAATTCGTAAAGACGAAAATGAAAGACTAGTATGAAATCGGTATTCACAGGACTAAGTATCTTACAAATGTCGAATTCAATGTGATCTTATAGCGATTTGAAATATTTGTCAAATTTTAAGTCAACTTGGAACATTTTACCGCTCTTAATCACTTTCTCATTATGTAGAACTTAAATTTATTTTTAATAATATTTTAGTGTATAATATCTAATATTTTGCTGTCTTAATCCTAGCTTTAAGTGAACTTTAAGAGCGATTGATTTCGTGAATACCCCTTTTAATCACCAAAGTTTCATTGAAATACGTTCACTGGTCTTTGAACCTACCGAGTGCACACACACGCCAACAAAAATTCAGTTTTATATAATAATATATTATTATATAGACAAGAAACCGCGTTTACAAGTTTTTTTTTATAATAAAAAAACTAGCTTTCCCGTCGGACGTTGTCCTGCCCTAACTATGAAAATTTAATTAGAATGTGTATAGTAGTAAATCAATTACGTACTTGACAAATTTAAATCTGACCGATTCATCTGTTTTAAACGATGTGTGAATGACGAGAAAAGGTATCCAATTTTATGTATAACTAGCTTTCCCGACAGACGTTGTTCTGAAGTCTTTACTATAAAAATTGATCTCAAATTTGTAATTTATACAATAATACCTTTAAAATATGTTTGAATATTATAAAATTATACATACATACTCCCTTTAAGGCCCCCCGCACAACGCAAGCCAGCCCGGAGGAGACCAATCAGCAGCAAACCCGATCCACACGAAACCGACCCTCCAGCCCGATCGAAGTAATCAAACCGAAAAGCCGGCCCCACACAAACCAAGTTCGCCACGGATCCCCCCAGACCAACCCACAATGCGGGAGGCCTAAACCCCACTCAGGAGCATAGGGAGCCAACAAGAGCTCTCCATTGCGCTCGAAGGCGTCCGAGGCTCATTGTGCCTTTTCTGACCACTTGAGATTTAAGGACGTGAGGTGGTCAACCTCACGGTCCCGATCTGATTTTTCGATTTCCTGCCTCTTACAGGATGCTCGAAGAACCAGCTAAAAGAGCAGAGGTGCTATTCTTAGCCGGCAACCTCACGGGACATTATACAGATTATACAGATCTCATATTCTTATTGACTCGTAACATTTGAGATTCACTCTAGCCGTGACCCGATAAACACAGTCATACCAAGTCTAAAATTTTTCATGCCGCCCCGCAAACGTCAAAATCCACGTGGCCGTTAATGGTATATTTCCAATAATCGATTATTGGAAATTTCGCAAATTTAAAACTTGCTCAATTATTATTGTTCAAGAATTAGTTAACAATCTCTAATATAAATTAAAGTCGGGTTAGTGCGAACACTTCTTATAATTCGTGATCGGCTAAACAGCTGATTCTTCCGATGTTTGATTTGAATGAAAATTGACAACAAAATGCATGCCTATCACCCTCCAGTTTTTTTGGTAGCTAAACCACCTCCTCGGTGTCTGCTCACACTCACAGAGGTCATTTCAATAGTCAAAACTACCACAGGAATATGAAAATTATCAACAAGATCATACACTCATGGAGCACGGTACCACAACTCAGAAAAGTTTGAATGGTAATTATTTACTTTAAGGGCTTCTTCGATTTTTTTATATGAAATACATATCAATTTATATGCAGATTGGTAAATAAGCTAATGTTATGGATTGATTTGATAACATTTGAAGTATTTTATCAACCAATTTTAAAAGTTGCCTATTTTCTCATACAAACTTTTCTTTCAGGGAGTGACATTTTATTTTTTGATTCAAAATTGAATTCAAATTCAAAATAGATGTTTGAATTCAAATTCAAAACTACGTTCCAACCTTAGCCTAACCTATTTCAAGTCGTAGTGTTATCAATCGAGGATGTTATCAAATCCCCTAATCTATCCAAAGTGACTAACTAAATGACAATAACCAACAATATTTTTGTTCAATATTATTAATTGAACATGTTGTATTATATAGGTACCTACATAATTGTATAGGTGCATAGGTCAAATGTCACAATCAGTGATTCGCACTGCAGGGCATTTATTGTCACCTGTTCCTTTTTGGGCCCTTCCTAAAGCAGTGCACTTCTGTCGTCGCTACTCACCGCATCTCGGGAATACCGCACACGGAATAAACCGCTCTAAATTCGGAAGTCGTACACATCGGGACATATCAAATCGTTATCAACTTACATTATATTTTGTACATCCATATTTATATTATAATAGTTTTAATCAAGAGTGCAGTGCTGCCAGAAAAAACAAGGGATTCCATCATACATATATGCAGAACATTGGATTTGGGGTAAGTGCATTGCAATCCATCCAATTCACAGTCCACTTTTCACTTTCCTGCTGATCACGTTAGCTGAAAGGGCTTCGGCAACGTGTGAAGCAAACATTTGTTCCATCGAACCGGATAATCCTTGTTCCAAAATCCATTTTCGATATATGTTCAGTGTATGGGAATCATACGGTTGTGACATTTGCAATTAGTTTCTACGCGGGTAGACACAATTTTAAGGTTAGCGGGATATTGGTACCACTGCACCATAGATTATTGTAATTACGGTTGGCGATACTGTCAAGTGTCGACGCATTCACTATACACGGAACAGCTGTTACTAGTGGGGGTAGCCATTTTGAATTACCTGTGTTTACATATTGTTTACATTCTTTGTTTGTTTATATCGAACTGTCAAAATGACGGAAACAAGATACAGGTTGGTGAAACGTTCTTTAGATATTTTATTTGATTTGGGTAATCATGCTAAGGGAAATGAAGAGCTTATAGAAGACTTTATGATTCGGGTTAAAGATCTTGATAAATTGTGGGATGATTTTGTGAAATATTACGTTTTGGTTGAAACGTCAAAATCAATTAAGGTCGATCTAGAACAACATCTTAGCGAGTACAATAGATATGAATCGATTTTATACAAGATTAAAAAATTGAATTACGGTTATTTGGATTTAAAGAAGGATGATAAGCGTGAAGTCATTAAAAATACGGGTCAAAGTTCAACTTCACAGTTTGTTATACCTAAAATAAACTTGCCATTATTCAGCGGGAATATAACGGAATATCAAAACATACGAAATAATACACAGTGTCATACGGTTGAACAATCTAAAAGGGGGACATGTCTTTGCTGCAAAGAGCATAGTCATAATCTTTACGAGTGTGGCAAATTTAAAGATGCTGATTTGATATACAGAAGGAAGATAGTTCGCTCATCAAATTTATGTTGGAATTGCATGGGCCGGCATAGAGTTCAGAATTGTCAATCAAAGCGAGTGTGTGGGTCGTGTGGCGGCAAACACCACACTCTACTACACTTGGATAAGGGGCAGTTATTAGATTCGGATAATAACAAAAATAATAATGAAATTTCTTGTGCATCGTGTGTAGGGGTACCGCGGGGTATCAGTATAGTTTTATTAGCTACAGCCAAAATTCATGTGCAGGATAGTTACGGAAACTATCATACTCTTAGAGCTATGATAGACGGTGGTTCACAGTGTTCTATCATTTCAGAACGTTGTGTACAACGATTGCGTTTGAAGAGAGGGTATTCAAATGTAAATATTTCGGGGATCGGAAATAATCGTTCATGTAGTACCAGAGGGCGGGTTATATGCAACATTAAACCGGTTCAGGAATCGGGTCCGATCATTTCTGTCAATGCTTTTGTTTTGGATAAGATTACGGGAAATCTACCAACTCAGTCATTGTCATTGGATTACTTTGAAAAGTTTCGTAATATGAACTTGGCAGATACGGAATTCTGCACACCGCAACCAATAGACATGCTGCTAGGAGCGGATGTTTATTCGGACATTATGGATGGAGGAAAAATGACGGTTTCTCCTCAGTTACCTTCTGCTTACTCTACTATTTTCGGATGGGTCATAGTCGGTAAAGTAAGTAACGTAACACAGGAAAATATTCCTGTACTTTCACACAGTATAACTATAGATACTTCTATACAACGGTTTTGGGAATTAGAGGAATGTAACTTTGCACCTTCTCTACTTAGTCATGAGGAAGAGAAGTGTGAAGAATATTTTACTGAAACGGTCAGTAGACAAGCTAACGGGCGATTTATGGTTCGCTTACCTTTTAAGGAACATTGTTCGCGCTTGGGCGAAACGTATAATTTTGCATTTAGGCGATTTCAGGAATTGGAAAGAAAACTTTTGGGAAATAATGACCTAAAATTAGAATATTCTAAATTTATTCATGAATATATATCACTGGGATATATAGAAAAAGCTTCACTATCGGAAGTGAAGTATTTTATGGCACACCATTGTGTTGTAAAAGAGACATCTTCCACTACTAAGGTTAGGGTCGTATTTGACGCGTCAATGAAGTCAAGTAACAAGGTTTCATTGAATGACACACTGATGTCAGGTCCAAAGCTTCAGCAAAATATAGTCGATATATTGCTGAGATTTAGGGTACATAACGTAGTTTTCTCGGCCGACATCATGAAAATGTACTGTCAAGTAATGATTCATCCGGACGACCGTAACTATCAGGGGTTAGTGTGGAGAGATTCGCCCGCACAAGAAATTGAATATTATCGCTTAGCGGTGGTCGCTTTTGGTGTGACAAGCTCACCATACTTAGCTATGCGTTGTCTTTTAGAGTTGTCTAAGGAGCAAAGTAAATATCCAAATGCGTGTCGAATTTTGAAAAATGATATTTTCGTCGACGATATTCTCAGTGGCGCATCATCAGTGGATGAAGCAATGGGATATAAAAATGAACTTTGTAATCTTTTAAATAGCGCAGGTTTCGTATTACGGAAATGGTTGAGTAATAACGAACAATTTCTTTCAACATTGGATGATTGTTCTGTAGAATCTAGATCGTTCGACGCGGACGTCGTGAGAAAAGTACTAGGGATGCAATGGAATCCACACGGGGATTTTTTTCAATATCACGCGAGTATTTCGGATAACTCATTGACGAAGCGCAGTATTCTTTCAAATATTGCTCGCATTTATGATCCATGTGGATGGCTTACGCCAGTCACATTTGCCGCAAAATCACTGCTACAAGAAATATGGTTAATGAAGTTTGATTGGGACCAACCATTAACTTATGAAATCGAACAACGGTGGCGTGATTATGTTTCACAGTTTGGTGATTTATCAAAAATTAAAATTGAACGATTTGTAGGAATTTCGAATGAAATACATGATTTTGAACTGCACGGATTTTGCGATGCATCGGAAGCGGGCTATGGGGCTGTCGTTTATCTGAGGGCGCAGGGTGTGTCCGGCAGTGTAAACATAAGTATGATATTGGGTAGGTCAAAGGTTGCACCGCTTAAACAGCGATTAACAATTCCAAAAATGGAACTGTGTGGGGCAGTTTTGTTAGCGAAAATGATGAATCACATTAAATCTGTTTACAAGGACGTTTTGGATTTAAAAAATGTTATTTCTTGGTGTGACTCTAAGGTAGTTCTTTCGTGGCTTAAAACTCCGTTACATCAATTTAAAATATTTGAGGGCAGTAGGGTATCACAGATACATGCTCTTGGTGACTCAATGGAATGGCGATATGTTCCATCGTCGCTCAATCCTGCGGATTGCGCATCTAGGGGTTTATTACCGGGTCAACTCGTAGACCATTCGTTGTGGTTTCGCCCTGCTTGGTTGGAAAAGCCTCGTTCGGAGTGGCCGAACAACCCAGAGGTCGTAAACTTGGGGTCGCATTCTCATACGGAATTGGTTCACAATGCGTCAATAGATCAGGAGAATTATTGGGATATTATTGATAGGTATAGTAGTCTTAGTAAATTAATTAGGGTTACAGCGTTATGCAGACGTTTTTGTAATAATATTGGGAACGGAGAAAAATTATCGGGAAATCTTTCAATAGCAGAGTGGGAATCTGCCATGATGTGCATTGTAAGGAATGTACAAGCGGTTGCATTTCATAAGGAAATTGCTTTAATACGTCAAGGAAAATCGTATGCCTCATCATTGCGTAAATTGCACCCATTCATTGATGCGAATGGTGTGTTAAGGGTAGGAGGTAGATTGAGGAAGGCAGGTATAAGTGAGTCGGCCAAACACCCGATCATCTTACCGAAAAACCATACCTTTTCTCGATTGGTTATCTTGTATTATCACACTCTTAATTTGCATGGTGGACCGTCACTTACTCTGTCGTTGGTGCGACAGAAATTTTGGATATTATCAGGAAGGGATGCTGTCCGTCAGGTCATACACCGGTGTATGCGTTGTTTTCGGAATAGACCAAAGTCTGTGGAGCCTTTAATGGCGGACTTGCCCGATTTTCGAGTTAATCCAGCTCGAGTTTTTCTACATGTAGGTATGGACTATGCTGGTCCATTTGCGATTAGGTCATCTAAATTGAGAGGTTACAAGACGCAGAAGGCATATATGTGTGTATTCATATGTATGGCAACAAAAGCTGTGCATTTGGAATTGGTTTCGGATTTGTCGACAGAGGCATTTTTGGCTACTCTTGATAGATTTGTCTCAAGGAGAGGTTTGTGTAAAGCTCTATATTCGGATTGGGGCACAAATTTCGTTGGAGCAGATAATCATTTAAGGGAAGTGCGATCATTTTTCCGCAAAGCCAATGATTGTGAGGATATTCATTCGTATCTTTTAGAACGGAAGATAGAGTTCATAAGAAACCCGCCAACCGCTAGCCACTATGGGGGCATCTTCGAAGCTGCCGTGAAGTCGGCGAAAACCTTATTACGTCGAGTCGTAGGCGAGACAAGCCTAACGTTTGAGGAAATGAGTACTTTGTTTGCACGTATCGAGGCGATACTAAATTCTAGGCCGCTATGTCCTATGTCCGAGAACGTGGACGATCTCAATTATCTTACTCCAGCTCATTTTCTTATTGGGGATTTTCTTTTGAGTGTACAAGAGTTTAATTTTTGTGACGTGTCACAAAATAGACTCTCAAGATGGGAGATGATACGACAATTTTCACAACAAATATGGAAGAGGTGGAAATTGGAGTACTTGCATACCCTCCAACAAAGGTCGAAATGGACCCGAAATAGGGATAATCTGAGGGAAGGTACACTGGTCCTCATCAGGGAGGATAATGCGCCTCCACTCAAGTGGAAAATGGGGAGGATTGTGGAAGTACTTCCCGCTAGTGACGGTGTCGTTCGTGTATTGAAATTAAAAACTTCCACTGGTTTATTGGTTCGACCAGTGGTAAAGGTATGTCCGCTACCGAGCTGTTAATTTGGTCAATTTATTTTATTTAGTTCGTAATTAGTTATACGGTTTAATATTTTCTAGGGATTTTCGCATTTTTTCTTTCGGCTGGGAGTATGTTCAATATTATTAATTGAACATGTTGTATTATATAGGTACCTACATAATTTTATAGGTGCATAGGTCAAATGTCACAATCAGTGATTCGCACTGCAGGGCATTTATTGTCACCTGTTCCTTTTTGGGCCCTTCCTAAAGCAGTGCACTTCTGTCGTCGCTACTCACCGCATCTCGGGAATACCGCACACGGAATAAACCGCTCTAAATTCGGAAGTCGTACACATCGGGACATATCAAATCGTTATCAACTTACATTATATTTTGTACATCCATATTTATATTATAATAGTTTTAATCAAGAGTGCAGTGCTGCCAGAAAAAACAAGGGATTCCATCATACATATATGCAGAACATTGGATTTGGGGTAAGTGCATTGCAATCCATCCAATTCACAGTCCACTTTTCACTTTCCTGCTGATCACGTTAGCTGAAAGGGCTTCGGCAACGTGTGAAGCAAACAATTTTCATTTTTCAAACAAAGACACCAATTTTAGAATCAAAAAATAAAATGTCACTCCGTGAAAGATAGGTTTGTATGAGAAAATAGGCAACTTTTAAATTGATTTTTACTTAAAATTGGTTGATAAAATACTTCAAATGTTATCAAATCAACCCGTAACATGCTTATTTACCAATCTGCATATAAATTTGATGTGATTCATATAAAAAATCGTGAAAAATCGAAGAATCCCTTAAAGTAAATAATTACCGTGATAGGATATTATTACCCTAATAAATAATACTCTCGCACCATAATGGAAGTTGGGTTAAGATGATTTACAATTACATGAATAAGGAAGTTTGAATAAGCAATTACTAGCTAGTTACCCGTGGCTTCGCTCACGTGCTTTTTGGTTTCTCTTCCTAAGCTGGGGGAACGCTGACACCTACATTCACTGTGTATCAGCATTTTCTAATTCGTCAAAGAAGATAACTCTTGTATGTAACGAAGAGGCGGTTCGTTGATATATCTGCATAATGTGCACTGTGCTCCCTGCTAAAAATACATTATTAATTCGTCTTATTTAAACTAATAAATTAAAATCATCATTAAAATATTTCGGAAACAACATCCATATTTTATTTTATTCGTATCCCAGGTGGGAACAAATAGGCGAGAAAATATACCTCGCCTATGAAATATTACTACAGTACTGCGAGTTAACATTTGAACGTGCCCGAGAATTCGGTTGATTTTGTATGAAAATTTCTAAAACGGCGTAAACGGTGGAGTTTGTTAAAAGAAAACAATCACGAAACATAACCAGGGAAGAGGGGCGCCTTTTGGGAAAATCACGTGCATTTATTCTTTTTTTTTCAATGTAGGCCATGAGCCGTGCTCGTGTTGCTATAAAAATAACACCGAGGTACGTATGTAGGTACCTACATAAGGATAAAGAAATACTGGTGATCAATTAATACAGCTAGGTACTTAAGCCTAGTTCACAGTAGCGTAGTTTACGTTGGTTGAGTGTTTTAGTCGAGTGACGAATAATTTAGTAGGGGAGAGTGTGGAGGTATGGGACGCAGGAGGTATGGGACAGTACTCGTATTATTCATATTTGGCGCAGTTATATATTCATATACTTGTCAAAAGATGTATATAGGGGTACGTTTAGTAAAAAATCATTGACGACATAAAAAGTAATAGTATACCGTTTACAACCCATCCTTTTGGGGGAAAGTAAACCAAAGGTAAGATTATTTTTATGTTTTATTCCTTTTTTTTCATGTGTGTCATTAAATTACACGATTGTGTGAACATTTTATTGCAAGTATTACACTTGTACGGCTTCTCTCCACTATGCAGTAGCATGTGTGTTTTCAAGGAACTAGATTTAGTGTACATTTTATTGCAAATATTACACTCGTGTGGAACCTACTTTTTTTAATGAATTTGGCTAAAATGGATTCGGGGGTGTATGTGTAAAGCGTGCTAACGAACCTACTTTTTTTAATGAATTTGGCTGAAATGGATTCGGGGGTGTATGTGCAAACCCCCCTAAATAATTATGTTCTAACCTAACCTAACCTATTTTCATGAATGTTAATATGAATGTAGGTACCATCAATATAGGCAAACTTATAGCACACCAATAACAGCCGTATGTAAATTACCTACAGTTTGGGAAAAAGTCGAACCTATTCATAAAAATAATTTAATGACGTCATTGGTAGGTAGGTACCTACCTACCCAGCCAACTCCCGATTACACAACAGAACAGTGTCCTTGTTGGCTTTCACGGCCATGAGGCGTGCTCGTGTTGCTATAAAAATAACACCGAGGTACGTATGTAGGTACCTACATAAGGATAAAGAAATACTGGTGATCAATTAATACAGTTAGGTACTTAAGCCTAGTTCACAGTAGCGTAGTTTACGTTCGTTGAGTGTTTTAGTCGAGTGACGAATAATTTAGTAGGGGAGAGTGTGGAGGTATGGGACAGTACTCGTATTATTCATATTTGGCGCAGTTATATATTCATATACTTGTCAAAAGATGTATATAGGGGTACGTTTAGTAAAAAATCATTGACGACATAAAAAGTAATAGTATACCGATTACAACCCATCCTTTTGGGGGAAAGTAAACCAAAGGTAAGATTATTTTTATGTTTTATTCCTAAACCTGCGATAATTATTCGTCATATTAACGCATTGTTTTAACATAACTTAAAACTTATTGTTTTAAATTATCTCATTTACCATTTTATTGTTCATGGTGGAGGTTTCGGACAGTTCATTGAGTGAGGTATCGGACATACCCCATACCTCCTGTGTGTGAATATTTTTGCACAATTAGTTATTTTTTATCAAATCAATGAAATATTGAAGCTGTAATGTATTTTTTGTAGATGCCGAGATTAAGGATAAAAAAAATATAAATTGAATAAGGAAAGATTATACAAAAATTCGCCAGGCTGTTCAATTACAAAATAATGAAGTACTGGTATTGCCATCACCTCATAAACATGGCAGTGCAAAAAGAATGCAAGAAGTTTTTGCATTCGAAATAAAATTTGATCGTTTTAGCGAAATTAATTAAATAAGTTACAATTTTATTTGCATGTCCCATTCCTCCCATATAGGTGTCCCATTCCTCCGCACTGTGTGGAGGAATGGGACAAAATCAGGGTTTTATAATATTTTGAATAACTCATTAAATATGCTCAACCGTATAATTTTAAGTATATGATGTCATAGCATACATTCAGCAACCTAGTATTTTTTTTTTAATATTTTATTTTTCCAAAATTCAATTTTTAATAAATTTGTCCCCTACTAAGGGTTGTGTGATCAATAAAAAATTGCCGAATAGATTAGCTGGCAGAAGAGTTGTCACCTGATAGGAAATTGCGACGTGCGTCCGGGAGTGCGGGCGAAACTTAAAATGTCCGGGTCATGACTTTTCCCAATGACCTTTTTTTAGTTTAATTGTACCTTTCAGGCCACAAAATTTTTGGAACGACCTTTTTTAGCGCACATTCACCTTTCCGGATACCAAATTTTTGCAGCAACACTGGCCGGTAGCTTAGTCGGGTCAAAAATTTTTTTAATGAACTGTTGAATAGAGTGTGATAGATTTTTGGTCAAGCAGCGTGTAATTTACTAATTTAGCTACTGAAGTACCGCTACTCGACCAAGTGTGAACCAAGCTTTAGTAAATTCTTTAGGAAAATTAATTTCTTTCGCACTACATTGACGAAATCTACGGAGGTTGCTAGTGGTTTCAAAACAATTATTTACGATCTATCCTAAAATCATGTGAGTATTTTGTAGATGATTTTAAAATGTCATATTTATCAAATTTATTACATTTTATTATCATATTCAAAATAATCTACTTTTTTCAACATATACTTACCTACTATTCATGGATTACGCAATAAATTCAAACCAAGATTACCTAAGTATATAGTTTTTTTTTTTAATAATAAGCTAGTTTTTGTCAAAGGTTTTTGTACGAAATGTCTTTCTTTTTTTGACTAAATGGCTTCAAATATATTGACAGATCAAGACATAAAGAATTGTAGTATTTGTAGTACAATCCAGATTCTTACCTTGTACCAACTTACCGTAAAAATAATTTTTTGATGCAAACAGTTATATCAAAAAAAATATTTGTACACACCTAAGGAAATGCCGCATAATAAAAAAAAATACTTGCAGCAGCTATTTTGAGACCTTTACGTTCCTATATTATATTATTATGTACGTATGTACAAAGTTTCTTTAAAAATCTCAAAATCTTTAAGTAGTTATTTTTAATTTAATTTATTTTAATTTGCGTGAGAATGGAAACTGTTAAATAACTCATACTTATAATCCCTATTTTTATATTTCTTTTTGTCAGGATATTTTCAACGTATTTTTAATTTCACAAAAATAATCTTTAATTTTGGAAACCACTGTTCTGGGCATTACAATAAGGTACATGCAGTATGTATATACCTAGCCGCACGTGTAACTTCATCGTGCCGCGTTTCAAGGTTAAGATCTCCATATTATTATTTTGTTTGTTGCAAAAATCTTTATCATACCATAACACTGCTTAAAATAAATCTTTGACAAAACAATGAATCCGGTCGATTTTTATTTTAAAGTAAGAATCTGTATATTAATTTACAGCTTTCTCACTTAATTTATCTAAGAGATATGGTTTTTCGAAAAAAACTACCACGCACTCTAATCGGAATAATAAAATTTGACTCTATCTGCAGTGGAAATTTCGATAAAACCAGTTTTAAACGTTTCGGCTTTTTTCGATATTTTTATAAAATTCTGAAATAGGTATAGGCACTGAAACTTGTAAATTTGTCATAAAAAATGTTTTACTTTATAAAAAAGTTACATCTAAAAATGAGATCCAACTGTCGATGGCCTGAGTCGGTATGTTTATTGTATGAAACGATGTCGTCAATAAATTAAATTTTTACAAAAATTGTTAAGAAAAGTTTGAGATGTACTGCTATGATGTAGACATTTTTATAGAAAAATCAATTATCTAGTTGGGGGGTTTCGGCGTTTATCGATATTTTTATAAAATTCTGAAATATATGCACTGAAACTCGTAATATGTCATAAAAAAATATTTTTCTTTATAAAAAAAGTTTGAGAAATCCTGGAACTTTTTCATTAAAGAATATTTTAGATATTGTATTTTTCTATATACATACTCATTTTTACGGTTCTAGATTTTATGGTTTTCGAGATATATGAAAAAATTAAATAAAAATTCAAAGGTTGATTACCCCTGACTGAAAAAAAAAATCAAAATTCTGAGTATACAAATTTTGTAGTCTTAAAGTATACAATATTTTCTGAAGTTTTAGGATCTGTCCATCAAGCGAATCAAAAGTTATAAAGAGAGGACGGACACACATACACACACACACGTTGGAAAAGTTTACATTCTCAAATATACATTTAATATCCCATAAGTACCTAATATATTTTTATGATATTTTTGTCACTTTATGATCTGTAGGTATTTGAAATAAAAATATGTGTTTCATACCCAAATAGTATCAGCCCGCTAATTTTTACCATATTTTTCTGACTTGATAAACATTGTCCTGTTAGAATCCCTTAACTCTAATAATTGGGTAGGTATACTCCGTTTCAAAGCTGTTATGCGTTGAGTTCCTAGGGAGCGGCCGTCATCTGACAAGACGGCGTCTTTCAAAATTATATGACAATGTTTTTCGTTACTATGGAAACAATATTGGCAATGTTCTCAACTGACATATCCACCGCCGTTTATTGTAGCGGCGTATCCGTAGGAACCCAGACCATTAGCGGTTTTCCGGTGTAGCCGTCATAGCTAGCGGTCGTGTTGCGAGCTGCGTTGAGTGTTTTGTTTATTAAAAAAGTATTTTTCAAACCTTATTAAGTTTTCAACAACTCGGTGAGTTCGTTCCTTTTTTTGTTAATTTTATAAATATAACTATACTTTTTTCATAAGTATATGATTTAGTTTGTTTTTGTTTTAATTATTTAACATATTATTTGACTTGTTTACACAAAATAATTTTTAAGTAGCGGGCAGAGAGTGTGTGGGCGCATGGCGTCTGCCAGCGGGGGGGTACCTCCCCCTGCCACAGGAGGTGAAGCAGTTCCTATAAAACGGACTGCTGCACCGGACGACAATATTGTAACAATTATTTCACAGCCCAAGAGGCCAAATATTGTCGTTGAAAATACCCCGCACCCCGAACTTCTTTATAATGCGACGTTCATCCCGCCGTACATCATTCACGTTATTAAAAAGAATGAAAAAGAAGAGATGGAAAATATCGACTCTATTAAATTCGGATCATTCCTTTACAAAAATAACATCAATGCATCAAACAATATTATGCGAGTTAAGTCAATCGGTAGGCAAAAAATCTCCATTGAATTTAATAATTACACATACGCAAATTTGTTTTTAAAAGATGCTGTCCTTATCAAAAACGGATACGTAGCGTACATACCGAAATTTCTTGCCACGAGAATGGGAGTCATAAGAGGCGTACCGGCAGACATCCCGGAGGATGAGCATGTACAAGAAATAACCTCTCCAAGAGGAATGGGTAAACCGATCAAAGTACGTCGATTAAATTATAAAACGACGGAAAAAAATGTTGATGGAAGTTTTATTTCGAAAGCCACTCGCTCAATAGTGGTAACTTTTGAGGGACAAAAGTTACCTGATTATATATATCTGTATTATAATAGAATCTCCGTAGAAACATATGTGCAGCCGACGATACAATGTTATAAGTGCTCAAAGTTCGGGCACACTAAACTTCAGTGCCGCGGAAAACCAGTGTGCTACCGATGTAAAGGTGACCACACTGGTGATAAATGTTGTGTAAAAGATGACGAAGTAACATGCATCAACTGTGGTGGCCGTCATACGGCTGTAAGCGTTCTGTGTCCGGAGTTGACAAGACAAAGAAACATTAAAAAGGTTATGGCCGAAAAAAGCCTCTCGTACTTCGAGGCAAGTGTGCAGTTTCCAAAGAGTAAACCTGCATTTTCGTCGATCGTCACTGGAAATAGCCCAAAATCGTTTTCTCCCCCTCGTTCCCCCATCCATTCACAATCATCGAGTATTAAATGGCAGAAAGCTGAGCAAACTTCTTATAGAGTAGTAGAAGGCAAAAGGAAACAAAGTCACTTAAATGAAATATTGAAAGAACTGAAATCTATACTCATTGCCCCTAATGGAAATTATTCTCAGCCCGATGATGGCTGTGCTTTGCGAAATACGACAGAGAGGAACGATTTGGTGGACTGTGAAGAAACTGTTCTCGAGGTGTTAAGGGCCTTATCCAACTTTTTAAACTCTGGTCAATTTATTTCGTCACCAACTAATGATATAAATATACGCAACCAACTTGATAATATTTGTGCCAAAGGCTTACTTGTTGATTCTTCTGAACATTCTATTACAAAAAACACAAACGCAAATACGGATTTATCTCAGACGTTCCTTCAAAGTCAATAAATTCATACCATACATTTGAACATAACTCATTTTTATAAATAATGGCGACAAAGAATACTTATAATATTTTGCAGTACAATTGTAGAAGTGCAATCTGCAACAAGTCTGATATTTTGAGCCTTATCTCAAACTATAATTTTTCTTTATTATTTCTCTCAGAAACCTGGCTTAAACCAGATAAACAATTTGTGATCAACGGTTTTCACTGTGTGAGAGACGATCGGCCTTCAGGTTATGGCGGAGCAGCCATTTTGATAAAAGACGAGATACCTTATTCTCCCGTTCGAGTTAAACCTACTGCATGTCCATTCGAAGTCGTTGCAGTTAGAATTTTCAATGTCACTTTCATCTCTATTTATATTTCCCCAAATATCTCCCAAAATTCATATAGTTATATCAAATCAATTGTCGATAAAGCGCCAAAACCCGTTGTGCTTTTTGGAGATTTCAATGCGCGTCATCCTATGTGGGGTTCAAATACCTCGGATAGACTGGGCGCGAGGATCGTTGACTCTCTGAGCGACCTAAATTTATGCATTTTAAATGATGGATCCGCAACTAGAATTCCAATTCCCAATCAAAACCCAAGTACTCCAGATTTATCCTTCACTTCAAGTGAAATATCACCTTTTTTCACCTGGAGCGTTCTAGAGGAAGTGGGAGGCAGTGATCACCTACCAATTCTGATAGAATGGAGTTTTCCTTATGGTGGTGGGAGCAGAGACCGTTCAGGCAACAAATATAAACATTTTCAAAAAAGAATTACTCTTAACAACATCAATTGGGAGCAATTCAAAATATCCGCTGAAACTTCTTGTAAATCTTTACCTTGTCCCTCAGTGAACAATTTGGACGAATGTTTGGAGTCTTTCGCAGATATATTGCACAGTTCCTCAAAGTTTAAAAATAAATCTGACTTTAAAAAGCCTAACAAATCTGTAACTCCACCCTGGTGGGATGATGAGTGTGAAAAAGTTGTGCAAGATCGGAAGAATGCTATGAAGAGGTACAGACGTAATGGAAATATGGAAATACAGGCTCGAGCAAAGAAAACATTCAAAGGTAAGAAGAAGGCAGCTTGGATATCCTTTTGTTCTTCTCTCTCACCACAAACACCAATTGCCAATGTTTGGACAAGCATTCGCAAGTTTCGGGGTATATACAATAAAAAAAGAACGAAAAACGTCTCTGAATCGGCCATAATGGAACTCGTTAACAAGATAGCTCCTCCATATGTACCTCTCTTAGAGGAAACATCCTCGTCGCCTGTTCTTACACCGCATATAGATTTTCCCGAGAACGTGGCTTTACCACAATCTGATGAATACACCTTAACTTCCGCTGTTTCTCTTGAAGAGTTAAAGTCTGTTTTAAAAACCACCAAAGACTCAGCTCCTGGTATTGATGGTATACCATATGGTTTATTAGCCAGATGTGATGATACTATACTTTCCTTTTTCTTAGAAATAATTAATGTAGTTTTTGTACACTGTAAGGTACCAGTCTCATGGAAGCAACAATTGATCATACCTATCCCAAAAGCACAAACAAATGATATTTATGAGTTATCCTTCAGGCCGATTGCTCTCTCAAGTGTTCTTTTAAAGATTGTTGAACACATTTTAAAAAGACGTCTGGATTGGTGCGTGGAGAGAAGTAAAAACTTTTCTCAACTTATGTTTGGTTTTAGAAGAGGCAAATCCACAATTGAGAGCATTGCCCATTTAACAACCGATGTATTAAATACTTTTTCGGAGTCAAAACATGTTGTCGGTGTGGCCCTTGATATCACAGGTGCCTACGACAACGTTTTGTTGACAATACTTAGAACTAAGCTCCATAGGCTCAAAATACCTGACAAAATTGTAGATTTAATAATGTCTATTTTAAGTGAACGAACAATTTTGGTAGAAGAACCTTCTGGCAGTGTACACAGTAGAAGGGTTTTTCGGGGTCTCCCACAGGGATCAGTTATCAGTCCTTTTTTATTCAACGCGTACATTCATGATATCTTCGAGGATATACCTCCAGAAATTACTCTGCTTAACTATGCCGATGATTTTTTCATGTAAAGCACAAACAAAAATTTAAATAAAACAGAAGAAATAATTAATAATAGTTTGAAAACCATCTCAGATAAATTAAATAATTTGGGCCTCTCTCTCAACCCTTCTAAATGTAAGACAATAATCTTTTCTAAATCACGAATTCCTCAATCCTGTTCGATCATGATTAATGACACTTTATTGCAACAAAATCAAGAATTAAAATTCTTGGGGCTAGTCTTAGACAGTAAACTTACGTGGAACGCCGCTGTTTCTCATGTTGTGAGTGGTTGCCAGAGTGGGCTTAACGCTATGCGAGCTGTTTCAAGAGTATGGTGGGGATCTCATCCAAGAATTTTAAAACTTATGTACAGTTCCCTTGTTCGTTCCAGACTAGATTATTGCTGTTATCTCATGTCTCCCCTTTCCAAAGGAAACATAAAAAAATTGGAGAAGGTGCAGAATGAGGGCCTTAGAATCTCTCTGGGAGTTATGAGGTCCTCGCCGGCAGAAGGCATGCGAGTAGAGGCTTCCGAACCTCCATTAAACCTGAGGAGACAATATCTGTCTGATAAATTCATCATCAGATGTATCGCTTACAGAGATAATGTATTACTTACTAAGATACATAAACTATCTGAAATGATACAAATCAAAAAACGATTTTGGGCGAAAAAAACTGCCCCTTCTGTGGTTTTGAGTTACATCGCATTAAAAGAACTTAAACAACATATCATGGAGCTAGAAATGCCTCCCTTATACTCTGTTTCTTTCCCTTCTTTGATTCATAGTCCTCAAACAGTGAAATTCTTTGATTCTAAGTACATTTCAAACGCAAGTGATAAATTTGACAAAAATATTAAAAAATACTGGAAAAATTTTTCGCTTTTATTTACTGACGGCTCTAAGGAAGGGGAAAATGGCCTAACAGGCGCAGCTTTCTATAGTCAATCTGATAGGTACGGAAAGCATATTCCACTACCTAGAGAATGCACAATATTTTCAGCGGAATGCGTTGCGATTTATGAAGCGCTCGAATTTATATCCCAAGAAGATTGTAAAGATATTTTGATTCTGAGTGACTCCTTGAGTGCTATTCAGAGGATCGCCAGCTCTTCTTTTCAATACCCGTTTGACATCATAGTGCTAAAAATGAAAGAACTATTCTATAAGCTACACGCTCAAGGTAAACGTATTGTACTTGGTTGGATTCCGGGTCACTCTGGGATAGAAGGTAATGAAATAGTGGACCAGTTGGCTAAGGAAGCTGCAAGAATGAATACTGCCTCTCGCTGGCGGGTTCCCTTCGCGGACCTTTTTTCTATATGCAGGTTTAAAATGTACGAAGACTGGCAGAAAACATGGGAGAGTGACCGTTCAAAATATAGGACCCTCAATGATACCATTACTCGCGTGCCTTGGTTTAACAAATTGACGTTACCTAGACAGAGTTCGTCTGTCATTTGCCGAATCAAGTTTGGACATGTTTGTACAAAAAGTTTTTTGTTTAAAATTAATATAGCAGACTCAAACATGTGTGATTGTGGACTAGAGGAGGAAACCATAAACCACATATTTTTTAATTGTATCTTGAGAAATTCATACCCAGGTTTTTGCACTGATTTAGCCAAATGCGGCGTAAAATTTCCAACAACGGTTGAGCTTTTGCTCTCTAAATTTGACCCTTCCGTTTTTAAGATAATATCAAGTTTTATTATTAAAAACAATGTTCAGATTTAAATAAGTTTTTAGATCTTCTTTTGCTTGTGTTTCTTATCTGTGTGTAATGTTTTTTTCACTGATTTAGATTAACTCTTCAACAGTTTTGTGCACAGATTAGTGTTTATTTTTTGTTTTTATATATTATTGAAGCATGATAATTTATTAATAGATTGAAAGAATGCCGCAGGCGGTCAACGATGACATTTCTAAATGTTTTCATCGTCTTGTCAGTGGTGCCACCATTGAGGTACAATAAATGTTGCCATTGCTTGAAGTTGTGTATGATGTTTTTTTTATGCCATTTTGTATGATATATTTTTGTATTTTGATTATAAATTAATTTCTTGCATCGAAATTTGAAATATTATGCAAAGTATCATGTCTAGCTGTAAGTTGATTTTTGTATATTAAAATTGTTATAGGTCTTATTAAGACCGTAAACTTAATAAATAAATAAATAAATAAATAAATAAAAACATGACAATGGCAGATAACACTCTCAATTAAAGAGTGAATGCCAAAAAAAAAAGAAAAAAAAAAAAAAAGCTGTTAGCGAATCACATTTGTATTGGTGGGGTTTGATCCTATACGTACACACCATTGTATATATGTAGTGGTAGCTACCTGCCGCGTCGGGATTTGTGATTTTTTTAAGTTGTATGCGTGCCAGTTTGGTTCAGAACGTCGAAGGGAGGGCACGTCCATTTTTTATAGGTGACCATCCTTTATAAAAATGGGCGACTCCGTGAGTAGTACGCCACGTAATGAAGTAAAGATATAATTATGATTTTTTTTATCTGGAATGGAACTTCCGAATAAATAGTACTTAAATATTTTATAACATTATATATCGGCGATTTCCGTCGATTTTTTAATAAAAATTTAGGAAAAATTCCTGATACATAGGTATTACTTAAATTATAAATTTTGTTAATCTTGATTTTTCTTTACCCTTTGAGTTTCTCGGAAATTACAGGTATTTTGACAAAATCCACCCCATGACACCAAGATCTTATTATTTCTTCTTCACGCTGCCTTTATCCAATTATCAAGAAACCTTTATCCTTTATCAAGAACCTTTACCTTTATCTTATACCTATACCTTTATCCTATACCTTTATCCTTTATCAAGAAACCTTTATCTTTCCTTACGTAGGTAATAATTATGATTTACTAGAATTGAGTTCAAATTATTCATTATTCTAATTTCTTAACTGGTCATTTTGTTAACAATGAGGCAAAACCCAAGTAGCAAAGCATCACTTTTTTCTCCTCTCAATGACTATTGACAGTTCGCATACCTACGTAACTAGTTCTTTAATTATATAGGATTATATCGCATTGATGCTGTTCTCGGAAATTCTTTATTTATATTACCTATTATAAATAATAAACAAATTTACCAGTAATAAATAATAAACAATTTTGTAACTGTGTATTTAAATTCTATAAAAAAGGAAAGATTTGACTCAAAGATTTTGTATCGTGGTCACCCTGTACTCAATACAAATGCAGTTCTTGTTACGGTTTGAAATTGTCTATACCTACCTACATATATCTAGGTGAAGTATTGTTATTTGTTAGTATCAACATGCGCAATACAGCTAGAGACGTCAACAATAGTAGGTATGTCTCTGTAGAAGTATACTCGTAGAAGTGAGTGCGCGAGAGTGAGACATACTATTGTTGACGAATAAAAAAACACTTCTCAAATTTACGTCCAAAACTGATTATTTACGATCGATAATAGAATTATTATTTTAGTATTTTTTTATCTCTTTTTATAATATAAAAATATTATTTGTATGTAATTGTGTATTGATTTCTATAAAAGTGCTTTCTTCTTCTTCTTTCTTCCATCGTGGCAATCCTCTCTCGAGAGAGTGATCTTTAAGGGGCCTTACTCCTAAAATAGCCGTTTTTCACTGTTTTCTCCGCTGAATTCCGACTCCATATTCATAAATAAGGAAATTTTGATTATGTGTATATGTAGATCAAACCTTTTTACTATATATGTTCGAGGCCGATTTTCCATAAAAAGCATGCTTTACACGTTATTTGAGGTTTTGTCGAAGTCTTCTCAAACACTTTTTGACGCATATCTCGAGATGTGTAAGACTTGGATAAAATACGTTTAGAGATAAAGATAGTGGTGAAAATTTTACAATATATGTTCGAGAGGATTTTTCGCCATTTTTCTCAGATTTTTCAGAAAACACTAAAAATCATTTTCCAATTAAAATTCTTACCAAAGCTCTGTCTTGTTAGATTATTTTTCAAAAAATATTCCAATATATTGGATAATTTCTCATGACGGCTCATATCAAATCGTTGTGCCATAATGGTCCTTATGACCATTCTATTCGTATGAAGTTGCGATAGAGATTCTTTTGCAAAGTTTTTGAGGGAGTCTAAGATAAATACGCGTTAGACTCTCTCTGAAGGAAGATTTAGATATCCATGAGTTTTCTGATTCCAACCAACTAAAAATAATAATAGGATAGAGATGTTAGGCCAAACATGAAGTAAACAAAAACGTTTTATGTTGTAAGTTTATAATAGGTACCTAAGTTGGCAGCGCATAAGAATATGGAATTATTTTGAAAATAATTTATTTTAGAAATTTAATGTTTTTGGTTATCAATAAAAATGCTAGTATTTAAGTCAAAAAAAACATTCACTTCCGAGTGTTATCTTTTGAAAATTATTATTAGGAAAAAATCAAAAAATATTAGGCGGCTTTCGTATGTATATCGTATTGAAGGTCGTGGGTTCAAATCCCGGTGCCGACTATTTCCACTTTCACAACACAAGCTTTGCTTTATGTGAAAGGTGTCGGAAGTGTATTTTTGTATATAGAACTCTTTGATTTTTGTGTTCAATTTGAATGAATAATGTTATCTCAAATAATTATTATACACGTTTTTGCACATGTTTACCAACAGGATGGAACCATCTACGATATTTTTATGTTTAGAAATATTTTGTTTCTTTTTATCTCCATCATCAATACAATTGAGTAGGTACAATAATAATAATATAACACTTTTCTATACAAAGGTGTCAGTATAGCCGGCGGAACTTATTGCCTGAGGCAATTTTTTCCAGTCAACCGGTCCCGTCCAATCTGAGACAGGCCAAGCCCGGGTAGAAATTTCAAGTGAAAAAACACTTAGAAAAACTCTGATCCGGCCGGGAATCGAACCCGGGACCTCGGATATGAAGTCCACACAAGTATAATATGGATTCAATAAATTAATTTATGATATGCAATTTACCTACTGCTTCTTTAGCAGCGACATTTTTATTATGGAGTTTTATTATGTTTCATTCATTCTAGGTATAAGAAAAGTAGAGCCAAGCTAAATGAAGGTTTCAATACCCTGAGAATGAAAGAACAGTGCTATTATGTGTAGGTATTATGTTTCCTAGACACTAGACAGTGAGTGAAAAAAAGCGATTATTGTCACATCTACAAAAACATACCTACCTACCTAGGCATATCTTTTAGCCATCGCATCTGGCCAGTCATCTGAAGTCAATGAAGAAGAAGTGGATGCATTATAATAATATAGGATACACAAACCTAGTGAATGTGTGTATAAACGTGTTTGAGTTATAGGTAGGTACCCATATACCATGTGATTTTTCAAATCGACACATTACTGTGAAACATCGCCATGTTTCTTTAAATTCATAACTAGCAGCAAAACCTCTCGGACGACAGGCATAGAAAAGAGTCGTTAATTATTTGAATGTCCTATAAATCAGTTATATCTTCTCTCAAAGGATCTCAACTTCTCTTTACCACATTCAGAACTGCGGTCAATCAGACATTGCTTATCGTAGCAACTGCTCAGTTGTATTTATAGTCGAAGCTTTCCTTTTTGGCTCGCGGTGGCCCATATTGGAACTATTACGATGTAACATTTTCTATTGGAAAAATATTTACCGTGGACATTTCTTGATTGAGTGTCTTGACACAACCACTAACCGACGAAAATTAAAAGTATGAAAATATGTCACGTATCTGGGTTAGTTTTGTCATATTATGAAAAATATGTATAAAATATATGGAGTTACGGACGAACTTCACAATTATAATATACTGGAATAAATTATTTATTTTCCTAAATTTTGATGGGTTCCATTGGATAGTGAACACAAAAAAGAATCATTTTGTGGCATTGATAGTACGAAAACGTAAAAATATGGTTGCACGTGGTTGTAAGTCAATGAAAGAGAGATGAAATTCATATTATTATTTTTACTATAGTCTCTAAAACAGATGGTTGGTTGATATTATTGTCTTCTCAAATGCACAATCTCGGTGTTTCTGTTTAGCCACATACCTATCTACATAGGTACCTATTTATGAACTAGTAAGTTAGGTCCGTACGGACAGGCTTAGTTTTTGAAAGACAGATGTAAAAACCGTTCGATATTGGTATGTCAGAAAAAATCTTTACCAATGTAGGTAGGCACACAATATGTTTTGCACCACATAGTTATAAACAATGAAAGGATCTAAAGTTATTTTATGTGTTCACTTACAATGGTACATAGGTACTTATGAATTATTTTGATGTGTTCATTGTAAAAGGGTGGGTAAAAATGACAATATTTTTTATGAGCATCCACTCTTCATAAATCTGAAATCTAGAATATATGGAGCAAGGGCGTATGGAATCCACTGCAAAAGATCCTGGGCAGCTTCAATGAGCTCTCTTCTCGCTTCATGTCGAAATCCACAAGCTCTATTGCGAAGGAACGGAACACATTATGAGGTGTCTTCCTACTGCCTAGTAATGATTGCTCCCAAAATTTGAAGTGACTCGAATCCTAAGGCCAGTGCCTGAACGCGAATCATTGTCGGGGTTTGCTCAGAAGTCGGCTCCTGAGTATATTATAATAAAGTACCTATTAGGTATTATAGATTATGTTATTTTAATTTGGTCAATTCAAAAAGGCCTACATATGTTTTTACACTATAAGGTAGATGGTGGGTATTTCTATCCTTTTCAAATAGTCGAGTGCCGTTTATTCTGTACAAACCAAATGTAACCATCTGAACAGATATTTTAGGAGAGCTGTTATTCATTTGAAAAAAAAATGGTTTGCACAACTTTTATTATTATGATGTAGGCATAAGGCATAGGTACCTATATATCTAGTCGGTATTTATTTGTGTCTTTCTCTGGTCAAAATAATATAGACATACATATTAGTAGAAAGTTCATTTCATTTATAAGAATAACTTTTTTTTAATATGAATATGAAAAGAAGAAATACAAGGTGCCCAAACCTGTGCAATTCTAAAGACATCATATTGTAAAGGAATCTATATATTAATACGTGAGGCAAAAACTTTATGTCCCTTTTTACGAAAATTGAGCGGACGGAGGAGTATGAAATTTCGCACACTTACAGTTTATATAGAGGAAGGATAGCGAATGCTAATATTTTTATTAAAATCATACATAAAAATGGATTAAATCAATAATAAAAACATTACGCACACTAATGTAATGTTTGTACACTACTACTCACACACACATCGATGTATTTGACATTCTGTGGCTAAATAGAGAAAAGATTAATATTTTTTGTCGCATCACGCCTAAACGGCTGGACCGATTGCGTCAATTCTTTTTTTGTCGTGTTGGCTTTTATCAGAAGAAGGTTCTTATGAATGAAAAAATTAAGAAAGTTGCGTGGAAAATTATAAAATTAAAGAAAACTCTAAGTAGGTAACCTTTTTAGTACTTTTTAAAATATATTTTTTATTCCAATTGTGAAATCACTCAAATTGGTGTATGATAGGAACTTTATTTACTTGGTAACGTGTTAGCAACGAATGTACCGTGATTGATGACATAATTATTTCATTCAAACCAATATTCAAACGTTATTTAATATGTTTTTCATCTGATATACCTACCACTGAATTGAAATTATTGTGCATTTTTTTTAAATATCTGCTACTTACAATAGAGTTTTAAGAACGTAAGCTGATATTTTAAGATATTACAAATATTTTATTGCGCAAAGTGAATACAAAGAGGCGAGCTTTTGACACGCCTTATATTAATTTATTGTGAAACGTTATGCCGTGTGTCATCCGAAGTTTTGAAGATTGTAGATGAATACGAAATTGAATAAAAGAAATAGTGTGGCCGATCTTCAAGCATCACAATCACATCAACAAAAACAGAAAGTTGACAATAAGAACCTTTTTTTCAATGCGCAAGAAGAAATGCTTCATGTGTTGATTTAAAACAAATTTCAAGGTAAATGAAAAACAAAACCATCCCTAAGTGATTTAAATAATCATTTTCTTTTGGTGGTTCTAAAATAAGTTATAATAGTTTTTCTTTTACTTTACAGGTACTAAATTACACATTGAATCGCAACCACTAGAAGACGCACATTATAAACACATCTTAATATTCCTTTACAAGTATTAATACGACAATAAAAAGAGTAATTCCTCTCAGAAGTCGCAGTAATTCGTAAATAAACATTATACATCGTTTCGGTTATTCGAAACTGGATTGGCTGTGGAACTTTAATATCGATTAAGCGGTGAGATGGAGAAAACAACGTAAAATATTCTGGTATACGCAGGTGAGTTGTCCAAATTAGGACAGATTTACGTAAACAATTTTGAATAAAATTAACAAAATTTAAATGGTCTGTAAAAGTAAATTATTTTCAAAACTACGAAAAATTATGAAAATATGAAAAGAGCCCAATATTATAACACAGTCTTTAGGTGTACAGAAATACTGTGAAATTTTATTTCTTCTTTGAGCTAAAGAAAATAAAATGGAAAAAAACTTTGAAAATAATGTTTTGTAAAATTGTTGTACAATAAATAAATGAAACAGAAGTAAAAATATTTTATTGACAGATATTTTTTTATTTTTAACTTCTATACCATATACCTTCCTAATATTCTTATTCCCATCGATATCCCAGATATTCTTCGAAGAGATCTTACCTCTACGATTAGGGAACCTCAGAACATGCTTTATAATCGCTTCTTCGGTTGTCAAAAACTAAAATTTATGATTGTATAAATTTTCTTCGGAGTGTATCGTGTACCTACCAATCAGTATTTTTTTTTTAACTTGATATTATTTTTCAAAAATGGTATCTAACATATTGAGTGGATATCATAGGATATTTTTGAGAAGTTTTAATGAGATTTGAAGAACCTGATCTTTTTATGAGAATTTTTTTAAGTGAATCATAAACTAACCACCGAACATTGTAAAAGCACTATAAGATACACAATATAAATGGACATAAATTATACATCAAGAGGAACTTGAGAGGTGAGTATGTACCGATATCAATCAAAGCAGATCAAAATTCCCTTTGAACCCCACTCAGCGGCATAGGGAGGAAACAAGAGCTCTCCATTGCGCTCGAATTTGCGCAATGCTTATTAACTCCTACCACACCAACTCCCTCAGCTCTGGCTCGAAGGAGCGGAACACAGTATAAGAGGATTATCCACGTCTTCGGGACCCTGATGGGAGGAAGAACGGCGCACTTCACAGCCAACTGTCATTCGGCATCATTAACACATATCCCAGCTATGTCTATCTCCTGTACCGATATGAATATTTTTTTAACTTTATCACTTCAACGTGTCAATAGTTTGATTTCACTGATATAATTTTAGGTGAGGAAACGACGAATAAGGTTAGCTCAAAGAATTTTAACGCATAATAGAGTTTAAAGATTCTATACGGACAGCTCTTTACTGATGAATTGGATGGCAGAGATCCTTCAGGATAAGTCCGCCCTTTCTACTGTTCAAATGTTTTTTATTGCCACATTGTACTTATGAGTAATAAAGCTTTATTTATTTAACAGAACTATTTGCTACGATTTCGTCATCATTATTACTTCAGTAATATTGCGTCGAAAAATAGGTACCTCTGCCATCTGAAACGAAGCTAAGAAGTTGAATCAAGTCAAATTACGGTAAGAAGAGAACCTATAATATTAATTATCAAAATGCAATTAACCTATGCTAACGTAGTGCTGAAGTTTTTAAAACGTGTATGTTTGCTAATACTAATTTTTACAAATGTACCTACTATGCAGAATGTTTTTTTTTTTACCTATTTAATTTTTTGGAATTGCATCCATTTGGATGATTCATGCCACCAACAAATCAAAATTATAACAGCAAAAAAAAAATAAGTATAAAGATAATAAAACTATGCAGAATGTTGAAACATAAGAAATGAAGGCATTTGCAGTATGTAAGATCATCGCATCGAAACAACGTTCCAAATATTTAGGGATTCTTGCGCAGTTTTCCTACTACATTTTTTGACAGGAACCTACTTATATTAAATCAATTAGTGTCAGATTTTTAAGAGGTTAATTTTATATAAATTTGAACCACTGCGGGCGTCGTCTACTTCTGCTTCAAAGGCTGGTTTAGTGTGAATAATTGAAATATGCTGTTTCATTAAAATAAAGAATATTAAAATGAAAAACAGCAGTAAAATTTTTAATTGTCAAAGTGATATCGAAAATGTATTTGTTTTTATTTTATTAGACAGGTGGGTACAGGTACATACAGATATTCGTGATACAAAAATTATCTCACAAATTATATAAAAACACAAGTAAATATGCAAAAAAAATGACACAATATATGCAGGCGCATCTGGGGTAAAGGGATGAAGACAAAGTGTGAGGGACAGGAATAAAGGCCATAGAAATGGTAGTATAGGGAATATGGACCAAGATTTTTTTATTTGAATTTTACTTACAAAGATTGTCTTTTATATTTCGGGATCTGCAAGAAAATAACACAATTATATTTCCCAATAATATTGTTTTTTCGTATCTCTAAGTTATTTCCAGGAAGACCAATGAATATTCTCATAATATGATTGAACCAATCTTCCAATAACTTTTTATACATTGATTGGGCATCCGAAAAAATCATTTTTTTCAATCGTATAAATCGCTTCTTCGGATTAAACCAAGTTTAAAAATGTCAAAACAGAAACGTTAGTTGCTAGATTGCAAGACTTAGTAAAAAGAAAATCCCGAAATATAAAAGGCAATCCTCGATGCAAATATGTAAAAATATAAGCCATGAAATTAACTTTTTACTGCTGTTTTTGTTTATTATTGCATATTCACTGTCTTTGTATCTATAAAAAAGTCAAATTCATAAAATTTATGAGTTTTGATGTTTTTGTTAAAAATGAATCAAGTAAGGAAGTTATTCGAATTTATTGAATATAAAATTATTAAACCTATAAATAATTCCTCACAGCACGATCTCTGCTCAATTTTGGGGGTAAAATGGATATAAAAAAGTATTACTTTGTTTATTGTATATTATGCAATGTGTTTTTTTTATTTATCAATAAACTATTTGATTTTTCAAACACATTATTCATTTTGTAATACTTACCTATATAGTATATTTTATTTACAAATAAATAGGTAAAATATGTGAAGTTGAATAATTGTAATTTAAATTCATTATGGTCGAATTTCGACCACTGGGCGACCACTAGTAATGGGAAATGTGTGTTTTGTTTCTTATAACAGTGGCGTAACTGATAGTTTTCATAGTATTTTATGTAACATGCTAAGTAGGTATTTAGATTGGGTGGTTAATCTTTCGCCGAACTTATCTAGGTAAATAGCTATGTGAAGGTAATAATTATTATCATCTCAGAAATATATTATTTTGAAAGGTTTTTAGATTTTCCAAGGATAATAAATTATGTATGTGTTATAAATAATTATAAGTAGGTACTCAATTCATCACACTATAACACATCTGATAAACTTACATGATTCAATATTTAAAAACCATCTGCCGTAGATACCTATATTCTTATTAATAAATAAACAAATTTTAAACGAATTATCTATTGGACATTAACAACAAATTTTAAACGGCTTATTTAAATATTTATTTAAATATCAGATATTTAAGTAAATAATAAAACATTTAAACAAACTTTTTTTTTTTGTTAAAAATTTAAAACCAAAATAAAAGAAATGTCTATATTCTTATTCCACAAATATATTGCAACACCACTGCGCACATAAAAAATGTTATAAAGAAGAGGGTACAAATGAAACGGCGATATATAATGTTCGTTATGTTAGATGAGATGGAGAGATACAATTTTATCTAAATATTTTAACAGATTTTAAACATTTTGTCATTTCAAGTAGTTTTTATATCCATGATTTTGGGGGTTCCAATTGGAATTAGGAGCGTAATCAGAATCTATATTCCAATTCAGACACGAAAAATATTTGGCGTTACATAGCCCCTTAAGTGCTTTATTCATATTATGTAATAATGTTTTGAATCTTTTACATATACACCGACCTCGGTAGGCTAGTAATAATATAGATACCTAAAAGGGCAGTTTGTGACATTGTACGAAGGTCTTAGGGAAATTTTCTTATTATTTTCGAATGTCTATTATAATATTTGACACTATTATTGGAAATGGAATTCCAAAAAATGACATCTCAAAAATATTTAAATGTTAAACTATGAACAAACATGTGTACCTATTATATTAATAACTTTGTATGAACTTTTGAGAGCGTTTTCGTGTTTGTGTTATTATAATTTGATGACAAACATTCAACATTGATTTTCTCAAAACTCTCGATATAGACTGTTATACAACTATAGTCTATACTATGAATATAAATATAATTCTGCGCGGTAAAAGCGTTTTAAAAAAGAGTTTTTAAAGCGCTGACTTGAGAACATAAACTTGTGAATGTATTTTTGTTCTATTTCAACGCATTTTAAACGCGCGTTGAATAGGCGCTTGTGTGAACCAGGGCTTAATTTTGCGTCGTTCAAGCAATTGCATGTAGGTAGGCCCTCTGCAGTTCCAAAATTATTATTTACGATCTATCCTAAATTTATGATTATTTTGTAGATACTGTAGATAGCTACAATTTTTCATATTAAATAATCTATTGACTTATTCGATTTACATTTTCAATATTACCTATACTCATGGATTACGCAAAAAATTCAAAGCAAGGTTTTTAATAGTTTTTTTTTATAACCATTTTTTAGTTAGTTTTTCCATTAAATGGGTATATTTTTTTACTAAAATGACTTCAAATAATTTGACAGATCAAGAAATAACGAATTATTATATAACCCAGGTTCTTCCCATGTACCTACTTGCCGTAAAAAAATTGAAAAAAAATATTTTTACCTAAAAACCGCAAAATAAAAAAAAATATTTGCGTTGTTTTTAGACCTTTCACGTTCCTGTATTATTTAAGTTTTTTTTTTAATTTATTTATTTTACTTTGTGGTGAAAATGGAAACTTTTAAATATCTCATACCTACTAAAAATACCTATCTCTTTTTATTTTTATTTTTTTTTGACAATGGATATTTTCAACTTATTTTAAATTTCACAAAAAAACTCTTTAATTTTGAAAGCCACTGGCGGTGGGACTGTACAAAAATATTAGCTGGCAGCACGTGCACCGTTAGGCAGAGCTGTTCCGAATACAGGAAAAAAATACTCGAGTACTGAGTACAAGTACTGCACACAAATATACTCGGAGTACAAGTACAAGTACTCAAATCGAAGTACTCGAGTACAAAATACCGAGTACAAGTACCGAGTACATGAGTGATTAATTAAACGCAAATCTTTTATAAACCTCTTTGAGCATGCTTCAAAATATAATGTAATCGCGAGCAATTGAATCGATCATTACAACAAACTGCATGAAATATTTTTTTTACAAAAAAAGTGTATAACTATAATATTATTACATTAAAAAAATGGGTAAAATAACGCCTCCACGTGGTGCACCCCCGGGCAACGTTATAACGGCAAAATTCTATCAATAAGGAAGAGAGAAAGCAGATAAGCCAAAGAGGATTGAATTAAAAACAAGAAAATAGAACATGGTATGGTAAATGATACAATTCGCAAAAACAACTCTCCTCTGGGTAATAAGACAAGAGGCCTTGGAAAAAATAGAAGATAGAAGAAATAAGTATGTAGTTCTAAGACCGAATATCTGACAAAACTGACAAAAGAGCTATGTATTGATGTTATACTGCTACAGGAAACCCACACAGCAAACTTAAACCAACTCACCACCAGAGGTACCTACGGTTCCCGGTTTCAACCTAGCTGGCGCTGTCCACGGTGTGGCCACCAACGTACGCGACGGCCTGATTTGGATTTGGAAAACATTGTTTTAAATCAGGTAATGTGTCCTTGGTCACCAGTCACCATCAAAATAGGACACAAAAGTCGTCAACGTTTACAAACCTGATAGACTCCAGTGGCCACCCACAGTCATTCCTTCAGCCCTCCCACATCTATCTGTCATAATGCGAGACTTTAATAATGGGAGCAATCACACCAACTGGGGATTTAGAACCACAGACAATAATGGTGAGGACCTCACGGAATATATGGAGACTGAGAATCTTCACCTCGTTTATGATGCCAAAGACAGAGGCACCTTTTATCAGCTAGATGGAACGGCTACACCCAGGACTTGTGCTTGTCCTCGAAGGTCTCGTGATGGAACTTCCAAAATGACAAATGGGACATCTTCGCCGCCCATTTCGATGAGACATTATGTCTCTCGTACCTACCACTGCCTACTAACTACCATAAATTTATAACATCAGTTTCAGAGGCCGCCAAACAGTCTATACCATGAGGAGAAGAATCTCTACAACAGTTAATCCGTAAGGCATGATCCCTACTCCGTAAAATGTGGCAAATTAAAACACCGGACCGCACAGCAAAGATTTCAGCGAACCTTGTTGCAAACAAAATAGTAGACAACGGCAGAGCGCCCGGAGACAAAACATTCCAACCTAAGGTTAAGGAACAGCTCCACACAGCACAAAGGACTGTCCAAACCGATCTACCCTGGTTGCTCCGTTCACTGAAACAGAGGTGACTTCAGCCGTTTAAACGTTAAAACAGCCGGAAAGGCTGCTGGGTCTGATGGCATGTTGCCTGGTTTATGCGGTGTTCACACGAGGCGATATAAGGCCAGACGATTTCGCTTGCATAAAAAAAATATCGCTCGGTCGCCCATTGATCGTCTGATGTGTTCGCACGAGTCCACCGGCATACATTCAATCTGTCAGGTGCGCTGATAGTTTTAAAAATGGCGGACGTCGAGGTAGAAGTCACGCAGTAATTGGGGTTAGTTGATAATATTGTTTTAGACGATAAAGGAGACTCCTAATTGAGGAAAAATAAAAACAACGCAGATATTAGGTGCGGAATTGGATTCTAAGGAGAAATAAATTTAGAGCAGTGCTGTCAACTGTCAAGAAACAGAACATACGGACGCCGCGCATATCTGCGCATGCGTGCATCGTTCCACCAGATACAAAAGTTCTAGGGCGTTCAACTTGAGGCGATATCGCTTTCAACCATTTTTATCGCTTCAGATTTATCGACAATCTGTTCACACGGTTCAATTGGCTGGCGATATTTTAGTGTCCTGGCGATATTCGCCTCGTCTGATCACCGCATTACTGGCGTTATTTATTATTATTATTTTTTATTTGGTTCAACGGCCAACCGGCCTTTTACAATTTATATTTTAATATAGAGTTGTAGTGAACATTAGTACAAGGATAAAAAAAACTCACAATTAACATAATAATAATATAACACTTTTCTATTCAAAGGTGTCAGTTTTGCCGGCGGAACTTATTATTTGAGGTAATTTTTTCCAGACAACGGGTACCGTCCAATTTGAGACAGGCCCAGGTAGAATTTTCAAGTGAAAAAACACTTACGAAAACTCTGACCCGGATGACTTCGGATCTGAAGTCCACGCCAGTACAACTAGGCTACCGAGGACAATAATTATTAACATAATAATGACTAATAAGAATACACTGCGAATATCCTTGCCGCGGGCCACCTGCCGAAAGAATTTATAACATCTAAAGTGTTGGTCTTGTAAAAGCCTGAAAATTTTCCGCAAGACCGTCTGCTACAAGTTGCTTGAACATCTCATTCTCAACGTCTTCTTTTTGTTGTGTCTAAATACTACAAATTATGGGATTTAGCAGTATCGAAGTTCTGAATTTTTGTTTTATTTTTTTTTATATAGGTATATATTTTTACTATTCTATTCTATTCAACAGATTAGAGCCCATCATAAATCACAATTTTTTCATATAAATAATATACCTACTTCAGTTTTTACGTAAAGGAGCAATAGCAGAGCAGGATTTCAGACTATACTCTATAAAATGACTTATTTAGTTTTTGAAATAACCAATTCAATCATAATACACGGGTTTTAAAAACAACAATTTCGTCACCAACACTCTCGAATTAAAAACGAGAACCATACATTCAAACTTTACCACTACAAATAACCACGACACCTAACAAGTCTCTACTTGCAATATAAATTCAAATTACGTATCATAGTAGGTTTAAAGTATTCCAATAAATCCAAAGATGTACTCGAGAACTTGAAATGTACTCGAGTACATTTAATGTACTCGAGTACCTTTGATGTACTCGAGTACTTTGAATGTACTCGAGTACATTCTAAAGTACTCGAGTACATTCGAAGTACTCGAGTACATTTTAGGCTCAAAAACGTACCGAATACAAGTACAAGTACAGGTTTTAGAAATGTACTCGTGGACTGAGTACTGAGTATACCAAAAGTACTCAGAGTACAATCTACGAGTACTTGTACTCGAGTACCGCCCAGCTCTGCCGTTAGGTAGGTCTCAAGGTCAAAGTTACGACACTCAATGTCTCCTGGTATGTTTATTGTAAGAAACGATGTCGTCAATAAATTAAATTTTTACAAAAATTGTTAAGAAAAGTTTGAGATGTACTGCTATAATGTATGCATTTTTTATAGAAAAATAAATTATCTAGTTGAAAGATTTCGGCGTTTATAGATATTTTTATAAAATTCTGAAATATATGGACTGAAACTCGTAAATTTGTCATAAAAAATAAATTTTTCTTTATAAAAAAAGTTTGAGAAATCCTGGAACTTATTCATTAAATTATATTTTAGATATTGTATTTTTCTATATACATACACATTTTTAGGGTTCTAGATTTTATGGTTTTTGAGATATATGAAAAAATTTAATAAAAATTCAAAGGTTGATTACCCCTGACTGAAAAAAATTTTCAAAATTCTGAGTATACAAATTTTGTAGGCTTAAAGTATTCAATATTTTTTGAAGTTTTAGGATCTGTGGATCAAGCGAATCAAAAGTTATAAAGAGGGGACGGACACACACACATACACGTTGGAAAAGTGCCCCTCACCCCCTCCCCTCTAATTAATGATATCTTTTGAAAACAAAATAGTATAATATGACTCTTTCTGAAGAAATCATTTTTTTGAAATTTCGATAAAACCAGTTTTAAACTTTTTAGGAGGCACTTAAAAATCATCCCTTTTTATATGTGCCCTTTTTCGTCCCTTTTAGTTAAATTTTGGAAAAATTGCCGAATATACTAACACTCATTTCTATAGAAGAATTCATATGCCAAATCTCAAGTTCGTACCATGTCTAGTTTCCGAGATATTCGCATACTTTGAAAAACATTCAACCCTATTTTTCACCCCCTTAGGGGTGGAATTTCCAAAAATCCTTTCTTAGTGGAAGGTTTTGTATTGAGACCTACCTGATTTCCAAATTTCACTTCTCTACGATTAGCCGTTTGGGCTGTGCGTTGATGAGTCAGTCAGTCAATCAGTCAGTCAGGCACTTTCCTTTATTATTATAGATAGCAAAAGTGTTGTCTTATTTGATTGACACAACACTTTTCCTAGCTTATTTGAATAAAATTTCGGGATCAAATATTAAAACATCTAAGTATTATTTAAAAAAAAAGTATTTTATACATTTTTTAAATATCAAAATATAATTTATTAGTAATTTGGTATATTATATACGGTGAACCAAAATGTTTCGATATAATCTAATTAAAATCTTTATCTGAACATTTTTAATGTAATAATGAAACACAAGTGAATATTTTAAGTGAGCCACACAAAGAATAATTGGCGGGACACCGGACAACACTGTTAGCCCGTACATTCTAACCTCAAAAAATCGTGACGTTTGTCGGTTTGCGCGCAGTTCATCTCTGTGTTTTATTGAAATTTAATGTTTTAAATACATTAAAATGAAAACAAATCAGTGCTTTGGTGTACCCTGAAGACGTGAGGGATATTATGTTGCAGTTAGCAGTTCACAAAATTGTTATTTATTTACGAAAATGTAAGTCATACTATTCTCGTATAACTTGACATTACGTAGTTCATTTCGATTATATTATTTTGTGAAAACTACATTCAAATGGCAGTTTGATTACGCTCTATGGCTTAAAGAATACTTTTATTTATTTTAGCAATGGATGAGCTCACCAGATTGTGTAAATATGTAAGGGCAGACATTTAAGAATACCAATAAACAAAGTTGTAATTCAGGAATTTGAGACTGGCCAAGAACACCATTAGGTCAAGAAAAGGAGAAAAAATGTATGTATACCTTTATTCATTTAACCAAGTGTTATGCATTAACTTGTGGTTTGTTTAAATAACAATAATTTATGAAGTTTTATACTACTGAAAGTTTTCAAAGATAAGGGCTGCATGTACATTATTTATCAGTAGAAGTGGATACAAAGAATTCAATCAAAAATTCTTGATGAGTACTCTTTTGAGCTTGTATAATATTGATAATAACTTTACAGATATATACTTTTATTCGGCAATTGAGTTATGGCATCTTCGAGAGAGAAGAAAGGCTATACAATTTAAATTAATATTTTATTAATGTTTCTGTTCATATTTGCAGATATTGTATATAGTAAAGCTATTTCAACAACTTTTTTGTTCTTTCAAATGTATATACAAAAACATCTGGGAGTAATAAGTGTTTTGTTTTTTTTTAGGTATTTATTTATCGGCTTTGAGATACGAGCCCACAACCTCAATACGGCTATAGGGAAATCAGTGACCAAGATGCTATGCTACATGCAAGCATGCATACTCTGTTCCTCGACTCCTGCTTGTCACCGGCCAGCCTCTACAAATCTCCTGGTAGGTGCTGCAGTGTATGTCGCCGATCACCTGGTCAATATAATTATCTCTGGAGCGGCCTCTATGATTTTGAATTTGGATACAAGTTTATTTATGTGACTAGTGTTTGAATATTCATAAATCATATAATGATTGTTGCATACTTTCAACAAAATTGTGGTTCGGTTTGAAGTTTTAAGATGTCCCAATCAATTAATTAACCAAAGATAGACCTTAGACGTGCTTATCACAATATACCAATTGCCGAGGAAGATATACCAAAAACAGCAATTATAACTCCTTTCGGGCTTTTTGAATTCACAAAAATGAACTTTGGTCTACGTTGTGCAGCTCAAACTTTTCAACGATTTTTAGACTCAATACTGCGAGAATTTAACTTTGTTTTTGCATACCTGGATGACATTTTGATCGCTTCAGCCAATAAAGAAGAACATACAAATCATCTCCATCAAATTCTGAAAAGACTAGACGAGTATGGGCTAACCATCAATGTGGACAAGTGCAATTTCGGCGAAGAAAAAATTCATTTTTTAGGTTATCATATTGATAAAAATGGTATCAAACCAAGTGAGGAAAAAGTTGAAAACATAATAAATTTTCCTAGACCAGAAAATATTGAACAGTTGCGAAGATTTCTGGGTATGGTAAATTTTTATAGAAGTTCGATAAAGAATGCAGCATATCATCAAAAAGAGTTGAATGCATATCTTCATAATTCAAAGAAAAAAGATAAAACGCCAATACAATGGACAGCAACATCGACAGATTCATTTGAAATGTGTAAGAATGGTTTGAAAAAAGCCGTTACACTTTCGCACCCAGCCACAAACGTACCCTTATCTCTCATGACCGATGCTTCAGGAACCTGCGTAGGAGCCGTTTTACAACAATGGGATATGAATGAATGGAAGCCATTAGGATTTTTTTCGAAGAAATTTAGCGACGCTCAACAAATCTATAGTACGTATGATAGAGAATTGACAGCAATATATCTCGCAATAAAACATTTTCGGTATCTTATTGAAGGAAGAGAGCTCACCGTTTTAACTGATCATAAACCATTAACATACGCATTAAGTAAAAAGGTGACACCATCTGACACACCACGAAGATTAAGACAGTTAGATTTTATATCACAGTTTACAACGCAAATACAACACATCAAGGGTGAAACCAACATCGTGGCTGACACATTGTCAAGGCTAGCAGAAATAAACGTTACACATAATTTTGACGACGATGAACTGTTTAAAGATCAGTTAAAAGATGAAGAGTTAACCGAATTGATGAAAAATAACAAAAACTTGAAATTCAAAACTATAAAAATGCCAAATACGAATAATCAACTTATTTTTGATGTGTCAACAAATCAAGCAAGAGTGTACCTACCAGAAAAATACAGGAAGAGTGCATACAATACAGTTCACAATACTTGTCATATGGGCGCAAAATCAACAAGTAAGTTAATGAGACAGCGATATGTATGGACCAACATGAACAAAGATGTAAATAGTTGGGTAAAACAATGTGTCAGCTGCCAAAAAGCAAAAGTTCACCGTCACACAATTTCACCGCTAGCAGACTACCATGTATCAGAAAGATTCGAACTTGTCCATATTGATATTATAGGCCCATTACCACCATCAGAAGAAAATAGATACTGCATAACATTCATTGATCGAGCAACATCATGGCCAGAGGTTATTCCAACCAGAGATATGACGGCCGAAACGGTAGCTAAAGCATTAGTCACAAGCTGGATAGCGAGGTTTGGTGTACCGTCCAAAATAACAACAGATCAAGGACGCCAGTTTGAGTCTGATCTATTCAACCAACTTGCTCATCTACTTGGAATAACGAAAACGAGGACAACAGCTTACAATCCGAGATGCAACGGAAAAATTGAAAGACTGCATAGAACACTGAAAGCAGCAATAATGGCCAAATGCAGCGATAACGCCAATTGGTATAATCATCTACCGTTGATTCTTTTGGGAATGAGATCAGTCCCAAAAGAAAATGACTACAGCCCAGCACAGATGACTTACGGCAAGACTATTAACCTGCCCGGAGACTATTTTACAACATCTACGACTAACATAAACCATTCTGACTATACAAGACAGTTAATAGATTATTTTAAGGACTTAAAGCTGACCACGAGTTCACATAGCAGTAACAGACAAATTTTTTTACACCCACAATAAAAAACATGCACACATGTTTTTATCAGAAATGAAATTAAAAGATCTCTAACAGCACCATACAAAGGACCTTTTAAAGTTCTAGAGCGCAACGAAAAGTTCTATAAAATAGACCTTGACAATAAAGACGTTAATATTACTATTGATAGGCTAAAACCAGCATTTTTAATGCAAACAAACACAAATGACGAGACTACAAATGTTACTACACAACCAACATCAATTCAAACAAAAATACAGACAGAACAAAACGCTGACCTATTGAAAAAGACAAAAAAAGTACAATTTTCAACACAGACATCAACTTTAAAAACTCGTTCAGGAAGGGCAGTACAACAACCTAAACGATACCAGTGAGAAGTAACCAAGAAATTAACTCACATCGTTTAAAAATTAAAATAAGATATTATTTTTATTAATTTTTTTTTAAATTTTAATGTGAATTGAAAGGTTGTCATTCTTATTCAAGTACATACATAGAATTAATCTTATTATGATTTATAAGATCATATTTTTATAATTTAGTAGATACATACAATATATGCAACTGTATACCTAATTTAAATTTGAAAATGTAAAAGAAAAACTCTGATAAATCACATACCAAATTTTAACTGTTTGTATAATGTTTAAAGGTTATTTAAAGGAGGATTAAGATTTTTTATTAGATCATATTAATATTATCATTAAATACATACAATTTGTGCAATAAGTACTACGTGTATAGTAGTTTTTAATTGCTTATATTTTTAATGTTTAAAGGTGTATACAATAATAAAATTTATTATTTTTTAATGTTCACTCTTCAGGGGGAGCAATGTAGGTGGCTACTTACATAACATAAGTATGTAAGTAGGTAATTACCTACATAGTAAATTGTAGATTCCTACGTTACCGGCATGTCGCCTGGTACGTGGATTACTCACTGGCGCCAATGTTTTCTGTGCGCTAGTGGTTTTACATGTAGTCGTACATACAACTGCATGTTTTACAAGCTCCACCACTTCCCGCGTTTTCTTGTTTATACGACGCGTATTAGTAGCGGGCTCATTATTGTGATTTGTTCATCTCAAACTTATCATATTATTTAATAAACATTTCCAATTTAACACGCTTGTTTTATGTAGTTTTCTTAGTTGAATCTAATTTAATTCCTTATCAAATAAACGCTACATATGCTTTACAATTTTTTTTTATGTTTTTTTATTACATAGAGAAAGTATGTATTGGTTTTAGATAGAGTTTTACTTGATTAATATAATATATATTATTGCAAATTACAACCTATTCAAATTTTGGATATAGGCAATTAATTTCAATTCATTTTAGGGTAGTCTTTGACAAAAGAAAACGTTTTTAAATTTTATTTATTTATTGTAGAAGTAAGTATATTTGTATTTAGTTTTTTTTTAAATTATAAGGTGGTTGATTATTACTGTGTATGGTGTTGGGCTGATAGATAATATTTTGAAACTAACAATCTTTAACGAACTTACAAAAATTATTTCACGACTCTCATTCAAATAAAATCTTACATTGTGAATCTGTTTTTTCTTTACCATATTCCCTTCTTTTTTGGGATAACATACTTTCTTAAGTCCCTCATCATCATCAGCACATAAAGATGGACAGAATATTTGTTTTTTAAGGAAAAATAATTTAGGGTGAGTATAATGAGTTGAAGGTAAGATATCATAATTGCAAACAGCATTCATGAAAAAAGATTTTTTCTTCTGTTAAATACAGTTTACTTAACCTTGAAGCTTTTATTTGCTTACTATAATATAGATAGTAGAAGTTGGTTGCTTAGTGATGAATTAGCTGACTTTACATTCTTAAGGTACTTGAGTTCGATCCCTGGTACCTGCCTTATGTTTATAGTTAGAGTATGCCCGTCATTCAGTTGTAATAGTAACGCAGGGTGCTTTTGTTGAATCATTTCTGAATGTAATGCAAACGGATGGTCCTATATAAATCAATCGATTCTCCCTTTTACACTCTTCTCAGGAGCATAGGGAGGCAACAAAAGCTCTCCACATAACAACTCAAACGGGGCATAGATTTTTATGTAGATATAACTACCTAAATGAATTGGAGAACTATATTTTTCAAAGCAAAAAAAGAGAAGCCTCATTGACCTGCAATTTTAACATTTTGGTAAGCAAATCGGATTGTAAAATTAGATTTAAACTTTCACAAAGATACGTAAACATTACCAATTGCACTTATTTTAAAGTAAAAATTAAGATTTAAAGCAAAACAGAGAAACAAACATAGGTATCACACACTGCGTATTTTTGGAATCAAGCTGTCAAAATTGCAATATTTTGGCTTCACTTTTGAATGCGAGTCGGGATTTAAAATTCGGGATTCTTCTAGAGAAGAGAATAATTGTGAAATTTTAGAGAATTATGTTTTTTTTTCATCACGCATCAGAACGGATAATTCATGAATTAATGACGCTTAATTTCTAGGTTAGGGAAAGCTTGTTTATAGTCCTGACAGTTATCAATAACAATAATCAGTATGGCCAACTTTGAAATATCAAATTTTCTTTAAAAGATGATTTAAATTGAAATTATTTTACTAATAATTAAATAAATGTAGCAATTAATTGACATTTTTAATATTTTAAGTATTTGTTTTAAAATATTTCGTTAAAATTAAATATTTATCGCAATAATATTAAAATAAGCTGAAACCATAGACAATATGATAAAAAATACATTTATTGTTAACGGGCCGTTAATTTAGTATCCGACAAGAATCAAAATCACAAAAAAGAATCGGATTAAGAAAGCGTCAGGAATACCAAATTTAGTCACGGACTTTTTAGTCGCGATCTTTAGTCTAGTATTAGTCTCGGATAAGAAAGCGTCAGGAATACCCACCCTGGTTCCCCGTACATACTAGGTTACCCGTGCTTGACACATAACAAGAGAAAAAATGACAGAACCAGCGTCTGCCTGCCCAAAAAAGAATGTCCAATTCATTCCGGTAAATTTGCCCGCGTCGCCGGCTAGTGCCTGAAAGCGGGCCCCTGTTTTTATTGTGCGCACGTCCATTCAAATGCATAGAAACATTATTTTTTGCACCGGTCGGCAGGTGTCGGAATCGGCATATAAGAAAGCAGACAAACAATTATGTAGAAATTGATATCTTCAGTCAAGTGACTGTTGAATATAATATATAGGTGGTGTTGGTTGAATAAAGGAACCAATTTTCGGTTTTGCGCATCCAAAAAAGTTCTCTTATATATATATTTGTACTCAGTGATTCATCATTATTATTCTCTCTGTCATGTCATTTTGAATATTAGTGTGTTTATACGAAAATCGTAAATGGCAATAATGAAAGACACGTGTGCCGAAAGTGATATTGTAATTTATGAATTATACGAAAATGAAATAGAAACATTTCTAAAGAATGTAAACATCGACATTGCTAATGTACCGTCCGATCATATCGTTTGTAAGAAGTACTTGGAATCATGGTCTTCAAGAACAGATTTGCAAAAATATAAAGGAGAAAAGCGGTACGAGTGTAACATTTGCAATAAAATGTTCACTTCATCTGGTGATTTAAAGACACACATGCGACTGCATAGCGGAGAAAAACCGCACGAGTGTAATATTTGCAATAAAATGTACACTAAATCTAGTTCCTTGAAAACACACATGCGACTGCATAGCAGAGAAAAACCATACAAGTGTCATATTTGCAATAAAATGTTCACACAGTCGTGTAATTTAATGACACACATGCGACTTCATAGCGGAGAAAAGCCGTACAAGTGTAATACTTGCAATAAAATGTTCACTGATTCTAGTAATTTAAAGAAACACATGCTACTGCATAGTGGAGAGAAGCCGTACAAGTGTAATACTTGCAATAAAATGTTCACACAATCGTGTAATTTAATGACACACATGCGACTGCACAGCGGAGAAAAAACGCACGAGTGTCATATTTGCAATAAAATGTTCACTCGAGCTGATGCTTTACAGTCACACATGCGACTTCATAGCGGAGAAAAGCCGTACATGTGTAATACTTGCAATAAAATGTTCACTAATTCTAGTAATTTAAAGAGACACATGCTACTGCATAGTGGAGAGAAGCCGTACAAGTGTAATACTTGCAATAAAATGTTCACACAATCGTGTAATTTAGTGACACACATGCGACTGCATAGTGGAGAGAAGCCGTACAAGTGTAATACTTGCAATAAAATGTTCACACAATCGTGTAATTTAATGACACACATGCGACTGCACAGCGGAGAAAAAACGCACGAGTGTCATATTTGCAATAAAATGTTCACTCGAGCTGATGCTTTACAGTCACACATGCGACTTCATAGCGGAGAAAAGCCGTACATGTGTAATACTTGCAATAAAATGTTCACTAATTCTAGTAATTTAAAGAGACACATGCTACTGCATAGTGGAGAGAAGCCGTACAAGTGTAATACTTGCAATAAAATGTTCACACAATCGTGTAATTTAGTGACACACATGCGACTGCACAGCGGAGAAAAAACGCACGAGTGTAAAATTTGCAATAAAATATTCACTAAATCTAGTTCCTTGAAAACACACATGCGACTGCATAGCGGAGAAAAGCCATACAAGTGTAATACTTGCAATAAAATGTTCACTGATTCTAGTAATTTAAGGGCCCACATGCGGGTGCATAGCGGAGAAAAACCGTACGAGTGCAACATTTGCAATAAAATGTTCACTCAATCTAATTCCTTGAAAACACACATGCGACTGCATATCGGAGAAAAACCGTACGAGTGTAACATTTGCAATAAAATGTTCACTTATTCTGGTGTTTTACAGAGACACATGCTACTGCATAGTGGGGAAAAGCCATACAAGTGTAACATTTGCAATGAAATATTCACTCAATCTGGTGATTTAAAGACACACATGCGACGGCATAGCGGCGAAAAGCCATACAAGTGTAATATTTGCAATAAAATGTTCACTAAATCTGGTTCCTTGAAAACACACATGCGACTGCATAACGGAGAAAAGCCATACAAGTATAATACTTGCAATTAAATGTTCACTGATTCTAGTAATTTAATGACACATGCGAGTGCATAGCGGAGAAAAGCCATACAAGTGTAATATTTGCAATAAAATGTTCACTCGATTTGGTGTTTTACGGTCACACATGCGAATGCATAGCGGGGGAAAACCATACAAGTGTAATACTTGCAATAAAATGTTCACTGAATCTGGTTCCTTGAAAACACACATGCGACTGCATAACGGAGAAAAGCCATACAAGTGTAATACGTGCAATTAAATGTTCACTGATTCTAGTAATTTAAAGAGACGCATGCTACTGCATAGTGGAGAGAAGGCGTACAAGTGTAATACTTGCAAATAAAATGTTCACTGATTCTAGTAATTTAACCCTAGAAAGATAGTCTGCGTAAAATTTACGCATGCGATTGCGAATTATACGTGCAATTAAATGTTCACTGATTCTAGTAATTTAAAGAGACGCATGCTACTGCATAGTGGAGAGAAGGCGTACAAGTGTAATACTTGCAAATAAAATGTTCACTGATTCTAGTAATTTAACCCTAGAAAGATAGTCTGCGTAAAATTTACGCATGCGATTGCGAATTATTGCTCTCTTTTTCTAAGTAGCGCAAATCCAGATCCGTGCGTTTAGGTAATCTCCTTTGTCCCTAGGAACTACCGTATGGTGTAGGTGTACGCAAGGTAAGTGTCACCGATTTCGAAATATTACGAACGTGTGAGTCAAAATTACGCATGATTATCTTTTAAGTGACTTTTATGATTTTGACTTAAGTGATAATTTTATTAGTTTATGTACTTATCTGTTTTAATTTTAAGTTTTTAATATTAAACTTATATTGTAATTTTCTTGTATGTAAAAATATTATACAATGGGGAATAAAAACTTAGACGAAGACCATATCCTGGCCTCTTTCATGGAGGACGATGACGAGCTTCTCGGTGAGGATACAGACAGTGAAGATGACGTCCACAGCGACAAAAAAGAAGCTAGATGAAGAAAGAAGATGAGCCAGTAGCAAAAAAACGTATTTATTTTTCATTTTGCCCTTCGAAAATAAGGCGAAAGGCAAAAGGGTCCTACAAAAAATGTTAAAAATTATATTATGTCGTTGAAATGTTCCAAAGCTGTTTATAACAGATATTTTATAACTATATTTTCCTAATATTCGTAAGATATGCTAATTGTTGCATTTGTGTTGAAAAAAGTTGATTATTGTATTAAAAAAATCAGTTTATGTATGAAAGAGTAAGTGTTAAAAAATTTCGATGATTTCTAGAAGAAGTTTAAGTTTTTGATTTTTTTTAAATAAATAAAAGTGCATAAGTAAATTTTCTTTTGTATTATTATCTTTATATATGTGTTAATAAATAATCACAAAAAAAACGTTGAAAAATAATTTATAAACCTCGACCTGCAGCTAATTAAAAAACATGCGTCAATTTTACGCATGAATATCTTTTCCGTACTACACAATATGATTATCTTTCTAGGGTTAAAGAGACACATGCTACTGCATAGTGGAGAGAAGCCGTACAAGTGTAATACTTTCAACAAAATGTTCACACAATCATGTAATTTAATAACACACATGCGACTGCATAACGGAGAAAAGCCGTACAAGTGTAATACTTGCAATAAAATGTTCACTGATTCTAGTAATTTAAAGAGACTCATGCTACTGCATAGTGGAGAGAACCCGTACGAGTGTAACATTTGCAATGAAATATTCACTCAATCTGGTGATTTAAAGACACACATGCGACTGCATAGCGGCGAAAAGCCATACAAGTGTAATATTTGCAATAAAATGTTCACTAAATCTGGTTCCTTGAAAACACACATGCGACTGCATAACGGAGAAAAGCCATACAAGTGTAATACTTGCAATTAAATGTTCACTGATTCTAGTAATTTAAAGAGACACATGCTACTGCATAGTGGAGAGAAGCCGTACAAGGGTAATACTTGCAATATTCACTCAATCTCGTTCCTTGAAAACACACATGCGAATGCATAGCGGATAAAAGCCGTAGGTACAAGTGTAATACTTGGAATAAAATATCACCGCGCCATTTCGTTTACAGCAATATCCACCTGTTTGGCATGTGTAGACATCTGCCAGACCGGACAAGCATACTCGGCCGCAGAGACGCACAAACTCAAGGCAGTGGTGCGGAGAACACTTGGAGATGCTCCCCAGGATGTTCCAGTAAGCTTTTTCAAGATGTTGTTTCTGGCTGAGACTTTCTGTTTGGTGTTGCAGCAGTGCTGTTTGTATGAGAGTGTTTGGTGTTGCAGCAGTGCTGTTTGTATGAGAGTGTTCTGTCTAGTGTGACACCAAGGTATTTAGGGGTCTGGCAGTTCTCCATCCTCTCACCCCTCCATGTGACATTCAGCTCTTTTCCTGCATCCCTATTACGCAAGTGGAATGCGCAAAGCTGCGTTTTTCTTGGGTTTGGGTTGAGGTTATTTGCATCGTAATATTGTCCGAGTGCATTGAGAGTTTGGGTGAGCCTTTCCTCCGCCAGTTCAAATGAAACCTCCTGGGCTGCCACTGCGGTGTCATCGGCGTAGATAAATTGTCTGGTTTCCGTCGGAGTGGGTTGATCATTGGTATAGATGTTATAAAGGATCGGCGCCAAGACGCTTCCCTGCGGCAGGCCATTTTTCTGTGTTCGCCACCTGCTATCTTTGCCCTGCAGTATTACATAGAAACGTCTGTTACCTAAGAAATTGCGAATCAAGGATGTTAGCCGGAAGTCTTTTGTCATCTTATATATCTTGTTGTACCGTTGTATCTTGTAGTATGGTTAACCGTATCATATGCGGCTGTGAGGTCCACAAAAGCCACACCTGTCACTTTCTTCCTCTCAAAACCGTCTTCGATGTGCTGCACTAAGTTTAGAACCTGACCAGTGCATGACCTTCGTGGCCTAAAACCAGCCTGCTCTCCTATCGTATGGTTATCAATGTGACTGGATATGCGGTTCAGTATAAGGCGTTCGAAAATTTTGCTCATATGGCAAAGGAGGAACACAGGTCTAAAGCTCTTAGGGTCATGAGGTTCTTTTCCCGGCTTAAGGAGTGCAGCAACACGTGCCTTTCTCCAGAGCTTCGGCATCTTTTCACTCTCTACGCATGCATTCATTAGTCCTAGAACCCACTCCATGGTTTTTGGTCCAAAGTGCTTGATCTGTTCGACTCTTACCTCATCCAGGTCAGCCGCTTTGCCATTCTTCAGCGTATTTATTGCCTCGCTCAGTTCGCCCTGGGTGAAAGGGGTTCCCAAGAAGTTATTTTCTTCTGCTATATCACGGACAATGGGTACTCTCAGTTTCTTTCCACGTGTTTGGCCATTAAGTAGCAGTTGGTGGGCTATTTGGTTTGGAGTGATATTATATTTAGTGGTTTGTGCTGATGGGTCATTACTGAGGTTTTTAATCACCTTCCATGCTCTTCTGCTGTTTTGCTTCATGTCGAGGTTTTCAATAAGTGAAAAGGACCCAGGACTAATTATTGTGGAAGAAGTAAAAAAAAACACGATCTTTCGTTAGATTTTATTCGATACTGAAAAATATTACATGAAAATTGAAACAGTTTTTTCTTACAAACAAAAAATGTATCTAAATTTTTAATAATATTATTTCTATGTACGTGACATAACTCCGCCTCAAGGATGAGAAGGAGAAGAGACTATAATATCTTAATCACACGAAGCCAAGCCATTTGGGGTGTAGATTTGAGCTAAGTGGACTGTATATTATATTATTGTTGGTAACACCCCGAATGCCTTCGCGAAGTAAACTAAAGACTCAACTCTCACATAATGAGGCTTTTTTTTTAATCACATAAAGAAATGTTTTAAAATACAATAATTAATGATTCTGTTAGTCTTGTAAAAACAATTAATAAAGACAAATAATGAAAATTAACAAAATAATAAATTAGAACATTTTTAAAACTCATGTTTATCATACTTATAACTCTGTATTGAAATAGTATTTGATGGACTATTAAATTAAAATTTTATTAAATATTTGTCCTTTTTGACAAAAGTTAACAAAAAGTTATAAATTACAATAAATAAAATTAAGATTATTTAGACATAAAATACCTACAAATAAGTAATATTTTAAATGACCTGTCCCGTATGCAGTGAAACAACTTAATCTATTGGTAATATACATATTTAATTTTTTATATTAAAGCATGTCATATACTTATGCAATACTTATTTAATTAACCTCAAACCATTAATTATCCAGTATCTCTGAATAAATTGGTGTATACTAGCTTTTTACTAGCGTGCAATAATACAATATGTTCATTATAAATTATTAAACTAACGAGTCTAGAAGACTCTTTGGGTAAAATAGCTTGATGTTTATGTACATATGGAATTTGTGCATTTTGAAGTCTACCACCCACGCGAAGTATACCATTATTATCTAAAAATGGATTCAAATTTGACTTTATTGGGTAATTACTTTTCAAACTTATTATTTCTGATTGGAAATATTTTTGTTGTTCATTTTTAATAATCTATAATAATAAAGGAAAGTGCCTGACTGACTGATTGACTGACATACTCACTCAACAACGCACAGCCCAAACGGCTAATCGTAGAAAAGTGAAATTTGGAAATCAGGTAGGTTTCGATACAAAACCTTCCACTAAGAAAGGATTTTTGGAAATTCCACCCCTGAGGGGGTGAAAAATAGGGTTGAATGTTTTTCAAAGTATGCGAATATCTCGGAAACTAGACATGGTACGAACTTGAGATTTGGCATATGAGTTCTCCTATAGAAATGAGTAGTAGTTTTCTTCGACAGTTTTTCCAAATTTTCACTAAAAGGGACGAAAAAGGGCACATATAAAAAGGGATGATTTTTAAGTGCCTCCTAAAAAGTTTAAAACTGGTTTTATCGAAATTTCAAAAAAATGATTTCTTCAGAAAGAGTCAAATTATACTATTTTGTTTTCAAAAGATATCATTAATTAGAGGGGAGGGGGTGAGGGACACTTTTCCAACGTGTGTGTGTGTGTCCGTCCCCTCTATAACTTTTGATTCGCTTCAGAAAATATTGTATACTTTAAGCTTACAAAATTTGTATACTCAGAATTTTGAATTTTTTTTTTTCAGTCAGGGGTAATCAACCTTTGAATTTTTATTTAATTTTTTCATATATCTCGAAAACCATAAAATCTAGAACCCTAAAATAAGTATGTATTTAGAAAAATACAATATCTAAAATATATTTTAATGAAAAAGTTCCAGGATTTCTCAAACTTTTTTTATAAAGAAAAATATTTTTTTTATGACAAATTTACGAGTTTCAGTGCATATATTTCAGAATTTTATAAAAATATCGATAAACGCCGAAACCCTCCAACTAGATAATTGATTTTTCTATAAAAATATATATACATCATAGCAGTACATCTCAAACTTTTCTTGACAATTTTTGTAAAAATTTAATTTATTGACGACATCGTTTCATACAATAAACATACCGACTCAGGCCATCGACAGTTGGAGCTCATTTTTACATGTAACTTTTTTTATAAAGTAAAACATTTTTTATGACAAATTTACGAGTTTCGGTGCCTATACCTATTTCAGAATTTTATAAAAATATCGAAAAAAGCCGAAACGTTTAAAACTGGTTTTATCGAAATTTCAACTGCAGATAGAGTCAAATTTTATTATTCCGATTAGGGTGCGTGGTAGTTTTTTTCGAAAATCCATATCTCTTAGATAAATTAAGTCAGAAAGCTGTAAATTAATATATAGATTCTTACTTTAAAATAAAACTTATTTTAAAGAAACAAAATATTTAGTTTTTTCCACAATTTTATTCAGCTAACCGGTTTTCGAAGACCGTACGTCTTCTTCGTCAGGCTAGTAGATGTTAACTAAATTATTATTTTTTTTTTTTTTTTTTTTGTATCAGTTCTCCACCCCTGTCTCCTCTTTCTTATTAAATTCTTTGTCATACAGCTATGTATCTATGTTCGGAAAAAAAAATATAAACAAAAACTTTCTCTTTTAAATATAATAATAATATAGAATCAGTTTTCGAGGTATGGATTAGGTACTATGTATTAACGACAATGTCTTTTGTTATTATTAACTCTCTCCGTTTAAAAAATTGTTTTGGAGCACTTAATAACATCTTTACTTGCCTTTGTTTGACCACTCGCATTGTTTCTGTCTCTTTCTAGTGTGTAAGAATAATATTGTTTTGTCTCTCTAATTTTGATTTATATAGCTTCTATTTTCTGTTGGATCACTTTTTGTAATTTAGTTAACATCTACTAGCCTGACGAAGAAGACGTACGGTCTTCGAAAACCGGTTAGCTGAATAAAATTGTGGAAAAAACTAAATATTTTGTTTCTTTAAAATAAGTTCGAAGTATGTTCCACCAAGTAGCCACGGTCGAAAAGATAAATTATTTTAAAATAAAAATCGACCGGTTTCATTGTTTTGTCAAAGATTTATTTTAAGCAGTGTTATGGTATGATAAAGATTTTTGCAACAAACAAAATAATACTATTGAGATCCTAACCTTGAAACGCGGCACGATGAAGTTACACGTGCGGCTAGGTATATACATACTACATGTACCTTATTGTAATGCCCAGAACAGTAGTTTCCAAAATTAAAGATTATTTTTGTGAAATTAAAAATACGTTGAAAATATCCTGACAAAAAGAAATATAAAAATAGGGATTATAAGTATGAGTTATTTAACAGTTTCCATTCTCACGCAAATTAAAATAAATTAAATTAAAAATAACTTAAAGATTTTGAGATTTTTAAAGAAACTTTGTACATACGTACATAATAATATAATATAGGAACGTAAAGGTCTCAAAATAGCTGCTGCAAGTATTTTTTTTTATTATGCGGCATTTCCTTAGGTGTGTACAAATATTTTTTTGATATAACTTTTTGCATCGAAAAATATTTTTTACGGTAAGTAGGTACAAGGTAAGAATCTGGATTGTACTACAAATACTACAATACTTTTCTTGATCTGTCAATATATTTCAAGCCATTTAGTCAAAAAAAGAAAGACATTTCGTACAAAAACCTTTGACAAAAACTAGCTTATTATTAAAAAAAAACTATATAATTAGGTAATCTTGGTTTGAATTTATTGCGTAATCCATGAATAGTAGGTAATTATATGTTGAAAAAAGTAGATTATTTTGAATATGAAAATAAAATGTAACCAATTTGATAAATATGACATTTTAAAATCATCTACAAAATACTCACATGATTTTAGGATAGATCGTAAATAATTGTTTTGAAACCACTAGCAACCTCCGTAGATTTCGTCAATGTAGTGCGAAAGAAATTAATTTTCCTAAAGAATTTACTAAAGCTTGGTTCACACTTGGTCGAGTAGCGGTACTTCAGTAGCTAAATTAGTAAATTACACGCTGCTTGACCAAAAATCTTTCACACTCTATTCAACAGTTCATTAAAAAAATTATTGACCCGACTAAGCTACCGGCCAGTGTTGCTACCCTTGTATAATGTTTAACCCGAACACAAACTTAAATAATGTTAATCCAAAAATTTGGTATCCGGAAAGGTGAGTGTGCGCTAAAAAAGGTCGTTCCAAAAATTTTGTGGCCTGAAAGGTACAATTAAACTAAAAAAAGGTCATTGGGAAAAGTCATGACCCGGACATTTTAAGTTTCGCACGCACTCCCGGACGCACGTCGCAATTTCCTATCAGGTGACAACTCTTCTGCCAGCTAATCTATTCGGCAATTTTTTATTGATCACACAACCCTTAGTAGGGGACAGATTTATTAAAAATTGAATTTTGGAAAAATAAAAAGCAATTTATTTAAAAAAAAAAATACTAGGTTGCTGAATGTATGCTATTAGCTAAGACATATACTTAAAATTATACGGTTGAGCATATTTAATGAGTTATTCAAAATACTATAAAACCCTGATTTTGTCCCATTCCTCCACACAGTGCGGAGGAATGGGACACCTATATGGGAGGAATGGGACATGCAAATAAAATTGTAACTTATTTAATTAATTTCGCTAAAACGATCAAATTTTATTTCGAATGCAAAAACTTCTTGCATTCTTTTTGCACTGCCATGTTTTTGAGGTGATGGCAATACCAATCATTATTTTGTAATTGAACAGCCTGGTGAATTTTTGTATAATCATTCCTTATTCAATTTATATTTTTTTTATCCTTAATCTCGGCATCTACAAAAAATAAATTACAGCTTCAATATTTCATTGATTTGATAAAAAATAACTAATTGTGCAAAAATATTCACACACAGGAGGTATGGGGTATGTCCGATACCTCACTCAATGAACTGTCCGAAACCTCCACCATGAACAATAAAATGGTAAATGACATAATTTAAAACAATAAGTTTTAAGTTATGTTAAAACAATGCGTTAATATGACGAATAATTATCGCAGGTTTAGGAATAAAACATAAAAATAATCTTACCTTTGGTTTTCTTTCCCCCAAAAGGATGGGTTGTAATAGGTATACTATTACTTTTTATGTCGTCAATGATTTTTTACTAAACGTACCCCTATATACATCTTTTGACAAGTATATGAATATATAACTGCGCCAAATATGAATAATACGAGTACTGTCCCATACCTCCTGCGTCCCATACCTCCACACTCTCCCCTACTAAATTATTCGTCACTCGAACTAAAACACTCAACCAACGTAAACTACGCTACTGTGAACTAGGCTTAAGTACCTAACTGTATTAATTGATCACCAGTATTTCTTTATCCTTATGTAGGTACCTACATACGTACCTCGGTGTTATTTTTATAGCAACACGAGCACGCCTCATGGCCGTGAAAGCCAACAAGGAAACTGTTCTGTTGTGTAATCGGGAGTTGGCTGGGTAGGTAGGTACCTACCTACCAATGACGTCATTAAATTATTTTTATGAATAGGTACGACTTTTTCCCAAACTGTAGGTATTTTACATACGGCTGTTATTGGTGTGCTATAAGTTTGCCTATATTGATGGTACCTACATTGAAAAAAAAAGAATAAATGCACGTGATTTTCCCAAAAGGCGCCCCTCTTCCCTGGTTATGTTTCGTGATTGTTTTCTTTTAACAAACTCCACCGTTTACGCCGTTTTAGAAATTTTCATACAAAATCAACCGAATTCTCGGGCATGTTCAAATGTTAACTCACAGTACTGTAGTAATATTTCATAGGCGAGGTATATTTTCTCGCCTATTTGTTCCCACCTGGGATACGAATAAAATAAAATATGGATGTTGTTACCGAAATATTTTAATGATGATTTTAATTTATTAGTTTAAATAAGACGAATTAATAATGTATTTTTAGCGGGGAGCACAGTGCACATTATGCAGATATATCATCGAACCGCCTCTTCGTTACATACAAGAGTTATCCGCCTCACGATACATACAAGAGTTATCTTCTTTGACGAATTAGAAAATGCTGATACACAGTGAATGTAGGTGTCAGCGTTCCCCCAGCTTAGGAAGAGAAACCAAAAAGCACGTGAGCGAAGCCACGGGTAACTAGCTAGTAATTGCTTATTAAAACTTCCTTATTCATGTAATTGTAAATCATCTTAACCCAACTTCCATTATGGTGCGAGAGTATTATTTATTAGGGTAATAATATCCTATATCACGGTAATTATTTACTTTAAGGGATTCTTCGATTTTTCACGATTTTTTATATGAATCACATCAAATTTATATGCAGATTGGTAAATAAGCATGTTACGGGTTGATTTGATAACATTTGAAGTATTTTATCAACCAATTTTAAGTAAAAATCAATTTAAAAGTTGCCTATTTTCTCATACAAACCTATCTTTCACGGAGTGACATTTTATTTTTTGATTCTAAAATTGGTGTCTTTGTTTGAAAAATGAAAATATTGTTGGTTATTGTCATTTAGTTAGTCACTTTGGATAGATTAGGGGATTTGATAACATCCTCGATTGATAACACTACGACTTGAAATAGCTTAGGCTAAGGTTGGAACGTAGTTTTGAATTTGAATTCAAACATCTATTTTGAATTTGAATTCAATTTTGAATCAAAAAATAAAATGTCACTCCCTGAAAGTAAAGTTTGTATGAGAAAATAGGCAACTTTTAAAATTGGTTGATAAAATACTTCAAATGTTATCAAATCAATCCATAACATTAGCTTATTCACCAATCTGCATATAAATTGATATGTATTTCATATAAAAAATCGAAGAAGCCCTTAAAGTAAATAATTACCATTCAAACTTTTCTGAGTTGTGGTACCGTGCTCCATGAGTGTATGATTTTGTTGATAATTTTCATATTCCTGTGGTAGTTTTGACTATTGAAATGACCTCTGTGAGTGTGAGCAGACACCGAGGAGGTGGTTTAGCTACCAAAAAAACTGGAGGGTGATAGGCATGCATTTTGTTGTCAATTCTCATTAGATAGTAACTAATATCATTGTGAAATTTCTGTTACAGGTAATCTCGTTGTATAGAAGTTCAAAAAGAGGCTTATGCATTATTCAGGTGATTATAATTACAAGATATATTAGAGAAAATCAATCATGGTTTCACCGATTCTATAAATTCAGGCCAGAGTATCAGACAGAATAGACAGGTCACATGTGCTTGCAAGCATGTGTGTGGGCTTACAAAGAGCTCCTTTCCTGTAATTTACTCTCACCACTGACCCATCAATCTCTTACTGACACACCATTGCCCTGCACAACCAAAACTAATGCAACGCGGACAGTGTAGTTTTTGACACCCCATCTATAAGTTTTTTTATTTTAGTTCTAGGGAGCCCTTGGTCTTTAAATTAGCAATACAAAGATTTTGCGGGTAATCCTCTCACTCACACCTCTACAGCATATTATAATATTATGCACTTAACCCATTTTGAACTGATTTATTTACTAGTTTCTTGTTTTTGTTTAGTTTCCTAAGGGACAATAGCTCCACATAAATAACTTTTTTCATGCATGCCCATTTAAATGGATTGAAACCATAGACAACATTCTTTGCACCAGTCGGAACTGGCTTTCTACGTGTTTTCTCCCTAAGGGATGAGAAGCAGATCATTTTTCGAAGAGCATATAGTACCCATTAGGATAATCCAGTCATTTGGTTTTAGATAGAAGTTCAGATGGCTGTGTGTTCTGCCACCCACATTGAATTTATTATGAAAGTCAACAATACTTTTCAAATTTTTTGAATCTTTTTCCTCTTTTGTAGTTTCTACTATGTTTCACATTATGTTACTGAGGTTATTTTTTTCAATTATTCATTTATCAATATCCTCCTTTTTTTTTACTCCATTTAGGGGCATTAGGGAGGCAACAGGAGCCCTCCCTGCACTCATTACTGCGCAGTTTTGATGCCTCTTCCCACGCCATGTCCAGACAACTCAGTTCTGCCTCAAAGGAACGGAACACGTATGAGAGACCCAGTTGGGTTTAAGGATACCATTCTCTTCGGCTAACTGTCATTTGAGATCCGTAATGAATGTCCCAGCCATGTTCATCTCCTCTCAACTCTGGTGGAAGTTATGGGCCTGTACTGGTTCCGCTGGCATGTAGCATCCTTCATGGTACAGTGATACCACCTTTTGTCCAATATCCGTCGCTGGCACTTTGATTCAAAGGTGGTGACCTTTTACGCCTTGGAATTGTTCAGGTGAGGAATAGGTACCACATTTGCATCAGTTTACATCTAAACACTGACATTTTCCATGCTTTTTAATGCCTTATTTTTCGATCGTTACGGCTTTCCATACCTTGGTGAGGTTGTTAAAGGCGTCACTTGCCGTGCCGATATTTTAATCTACCATGCTCAATCATTGATGGATATTGGCAAATGTTTATCGGATAAATGTTATTCGCTATGAGCTCCGTCTTACTGGCTTTGACTCGAATGCCAAGGCTTGCTGTTTTTTCGCAGAGTCTTGAAACACCGCACTGTAATACTGAACAACGCTTGGTCATCCACATGCTCCAGATTGCACATTTGACCATCTCTCTGTGTTGCTAATTTATCTCTTGCTCCCAAGAGGAAGTCCATGAGAATAATAAATATACATTTCTAAATCTGTAAAGTGGTTGGTAGACCAGTGGTATCAGTCGACGACTTTCGTACGTACAGCGTATTGGAGGTAGTCGGTTCGAATCCCGGTGCCGCCAACCATTTTCCACTTTCACAACACAAGCTTTGCTTTATGTAGAGATATCCCGCATATCCCGGGATATGCGGGATATCCATACGACGTCCCATGGATATCTTGCATATCCCGAATATCGCGCAAGCATTGCAGGAATATCCCGCATATCCCGGAATATCCCTTCGATGTCTCATGGATATCCCGAATATCCCGAAGGCATTGCTGGAATATCCCGCATATCCCGGAATATCCCTGCGACGTCTCATGGATATCCTGAATATTCAGAATTACTGTGTAATAATCCTGAATCTCAGATATCAAAATATTAGAGGAATATTAAATAAATGTACGTTTTTTCAATAATGTCTATTTATTGATATATTATATACATATTAGGTAAGTATTTAAATTTATTGCTGTTTGTTCTCTGTGAATAGTAAATAAAAATATTTTTCTCTCCATAGTGGTATAAATGATGTACTGCGCCGGCGTATGACGTATTTTTGTGAATAATAATTGGCAACATACACCTATGAACCAGTTCACATGTCCTCTCGCCACTAAAAGCTGATACTTTCCATACTTTGGTCATGTAGTTGAGGGCTCCACTTTCCATACTGATACCTATGGGAGGCTCAATCCCCGTGTTCACCAATAGTGGTAATGGTCACTCGCAGTCTGTTTTGTCAGTCAGGTTTAATTCAGGTTAAATTACCGCATTTGAAATTATATAAAGATTATCTCTTCAGTTTTCGGTTCAGAATGTCTGTAACAACAACAAAAAATACAATTATAGAATCTATAATATTACTGTAGCATAAGCATTTTTTTCATTTGGTTTTGAGAACATCTTCTATATCCCGAGTGGCTGAAAAACCACATCGGGGGTAAGTCTGGAGGTCAGAATATCTGATCTTAGCAAATGAAAAAGCAATTAGATAATGGCAAAATATAGTCCAAACACGAAATGTAAGAATTGGCAAGATTTCTTCAATGATAGTAAAACTGCGAATATGACGACTAAAATATTTAATGCATTCATGAATTAATGCATAATTTACAATAATTACTAATACAATACTTACCCTTTAAAGAAAGACGTTAAACACAATATTATTTTAAACACTAACAGTATTAACGCCATCTTGTCACATTCATTTACCCAATATTGCGAAATAATTATTATGAGCAACCATATACATCAGCAACCATCACACTCACTTGTTATCAAGTTGCGACAATACGCGTTTTTTCTCGCTGGTAGATGTTTTTATAATTTAAATAAATTTTCACACGCGAGTGGCTCAAATTCTATTAAAAATGAACGTAGATAGTGTTGAAGCTTTGAAGGACATGTTCCAGACAAGAATGACAGCCCTGGAGAGCCAAGTCAGCGAGTGTAAGTGCGGAGCTACCCCCGCCCACATAGCCGACGATATTGTGGCTCTCAAAACAGAATTCCTTGGGAGAATCCGGGCTCTAGAGACCAAGTTACTGGGACTGGAGGAGAGATTGGAACAAGTGGAGCGTTCTCGAAGGCGAAAAATGGTATTATTACACGGTGCACCGGAGAACTTGTCAGTGGACGCAGCGATTCGGGAGACGCCACTAAATATTCAAACTGCAGCTATCTGCGAAAGATATCGGATCGGAAGAAAGGGAGATAGACCTAGGCCAATTCTCATTAAATTTAATACGTTCGAGGGAAAGACAGAGGTCTGGAAGAGCAAGTCAAGGTTAAAGGGGACAAAATGGCTGTTGACGGAGTCGTTAACGCCGCTAGCGTTGCGGCTCTTCAGGGGTGCAAGAGAGAAGTTTGGTGACAGAAGTGTATGGACTCTAAATGGTAATATCTTTTTTAAAAATAAAGAAAATGTCGTCAATAAATTATCTACACTGACTGACCTGAACTCTATGCCGGAAGAGAGGAATGCCAAAACCATGAAGTTGCGACAGCGGCCGAAGAAGCACTCACAATAGCACATCACACACAGTAGTTTTACTATCATTAAATAACTAACTTTATTTTAAGCATCTCACTGTCTTTTGAATATTATGTTTTCTTTTTATCCGTCTGTTTTTATTTCTTTTCGTTAAATCGCCCGCACGCCCGCTAACAAACAACTATGAAGTTTGTTCCAAGTAATCGGTGTTCCGCGCGACGCGCATGCGTAACATAGATAGACTACCAATAAAAATCGAAAGGCAACATACCCGACGCGCTGCACCTTTTGAGAGTTGCGGCTGGCCGCGTTGTGTCTAGCGCGGCCGTCTGATACCTACACTAAACTTATGCACCTAGCTAGATGCATGTATAACAAACTATGTGTGGTTGTCACGGCCGGCGTGCGGCTCTGAATCTTTGTTTCCTGAATTCTCTAACTATTTTCCATTTCTGAGTTTTATTCGTTATAGGTACCTATAAATTTAGCATATTTTATTTATTTACACTATATCTGTATCTTGTCATATATTTTTTTTTTTTTTTTATAACTTTATTTACGAGCTCACTCAGTGTGATCTTTTACGTGATCTCCTGTTCTTTTTTTTTTTCTCAACTTAATTTTTTTTTTCTCTTATTTTATATCTGTATATTTATTGTTTTTATATATTTTATTTACATTATCATATTTTTTATTGTATTCAAAGCATAGCGAACATGTCTCCCTCTGACACAGAATCCTTCTACTCTTTTCCTTCCTCCCCCGACTGTCCTGACGTTTCATTCAACTTCTCATCATCTTCGATAGAATCTGATGTTTCTTCTTTCAGAGATTGTCCAAATCTTCAGGAAAACCTTAAGTCAGTATTTGTGAACAAACCAAGCCAATCTCTAAACGTGTGTCATATAAATGCGCAGAGTATTCCTGCGCATTATGACGACCTTTGTTTACACTTTACTGACACTAATCTACACGCACTCCTGATCAGTGAATCTTGGCTCAAACCCTCCTTACCGTCCTCACACTATTCTTTACCTGGTTTTCGGTTGATCAGAAATGACAGAACCGAAAGGAGGGGTGGTGGAGTTTGTATATACCTGCGTGAAGACATTAAATTTCAACTTCTGGAAAAATCTTTATCCAATCACGCAGGTGACCCTGAGTACATTTTCTTAAAAATCATGATTAAGAATATTTCTCTTCTTCTTGGGGTGATATACTGCCCACCGACCATCAACTACTTTGACAAGTTTGAGTGCGTGTTACAAACTCTGCTCCCAGATTTCGAGGATGTTATCATCATGGGTGATTTCAATACATGTCTCTTAAAGAATGATACCCGCTGCTCCACACTTCGAGCTATATTACATTCGTTGAATATCAGCTACCTCCCACTTCAGCCTACCCATTACTCTGGTGATACGTCCTCACTACTGGATCTCATTTTAACTTCAAACCTCAACAAAATTATACAAAGTGGACAATTTCCAGCTCCCTCTTTCTCACATCATGATCTCATTTACACTTCCTATAAAGTGAAGTGTCCCAAATTCAAAACTAAGCTAATTCCATTGCGAAGCTTCCGAGGCATTATCGTGGATGACCTTCTCGCGGACGCTGGACGAATCAGATGGGCGGATGTGCTCGAGGCGCCAAATATGGACAGCAAGGTGCTATCTTTTAATTCATTTGTTGAAAGTCTGTTTGACAAGCACGTGCCAGTCAAATTGACTAGAGTCAGACGGCCTCCGGCCGAATGGTTGTCTCGGGGGATCCGATCGCTGATGAAGAAACGCGACCGCGCTAGGGTTAAATTCATGAGACTTGCCACGGACTCCAATCGGGAGGCTTATCGGTCCCTCCGTAATAAGTGTAACCGCTTGTGCAGGGATGCTAAACGTGCACATTTCAGAAGCATATTTACAAATCGTTCTTCAGCAGATATCTGGAAGAGCCTTAATGCAATGGATTTTCGATCACGCGATGACAGTCACGATGCACTCATGATGCCTGATCTTGATAAGTTGAATCAACATTTTGCTACGCCACCCTTTGAAATGAATGAGTCTGTGAGAAGCTCAGCCCTAAGTCATATTAACGATCAGCCGCCTAGTGGTTTGCCTGTTCTAAATTTTATCCCTGTTACTGAGACCGCTGTGTTAAATCTATTAAAATCCATCAAATCAACTTCTGTCGGAGCAGACAATATCAATCTATCATTCATAAAACTAATTACAGAATACACAATTCCAGCAATTACTCACCTAATCAATTATTCACTAACTTCAGGATCTTTTCCCTCCATCTGGAAGAATGCATATGTCATCCCTCTCCCAAAGAAACCGAACCCGAGTGCTGAGAGCGACTACCGACCAATTTCTATTCTACCAGTACTTTCAAAAATAATTGAGAAGGTGGTACACTCTCAGCTTTCTAGTTTCTTGGAAAATCACAATATTCTCTCTCAATACCAATCTGGTTTTCGTTCAGGCCACAGCACAACAACAGCTTTGGTAAAAATCACTGAAGACATTCGAAATGCAATGGAGGACAGAAAAATCACTCTCCTCGTATTATTAGATTTCAGTAGCGCCTTCAATACAGTTGATTTTGATATATTGTTAGCAAAGCTCAAATATCTTAATCTATCCAGTACTGCTATTGAATGGTTCGAATCATATCTGAGAGATCGAACACAGTGTGTTAAGGTTAAATGCAATGCTTCGGATTGGTTACCACTAAGTGCGGGAGTCCCTCAGGGTGGAATTCTTTCCCCACTTCTCTTTTCGGTATTCATCAACCCAGTGGTTCACTGCCTTAATGTCCCACATCACCTTTATGCTGATGATTTACAAATTTATTCTCATTTTAACTATCAACAGGCAGCGGGTGCTATTTATCACATGAATTCTGAGCTGGATCGCATATCACAATGGGCTCAGCAGAATGGACTGATGCTTAATCCTAGTAAAACACAAGCAATTTTAATTGGCAGTTCACGTTTACTTTCCAAAATCGAGACATCCACTCTCCCTACTTTGCGTCTGAATGGATCTGAAGTCAAACTAAGTTCCCAAGTGAAAAATCTCGGCATCGTGTTGGATAAACACCTTGCTTGGCACCCACAGATCAGTGAAGTCAGCCGCAAACTCTTCTATCAATTTCACGTTTTGAGAAAGCATCAAAACCTTCTACCCATATCCACTAAAATTCTTCTATGTCAATCTCTCTTACATCCAATATTGGATTATGCCGACGTTGTTTACTTGGATATTACACAAGAGCAACTACTAAGGTTGGAACGTCTGCAGAATGTCTGTATTCGTTTCATCTTTGGCCTCAGAAAATTTGACAGAGTATCTCAGTTCAGAACGGAACTTAAATGGCTAACTATGTCACAACGACGAGACTTACACATTCTCACATTACTTTTCTCGGTACTCTCTAACCCCAACGCTCCTAACTACCTGAGGTCTCTATTCACTCCATTAGCATCTCATGGCCTTCCTCTGCGGTCTGCTGCACGTGGCATCCTGCAAATCCCTACACATCGTTCTTCATTTTTCACTTCATCTTTCACTGCACAGGCGGCCAGGTTATGGAACCAACTACCTGATGACATCAGACTCGCTCCAACGTTATTCTCTTTCAAAAACAGATTGAAGCGTCATTTCCTTTCTGCTACTCCTGCTCCTATCTCCTGATCCTTTTCTTCCTCGCTATGCTTGACTTTGTATTGAATTATAATATGGTTTACTTTTTTTTTTCATGTATGTATATATTTTGTTTGTATGTGTATATATGATATATTTATATATTTGATTGTTTTATGTATGTATGTGTCTTTGTATGTGTATGTATTTTTTGTATATATAGAAAAAGCAACTTCAATTAAAATGTTATTTGTAATAGGTTGGTTGGAAGAAATTGCCCCAGGCAATAAGCCCGCCAATTTTGGTTTGTTATTTTTGTATATTCATGCCAATAAAGTGTTTATTATTATTATTATTATATACATATACGACCAAATAGTCTGCCAAATTCAGCCACCTACTGGAAAGGAACAATACAATAAGATGAACATGAACACTGTCTGTATCAATAAGTGATAACTTTTTTCGAGTGCGTTTCTTTCATTTCATTGAATATCTTGACATCCCTGCGACGTCCTGCATATCTCGGGATATGCAGGATATCCCTGGGACATCCAGAGGATATCCCTAATATCCCGGGATATGCGGGATATCCCACGGACATCCAGAGGATATCCCGGGATATGCGGGATATCCCATGGACATCCCGAATATCCCGGGATATGCGGGATATCCCAGGGATGTCCCAGGGATATCCCGAGACATTTGGATATCCCAGGGATATCACGGGACATTCGGGACATCCCTGGGATATCCATGTGCTGTTTGGGTAGTTGTATGCCTACACTTTTTACAAATAATGTTATTCTATGTTATGTTTTATAGCTGATTATAATAAAAAATTAATTTCATCTAAGATTTTTTATTCCTTTTCTTATACAGTGTTACACTTAAAAGTCTGTCATGAATTGTGTGTAAAATGTCTGAGAACAATTCCGCAGTTATTAACTCTGACAAGCACTGAGGAGATTAACACTATTTAAAAGCTGCTTATCATGGAAGAAATAAAGTCTACGTAAGAAATAATCTCTGGTTGATCTTGGACTATTCATTAGTCAGACAGGACTTAAGCTTGTTGTTAATATTAATATAGACTTTCAAAATCACTCGATATCGGGTGGAAGGCCTCAACAAAAACAAAAAAAAAAAAAATATTGATATAGAAAAATGTGGAAGGAGTGTTAATGAACAGAAGGGCACGAGACATTTTCCAAAAAGTAAACTCAAATTTTCCTTCATGATTTGCAGGACTGCATTTTTATTGGTTGTATTTTGTTGTCATATCATAGTAATTTAAACTTCATTATCGGAACGATGAGAAAATGAATAATTATTTTTAAAGGATAAAAAAAGTTGTATGTTGACACAGGAAAAGAGTATAGGTTTAAGGTAAAAATGATATTTTGTCAAGTTGTTTGAATCCGAGGATGGAAGCGACAGATTGTACAAAGTAGTTTGTAAATTAATAGAACTACAAAAGTCTGCAAATCATTGTGTATACTTATCAATGAGAAAGAAAAAGGGATCCGCCCTTGACAGAGGACCATACCTTAAGTGACTGGAGGAAAGCCATTATCTATCTACTGTATAAAGGGTAGGGTTTGCAGTTTACTACGGTAACTATTGTGCAATCAGCTAGTTGAACAATGTGGATAAAATATTCAGTAGAATCTTAATAGAAAGGGTTTGGGACGGGTGTGCTGATCAGATCTTTGTTCTGCGAATGATTACCGAAATGTTCCGAGTAAGCATCAGAAGCTTTTCTGTTTATTTGGAAAAGGAATATGGTAAGGTTAAGATAGATTGGGATGAGCTATAGGATATTCTGTCAAACTATGGAGTGGACGACAGGCTGATTAGTGCGAATGCTCCGCAATATTTGATAAGTTCTCACCTTCCGCCTGAGTTTTATCTTAGGAAGGGTGTATCATGTGACCTAATGAAAAACAAAACCATCTCCCTAAAAGCTCAACATTTTGACTAATGAGAAACAAATCCGTCTCCCTAAAAGCTAAACATTTTGACCACAATACAATGCTATTACTGTCAATGATGTATAATAGCTGAGACACATGGGCACAGGGCTGTTGTATAAATAAACTAAAAAAAAATGAGAGCTCTAAGACGAAGAATAATATGTGGAAAGACACTGTGAGACATAGAAATTAATGAGAATATTTTTTTTTTATAAAAATGAATCTGTGCTCCCTCAAAGTGATCACAAATACACTCCTCGACTCTTTCACAGTAAGCTACTTAAAGCTTGTGTCGTGAAAGAGGAAGATGGTCGGCACCTGGGATCGAACCACGACGTCCGCACCAAACAGTACGAAAGCCTAGTTTAGAAAGTACCAAGATAAAAGTTTAGGTGGTTTGGTTATGTTGAAAGAATGTATGATAATATGATGACAATGAGAATTTATAAGGCTAAAAGGAAAGGTGTAAGAAGGCGTTATTGACAGAGATGAATGAAGTGGGTTGAACACATTGATTCAAGGGAAGACAGGTCAGAAACAAAACAAATAGAAGTTGTATGAGAAAATATGGTACATAGGTGGAAAAAGCGCAAGATGTTTATTTGGATAGAAAAGAAAGGAGATCTGTTCCATATGCCCACACTTTAAAGGACACTGCGTGTTGGGTAAAATAAGGTCAGTTTAATAATATAACATGAAATACTTCTTGCTAATGAGTGAAAGAAAGAAAAATAATATCAAAAATATACAGAAAGGTAAGTATGTACATATTATGGCGGTTATGTCATATCGAATTTATATCACACAAACTAATTTTCCATCTGATGACAACCATCCATCAGAACCATCCAGAACAAAGAGCCATCTAGCGGAGTGCGACGAATACATCTCATTTTTTACCAACTATGCAGATTCATCGCCGTCTGTACCAAGTCAACTAGCTTTGGATATTTCACGCCAGAGGGAGAACTCACCGCCTATTTTTTAAAGAATATCTTGCGTGAATAATCCTAGTATAAAAGCTTTTTCAAGATACAATTTTATTACTCTTTTCTTCAGAACCCACTACCAGTGCATATTATTGTAATTAGTTTTTAAGTTAAAATACATTTTCCTGTGATACTTTATTTTTATTCACTAATATAGTGTTTGTGTTTTTTATAATATAAATCGAGTTTCATTTCGGTAGTTAGTCAAGTTCCTTGTTAACTGTTTAATCTAGTTCATAAAGAAATAGTGAAACTTGGTGAGTACTCCAGATATTCTTGATCTTGCAAAAACTCATAAGAGAGTTTCTCATCTTCAGATAAAGACCACTTTTCCCAATATCATTTGACCTTGAGAAAAGGAATCATCACTCCTTCTTCATCTCAATCCCATCTCATCTTATGGATCAGATCCAGCCAAATCTGAATGCCATAAATTGGTGACCCTACGACGTTCGAACACCCTTCTATCAATTACCACCATAAATTGGTGACCCCGCGACTTTCGAACACCCTTCAATTATCTACTTAATCCATCATTTTCCAATAATCTCCAACAATCCATTAACATTCTCAAACAAATTTTTCTCAACAATCATTCTAACAAAATTGTCACATGTACACCTTCGTCCACTAATCCATTTCGAATATTTAACAATCTATACATTCATTCCAAATTATTTCTTTCACAAAGCCATCTAAATAATATTGTCCCACAATTAAAATTTTCATATCACATACTACATTCAAAACTAAGCGCGTCCAACATCCATTTATCATTCGGCGCAACTTCACTCTACTGCGAGTACAACTGTCAAAATAGCTCACCAGCCGTTTTGTTCGCGATCAATATTTTCAAATTTTAGACAAAATATATAAATATAGGGTATGTGCAAACTCGAAAATTCAACTGGTTCTGAAGGGATGAGTCATCCGATGGGTCACAGGCAAGTAAAATCTTTTAAAATACCATTGTAAAACGACATTCAGCACATAAATTTTTCCAAACAATTTCAACCCATCGGATTATTTTAAAAGCCTCTTGTTTTTCTGCCTTCTATTTATTATTACAAACATTTAATCAATAATGCCTAAACCTTGTAAAAACGATATTAAAATCTTCAAAAAAAGAAAAAAACTTAAAATTTGTGAACAATAAATTTTGTAGGTTAAATTTTTTCACGATACAATGTCACATCGAATTTTTTTCATAAAACTTTTCAAGTCTCCAAATATTTATAAAACTTAATTTAATACATTAACTATCTATAATCGCATGCTGAATTGCAATTTTAAATAATTTTTTTACAAAATAATAACCTTTGATTATCTGATTGCAGATTTACAAGTACATTGTTTTTATGTTGCCAAACCTTGAGGTAACCTTTTTATATTTTACATAAACAACAAGCAAAACAAATACCTACATTTTTATTAGATTTTCATAGCGCATTATTGCATTTTAAAGAAAAACAAGAAATTTAAATCGCATTTTTCACATACATTTGTATATTGTCATATTGATATTTGGTAAACACACAAAAGGACATTCAGACTCCTACAGTTAATATCTTACCAACATTTCAGTCATATTTTACCAATTCTTATTTTATTATGGTCAATAAACGATTAATTAGGTATCAACTTATCAACGATACAATTATTTCAATGGTCTATAAAAATATTCTATCTTAATTGTCAATGTAAAATTACCATCTTATATTACCATCTACTACTAGCCAATTGCTATTAACGTTTTCCGCGACTAGAGAAATTCTATCCCAAGAATCTCAGTCCGAATTCAATTCGAGGTTAACTTACATATGCAAATACGGCCTAATACTTATACACATGTACTCATACACATGTACTCAAAAAAGCTCTATGTATTTCACGCCACGTCTAGTACAATGCACCGCGCATGTTCAGACCGAAATTCCCATTTCGTCGGCTAACTACATACACACAAGAGCAGAGATACCCATCTCAAAAGCTTTCTTGTAGTGACTGAGCAACAGACATACACACATGATCATAGCATCATTCGTATAGTCTACCAAAGGACATACACACATGACTATAACGTCATACGTATTGTCCATATTATACACACATGACAACAGCGTCATACGTATAATCTTTTACCATCAAATATACAACTCGACGAGTTAAGAAAAAGACAACTAATGTATTTACATTCATACAAAAGACCATTGAAAACGGAATTCTAAAAAGTGTCATACTAATTTTCCCAAATCAGTAACATTTATTTAACATTATTGACACACATACATTGACAAAATAAAACATTATGAAAAATTTTAATTCAAACACACTATGTACAACTATATTACCATGTCTACCTACTACTTTTTACTTATTTTATTGTATAAAAATTCTAATATGTATTTTTACAAATGATTACAGATCCCAATACAAAACCACCAACTGTATATTGCTAATACCAGATTGGTAACAAATTTTATTATATATAAAGGATCTCTCATAGTAACTTCACTTCATAAACATTATGGAAAAAGTATTTAAACATATATCTATTGTGAATCATAACTACTCAATACCAATTTTAATAATTTTTCCTAACTTTATTTTGAATATTGAACAAAAGATAACATTGAAACACTACACTAAGAAAATTTTTCCTAGAACAATTATCTTAGTGAAATATAACTTGTAAATTTTTTTTCAAAGTCAACATTTGTTTATAATATAGGTACTCAAATAACTTTTTATTTCAAATTCAAATTTAAAATATTATTTCACAATCTTTTAAATTCAAGAACCACCCTAAAACAAATATACTTATACCAATTCTATTGTACATTTTTTTGTTTATTCTATATGTTGCATATTATCTCATCACGACACTACTCAACCAACGCTGGACTACACCAACACAATCCAATTGATGAAAGCCTTCAGTAGCAATCTTCACCTGCTGTACTTAGCAAAGGCGGACTACACGAGTTGTCTCACAGACTTCGTAGCTCGGAGGCCAAACTTCTACAACGAATTTTGCCCCACTACTGTCTCTTCTCTCCAGTGGCCGATGTACATCACACCACGATTACACCCCACTGAAAACAACTGATGCATTTTTCCTTGCTCGTCAACAGACCTCATGGATCAACCAGTTACAACAGCACACGCACCATCGCTGCTGCATTAATGGCCGAGCGCAAATCAACATCGCCGCTTCATATGGTAAAACACATCAACGCTGTTTTAACCTATTTTAGCCATCATATTACCCCAGTGCAACCGCACTAACGTCGTGAACACTCTGTCCAACTTCTCATAAGTTCCAGTCGCTACAACGACCAGCCCAGTCGAGCCATGTCAACATTCAAGACGTACCATCTCCAGCTTTCCTACAAACCGCTCAACCAGAGGACTGCAGAGTTCCACCCCACACTCCATCACCAGATCCACATCAGAATTTATAGCACGCCATAAATTCTTGCGGGAGGCTATATGGCGGTTATGTAATATCGAATTTATATCACACAAACTAATTTTCCATCTGATGACAACCATCCATCAGAACCATCCAGAACAAAGAGCCATCTAGCGGAGTGCGACGAATACATCTCATTTTTTACCAACTATGCAGATTCATCGCCGTCTGTACCAAGTCAACTAGCTTTGGATATTTCACGCCAGAGGGAGAACTCACCGCCTATTTTTTAAAGAATATCTTGCGTGAATAATCCTAGTATAAAAGCTTTTTCAAGATACAATTTTATTACTCTTTTCTTCAGAACCCACTACCAGTGCATATTATTGTAATTAGTTTTTAAGTTAAAATACATTTTCCTGTGATACTTTATTTTTATTCACTAATATAGTGTTTGTGTTTTTTATAATATAAATCGAGTTTCATTTCGGTAGTTAGTCAAGTTCCTTGTTAACTGTTTAATCTAGTTCATAAAGAAATAGTGAAACTTGGTGAGTACTCCAGATATTCTTGATCTTGCAAAAACTCATAAGAGAGTTTCTCATCTTCAGATAAAGACCACTTTTCCCAATATCATTTGACCTTGAGAAAAGGAATCATCACTCCTTCTTCATCTCAATCCCATCTCATCTTATGGATCAGATCCAGCCAAATCTGAATGCCATAATATATTAAGTATTTGTACCGAAAATAATTTAAATTAATTTTGGTTAAATATTATAGATCATACCGTGAGAAATCACAATGAGAAACCATCACAGACTTGTCGAGATTTTTAATGACACGGAATTGATAGTAAATATTAGTAGTAATATTCACTCAAAAGAACGCAATTAGGGATTGCAATCCGGAAAACCGGATCCGGTATTCCGGCGGATCCGGCATCAAAATGATCATATCGGATCCGGCGAAAATTGACGGATCCGGAGACCGGATCCGGTTTATCATATCAAAGGATTTTTCAACAAACTCAACATGGACAGAACTCGAACCCGTACCCCTAGCAATTTCACAGGGTCATTGTATGTAAAATTGTGGGTACCCATAAAGATAAAAAGAGAAAAGGAGGCAAATGCGTAACAGTAAGCGCAGTGGAAGGCTACTATTGCTCCTTGTGCCCAATGTAAGATTTTAAAGCTAGTGTTTACTGATCTTATTGAAAGTATTGACTATCGAATGAAAAGACACCTGTTCGAAAAATGGTGAGAATATATTAAACAATTATTTAGCCATTAAAATATATATTAATCTTTTTAAAAGCAAAATAATTGTGATAATTGTCTGCTTTTTATTAGATTAGTTCGTAGTCTGTCACAATGTGTGTGCAGTTATATTCAAGGATAAAATTGAAATGATTTCTCAAAGACTTATTCTTGATAATATATAGGAGTGAGTGTATCTGATTATTCCCGGTTATAGGTATTACTCCTGGGACGCGCATGTCCAACTGCTCATCCATCTCTTTGGTGTTCGTACAAGGGTCTGCTGGTTGATGTGATTTCATAATCTTATAATTATTACCAGAATCACCGGCTCAGTGGGGCTAGTACGAGTTTTATCGAAAGCTAATTGCACGCAAATAAGAGCTTATTAGTGTGCAAATAGTGTTCTAAAATCAAACGATCGAATCATTTGATCATTTTATTATGAAAAATTTTCGAAACACTTTAGATGATCGTTTCGATCATCGAAAACTTATACCAGGGCTACGCTTCTGTTGACGTGGTCTTTCCAATAAGGCCTTCTATTTCTACCCCATTGCCTGGCGTTCTCGATATCGCAGAAGCTCCGAATCTAGAGTTTCTTACTCTACCTCGAATGGTATGGGTTGGTGATTTTTTGAGAATTTTTCTTTTTCGTGGTGTCGGTTTTAGTTTGCACATCGTTAATCATGATCAATCAAGCAGGTTATATAAATATGTTACTTATTTTCGATGAATTTCAATTTGAATTTTATAAAACGTTATCTAATTTGTAATTTTATTTCAAAAAACTATATTTTTTATTTTGTTAAAATAAGTCATACCCTAATTAAATTAATTTCGTATACGTACCATTTTATTTTAAGCCTTTATTATTGTTAAAAATGTTAATTCATCAAGGTTAGCTCAATCCGGTCGGATCCGATCGGATCCGGCCGGATTGATGAAAATCCGGTTGGATCCGGCCGGATTCAAAATGAGACCGGATTGCAATCCCTAAACGCAATGCTAATAAAATAGTTACACCAATTATTAATAATAATTTCAAAGTTTAATTCATTATTCTTTTTTTTATTAGCCTTCCATTAATTACCTATATTATTATTATCTGTCAGTTTATTTTTGAGATTCCCGCAATATCTAGGTATCTTGATATATTATTATATAAACAAAACAATCCGCTTTGTACGGAAATGTGTATTGTTATGTTTACCAACCTAGTTTGCACTCTGCAGTTGGCGGCTTGGCGCACATACGGCGAAACTTCATGGTCAACATGCTTTCATACATTGAGGAAGTGACCAAGTGCGTCTAAAAGACTCGCTCCGACTCGACATGACAGTAATGACACTTGGCACCTGTGCTTGACGGGTAGCCTAGTATGTACAGCAGCCCGATTCACGGAAAAGTTTAAGTCTAAGTTTAGTTCGAAGTTCGAACGAAGTTCGATTCAAACTTTTCCGTGAATAGGGCTGCTGGTAATAATAATTGTAGGCGGCGACTATCTACAGTCTATGTACCTATTCACGGAAAAGTTTGAATCGAACTTCGTTCGAACTTCGAACTAAACTTAGACTTAAACTTTTCCGTGAATCGGGCTGCTGGCAGTACAGGGAATTAGATTCGCGCCAAAAATTCAAATGGCGTCAACAATTCAAATGCGCCTAAAATTCAAATATATTCGGTTTGCAGAGGGTAAAATGGATTCGTGGGTGTGTGTGAAGATGTATGTGCGACTGTGCGACTCTCATCTTATACATATAATACTTACTATATACTGTATGAAACATACATAATATTATTATATTATTCTTATAACATCTTGACACGACATAAGAACTTAATTTCTAGCAATACAGTTGTATAAAAATGCGTAAAGAATAAGGTCTGTTTCACACAATGACATGTGCACATTTGTTCGGTTCTTTTTTAGTCACTACCGTAAAATGTAAAAGATATCTTCTGATTCTATTCGGAGCGAATAAATACAAAAGCATTATTTACCTTTGTCGTCAGTGGCGTAAAACTGATCGAACATGCTTTTCTGTAAAATCGTTACATCATATTTTCCTTCTGTAAATTCACAATAAGGGCAAGATTTTTTATGTCCTTTGTATGGAATCATCACATTATGTATTTAATGTTCACAACACAACACGATATCATTGTGAGTACAAATCGACATGCTCGCAACACAACGTAACTCGGCGTTTAAGTGATTTTTGTATAATTTGATCCGTTCGAGTTTATTAGGGAGTATAAAATAAAATAGACTACTCGAGTATCGCCTGAAAGGGGAGGTTCTACGTAGCTAAATAAAAATAATCGCATATACATAAAAATGTTTATGATTAAAAAGGCGTTGTTCGAACGAACAGAATCTATAACTTTGAGAACAGTGAATAAAACAAGACCGAAATAAAATTAATTCTTTTTTATAGCTTCTATTTACAACGTTTTTAGTATAAATTTGCTTCTAGGATAATATATTAATATTAATGTTATTAAATTTATGCGTTTTTTTATTCCCGTCTATTTAAAGATGTTGTTTTCTAAACGTTTATCTTCGTAATTAAAATTCATAAACTCTTCAATAGAAAATAATACTACATACGTTGGTATATGCGCACTAGAAATTACTAGAATTTATTATTTTTACTAAATTTTAGGGAAAATATTCCTTTTCTAGAAGTTTGCTACTTAGGTATTCGAAATTTCGTTGACGCAGTGCACAATGTGCCGATTTGAAAATATATGAAACCATATATGTAGGTATATACCTACTAGTTTTTTTTTACTTTTGAATAAAAACCTTTGTAAATAAAAAACTTATATTTCATAAAAGCGAAATTGACCGACCTCGGTAGCTTAGTTGTACTGGCGTGTACTTCAGATCCGAGGTCCCGGGTTCGATTCCCGGTCGGGTCAGAGTGTTTTTTTACTTGAAATTTCTACTCGAAGTTGGCCTGTCTCAAATTGGACGGGACCGGTTGACTGGAAAAAATTGCCTCAGGCAATAAGTTCCGCCGACTATACTGACACCTTTGTATAGAAAAGCGTTATATTTATCTATATTTTTGGGGTGCATTTGGTTCCACGAAAATCCTTTATACTGTAAAACAGTTGATTTTAGCTTTGTTCCTGATTTTATGCAACCTTATCTACACATCAGCAGCCCGATTCACGGAAAAGTTTGAGTCTAAGTTTAGTTCGAAGTTCGAACGAAGCTCGATTCAAACTTTCCGTGAATAGGTACATAGACTGTAGATAGTCGCCGCCTACAATTATTATTACCAGCAGCCCTATTCACGGAAAAGTTTGAATCGAACTTCGTTCGAACTTCGAACTAAACTTAGACTTAAACTTTTCCGTGAATCGGGCTGCTGTACAACACATACGTTTTTTTTGTTGGCAACTTTTACGTTTTATAATGTAAATAAAAAAACTAAATACTTTTAATCTCTTTTAGTGATATTATGTAGTAAAAAACCCCTTACTTATCTAAAAGTAAAGGCAGATAATCTATTTAACACTTTGGTCGAATAACTTTGATAGAAATATGTATATTTTTTTGTGCGAATACCTCTAAAGCACTATTGTAAGCACGGAAATATCTTTTCTCTATTCCTGTACAGCATGAAAAAAAAATAAACGAATTTGAGAATTCATTGCGCAATTGAAGGCGTTACATAAACACTTGGCAGTCAGATGTCAATAATAGGTGTGTGATAAGTGGGTTTGACGCGCCGAAGTTTTGGTAAATCCCCTCGCCTTGTTTTTTTAGGTATGTCCATGTGTTATTAAAAATAAAAATCGACACGAAATTTTCATCTAAAAATGTTTAGTATAATAAAACTTAGTTCGCACTCTTTCTTACAATCTAAATTAGTACACTTTCTCAAATATTATATCAGTGAAATGTACCTAAATTTTACCTTCTACCTTGCTACACACCCACAACGTGGGTGTTTTTTTAACAATATAACCTTCTAATGTTGTTTTGATAACCTCAAGGGGCAAACCCGGCGCGCGGCTGTAAACAGAGAAGATAATTCAAATTTTTCAACGGTAAATAAAATGAGTAGGAATAATTGTGCCCACCACAAATTATACCTATATATGCATATAAATAGTTTTCCTTAGTATTTACATAAGAGAGAGGTTGAATAAGGCATAGTATGCCCTATTCAATAAATAATACACCTATCTACCTACATATTAAATAAGCTTTGTAAAATAAGTACCTCGTGAAATACCTTGTCAAAAGCTTTGTTAAAATCAGTAGAGATAATGTCTACCTGATTTCCTTTAGCAAGGCTCTCTTCAGAGGGTGTTAAATTATTTTTCTCATTCATCTTCTTCATCATCATCAGCCTGTCTCCGTCCATTGCCGAACATAGGCATCTCATCTCTCCTTCCAATCATTTTTGTCCTGAGCTTTCCTCATCCATGAGCGGGCTTCAATCTTCGCGATGTCGTCCGTCCGTCTGTCAAATTTTCTCATAAATGTCCAACAAACAAACAGTATATCCTAATACATAACATATATTATTAAAGATAAACACGCGATGTCGTCCGTCCGTCTGTCAAATTTTCTCATAATGTCCAACAAACAAACAGTATATCCTAATACATAACATATATTATTAAAGATAAACACGCGATGTCGTCCGTCCGTCTGTCAAATTTCCTCATAAATGTCCAACAAACAAACAGTATATCCTACTACATAACATATATTATTAAAGATAAACACGCGATGTCGTCCGTCCGTCTGTCAAATTTCCTCATAAATGTCCAACAAACAAACAGTATATCCTAATACATAACATATATTATTAAAGATAAACACGCGATGTCGTCCGTCCGTCTGTCAAATTTCCTCATAAATGTCCAACAAACAAACAGTATATCCTAATACATAACATATATTATTAAAGATAAACACGCGATGTCGTCCGTCCGTCTGTCAAATTTCCTCATAAATGTCCAACAAACAAACAGTATATCCTACTACATAACATATATTATTAAAGATAAACACGCGATGTCGTCCGTCCGTCTGTCAAATTTCCTCATAAATGTCCAACAAACAAACAGTATATCCTAATACATAGCATATATTATTAAAGATAAACACGCGATGTCGTCCGTCCGTCTGTCAAATTTCCTCATAAATGTCCAACAAACAAACAGTATATCCTAATACATAACATATATTATTAAAGATAAACACGCGATGTCGTCCGTCCGTCTGTCAAATTTCCTCATAAATGTCCAACAAACAAACAGTATATCCTAATACATAACATATATTATTAAAGATAAACACGCGATGTCGTCCGTCCGTCTGTCAAATTTCCTCATAAATGTCCAACAAACAAACAGTATATCCTAATACATAACATATATTATTAAAGATAAACACGCGATGTCGTCCGTCCGTCTGTCAAATTTCCTCATAAATGTCCAACAAACAAACAGTATATCCTAATACATAACATATATTATTAAAGATAAACACGCGATGTCGTCCGTCCGTCTGTCAAATTTCCTCATAAATGTCCAACAAACAAACAGTATATCCTAATACATAACATATATTATTAAAGATAAACACGCGATGTCGTCCGTCCGTCTGTCAAATTTCCTCATAAATGTCCAACAAACAAACAGTATATCCTAATACATAACATATATTATTAAAGATAAACACGCGATGTCGTCCGTCCGTCTGTCAAATTTCCTCATAAATGTCCAACAAACAAACAGTATATCCTAATACATAACATATATTATTAAAGATAAACACGCGATGTCGTCCGTCCGTCTGTCAAATTTCCTCATAAATGTCCAACAAACAAACAGTATATCCTAATACATAACATATATTATTAAAGATAAACACGCGATGTCGTCCGTCCGTCTGTCAAATTTCCTCATAAATGTCCAACAAACAAACAGTATATCCTAATACATAACATATATTATTAAAGATAAACACGCGATGTCGTCCGTCCGTCTGTCAAATTTCCTCATAAATGTCCAACAAACAAACAGTATATCCTAATACATAACATATATTATTAAAGATAAACACGCGATGTCGTCCGTCCGTCTGTCAAATTTCCTCATAAATGTCCAACAAACAAACAGTATATCCTAATACATAACATATATTATTAAAGATAAACACGCGATGTCGTCCGTCCGTCTGTCAAATTTCCTCATAAATGTCCAACAAACAAACAGTATATCCTAATACATAACATATATTATTAAAGATAAACACGCGATGTCGTCCGTCCGTCTGTCAAATTTCCTCATAAATGTCCAACAAACAAACAGTATATCCTAATACATAACATATATTATTAAAGATAAACACGCGATGTCGTCCGTCCGTCTGTCAAATTTCCTCATAAATGTCCAACAAACAAACAGTATATCCTAATACATAACATATATTATTAAAGATAAACACGCGATGTCGTCCGTCCGTCTGTCAAATTTCCTCATAAATGTCCAACAAACAAACAGTATATCCTAATACATAACATATATTATTAAAGATAAACACGCGATGTCGTCCGTCCGTCTGTCAAATTTCCTCATAAATGTCCAACAAACAAACAGTATATCCTAATACATAACATATATTATTAAAGATAAACACGCGATGTCGTCCGTCCGTCTGTCAAATTTCCTCATAAATGTCCAACAAACAAACAGTATATCCTAATACATAACATATATTATTAAAGATAAACACGCGATGTCGTCCGTCCGTCTGTCAAATTTCCTCATAAATGTCCAACAAACAAACAGTATATCCTAATACATAACATATATTATTAAAGATAAACACGCGATGTCGTCCGTCCGTCTGTCAAATTTCCTCATAAATGTCCAACAAACAAACAGTATATCCTAATACATAACATATATTATTAAAGATAAACACGCGATGTCGTCCGTCCGTCTGTCAAATTTCCTCATAAATGTCCAACAAACAAACAGTATATCCTAATACATAACATATATTATTAAAGATAAACACGCGATGTCGTCCGTCCGTCTGTCAAATTTCCTCATAAATGTCCAACAAACAAACAGTATATCCTAATACATAACATATATTATTAAAGATAAACACGCGATGTCGTCCGTCCGTCTGTCAAATTTCCTCATAAATGTCCAACAAACAAACAGTATATCCTAATACATAACATATATTATTAAAGATAAACACGCGATGTCGTCCGTCCGTCTGTCAAATTTCCTCATAAATGTCCAACAAACAAACAGTATATCCTAATACATAACATATATTATTAAAGATAAACACGCGATGTCGTCCGTCCGTCTGTCAAATTTCCTCATAAATGTCCAACAAACAAACAGTATATCCTAATACATAACATATATTATTAAAGATAAACACGCGATGTCGTCCGTCCGTCTGTCAAATTTCCTCATAAATGTCCAACAAACAAACAGTATATCCTAATACATAACATATATTATTAAAGATAAACACGCGATGTCGTCCGTCCGTCTGTCAAATTTCCTCATAAATGTCCAACAAACAAACAGTATATCCTAATACATAACATATATTATTAAAGATAAACACGCGATGTCGTCCGTCCGTCTGTCAAATTTCCTCATAAATGTCCAACAAACAAACAGTATATCCTAATACATAACATATATTATTAAAGATAAACACGCGATGTCGTCCGTCCGTCTGTCAAATTTCCTCATAAATGTCCAACAAACAAACAGTATATCCTAATACATAACATATATTATTAAAGATAAACACGCGATGTCGTCCGTCCGTCTGTCAAATTTCCTCATAAATGTCCAACAAACAAACAGTATATCCTAATACATAACATATATTATTAAAGATAAACACGCGATGTCGTCCGTCCGTCTGTCAAATTTCCTCATAAATGTCCAACAAACAAACAGTATATCCTAATACATAACATATATTATTAAAGATAAACACGCGATGTCGTCCGTCCGTCTGTCAAATTTCCTCATAAATGTCCAACAAACAAACAGTATATCCTAATACATAACATATATTATTAAAGATAAACACGCGATGTCGTCCGTCCGTCTGTCAAATTTCCTCATAAATGTCCAACAAACAAACAGTATATCCTAATACATAACATATATTATTAAAGATAAACACGCGATGTCGTCCGTCCGTCTGTCAAATTTCCTCATAAATGTCCAACAAACAAACAGTATATCCTAATACATAACATATATTATTAAAGATAAACACGCGATGTCGTCCGTCCGTCTGTCAAATTTCCTCATAAATGTCCAACAAACAAACAGTATATCCTAATACATAACATATATTATTAAAGATAAACACGCGATGTCGTCCGTCCGTCTGTCAAATTTCCTCATAAATGTCCAACAAACAAACAGTATATCCTAATACATAACATATATTATTAAAGATAAACACGCGATGTCGTCCGTCCGTCTGTCAAATTTCCTCATAAATGTCCAACAAACAAACAGTATATCCTAATACATAACATATATTATTAAAGATAAACACGCGATGTCGTCCGTCCGTCTGTCAAATTTCCTCATAAATGTCCAACAAACAAACAGTATATCCTAATACATAACATATATTATTAAAGATAAACACGCGATGTCGTCCGTCCGTCTGTCAAATTTCCTCATAAATGTCCAACAAACAAACAGTATATCCTAATACATAACATATATTATTAAAGATAAACACGCGATGTCGTCCGTCCGTCTGTCAAATTTCCTCATAAATGTCCAACAAACAAACAGTATATCCTAATACATAACATATATTATTAAAGATAAACACGCGATGTCGTCCGTCCGTCTGTCAAATTTCCTCATAAATGTCCAACAAACAAACAGTATATCCTAATACATAACATATATTATTAAAGATAAACACGCGATGTCGTCCGTCCGTCTGTCAAATTTCCTCATAAATGTCCAACAAACAAACAGTATATCCTAATACATAACATATATTATTAAAGATAAACACGCGATGTCGTCCGTCCGTCTGTCAAATTTCCTCATAAATGTCCAACAAACAAACAGTATATCCTAATACATAACATATATTATTAAAGATAAACACGCGATGTCGTCCGTCCGTCTGTCAAATTTCCTCATAAATGTCCAACAAACAAACAGTATATCCTAATACATAACATATATTATTAAAGATAAACACGCGATGTCAATCTTCGTGTTTACACGTTTTATTTTGCTCTTGAAGTTTAATTGGTTTTGTGAGTGAAAAGTTGTGTATTCATCTTGTGTTGTATATCATTTTTACTGTTTTTCTTTGGCTTTCAAACCGTGTAAAAACTTTTTCAATTTAATTGCATATATAACATTTATCAGTGATTATACACATTTTCATACCAAATAGTGTTTTTTTTTATTTTTTTGGATAATATAGCGTATAAATCAAAAAAGTGGATATACCATTGTGTTCCTCTCTGAGAGGCGCGAATTAAACCTCGCGGTGACATATACCTAACTTTACTCAATTCACTGGAAAACTGTTTTTCATGAATCGTGAAAATCTGAAAACTGTTAGAAAATTCTTGTGATATATCATTTGGATTCTGTTTTTTGTGCTCATTTCAGATCTGTGACTTTTATTTGATTATTGCGTTTGGTTTTTGAGTTATACTTAAATATCAATATTTTTACTCATATTTTGTGAGGGAAGTGTTGCGCTTCTTTTATGAACTATCGTGTGCTTTAAAGACCATGATCATTGGAAAGTACTCTTAAAATAGTACAAAAAAGTTCGCTATAGCATTAGTCTAGCTAAAAGTTTGAAGAAGATATTTCAGTGTATAACAATTTTTCAATACATCTACCCACTCCATATTGGGTTTCGTTTGCAATTTCACCTGGCGTCGAACTCTCAAGAATTATATTCTTGTAGTTGCTGAGAATTTCACTTCTTCTTTGTGTAAGATGGATCTTAATACATCATCTGAGGGATTTTCAGGACCGAGCGGTCTTCTGCCAAGCATTATGACGGACTCACCTCACTCATTCATAAGGAATGCTCAGACTCAGGTGCAAATTATCTCTTCCACTATGTTGGCTGAGAATAGCCGTTTGAATAACGAGTTGAGGAGGCAAGTAGCCGATGCAGTCAACAATATACTGGCAGATGTTGGCCATCTTTCGGTGATCATTGCTTCACTGCAAACAGAAAATTCCCACCTAAAGGTTGCACTTATAGAGGAGAAAGACCGTAATAATAGAATAACTATGCCGCAGGTACACCCTACATTATATTCCAAATCAGATGTATCCAACACGGAGAATAAGTCTGATTCGTATGCGCGTCGTGCTGGTGCGCCCGATGGACCTGTTGCCGCTGCTGTTTTCAGTTCTGACAGACCCGATAACTTGATAAATAACCGAGTGACCACAGGAGGTAGACCTGCCAGATTGCGTCAAACTCGAACAATAATTCGTGGAGTCGGAGGTGCAGACGAAGAATTAATTGCAGCAAGTAGAGAAAGGCATATCCATGCATTTTATTTTAGGGCAGGTACAACTAATAATCAAGTTCAAAATTATATGCTGAAGAAACTTCCTGAATGTACGTCTATCAAAATCGATAACGTCATTACGAAAAGTGAGAACTACGCTTCATTTAGGATTACAGTCCCTGAAGATTTTTATGAACGTTGGATGAAGCCTGACATGTGGCCTCCGAATATAGCTATAAACCAGTAGTTCTTTCGGAGATCGAGAGGTCGACGGTCGGAAACAAAGGAAACCAACGCCATATTTCGGAGAGAATCTCGGGCGGCGACAGCAGCAACTATCCCAGATCAATCGCAATAATAGTGTGAATATTAATTTACTCTATTCAAATGTCAGGGGGCTCAACACGATGAATTTGTTTGTAATCTTCTTGCACAAAGTATGAACATTATCGCCTTGACAGAGACGTGGCTTCATCCTGGAGTGTTTGATGCGGAATTATTCGATGACAGGTATACTGTGTTTCGTAGAGACAGACAATCACGAGGTGGAGGTGTAGCTTTGTCTGTTTACTCTAAACATTTACAAGCAGTACAGAGAATGAATATCATGGAAACGGACGGCGAGGACATGTGGATAAGACTTGCATTTAAACGAGTGACTATTTTTGTTTGTGTTGTGTATTTCCCCCCTAATTCAGACCGAGATTCCTTCTCAAATTTCTTTGAAAAGCTGGAAATGTCAAGAAATATTTTAAATGACAAATACATCCTAATATTGGGAGATTTTAACTTGCATTCTTGTAACTATTCTAGTGACGAATTGTCTTTTTTTTTAATCTTTCAATTTGAAACAACTAAATGACATTAAAAATTTTAATAATCGTATTTTGGATTGTGTATATACAAATATTGATGACAATTTAGTGGTAGTTAATAGGCACGATTTTCCATTAGTTGCCGAGGATGCACATCATCCGACGCTCAGAGTGAACATCGCATTGCCATCCCATAATATAAAATATTTTAACACTCATAGCAATAATGTCTCCATGAACACGGCATTACGTCTCTTAAAGAAAAATAGCGGAGCACACTTGGGCTGAGGTTTACTGTAGCCCTAGTATAAGTTTTCGATGATCGAATATAAACGATCATCGAAGTTGATCCTGCAAGTTGATGTTATATACACAGACTTTGAAAAGGCATTTGACCGCGTTGAACATGATAAACTTCTATTAAAATTGCATGCATTTGGTTTGTCTGACAGAGTATTAAGCCACGGCTAGACTATGGGCCATGTTGGCCAAATAGAGGCTCTGGCCCATCATGGGCAAGTAGTGTGGCCGCTTCACCAATGACCAATATCGCCCAATATTTGACATTGGCCGTTACTTGTTTACTTGTCGATCGAGTCCGCAAGTATTCACCAATATTGGGCCAATGTTGACAGCTGTCATGTCTTCCATGTTGTTATTTTCAGAGTTTTGTACATTATTTTTAAACAATTAGTAATTACAATCGATATCAATACAATAGACAACAATATAAATAAAACAGTATACGTAAAAAGACAGTAGGTTTAATATTGTGTTGCCAAATAATGCGTCCATTGGTTTATGTTGACAAAATAACAAAATAAAACAAGATTTGTCACAGAAGAGCAAAATAACATATAATTTTTTAATAAATCACTAATTTGTTTCTTTTATTGTACTTTAAACTAAAGAATATATATTAAATATTTACTTTGGTCTATTTTAATACACAAAACACGCTCAAGATGCGTTCACGATAACCTAAAATCTAAAATTTGGCGTGCGTACCACGTACCAGCTATCAAAGTTGGGCCAATAGTGTAGCCAGGTGTACAAGTGTATTTGCCAAATGTTGCTACTTGCCAATGATTGGCCAGAGCCCGTATTTGGCCATCCTGGACCAGCATGGGCCATAGTGTAGCCGTAGCCTAACGATATAATATGGCTAGCTACTTGAGAGATATATGTTAGTTTTGGAAATCATGATTCTGGCACCTTTTTCACTTTCTCTGGTGTTCCACAAGGTTCTAACCTGGGACCTCTACTTTTCACAGTATTTATTAATGACATTGGTATGTACATTAAAAATTCAGATTTTTTGCTCTATGCAGATGATCTCAAACTTTATAGACAGATTTCAAGTGAAAATGACGCAACGAAACTCCAGGAAGACATTGACGGAGTAACTGAATGGTCAAGGGCCAATGAATTGTTCTTTAGTACACCGAAGTGTCACGTGATGACTTACTCAAGGATAAGAAATCCTTTATTTGCCGATTATAGGATGAATGATGTGGCTCTTGCTAGAGTAGACGAGATTAGGGATTTGGGAATTTTGTACAAGCCTGATATGACGTTCGGTTCACACATACAGCTAACAGTAGAAAGGGCATATAAGATGTTGGGTTTTATACTTAGAAATTCGGTTCAATTCAAAAACCCAAATACCCTTAGAATACTTTATGATTCCCTGGTACGCTCTATATTGGAGTCGGGATCCATGGTTTGGTCTCCTCACGAGGTGACATATATTCTCGCGTTGGAAAAAGTCCAAAAAAAATTTGTAGACATTTGTACAGAATATCTTACGGATACTACCCGTACTTATTTCCATCTCTTTTCGTGAATGGATGTCTAGGTATATCGACTCTCCAGATGCGGAGAGATGAATATCTTTGCAGACATTTCTTTAAGCTTTTACATGGTATAATTAGCAACCCAAAAATCTTACAGGAAATTAATATTTATGTTCCGGATTCTTACACTAGATCTAGACGTCATAACTTATTTTATCTCCCAAGTGGCAGAACTAACATTTTGATCCATTCTCCTTTATGTAGAGTGGTCAGCATTTTTAATCGGTTGTCTCAGCACATTGATATCTTTCATATATCTTATAACAATTTTAAACAGGAGGTTGGCTATTTGTTGTTTGTTACGTGAACACTGATTATCTTCAATTTATTTATATAATGTCATTTGCTCTTTTGTTCATAGTAGCATTATTTTTGTAATTTTTGTTCTGTATAAGAAGTAAGAAAGATTAAATTGGAACTATGTTCCTATGTTTTTTTTTATTGTTTATATCTAGACCTACTTAAGGTACTATTTTTGTATTGTATGTTATGACATGTATGTAATGTTCTCTCCCACTGCTCACCGAAAAGGTCAAACACTGTAATGGTGAGAAGTGTTCATCTTTAAAATGAATAAATAAAAAATAAATAAAATATCATAACTTTTTGATTGTAGTGATATCACCATTATGGAGAGGAGATAACATGGCTGGGATATGTCGTGTTACGGATGCCGAATAACAGTTGATCGAGGAGAGCTCTATTTTTCCTCTCATCAGGGTCTCGAAGACGTGGAAGACCCTCTCATACCGCGTTCTGTTATTTCGAGGCAGAGCTGAGGGAGTTGGACATGGTGTGGGGGAGTTCATAAGCATTGCGCAGGATTGAGCCCAACGGAGAGCTCTTGTTGCCTCCCTTTGCTCATGAGTTGGGTTCAAAGGGAATTTAGATAGATTTGATTTGATTTGGCAATATTTTTTCTATAGCTTATTATTCCTGATATTGTTTATGATTTTTTAATAATAGCCACATTGACACCATACTTAAGTGATATTGGCTGCACAGCATATATAGTTCAGTTCATGATAGTCAAAGCTTATTAGTTTCAGATAGACACGAGCATTTCGGACATAAGAACTAAAAGAGAAAAACAAAAAAAAACAATATTGGCAAAATTGGTCGATAAGTTTACGCGTGAAGCCTCGACCAAGGAAAATTGGAATTCGTTTTCTATATTTTGTAGATTTACACTGTTTTTGTGGCTGTTAATGAATGAATAAAAAGAATAAAATGTGTTAAAATGATTTCATACGACGAACACATCGATCATTTTATATGGCAAGCTCGCTATCGTTGAAGCGTCACAGCTTCGAGGAAAAATTACCATGAAATTATTTCACCTCGTGATGGCGTTTAATTATTAATTCCTCTTAGCTTCGTTAATTTTAATATCTCATTTTCCTCAGGTACAAATCTTATTTGAATTATGTGTAGGTGCGTGTGTATTTCAGGTGTTCTTTACGACGTTACTACCAAATTCTAGGTCTTTGTCAAATCATCTTAGGACTGAAGGATTCAAAAGTTTGCATTATTATTATGCATTGATGCAGGTGAGATCCATAGACTTACAATGGCGATCAATCATCTATCTGACAATCTAATAAAAAAATACTGGTGTTTGAAATTGGACTGTTTGATTTATTATTTTTTTTTACCAAAAACGACGTCTCTGTCCCGTTATTGGCATTTAAAGTCGACTTTAGTGTAGTTCAATATTTTACCACCGAAGAAAATTTCATGGCGTTCTCCCTGTCATAAATGATGAACATTTGTACCTATACATTACTAAAATAGTTTGTAGTTTTAATTTGTATGAGAGAATGGAGACACCAAAATCACTTGTAACTAACTTACTGAGCATGTAAACTTTGTTGGTCCACTAACTGTTTATTGTTAAGAGTTAATAATATGTTTTGTAAATGACTATTTGTTTACATTGATAAATAAAAATAAAAAAAAAAAAAAAAATAGGTGAAAACATGGCAAAACGGGAAGAATAATATTATTGATTTCGTTTACTTTCATAAAACATAATAATAAATTGACAACAATAACGGCACATTGATGCTCTATTGGGAAATGAAATTGACAGATTAACAGAAATTCCGCGAAAATATTAGTATACAACCTATGTTTTCCATAGATTTCCATGGTAACACTAGCAACTTTCAAATATTTTATTTTACATTTTAAACTTTAGCTAAAGTAAGCGGGAATGTTTTTTTATGAAACGCGTCAACTTAAAGGAGACTTTAATTTAAAAGTTTCTTTGACTAAAGAGTTAAAGAAACTCTTTAGTCACGTTTTTTTAAACTGGCCGCAAGATTTGTTTTGCCCCTGGTAGTTTCCATTACAATGATTAGCAAAAATTCTCTTTTTTCAGTTTCTCTAAAAAAACATTTTTTATGGAACTGAAATTTTTCGAAATTCAATCATCGAAAACTTATACAATAGAGTGGAACAAAAAATTTTTTAGTCGAATTTCGATTTGGAATAGTTGTATTATGTTGCCTATTGGCATCAATAATCTACATAAAAAATATAAAAATTCTCATACAACGGTAAGAGCCCCCGCTGTGACTTCGAATATTTACAAAAACGGCAATTTTGGGGCTGTTTTCGCGGTCTACGAAATATTACAGAATTTACTTAAATAGGTTTATTTTATTCAAAAACTAATTCAAACATGGTTGACTAGCTGTTGCTATCACTATTTCATCAATTTAATAGTCTTTGACGCTGTGAGAGAGGAGCAAAGTGCAAGACAAAACGGGGGCGGCAAGGGCTGATTTATACATTTGAAATTTTAGTTTCATCAAGTGCAGTGGCTGATTATTGTCTTAAAGTGAAAGGTCGCATGTCAATTATTATTTCCAAGAGTGTGTAGGAATAGGTGATGTATGTTTTAAAGTGTATTAACATGACTTCTACGAGACAAAAGTTAAAATGGCCGATAATTGGTTTCATAGAACTTTTGTGCAGAGTTAATAGAATGGAATAGTTGTATTAACAACTATTCCAAATCGAAATTTGACAAAAAAAAAATTTCATATAAAAGTGTTCCACTCTTTTATACAAGTGGTACTGATTCCATACAAACGTATGGAAGATTGGACCACGAATGTGTCAAATATCGTCTTTACTTTACATCCTTATATTATTCCAGTATCACTATGTATGTAAAAGAGATGTATGTACAAAACATGGCAATGGGGCATCATATAATTGAAATGTCGCAAGATTGAGCTCAATGGAAGGTCCTCTGCCACTTTTTCAAACCGAACGTTCTCCCTTTTTGACCCATAGTAAAAAAGGGAGAATGTTCGGTTATAAGCCCCTATATAAGGGAAGGGATGAGAGAGAACGCAACTTTACATTTAAAAAAAGAATACTCAGTTTCAAATTTTGTAAAATATTATATTTTTTTTTAATGAACGTGCGTGTAAAGATATTGTCTGCTACCTCTATTACTTAAATAAATAATAATAATAGATACCTCTGTAGTTAGGTAGGAATCTTACCGTTTAATGAATAAATTATAACAACAATAATCTAATATAATATTAATCTGAAGCAAGTCAAGAGGAGATTATAATTTCAGTGTAAAGAATCTTACAATGTAAACATTCATAATAATATTGGCGTGTGCTTTTCATCGTGTGGTCTCAGTAGTGAGTATGAGAAATGTATGTAGGTATACCTACTACATTGATACTAGTATAATATCCGACAAACATCGATGTCTTTATTATGAATATTGAATTCGAATTTGTGTAATGACGTATTAATGACCAATTTAACCAATTAAATTCTAAATTATGCATATTTTTTTAAAAGATGTTTTACAGCATGGGTATTCACCTAAAAGGTTAGTTTGAACTACATTTAACTGTTTTCTTAAGAGGCATATTATAACCAAAAAAACATGTTTTGGTAAATGGGACTAATTCCAATTATTATTAAGATAAATAAAAGAAGTTAAGATTATTTTTTTTGGTAATTTATTTTTTCAACTCAATAATAATGATAAGTTTAGAACAGAATGTAGAAGAATAGAAGCTTAGAATTAACATGTGAGAACATAACCTTATGTAAACACATACACACATCTAGTCCAATTCATCTTAAACCCAAAAACCAAGAAAAAAAAGAAAAAAAAACATCGTGCCAATATAATACAAAAATAAAATAATATGTATGCAGTAGGCACCCGTGTTTGTTAATTATTTTTACCAACTACACAATACAATATGATATATAAACTCAATTAAGAATATAAAAGCACTGTCCTAGTTGGAATAAAACATAAAACACCAGATTGATTGATTGAGGAAACAAAATTGAAATTAAAAACAATGCTATACACTTTTTATTATTAGGTGTCATTGATATGAATCAGACGCAGACTTTATGTATTGTATATTTTCTTGCTGAATATTTTTCTTAGTCTAATTGGACTTTGTTTATTATTTTTAGTTTTTTTTTTACCATGTCATCATCAGCATGTTATATAATTATTTCCGCTTTCTTATATTTCTTGTAATATATTTTATGTTGTTGTTAAAGGCACTTTGTGCCGTATACTTATCTAAATAAATAAATAAATAAATAAATTATTATTCACATTCTCTGCATCTTATATCTATGTAAATTGATTATTTTGAGTTATTGATTAAGAATAATTTGAAAGACATTCCAGAAAATTACTCTAAAAGCATCCTAGGCTAGCTAAACTATTGAGTTTAATTTCATTTTAATATAAAGCTTAAATTTCAGTTTCGTTTGTTAAGGAATACCAGAATTATTAAATACCTAGATAGTATTATTATAGGTACTCTATGCAATTAAACAAAAGTTCAAAAATATAATATTATTTGATTAGTTCAAAGCTCGGACTTTTTCGTGAATCACATTCTGAAAATCCCACCAACAATTTTTTTTTCACTGTCCGAAAGAATAAGTTTAGGGTTTTCAAATGCAGAAAAATATATATAAGTACCTTATACCACTCCGATAGAAAAATTTGAAAAACAAAAATAGATGTACCTAGGCTCTAGAGAAGAACCTATCTCCCATACACACTGGGAAACAAATACATAGGTCTATAGTCATAGCAACATATTGACACGGTAAACAGATTAACAAAGAAAATGTATAAGCCTAAAAGGTATAGTGTAAGGTAAGAAAGCGGATGACCGAGAATGACATGAATCGAACGTATCGGTTCGGATCGAATGCCAGGTCAGAAGTAAGCGAAATAGGAGAGGTTGTATAAGAAATGGTATGTCGGTAGAAGAAGCGATAGAAGTGTTCTTTGATAGGAGAGAATGGAGTCTCTGCCTCCCGTAACGAGACACGCCGCGCCGTGGTGGGTGACAAGAAAAAGTATTCAAGTGCCTACCTACCGCGCTAACAATAGTGATTTTGACATTATTTTATTGTCTTTGAATAAAAAATTTTAAATTCGAAAAAGTGTTTTTTTTTATCTAGAGTTTTTCATTTTGTTTTACTCATTCGTCAAATTCATCGTACAAAATTGTTGTCACTTCATATTTCGGCAAGTGATTGGTTTCTAAATTTACTTTAAATTTTCAGTGTATGTATTAAAAATTATACTCGTTTTCAAAAAAAAATTGATAATGCCAAAAAAGGGGTAAGTTTAAAATGTGAAAAATTATAAATTTGATTTTTTCTTTACATGAATGAATCTTGAGGATTTCATTGCTGGTCATTATCGTTTAGTTAGTCAATTTGGATAGATTAGGGGATTTGATAACATCCTCGAATGATAAGACTACGATTTGAATAGGTTAGGACAGTGTTAGGTTAAGGTTGGAACATAGTTTTTAGGCGGGGTTTGTACCTCCTCCTTGGACACTACACTCTATAGGTTGAAGCATTCATTTAGAAGGATTTTGTCATAAGTCGAAGAAGCCTCGAAGTAAATAATTACCAACTGGTGTATTTCCCTAATTCCTTACGGGATTTTTGGCCTTCAATAAATAATTTCAAATCATCATGCCTATTCATTTTCTTAGAGGTATACGTTGTTGTTGCTTGTTCACCCATAGAAGCTCATGGCTTACCCAGCGTGGTATTGATGTCAATGACTAGTTTTCAAGCTTTCAAAACAGGCATAATATATCTGTCAAAATTTTATGAAGCGGGAATTTTTATATTATATCCCTGTATAGATCATGTGATATTTTAAGCTATGAAGACACTATTGAATCGTGTTGTGGCACACCAGAAGCATTATGGGTTTGATATATTTGGCCACACAATATCCAAATTCCTCAGCTCTGCTTCGAAGGAGCGGAACACAGTATGAGAGGGTCTTCCTCGTCTTCGGGTCCCTGATGGGAGGAAGAACAGCTCTCTCCTCGGCCAACCGTCATTCTGCATCCTTAACACATGTCCCAGCCAAGTCCATCTCCTCCCCATAGTGGTAGCAGTTTGGTATGGCTAGAAACACATTATCGTAAAGCGTTTTATTTCTTTATTTTGTTGTGAATGTAATATGAAACGGATGCTTCTGGCACGCCACGAGACTATAGTGTATTCCTAGAATACTCCTGCCATACCCTATAATGTAACATTTTTTCAAAATTGTAATGTTGGTTTCTTTTGCAGAAGAGGACATCCACCACCACCAATATTGTGCTGCTCGTCTAGCTGCTGCGGTCCGTGTGGACCATGCGGTCCCTGTGGACCATACTGCGGGCCTTGCAGACCGTGCGGATGTTACCCGTGCAGTCCACCCTGCAGTCCACGGGGTCCCTGCGGTCCTTGTTGCCCATAGCTATATCCTTCAACTCTCTTGGACTGTGTTGTAGATTTTTTTTTTAATTGACAAATTCATATTATAATGTTCGAAACAATGCTTTTTGGTAATAAAAATTATATGTTGAATTATTTCTTTTTTACTACCTATCATTATTCGGTGACGAGGACTTGAAAAAGTTAAAAACTTTTCAAGGTTGTTTTTGCTAATGATATGATTTCATTGTCAACCAATTGTTTGAGTCTCAACTGTCAATACATTCTCAGTCGCGAACTAGTGAACTTTCTTGATATTTAGTTCGCATTATAATTAATGTTACTTCACAGCCCGGCATATGAGAATGCTGGGAGAGAATACATGCTGCACATAAGGAGCAGACGTGGATGTGGTGCCAGAAGCATATCAGATTTAGGTATAAAGTATCTTATGCACTGGGTTCCTAGAGAGCCGTGCGAGCGGTGCGTCGTCTGACAAGACGGTTGTCATTAATGTTCTACACTGAAACATTCACCGCTGTTTATAGCAGTACCGTATTCCTACGAAAACAGACCATTAACAGCTATTCTAAAATGGTAGGGTATATGAAACCGCAACGTTTATATGATGTCCTCCCATGCCATGTCCAAATCCCTCAATTCTGCTTTGAAGATGTGGAACACAATGAGAGGATCATAGCACAATGGAGAGTTACCTCCTCGATCATCATGCCTCTTAAGTGGAATTTAAAGGGAAATTGATGATGATGACGATGATGTAACCAATTTCTATCCGTAAGGTATTATATTCTCTTTGCCAATTTCCTTTCGGCGCGCTACTAAACACGACACAACGGTGTGTTTCTTCTAGCCCATGTAGGGATTTTAAAAATATTTAGGACCTACTTATTTTAAATGTCATTTCATTTGTTATGACTTTTTCAAAATTAGTAAACTTTCGTTTGACGTGTATTTATTTTAATGGTGTAGATTTGTCATTGTATAATTTGGAAAGCCTTTCAAAATTGTACGTAGAAATTTTCACATAAATAATTAATTTAAAAAAAATAAACATTATATTATTTTAAAACATGACGAAATTCGGGTGAGTAATTTTATATTACGTTTTCCATTTGTTATTATTTATTATTAATTGCATACCTACACCGTATATTGTAGCTAAACATGATCTAACTATTACAAACAATTTTTTTTTGATGTTATGGAATATAGTCATATCAATTAATTTTGTGTACTAAAAGGATGTACAAAGAGTCCCTTTAGTACCATGTCAAAGTGTGAATTTATTAAATTTACTTATTTACTTTTCCACCCATAGGCTCATTCAGGCACTTGGGAGTGTCAGAAACAGTACAATTATATAATAATTCACATAAAAAACTATAAAATTCCAAAAAAATATATAAAAAGTTGTCAAAAGACAATTAAACAATTGTGAAAAAAAAGTACAATTAAATAATAATTCACATAAAAAACTATAAAATTCCAAAAAAATATATAAAAAGTTGTCAAAAGACAATTAAACAATTGTGAAAAAAAAGAAAAATATATAGGTATATACAATGGAAATAAAAATTATAGTCAGATACATTATGTATTCGCTCGTGCGTGGTGTAAAAAGCTATATGGTTACTAATAATTACAATAAAAATATCCGCACAGAGTTTATTTCTCAATGAAGGATGGTGTAAAGGGCCACCCCGCATATCGTCATAACAGAGATGATCAGACTATTTAAGGGAGTTGCCCTTTGTTTTGGAACATTTTAATGTGGACCCTGTTTCTTGATGTCAAGAATAAGAACTCAAACAAATATTTGATTTAGAAAATCGTACTATGTAGAAAAGTGCACATATAATAAATAGTAGTGCAATGGGAGCATAAGAGCAAGGCCATTTCACAAAGTCAGGGTTAGGCTAGACAAATTTATGTTAGAAAACTATTAAAATATTAGGGAGTTGTTGGGTTGAATCTTTGGTAAACATTTCGTCGATGGAATAGAAGCCATTGCAAACAAGATACTTTTTTACCTCTCTCTTAAACCATATAAATTCAAGTGATTTGAGGTAGAGTAGATGGTTGTTAAAAAGTTACACACATGCAGACAAAGCTTTTAGATACTTTTGTCAATCTGTGGCCGGGAGGATGAATCATATTGAGTGTGTTGATTTATTTCATCTCAGTATTTGATTTGTTTGTTTTTAAAGCCATTGTTTTTTCTATTTGTTTCAGTCGAGGATATTTACCTTTGACGGGTCTCTGCATTACAATCCGCCCACTAGGAACATCAAACCCCTGCTGTGGACCTTGCTGTATGCCTTCCTGCGGACCTTGCTGTGGGCCTTGTCCATCCTGTTAGACATATTAAACATTGAAATTGTATAATAATCTAGAGAAACCTCTTCGCGAAACTTAAACAAACATTTCGCAATAAAAATAATTTGGAAAATTTGAATACGTAATTGTTTTCTTTAATAATCACATTCCCACATTTTTTTTAAATAAATTTTGGTTGACCCATAGTGATCACAAACATACTTTTGACATACAGCAGAAAGCATAGCTTGTGTTGAGAAAGAGAAAATGGTCGCCACCGGGTATCACCCAAGATCTTTAGAAGTCAGTGAGTGAACCACTACGCTAGAACCCAATATTGTATGGATGTTGAGAGATGTTTGTAATATGATGTCTCGTTGATATAAAAAAAAGACAAAATTAGATTTTTCATCTGTCTTCCAGTAACATCTTGGCTATGCAGTAGGGATTGCAATCCGGTCTCATTTTGTATCCGGCCGGATCCAACCGGATTTTCGAGAATCGGAGCCGGATTGAAATAACCTTGATTAATTGTCATTTTTAACAATAATGAAGGCTAAAAATATCAAAGTAATTTTATTAGGGTTTGACTACTTTTAAATGGTAAAAACTATAAAAAATATAGTTTCAAAAGAAATAAAATTACAAATTAGATTACGTATTATAAAAGTCAAGTTTAAACTTAACGAAAATATTTATTTTGACCTGCTTGATTGATCATGATTTGAAAAAAAGATTATCAGAGAACCGACACCACGAAAAAGAAAGATTATCGAGAACTCTCCAACCCATTGTGGAATAAACCATTCGAGGCAGAGTAAGAAACTCCGGATTCGGAGCTTCTGCAATATCGAGAACGTCAGGCAATGGAGTAGCAATTTATAGAAGGCAATACTGGAATGATCACGTCAACAGAACGGATCCGGTGATTCTGGTAATTATAAGAGGATGAAATCACATCAACCAACAGACCATTGGACGAGCACTAAAGAGATGGATGTGCAGTTGGACATCCGCGTCCTAGAAGTAATACCTATAACCGGAAATAATCAGGGACACTCCTATACCAATTTTATCGAGAATAAATGTTTGAGAAATTATTTCAGTTTTATCCTTGAATATATCTGCACACACATTATGACAGACTTATGTAGGTATACCAGACAATAATCACAATAGTTTTGCTTTTAAATAGGTTAATATATTTTTTGTTGGCTAATTATTGCTTCTTGCTCTCACCATTTTTCTAAGAGATGTCTTTTCATTCGATAGTCAATACTATCAATACGATCAGTCAACACTAAAGCAGCATTACACTGCGCTCAGTGTGACGCATTTTTTGCCTCCTCTTCTCTTCGTATCTTTATGGGTACTTACAATGACCCTGTGGAATTGCTAGGGATACGGATTCGAGTCCCGTCTGTGTTGAGTATGTCGAAAAATCCCTTAATATGATTAACCGGATCCGATCTCCGGATCCGCCAATTTGTGCCGGATCCGATGTGAACATTTTGATGCCGGATCCGCCGGAATACCGGATCCGGTTTTCCGGATTGCAATCCCTACTATGCAGTTTTGAGGGCATTGCAAAAAGGGCGTTTGTTGCCTCCCTATACCTCTTAAGTGTATTAAAAAAGTCGTGTGTGAACCAATAATTTTAAACGAGTTCATAAGTTGCGACAAATATGGCATTTAGCTACTGTGCTACTGTGCAATATTATATTATTACAATTGTTACAAACAATGATTTAGACATATATAATATGTATAGAGGGTTAGTTTATCAAAAAACAACGATGTTCACATAGTGGGGTGTATTTTAAAATCGCTCTTCACTGATGTACTTTTCACGAGTATTATAATGTGGACGGTTTTCGGTCAGTTTTTTTTTCAAATTTAGCTACTAATTTACTCGCTCCTCGAACTAGGCTTTACTCGCTTAAATCGGACTTCTTAAACACGTCAAGTAATCTTGATTCCTATCTTGGTGGGTAGTTATTGTTCTAACTCAAAGGAAGTACTGCAAGTAGCTTTGTTAAGGCATCCACGGATCTGTCGCTGACAGTTGAACCCTTGAATAAATTGAGCCTACTTCCGCTAACTCGTTTCTGACGGATAAGTCCACTCCAGTTTCACCCGCAGCTATATATTTTTATGTCTCTTAGGGGGCTCATGTTTTTTTTTTATTGTTGTTTTCTTTTAACTAGGTATGTCTATCACCTTAACACTCTCTTTATCTTTGAAGAAAAAAGAAAAGCTTTGAAGATCTTCTTGTTGATTTAAATAATCACTTTAATTGTTGTATTAATAAAAACAATCTTTTTTTTTTAAATGAATCTGTGCTCACTCAAAGTGAACACAAATAGGTACACTCCTTGACTCTTTCACAGTAGATAAGCTACCGAAAGCTTGTGTCGTGAAAGAGGAAGATGGTCGGCACCTGGGATCGAACCACGACGTCCGCAGTACGAAAGCCGGCGTTGTAACCGCTGGGTCACCAACCACTTCGACATATAAATATGGAGCCGTGTGATTGAAAGGGCGAACCAATAATTTCGTTCCATCATCGACGAAATGTTTACCGAGGATTCGGCCCAATAACTCCCTAATATTATATACTCTATAGTCTATAGAATACTAATATAAATTTGACTAATCTAACCCTGACCTTGTTCTTGTGAAATGGTCTTATTCTAATGCTCTCATTGCAATACTTTTTATTATGTATAGGTATGTACTTCTTCACACTTTGACATGGTACTAAAAGGACCCTTTACATCCTTTTAGTACTGCATAAAGTAATTAATATGACTAGGTATATTCTCCACTGTACCATAATTTCCAACAAAAAATATTGTTTTGATATGGATTTTTTGTTACTATTGTGTACTGTGTGTTCATAACTTCATTCCTATAGTTTTATACTATTATTATTCAGGGTGATCCAGACCCAAGCGTCCGGTAAAGGACCTACGAGAGATATTGTATGTAAAATAAGATAAAAAATAAAATTACGTTTTGTGTTTGCTATTATCGGAAGAAGAGGTTTTAGATAAGTAACATTGATAGTACTTTTAACATAAAATTTTATTTCTAATTTTTAAATTAAATTGGCGTTTGATAGAAACCATCAATCGTACCATCAAACAACAGTACCACAGTATAAGTAGGTATTCGATAATCGCGCCGAATATCGAAACGATCATCGAAAGAGTTTCGAAAAATTTCCATACAAAAGTGATCGAATGATTCGATCGTTTGATTTTCGAACACTATTTGAACGATAATAAGCGCTTATTAGCGTGCAAATAGCGTTCGATTAAACTCGTACCTATACTAGCCCCACTGATAGTTTCATATATTATTATGATCGGGATTACATCGGTTAAAAAGTAATTGATCTATATCATTATATAAATAGGACCACAGGACAACGTTTTTTGGGAAAGTTAGTTTTGAATAATATTCTTAAACCCTTAAACATAACTTGTGAGCATATATTATTTCACTTCAAAATGTTGTCATTATGCAACTCTTCTAAATCACAGATAGGTCTTTTAAAAGTGCCAAATTGTGTCACATCGATGTAAGCAATCATCTTCTCGGGATCCTCGTTAGGGAAAGAACGCGTAGAAAGCCGATTCCGACCCGCGCCGACCGGCTCAAAGATTGTTGTCTATGGTTTCAATGCATTTATATGGGCATGGGCATGCCGTAAAGCGGGTTCCTGCTTTTTCTGTGGGTATCCCCATTAAAATGCATAGTAGACGTACTTTCTAAGACACCCTGTATATATTGTTTGATTATGGATCTTTGTGTGTTTGTTTGTAAGTAAAAAGGTAATTCTATTAAATTCATGTGCAAAACATACAGAAATTACGGGTGACCCGCTTGAATGGGTCCTACGTGTCATCGGCTCAACAGAGATGTAACGGGTCATCCGCTCAAAGAAATCATTACGGCTCATGTCGACCCGTAAGACCTGTAAGTGAACTGTAGATACATAATTAGGCAAGACATGAATCCTTGACCCGATAAATACAATCAAAAACTCTTGGACTACCCTCAAGCAAATGTCAATGTCCACGTGACATTTAATGGAAAATTTCCTAATGGGCTCTTGGACATTTATTTTTATATGAACAAGTTGTAGCTTTCGGGAACTTGCTTTCGAAATCACAATATTTATTCGCTTGTTATTTGAAAAATGGAATCAATTGAAAAATAAAAGAGGTTTGGTTGGCGTTTATCTACCGGAAAAAACATCTTCATTATTCTACCGGTTCTTTTGGAGAGTGTTTCAAATTTTAGAGTGAAATTTATTCTGGTTCAATAAGACTTAAGTTTTTTTTTTCAAAATTTACGCGATTTATTTCATTTAACATCTTCAACAAAAAAAATTTAAAAAAAATGCCAGGGTAAGCATTTGAAAATTCATTTCAATTGTGTTCACTTTGGATGAACCCAGATTCATTTAAAAATGTTTTTTCCCCATTAAAAATTATTTTAGTATAGGTACCTAATATAATTTATTTTTCTTTTATACAGTTGCTGCCCATCACCTTGCTGTGGCCCATGCGGCCCATGCTGCAAACCATGCGGACCATGTGCTCCCTGCTGCGGTGTGGCTTGTTCACCTTGCGGCCCGTGCGGTCCATGCTGCGGCCCTTGTGGACCATGTAAGCCTTGCTGCCCATAGAAACCGGAGTCAGCGCTTGGAGAAAGAATCGTCAACTTTTTATTCGACAGTAAAATAATGATTTTGTTTGGAATGATCTTGAAGTATTGAAAATTCAATAAATTTAGTTTAGAGAAAAATTTTGAATACGTTTTTTGTGCAGCCCTTTTAATAAAAATAAATAAATAATGTTTTGGATTTCAATAATACCCTTATTTTATTCTAAAGAAAATATTGGTGTGAAATATTTGCGGCAATTGCCTATTAATCTGGGTGCTTTGGTTCGAATCCCGCCCGATGAAGTCCTTTATGGGACATTTCTTAAAAGCTTTGATGAGACGGGGTTAGTTAAGAGTCCCTAGCCCCATTCTCATCGATGCTTTAAATAGTGCGGTCTGCAGTGGACCGCCTCGTTTTGCAATGGTTACTTTCAACCTTCTCTTGTGATTGGTTGCCTAGCATGTGAGCATAGAGTATAATAATACTACTTAAAATAGAGTGGCAACTCCAGGGGTTTTTTTTTTTGATATTCGTCGATTCTACTTACTAAAATGTGAGGGACAGCCTGGGGAAAGCACGTAACGTCATGTAGGTATTCTTGACATGGTCATTCCCGGGAGTTTGTCCCCTCAATCGTCCAGCACACAAAATTAACTGAACGATAATTTTGTTACAAGAAATCGCTCAGAAAAATTTGCACGTAGTATCAAACGACCGATTTATCTTAACAACTAACAATTATTACCGGCCGATAAATTGGAACTATTATCGTTAAGATTTGTCTTTACGTGTGTGTCCACATATATACCTACTTTGTACCTAACCTACCTATACCTACTCATGATGGATGGAATGCCAATCACAAGAGTAATGCCTGCCACACACGCTCCGGTATACCTGTGCAGGCGGCCTGCGCAGTTGCTAGAAAGCTATTAATTTTTTTGATTACTGACTATATTTGATCGACCTCGGTACGGTACCGCAGTGGTTATAGGTGTGGACTTCAGATCACGAGGTCCCGGGTTCGAATCCCGTTCGGGACGGAATTTCTCTGTTTTTTAACATGAAATTATTTTATTTTTTATTTTCTTTTATACATCTAAATATTTAAAAAAAAATCAAAACTCCGAACTCGGTAGCCTAGTGGCAAAGGCTCCAACTTCAGATCAAGAGGTCCCGGGTTCGATTCCCGGCCGGGTTAAAAATTTTCAATGTGTTTTTTCACTTGAAATTTCTACTCGGGGTTGGAATCCTGTCTCAGATTGGACGGGACCGGTTGACTGGTAGAGAATGCTTCAAGCATTGAGTTCCGCCGGCTATACTGACACCTATGTATAGAAGAACCAACATTCCTCCGGAGAATTTTGGGTGTAATATGGTACCACCGTATCACGAACGACGCTATACGTCGGGGCACCCAGCGTGAGCCCATCACTTTTACCATTATGTGGAAGAGATGGACTTGGCTGGAACATGTATTAAGGATGCCGAATGACAGTTGGCCGAGGGGAGCGCTGTTCTTCCTGCCATCAGGGTACCGAAGAAGAGGAAGACCCTCTCATACTGTGTTCCGCTTCTTCGAAGCAGAGCTGAGGAATCTGGACATGGTGTGGGAGGAGGTCATAAACAAGATCGAGCGCAATGGAGAGCTCTTGTTGCCTCCATATGTCCCTAAGTAGGGCGTTAAGGGGGTTTGGATTGGATGTATAGAAGAGTGTTATTTACCTATTATTATTTAAAATATTTATTTATTAAATAATAATATATCATATATGAAGTATACATCATTGTATAACTATAATAAAAAAAAGAATTAACCCATATCTTCCCAGACATAGAAATAGCCGTTAGATTTTCATGAAAATCATACCAGGGACTATTTACGGTCTATGTATTGATAAATAAGTGTCAAAAATTTTTTTGGATTTTTAGTTATAGAACCGTTCCAATAATGGAACACTGGGAAGATACATACATGTAACATTTGGGTTTTTGTATGGGAAATCAAAAACGATATAGAGCGCAGTAAAGTACTTTATGAAGAGATTTTAAAATTTTAATCCACAATTTATAATTTATAAGCCTTTTATAAAATAATACAATAAAAAATCTTCTTCTTCTTCTCTTTTATAGACACGGGAGTCTGTTTTATCAGGGTTATCATCTTGACTTGCCTTGTTCCAGGTTTCTTACCATCGCTTGAAGAGTATTTTTGATCGACGCAGCCCTTTTAGTACCCTCATGCAGGGCAAGTTATAGTATTCTTACTTTTATTTAACTTCTCAATACATGTTAGTGCCAACAAAACATATAATAACAAATTATATGGTACCCACCTGACCACGTTGTTCGACTTATTAGATCTTTCAAATTACTGTGTTTCTAATTCGATCACGCAGAGATTAACCATGGAGTGTTTTCATTTTAGATGTTCTAAGCATGCTTTTTGTTTTGACAGTGTCTGCCCTGGATAAAATTCCATGTGTCTTATAGATACGAACCTTCTGTCTGTCCTCATAGCATTGTTTCTCCATATTATGACATCTATCAAGCAGACTGCTTCTGCGGCAGCTTTATCAACATGTATTAGTAAAATCAGGCTAGAAGGTTACTTCGCTATTGACTGTAAAGCAAAGCACTTCAATAGCTTGCTGATGCAGGATTTTCTCCTGTTTTAGAGACATAACATCTGCTTCAATGTTATTCATAGCGTTCTTGACCAAAAAAATATCACCGCATCCTTGTATTATTGTCACTCATCAAGTCCAATGAATTAATTTTTTTCTGTTTTTGAGCGTAGCAGACCTTAGGTGGAATCCGATGGTTAAGATGGTTTTGCAGATCCTTTTTGAAAATCGACGTCATTCACCTTCAAAGTAACCATACATACAACGTTTTCTTACTGTGTAAGGTTCAGTTGTACCAGCTGTGTCCGCATATTTTCTTTACATAAAATACTTTTTTCGTTTCTAGATGTTCAAATATTTAGTACACTATTAAACTACGACCAAAAAAATAAATTTCCAACAATAAATAATTTTTTTGCATGAAAATAGTACAAAAAATTTACATTGGCATATTATCCCAGTGTTCCAAAAATGGAACGGTTAGGAAAGTGGACATGAAAATACCTACTTATAGTCATCTTTATTTTTATTATTTTTTATAATGATAAAAGAGACAACAATAGAACTGGTAACGTATTATTTGAATGTGAATTATAACAAACAAAAAATATACGGACATTTTACAACGAGCAATGTTTTTCCACAAAATCTGCTATAAAGAATGCTTCATAACAGAAAAAGCAGATGCATGCGAATATCGTGCAACAATATCTCTAACTATAGCCTATTAATCGAAGATTTTAAGCACATAAAAATAAACGAGTTGCGCATTTCCAAAAAAATAATAAAAATTGTTAACTAAACCGTTCCAATAATGGAACACTGGGAAGATATGGGTTAAATACAATGCTATATACCTGCGCAGGCGATGAGGCGACCTGTGCAGGTATACCGGAGCGTGTGACATAAGAAGTCAGGAGAGAGAGAGTAGGTAATTATTCTTCTTCGTTGAAGAAATATTTTAGCTGGATACACACGTAAAGATAAATCTTACTGGTTTGGCCAGGAACACCTTCAAGGTGAAGGCCATTATAAAAAAAAAATCTTACTGGTAAATCTTATTTACAGTAAATCGGCAGTTAAATAAGCTAGATACACACGTAACGAATTATCTGTTCCTACTAGGGAATCCAATCCCGCAAACCGCAGATCCCGCAAATGCGGGATCCCGCACCTTTTTTGCGGGATCAGAAATGCGGGATTTCTCATGCGGGATCCAGCACGTTTGCGGGACTGAAAAGGAAAAATAATAAACAATAAGAATAAGCTCAGATGAAGTTCTGATTATTTATTAGATCCTGTGCAACCTCATTAATGAAAGATTTATCAACTTTCGCTGGAAAAACGGGACTTTTCTTTGAAATTCATATGGAAAATAATTATAATTTCAGTTTTTATGTTACAACTAAGTAAGTTTTGAATTTATATTTTGTGTTGTGTGAATCTTGTATCGGAACGGAACAAAATGAATGTCATTTGAATTACATACTCTATGGCTAGCGATTCTCCCACGGTAGGGAATTCAGTATCGAGCGTAGTAAATTGTCAAAGAAGGTAACTGCGTGATGCAATGTTAGTTAATGCAGAAACCAAATTGATCGACAAAAAAATATACCAGGATAAGCCAGGAACTTATAGTGTCACTATCTCGTCGGATAAAAGAACGCCGTATATCAATGGCCGTAATATGGTTCTGAAACCTGGCATCCGACGAAGTCTCAATAGATTTCTGCGACAGATTTTGGGGATTAGAGTGTACCACTATGTCACAGCAGCGAATCACCTCAGCGATCCGGAATCGCAAATTGAGCTGGCTTGGCCATATTCTCCGCATGTCGCCCGAGAGTCTTGAATATGCAAGTCTTTAATACAATCCGGATGGGACAAGAAGGCGAGGCAGGCCGAAATTAACAATGATGCGGGCATTCAATGCGGTTTTACGAGATGCTGGACTGAGCTGGGATGAAGCTGTGCAACTGGCGAGAGGCTTGGTGGAACTTCGTGGCGTCCACATGCTCCATACTGGGAGCAATCGTGGATAAGTAAGTACATGAATGACTGCCGTAAAAATATCTAGAAAAAGATTCAGGATCTACAAATGTGGTGGACGTCAGACCCGCGGGTCCAACAAGAAACTGAACACCAGCAAGTTGATGACAACGACGATGAAAAAGGCATACCTTTAACGAATCTGTTAAATGATGATCCTTCGCTTACACTAGAAAATGAATGAGAACGTAGTCTCCGTACCGAATGGATAGCTGAGTCTAGACCTGTTGTGCCTGTATCCGTACCCACTTGAGATAATTCTCTTGATCTGATGTGGAAGGAATAGAGGAAAGCACTTGGATGTTGTAGACGTGGGAATAACTGCTTAAATTCATTAACTTTATAGCAGTTTCATAAATTTTAAATAACCTTATTTTTAAAGGCTTAAAGCTTATTAATTTCATTATTATAAGGAAAGACTTTCCTTCAAAAAAAATCATTCCGAAAATTTGATGTCCGTTAGCGGTACGGTATAATTTCGCTAAAAAAGTCATTCAGTAAAGTCATAACTCTGATATAATTACAGATATCGTTTAATAAGAACAACGAGAATAAGTTATTTTTATCAGCTTTCGTTATAACGCTCATCTCTACTTGGAAACTGCTTACAATTATGTAAAGTTAATACCGTCTACAACGTTTAGACAATTTATGATTTCTTCAGAAGTATTATCAGAAAAAAATAAATAGTTTTTGTGCCTCTTAAATAAATAAATGTGTTCATTTGTCAATACAAATCACAATGCTAAAAGCTTAAACGTTCAAATGTTGTATTATATCGTTCCTCAAAAGAAGCGGTTTTTTTTTATACCTACCTCTAAAATATCATTATTTTCAATTGCTAACACTTCTAATAATTAAAAAAATGCATACTTATTTTTATTTCATTGTTTTCTTAATAATAATAACCTACTTCAAACAAAGAAATGTCAATCCCGCTGATCCCGCAATCCCGCGGGTTCCGCGGGATTGAGGTCACCAATCCCGCAGGCTTGCGGGATCGCGAATTTGATGCGGGATTGGATTCCCTAGTTCCTACAATTGGAACAATTATACTGACTTGAAAAATCTGCAAGGATATTCAGGGAAAAATTCAGTTCGACCTTTAGGTATTAAAAGTTTAAAAAACACATTTTAGATTTAAAATTTTTAATGAAGTAGTTAGTTTCAGTTGGACTTTTCAATCCACTTTCAAGGCAAAACTAAAATTCGTGGTAGGTACCTATCTAATACACAATAATTTTATTTTTTTTATAATTTTCAAATTTCGAACGAAATTTTTTCCAATGTCATCTGAAAAAATCATTTTGTTATAATTTTTAGGACGAAGTGAAATTTCAGTGTGGAGTTTTTTTTAAACAAAATTTTATGTTATATTTTTTGGCATAAACTTTACAAAAATTAATCTAAATTATACAGTATAAATTCTTTTTTACATTTGTATTAACTTTTTTTTCATAAATAACACAAAATGCCTGGGTAAGTCAATTTCAAAAATTTTCAATTTTGTTGGGAACCAAAATCACAAATTTTAGCGTGTTTTACAGAAATGAATTATTTATTTAACGTATGGCCATTTCATTACAATTTATATATAATTCAATTAATAAGTACATTTTTGTTTTTCTTGTTAAATAGTCAATTTAATGAAAAATGGTTAGAGCGCAGGGGAAATTTTCCTGCTTGTCAGATGGTCAAATCCATATCTCGAATGTAGTCTTTAGCCCTGTCTGTCAGTATGGCGAAGTCCGAGAGACTACCCTCGTATGCCCTGTTGCTGCATTCCGATACTATGTGGCTGATGGTCTGCTTGTCAGCTCCGCAGTCGCAATCTGGAGACTCCCAAATTCAGAAATGAATTTATATTAACAAACTGTGAATAATTATTACTGACCTAAAATTTCATTGTTTCGAAATTTTGTTTTCCTACAGAGATGATTTATGTATATTTTTTTATTCTAAATAGGTACGTTTTTTCGCTGTCTCAACTCATCCAGTTATAGGTACACTTTCATTATGCTATGTAAGAAGCCTGAATGGATAACATTACTTAATGCTAAATTTCCCGGTGGGAAACATTTTGCCATGTATGAACAGGTATGAACCTTTGTAACATGTTGAAAGAAGAGAGTTATAGTGTGTATTGTAATTGCCGGCAGGCAAACCGAGTGCTCTAAAAGTCATCCAGCTGCTTGTGAAATATTCAATGTAATGCTTCACGTGTACTCGCACGTTTGCGCACTCAAATATTAAAAACTTGCCGAGGTAAAATTGAAATGTTTCATTGTCTTGAAAACTGATTGTATTTTACGTAACGGCGCGTACAAAACCCTTTGAATTTAAATTTTATCTGTCCTCTTTACCATTACGGCATTTTGCACGTTTGACAATGTGATCGTATGACCATCAATGGTGTGCGAAATGTGGAAATGGACAAAAAGGTAGAAATTGTGGTATAAAGTGCAAATTCTACTGTGGGACATGGAAGAAATGTTAATGTATAAGGAAAAAATAAATAATAACAATATTGATTGTAATGGCTTGGGCAAGTTGGCAGAATGAGTACTAAAAGAGTAACGAAAGAATAGGTATGTATTATGTAAGACTGAAATGAATGGTTAAGAAACTTGATCAATCGAGGATGACGTGGATTCATCCAATTATTGATATCAGCGTTGAGAAAGACAGGTCGAAATTAAAATAAATAGGTGGAGCGTATGAGTCTGATTAAGTGTCATGAATAGCATCGGACAGGTTTGAATTGGTTATAAAATAAACTTGGCTCACACTACTTTACTCTTGCAGATGCTGCCCTGGAGCCTGCTGCCCCCCTGCGCCATGCTGCCCACCATCGTGCTGCTCCCCCTGCTACCGCTACGAAGACAAGGGGACTCCGGTAAGTACGGGGCTCTGTGGCCGATCGGATGGTCCCGTTCAAGTTGTCATAGTCGCACCTGTCGCTCGCATCTTTATGCTCAGTGGCAGTCTGATTGTTAAAGCTGATAACTTCCCATATCTTTGATATCATTAAATTTACAATTTTACCTGAGCCATTGTCTTTTAATATATGTACTCGTACATTCAATGCCTTTTTTGTTTTGTCATCTTCTTATGATATCGTCTATCTTGAAATACCTATATGGGACACTGATTTATCCAAATCATCAATAGATTTCCCTAATATACGGAGTTAATTTGGGGAAAATGTCCGTCCATGTGGCATATTAGTTTTTCTTAACATATTTTGCTATACATACACTCCCAGATCCAGGATGTTTCAATACCTTTGTCTACTCGATAAGATTGAGCTTTCTCCATTACCTAAATATAGTATTAAAATGGTGAAGAATCTATTTCAAAGTTTATGTATAGTTTCAACTAAAAAAGATCCCTTGGATAAGCCCACTCATCCATTTTTTTTCTCATATTAGGTATAGTTTTTCTGTAAAACTCATAGGTACTTTCCCGTATCGGGGCCTTCTAACATTGGTAAACATCAGAGCAAAGGCAAATTATATTTGCGAGTGATTTCCCGTTGCCTTCGTTAATAGATTTTTCTGTTGGAGCTGTCTTTACATGGCTGCTTTGGAAGCTCCAAGAACTCTCGCTTCATCATATTCTATCTGATATAATCAAATTGCCAATTACTAACATTTAGCTATTAATTTTATAAAAAAGTGATGGTTTGATTTTGTTTTCGTTCTCAGTTGAGATGTCTCCCTGTCACGGCCTTCAAGCGAAACGGTCTTCAGGACAGGATCTTCTCCACTTATGGAGCCATCAGATACGTGTGTCAGTCGTCTAAATACGGATCTTGCGGACCAACTGGGTCGTGCGGCCCATGCGCCCCCTGTTGCTATTGAGCGGGTGAGTACCATTTTGGAATAATCAGAGAAACGAACCTGATGTATACCTACCATCTGTATAGTAATGTATAGCCTAAAACGTAGGTAGATGTTTGCTCACTTTCCACACTTGTTGGTATAATGGTCTATTTCCTTGGTTCGATTACCGGTCAAGCCAGAATTTTCCAAAGTGTTCCACTTGAATGTTGTCTGAAATTGGATGGATTGACTTATTAAGGGTACCTGACACTTTTTTGCGCAATTATAGGCAGTTCGTTGCCATTTCGTCCGATAAAAACGCTCGTTAGTCAGATGTCAATATGGATTTGTGATATCCAGATGTGACCCGCCTTTGATTACGTAAAATACTTTCAAATTTGTATGATACTTTCATGGACAATGGACATTTTCTCAAAAAATGGAGTAGGTACATATAAACACCTTTTTATAGAAAAGATTTTGATTTGATTAATTGAAAATACGAGGGAATGTCTCTCATTTTTTAATCAGGAATTCAATATGTTCCCTCTTCACATTTCAATTCAACTTGCATCAGGACGATGAATGAATTAATATTATGGACACCCATCTTTAAATAACGTAGACAATACAAAAAATGGTTTGTTCCAGTTCCATGCAAAGTGTATCTAAACAGACAGTGGCGTAACGTGGGTTTTTGGCGCCCGGGGCGGAATCAAAATTTGGCGCCCCTCCCCAAATAATTTGCCCCCCCCCCCATATAATTTGTCGCCCTTCCCCCCTTATATAATTTGGAACCCCCCCCCCCCATCCATATGAAAAAATACGAAAATGAAAAAAAATCAAAATAAAAAAGTTTGCATATTTATTTTAATTTACGTAAGTACTTACAGCACACAAATAAAGTACAATTATTCAATTTTGGGACAGCGCTAACTTATGTACATTGTACATTCTCATTTTAGACACAGCATTGTACCTACAGAATGCACCTATTTGTGATATAATTTTTCTCTACTTTTTCTCACTAATCAATATCATGTGATATAGGGTAGGTGTGCGTTGTTATCAAACGAGTTAAGTAGGTGCATGGTACCTACCTTGCTTTAGAGTTGTTTGGTATGTAGGTACTTATTGTGATGTTTGATTAAAAAATTTAATTTCAAATTTCAGAATGTCGGGAGGAACAAGAGAGGCGTGAGCGTCTGAAATAAATTTCATTTTGTGAAAATTAGCAGTGATGGAGAGACTGTTTTAAAATTTATCGTGAAAAAAATATATATTTTTTTTAATATTGAATAATTTATTTGGGTTTGTAAGGATGTCTGGGTAAGTAAGTATTACTTTTTTTGCTTATTTTCTAGTAATGTGTCGTGGTATTGTTATTTTTTTTTATTCTATCCGTGTTTCGACGCGTCATCTTTAACCCTACTGAGGAGGGTAGCCTAGTATGTACAGGGAACCAGATTCGCGCTAAAAATTCAAATGGCGTCAACAATTCAAATGCGCCTAAAATTCAAATATATTCGGTTTGCAGAGGGTAAAATGGATTCGGGGGTGTGTGCGAAGATGTATGGGGGGCTCTGCCCCCCAAACCCCCCTAAATAATTATGTTCTAACCTAACCTAACCTATTTTCATGACTGTTAGTCATGAAAATAGGCTAACGAACCTATTTTTTTATGAATTTGGCTCAGCCAAAGTGAACACAAATACACTTTAGACATCTTTCACAGAAAAAAAACGGATAAATAGAAAAAAAAAAACGAAAAAAAAGTTCCGCCCTCACTGGGATTCGAACCAACAACCATTACCAACGGCGGCGACTATAACCGTAGGACCATTGTGAACTCGCTAGCAATGCCGAAAAACTTTAATATCTACTGATAGTGTCACGCATGCGCACTTTATGCAAGGATTCTATTGGTGCAAATCTGGTTCCCCGTACATACTAGGTTACCCTACTGAGGAAGACATTTTGATGGATGACGGGAGTTCAATGTGTCAAATTTACTTCAAAATAATGACATCTAAGACGTGTCTTATATTATTTTGATTCTCACTAATTTGAAACACATTTAAATATACATTTATATTGAGATTTTATTCCGCCATTTCGTCTTTTAATCCCATTCGCTCATTTCGCAGAAAATATTTGAAGATCTTTTAAAAGAAACTTCTAATCCAAACTTTGAAGATACTCTACTTAACTCCATGATCTATGGTCTTTTTAATTGTTGTGAAAATGTTACCCCAGCTTGTTCCTTAATGCTCTTAGTGGTTTTTGGACGTTTAAGCTACGATCAAAATTGTAATTTTCAAAGTGAACGGTATAAAAGAAAGTGTTTGTTTTTTTTTCAGGTTCGATTTGAGTAATCACAGCTCTGAGTATGTGGTGATACCCTGTTTCAGATTTGAAGCAGGTGGTGATGCGGTAATGTATTTCGTGTAGTTTTTTTTTTTTTTTTGTTGTGTCAAAAGAAACTAAAGTAAATTTATCTGAATTTATTTGTACGTCACTTCCACTATTATCACAGACATAAGGAAAAGAAACGCAATATGATTTTGCAACATAGTCCAAAATGTAATTCGAGAGATTCCGTTTGTTCCGTTTGTCCATTCAAGGGAATTCAAATTTGCCTGTAAACATTGTAAAAATAATATGAAACTTTGTTTTAAAGGCTGGCAAATGTATTCCTGGCGTCAACCCTGATTAACGGAAATTTAATCATGTATTGTGTGGTTTATGATTTCAGCTTATCAACAAATTAACTCCAAAGGGAGATAATAAACCATCTGATGAAACTGGAAATCAAAATTGTAAAACGTGTAACTCCTGTTTGGCAGCCTTTGGCTTAAGTTCATCACCAAATTCACACCCACTGACCCGTTGTGACTTTTGTCATCAACAGGTTTCTTCACCCGATCCTCCGTTAGGTTCAGATCGCCGATGCTCTGTAAACAAACGCTGTTCCTCTAATCTCTGTCAACAAATAGATTTTCATTGCTCACCTCGTACCTGTTTCCAAATTCCAAACTCGGCACTTTGTTCTGATTGCCCAACTCGTGATTTTCCCACCGGAACTTCCTCTAGTCCACCATCCTCCATTTTTCCGGTTCCCTGCTTTACTTGTCCTCTATCCTCTCCTTGTCCACCTGCTTCTCCTTTCCCCTTTTCCTCTCCTTATCCGTTTTCCTCTCCTTGTCCACTATCCTCTCCTTGTCCACCTACCTCTCCTTGTCCAACTACCTCTCCTTGTCCACCTACAACTCCTTGTCCACCTGCAACTCCTTATCTGTTGTCCTCTCCTTGTCCTTTTTCCTCTCCTTGCCCACTTTCCCCTCCTTGTCCATTTTCCTCTTCCCATCCACACTCCTATCCTTCGCCACATTCCTTTCCTGATATTTCTTCCTTTCAATCCCATCCTCCTCCCAATACATGTTCTTGTCCACACATTCGTTCATGTCCACATTATTCCAAAAATTCATCACCATCTAGCAACCAACAAAATTTACAGCAGAACCCTCCGAAGGAACAAAAGTCAAGCCCCCCGTGTTCCTGTAATTTGGAAAGTAACAAGTGCGGTCCTTGCCCTTACACTCTTCCTAGGCCTAATTTCGATTCTAACGGTCCCTCAATCGAAGTATCCATAACTGTAAGTGTACGTGAGACATTATGATGTATATCATGTGTACTGTAAGCAATCGTCTAATTTTCAACCTATTTTTGGATTGATTCAGGAATACTAGAATGACTCCTCTTCGTGGAGCGAAGAGTCGCGAGCTGAGAGGCGGCGTTCTACTAACTGGCTGCGACTGCATAAGAAAAAACGGTCTTCAAGACGACTGCAGAAGAAGCCAATGTCTTGGCGCCCCGCCCTGTCTTACGCAGCCCTCACCCACCTGTCCACCTGGCGTGCTGGCTTTGAAGAGGATACGAGATGCCCCTGTCCCGAAAAGGCCTCCGAGAGTCGGTCCATTCGAACTCGATTGCAAGAACAATAACAAACCAACGGGCAAGCCAGCCGTTGAGAAAAAGCCTGGGTGTTTTGACAGCAGCAACGTGTGTCCAAAGTGCGGAAAAGAAATGTCAGCGTGCGATACGAAGTGCAGTCACTGCGACGGCAAAGGAGGCGGAAAGCATACTACTGGTGTGCATCACGGAAAAAGTCATACGGGAGTAAGTGCACCACCCCCACCATCGACTGCCCACAGCTCAGGACACATAGGACCAAGGGCGCAACAAGAACCCGGTGTGTTGGTCTGTTTCCCAATGACCATGGGTGAGAGAGAATTGGATCCAAAGCATCATTAGCACCAAAAAATACTAAATCAAAATAATAAATTTATAATAAAAAAAAATTTCGCTGTAGATATGGGTACTTTTTATTCATACCCTTCCTTCATAGATCACTCTCTCGAGAGTGGATTGCCACATTGGAGGAAAGAAGAAGAATACCCTCCTTGTTTCAACTTCCCTTTTATATCTTTTGTGATGGTCGGAATCTTGGCTACTTGTTTTATTTTTTCCCCTTTTTAAAAATGTCTGCTCACTCTAATTGAAGACAAATAATTCACTCTTTTGACTCGTTCACAGTAAGCTGTTAAAACTTTTGTCGTGAAAGAGGAAGATGGTTGGCACCTGGGATCGAACCCACGACCTCTATATGTGTGAGTCTTGAGTCAACCATTACAACGATCAAGTGACGTCCACTCGAGTTTCCCAATCGACGATCCGCTTGGATTGATGAACGACAGAAATGAATTTTGGACTGATGGATATCCGACTCACCCTATTTTTCCACGTCATCAATTCGGTTTTCTTCACTCACGGTCATTTTTTGGAGTTATTTGGACGGATGCTGAGATCGTAAATGGCTGGCTTGAGAGTGTTCGAAACTGCTAAGCATAAATAATGGTTGTTTTCCTATGATTATGGCACTGATATAAACAGCGGTGAATGTGTCAGTGTAGAACATTGTCTAAGAGGTTACCGTAGTAGCAAAAAACATTGTCGTAATTTTTCGAGATAGCCGTCTTGTCAGACGACGCACCTCTCGCTTGGAAAAATCGACTTTCACGCAAACGTGTAGAAGAAGGAAATGCGAAGTGGTCCAAGAACATTATTAAATTTTATCTATATTACGTATTTACATAGACCGTCTAATAGTGGTATAGCTATGCGAGAGATACGTGTTATTGGAGCTTACTGGAAATTCTATGTCTTTGTTTCATGTTTTTTTCGGTTTGTGTTGTTCAGTGTTCTGTTAGTTGGTATCTCAAATAAATAAATAGCAAAACTTGCAAAAAAATCAGCTGACCAGGAAAGGGGAGTTGTCGACCCCCGAAATGAATTCCTGACTACGGCCCTGCTTAACATAATAAAATAATACCTACCTACTCAGAGATTGATATTTTTTGGTACATCGACCTTGGTAGCCCAGTAGTACAGATACTACCATCAGATCCCGGGTTCGATTCCAGGTCGGGTCAGGATTTTTGTATTTTTATTTTAAATTTGTATTCTTTTGGTATATTTTAAAGTAGACGGGTAAATGGCAATAATTTCCGCCCGATTCTGACACCTTTGGTTTAAAAAAAGTGTAAATTCAATGTTGAATCACTGTTTACATTGCTGTACGCCCACATAGAGAGTATTTATGTGTTCTGGGGCCCACATAATAAAAAAGTGTAGGTAGATACAGTTTTATATTATTCAAAAAACAGCTGATATAAATATAATGTTTTGTAATCTGTGGCAGATACTCGTCTCGGAATACTAATCTTTGATTTAAGTTAGTTAGGTTATGTGAGCTGTCAGATAGCTGTCATTTTTACCCGATTTTGTTTATTGTTTATTGCATTTCACGTTACTTAGTTTCTCGTAAAAATACTATAGGTAATAGAAATAAATTACGATTAATTGAGATAAGCTAATAACTTATAAATTGTAATGTAACTGTTAACGCCCGGTTTAAACTAACGACGTTAATTAACCTGTAGCTCGTGTAACTAATTACACTCAATTGGTAATTATTCAGACCATTATGTATCGTAATTGTTGTCTTTACGACAATGATTCATCGCATAAGCTGTTGTTTTATCCCAAATACTTCATACCTAGAGATTAGATAAGAAATGGATAATTAGTGTCATTAAAACAATACAAATGATTGACATAGCATTGTGGTGACAATTTAAAAACAAAATAAAAAATCTGTCCATCATGCGTCGTTTTGGAAATAATAAAGTTGAGGCTTCCGAGAATGAAATCGAACTGAGACGAAGGAACTCGTCGTTTAGAGAGGACGGTGGAAACTACTTGAGAAGTACTAGTTATAACAATGACACTATATTGGACGAAGATGAGGAGTATGCCAGGACACTCCATACAGTTAGGAGGACCAGATCACTACACAGGAATGCCCATCAAAACGCTATCAACTTCTTACCATCCAGACTTGTGACAAATATGGGTAAGTGTTGATAAATTATTACCACAAAATGTATATTAATTACCTACTTCATATTTAAGTAAATTTCATGAACTTTTTATCAACTTTATTCATTTAACTAATAATGAAGTAGCTTTAAATTTTAAGTAATATATTCAAAGGATGAAAGGTCTGAATTTAATTTAAATTTAGACCTTTTTGATTGAGTTCTTGTAATATTTTGTTGGAATCGTTTTATTTATATTCTACTTTATTAATAACTAGCTGATTCCCGTCTTACTTTACACCTTCAAAAGAAGACTATCTCTTTGACAAAATTTTACTATGAAGATTATATTGTTTTAGAATTATATCAAAAACTTTTAAACATATTTGAGAAAATTGAATAACTTTTATCTAACATTATTTCAGTTATAAAAATGACAATCTTCTGTAGTTATTATTATACAGATGAAAGACTAACTATTAATAATAATTAAACATGCAACTCCAAATGTAAAATTTTAGGGGCATTAGGAAATAGACCACCCGGACCGGAAATGCCTTTCTTAAATCAGGGTGGTGAAGGCGACCATGAGATCCAAGTGGAGCAAATAGTGCAGCAAATGGAGCAGGATGAGAACCTCATGGAAGATTCACCTGATGCGGAACAACTGAGAATGTAATTATGCCCTTTGAAAATACACATTGTATAGAACATTACAAAATAAATCTTTTTCAATTCTATAGTACTGCATGAGGTATTGGTATAAATGAGTCAGTAGAATTGCATTTGTATAGTAAACTCATCACAGTGTAATATTTCAGCGATGCACTTCGTGACTTACCCCAATGTTTAACAGTAAAAAGAAATATAAGAGCCAAGATAACAGCTTCCGTCAGTCGTAAATCGAAACACAGACCTATAGGATTTTTCAAAAGAACAAAGTATAGATTCAGTTTTTGGAAAAAGAAGGTATTTATTTATAAATAAAATTAGTTTTATTTCAAATTAAATCAAAACTACCAATATACATACATAGTTATCAATTTTTTTTTCTAGATCAAGCAAAATTTTCGTAATATGATATTTTCGTTTGAACTCTGGTACGAGAGCATCAAGGTAGTGCAAGGGCAGTACGGCTCAGGAGTGGCCACATATTTCCTCTTTCTGAGGTGGCTCTTCATCATGAACGCATTTACAACTATAATTGTCATTTCATTTCTGGTTGTTCCACAAATTTTGGCTTTTGGACCTAGTTCCTGGATTCCATTCAATTTTCAAGATATTTTCACTGGACAGGTAACTTATACACTATTAATTACTATTGTCAGAAATTTTTGTCTGTTTAAATATATGATTTTTTTTTTACATTTCACTATCATTCTTTGCTACATAAGCACTTATGTAGAATACAATATTTTCCAAGTAGGTAAGTTGTAAATGAAATTAAGTCTTCGAACATTGAATATACTAAGAGCCTCACAAAGGTGTAGACATATTAAAAAAAACATTTGGGGATTGAGTTAAATGGAAATTTTGGTGGAAATGTCAAATTAGTAATTACCGTATTAGCCCAAATATAAAGCAATATTTTTCAACCATTTGATTTCCCTTTAAAATCAACTCTCACTAAATTCAAGGCTTAGCACAAGAATCAGGGGATGGCAAACTACGGTCCGCCATCAATTTAATAACACAGACAAATTTGACTAGTTTAAAGATTGTACAAGAAGAATGTTTGTTATTTATGGATCAATCTACATTTTTGCCTAACTATTTTCTTAATTACTTAAAATTTAAACTCTTCTTCCTGGAAGAATAAGCTATTTTATTTGCGCCTGAATTTGGCTCTCCATTCAAAAAGATTTCCTTTCCCTGCAATAAACTATGTTAGTAAAACTCAAAAAAAATCGTTAACAATGAATGGATGGGTGGTATCTAAATATTTTAAAATTATAACTATAGGATATTTTTTATTTAGGTACCGACTTTTTGCTCACCTTATTTGCAATTTTGCAACTGCACCTATGTATGTACACATTCATCTTCACATATATTGTTTATTAAATCTTTCTTTAATCAATATCTGTTTGTAAATAGGTACTAATATTTTTAAATCTCAATGTAATGTGTAAGTGTATACTGTATAATATTTACATTTTCACATGTCTTAAAGCAGGATAAAAATAGTGCAAAAACTCTGTAAGTATTTAATTTTAACTTACCAAAATCACATACATATCACCTATGTGATGATTCAAAATGATCTTTTATGCATATTACTATGAATATAGGGTGTAGATTTAATACTTATGGCCAATCACCAGGTACTGCTTCTTTACTGATTTGCCAATCATGCACTACCGTGATTGTTAAGTTTTCAAAAAAATTATGTGACTGTCCGGAGCAGGGAATGATATTCATGTAGGCCACAAATCAAGACAACAGTTGAAAAGAAAAATGATTATATCGATCGCAATCGAAACTACAAAAATTTACTATATTTATCTTAATCACCATGTAAAAATTAAGTTAAAAAAAGTGCTATAAAAATTTTTTTGTAAATTCCATAATTTTAATTTCTTCTTCGCCAGGACAAAAATGTGTATTCAATAGCTTACAAATTTTATTAATAACTTTCTACCCTTCTAGGGCTCATTCACGCAAACTATTCTTTACTACGGTTACTATTCTGGAGCAATCCTGGATCCGATTCCCGGTCTCTACTACAACATGTCCTATGCATATGTATTCACAATGTTTGTACTGTACATCGGGATATTCATCATCCTATCTGTTAAGTAAGTAATAATAAATCCCATACGTGTCAAATCTCATTATCAAAGTAACATGATATTAGCCAGACAATCATTGATCTCCTGGCAGATATATTCATCACAAAATCCAAGTGGGCCATACGCTAAATAAATAAATCAAAATAACAAATTCATACTAAGTGTATCAATACATACCTACTTTTCAAAAAACATTTTAAGAAAGCAAATTTAATTTATTCTTCACACAAATTGATATACCTAGGATATGTTTATAAGCAAAATTAAAAAACACTAGATTCTTTTATTTAATGTTCCAAATTTTTTGATGAATATCAATTTCCTATTGATATTCATTCCAATAATCAATTCCAAATTCAGATGATTGAATATAACATTCCTGTGTATTGATTAATCTCGATAACATTAACTAAGTAAGTTGAGATGGTTTGTGCATGTGGATAGAATGGATGCAAACAGAATGACAAAGAGAATTTATAAGGCTATAAGGAAAGGTGTAAGAAGGTGTGGCCGACTGAAAATGACGTAGATCGAACACAATGATTTCATCCTCAAAGAAAGCCAGGTCAGAAGTAAGAGAAATAGGAGAGATTGTACGAGAAATGGTATGTCGTTGAAAGAAGCGAAAGAAATGTGCTTGGATAGAATGGAGTGGAGGTCTGTTCTCTCTGCCTACCCTTTATGGGACACAGCGTGATGGGTACAAACTAAAACTATAGAAAAAAGGAATACCTACATCTGAGATGTTATTCTTGAAAATAATTTGTATAAAAATTAGCACTTCGAGGTCTTCTTTTAAAGTGCCTGGTCAGGTCTCTCCGATGTTGAAAACCACTCCGATGTAGGCTTCTCTATTCTGCTATAAGGAAAAGTTTTTTTACTCTTTACAATGCATTCCATTCTGTAATATTTCTTAACCAGAACATAGTCTACTGATATTGTAATCAAATTGAAGTGGTTGTTAGTCCAGTGGTATCAATCGCCGGCTTTCATGCGCACAGCGTATTGGAGGTCGTAGGTTCGAGTCCCGGCCGTGCCGACCATTTCCACTTTCACGGCACATTCCTTTGTTGTTTAGTGTGAAAGATGTCAAAAGTGTATTTGTGTTCACTTCGAGTGAGCACAGATTCAAAAAAAAATACTAGTTATCAAAAGTATTTTTATTGTTTTTTTGTTTGTCTGTGTAGAATCGCCAAATCTTATAGGAAAAGCTTCATTGAAACTGAAGGAGGATTCAAGAATGTTTACGCCAACAAAATCTTCTGCGGGTGGGAGTTTGGTATAGCCACCCAGCAGGCAGCTGCTTTGAAGTCCAGGAGCATATACAAGGAACTCAAGGTAGGCACCTCATTATTATTTGTCTTTGGTTGTCTCAATAAAGGATAAGGACTATAATCGAAACTTGAAAAATGATTAAAACCCAATTTTACAGGAGCGGTTTTTTTGTTATTAATAAGCATGCTTTCTGGTACTTATGTTGCTTACGATAATTTTGACGATATTTTTGTTTTTTTATCCATCACGCCGTTTCCCGAAGGGAGTAGACAGAGATTACGAACTTCCATTCTTTCCTATCCAAACAAACCTCTTTGGCTTCCTCCAAACGCATTACATTCCGCATACATGCTCTTCTATTCCTTTTGCTCCTGACTTGGCCCTCCTCTAAGATGGCACCAATATGATCGGACCATGTCATTCGAGGTCGCCCTCGTCTGCGTGCACCCATTCTTTCAGATTTATATATCCTTTTAGTCATTCTATCTTTGTTCATTCTCTCTTAACCACCTTAATTTATTCCCTTTCATTCTAGTCACTATGCGTTAGCGTCTCCACTCCATATTCCTTTCTAATTTTATCATTCCTCACCTTATCATTTATTTTTATTACTTTCATTTAAATTAATTAGAAAGCGCTTTGAGTGGATAATTATAAATAGATACATACTGTAATAATACATTTCTTATTATTATCTATGACTCTTACATACCTCCTAGAGCAGTCAGTGCTGCCATCGCTAAAAAAAAACTATCGTTTCAACATGTCTCATCTTGAATTTCTAGGAACTATTGAGTGAAAGCACCAAAGTGAAGGAAGAAGAAACTTGCTCCACCCGTTGTAATAACATAATGATCAATATATTTGTTCATGGACTGGCACTCGGACTGCTCTCTGCTGCAACGGCTTTGATGATAGTGATCATTAATGTTCCAGATGTCAGAGGTAGTGGGAACGGCGTGCTCATGGCGTTCATCGTATCGTTCATAATGGTCGTCTTACCGCCTGTTTTTAGTTTCATGGCAATGTACGGAAATTAATATTTTCAAATTCTGTCCCTCGGAGGTATAGGAAATTATCTCTATTTTGACAAGTTTGTAGGAGAGAAGTTCATTACCTCCATTTTGCCAATTTTTTCTATTAAAAAAAACAATTGTCTAACATTTTAAACAAATCAAAGTACAAACTCGCACCAGGAATATTTTAAATGAAAGAAATACATCAAATATTATAAATAAATATAACACTTTTCTATACAAAGGTGTCAGTATAGCCGGCGGAACTTATTGCCTGAGCCAATTTTTTCCAGTCAACCGGTCCCATCCAATCTGAGACAGGCCACCCCCGGGTAGAAATTTCAAGTGAAGAAAAACTCTGACCCGACCGGGAATCGAACCCGGGACCTCGGATCTGAAGTCCACGCCAGTACAACTAGGCTACCGAGGTCGGTAATATTCAATGTAAAAAAAGGTTTTTCTGCTCTCCTATAAAATTAGCAAAATGGAGATAATGTCGTATACCTCCGAGGTACAGAATTATGAATAATTAAACTGTTAATAAGAAAAAAAAATGTATATTTTTACCAGATGAATTATATTTTGTTTGCAGGTTTGAATGTTACAAAGATCCACGTACAAAAATATTCATCACCCTTTTGAGAACGTTTACGCTAGAAGTTGTTATCACGATAACTTTGACAGTATACTGGCTCACGTCAAAGCTACGTGTAAGAATGATTTTTTATTAGTTAATGTTCATCTATAATAAGTTTTTAAAGGAGTAATTAATAAATACAGACTGTGGAAACAATTTTTTTCTTATGAGATCACTCGTGAGAACATAACACTCAACACTCTAGCCCCAAGAGAAATATTTTCATACAAATGACAAATCCAATTCAACTACGGAAAATATAATTCACCTGTAAGTTGACACCTGGTTGCTATGAAATTATTAATAGCAATGTGGGAAACATTTTATAAAAGAAACATGTGAAACTTGATCAGAGGTTCCTATAGGAAGAAATGTCAAATTTTCCCCAGTTCTCAAACAGTGGTAAAGTAACATTAGAACCCTTTAAGAGACAATAAATTATAACTAATAGCACAGTCAAACAATTCATGCCCCTTTTCTATGGTTGTAGTCTTACAGGTTTAGTAGCTATTAATGTAACTATTAAACACTTTCCCCCAACACCACCTATATAAGAAGGCCTAAGCGCTGGCGGCCATTTTGCCTCTAACGTCACACCCGAAGCCCAGGCCACCGGTGCTGTATGATAGATATCATAGAGTACAGGTGAGTACATACATATATAAGCAAGTGCATACTGGGCCTTATAATGTGACCTTCTTATATAGGTGGTGTTGACTTTTTCATGGGCTATTTTTCTAAGATGTGATAAATTAAAGAAATAAACTGTGAAACCATGAAACTGTAAACCTGTGAAAAACTGCTAATATGTTTTTTTATTTTGATTTATTTTCATTTTTGCTAAGATCAAGTGTCTAAGAACTTCTAATGTGTTTGTGTTAACATATGTGTGTTCATGTTGCAGTGCTGGGAAACATCTCTGGGACAAGAAATATACAGACTGATCATATTTGACTTCATATTGGCCATGTTATTGTTGCCAATTCTAGTTTGGCTGAGATCATTCATTAGCAGGTAATAATAGTAACTTAATATTTTCTAATTCCTCATGTTTAGGACATTTACAGTTATTTCATCAAACTCTAACAACATACTTCTTGTCTATTCCTTGTTGCAAAAATCTATCATGCGTAATTCTGAGAGATGTGTTGCCTACAAATACGCATACATTGCATAACGTCAAATTAATTCTACTGTCATCAATCCCCAACCATTTGATTTTGGCATTTTTAATTCTGGCAATGTGTCAGTGAAGTTGTCAGTGGCCTATTGGTAGGACATTTTGACTTCTGTATTGGTTGTGAGTTCAATCCCATTCACTGAACATAACATTTCCCTATCATGACATGAGTTTTGATAATAAGAACAATTTCAAAAACAAAATTGTACATGGTTTCATACAGCAAATCTAAAGTTCAAGAAAAATCCAATATATTTTTCAAATGTCTTCATGCGAATTTAAAATAAGGCTGTGGACACATAGGCACAGTGAAAATTTGGTAATGTAATTTTCTAAATACCCCAAGAAACATAATTTAAAATGCAGTATACTAATGTTCATTATTGTTATAGACGATTTTGGGAAAAACTTGGTGTTCCCGAATTTGACATTGCCCAAAATACACTGGGGCTGATATACAACCAGACCCTGCTTTGGATGGGCCTCTTCTTTTCCCCACTGCTCGGCCTCATTGTCAGCCTTAAGATGTTCATCCTGTTTTACATCAAATACCTGGGCATCCACTACTCGTACAAACCATCCGACAAGTCCTGGAGGGCCTCGCAGACCAACACGTTCTTCCTTTTATTGATATTTTTCTCTCTGCTCGGCATCATTTTGATATTTGGCTTTATAATCATGAAGTGAGTATAGTCTTCAATAAATCTTCATAAAATTAATTTGTATTATCTTGAATTAAGTATTCTATAGACACTGCTGTTTGTCAAAATGGCATAGCCATTGTTTGTGTGCGTGAGTAAGGATATAATAATAATAATAAAACACTTTATTGGTAAAATATATTGGATATATTGACCTGCTAGTTTGTCATAATTTTATTGAACGTAATCTAATGGCACTATGGTTCAAATAGTACTTATCGATGAGCTGTGATTCCTTCTATAGTATAGTTACATTAAAATTTATATGTACCTACTCCATAGGTTACTAGATGTAGCATTCAGAACAACAATTTCAAAATTTGATGGCACATTTTTTGTTTATTTCAAAAATTCACCTGGGATACAATAATTACTTTGCTAGGCAAGTGCCCTTTCGTCATGAAAATATTTATTCAAGACGTAGCCATATTTATTTGAACAGTTTCATGTCTCTTTCTATGTTGTTGTTTGAAAGGCTAACTAACTGAGATAGAAAAATACAACAATAGCCTCTATTTTTTCTAGACACTTTTAAAAAGTTATTATAACCCTTTCTCCTTTGGTGTATCGGGAGATGAAGAAAATAAAAAAAATGTCTTTTTAGTTTCACAATCATATTTAAAATTTGAGTGACAAGTACAATATTTCACAACAAGTAGTTAAAATAGCACGGCGATTGATCGTACTTCGACAGGCAGAGCTACTAGCGGTGACCGCAACAGAAACATTCATGGTTAGCCAATGTAACACTCTGGGCAACGGTTCAACTTATGCAGAAAATGTAAGGTGGGACTCTGACCAAAACTCTCTGATAAACACTTCAGGATGCTCAGACTGTGAAAGGCAGATGAACACTGCCGCTCCAGTGGTAGTGTAGGTCGTTTTACACTGTTCTGGTGGGGACCTCCCAATTCTTCTTACATATCATTTGGGGTTAGACATCTAGCGAGGATTTCAGTAAGCTTGCTTGGCAGGTAACTGTTTTATCGGCCTGGGTGACAGATGGTGTAGTGAAGAAGGTTATGTATGCCTCAGTGTCTAAACATAAACATACTAAAAATAATACATTTGAAAATACAAGGACCTTTTACAAAACACAGACTGTTGTAGTTAAGGTGACCATTTATTAATTTTTAGGGTGGAGTTGGGCAAATGTGGACCATTTGTTTCGTCGACACATCTTTATAAGGTGATCTTTGAAGAGATTTTGAGTCTTGAAGAAAAAAGTGATTTCTTGAAATTTTTAATTTTCTTCACCAAACCAGGAGTCATTGGATTGGTACTAATTGCTATGTGGTAAGAATCTTCTTAAATGAATCAATATAATTTTACTAGATCTCTTTAGCTGCATAACCCAAATATGGGTGCAAGCCAATATACATTGATAGACAAATTCTTTTTACCACTCAAATACAATTTGAGTAGTTCTTAACAAAATGCTGCTTATAATAATTTAGCCTTACCTTTTCACCATTACTGCCCACATTTGTTTATCATGCATTGAATTTCTTCTCTTCAGTGTGGCAGTTTACTATCTCAGATCCAAAGCCATGGCTCAAAAGGAAATGGTCAACATTCTAAGACAGATGCTGGTTCTGCAATCAAAAGATAAAGAATTTCTGCTGAATGCCATTGCAAACGTTTCTCAAGGACGTATGTATCCGATTTATAAACTCCTATAACTTTATCCTCTTGTAGAAAACAACCCTAATCTTTGTTTCCTTTTAAAGGATGGATCTACAGTGAGAAACAAGGTCCTAATAACGCGTCATCGTTGGAAAGGAGTGATTCTTCGCTCATTGGTAACAGCAGTACGTGGAAATTTGTGAAAGATGCCGAAAATATGAGAACACCCTCAAATGCTAACTACAAATTCAACGTGGCTACTCCTAATAAATACGATTCGCCAAGAGCTTCGGTCGTTCGTTCTCCCGTTAGTCCCAGTCCGTCATCTTCTGGAGTTGTCCGAAGAAACTATGAAAACTTTGAATTAGGCAACACTTCTTCGCCGACTAGCGGAAAATATTAATTATTTCAAAAACAGTGTATTGTGTAGAACTTGTTTAAGATTTATCGACTTACTTAAAATATTGTACTACTAATAGTTCTATATTGACCACTTGTTTTTTCCACACCATTCAAATGAAGAAGCTATTTAAATTATTTGAGTTGAAATATTTTAGGGCCGAAATTGTAAAGAATGAATGAAATTGAGTAATTAAGTATTTATTTGAAAGAAACAAAATATTTAGTTTTTTCCACAATATTTATTAAGCTAACCGGTTTTTGAAGCACGAACGTCTTCTTCGTCAGGCTAATTAATAGATGTTAACTAAATTACAAAAAGTGACGAAGAAGTTTTTGTAATTTAGTTAACATCTGTTTTGTTTTGTTTCTTCAATATTGTGGAAAAAACTAAATAATTTGTTTCTTTCAAATAAGTTCGAAGTATGTTCCACCAAGTAGCCACGCTCGAAAGAATAAATTATCTTAATTAAGTATTGAAAAAGTAAAATAATCGTCCGTTTTAAGCTATGGATTTTTTGACGTGCTTACAGACTTTCATTGTTAAAACAAACAAAAATGTCGTAGTTTATTGTATATTAAGATAATTCTAATAAATCCAGTATTCACTAACTAGATACTACATGATTTCTTTATCGATTTCGTGAAAATATATCTGTCAAAGGAAAACCCATGAATTACAGCACGCTCACAGCCGGTGGGTGTCTATTTTTTGATAACTTTTACTACATTACTGTAGATGGCTATTATTTTATGATGTCTTTTTTACAGAAATATGACTAACGGATGTTCATAATTCCGAAAAAACGAACACTCATAACATTGTTTGGCCCAATTAATGGTTACTTAAACTAATGGCCTTTTATAATTTCGCCCCTAAAAGAATTTGATAGGAAATTTATTACAAAAAATATTATTTTTGATGTTTTATTTGAATGTTTCTAATTGTAAACTTTTATATAATATTTATACAAACCAATTGTTTTGAATTGCAATGAGTACACAGTGATGGTTGTGCCAAAACAAAAAAAATATATATTACCTTCTAAGACTGCTCATTTATATCAATTTAAATAATTATTATCGTTACATATTTAGTCAATTTTATTTTTATGATTGAAATTATAAAACACTTCAACCTATTAGCAATGAAATTTATAATATTATACTTTTTTCCTAAACCAATTATTTATTGTTATAAAGTTGTTCAGATTTGAACTTTGTAAGGGTGAAAAACTGTTATCAACGTGCATACAGCATTAGGCTATATTTTTGTAACATTTGTATTGCAAAGTGCTTAGCTAATGTATTATTTATTTTAAATGTACAATTCTGTATTTAATTAATGTTACTTTAATAGTTAGAACTAAATGCATTTTGTAGAACTTATGATCTCAATTTCCAAAAACTCTTTTTTCTGTAATTACTTATTAAGTACATATTATGATATCATCATCCTCTTTATGACCCATAATGACCTTTGATATGGGTGCGTTTTTAATTATTCAACTTAAATCAATATGAGCTTACCTTTTTGTTATTTACTATGTATTTATGCTGTTTCTATACTTCGTAATATGGTGTGTTTACGCCAAACAAAATATAGAGCCAGAGCTGGAAAATAGAGTATATTTTTAATGAGCGTTGATATTGGACACCATGGAAACAACAACACTAATAATTAATGGCCGAAAACAGATCTTCATCATTGTTATTTCCGTGGTGACCGAGGAAATGAGCATTTCCAGCTTTGACTGTATGTTCATTTGGTGTAAACACACACTAATCTGTCACCTATTGCTCTTATGTGTAGCTCTGCCTCGATGTTCATTTGGTGTAAACACACACTAATCCGTCACCTATTGCTCTTATGTGTAGCTCTGCCTTAATGTTCATTTGGTGTAAACACACACTAATCCGTCACCTATTGCTCTATGTGTAGCTCTGCCTCGATGTTTGTTTGGTGTAAACGCAGCTTTATAATGTGCCAACTACCACGGCAAACTTTTAAGTATTACCTTCTAAGTATTCATTTGTTGCTGTAAAAATAAAGGCATTTATTTATTATTTTTAACTTAACTATAGACCAAAAGGATGACGTCATCTGACAATAGGCTAGATGCAAAATGGCGGCCATGGCGACACACACACACACCACACAATATACACAAACCATAGTGATGGGTTTATGTATAAACACACTCATACCAACTCTTAAACTTTTTGTTTATGTTTATGCCTCCCGGCTAATGTCAAAATCCACGTAGCCGTTAATGTTCTATACAAAACTACTTTTACGAATTTTTTTGATAATGCAGAACTGAATTACTTATTATTTATTTTAGTAATCGGGGGGGAGACGATAGGACCTATTTATTTTCAAGTCCTAACCGATGATAAGATGTCTTATTTTTAAACTGATTGTGATAAACCAATGGTAATAAATAACACTATAATAAAAAGTTTTAATTATTTTTGTTTATTTAAAATGAAATGTGTCAAGTGATCTTTTTTCTTTACAAATCATTAATTTCTTCTTAACATAGTTATATTTCAATAAAAAAATATTTATTTTTAATTACAATTGTATAAATAATGTGAAAATACATTTGACTTAGAGGTAATTAAGGAGATTTTATGATCTTGTAAGATTCGATGAAACCAAGTCACACTCAAGCACGCACCGGATGAAAACTAATGTAATTAAAAATACTTCAATTCAATTTCTTCAGATTACATAAATGGACCAAAAAAAAATTTTTAAACAAAAAATCTTTTGTGGATAACAGTCCTAAAAAGTTTTTTTATTTAAATTTCATTTGAGTTTAAGAATTTGTTTTCCTGATTTAGTTTATAATAGTGTATTTTAATATGATGTAGTGCATTTTACATCATATTAAAACTTTTATACTCTACAAATTTTGCATATTACACGTGATTTTGTAAATTAGCAATCTCATAGGCTACGATGTCTGTACTGATTGGTGACTTGCCTACAATTCTACTTAAACAACTCCATGATAACTTGGTGGTAAGTCACTAGGTTTTAGCCATTAAGCATGTCGAAGAGTCTTAGATAGTTCTAACACAAAAAATTGGTGGTAGAACAATATAAGGCTCTTTCCATTTATTTCAAATGGACTACCACCAAGCACCTTCAACGAAGATGTTAAAGAAGATTGATAAATGGTTTAGTGGTGCCTTAATTCCCTTTCGCCCATCGTCCTTGGACAACAAACCAAAACAGAAGAATCTTGTCGTGGTCTTCCACCTGGAAAGTAGGCAGCATAAGGGGAGGGGTCCAGTCCTGCTCCTGATTTACCCTTTCCAGATTCGTTGATTGGAAACGTGTGTATGGACTTTTTTCCGAGACGAGTTTGAAGAGCGCACTCCCTGCAGATGGTCTCTCCAGGTTTTATCCGTTCTCCGCATCGACAATGATTTATTCTTCTTAGCGTTGTTATCTTTTCAACTCTCTTCTCCGAGTTCAGTTCGCAGTCACAACTGCAGCAACATTCGCATGACATGATCTCCAGAGTTTATGTTCAACAGGTGTTGTTTATACTTCAATTTGAAATCAATGATAAAGGTATCCTCAAGATTACTAAAAAAATCACAAAAATTTACCAAGAACATTTATTATAAAAATGTATCTAGGTATTATACATAACTTAAAATTTTCTTTTCTTTATAATTTAATTAACCTGTATTATAATTTAAATTACTAACTTCAATAACTATTATTTACCATGGCAACTGAGGGTTTCCTTCAGTTAAAAAAAACTTAGCAACAGAATTTATTATGATCTGTTTATTTCCCTGACAACCACAGATTGTTTATATTATTATGTCAAAACATACATTATAAACATATGTGAGCAAGCTTGTATGAAATATTATTTTATTTCTGATTTATATACAATGAAAGCGAATAGGAAAGGTAAAGTACCTCATGGGCCGAGTAGAAAATCAATTGATCTTCCATGGATTCCCGGAAAAGGATACGTGAAAGAAGTAAAAGAAGAACGAAATGAATATAGGGAGTACAAGAAGAGAAGTTATCCGGAAAATGAAATGGGACAGTCGCACAGGTTTCTCCCTCCATTGCTTCAGGAGAAGAAGAAAATCAAAAGTGTTCCTTTTGTATATCCTCAAGCCGACACTCCTCAAGAATTCGGTTGGTATAATTTTTATTGATTTAACTCTATCATCGATACATTATTTACCACCTTTTATTGGTAGCAAGCATAAATAATGAATGTTCAATCTAGTTGATTGGTATCGCAATACATGTTCGCCAATGCTATTTTTTTACCCAAACTGTGTCCCTAGTATAAATTTTCGATGATCGAATATCGAAACGATCATCAAAAGAGTTTGAACAAAATTCCCATACAAAATGATTGAATGATTCGATTGTTTGATATTAGAACACTATTTTGCAAGTTAAAAGCGCTTATTAGTGTGCAAATAGATTTCGACAAAACTTCTACTAGCCCCACTGATGTATATTTCTGTTATAAATTAAATTCAATGAGGTTTTCTAAGTGACGAAATATCAGTCAGTATATCATGTGTATTTATTTTTTTTAATAGCTACACTTGATAATCTCATGAATTTATAACCAAAAACAGTGTGTGGTCTTGTGGACAAGGTCTAAATTTATTAATACTGACCTAAAATTATACCTACTAATAGTTTAGCTTGTTTAACATTTTCCTTTATATTAATTGTTGATACCAAAACATCAATACTTTGGTTTAACTGAAACATCGGCTATTTGGGTATAAAAAGCAGCAAAAAAACATCAAGTAGGGATTGATAGCCCAATGGTTCAGTCGACGGCTTTCGTACTTACCGCTTACTGAGGTTTGTGGGTTCAAATTCCGTATGACCATTTCCACTTTCACAACAAAAGCTTTTTGTGTAACTTAGTGAACCCAGATCCATTTTTTTTATTATTGACGCATTAGAAATTTTGATCATTTTTTCCCTATAAAATTGATCTATCTGAATGTCAAAAGCTGGATACACACCTAACGATTTATCTTTACGATTTGACTGATAATCGCTCATTTTGAAATAGTTGTTTTCTTCGCTGAGATTTTAAAAATGAGTGATTATCGGTCAAATCTTAAAGAAAAATCATTACGTGTGTATCCAGCTAAAAGATGCAAAATCCATAATAACTTGACAGTTAAGCATTGAGACTTTTTACCAGTTATTTTGAATATATGAATTGGATAGTGAGATGGTGTATACACATAAATTATGATTTCATCACTGCGTTTAAAGTAAGAAACTTTTGAGCTGAGGTATCAGAGCCAAGTACCTGTCAGGTAAAACTTGGGTGTTTTGGCATACTAGCTCAAACAAATTGAAGAAATAGCGACCGACCTCAGTAGCCCAGTTGTACTGGTGTGGACTTTCGTCCATGTCCCAGGTTATATTATTATTAAATAGCATAACACCATTTAATACGAAACTAGCTTTCCCGACAGACGTTGTCCAGTGGTCCTAACTATGAATATTAAATTTGAACTTATATAATGATAAATCTCAACTGGTCAGAAAAGGCACAATGAGCCTCGGACGCCTTCAAGCGCAATGGAGAGCTCTTGATGCCTCCCTATGCTCCCGAGTGGGGCTTAGGCCCCCGTATTGCTGGTTGGTTTGGGGATAGTTCGCGGCGGGCTTGATTTGTCCGGGCCGGCTTTTTGGTTTGATTGCTTCGATCGAGCTAGGAGGTCGGTTTTGTGCGGGTCGGGTTTGCTGCGGATTGGTCTCCTCCGGGCTGGCTTGCGGTGTGCCTTAAAGGGAGAATGTATGTGTGTGTATGTATAATGATAAATTAATTACTGTTTTACAAATGTTATTTCGACCGATGCATCTGTTTTAAACCATTATATATATTTACAAATCTGCATTCTGTCAATTGCACCAACTATCTAACAATGGACAGTTTCTGTCAAACGCCAATTTAATTGCAAAATTAGAATCTCGTTATGATGTAAAAAAACATTAAGAAGGTTATCTTGTTTAAGTTTTCTTAAATTTTCTGATGTTCTTTTAGACAAGGTTTTTATGATTTCTCTCATAAAAACCTTTTCCTGACAATAGCGAACACAACAAAAAAAGAATTAGCGAAATTTATCCAGTGTTCACGTATGATGCGATGACCACTGTAAATAGGACTCAATTTTTATATATTATAGAAATGATTGACAATTGAATGCGAATAAAATACTACTGTTAGTTGATTATATTGTAGAATGCACTATTCCGGAAACAAGAATGTTAAAACTTGCCTATTTACCTCCAAAGAAGAAAGCTCGGGAAAAATTTTATGGTCCAATCGGAGAAGATGGGGAATTGAGGATGCCTCCCAAGAAAACGGCGGAAGAAATAGAGTCGGAAAGAATAGCTGAGGAAAAGAAGCAGATTGCGAAGCAAAAAAAGCTGACCGAGGGTATTTTATCAATAAATACAGATCTTTTTATAAAATGTTTAACATTTTTTCCGAATCGAACATTCTCTATATTTGCACATGGATATAAAAACCCTACACAATGTATACAGACTTTTTTTTTTTTTTTTTAAAACCCTTTGCACTCGTTGTCGAGTGATTTGGGTACAGACATTTTTACAATATTTTATACAGACTTGTTAATTTTAATTTTTATGATTCTATTACTTAGTATTTCAACACACATTCTCATCAATAAAGCATTTCATCAACATTTTTTAAATATTATAATTCTTATCGTTTGATTAAATTTTATTAAAGTGTGCTAAATTGTTGTTTTTTTTATAGGTCTTGTACCTCTGGTAGATCTTCTAACTGGAGAATACTACAAAAGAAAACAGGAAGAGAGATGTGCTAAGCTAAGAAGGATATTGAAAAGAAAAGAAAAAGAAAGACTTAAAAAGCAAGAAGCACTAGCTCAGGAAAGAAGGTGAAGTTATTGAATCACTTTATTTTTAAAAGAGTTATATTATTATATCTGAAGTTACATTATATTTTTTGCAATCATTTTTTCAGATATATATCAAGCTTGCAAGCAGTATTGCCCGTGTGGCCAGAAGATCAGCTTCGTATCCTGCATAAAAATGCTGTGGCAATGTGCTCTCTATGGCCCGAATTAGACGAAATGGAAAAAATACAATTTTACTTGTCGTCTGTAAGATTTCAAAAAAGTTTCACGTTTGAGAATATACAAAATATGCAAATTTTGAAACACATTTAAATTTCCTTTTAGAAAACAACCGATAAATATGTTTCACCATTCCCCAAGGGATTCTTCAAAAGATTCCACGACAAACTTCAAAAAAATTACATCCACATGTTGATTGAAAAATTTCCCGATGTCAAAGATGAAGTCGAGAATGAAATTCAATATGATTACAAGTTCTCCCAAAAGGAAGCCATACTACGCTTTGTTTTACACGACCCGTCAGAGAGAAAACGCCTCGGTATCTCCGTTTATCCCATGCTCTGGCCACCGTATACCGTCCGAGCTCCAATGCCTTGGAGAAACTCGGTTCTAATTGCTAAAGAGAAAATGTTTTATAATTATTTCCTAACTAATTGTATCATCGAGGAATTGAAACAGCTGTGGTATGAAAAGTAAGTAATCTTTATACCTTTTTATTAGTGCTACTATCCTAGACCTGAATGTGTTAGACGAAGTTCCTCATAAAACATTGTTACAGAGAAGAGGTGGATATGGTTCTCAAATATTATTAAAACTAAGGTGCTTGATTTTTGATGATGGCACAAGTTGATGAGTATGTATTGTGTAGAGAGTTTATTTAGTAGGGTTGGAAGGTGTGGAAAAGAGATTGAAAGAAGGAAATTTGCTGGTAGCAGTGAGAAATAAGAACATAATCTCTAAATCCAAACAGTTGATGCGCAATGCAATCCTGACACCATCCATGATGCATGGAAGTGAAACAGACATGGATGAAAAATTTTAAAATAGCTATATGTTGAACGATGTTTGCACTGTTTTTGTACCACCTGTTATTTCTACTGTACTTATTTTTTTCTGAATACAATATAAAAAAAGCAATTAAGTTGCAAAGAAATGAATAAATAAATATGTGCTGTAGAAATGAGATCACTATGCAGGATATGCGGAAATAAACTGATTGATAAGGTGAGGAATGATAATATTAGAAAGGAATGTGGAGTGGATGTTAGTGTAGTGAATAAGTTGAGATGGTTTGGGCATGTATAGAGAATAACAAAAAGATCTATAAATTTAAAAGAATGGTTGCATGGAGATGTGGCCAACCTCAAATGACATGTACCAATCATATCGGTGCCATCTTAAAATAGGGTCAAGTTATGAGTGTAAAAAAATAGAGAAGAATGAGTATGCGGCACATTTGTTGTTAGATGCAGCAAAAGAGGTAGTGAGGATGGGGCAGAACGGAAGTCTCTAGTATCCTGTAGTACTTTATTTTACTGATATTTGTTTTTAGATATAATCATCTTCTGATATGCGACGTGGATATGCTTCGTGAGGAATACCAATTCCCTCTTCACTGCGAAGAATTTGAAGAAAAACTAGCTGAAAAATGTCGCACCATCCACAGTTTATTGGCTGAAGACTGGCTGTATGGAGTGGCCGATATAATGGTCAAAATGAGAGATAAATGGAGTGAATACGTCCCGAAAAAAAGAAGTGATTCCACTTATCGAGTTGAAAAGTTTTTCAATACCATATGTGGGGTGATGTCCAACCAAGTCAGAGGCCTAGTGGTCCGAAGTCTGGAGCATTTTACCCAACAGTTTTTGCACTACCAGGTGAGTTCAGGGTAGTTTGCCCAAAGTGTTATCCATACTTTTTTTATCATGAACCTTATTAACAACTAGCAAAACATGTCAGACGACAGCCAAGTATCATTAATTGTGTGAGTGTTCTATAAATCAGTTATATCATCCCTTTCACTATCTACATACATATCCATACTCCCTTTTTGACCCCACTTAGGGGCACAGAGAGGAAAAGGAGCTCTCCTTTGCGCTCGATCTCACGCAGCTTTGATGATCTCCTTCCATGCCATATCCAGATCTGTCACCTCTTCCTCAAAGGAACGGAACATGGTATACCTCGTATTCGAATCCCTGATGGATGGAATAACAGTGCTCTCTTCGGCCAACTGTCAATTCGACATCGTCACATATCCCAGCAATATCCATCTCCTCTCCATAATGGTGAAGTTATTCCCCTGGGTCGGGTGTGCCTTTGTTTATCACTGTTCATGATGCGTTGATACCACCATACCCCTGGGCCGGGTGTGCCTTTGTTTAGCACTGTTCATGATGCGTTGATACCACCATACCCCTGGGCCGGGTGTGCCTTTGTTTAGCACTGTTCATGGTGTGTTGATACCACCATATGCCCAATATTCTTCTTCCCATATCATCCTTTTATTTTCCTTTACCAGAACATTGGGAACACTCCGGACACTTTGAAATGTCTACCCATTACAACAATTATTGTATATAGGAACCATGTAGGATATTTCCTGTAATTGGATTGTTTAGTGTTTCAACGAAAATACCATGGAATGGAAGGAGGAATGGCATGGAAAAATGTTGAATATGCAAACTAACACTGTATAATATTCATTGTATTTCCATGCAAAACGTCTATTATAATATAATAATATGACAATGCACATGTAGCAAAATACAAAGTTCTTATTTATTTAGTTTTTTTTTTTTTTTTTGAATACTTACCTAAATCTGTTTTGAATGCAGGTAGGAAACAACTTTGGTGAAGAGTACGAGGATTGTGTTCTGAACTTGCGTCCCCTGATAGTGGTCACTATTCAAGTTGAACCTGAAAGCGGACACCTGTATTTTTCCCCGTCTTTTGAATCAATGAAAAGTACATTTTTGAAGTGGTTTTCTATGATCATAAGTGTCAACCACAACATTCGCAGAGTCGATAGCTTGCTATTTCCAGGTATGTTGCATTTTGTAATTAATTTTATATGAATCAATCCCTTAAAGATCCCTCTTGGGGGCACACTGAGACAATAAGAGCTCTTCATTGTGCTCGTTACTGCGCAGTTGCAATGACCTCCTCCCACACCATGTCAAATCCCTCAGCTCTGCTTCGAAGGAACGAAACATGTGTGAGTGGGTCTTCCTCGTCTTCTGGACCCTGATTGGAAGAAGAACTGCACTCTCTTAGGGCAACTGTCATTTGGCATTCTTAATACATGTTCCAACTATGTCCGACCCTTCTCCATAATGATGAAGTGATGGGCCTGTACCGGGTGTGTCGGCGTATAGCGTCAGTTGTGATGCGGTGATAGTTACCATTGTATACCCATAATTTCTTCTGAGGCACTTTGTTTACAATGTGGAGACTTTTTGAATTTTCCGTATTATACCTAATTTACATGTTTTTCCATATATTTTTATTTTTTTGAATGCACATTTATTTAATTTGTAAATTTATTGCGTTGATTTTATTTTTTTAGAATTTACCGACAAAGGACTCTATTTATATTCTGTCAAAGAAGATGAAATATATATTCAAGAGTTCATAAAGTCTATATTAAAACCGTTTGACGATAATTCCATCGGACCCAAAATGTACCTCAAGTATTTTGAAGAATTCCGCTACATACTCAACGGATCGGCTAAACTAGAATTGTTACAATTTTTCGACATTGAACCCTTTCCTTATATATACGTGAGTTTTTTATACCTCATTATCTTTTTTCTATGATTATATTTGTTTCTCTATTCTTTTATCATGAAGATATGTTTTTTTTAATTGAAATTTGCAGGAGTTTGAGAGAAAAATATTTGAATATGAAGAATTGTGTGACGAGATAAGTGTGTTGAGAAATCACATTCCCTTGAACATGTTTCTTCTAGATTGCACAGTTATCAACCAGTACATATGGCAACAAGTCTGGGACCTGCGACAGTATATTGTCGATTACTTCATAACAACCAACAGAAAGCATAATAGGGCGTAAGTATGAATTTCTGGTTTATTTATATATTCTTACTAGCTTTCTCGGCAGACATTGTCCTGTGGTTCTAACCCATGGAGGCACATTCATATGTATATAATATGCATTGCACCCCCATAAAAATAATACATAATTAATTCGATTGAGTTAAGCTAATAAAATATTTCCGAGACATCCATATTTCATTCGTATTCAAATTTTTCAGCAGCTGAATTGAATTGGCTTATTTTGGTTTCCTAATTTTCCTCAAATTTCATGATGGTTTTAAGTTCAGTTTAAGTAAAAGTGAAAATCTCTCAAATAGATTGCAAGGAAAATTAAAAAAACAATAATTTAGTTTTTTTCAACAAGTCTATCGTCCTATTAGTGAGGAAGTGTCTAAAACTATTATCCAAATGTTCAGAAACAGTGTGTTTAAGTTTCAAGCAAAATGATTAAATGCATGGTTGGAGATGAAGTATGTGGTACAAAAGTGTTCAAAGTCTTCTAGTTTGCAATAAACAATAATCATAACCTCTTTTTATAGTATATGCGACACATATCAAGTAATGTCTCAAAGGGCTGCAGAAATGCCAGAAACAACGGCGCAACTTGTAGAGCTGATCAATTATATTTGTGAATGTCGAGACGTTACGATGTACGATTTAAGGGAGAAATCAAGAACTACCGCCGAATATGTGCTGTTCTTGATGAGTTATGCATTTTTGGATGGTTAGTATTTCTTATATTGTGCATTTTTTTTTGATCAATTGCCCCCGATAACACCGCGACCCTCGTTGGGTCTATTGTGTTTGCCACTTTGATTACAAAATGCCGTCGAGCCCAATGTCCACCCAGAAGTTGACAATGGTTTTTGCGGCGATGTTTGGGATATCCTCTGGGTATAGTATAAACCTCCCCAGGTGATATCGGCGTTTGGTCATCAATGGTATGCACTTGCACAGAATGTGGAGTGGAGTTTCTAGGGCCTCCTCACACACCCGGCACATGTCTGCATTTTGAATCTTCAGGGTTGTCATGTGCTTATTTAGCCCACAATGTCCCGTTAGAATTCTTACCATGATGCATAGTTTTGTTCTGCCAAGTGCTAGGAGCTGTGCATTTTTTACTTGCAACTAAATTCTTTTTTGTTCTTTGTATTTCATACGTAATTTGTTTAAGCAATTAAAAAAGCGTTAAAAACTAATATAAATTTGTTAAGTAGCTGCTTAGTCCTTAAAAATTAAAAGAGATATTATAAAGTGTATTGTGTCCTCAGAAAGTTAATAAAGATACCTTCAATTATCTCATTATTTCAAAATGTAAAAAAATGAGTTTGAATGAGTTTAAATCTGATATGGTAAAATATATTGTCAAAAATGTATAAGTAGTTACTCAAACTTGGAATTTTTGGATGCCATTAATATGAAACTTGTTAGTCGAATTTCTTCCAGAGGGCCCAAGTCTTGTTTATAAGCAAAATACAGCAACAGTAGATATTTTTCAACTGTTTCAACCTATTTTGAGTTTTCCAATCAGTATAAACTAAAAAATAAATTTAAATTTCAGCCGATGATATACTTTTAAACAGTAGAGTATTTGTTTGGCCATCTGACTTGGAAACTGTCATAGATCTGGCCCTGAAGACACTTTCAACTAAGAAAACAATGGCGGAAGATGCTTTGAGGAATAAGAAATATATTTTTGACGACAAGCTCAAGAGACATGAAAAGCAATTGGATTCTTTCAGACGAACAGATCCACCTATCATCAGCATCGATACCATCAACGAAATAGTAATCAAGTGCGATGAAATTTATAACAAAATACAAGTAGGTTATTTTTAAGCCCACAGCGTTTAAGCATTTAACCATGACAGAATCCACGAATCTTTCCTGTATTCACTCAATTTTCTTTCCTAATTAAATTGCCATAATTAAAGATAAGTTTTTGTAGATGGGTTTTGGTGTATGTATTTTTACATTATTTTTCAGGATGATAAAAAAGAAGCACAATTCATAAATGAAGAAGAACGTCTTCTAGATCAGGATATATCACCGTTCACAGTTCTGTACAACATGCTTTCCTCCGTGGAACCTTTCCACAAACTCTGGCACACTGCGCAAGATTTCTATGTTGGCTATGATCAATGGTAACAGTCTTAAGTTTTATGGTAATTTCAGATCTTCATTGGTTCTTATTTTCATTTGTTTTTATTTTTTATTCTAGGTATTATGGACCTTTTGTAAAAATCGACGCTGATGCTGTCCGAGATGAGGTGGAAGCTGAATTTAAGCTCCTTCACAAAGTGACTAAGCAGTTGAATGAATACCCTGGTGCTAAAAGAGTGGCTGAAATGATCAGAGCTCGTGTGGAAAAGTTCAGGGTTCTTGTCCCTGTGCTACAAGCAATATGTAATAAGGTTCGCTTTTTATCATACAACATTTTTAAACCGAATCATTACTGTTTTGACAGTTGGTAAATTTTTTCCATTTGATTGCCACAGGGTTTGAAAGAACGTCACTGGGACAGAATATCGGAACTGGTCGGTTCGCCGATTGTTTTGACTCCGGAATCTTGTTTGGCTGATATGATAGAAATTGGACTTAACTTGCATATAGAAAAATTGGAAGAAATCAGCGCGGCTGCTTCCAAAGAATTTGCGTTACAGAATGCACTGGCTAAAATGAAAGAAGAATGGATGGGAGTGAAATTTGAATGTCCTCCATACAGAGACACAGGAACTAGAGTTCTCAGTGGAGTTGACGAGATTCAGCTAATGCTGGATGATCATATTCTCAAGTCCCAAACAATGAGAGGATCTCCGTTTGTGAAGCCTTTCGAAGCTGAAATGCAATCGTGGGAGGAGAAACTCATCTCCATGCAGGATATCCTTGATCAGTGGCTACAGGTGCAAGCCATATGGATGTACTTGGAGCCAATCTTCTCATCCGAAGACATCATGCGACAGATGCCAGTAGAAGCTAAAAACTTTAAAGACGTAGATAAGATATGGAGGACTATAATGGCGGCTACTGTTGCCAATCCAGATGTCATTGAAGCAACTAATTATCCAAAACTGCTGGAATTACTGAAAGCATCTAATGGTTTCTTGTCTGAAATCCAGAGAGGTCTGAATGATTATCTAGACAAGAAGCGTCTCTTCTTCCCGAGGTATTTTTATTTAACTATGCTCCATATTTTGAGGATCTCTCATTTATATTGTTTTGTGATTTTAAGCTGTTAGTTAAGCTACTCTATTTATGTATATACCTATTTGTAGTAATCTTCATATTTTTATACTTATTTATAGGTTACAGGCCCTAATAATTTTGCAAAGCGCCCTTGAGGTGATAATTATCACGAAACGGCGCGTTAAAAATCGTCCTTTTATTATTATTATTATGTGGCACTAGAGCTTAAAAATATAGGTTTTAGTGTGATTTATTCAAATTTTATATTTTCAGATTCTTTTTCTTGTCTAACGACGAACTTCTCGAGATTCTATCAGAAACCAAAGATCCAATGAGAGTGCAGCCACATCTCAAGAAATGTTTCGAAGGCATCTACTCCCTGGAGTTTGCGGACGAGGAAATCGTGGGTATGGTGTCTTCTGAGAATGAAGTTGTGAAACTTGCTAACCCTATCAATCCTGCAGATGCCAAGGTTATTCTTTTTAGATTTTATTTGTTTGATACTGTTTGCCATGCTCGTAAATCTAATCGAATGTTTCTTAACAGGGAATGGTTGAAAGATGGCTGTTACAGCTTGAAGAGCTCATGATTCTCAGTTTGACTCTCATCACACAAGAATCTATTTCGTCTTATTATTCCATGCCGAGAACAGATTGGGTGTTGGCGTGGCCGGGACAGATTGTACAAGCCGTGAACTGTGTACAATTCACAACAGAGGTTAGCTTATTCTACTATTACTATTTAATCAAGTACTTTTATTTTGAGAAAATATTGAGAAATAATTATCTTGGTTGCACAGATGACGGAAGCTATCAAAGGCAGAAAAGTGTCCAACTATTTGGAGAAATGTACAGAACAAATCAATGAAATCGTACGCCTGGTGCAGGGAGATCTTGAACCCGGAGAAAGAGTGACGATCGAGGCTCTAATTGTCATTGATGTACATGGTATGTCCTTATATAATTTACCACAATGAAACCTCTTATAACGAGCATAATTCGCTCTAGAATCTTACTCGTTACGTGAAGCAATTTTTCCTGTACAAATGTATGAACAGTACGATAATTCGTTCCATGTGGAAAAAATAGTATTTTCTATAGTATATTCTACATGAATAGGTAAAATTACTTGTAAATTTCTAAGATTTGATCATCATTTTTATTTGCTAGGTCGTGATATCGTTCGACAAATCGAAAAGCGTGGAATCACCGATACCGCCGACTTCACCTGGATATCTCAACTCAGATACTATTGGAGACAGAGTGAGAAAGGTATTGGCTGTTGCATGATCACAACGACTGTCGCTTATGCTTTTGAATATTTGGGCAATGCTGGTAGATTGGTGGCTACTCCTTTGACTGACAGATGTTTCAGGTAACCAGCAATCAAAATGTTTTGATACTTATTATATCTAATAATATTAATATCTTCATTTAATTTGTTTTATAAATGTTGCTGATTTTGTAAAGGACTTTGATGGGTGCTTTTAAATTAAATTTGGGAGGAGCTCCCGAAGGCCCTGCTGGAACAGGTAAAACAGAGACCTGTAAAGATTTAGCCAAGGCCGTTGCCAAGAAATGTGTGGTGTTCAATTGCTCTGATGGATTAGACTACAAAGCTCTTGGAAAATTCTTCAAGGTACAAAAATTAAATTTTTAACTCTTGTCTAAAGTGTATGTATATACTTTTTTCTAATGTTTGGAAGTAATAATTTTTTTTTTACTTGTCACTCCGTTTGACAGAGAGTACAATCTTTCCTATCCAGACAAACCTCTTTCATATCATCGTACAATTTAATGTTCCACATACATCTTCACATATTTTTTATACTCGTGATTCGTCCCTCCTTGACGACGACCAGCAAATTATACCATGACAACTCCGAGTAAGAGTTAAGTGGAATAGAATATGAAGCTGAGTAGAAGGGTATAAATAGAATAAATGAACATAAAAATGGTGCATTAGTGTAAACTTCATTTGTGGTTTTCAGGGTTTGGCACAGTCCGGTGCGTGGGCGTGTTTCGACGAGTTCAACCGAATCGAGCTGGAGGTGCTGTCTGTGGTCGCCCAACAAATCCTCAGTATTCAGATGGCCATCATGAAAAAACTCAAGAGATTTGTCTTTGAGGGAACTGAGATATCTTTGAATCCAACATGTACGTGTTTCATCACGATGAATCCGGGGTAATTACTTACGTTGTATACTGTTGTTTCAATATCTTTGTTCCTTGTTTATATCTGAACATTAATTTGAATCACACCGACGATGTTGGATTTTTTAATTTTATTCATATGTTTTAAGTTACGCTGGTCGTCAAGAACTGCCGGATAACTTAAAAGTCCTGTTTAGAACAGTAGCGATGATGGTTCCTGATTATGCGATGATTGGAGAAATCACCCTCTATTCTAACGGATTCGTCAATGCCGGACCGTAAGCTCTACTTTTAATAATATAGTAGTAGTTATTATAATAATCAAACTAGATTTGACAGAACAGTTCATTTTATTTGAATGGTGGTATTGCATTGTTTTAGATTGGCTGAGAAGATAGTCCAAACTTACAAACTGTGTTCGGAGCAGTTGTCATCTCAGAATCACTATGACTATGGCATGCGGGCTGTGAAGTCAGTGCTGTTGGCTGCTGGAGCCCTGAAGAAGAATTATCCTACTAGAGATGAATCTCAGCTCTTGCTCCGAGCTATCATCGATATCAACTTACCCAAGTTTTTGTCTCAGGTATAGAGTGTTAGAATATTGTTTCAAGAATATTTTTTTCGCACCACCAATCTAAGTTCTACAACCTTGGCCTCCACAATAATTTGAAGAACAGCCTTTTAAGTGATCTATTAGGATACATTCTTTCTCATGACCCTGTCCATGTGCACATTTTCTTCAAAAATTCATTCCGATCACGTGAGACCACTCTTAGCGGAACAGTTGTGTCGACACACGGCATTTGGGAGGCCAAGGTTCGAATCCTCAGCAAAACAGTTGGGAAAAAAATATTCCCACAAAAAAGACCTAATTATGAGTGTTGCACAGATCACAACTATAAACCAGCCATCAACTATGAAGTTTGCAAGCCCAAAATATTACTCACATTAAAATATGTAATTTTTGTAACTTCATAATCTAAATAAATAAAAATAAATAAATGTTTGTAACATAGATTGTATCATTGATCGCGACTATAATACCTATGTGGTCAAAGTTGGTAACATGTGCTAATATTGTGAAATCTATGTTTAATTTTGCTACACAAAACGTAATATTATCCTTTTTTACAATCAACACAATTGCTCACAATCCAGGATGTGCCCTTATTTGATGGCATCTACAAAGATCTTTTCCCCGGCGTCAAAGTGCCGCAGCCTGATAGAGATGAGCTGTTGAAACACATCAACGAGGAATTGGGAAGGAGAAATCTGCAAAATACTCCATGGTATCTGGAGAAAATCATACAGATCTTTGAGATGATTCTGGTCAGACATGGGCTCATGATTGTTGGGGACCCAATGGCGGGGAAGACTTGCGCTTATCAGGTATATATATATGTAATTGAATATGTAGAATGGCCCCCTATAATCCGGCCTTTGGCTAATCCAGCGCGCCCTGTTATCACTGTTTATTAACTGGAACTTTTAAATTTTATCTGACTCCAGATCATAAAGTAGCATGTTCAAACCACATTGGGATCACTGTTTATGGTTTTGTGAGTGTATACTGATGGTGTTTGAATAGAGCTGATGCAGTTACACTAAAAAAAAGTCCAAATATCTCCGATTTTGGAATAGTTGCTTGGCTTCCAAATAACTTATTTTAATTTTTGGTGTTTTTTTTTTTTTATTTCTAGACTCTGGCAGAATCACTACGCTGTCTACAATTGCAGAAACCACCAGCCCGTCACAAAGAATTTGCAGCCATATACAAGATAATCAATCCAAAAGCAATCACCATGGGTCAATTGTATGGTAGCTTTGACCCAGCTTCCCATGAATGGTAAATACCATTGACTTATTTCCTCGTTTTAAACTTCTGGTTCTTCTTCCTTGGAACCAGCTTTGTTGGACTGTTGTTTCTTTCCTTCTTATAATAATTCTAGGTCTGATGGTGTTCTTGCAATCATATTCAGAGAATTTGCATCCTCCTTCACAAAAGATAGGAAGTGGATTATGTTTGATGGCCCAGTTGACGCCGTATGGATTGAAAACATGAACACCGTACTCGATGACAATAAGAAGCTCTGTCTCATGTCAGGGGAAATCATTCAGGTCTGAATGCATCATCCACTAAATTTATCACTAAAGCTATATGAATGGCCTCCCACAGGGTTCACTCTTATGTCTGCTATTATTCACTTCTATATTTTTTCTATTTAGTTACCCTACTACAAAATTTGGTTTTAAATTGACCCTGTTCATTTATAATCGAGCCTTCTAGATTTTGCAGTTGGCAAACTCCATCCATCTCTTAATTTCTTTTGATAGAACTTCAAATTACTTGATCATTTTCAGATGTCCAACAAGATGAACTTGATTTTCGAACCGGCCGATTTAGATCAAGCTTCGCCAGCAACCGTATCACGATGCGGTATGATTTATTTAGAATCTAAGGAGCTTGGTATGTGTGTTTACTTTCTTGAAATGTTATTTCTGTATTTAATGTCATTGAAGTTTACGCTAATATTTTTCTATAGGATGGGAACCGTTCTTGGAATCCTACAAGAATGTGATTGTGAAGAGATTGATACCGGAACAGATGGAGATTTTTATCGAGACGGTGGAGTGGCTGGTGCCAGCTGTCTTAGAATTCCTCTTCACCAGATGTCAGTTTTTCGTAGAAACTGGAAAAATTCACTTGTTTTATGTAAGACGCCCTCAATTTACTCATTTTTGCCAAAATTTGACTTCTATAATATAATACCGTCTCATTGTTGTTTTAGAGTTTTACGAGACTCTTGTCTTGCATGCTCGAGGGAGAGGGACAGCTCAGTACGCTCTGGTTCCAGTGCATTATTATATTTTGTGTTGTTTGGGGCATAGCGCCCACCATCACAGGTAACATTACTTTTCACTACTGTACCATATTCATATTTTTCCATTTACCGATTAGAGTAGGATCTTTTCGAACCATCTTAAAGTATTGAGGAACTTAGAAATTCTTGAATGAAAAAATGGTTGTATAACTTATACATTATAATTTACACAATTATTATAAGTGTTTGTCAATACATTATAATTTACACAATTATTATATGTTTTTGTCAATACATTATAATTTACACAATTATAAGTGTTTGTCATGACCTATAGTTTGGTTAGATGGCGCTTATTTTAGGAGACTTAACTGTCCCGACAGGATCAATTAAGAAGTTTTAGTTAGGGGGCCATAGAGGTGTTGTTTGCTTCCATATATCTTCTTCTTTGAATTGTGCAATATGTTAATAATGTATTCATTGCTAGAGGATATTTTACCAGTAGGGTTTTGATTCTAGTTATGCAATCATTTATTCAAACTGATGATTGTTTTTCAAGGTGACAGTAGAAAGAAATTTGATGTGTTCTTCAGTAAACTACTGGAAGGTGGCTTTGAGGAATATCCTAGGCCGAAAACTTTCAAATTACAAAAGAATCAGTTGTTCCCGGAGAAAGCTTCCTGCTATGATTTTGTGTACGATAAGAGGAACGGAGGATGTTGGATCTCATGGATTGAAGCCGAGAAAAGTCCACCTATTCCTGCCAATGCAAAAGTAAACAACTTCTAAATATCTGAAATGATTGTTATTAACTTACCACATTTTTATTATGTTGTATTCTTGTTTGTTTATTTTTATTAGTTGGTTCTTGAATGTTGCAATTGATTTTTAACCGATTACCCAAACAGCTTGATGTGAGGGATTTATTCATATCTTGTTATTCAAAATATTGTTAAGTCATTATTTGAAAGTTTGGGAACGCGATGGTAAAGGGTTTGAAAAACAGTTGCTTATTTGTTTATGGCGGATTAGAAAGTTTGGTATTTTTACGCACTGAATGTATGTCCAGGAAACCATTTAAATGTTTTATTGTTTACAGCGATTAGTATAGAAGGTAAATTCTCCTGTTTTGAGATGAATGCTTTGATTTTTTTTGACTTCAGTTCAATTTTCCCTAACACGAGCTCTGCTCAATTGGGAAGGTAGCATTTTGTTCTACATTGTTAATGTAATTGTATTTCGAATCACATCATTTTTGTAACTAATTTTTCTGAAAAATTATTATTATTATATCAGTTCTCGTTCAGAAAACATCTCTCCGCCTATAGTTTATCGCAATTTTGTTTCTTTGTTAATCAATTTATAATTTCCGTCGCATTTTATAGTTTCTGTAGTAATTTGGAAGTGTTTGACGATTGAGTTATGGTGTGTCACATATTTAGAGTTTTTATTGTTTAGAGTCCCGCGTTTTTTTTAAATTAAACCTTCCGTTTAATTATGGTTTATTATGTATTGAAGATTTCCCGATCCGAGCGTGTGGCGCGGTTCGAGGTGGAGAGGGATCAAGTGATACCTCATATGTGTGAATGTGACGTGTTTATTTTCTTTTTGTGCATTGTGCTAAATATTTGCAGGTGTTCCCGAATTTCGGGTGAGTTGACATATTTTTATTAGAGTGTATTTTGTTCCGTCGCTGGCAGCTACCCAGGACGATTATCGGGCACAGAGATATTATGTTTCGACGTAGTATTTTGGTTGTTGCTTGGTTGGCCCGCCAAGCATGCTTGTGAGCAGGTTGCTCGGTGTGGTTTTAGATGAGAGATATATGGCCGACGCGCAACGGCATATTTATGAATATTTGTGATTTCTGTGTGCCAACGGATTTATTGAACTGCAGCCTGTACCTACCTATATGGTTTTCACACGTCACCTGTCAAACACACGTCGCGAATTGTTATCTGTCATTCGCGGGTTACCCCATTTTCCGATACCAGTGGTGCGACCTATCTTTAATGTTTATTTTTGAATCTGGTTGGGAATTTCGTATTTAGAACCTTCTAGTAAGCTTAGTGTAGAATTTTCATTTGTAAAAGTAGGTACATTGGTGTGTTCCCTGTGAGAATAATTTTATTCAGTCGAGCTATGAATGAGTTTACTAAAAGTTCGCGTCTGTCCGCGCACATATAGAGTTTGTATTTTAGTTTTCGCCGCCGTTATAAAACCGGTATGTGTAGGAGGGCTGTTGGCGCAAGCTGAAGACCTTCCCCACATGCCTGTCTATGAGAATGGGCTGTTGCTGATTTGCTATTTTGAGTTTCTGCTGGAAGTACGTTTAGGTATTTAGAGTCAAGAGTTAGATAGTTAAAAGATAGCTTTCATCCCCTGTAGTCTGTACACCATCAGGAACCTTTTTCAGTTGTATATATACACTATATCTGAATTTTGACCCCTTTTTGGTACCTGTTCGAGGCGTGAGGTCGCATCGAAATTGGGCTAGTCTCGGACCTTCGGAGTTTTATTTTTGCCTGAATTTTGGCAAGAAGGTTCGTTTGACATGGAAGGCCCTCTTTCGGTGGCTAATTCCTCCCATAGACCTCGATCATGCTTATCAAGCTAGTAAACTTTCAGAACAACTCAGACACAACATGACAATGCATTATTTTGATATTTCAAGCCGAATTGCTTTGTTAATTTTTTTACAAAATTTAATGAAGTTATACCATTAGAATAAGAAAATAAAACTTAATTGAATGGTATAAAAACTTTTAAATATATTTTTATTTACCCATCACACCGTTTCCCGAAGGGGGTAGGCAGAGAGTACGGACTTCCATTCTTTCCTATTCAAACAAACCTCTTCCATTCTGCATACATGCTCTTCTATTTATTTTGCTCCTGACTTGGCCCTCCTGTAAGACGGCACCGATATGGTCGAACCATGTCATTCGAGGTCGGCCTCGTCTGTGTAATATTTGCAATAAATAAATTACTGAATCAAGTAATCTTAGAGACATTTTTTGCTAAATTATAATAAAAAATTGTTGAGTAGATTTATCAGAAAATGAAATAACACGATAAGTAGGTTTATTATAAAAAGATCTCTTCATCTCGTATGATTTTTATAATAATTATGTGTATATACTTTCTAAATGTTTTAGATAAACGAAATCATCATCCAAACAAATGAGAATGCCTGCCTTAGGTTCTTCCTGCAGCGCCTCGTGAATCAGAAAGTCCCCCTGCTGGTGGTGGGGCCCACCGGGACGGGGAAGTCTTGCGTCATACAATCCTACTTCTTGACACTTCCCAGGAACAAGTTTATCACTAACAATTTAAATTTCTCGGCCAGAACCACCGCCAATCAGGTCAGGCTTGAAAAATCTGCATTGTTCTTTTATCCTCACATGTCTTGGATCAAATTTGGAATCAACTGAAATGACATTGATTATCTTCATATTACCGCATGTGCACTTACACCAAACAAACATAGAGCCGAATCTGGAATCAGAGCATACTTTTTATGGTCGATATTTGACACCATGGAAACAATAACAAGCAAGAACTAATTAGTGGACGATGACAGATTACTGTCCATATCAACGATCAAGAAAATATAATCTTCTTCCAGCTCTGGCTCTGTGTTCGTTGGTTTAAATGCACCCTTATACTCATGGTATTTTGTGGTAATAAATTTGTTGTACTTTCAGACTCAAGACATCATAATGTCGAAACTAGATAGAAGACGAAAAGGTGTGTTTGGTCCGTCAATGGGTAAACAGGTATGATTTTTATTGTAACATAAATGTAGACTAAAGTCTGGATTTTTATTTCTTATTTTTAAGGAATTATAAAGAATGGACTGCATATTCTAAGTTGCAAAGTAGTCAATGTAATCGGAGCATACAAATATTCTTCTTCATCGATGGTGCTCCAGTTCAGATCGAGCCTTGAACTCCAATAGACAACTCCTCCTGTCCTCTGCTGCGTCTCACGTATCTGCCACCTGGAAAATTTGTGCCGTATCCTTCCTAAATTCATTGTATCATCTGAACCTAGGTCTCCCGCCTGAAGGCTTGTCACCTGTGAAGGACTAGCAAGTACAGAAAGACTGGGAACTTTATAAATTATATATAGCTCTCTGTTATATCCGATTCTCCAGGTTTCTCCATCATAGACGGGATCCAGGATTTTAGGCTACACTCTTCTCTCAAACGTATCCAGCGTTCGGCAAATTTTTACCGTCATCGTCCATGCTTCACACACATATGTTACCACTGTCCTCACATAATGTTCTCATTTTTTAATCCTTCAACCTGAATATATTAAATAGCAGAGAGGCCAAACTTCCATTATTATCTTTTGAGACATACTTCCATCTTTATGGTTTATTCATGTTTCTGACCTGGCCGTATTTGAGGACGAAATCTGTATTCACATCATTCTCCAACACTCCACTTCATAGTTTGTTTCTCATTACAAAATCTTTTCATAACATATTTTTATCGAAGCTATATTTTTCTTTTGCAGTGTATTTTGTTTGTGGACGATCTCAGTATGCCACAGAAAGAAACATACGGAGCACAGCCACCAATAGAAATTATAAGACAATGGATTGATCACGGCTATTGGTATGATCTTAAAGATTGTTCCAAGCAGGAGATCGTCGATGTGGTATGCAAAATATTTTCTGTAAATGAACTCTATAATAATTGTTTTCATTCTAATTTAACCTTGTCATTCTTTAGATATTCTTGTCGGCCATGTTGCCTCCTGGCGGTGGATCTAATGTCGTCACTGGTCGACTCATTAGACACAACCACGTCATCACTTTTGATTCCTTCGAAGATTCGACCCTCTCCAGAATATTCACGTCAATTTTGGATTGGCATTTCAGCAAGGGATTTCACGACAGTGTTGCTAGAATGAGTAAGGTGGGTATTGGTTATTTTATTTCAAACTATTTTTTACTGGCTGATGCTGAAATCTTATGTGAAGATTGTCTAATTTGAGAAATTTATTGAAACTTTAAATTTGAGGAAAGTATAAATAAATATGTTACACTCATAATAAACAATCATTAAATGTATATAATTAAATTTAATCTATGCTCCGCTAGATAAATCTGTTCTGGGGCAGTACTGTCAGGTTTTATCTCCTACTCATGCACTACAAGCATAATTTTAATCCTACTCCTTGACGAATAAAGACAATTAAAATGAAACGTAAACTCTGCTGTTTATTCGAGATGTGATGACGTACGAAAATAAGTACATAACTTTCTCATTATATAGATCTTTTTGATTCATTTTTATTATGTGTGTTTATTAGGGTGTAGTTGGTGCCACGATGGACATATACAAGGCGACGAGTGCTCAGTTTTTACCAACCCCCACGAAATCTCACTACTTCTTCAACTTGAGAGATTTCTCTAGGGTGATACGAGGAATCGTTCTGGTCCCGTCCACACATTTGAGAGATGCCGACAAACTCATTCTACTCTGGGTCCACGAGACTTATAGAGTTTTCTACGACAGATTGGTTGATGATGTTGACAGGTATGGCAATTTTTTTCCACCTCTCTTTCTTTGGATTCTTTCTCTAATAAGAGTTATTTCAGAACACAAAATTTCAATTGCCAAAGTTTATTTTTAGAGAAAAACTCTTTAATTTGGTGAACACAGCGACCTATGCAAATTTCCATGCCAATCTAGACAAGATTGCCAAGGACTATATGGGCGAGGATGAGGAGAAACTAGCCGATTGTCACTTGAGAAATATCTTCTTTGGCAATTATATGGAACCTGACGCAGATCCAAAGATATATGACCAGGCAAGAACTTAAAGTTTCTGATACTTTTATGCTAACCATATTTTGTGTAATTATGATTACTAACTAATGAAATTTTTCTAGGTTATGAATATCGATACAATGGCAGAAAAGATGGAATATTATTTGGAAGAGTACAATCTGCTCTCGCCAACTTCTATGCAAATTGTCATGTTTAAGTACGCTTTGGAGCATATTTCTAGAGCTGTCAGAGTTCTGTTACAAGCCAATGGTATAATAAAATCCGGAACTATTTTCCGTGTAAATATAAATAAAGTGGTGCTGTTTAATCACTCAAATACTTTTTGTTTAAGGTAATCTGTTACTTGTCGGCGTAGGAGGAAGTGGACGAAGCAGCGCTGTAAAGTTGGCCGCTAGTATTCTGGAAATGACTTGCTTCCAGGTACTGTATTTCTTCTGATTTGAGTTACTCATTATTTGCTCTATAACACAATGGTTCTTCAATTGAGTTTGATCGAACATCAGGGATTCGGTGAGTCGGTCTCGAGGGTTAGGCAGAGGTCAAGACACTCACCCAACTCATATTAAGAACTTATCACTGAACCTGTCTTCTCTTTAAAAGGGTTCGACGAATTTGCATATAAAACTTGTGGGGGTCAGTACCTCCAAAAAGATTAAGAACCACTGCTATAACATGATATCTACTGATGAAGTTAATACTTTTCTAGATTCAAATTTCAAGAACTTACGGTCAAATCGATTGGAGGGAAGATATCAAAAAGCTTCTTCTTAAGACTGGCATATCGGGGAAACCCCACGTGTTCCTTTTTGCCGACAATCAGATCCAGTACGAAGGCATGGTGGAAGACATCAACATGTTGCTGAACACCGGAGACATACCCAACTTATACACTGGCGAAGACAAGGCTGAAATCTTGGATAAGATGTTGGGGTGTGCCAGAGAAGGGGTAAAATATACATGTTTAACCTATATAATTCTGACGGATGCATCTGTTTTAAACAATGTTTGCGAGGCACATTCTGTCAATCGCGCCAACTATCCAACAGCTGACAGTTATGTCAAACACCAATTTAAAATTAAAAGCAGAAAAGTTTATAATTTTGTCAAAAGCACAAAGAAGGTTGTCTGAGTCAAATTTTATGAAATTTTCAGATGTTCCGCCATACTTTCTTAATTTTTTCTTTCATAAGTACCTTCAACTGACAAAATAAACGTAATGAAAAAATAATTAGCGAAAATGGTCCAAAAAAACCAAAGGAAATAAGGATTCTTCTTTGTATATACAGGGTGACTGGTAATTCAATACATTCCTTGTAAGGGGTTATACTAGAGAAAATTTGCAACAATTTTTTTCCCATTAACCAGGGGTAAAATACCAGTGGTTTTCGAGTTTTTAAATTTTTAGAGTTTTTTTCAATTTTCCACCTTTTGATTTAAAATTGTGTACAAAGTACTCCATTTAGGAAAGTAAAAATATGCTTTTCCAATAGCTGGAGAATAAAGGAAAGGCTGATGTAAAAATCAAGAAGAAAATCTTAAAAACCTCAGAAATACAACATTTTAAAATCACAATTCGGTGTTTTTTATTTTTTATTTCGATTTGTCTAACGGACTTACTCCAAAAAAGTATAAGACACTTGGCGTACAAAACACAAGAAAAACTTCCCCAATTAATAAGCTTTCAGAAAGCGTATGAATGTTTTCTATTTTACCACAGTTTCGGAAAATAAATCTTATTAAACGATTAGAAGGCGCAGAATCAATGCTGGACTACCTAGTGTAGATAATCATAACGAAGCGCAGCTTTGAATTTTATTCATGTTGAAGTAAAGTCGTTTGTATGAAAACGCCTACGGCTTCATAGCACCATCTGATCGTATAATATTGATTATTTTCCAAAACTGTAGTAAATTGGTAAACATTTTTACCTTTTCGCAAAGCTTATTAATTGGGGAAGTTTTTCCTGTGGTTTTTACGCCAAGTATATTATACTTTTTTGGAGTAACTAGCTTAGAAAAATCGAAAATAAAACTGAAAAAAACTGACTTGTGATTTAAAAACGTCATATTTATGAGGATTTTGAAATTTTCTTCTTGTTTTATATTTCGACCATTCTTTTATTCTTTAACTATTAGAAAAATTTATTTTTACTTTCCTAAATGAAGTACTTTGTTCACAATTTTGATTTTTATGTCAAAAGGTGAAAATTGAAAAAAAAACTCTAAAAAGTTAAATAACTCGAAAACCACTGGTATTTTACCCCTGGTTAATGGGAACAAAATTGTTGCAAATTTTCTCTAGTATAACTCCTTACAAGGAATGTATTGAATTACCAGTCACCCTGTACATAGGTTAATTTTATTGACTTTTTTGTACTTTTAGGGTCTAACAGAGACTACTCCTTTCGCCTTATTCACATACTTTGTGGAGAGAATAAAAGCCAATCTTCATATAGCCTTTACGATGTCACCGATTGGTGATTCCTTTAGAAACAGATTGAGAATGTTCCCTTCTTTAGTTAACTGCTGCACTATCGATTGGTTAGTAAAGTTGTGTTGTTTTAAAACTCTTTTCTGATTTCAAACTGAGAATGGTATATAAACGCCTTTCTTCTTTTTAGGTTTACAGCCTGGCCGGAAGAGGCCTTAGAAAAAGTGGCAACCGTATTCATGAAGAAGCTGGAAGACGTTGATGAAGGAACCAGAAATGCTTGTGTACAAATGTGTAAGCTGTTCCATACCAGTGTTGAAGTCACCGGAGACAGGTGACCTTTTTTTCCTTTTATATAAATCAATCTATACTCCCTTCAAGACACCACTTGGGGGCGTAAGGAGGCAACAAGAGCTGTCCACTATTTACATTTCATCTCGGCGATTCTCACACTAAACGCTGACCCTTTTCCACATCTTATTCATGTTCTTAAAGGTACCACTTACCATACAAAAGGTGGGAATGATTCAATTCTCAAAATATACCTACTTACATAATAGTTTTTATTGCTGCTCATTGTTACACTATTTTAGTTACTCTAACCTTTTTAATGCCATCTAAACAACAAAGTATATTTAAAAAAGGGTATTTTATAACAAGTAAAAAAATAAAGTATAAAAAACAAATTGTCAAAAACCACCCAGAAATATGTTGATAGGGACTAATGAAGTAAAAGATCCGCAGAATAACACAGCACTCAACAACAGTGCTAGTGAGTTTGTCAAAATAAAAAATGCATATTTCAAAGCGAAGCACACGGATCCGCTAGATGTTTAGATGATTGATAACTTACCCTTAATCTTTACCAATTCTCGGTTTAACTCTTTTCCAGGTTTTATCTGGAGCAAAAACGCAAACTTTATGTGACTCCGACATCCTATTTAGAACTCATCAAATCCTTCCAAGGCTTGTATAATCTGAAGGTTGATCAAATCACAACGTCAAAGAACAGGTGCTTATACAGACATAACAAGAGCATTTGAAGCTATTCTATATTCCAGTATTTGTTGTCAAATTACTTTGAAAATTTATGTTATAAACTGATTACTTGAACACCTTTTGCATTGCAGATACATTTCTGGCTTGGAACAGCTTCAGTTTGCTGCTGGACAAGTGGCAGTTATGCAAGAACAACTGACGGCACTGCATCCCCAACTGTTAGATACGTCAGAGAAAACTGAGAAACTGATGATCAAGATAGAACAAGACACGGTAGTTGTGGAAGCACAGAAAGAAGTAAGTCATTGGAGAAATAATATGTAGGTATAGTTGAGAGAGCATATATAAATGGACTTTTCATTATCAATTTTATTTTACAGATTGTCGGTGCTGACGAAGCATTAGCCAACGAAGCAGCAGCGGCTGCTCAGGCAATCAAAGACGATTGCGAAAGTGACTTAGCGGAGGCCATACCTGCGTTGAATGCTGCCGTAGAAGCCTTGGACACTCTCAAGCCTTCGGATATCACACTGGTCAAATCCATGAAGAATCCACCAGATAGAGTGAAGTTAGTGATGGAAGCTGTATGCGTCATGAAAGGCATTAAACCGGAGAGGAAACCAAATCCTCAAGGTATATTTCAACTGATCAATTTTAAATTTGCTTACAACAACCAAGATGAAAAGAAAATAAATAGATCTCGTTTTTTCTTGTTTATATTTGAATTTAAATGTTATACTTACCTGCTAATTGTGTTTGCATAATGGGATGTTTTCTGGGGAGCTTCCGACAAGACACACTAGGTGGCAGCACTTCTAATCAGGTCTAAATATTATGACAGCTGGTTATCAGTGTTGCCAACGTGGGTGATTTATCGCCATTTGGGCTACTCGGAACGAGAATCGGCGACCAAGAAATCTAAAAGGCAGGAGTTCACTAAAAAAAGGTCATTTAGTATCCGGAAAGGTGACAATTCGCTGAAAGGAAAGTAGCCCAATTAGCGACCTGTCGCCTTTTAGATTTTTTCGTCGCCGATTCTCGTTCCAAATCGCCCACGTTGGCAACACTGAATTTGACATTAGACCGGGTTAGCAAGGGCGCCTCTGGTGGCACAAAAAGGAAAAAAAACATCTCATTGATTGGGACCTATAAATTCTAATTTAAATATTTCTATAATTATTATACTTTTCATTCTATGTAATTACAAAATGCATAAGTATGTGTTTTGCAATGTTTTAAGTAGGTATTGTATTCAACATTTTGGCTAAATTATAATCGGCAAAAGAGCTAACTATACTTTTTTATGAAATAGATTTTATTGTCTAAACATGTGCTATAAGTTCCTATTCACAGATTTACAAAATAATGAGTATGAAAATATTTATCTCCAATAAATCTATGAAATAAATGTCTGTTTTTAATTATGATTTGTGTTAGTAATTGGTTCAATGTTATTCTGTGTTCCAGGTCAGATGGTTGAGGACTACTGGGGTGCATCACAGAAACTATTGAGCGATCTCAAATTCCTGGAATCTTTGAAGACCTATGATAAGGACAACATCAGTCCAGCTATCATGAAGAAAATAAGAGACAAGTGTGTTCATTTTTATTTCTATTCTGTTATAAAATACCTAATTTCAGCTTTTATATATAAGACTAGCTTTCCCGACAGACGTTGTCCTGTGTTCCTAACTATGAATATTGAATTTGTATGGAGATGAATTAATTATCATGTGACCAATGTGATTCCGAACGATGCATCTGTTTTAAACCATTTATATTCCATTTTTCTTAATTTTTTCTTCTAAAAGGACATGACATTCGGAAATAGCTCTCCATTTTTATAGATAAGACTAGCTTTCCTGACAGACTTTTTCCTGTGTTTCTAACTATGAATATTGAATTCGAATTTGTATGGTAACTAGCTGGTCCATTGAACTTTGCCCCGCCTTAGAATAAATAAGATATTGTAACATTGTTTGTTTAGTTAACATAAATAGCTATTTAGTCACATTAACAGAACCTACATGCAATTCTGTATTCAATCTGTCCGAGTTTATCTTTTATTGAGATTGTTTGTAAAAATTTGAACAAAATTCTGAGTTCCTATCTTTTGATGTCCAATGATAGCTAAATAATAAAAATAGTGTTCTTAAGAGCCGGACACTCGAAAATGGCTGTTTTTATATAAACGTTGTTCCCTTAATAGGTATCGTAGCACAACAAAAAAGTAAGTGTGCTTTAAGTTAGAGCTTTGGCTATCAAGTCTTAGTTTAAAATTTGTATTTTACAAATTTAGCTCGGTAGAAAAAATTTTCAAAGTTTGCTCTATATTTTTATAAATCATAATGGTGTAGGCAATCTACTCAATAAACAACGCTTTAAAATATACCAAAATGTGTATCTTTTAATTTTCTTTAAATCCATTGTCTTTTTTTATTTCTATTTAACATAGTTTATTAATTAATCGGTAAAAAGTGATTGGGCGCTTAGGACCTTTTCCTTTAGAAATAAAAACTGTATAGGCTCCATACAAATCGAATATTTCTCATTCGTGAGAGAACTTTGTGGCGGGCGGACGTATCGCTCTTTGCTCTGTAGTTTTTTTCTGCAGAAACCTTCCACTTTCTAATGTTGGTTATTTGGGGCTAAATGCAATATTTGTGAGAATCCATGGATGTCAAAAATTTTATATCCTTTTTTTTTACATGTTTTTTTCCCTTTTATATTTTTTGCTTTACAAATATTTTTAAATACATAATCCTTTTTTTCATAAAATGATATTAAGAATTACGTTTTGACATAATTTTTTTTAACGTAATATCTTAATTAGGTATAATCGTTTTTTTTTCACATAATTCTTGACTTTAATCGGTACCTAAGTCAAAGAACCTATCATAAACAAAATAACGAAAATAGTACTTGATAATATAGTTATTGGTTCATAACTATAATATATACCTACGTACCTACAATATTATATGAACAAAAAAGTTTTTATGTTACACAAAAAATAAAAACAAAATTAACTAAAACGAAGCCAACCTCTATTCGGGGTTTGAATCTTGTCTTAGATTGGACGGGACCGATTGATTGGTAGAAAACGCTTCAAGCATTACCTTCCGCCGGCTATACCTACCGAGAAGAGTGTACTTTAGTAAAACAAAACTTGTGTGCGTTTATTCAATAAGCTATTAAAAAGTTGGTTTTATTAATGTCACTCAACTTCGTCAAAATACACGCTAAGAACTCAAATAGTACTTATAGAACTTCATTATATTTAATTTGAAAAATATCCATTAAGTATTTGACATGACACCAAATTTTAAATTTATTAATAAACCTGATATTTACGGTTTGGCTGCCAACCCTGACCCCCATTGCATTTTAACTAAGAATAAAGAAATGAACAAAATATCATTGTGTCAGAAAGGTAGTTTGTGACAGAGACAGCGAGAAGAAAGTTCAACCTGTCTCATGCACAATATGACGAGGTATGCGCGGGGAAGCGGGGACCAAAACTCAGTTCGGTGATTTGAGTGTCCGGCTCTTAAGGTATTTTCACATATGATAACCCGTTCCATATTAACTTTAATATTATGTTTTTACTTTATTCGTATTTTAATAGTTATTCTGTTATCCGAGCATAGACAAATCCAACAAACCACACAACGTAAAAATCAGTTCTCGAGTTATGAAGCTGTCACCAACCCAACTCTCTTGTATGTATTTAGATTTAAAACTCACTTGTTAATTTTTAGATACATATCAGATAGAGAGTTTGATCCTGCCGTTATCAAAAAGGTTTCTACTGCGTGTGAAGGTCTTTGCAAATGGGTTCGAGCTATGGAGGTGTACGATCGAGTCATCAAAGTGGTTGCTCCTAAAAAGGCCGCGTTGGCGGAAGCCGAAGGAGAACTTCAGTCCCAAATGTTTACCCTTAACCAAAAAAGGGCCCAACTTCAGGGGGTATGAACAATTATTAATCTCTTTTAATAGGAACATATTTAGAGAACACACTGTAGAATAAAAGCATACTATTAAAGTTAGAAAATTGTAATTTTGAAAGACAAGTAGCAATAGGTTGACTGGAGTATATTTTTTTGCCCATTACAATGTGTTCCTTAAGAGGTAGGCAGAAAGAACGGATCTCATCCACACTTTTTATCCAAACACACTTCTTTCGCTTCTTCATTTAGTTTCTAATACAACCTCCCTTTTTTATCTTCTGACCTGACCTTCCTTGAGGAGGAATCGATGTCTCAATAACTCGCATCACTCTCGGGTCCTTTCACCTACTTTGTTTACATAATCAATATTACTCATTTAGACCCAATATTTTATGACTGTTATTATTTTCCAGGTCTTGGATAAACTGCAAGCGTTGAATGATGAATTTGCCGAGTTCACCAGAAAAAAGAAAGGGCTAGAAGATGAAATTGTGCTCTGTACTCAGAAGTTAGACAGGGCTGAAAAACTGATTGGAGGCTTAGGTGGAGAGAAGACAAGATGGTCTGAACTGGCTGTTCAGTTGGAGGGATCACTCTCCAACGTCATTGGAGATGTCCTGCTGTCATCGGCTTTCCTTGCTTATTTGGGACCATTCACGGTCAACTATAGAAACGAATTGATTACTCTTTGGAACGAGAGTTGTGTTAAAGCAGGTAGGAACATTTTTGAATTTTTTATTTATGATTAAACAAATTAGATCCTAAATTATTGGCTCCCAAGGTTGTCTTTATCGATTATAGCGATAAAGTAATATAATTCTGTGATTTTTTTTACGTTGTTTTAAATTATTCATTTAACATCACATGCAATCATTCAATAAGTAACTACTACAAATTGAATATTATATGTGCGTAAAAAACTGGTTGTACGGATCAAATCTCATTTTGATGAATACAGACAGATCTATTTCGGAATCACCTAAGTAGCAATCAATTTTTCAAATTAATGTTAAAAAGCTTTGAATAAAAAAGTTTACCTACAACTCAAACTATTTATATGAAACATAACCCAAACCCCAAATATCTGGGTGTTACTCTCGACAGATCGCTCACATACAAAGAACACCTGACTACAACAGCTGCCAAGGTGAGAACACGCAATAACATCATCCAAAAACTAGCGGGAACATCCTGGGGGGCGGACGGACTGAAGACTTCCTCCATGGCCTTGGTGTACTCTACTGCCGAGTACTGTTGCCCTGTCTGGCTAAACAGCGCCCATGTCGACAAGGTGGACAAGGAACTCAATAACACCATGTGAATAATAAGCGGCACAGTCCAATCCACACCAGTAAACTGGTTGCCCATGCTCTCAAACATTGCTGTCACAAACCATACATCTCAACAGCCTGGTTTCCACCTACCTCGCAGTCAGTGGACCACACTCAATAGGCTCAGGACAGGACATGGCTGCTGTGGCGACATCTCCACAAGTGGGGGATAAGGGTAGTCCCAGGATGTGACTGTGGACACCCGAAACAGACTATGCATCACATCTTGCACGACTGTTCCATTCGTGCTTACCCTGGTACCATCGAGAGTGCCGTCAGCTTATCCCCAGAATTTCTTGAATGGATGGTGGCGCTGGATGTCAGACTTTAACTCTGTGACAAAAATTCGACGACTTGCCAAACGATAAATAAATAAATAACTATTTATATCTTTTTTTTCTTTTTACTTTTATTTGTTACACAATATTACACAGATTAATAATTATTGTTCTGTTTATGAAACGTTCAGGTCTACCGTGCGATGAACATTTCTCCCTGGTGACAACTCTCGGAGAGCCTGTTGTCATCAGAGATTGGAATATTGGAGGGCTGCCAGTTGACAACTTTTCAATTGAGAATGGTATTATAGTATTCAAAGCTCGAAGATGGCCGCTGATGATAGATCCTCAAGGTGAGAGATTTCATATGTTATCGTCTCTTTCAGATAATTTGAGAGACTTGTTAAAGGATGAAACTGGGCAATATTGCCTATAGCTGAAAAGTATTTAGTATTATTAAAAGATTGGAGCATAGGGGCAATTTTCCCACTTGTCAAATAGTCAGATCCTTTTGCTGTGCTGATCGAAGTGAGGAAGTCCAAGAGGCCTTTATCTTGCAATGACATTTCCTTAATTTTTAATTTATTCAGTGACATTAGTCTGTTATAATTAAATGTGAAGAATCTCCCCGGTAGAATAAGCCAATTGACTAGCATATTCCAACTATTCATGTGGTAGATTTAGACCAAACGAGCTAATGCTCATTCTATCCGATTCTACCAAACTCTTTTTGTGTAAACAGGATCGTTTATTTGTTGCTCTACTTCTGATTGCAAAAATTCTATGGAAAGAGATTATCCCCTCATTGGGTCTCATCACACAGAGTAAAGAGTGTTGTGTTTGGACAATTTCACTCTGCTCAACATTCTTTTTATTCCCACTCGTTAATATTCGCTTGAAAAAAACCTTTGCTCATACTAAAGGGTCGATAATTATTAATACTTTGTCTAACTTTAGCGCTTCATTTGTTTAGTCTGAACTCTTTTTTAGATGATTTATTAAGTCTGCAAAGAAATATTATCTAATTAACATTTAGGTATAGGTGTTGCTCCCTTTCTCCATTACATTATAAGATTTACCAAATCAGGGGGAATAATTTGTTTTTATGTTTTGTGTTATAGAACAAGCCAACAAATGGATCAAAAATATAGAAAGAAAAAGGAATTTGAGGGTTGTGAAACTGTCCGATTCTAAATATGTGAAAATATTGGAAGACTGCGTTCGCTACGGCTACCCCATAATGTTGGAGAATATAATGGAAACCCTGGATCCCATACTAGAAGGTGTCTTGGTGATGAATGTGTTCAAAAGTGCTGGCCTGGATTGCATCCGAATTGGTGAAAACATCATTGAATATAACAAAGATTTCAGATTTTATATCACAACGAGGCTTAGAAACCCACATTATTTGCCAGAAGTTTCTGTCAAGGTAGTTCTTAAATATCTATTTTACCTGTCATAGTATTTTTTTTACCCATCACCCAGTGTCCCTCAAGAAATAGGGGGAGAGAACGAACCTGTACTCTTTTGTATTTAAAAACACTCCTTTTGCTTCTTCCATCGACATTGCGTTTCTCACACAACTTTTTTTTCTTTCCTTCTAACCGATGTGTTTGATCCACGTCATTCTCTGCAGACCACGTCTTCTAAGATTATACATTTTTTTTGCTATCTATTTACATCCATTCTTTTGACATGTCCTTGCCATCTCAACTTATTGACTTTCATATTAGTATCATCGCTAACTTCCATACCACATTCCTTTCTCATATTCTCATTCCTTTCCCATATCTCACAGAGTCTTTCCACATGACATATAATCTCCACTGCATTAAACTACATTATTTTCCTAATTCTTTTCATTTTCTTTATAAAGTCATTAAATTTTTGAGTTAACTGGTTGTTAATGATACTTAATTATAATTATGAAACCTTATCGTAACGAGGACTTTTTTTACAGGTGACATTGTTAAACTTCATGATTACCCCACAAGGTCTTCAAGATCAGTTGTTGGGCATTGTGGTGGCCAGAGACTTGCCCGTGTTAGAAGAGAAAAAGAATAAACTGATTGTTGAAGGAGCAAACAATAAGAGAACTTTGAAAATGATAGAAGATCAGATTTTGGAGGTACGCCTACATAATTTGTAGATTATAACAAATTTTGCTTATGTTCGAGCTATTTACTATTCTTTTCTCTGTTATTTTTTCACAGGTGCTATCATCAGAAGGTAATATACTAGAGGATGAATCAGCAACTCAGATTTTGTCATCAAGTAAGGTTCTCTCGGAAGAAATTCTCGAGAAACAGAAAGTAGCTGCCGTAACAGAGGTTGAGATAGATCACGCTAGATCTGAGTATATTCCTGTCTCCCAGCACAGCAGTATTTTGTTCTTCTGTTTGACGGAACTTTCCAATCTCGATCCTATGTATCAATACTCCCTTGCTTGGTAAGTTCTTAATCGATTCTTTTTTTCCCTGCATCATAATTAAATGGAAACGTACTTAATATATGGAGTAAATATTTATTATTCAAAATATTTATTTCTAAATTCACAATAATATGTCATAAAAAGCATATAAAAAGATAATAGAAAGAAATTTTTTTAATTAAATACACGCACGACAGCAGTCGCAGTTTTTAAATGTGGATGCTCTCTTGTTCTCAATAATTTCCAACTTTTATCTCTATATTTCATTTATTAGTAAATTTTTACTTGTTGCATACATGAGATTTTTCGACATGTTGAACATGTTGAGAATTCTCATGATTAGGAGTTTCGGAGACAAACATTACCACCTAATGGCGAACATTGTTAACGTAAAGTGATCACACTAATGGTCTGGGTTCCTACGGATACGCCGCTACAATAAACGGCGGTGGATATGTCAGTGGAGAACATTGCCAATATGGTTTCCATAGTAACGAAAAACATTGTCATATAATTTTGAAAGACGCCGTCTTGTCAGATGACGGCCGCTCCCTAGGAACCCAACGCATAAGCCAGCCTTCGAAATAACAGTAGAAGACGGTCGTAAGCCCGTAGTGGTTTGTTCCATTTAAAAATTGAACATTAGTAATGAATTGTTAAGAGTCATTAGTTGTTATTTTTTCTTTTAAATTAAATACAATGTTATGCACTTGTTTGGAGAGGAAAAAAAGGAGAAAATAAAGATTTTAGTCTTGTCTCTCATGATACATCACAATGTAGAGTAATCACGAGAGACTTTCGAACTACAGAGAAAGGTACTTTCTTAACATCCTTCCTGAGGACAACAACAACTGAGACCACTACAGATGATGAATTTCCGTAGATTCTCTTTAACTCCATTCGTCAATATCACTATAGGTATTATTTGGGTGGTTGGTGTATGCCACATACAGGGCCGGATCTCCCATAGGTGCAAATGGAGCAAAAAACCAGGGCGCAAACAACTAAAGGGCGCTATCAAATGTATAGAACAAATAAAAAAATAAACAATCAAAATTTATAGAACGTTAAATGTATATGAACTTAAACCAAATTCAAATTATTAATACGTCACAATAATGCTAGGTACCTACCTGCTACAACTTGCGAAATCCGCTATAGGTACTCACTCACAATACCTACATAATATATTATTCATTCATAATAATTAATTAATGTATAGGTGCGTGAAATTCAAGTTAGCGCGCCATACCATGCCTCTATAATAATATTATGTTATAGGTAGCTACCTACGAACGGTAATAGCGTAGTCTTCAATACTCGCACACATATGTGCAAGTATGTATGTGTGATGTCTGTGAATGCTTCGTATTTACCAACTTATGGAATGGAGCAAACTTATCTTTTTAGTGGCTCCGAATTTACTTACTTATACATTTTTATTTACATGTGTGCAGTCAATAAAAGCACTTATGTTTACCAGTAATAAGTATCAGATTCAGATAAATATTGGGACAAACCTGTCGGATCTCTCGCGCCTTTCGAAAGGGCTTATTATTATTATTAGTCTAAGTTTATCAAACTCAGAACTTTTGCATAAGTGCCACCACTTTACTAACGCCGCGTAAGAGTAAGACAAAAGGACTTGTCGGTATGTGAATCTATACCTACTTACTAATCTATACTAATATAAATATTATTGTGAAAGATTTATTTTGATTGTTTGTTTGCATTGAATAGGCTCCAGTCAAAACTACTGAACCGATTTGAAAAATTCTTTCACTTTTGGGAAGCTACACTATCCCCGGTGAACATAGGCTATATTGAATTTTCAAAAAAAATTGGGATCCTTACTAAAACTCCAATAATGTAACCCAAGGTGTAAAAAAAATACCCAAAATATTCTTTAGATCGCATACGCTGTGAAAACTATTGATGATAGAATAAAATAATGTACTACGACTTTGTAGAAGACATCAATATTTACAAAAAATGTCGCGACAGCATATGTCTAACTTTTATAGTTATGCCACAATAAGTGTTCATTTATTTTTAAAATTTAATTGAAATGTCACCTCTAATAAAGGCTCTTCATTTGTATCTTGGTATTACTTCTTATCAAAATAAATTAGTTCATATTCAACACTGCTTAAATAAGTTTATAAAACTTTTTGAATTATTTAATTCGGACATTCCATTCGAAAGATACCACGAGTTTAAAAATGTAAGTAACTATTAAAAGAGTGGTCACCGCTCACCGCTCTCCACAGTCATCCACTCGCATGAAAATGAAGAAGAGATTAGGTACGTAGTTACGAAAGTGGCGATCATGTCGTCGAAGACTTGCAGAAAAAACATCAAATTGAAGTTTTCAACGTTGTTTTGGATAAAGCCATGGAATCGGTTTGCGATAGGTTTGTACAGCTTAAGGATCATCAAAGAAATTTTATTATTTTGTATGATATTAGTTCGTTTGTTGCTAACGAACTAATATACAAAATACTAAAATTTAGGCTATTGCCTTAACTAATAATCAGAAGTCAGACATTGAAGGTCAAGAGTTGTTTGAGGAGTTGAAAAGGATTTCGTCTTTAATTTCCAAAACCACCAGTTCAATCGATTGCCTAAATTTCATTGCGAATATTTGGAGCATGTCTCTCCTAACCTGTGTGTTTGTCTTCGTATTTTATAGACTATTCCGGTTTCAGTGGCTGCAGGAGAATGTAGTTTTTCCAAGTTAAAATTGATTAAAAATTATTTGGGTAGTTCCATGTCTCAGGAAAGATTAGACGGATTAGCGTTGATGTCGATGACATCTGCAGGGCTCTCTTATGATGTTCTCATCGATAGATTTGCCAGCGCGAAAACTCGTAAGGTCATGTTTTCTCAATTCAGGTAAGCTTTGCCGTCTTCACTCGCTGTTTGTTCATCTTTTCATTTTAAACCAATATTGTTATGTATTTTCGGGACTAGGTCTGCTATCAATATTTATCATTGAATGGCGGGGATACCCTTATAAAAACGAGTCGAGAGTCTTACCTCATGGGTCGACATGGAAACAGACTTACTCACGGAGGGGGTGGGGGGGGGGGCGCAATTTTGGTTTTGCACCAGGGCGCCAACAATGGTTGATCCGGCCCTGGCCACATATCTTTAATTTCATGAGCAAGCTGCTCAGCCTTTCTCAAATTCTCATCATACGGCATTGTGATGTTTATAAGCTATGTTATTCCATTCCTATGATCAACTAATACAATGTCCTGATGATGGTTGATATTAATAAATTTTATCTGTTACAGGTTCATCAATCTGTATCATCAGTCCATTACAAATGCACGCAAATCAGACAAAATAGAAGAAAGGCTGGAAGCGTTGAACGATCACTTCACCAAAAGCATTTATAGAAATGTCTGCAGAAGTTTATTTGAGAAAGATAAACTTATATTCTCGTTTGCTTTGACTCTTGGCATTATGAGATCTAGGGTAGGTATATATTTTATTTCATATATTAATCGAAACGTTCATATTAATGTTAATCTTTATACAGTGGAGCCGCAGTAATTTGACAAAAAATTTTCAAGGTGGTTTTTATTATAAAAATAACATCAACAATATAGAACTTGCAAAAACCACAAATTAATACAAAAGATTCAGTTTATTAAATTTTTTTGTCAAATCGACAGTTTTAGGCGCCGGATTAGTCAGGGGCCAGATTACCGGGGTGCACTGTATTCTTACTGTAAATCGTAGGCAATTACTAAATATGAATAATTTTCAACCCTATTTCACAATAAACGTACATTTAATTTTAGTATGTCACAACGACCGCATTTAAATTTAATATTTTTGCAAATCTGTTATATTTCAAAGTGGTAGATATTAATTAATCAATTGACATTATTTGCAGAAACTCGTCTACGAAGATATGTTATCATTTTTATTGACTGGAGGAATGTCCTTGGATAACCCCTATCCAAATCCCGCCCCTACTTGGCTGTCTGAAAAGTCCTGGAACGAAATCGTGACCGCCTCCATGTTGAATGGGTTGGTATATTAGTAATAATAATTGTTGTTGATTCTAAATATTTTTCTAAGGCAATGTTAGATATTTTTTTTTTGTTGCAGCTTAGAAAACTTCAGAGAATCGTTTACGAAGAACGTCTCGAAATGGAAATCGTTTTATGACAATGCAAATCCTCACATCATTCCTTTCCCTGAACCATTCAGCAATGCCACAGGTCTAACTCGTCTCGTTTTATTGAGGTACTGTCTCTTGGCCTTCCTTAACACGTTCAATGCTGACTATACGGCAAAATCTAGCTCGCTGTGCCTACTACACAAATAATTCATGTTCTTCGCTTCGTAACTTACATCTTTCCACTGTTGTTGACTCCTTTATATAATTTAGATGAATTCTAATTGTATGATTTATCATTTTAGATGTATTCGTCCCGACAAAATGACGTTACTTGTGGACGAGTTTGTTGTGAAGCAGTTGGGCAAATTCTTTGTCGAACCCCCACCTTTCAATTTAGAGGAATCCTACAATGACAGCAATTGCTGCTCTCCTCTTGTATTCATACTCTCCGCTGGCTCGGATCCAATGGCCGGTCTTGTGAAATTCTCTATGGAGAAGAATGTCGTTAGTTTGGAAACCATATCATTGGGACAAGGGCAGGTATTTGATTTTAATTTCTTGTTGATCTTTGCAAATATAATTGTAAAAATGTTAGAAGCTTTCCAAAATTACGTAAAAGAGATTGCAATCTTTTGAAAATAAATCATTTTGTGAAGATGTAAAGCAAGACTTTACAAGAGGTTGTGATTAGATCCCAGGTGCTGACTATCTTCCTCTTTCACAATGCAAGTTCTTAGTAGATCACTGTGAAAGGGTCAGAGTGTATTTGTTATTTATATTTTCAGGGACCGATAGCCGCTGACATGATTTACAGAGGTATAGTCTCCGGAGGGTGGGTTGTGTTACAAAACTGTCACCTGGTGGATAGTTGGATGGGGGAACTGGACCGTCTTTGTTCGGAAGTCATAGTACCGACGTCCACACATCCAGATTTCAGATGTTGGCTCACTAGTTATCCGTCAAAAGCATTCCCTGTGTCAATTTTACAAAATGGTAATCTTAATTATGGAGATTTTTTCCCCATCTAGCACCTTCTTCGCATCAATTTTTAAAGTAATGTTTTATTTGAATTATTGAAAAAAAAGAATTAATTGACTGTTTTTATTCGATACTGAATTGTAGTTTCTTTGTGAAGTTCAATCAAAATCTGAATATTTTTTTGCTGCCCAAAAGAAATAATTCAAAATGGTCAACATGTGACGTTGTATGATTCATAATCTGTGAGAAAAACGCTAGAGGGAATTATACCTCATTGAATGATGGTTGTGTTTACTAAGGTTACCATTGTTCCATTTTATTAAGCTGAATAACATTCTATGACAGCAGGGTGACAGACTACTCATTAGAAAGCAATGTCTATGGAATACTTCATTTAAGTGTGAATCACGACATCACTTTCCGGTTGACTAATCACATCCATTCCATTGTACTTTAAATTTTTGTGTTTTTGGAGTTCATTTTATACAGATTTTCTCTCTGTTTATCGAAATTTTTGGTCGGTTGTCCATTTCCAGGATTACACTTTTAAAACATCGAATTTTTTCAGGAGTAAAAATGACTAACGAAGCTCCCAAAGGACTGAAGAATAATCTATATCGTTCTTACACCAACGACCCAATATCCGACCAGGAGTTTTACGAGAGTTGTCCTCGTACCGAAATATGGGGTAAATTGTTGTACTCGTTATGTTTCTTCCATGCGCTGGTACAAGAAAGAAAGAAATTTGGTCCCTTAGGATGGAATATTCCTTACGAATTCAACGAGTCTGATCTCAGAATCAGCGTGATGCAGTTACAAGTATGATTAATTATTTTGTGTAATATGATGCTGTGTAAATTTAGATGCAAATAATAACAATATAATTGCAGATGTTTTTAACTGACTATGATATAATTCCATTTGAAGCCCTGTCATACCTGACGGGGGAGTGCAACTATGGTGGAAGAGTGACAGACGACAAAGACAGAAGGTTGCTCTTATCCTTGCTATCCATGTTTTATACTTCAGAAGTTGTTTCAGACCCCAAGTGAGTATACATTTCTTTATTGTTCTTTTCTTTCTTTTTTTTTCAATAATATTTCTTTAATCGCTGATACCCATCTTGCTTTACATCTTCATAACATGATTATTTTCATAGATAGCTATCTCTTTAACTAAAACCTTCTCTATGAAGATTCCGTTATTTAAGAAATTTATAAAACCTTTGGTGGGATTAGTGGGAGTTAAAAATATTCAAATAATTTTAGTTTGGTTTTTGGCCACCGGCGCTCTATTAGCTTGTATAGAGCCATCTATGGTACATTCTATAAAATAATATATTATATTAAAAGGTGTTAAATAGGAGTGATCTCCATTTATCTGTTTTGTCAACCGCTTCTCTTAGACCTGTACACAACATAGAGAAATAAACCGCATGCACATTGAACAGCTGACTTTCATTTTGGACCTCACCAAAGGTCATTGAAGTCGTGCAAAATTGAGCGCAGTGGATGACTCTTGTTATCTCCCTATGCCCCTTGAGTGGGGTCACAAAGCCTCCTCCAGAATTCTCCGCCATTTCCCCCTATCCATCACCCGCTTCCTCCATTTCATCACCCATATTGCCCCGAGATCCTCCTCCACACCTTCCATCCAACTCAGCCTTAGTCTTTCCACACTACATCCCCCTTCTGGTTTTGACATGCTCCATCGCCATCCTCCTCCACGCCAACCATAGAAGCCAATGTATTTTTATAAATTTAATAATTTTGGGTTTACCGTAAAGGTTTTTCAGTCCTGCAAGTTCCATTATCATACAAAGGATTGAAGATTTTCCTCAGTACTTTTCTTTCAAAGACCAATAGAGCGTTTTCGTCTATCCTAAGCTCCCATCATTCAACACCGTACACAAATACTGGCTGCAACAATATTTCATACTTTAACCAACTTCATTACTATAAAGAACAACGGTTTCTAAAATAAAACCTAAAGTCTTCTGCGTGATTAGTAAATAAACGAATTATTAAGTATATAGATAATTGAAAGCAAAACTATATAACAAATCCGTCAAATCAATCTAATTCTCAGCTTAACAATCCTTAAATTTTCCTTGAGAATACAGTTGCATAACCAAATATTTTTTCTTGGTACTGTGATATCCATAAAATGAGGTGTACTGTAATCCTTTATTTTATTTTTAGTTACTCGTTCTCTCCGAGCGGTCTGTACAACGTACCTCAGGCGATGGACCGTCAGTCCATTTTAGATTACATTGCACTACTGCCGAGCGTTCAAAAACCTGAAGTGTTTGGTCTCCATGAGAATGCGGATATTACCAAGGACAATCAAGAAACTTCAGTGGTAAAATACATAAACTTTAATTTAAATCATTTTGAATGCAACTTTATAGTTAGAAATTGGTGTAATTTGGACTCTTTACAATAAGTAAAAAAGTAAAGTTTTTAATATTTTACTTTAGCTTTTATTCGGCACTCTTCTTACTCAAGCCGTGGGTGGGTCAGGCGGAGGTGAAAAGTCGGATTCTAGCATCGTTGAATTGGTGAAAGACATAAAAGATAAGCTTCCGGCTTTGTACAACGTCGAAGAGGTCTCGCGGAAATACCCCGTCCTTTACATGAACAGTATGAACACTGTGTTGAGACAGGTAGATATATTTTTCTTATATTTTTAAAGGTTATTCAAGAATGGTGTAGAATCAAAATCTGAATTTTAGACATTATATTTTTGATTAATTTTTTTTTTTTTTGGCGGGTCAGCTAGTAAAGTAAAAAATCTATAATATAAAAGAAAGTAAGGTTAGTGCGAATACTTAATAACTCGAGATCGGTTGAACAGATTTTTATGATGGTTTGTTTATTGGATTGTTTTCCGCTCCGGATAACAGAATAACTAATAACCAAAAATCCCATAAGGGATTAGGCATCTTGCATCTTTCTATTTAAAATTATTGTACAAATTTTTCTAGTCAATAAATTTAAAAAAAATCGTAAAATGTACCTATAGAAAATCATATAAAATGTAATATTAAAGTTAGTATGGAACGGATTTACTGACAACAACACCATCTGTGAAAAATTCTTAACAACACAATTTTTATTTACTTAACAACCATTGAGTTTCAAAACATTGGTACACAGATTTTTGATAGAATTTCTTTCAAGCTTTCAGAAATATTTTTTTTAACATTCAAACATATTTTTAACGTATTTTTGTATAAATTACAAATTTGAAATCAATATTCGTAGTAAGGACTACTTACAGGACAACGTCTGTCGGGAAAGCTAGTTAGAAATGAAAATAAAATTTCATTTCGTAATTCTAATTTTTTTTTTTCAGGAACTGATTCGTTATAATAAGCTGTTGGCCGTGGTGAAACACACCCTGCATGGGGTTTATTTGGCAGCTCAAGGTTTGGCCATTATGAGTCCCGAGTTGGAATCCTGCTTTGACGCCATCGTCAAAGGCATAGTTCCCGGAGTGTGGATGTCCAAATCGTATCCTTCTCTAAAACCCCTTGGATCTTACATCAGTGATTTCATAGCAAGGTAATATAATTGCTTTCTTTTTTAATCAAACATATATTTAAAGTTTTTTTTTTGTAAATTTTTATTTTCACGGCACTCGCACAAGGTAAATAAATGTCACCCAAAGTATGTTTACAATCATAACTCTCAAAAGAATAAAATTTTTATAAAAGTACAAAATACAGTGGAATGACATTGTCAACAAAATATATTATATAAATATATAACAAAATCTTATTTGACTAAATTTTTTTTGATAATCAATTACGATAATATGTTAAGTATGTAAATAATTTTACACTTCAAACACTAATAATATTTTAAAATCACACTGAAAATTTGTAATTACTCCTACATTTATACAGCTTTACTGTATTTCAAAATATATAATAATAATTAATCATAAATGTATGTAGAGTATATTTACACACATTTATTCTATCTATAATAAACCTATAAGAGTTAAAAAAAAAAAATTGCACGCTGTTAATATTTGGGTTAAGTATTAGGTATTTTTTTTTTAATGGGATGTATCACATGTGTATGTGCTCATTAAATATTATTGAAGACTTCAGGAATATAAAAATATACCTATATTTGATGAATAAAAATTTTAGTCTTTGGTAAACGAAAAAGCATAAATTAGTTTTTTTTTATTGTTGCTAAAATGTTGTTGTCTACATTAAAATCTCTCTTTGTGTCAATAATTCATTTGAAAAAATTGATAATTACTGCTCTTCACTCGCCAAAGAGCTCAGTTTGCTTATTAATTCGTTACCAAACGACTCTTTAAACTGAGGACTAATAGAGTTTAACAAACTATACGGCGTCTCGTAAAATATCTCGGTCGGACCACTGTTGTCGTCAAATTTTTCCCCCACAATTTGAAAACCGTCCACTGACACTTCGATACAATAATCCTTGTCCTCTAATGTCCGTAAATTGAGAAATATCATTCTGTTTGTGCTGGGGAGCGTGTTGGAGATTGCCACCGAGCGTACGTGATGTTCGATATCTGTCATCACTGCCTGAGCCTCCTGCACCCATTTGTCCTTATCAGCAACACTATCCTCCGAGTGACTGGCCATTGTTTGTATTTCTAAAACAAATGTCAACAAATTAAATGGGTTTTGTTTCAAATTAACAATATATTATTTACATTGGTCACAGCATAATGCGCATAACCAATTTTGCAATTTATTTTTTTGTTGTATTTTTTATTATTAGGAATGAAAAAATTGAGAAAGTTGCGCAAATCATTAGAAAATTTAGCCCACTTGGTATTTTTGAAAATATAATACTTTTAGTTTTGTGATATACAAATTGATACAATATTGATGTGAATGCTCTACACTTTACACATAAAACACGGGACATGTCATTGTTTTGAAAACACGAATCTGAATATACCATCTAGATGTTTCTTTTTGTTAACTAAACAAAGATGTTTGATTTGTAATAAAATAATAATCATACATTTTTTAAATTTCTATTCATGAAGTTAAAGTGATCAATTTGCTAACACATTAATTTAGACTAGTTAATATTGAATCTAACTTATTTTAATTACAATAAAAATGTATGTATAAAGTGACCTATCACTCTGTGATAAGTACTATCATATATCACTATCACTACTTGTTATTTTTTCTCATAAAAGAGATCACAGTACTGTATTGTGAGAGGAATAAACAATAAAACGGGTATCTATTATCCGGGCAAATACCTGATTTAAAAAAAATATATAGTTTTAGGTAATTAATTGCTTTATTTGGTTAGGTTACTCAAGAATTACATTAAAGATAAAACTTATAAAATTAATAAGAATTCTCATACTGCATTTAGGTAAAATTTATTATTATTATTGTTTATTGATTCCACGCAACAATGTTGCTTTTACAAAACATATTAGGTATATAAAAATTTAATCATTGACAATATTACTGAGAATAACAAAATATGTACAAGATTGAATGTGTCACAAGCAATTGAAACAAATAACATTAAAAAAACACAGCAAATAATGAAATGACTATACCATAATCTATATAAAATAAACAGTTTAAAACATGATAAAAAAAAAGTTACTAATAATATATTATAGCGATCATTATTGCACTGTAAATAAAAAATTATGGTGAATGCAAGCAAGCAGTTTCGATTATTTTCGTAAATAAGGGCAGGTTCAGAAAAAAGTTTATGCTGTACACACTAGTGCAAGGTGCTAAAAGTTAACTTTGCTTACTAATGCGGTGTTCAGATGAGGCGAATATCGCCAGGACACTATAATATCGCCAGCCAATTGAACCGTGTGAACAGATTGTCGATAAATCTGAAGCGATAAAAATGGTTGAAAGCGATATCGTCTCAAGTTGAACGCCTTTCAACTTTTGTATCTGGTGGAACGATTCACGCATGCGCAGATATGTGCGGCGTCCGTATGTTCTGTTTCTTGACAGTTGACAGCACTGCTCTAAATTTATTTCTCCTTAGAATCCAATTCCGCACCCAATATCTGCGTTTTTTTTTTATTTTTCCTCAATTAGGAGTCCTTTTATATCGTCTAAAACAATATTTTCAACTAACTCCAATTACTCAGCGACTTCTACCTCGACGTCCGCCATTTTTAAAACAATCAGCGCACCTGACAGATTGAATGTATGTCGGTGGACTCGTGTGAACACATCAGACGATCAATGGGCGACCGAGCGATATTTTTTTTATGCAAGTGAAATCGTCTGGCCTTACATCGCCCCGTCTGAACACCGCATAAAGTAAAAACCTGAATTTGGAACAAATCCACCTATGGCAACATGCTGAAAATATCTGGTATCCGCCTAAACTGCTATCGTTTCATCTCTAGTAAACTTTTCAAAAAGCTTTCTTTTTTTTCAGACTGAAATTCCTACAAGTTTGGATAGAAAACGGCCCACCAGTAGTTTATTGGTTATCCGGTTTTTACTTCACGCAATCCTTTCTCACCGGTGTCTTGCAAAACTATTCCAGAAAATATAAAATCCCCATCGACCAGCTGCACTTTGAGTTTGAGCTAACCCAGTACGAGACTGATGTGGATAGAGACCCCACTTTTGGAGTTTATACCAAAGTAGGTTTAATGGTTACAAATAATATTTAGCTGTAAAATGAGACTGGTGTCAATTTAGAATAATCAAAATATGATTCAATATAAAGTGTTAAAAACATCCTCAATCACTAACAGCTGGTTTCCTAAAAAATAAAGGAGACTTTAAATTTCTTTTAAAAAATAACGCATTTCATAACAACAAAATGTCACATAAATTCCACTTTATGTTAAAGTCAAAGAGTTCAATATATTAAAGTCCCATTATTGGCACTTAAAGTCTCAATCTTTTTTTACCGGAGTTCATAGAAAATTTTGTGGCGCTCTCTCTGTCACAAATGATGAACATTTGTATACGGTGACACTGGACAAATATTACTAAATTAGGGTGGAAAAAATGGCATAACGGGAAGAGTATTATTGTTTACAAATTCATAAACCATAAAAAAAAATTAATAACAATTACGGCACATCGATGCTCTATTGAAAAATGAAATTATGTTTTTCATAGATTTCCATGGTAACTTTACCAACTGCTACCAACTTTCAAATATTTTTTATTACATTTCAAACTTTAGCTAAAGCAAGCAGGAATATTTTTTTATGAAACATGTTAACTTGAAGGAGACTTCAAATTTTAAAAGTTCCTTTAGCTAAAGAGTTCGTTAGTCCCTTTTTTGAAACCGGCCATAAGTTCAATACATTTGACGCAAGAAACGCAGTTGTTGCATTTTCAATCTAATAACTCAAACACCAATCCAATCCAAACTCCCTTAAGTCCCCACTTAGGGGCATCGGGAGGCAACAAGAACTCTCCATTGCACTCGATCTTGCGCAATGTTTATGACCTCCTCCCACACCATGTCCAGATTCCTCAGCTCCGCTTCGAATGAGCGTAACACAGTTTGCGAGGGTCTTCCTCGTTTTCGGGACCCTGATGGGAGGAAGAACAGCACTCGACTAACTCAACTCAAACACATTCGACAAAAATTACTGCAGGCTTTTCAGTTGTCCCGACTTGTGTTAAGAGGCAAAAAACAAGGAACAAGAGCATCTGTTCCAAGAATATTATTGTTGACCAAAAGGACAGAAACCAATCCAATGAAAAAAAAACAAATATTATTTTCGAGGTCTTAGGAACACAACACAAATCTAAACTACCAAATAAGACTATGTTATCCCAAGGTAGAGGCAATCAATCAGATTGCAATCTAATTAAATTCCTTGTTACTCAATGATTGCGTAACAGAAATTTCGGTCAGATGGAATTCGGATTAATTAGCTTAAGTCGGCACGAAAACATGTAATTCTGTATAGTATTGCCTTGTTTCGAGACAATATCACAAAAACTAAGAGTTAAAGTTGTAATAAATTTATATTTTGATATACTTTTTCCATGCAGCAAATAACTAAGGAGTTTGACGAAAGTGTTTTTGTAGATGTAAGTTATATCCAACATTTATCCTCGCACCTGTGTGGTTTTCTCAGCACTACTAAAAACTAGTTAGAATTACCATTACATAACTGACATTTAATTGAATGGCAGTAACTAAGCAACTACACCACGAACTGGAAAAATTTATAATTAAATAACGCTTATTATAAGCGTTGATAAAAAGTGGGTACGTACAAATTGTTCAATCTCCACTTGCAAGGACACGAGAATGTAAAAACATGATACAGTGGGACCTCAGTAATTGTACATTGCATGAGGTTTAACACATATAAAAAATAACTGATATTCAATGTAAGTTGACAAAATCCAAAAAGTGGTTGACATTTGACATCATATATTAAACCAAAATACATAAACTTAGAGGCAATTCAAAAAAAAAACTAAAAACTACATGTCCAATTCGTCAAATATCAATGAGATTGGAAGCCTAATGAGTTGGTCGCTGACTTTTGTATTATCAATTCATCTTTTACAACTACAACACAAGATTTTCCTATAAAACTAAATCTTATCTCTCAGTAAAACAATCTGTTCTTTGATTCTTTTTTGTTGAAGATTTGAAGTACTTGGTCTCAAAATTTCAGAATTTACCTTAAGAATATAAGCACAATCAGCCACAATGTGCCAATTCAATATGCAGTTTTGGATACCGAGGTCCGAGTGTACTTGATTTCAACTAGCTATTTTATATAACAAAGTATTATTTTTTGGCTTTCAAAAATTATTATCAAGTTGTTATTTTTTATTTTTAACTTCTATTTCATGTTGATCTATTATTAGAACATAGACAGCTCACAATGGATAAAAATGTAATGGTTGCGCCATCTATTGGTTGGCAGTTGCTAATAAAATTTGGTAACAAAATGTTCTCACTACTGTTCAACAGATATCTCTGCGTTAAATTAATAAAGAAAATAATAATTACCTGCAATGCTTTGCGAAAAAATGAACTGTCCACTGGAACGTAATATAAACAATTACTTCAACCAAACAAAAACACTTAGGTATATGAAAAAGTGGACAGTTAATTTTCTTCCTACTCTTTATTTGCAAAAATTTGTTTCGCAAAATTCTAATTGACTACGGCCACTGTTCTTGAGAAGGCTGTGAGCATGAGATTTCGATGGATTTGACCACCTAAATGGCGGACATTGTTCATATGCCATTGCTGCACTGCACTTGTCACTTATGCAATGTTTTCCTAGAAAAATAAACTGTAACACTACCAACACAGTATTTGAGATATGTACAAAGCATTCTATGCTTATCTCTTTCACTGCCAGCAGCATAATAATGAATGCACAAAAGAGACAGTATATTATTAAGTTTAATGTGTAGTGTCAATAAAGTAGCTTGGATAACGCAGTTAACAAGACACCCACTGAATAAAATAATGCATGAACTAAGTAAAATGGTTAAAAAAATGCAATATTAGTTAGTATTATTGAAAATTAGACTTTTCTATCTACCTATTAATTCCTTCTAGGAACCATTGCATTAGCCAGCCTTCAAAACAGCAGTAGAAGATGGTCGTATGCCCGTAGTGGTTCAGATTTGAAACTAATTAATTAAATGATTGTACCAAAGAAATGGTTCTTAATGAATAATTATTTTTCGAACAGGGATTGTTCCTGGAAGGTGCAAGATGGAATCGACAAATAATGCAATTGGACGAGTCCCTACCAAAGATACTATTTGACGTTGTTCCCGTCATATGGCTGAAGCCAGCGAGGAAGGAGGACTTTGATCCTCCCCCGTGTTACTACTGTCCAATATATAAGACAAGTGCCAGAAGGGGAGTGCTAGCCACTACGGGACACTCCAGCAACTTCGTAACCAGCATGACCTTTAGGACGGATTTACCAGAAAGACATTGGATCAACAGAGGTGTTGCATGTCTCACCCAACTAGATGATTGATTTGTATTTTTCTATAATGGCAATTTAATATTTTTATAATTAAACACAATATCTTCAAATTGAATGATTTATTAATTTACTAGCTTATACCCGTCTTGCTTTACGTTTTTGATTCCGATTGTCAGGCTTGATCGGTAGGTAATTAAACAGGTTCTAGTCTAGCTTCCCATTGCTTAACAGACCTCTATAACTGACATAAGCACAGGAAAAGAAGAATGACACTTTTAAAATTTTTGTTTCACCGACCTCATAATATTATACGAACCTACCGACATAATTTGCAAGTTTTCATAGAGAGAGAGATAGCTCTGTGGTTTGAATCTTAGCTACATTCCCTAATGTGTGATAATTAATTAGGCTCTCCACCCATAGAGGGTGATTTGCGCTACCTGCAAACTTCAAAATGGAGGAATCATTTTGCAAATTTTTTCATTAAATCTTTATTTATTGAGAATAATAAGATTTGAATAACATTTAGGTATATGTATAACAAATCAATCTACAATTATTTTATTATATTTTCATACCATAATACCAAGATTCCATTCAACGTTTACATGAGTAATTTTGTTTCCAAAAGATGGCTTACTGTCTTTTTGAGAAATTTGTATGAAGATCCTAAAAAATAGAGTTTTTTAAATAGCTCTAAATATATTAATTAATTAATGCAGCAAATTGTATTTAAGAACCTTCTCAAGCAAATTGCACCGCTCTGCGCAGATTCATATCTGACGTAGCATTTGTATTTTGAGCGTGATGTTCACATATACGATAGAAAGCACACAAACATTTCTGAATTATTATGTAGATTTTGATTCTCCTATCCATTTACAAATCTAACAATTAAGTAATATGAAGGAGAATGTAATAAACACCAATACAAAAAAGCAAAAAAAAAAAAAAAAGAGCTGTGTTTAATTTCTTTCCTTCAGAATAAAACTGGCCTCGGTAGCCTAGTGAAAAAAGCACCAACTTGTAATCAAGAAATATGGGATTCGATTCTTGGTCAGGTCAGAATTTTTCAGTGTTTTTAATTGAAATTTCAACCTGGTTGATTGAAAAAAATCTGCCGGCAATAGGTACTAACACCTTTGTATGGAAGAATTGCTTAATTTATTTTACCTACTAGAAAAAATTTAAAATATAAATGTTGAGATATCATTAATACCTAATAAATGTTATGTCTACCAACTTTTTCTCCCTCAAGACACAAACATTCCATACATTTTTTTGCTACTTATGAGTATTAACAAAGTAAAGTTTTATACCTACTCAGATTCCTTTGTTTTGTTTATGCAACAAAAAACTGGTAATAAAAACTTAAGACCAATAAGTTAACTCATAATTTAAATATAGCACAAATAATATCTTAATTAAGATTTCAAAAACGTTAATATACAAATGATAAACATATACTTACTTAATATCAAATCGCGAATTTTCCACCTCAGCAAACTCGTTAATTATTATTATTTATTTAAATTAAATACAAAAAGTTTAACATAATACTTTATACATAAGAGAGAAGAAAACAACTAGATGGATTTCGTATAATATATTATTTATATAAACAAGTGCTATCAAATATCAATAAACTTATATACAACGATTACATGCGATTAGCTAAGTTTACACCACAGAACACATATACTCTCTAACTTTACACTGGTTTACAAGCCTTCTGACGTTTTCCCATTCTTTAAAATAGTTGTTAAGTTGGTAGGAATGTAAAGAGGAAATTTAACAGGTACCAACAAAAATAATTTTCCAAACTGATATTTTTTCACAGTAACATGATGAATGATAAAATATACATTAATTATAAACCATATTTCTAATTAACATAATGTAACTACAAATTTATTGTTATTTAAGTTTGAAACCGAGCAAGTCAAATTCGTTTTAGGTTATACAGTACCATTTATTTCGGAAAAAAAACGTGCTTCAAACCAGTTATTGCGGTTTTTCTCATTCCTAACTTCAAGTCATTTTCCCTTGTTTATTATTATTGAGAGTTGTTACCTTCTTTGGTAGGAATGCGCACTGTAGTGTACTAGTGATTGCGTGTTTACATTTAAGAATGTTGCCATTAGCTTGACAAATCGATCAATACCACACGTTTAATGTTATGGAAATGTGTGACAAACCACCTTATTTTATCTTTAAAAATTATAAAGTAAATTTTTTTTTCAAACTCAGATATCGTTTAAGATATTTAGTCTTTTAATTTTTTTAAATATGTTTGAAAATATTTACGTATTCAATGCGCAATATTAAATTTAATTCTCAGCTATGGCAACATATGTAATGTTTTTTCTCTGTCTTTGGTTGCGTGTGCTAAAATAAGAACGTTCGGTGTTGGTGCGGGCTCATTTTTGTTTATTTTGAAAATCAATTGACATGTAAATTATTTGTAAAATATTAGAAGACGTTAAAACCATATAAACCGAACAACTTACACTAACGACATCTGTGATAAGCAAAATTATTTTATTATAATTACACTTATTCTATTAAAATAACCTGCATCACGTGGTTGTTTATATAATGTTGTTTACCGATGTAGAAATTGTGCGCATGTGCGTCATTTTGTAACCTCACAACATACTGTGCAAACTACTCGAAATATACAATAAAATATAACATCATAACAATTATACATTCGGGAAATTATTACACAATATTCGGGATGCGTGTTAGTAGTTGAATATAAGTGTAGGTAACTTAGTGTTTAAGTGAAGGCAATGGTGTGTTTAAAGAAAGGTGTATATTAATGTTGAGCCTCCCACGTTTTATCTGTAGGTAAACACACTGTGTCGTGTAATTTCAAGTGAAACTTTTACTCTAAAAAGTGTCGATTAGTGATGTCACAATATTCAAGGACCTCCGAGAGTGACGCTTGGGCTCTATTGGCCCTCAAGTCGGCCCCCACGAGCCCTTCAAAGGCCCCGTGGACTCCAGAAGTAACAGGATCTGCGATTGCACGGATCGAAGGTAGAGACTTCGAATATTATGTTCGACAGAAACACGTTACCATTGGCCGCAACAGCAGCAGAGGAGATGTGGACGTCAATATGGGTCACTCCAGCTTCATATCCAGGAAGCATCTCGAAGTGTTCTTCGACCACCCGGCATTCTATCTGACATGCAACGGGAAAAATGGTGTGTTCGTGGACGGTGCATTCCAGAGAAAGGGAGCTCCTTCGATGCAACTGCCCAGAACGTGAGTACAGAACCGTTTATAAACTTAATTAATCCTTCCTGAATTATATTATTTGTATTTTTCCTTCCCTCTTCCCTGTTTGAAGGACAAAAGTACTATCGATTTACTACACTCGTAGTACGGAAATCCTACCGATGGAAATGTTTACATCCGAGATTGTGCTTTATTTTTACAGGGTAGTTTTATATTGTGGACCACGCTGAATAAATAATGACAATAACCCGATTATATACACGAGTGGGAACAATATGCCATTATATTATTGTGCGCGTGTATAAAAGTACACAGTGTACCTACCGGCCTTTTCTAATCATATTAATTATGCCATTATGTAAATATTGACACATCACACATACTCGCGTCTCATTACTGACTATATTGCGGGTATTTCATAGTTTCTGTTTAGCAAATAGGAATATTTACGTGTGACAATTTCTGTTATTTATTATTATTATGATGATACGAATGAGATTGTTGTTTTTTAGTAGGTAGGGTGATGATAATAATTATTCTCGATACTATCGCCAATAATAATTACACAGTGATTCATTTTACGGAGAATATGAAATATTGCGTCATGTCTTCCTTGCGTTGCAAATAATGAAATCAAAACGTGTTTTTATTCTCGATGTTGTTCTTTTTTTGAAATATGAAAAATCCGCCGTTACAGGAATAACAATTATTATTGTTCTTTATTTAAATTGAAATAAATGAATACTAACAACAACTTATCTTTACCACTTCCTGTACGCGCAACTAACTGTATAAATTACTTTTTGTATGAAATATAAAAGATTGCGAATCTGAATTATTATTACTATAGGATCTAACAAACAAAGATTTAATTCGATATTTTGCCATTTTTTATTTTGTTTTATGTACCTACCTAATATCCAAAATGGACAATCAGTCTTATTGTTGAACTTAAAATTATCGTTTTCACATATTATCTAATAGGCTAATTAGAATTAAACAGTGTTGCGGTGTTTATTAATCTTATTTTCTATTTACCTACATTTTTATTTTTATTTTTTATGATTATGTTTAAAAATATATTATTATATTTTCTGTGATTTGTCATTGTTATGACAAGAATGTTGTTTATTTACGTTTAGGCAGGTAGGTAGGTACTTATTATCTATGTTTTTTTTCTTTCACCGAACCGCATTACCTATGTGTGGAATAAGACATTTGTATAGGAGATAATCATAAGTTTGCCGTATGTATGAAATATATGTTTATTTCGCTTAGAGCTAGTGTTCCATTGAAAATACCTATTAGTTACAGACGAACTTAACAAAGTATAATATGTAATGTAGGATATTGTACTTGGAATACAATAATGTTATATTGTGTTTATTGGCTATATTATTTTCTTCCTGTCTCTATTCTGTATATTGTACACTATATTATATAGCGTATAATAAATAATAGGTAATGTTATGTAGATGGAATTGATATACCAACTATACTTTTGTACCTACATACCTACTTGAGTAACTTTGTTATACAAAGGAAGGTTTTATATTTTCATAGGTTAATAATATATTAATTATTTGTATTAATTTTAACCTTCCAGGAATTGGACTCGTTTTACTATTTTATGTTTGACGCAAATGTTTTCCGATTAAAAATATTATTTTCGTCTACACGCAACTCGGCGTGTGCAGCTATTTTTTATTATAGGCGACTGGGGTCTGTCTCATCCATGTAGGTATAAAAACTCCACAACCATCACCTCTCCCATAGTTGTGGGGAAATGGACATGTTTTAAGGATGACGTGTGACAGTTGGGCGAGAAGAATGCTTTTCTTTCTCCCACCAGAGTTTGAGGACTATTAATTGTACCAATGTCCACTCGTACTGTATTCTGATGTCCTTTCAAAGCAAAGCTGAGAATTTGATGTGTGAGGAATTGAAGATCAAGCGCAGTGGAGTACTTTTGTTGCCTCCCTTCGTCTTTCAATAATAATAGTAATAAATAGGATGATTTATATAGCGCCGTTTTGTGACATTAAAGCCACCTCAAGGGCGCTAGCTAAAAATAGAAAGGAACAAATAATATTAAAGTTTACAATAAAAGGTACTAAGGCTAAATAAAAAACTAAAAACATTAATTGATAAAATAAAATAGTTGGTATATTAAAATTTCTCAAGTATCCAGTTCCTGAATACGTACATACCTACTGTCAGATAACTTTTCTTCTTTATTCTATGCGAAAAACGGTATATTAATTTAAAGAAAAAAAAATGAAACTTTTCCACACAAAGATTTCGATATAGGTACGTATCCGGTGGAATTTATTATTGCCTCAGGCGAATTCTACCATTCAATCATTATCGTCCGATCTTAGATCGGCCAACCTCGGATCAGAGTTTTAAGTCATTGTGAAAAGGTTTAACCCCACTGCACTGAGAGAAAAGTAAGGGGGAAAAGCTCGTATTTCTTGAGTTTTTTCTCGTAAGAACTGTCTTTTTTGACTCAGAGTGAAGCATTGGTTTTTTCAATGCTCCGTCATTGAATTTTCATACGAGGTATTTTCCCGTACGGTTTACTGGAAATTAGCACGTATTGATCTATGCAATGTCATTGAATTTTTAAATGATAGTTCATTGGAAAAAGCAATGCCGTCATTGATATATCTAAGTAAGAGTCTTTATATTTTCTATTAAGGTACGAGAAAAAATCAATGCCGTACGCGGTATAAACCGTTACATCATTGATATATCTAAGTAAGGGCCTGTATATTTTCTAGTAGCGTACGAGGTAAAACCAATGACGTACTTGGGACAACCCGTTAATTTCATTGATATATCTAAGTAAAGTCCTTTATATTTTCTAGTAAAGTACGAGGAAACACCAATGCTGTGCTTGGTACAACCCATTACTTCATTGATATACCTAAGGAAGACCTTTTTATTTTCTAGTACATTACGAGGAAAAAGCAATGCTGTAATTGATTCAACCAGGTAGCAGCCCCTTTCTTACCTATTACGTCATTGCTATCTAAGCTCTCAATACCTACCTACCTAGATCTAAAATATTCCACACATCCAGGTGATTGAGTTTGTCTTCTTCGTACTTGATACGTTTTCTCCCAGTTGATCAAAACAAGACACTATGGAGGTATTGATGACTAGATGAAATTTTTGCGTCTCCCTAGATTACATTCGGCTCGTTTTGTAGAGTTCATCTAAATTATTAACCGATGAGTTGGTGACGCATAGTCTCCCTGAGGAAACTCGCCAAACAGCTGGGATAATACACCGTCTTCTCAGGCTATCCCTCAGTTGTCTCCCGTATGTATCACACATGTTTACCTAACATCTACAATGTGTTATTTCGAAACTTGATCAAACGAATTGTACGAATAAAAACTTATCGATGAAATTGCGGAAGTTTTTTTGGAATATTCTTCTTTATCAAAACTTCACTTATAAAAGAAAAAGAAGAAGAATTTCCCAAAAAAATCACATTTTCATAGATATTATATTTTGTCTTTTATATTCATTTTTTATCCTTATACGGCACTTAATTTTTTTATGTCAAACGAGTTTTATGAACAAAAAAAATATAGCAATACCTACTTAAATTGAGAATATTAAAAAAAATATTTTCATATTTTTTTTAAAGTAAAATCACTTGATCTCAATTGAAGGTCTTTAAAATAAAATAGAAAAAAAATCAATATTTCCCAAAAAAAATCATTGGAAAAAAAATCTGTTAAGTATACCTACTTATTTATAAGAAAATAGGTTGTTAACCTGAAGAGAAAATAAATATGAACACGGAGTTTTAATTAAGGTATCTATTTCAATTATTTAAAGTCGCAATTGCAATTTCAACGTAAAATGTTTGTCTTTTGTTCGTACAATTTGTTTGATCTATAATTATCCAGATAACACATTGTATAGAGAAATATAACTAGGTCCATAATTTGTAAAATGATTTTAGTATAAACTTTAACTTTTATAAAGAAATGAGTAAACAAGTCTTGCATCTACGAGCTCGAGCAAACTAATGGTAGATCTAAGAGGTAGGTCGATTGCGTCTGGTAAAAAAATATACCTACTCCATTACGTACGTACTTGCGAAAACCCCGTACGAACTTGGTTTTAACAGGTGCCGTACGGGAGAAAGTCAAGGGCCTGGATTTTTTCACGTTGTCCTTGCGAAATTCTCGTATTTACTTGTTTCTGTTGAAATTAATTATTGTCATTGGATTTTTCAAGTTTACTAGCTATTTTCCATTACCTACCAGCTCTTACCTATTATCCTATTATTTGTACTGGCTTTACTCAAAACCAAAGAAATAATGGATTTTACAACAGAAATATATTTGACTTGCATAGGTTTTTGAAATTGTACGGATGTCCAGGAAAAACTTCATGCTCCGTCATTGAAAATACCAATGATGTTGCGTTTTCATATTAACCATCTCCGTAATAGAAAAAAACAATTCCCGTACAGGATATTTTAAATTATTATAAATAGAATCATTGTTTTATTCAAGTTGCATTGGTTTAATAAATGACATACAGCATTTACATTATTTCTATTCTTACTGAGAAAAACGTAAAACAAGTAAACTTGTTTCTATCTATGAATTACTTGAATAATTCCCTGATACGAGAATTTCGGAAATTCCATTCTTGGGAATGGAAATAAGCAGATAAGGTAAATTGATTATTTCAATGATAATGTTTTTTTTCATAAAAGTTTATGATTTTTTCTTGTATTCTGCGGTTTTTATAAAACCATTTACTGTACGTGCCTCCACCATGACGAAATTTCTCTCAGTGTGAGAATCGAACCCGGGGTGTCTTGATTAGAAGTCACACTCACACACTGGGCTCGATCAAGGTCGTTAATATAGTCTGTAGGTAAACATTCGAAAGTGTCATATTGAAAAAAAAAGGTTCATCTATATGTAGTAGGTTTTTTCAGTTCCGTTTTGTCTTGTATCAGATGTTTGGAGCTGTTATTTTGGTAACAATTTTTACCGGAAACCTTCTCGTTTCGATTCGAGGAACTGACCGTTTCACAGGTGGCGGTGGTCCTTTCTTTTCACTCTCCCGCTTTTTATGACGGCACAGCTGATGCCATTTATACATACTTTTGTTTAGTTAGAGGTTTTTGACACTAGCACAATAATAAAGGCGTGTTATTTTGTTGTTATTTTTTTTACAGCAAGGACGAGCAACCTCGACACCTGTTCAGTTGTTTTATTGTTTACCAGGTTTCCCTACAGACATTGAACTTATTGAATTTGTATAATGATAAATCAATTGCCTATTTCATGAATATACTTAATTCCGACCGACGCATCTGTTTTAACGTTGTTTACAGGACACATTCTGACAATCGCACCAACTATCAAACAACTGACACTTTGTCTAACGTCAATTTATTAAATTCAAAAATAGAACAGTTTGTATCATCAAAAGTAGTAAGAAAGTTACCTAAAATAAAATTGGCCCAACGCTTGATGCGAAGATGAAGGAAAACGGTGTTGCAATTTCAATGTTTTTATGTATAGAGATAAACAATAATTCGGGCCTGCAATCCGCCAACACTCTCGTCTCGTTGTTTTTGTGAAAGTAAAAACCTATTCATCTCTCATTGACATCGACATAATAATATTATTATATGTACATAGCAATTTGCACTAGGGTACATATAATTACGTAGGTAGGCGAGTGTGTGTGTACCTATACGATATGGCACCGGCTAGACTCGCCGCGGCGGTGAGATTGGCCCGAGAGCGTTGCTATTGAATTACGCTATGTTTGTAATCGTTTTTCTATCTATGACATAGTTACAAATTAATAACACACTGCCTACCATCTTGTATCGTGGCAATGTACTTTGTTGGAGTACAATAGAACCTCTATGTTCGATACCAATACCATACCCCTAAGGAGTAGCCATACCTATGTACCTACTAACTTTGCTCTAAACAACTGTGTAAACGCAATAATGTTTATCTGGTCAGCAGGAGTAAACTGAAAAGCAGCTTATCAAGACAAAAGCTCGCATACAACGCCCAGTCTATTTAGATGTGGTTTCCTTCTGTGACGCGTTCTCTATTAACATTTCTACAATAAAAGTAAAGCTCGTGCTAGAAGAACTCTGAAGAAAACATCGATGATGCGATGTCGCAGGTTCCTACAGAGAGCGGCATGTAGCCGGTATCCTGATCCATAAAAGATAAATGAAAAAAAAACCTTGAAGAATCGAACCCGGGACCTATACAACGGCTTATATTTCTTTTATTCTGATTTGATTTTTTGGTCTCCCCTATTCTTCGATATTTTCCATAGTAGCTAATAATATTATTCTTATCAGAATCTCTCGTGTGGGATTTTCTTGTAACATAAAATCGTTTTTGTTTTCAATGCATTTCTTGTCGACTTAAAAGATTGTTTCTTTCTTATTAGTAAGTAGTTATGGGAAGAAATGTCAAATTGTCCGCAGTCCCCAACGCGCTAAAGTTGGGTCATTTAGGGGACGATATATACTTAACTGATTTACAAGACAATCAAGCTTATGACCTTTTTCTATTGACTTTCATCTATATAGCGGAATATAGCCCAATATTTCAACCAAACATCATAATATAGTTGATTGACTTGTAGTCATTTCTCATGGGAAAACTTAATATTTCTATATCCTGAAACAGAGAAACGAGGAATGCAGAGATGTGAGTGTAACCTCTGCCGCTTTGTCTAGTTGATGCGGAGTGTAGCGGATGCTTCTAGAGTGGAGACCGTCACGTGGTATCCGCGTCACGTCACCGATGGTGACTCGCTGGAAAACACAAACATCGGACCTCACAGTGTTGTTGGTAAATAATATACTGCTGTACAGTACGAAGTAAGCTTATCGATCAGATCGTCCAATTCGCACTAAAACTTTATCGTGTGGTGTGTTTTGGTACACTGTTGTATCATGTGTGGCAGGCGTGGCCAACAAGTCGATTGTCAGGAACAGAATATCGTTTGCCTGATTTATACCCAAGTCGAATCCATACATACACGATGGAAACTGAGTGATGATTCTCACACTGTGCGAACTGTCAAAATACGTTTATCGCGTAGAAACTTTGACATGCGACATCTTTCCACGTGCAGACCTGTGAAATTCCTCTTCTTTCTGGTTATAATACTAGGATTGGTCTGCACTAAAAAAATTCAACTCCGTTTCTCCAGTCTATAGTTATCTAACTAATTATCTCTGGGGCGACCTCTATTCGTATTTCTTTCCTTCGATCATTTCTTCTACGACGGTAAAGAGCAGACCCGGATATCCGTTATTTATTTATTTTTTATTTATTTATTTCAACACACGGCGTAAAGCCATTTACATGTCAATACAGTTTGGTATACAAATTATTAACAACAACAAAAATCTGGACAGATCAAAGTGGGTGATACACATTATAATGATAATCAGGAGTATAACATCGCATCGCCAGTCATTTTGGACCAATGCGGTTCTATATCCATCGTCAATTAGGATTAGATTTGTAACACATAAAAAATAATAACGATATAATCAACAACAAATACATAGTCTCCAGTTTTAATTATCACAGTTTAACAAACGAAATAAATAGAAAGTCAATGTGGTGAAGTTTTAGTCAGATCAAGTCAGAAATAAAATGAGAACAGTCAGAGTTAAATTTATAATGATGAGTCAGAGGGAATATGGTAAGATGATTTTTATACAATTAAATAAAATTTGTTCATTTTATGTGATTTCACAAAAAAAAAAAATAATACCAAATAAATTCAAGCATGTGTCAATAAAAACAAATGGGATAAAAAGTGTTGAAGCGGGTTATTATGGCCTATCCATTCAGCACGTTGTTGTTTAACTCTTTCTAGGCTCTGGCTAAGGGTCCATGAAGAAATTATTTGGCTTTAAATGGTCGATTGAAATGATGAAATTTTTTTTAACATTTTCTGTAAAATTGTCATTTGCCTATTGTACCTTTATCGAAAGATATCGGTAGGAATATACCAAAAAACTGCAACTATAAAACTAATACTTAGTAAGTAGTATAGTCCATAATCTCTAACTCAAACATGTTGCACACACCTGAGTACAGTACCACACCTGCAGTGCTTTTGGTTCGATGGCAGTTGACGACAGCATTCGTTCGTATTATTATGATTGACTCATCGGGTAATGTTCTCCATTTCGTCGAAACATTTTCTATACACGCAACTTGCGATTGTTTGTTTTTTTTTTATCTTACATGTTTATTGATATAGTCTTTCTAATAACTATGCATTGTGCAACCTTTCTGATGTCGCTCGCCTATGAATTATTCGGTTTTCTTCCAAAATGGATGATTGGTCTTTAGAATACGAAGTGCAAAACGAATATGACGAATACCGAAGCGTGAAAAGAAATTATAATCAACCGAAAAATCTGTCTCGTTGGCGTGATTATTGATATACCTGCTGAGAATATAGAATCAAATTATGGGCTATTTCATGAAATAAAAAGCAGAGGAGAACACCATTTTTGATAACTCCCATCCTAACTTATGACAACTCCTACTAGAGCGCAACAGTGTGATACTGCTTAAAATGTAGATGAAGCATTTCATGTCTTCCTATGCCAATGTTACAAGTAGCACTGGTTGGAAAGTCGTGGGTTAGATCCCCAGTGCCAACCATCTTCCTCTTTCACAACACAATCTTTTGCACTTTTAGTGATCCCAGATTCGTTTAAAAAGTTGCAAAGGTAAAGGTACACTGAGAGAAATTTTGTCATGATGAAGGCACGTACAGTAAATGGTTTTATAAAAACCGCAGAATACAAGAAAAAATCATAAACTTTTATGAAAAAAACCATTATCATTGAAATAATCAATTCACCTTATCTGCTTATTTCCATTCCCAAGAATGGAATTTCCGAAATTCTCGGATCAGGGAATTATTCAAGTAATTCATAGAAAGAAACAAGTTTACTTGTTTTACGTTTTTTCCAGTAAGAATAGAAATAATGTAAATGCTGTATGTCATTGATTAAACCAATGCAACTGGAATAAAACAATGATTCAATTTATAATAATTTAAAATATCCCGTACGGGAATTGTTTCTTTCTATTACATATTATATATAGGTATTTTCAATGATGGAGCATGGAGTTTTTTCCTGGACATCCGTACAATTTCAAAAACCTATGCAAGTCAAATATATTTCTGTAGTAAATTCCATTATTTCTTTGGTTTTGAGTAAAGCCAGTACAAATAATAGGATACTAGGTAAGAGCTGGTAGGTAATGGGAAATAGCTAGTAAACTTGAAAAATCCAATGACAATAATTAATTTCAACAGAAACAAGTAAATACGAGAATTTCGCAAGGACAACGTGAAAAAATCCAGGCCCTTGACTTTCTCCCGTGCGGCACCTGTTAAAACCAAGTTCGTACGGGGTTTTCACAAGTACGTCCGTGATTTCCAGACGGAGTAGGGATATTTTTTTACCAGACGCAATCGACCTACCTCTTAGATCTACCATTAGTTTGCTTGAGCTCGTAGATGCAAGACTTGTTTACTCATTACATAAAAGTTTATACTAAAATCATTTAACAAATTATGTACCTAGTTATATTTCTCTATACAATGTGTTATCTGGATAATTATTGATCAAACGAATTGTACGAACAAAAGACAAACATTTTACGTTGAAATTGCAATTGGCACTTTAAATTGAAATAGATACCTTAGTTCAAACTTCGTGTTCATATTCATTTTCTCATCAGGTTAACAACCTATTTTCTTATAAATAAGTAGGTATACTTAACAGATTTTTTTTTTCAATGAATTTGGAAATTATTTTTCGGAAATTATTTTTTTTCTATTTTATTTTAAAGACCTTCAATTGAGTACAAGTGATTTTACTTAAAAAAAAAATAATATCAATTTATTGCTATATTTTTTGTTGTTCATAAAACTCGTTTGATCAAGTGTGGACATAAAAAATTAAGTGCCGTATAAGGATAATAAATAAATATAAAAGACAAAATAAAATATCTATGAAATTGCGATTTTTTTTTTGGGAAATTCTTCTTCTTTTTCTTTTATAAGAGAAGTCTATAAAGAAGAATATTCCAAAAAAACTACCGCAATTTCATCGTTAATTTTTTATTCGTACAATTCGTTTGATCAAGTTTCGAAATTAACACATTGTAGATGTTAGGTAAACATGTGTGATCCATACCTACGGAAGACAACTGAGGGATAGCCTGAGAAGACGGTGTATTCTCCCAACTGTTTGGCGAGTTTCCTCAAGGAGACTATGCGTCACCAACTCATCAGTTTATAATTTAGATGAAAAAACTTCACAAAACGAGCTGAATGTAATCTAGGGAGACGCAAAAATTTTATCAAGTCATCAATACCTCCATAGTGTCTTGCTTTGATCAACTGGGAGAAAACGTATCAAGTACGAAGAAGACAAACTCAATCACCTGGATGTGTGGAATTTTTAGATCTAGGTAGGTATTGAGAGCTTAGATAGCAATGATGTAATAGGTAAGAAAGGGGTTGCTACCTGGTTGAATCAATTACAGCATTGGTTTTTCCTCGTAATGTACTAGAAAATAAAAAGTCTCTTCCTTAGGTATATCAATGAAGTAATGGGTTGTATCAAGCACGGTATTGGTATTTCCTCGTACTATACTAGAAAATATAAAGGACTTTACTTAGATATATCAATGAAGTAACGGTTTGTACCAAGTATGTCATTGGTTTTTTCTCGTACGCTACTAGAAAATATACAGGCCCTTACTTAGATTTTTCAATGATGTAACGGTTTATACCACGTACGGCATTGATTTTTTCCCGTACGTTAATAGAAAATATGAAGTCTCTTACTTAGATATATCAATGACGGCATTGCTTTTTCCAATGAACTATCATTTAAAAATTCAATGACATTGCATAGATCAATTCCTCTCCAATACCTGCTAATTTCCAGTAAAGCGTACGGGAAAATACCTCGTATGAAAATTCAATGACGGAGCATTGAAAAAACCAATGCTTCACTCTGAGTCAAAAAAAACAGTTCTTACGAGAAAAAACTCAAGAAATACGAGCTTTTCCCCCTTACTTTTCTCTCAGTGTACTTTCTTGGAGAACCTAATTTGGTTAAAAATATTTCGTTATTTGCAGGTTATTGGTTTCTTTTACCTAACCTCGTTCTATCGGGTGAAATGTGTTCTTATCAAAATCAAAAGCTATCTCTCTCACCTAGGTATACATTTACCCAATATCCCACCACGTTTTCAACTGCCAGCCCAGTTGGCACAGCGGCCGTCTTTCTAACCTCTCCAGATATTATGATTCAATCCGTCGGCGTGCGTCATAGACAGATTCACTCGCCATTTCGGAGCATCGTGGCGCAATGTTTGTTTTCTTGTTTCAGTTATCTCACCTAGCGACACAGACGAGAGCGGTGCACTCCCAAAATAAAACCCACCCGGTTCCGTGTCTCGCAAATCTCACTCCGATAAACCAGTTTAATAATACATTGTGCTGTCATACTTCTTCTTGTTGTTGCGATGTGCTTGTATCGCTAGATCATTAGCAGCACGTGGTGTATTATTAGGGTGTAATATTCAGCCTCTTATCGGATTAGTAAGTAGAAAGGAAAGCATGTCACATTGACCCATTTCAGAGGCTAGGCTAATATTAGACAAAGTTACGTCTACGCGCAAATTCTATCCAGTCCATGATGCGGGTAGCAACATACCAGTCAGTACAGAGATAAATAATTGGCGCGGTGTAGAGCGAGCCACGATGCGGGCGTCTTGTACAATGTGTAGGTAATGTAACTATGTCACCCCGTGTACACTGTACAGACTGTACTGTGTTTGTTGACTCGCCACAGCCGCAGCGACACTGTTGATTTTTTTAATCGCAAATATTCGCGATAAAGTGCCGGCGTCGTATGTTTATTATGTTTTGTATTGTTGTGTGTAGGAACCAAGGTTATTGGAGCCGAGTCTGTTTTGGTCCGCGCACCGCTCCCCGTCCCTCGCGTCCAACTCGCGCTGTACTCGCACCGTAATAATGACGGTGTAACGTCACGATTTGTGCTTTGTCTCGTGCTCTCTCGAGGTGCGAACTACCGCCGGCTCTCCGCTGGTCCGCGTCTTGATCCTCGGCCACGTGGTCGAGAGAGAGAGATTGTTTGATCACCGGCGATTCATTCATACTTTTGGCACGTGAAGGGCGCCAACTTTGTCCGCAAATATCACACTTTTGTTGCCCATTACTTTCGTTATCAAACAACGCAAATAGTTTAACCTTATTTCATATCTCTATTGCTTAGGGACTCTCGGTATCTTCTTGGCTATCACACGAGAGAAAAGCTTTTACCCAGTTTCTTATGCTGTACCCGGATATTTGTTACCTGTCCCAATATAGCTCTCATTTTTCCGTGAATAAACTGTTGCAGTTAGTTGTTCGTTTCCAAATACAATACTATGGTGTTGCCAGTGGCGGATTCAGAAAAAACTCAAGGGGGGGCGCTATAGAAATCTTGAGCTAACTTTAATTTTATACAAGACAATGCCATCTTATGGGGGCGTACATTAATCACGTGAGCCCAAAAAGGGGAGGGGGGGGTCTGGAAAAATTCACGAAAGATCACGTAGGGGGAGGAGGAGTTTTGTTATAAATAATCACCTGCATTTATTTTTCTGGTGAATTTAAAGAAAAACAACTTGCACTTTTTAAAATTTAGAAATTTAAAAAATTGACGAAAGTTAAAATCATAAGTTTCTTAATTCTTTGTACAAAAAAGTACACGTGATTTTCGGAAGAAGGGGGGGGGGGGGTATTCTGAAACATAACCACGGGGGATGTGTTACCCGCTTTGATTATTTATTCCGCTCAGTTATGATGTCTATTATTTTATCCCTTTTGATTATAAGATTTAAATATTTGAAAACATCACGTGATTAATGGACGTCCCCTATGGTATAAAAAGTTACAAATTGTGGTTCTTCTTAAATTATGAATTCTCTACGCCTATCTTCCTGGAATATTGATTAATTAAATCGTCAATAGGACAATCAATGTCAGGGTGAGTGTTCAACAGAGCCAAGCCATTTAGGGGATACTCCTTCATTGTAGACCTCAGCTATGTCTTTGTATGCCGCAATGTTGAAAAACTTCTTTAATCACAATGGAAGTTCGGTTTAGCAGTGGTTAAATAATTTATGTGCTAGATAATTACCAGCATGTTTCAGAAGTTGCGAGAGTAAAAGTATATTATTGAATTTTAAATTATCCAGGCTGACCATAGATTTTTATATATAGTGAGGCTGACTGGCAAAGAGAGAGCGGGCGATCCCGTAAGCAGGGGGGGGCGCCCCCCATCTGTATCCGCCACTGGGTGTTGCTGGCTACATCCGTCCACCATGTGTGTAGCTTTCTTATATTTTGTGTCCACTTTCCAAAGACCTCTAGTTGTTTATAATTCTAACCCAAGGTTCGTGATAAATACTGAAAAACAAACTAATCAATATTTCGTACATCTCTGTGGAGTAAAATAGAATCACCAGTTTTGAAAAAGAAACTACCGCCGAAATTTAGACATTCGCCTTCTCAAGGTATATTTTCTGTATTATAATAAATAATACTAGACATTATGATTTCATACAATTGTTATTAAATTAATTCATACTCGATCAGAATGTTTATTTACCCCGGTGACCTTCAAAGGTCCATTTCAATAGTTCTTTATAAAACTTTTTAAATTTGTAGTGAGCTTTGAGGGCTGAAAGAATTTTATTGCGTATTTTAGATTGAGTGCAAACATTTTCATGTCATATCCACTGGATGCATCAGTATAGGTAGTTGGGAAGACGGGAGTTGAGCTACTGGGCCCGCTAGTTTCGGCGTGGGAATGTCATTCGGACATCTCCATATCCCGTCGGCTGTTTCACATTATGAAATATGGAACTAACTAACAGCAAAACCTGTCGCACGGAATACGTAGAAAGGAGTCATGAATTGTTTGACTTTATCACGTTGAGGACTGCGAACAATTTGACATTATTTCTTACCGTAGCATAGTTGTACGTAGGACCTCAGACCATCAGAATGAAAGATCACATATTTTTCGGTACTTAGAAATTATTGCTTACGGCGAAAATAATAAGTATGAAAACTATTTTTGCGAATTGCTATTGTTTTGTCAATTTTTATGAAAAATAAATCAGTGATAGACAAATTAGATAATAGTGGTGTATATAAAATTAAATGTGACGACTGCGATGCTATATATATTGGACAATCTGGGAGAAAAATAAAAACAAGAGCAGAAGAACATGTTAAAGCAGTAAAAAACTTTTCGATTAATTCTGATATGGCGGACCACAGCAGAAACACTGGACATAAATTTAGTTTAAATAGTTTTAAGGTTCTGAACAAAAATGATAAAGGATACAAATTAGATATATTAGAAACTATTCATATTAATAATATGTAATTGTAAAAATAATCTCCTAAATATCCAAATCCCTCCAGTCACCTCCCCTCTCCGGAAATTGTTACCATAATAACACCCTCTACCATTCCAAACAACACCTAATTTTCACCCCCTACCCGTCCTTTCAAAATGCATATATTATCCTGTTTTGATCGTTTATAGTTTAGTATTGTTAAGGTTACTGAAGATGGACGGTTGTCCGAAAACGTTTTAACCAAATATACTCAAGTAACTGACAAAGTTTTTGTTGATTTTAATTTATTTTTGTTTATTTTAAAATGTTCTACAAAGTTGCTCGCGACAAAAAATTTGAAAAAAAAATACTTAGTATGGTTGGTTAATTAAAAATAGTAGTATTGGTTGTCATTTTTTATAAAATAATAATGAAGTGGTTGGTAGACTAGTGGTTACGACGCCGGCTTTTGCACTGTTTCGTGCGGAGGTTGTGGGTTCGCTCCCAGGTGCCGACCATATTCCTCTTTCACGACACAAGCTTTAAGAAGCTTACTGTGAAAGAGTCAAAGAGTGTATTTGTATTCTCTTTGAGGGAACACAAATTCACTTAAAAAAAAATTCGCGTGGGGTGTTTTACGTGTTAATTTACGGACGAACTTCCCAATTATTATATTCAGGATTTGTATTGTATTAAGTGCGAGCGCGACATTATTCTTTCCTTATAGAAAATATGTGTTGTGCGTGCTATCGATGCGACTGTACAGAAATTTGTCAGAATACGCAAGTCCGTTAATTCTGCGAATCGTCTCCATCCAAATCCATAGAAAAACATTCTTTAAATGGCCGGTAGTGATTGCGTTGGGAAATGCTAATAAGTAAAGTAAGTTCTTGCATACGTTTTGAATTATTTTAAGTTATGCAAGTGAGCATTTCCGTGCGATAGTGCTGGCTCAGACTGGATTGCACAGTTAGCTGTGCCAGGCTATGATGGGACTCTACGGAATTTGCATTCCCTACCACTTCTTTCGCTAGCGTTGCTGACGAGAATGGTGTGATGGTAATTCGATTTTCCCATCTTACATATTGCTGCTGTCACTTCTTTTCCTACTGCTGTTTATTGATATACATGCTATACACTTGGAGTGAGATTCGCATTCGGCTTCTTGACGGTAATCATTCGCCTTCTTGACGGTAATCATTCGCCGACACTGTCTGGTCCGGCCAAAGTTTACTAATTGCCCGTGCCTTGTGCTGTGGACACACGTGTTTGTTTACCAACGCCGGTAGGTAGGTACATACCACCCACAGTACATTACAGTTATGTGCGTAGTAGTAACGGATACATACCTACCTCATCATATTATTACGCGTCAGTTGCGCTGCGTGTGTAATAAATTCTATCACAAAAATGTGTACGCTGAGTTTGTGTAGATTTATTGCGTCGAATGATATTTTATATCTAATCGAAATTTTTTGATGTGTAATGATGATACCTATACAGTTTCTAAATAAATAGTTTATTTTTTCGATGCACTATTAAATTATGAAAGGACTGTCTTGGCCATCTTTCAAGACCCTCTCACTCTGTGTTCCTCTCCTTCTAGCAGAGCTGAGGGATTTGGACGTGGTGTGCAAGGATGTCATTGAAACCGCGCAAGATTGAGCACGGTAGAGTTCTCTTGTGGCTTCTCTAAGCTCCTCGTATCGATAACACATAAAAATCAAATTCATAATTTTATTTAAATTTCATAATAATTTGTGCCTTAGATTGGGCTCTCCCATTTTAACTTCTTTACACTTTCGACATCTTTCACATAAGAGCTTGTGTTGTGAAAGTGGAAATGATCGAGACCAGTATTCGAACCCACAACCTTCAATCAAGTACGCTGTACGCAAGAGAACCATCGACTGATACCACTCGACTATCAACCACCTTTTTCATATCGATTCTTCTTTCTTACAGCGTCTATATAAATTATATTGCCTCCTGCGTATAGAAAAATGATAGGTAAAACAAACAAAAAACAAATGGCATCGTTTCTGTTATGTAGAAGCGTGTTCCCGTGTTTATAGCGTTCAGCGTGAGTGCGGCACGTGTAGAAGAACGTATATTCCAGCTTGAATATGAATAATACATCTACAGGAAACTTCCTAATATCATAAAAACACCCAGCAAACAGAAATTGTCTATTTCAGTGTAAACATGAATCGCAATCATGTTTTAGACCAATATGTACTGTGTTCCAACATCGCATAAAAACGAATCCTCAGTTAGTAAATTGAAAAAAGCAGTTGGTCTCGAAATCCATTTTATGCGGTCGTTTTTCATTTGCATTTCTAAACCAGCAAAAGGCCCGATCAAAATAAAAAAAGAAACATTTTTGTGATCAACAAAGCTAAAATCTGAATGAATCTGGTATCACTCAAAACTAAATACACTTTCGACATCTCTCACATAAAGCGAAGCTCGTGTTGTGAGAGTGGAAATGGTCAGGACCGGGATTCGTACCCTTGACCTTCAGTACGCTGCACATATGAAAGCTGACGACTAATACCACTCGACTACCAACCACTTCATAGTGAAGGGACAGATAGATTAAAAAGCTGGAAAGATCTTCTTAGCCTATTTCCGTCCACTTCTAGACAAAGGCCTCCTCCATCTCCTTCCACGCCACTCTACCTTGGACTCTCTGGACCCAGTTGACACCAACGTGTTCCACCTTAGTGGCGGACTCCCAACGCTTCTGGTAGTCATTCTGGGTCTCCAGGTTTCGACCCTTCGACCATTTTTCTTCCTGGTCTCTTGCCGTATGGGATATATTAACGATTTTTAATGAAATACATTTTAGAATAGTGAAACCCCTACCTATTCTAACAGGAATGAACCTTAACCTTATAATAAGTCACAAGCAACGAACTTTTCAGAAACATTGCGTAGTCAGTGTTTGACTTGACCTGTATAAGCAGTCGGGCGTTGCGTGGCGACTATTCCCGGCGCTGGCTTCCTAGTTGGGTGCTTGGTATTTATATCTTCCTCTCTTATCCCAGGTCAGCCACAGTGCGCGGGACACTACACACCACGAGGTGTGCCTATCGCACTACACCCACTATTTATGTACGTAATATGTATTACGTACCTACACCTGTCATATATACCTATTATCGTGACGGACGAGTTTTCACTTTTCACTCGCGATTCGTTGTTCAATATTTTACCGCATTCAAATTACCTATATTTTCGTTCTATAAAATATTATCTTGACTATTTTAGTAGGTGCAAGTTAATCGTTTTAAAAACTTTATACGAATTATATATTTAATTTGTATGGTATACCAAAGAATATAGAGTCAAAGCTCCATAATAGAGTATTTTTTTATTCGTTTATATGGTCAACATGGAAGTAATAACGAGGAAGAACTGTCATAGCGCATTAATTAGTTTCTTAGTCACATGTGACCATGCAGGACCTGTGCCTGCGAAACTAGTCAGGGTATTAAAATCGTGGATAAACAAATAAATTGTTTAATTTAAATAATCATTAATTAGTTCTTGCTCGTTGTTGTCATGGTGTCCAATATCAACGATCATGAAAATATACTCTCATTTTCCAGCTCTAGCTCTATATTCGTTTGGTGTACCTACATGCACCCTTATAGCTTATAGTCCCCGTATAAAGGCTGAGTGTTGAATTTAAATTGGAACATAAACATTCGAGAGAATGGAACGAAAGGGAATGCATTTAGATTTAGACCCTCCATAATGTGCCCTTCAATGGGTTTATAAAAGGAGCATTGATTGGTGTTTATCGTGAACAATTATTATATTTCTTTTGAAGAATTGAAATATTGCGTCAATTGCTTCCTTGCTCGCTTTTCTTACGAGTCGAGTTATGACGATTTGAAGATACACAAAGTATATTTTCGACTTTCTGGGAAATAATGTACGATTTAATGAATCTGTCACCCCCTGATGCACAATTTCGACTGTAGAATATTGTGTTTTTGGTGTCCACAAGGATAAAAAAATTAATATAGATAATGAAGTTTTTTTGAAATCCAAAATTTGCGAATGCTTTTTGTAAAAAACATTTTTTGTTCAAAAGATACCTATCTCATCCCTAATGTGCTAGAGTAGATAGTATGAACTACGTGACTGTATAGTAGCGAAGAGAATAAATAACAAGGAAAAATTAGAAAACATTTGGTTGATTGAAAAAAATATTTTGCATCCTACGCAGTGAATTATTGAATAAACATTTTCATTAAAGTTTTTTTTTATAATAGTGATAATATTCTGTTCATAATTAATTCATTTTCAGCAGAATATCGATTTTTAGATTGTAATAGGTGCTTATGTAGGCTATAGCCCAATTTTATTTTATAATATAATTCACGCAATGTTATCAGAGGCGGCAAGCCGTATGCGCCGGCCGGCTTTATCGAGCGCAATCCAGTTCGTCGCTGCATCAACCCGTCGTACGGTGTGCGTCTATTAGTATCTAGGACTGCCATCGCTCCGACTATCTATCAATCTAGACCTAGAGCCAAATTGAATGTGCGCACTCGTGATAACTGACTCCACATTCGTATCTCTCCTATAGATCTTGTCGCCAGTCAATAGTCACTATCTGGTTTCACCCATTGATAAGTATTTATAGTACCCATTGTATTAGTATTGAGTCAACATTCATACACCTTGTGTAAATATTATTGTAGGCAGATACGTGATAATATAAACCGATGCATTCTCCAGGCCTATTTACCTACATTACAATAATTATAATATAGGAGTTCGTTCAAATATTTTCTTATCAAACTGTTTTATATGCAACTACCTTATACCCGTCTTGCTTTACGTTTTTGATTCCGATTGTCAGGCTTGATCGGTAGGTAATTAAACAGCATGGGTATTCCTGACGCTTTCTTATTCGAGACTAATACTAGACTAAAGATCGCGACTAAAAAGTCCGTGACTAAATTTGGTATTCCTGACGCTTTCTTAATCCGATTCTTTTTTGTGATTTGAATCTTGTCGGATACTAAATTTAACGGCCCGTTAACAATAAATGTATTTTTTATCGTATTGTCTATGGTTTCAGCTTATTTTAATATTATTGCGATAAATATTTAATTTTAACGAAATATTTTAAAACAAATACTTAAAACATTAAAAATGTCAATTAATTACTACATTTATTTAATTATTAGTAAAATAATTTCAATTTAAATCATCTTTTAAAGAAAATTTGATATTTCAAAGTTGGCCATACTGATTATTGTTATTGATAACTGTCAGGAGTGTCAGGACTATAAACAAGCTTTCCCTAACCTAGAAAATAAGCGTCATTAATTATTCATGGATTATCCGTTCTGATGCGTGATGAAAAAAAAACATAATTCTCTAATATTTCACAATTCTTATCTCTAGAAGAATCCCGAATTTTAAATCCCGACTCGCATTCAAAAGTGAAGCCAAAATATTGCAATTTTGACAGCTTGATTCCAAAAATACGCAGTGTGTGATACCTATGTTTGTTTCTCATGTTTTGCTTTAAATCTTAATTTTTACTTTAAAATAAGTGCAATTGGTAATGTTTACGTTTCTTTGTGAAAGTTTAAATCTAATTTTACAATCCGATTTGCTTACCAAACTGTTAAAATTGCAGGTCAATGAGGCTTCTCTTTTTTTGCTTTGAAAAATATAGTTCTCCAATTCATTTAGGTAGTTATATCTACATAAAAATCTATGCCCCGTTTGAGTTGTTATGTGGAGAGCTTTTGTTGCCTCCCTATGCTCCTGAGAAGAGTGTAAAAGGGAGAATCGATTGATTTATATAGGACCATCCGTTTGCATTACATTCAGAAATGATTCAACAAAAGCACCCTGCGTTACTATTACAACTGAATGACGGGCATACTCTAACTATAAACATAAGGCAGGTACCAGGGATCGAACTCAAGTACCTTAAGAATGTAAAGTCAGCTAATTCATCACTAAGCAACCAACTTCTACTATCTATATTATAGTAAGCAAATAAAAGCTTCAAGGTTAAGTAAACTGTATTTAACAGAAGAAAAAATCTTTTTTCATGAATACTGTTTGCAATTATGATATCTTACCTTCAACTCATTATACTCACCCTAAATTATTTTTCCTTAAAAAACAATTATTCTAGCCATCTTTATGTGTTGATGATGATGAGGGACTTAAGAAAGTATGTTATCCCAAAAAAGAAGGGAATATGGTAAAGAAAAAACAGATTCACAATGTAAGATTTTATTTGAATGAGAGTCGTGAAATAATTTTTGTAAGTTCGTTAAAGATTGTTAGTTTCAAAATATTATCTATCAGCCCAACACGATACACAGTAATAATCAGCCACCTTATAATTTAAAAAAAAACTAAATACAAATATACTTACTTCTACAATAAATAAATAAAATTTAAAAACGTTTTCTTTTGTCAAAGACCCCTAAAATAAATTGAAATTACGTGCCTATATCCAAAATTTGAATAGGTTGTAATTTGCAATAATATATATTATATTAATCAAATAAAACTCTATCTAAAACCCATACATACTTTCTCTATGTAATAAAAAAACATAAAAAAAAATTGTAAAGCATAAATTGATTGGGACATCTTAAAACTTCAAACCGAACCACAATTTTGTTGAAAGTATGCAACAATCATTATATGATTTATGAATATTCAAACACTAGTCACATAAATAAACTTTTATCCAAATTCAAAATCATAGAGGCCGCTCCAGAGATAATTATATTGACCAGGTGATCGGCGACATACACTGCAGCACCTACCAGGAGATTTGTAGAGGCTGGCCGGTGACAAGCAGGAGTCGAGGAACAGAGTATGCATGCTTGCATGTAGCATAGCATCTTGGTCACTGATTTCCCTATAGCCGTATTGAGGTTGTGGGCTCGTATCTCAAAGCCGATAAATAAATAAATACCTAAAAAAAAAAAAAAACACTTATTACTCCCAGATGTTTTTGTATATACATTTGAAAGAACAAAAAAATTGTTGAAATAGCTTTACTATATACAATATCTGCATATATGAACAGAAACATTAATAAAATATTAATTTAAATTGTATAGCCTTTCTTCTCTCTCGAAGATGCCATAACTCAATTGCCGAATAAAAGTATATATCTGTAAAGTTATTATCAATATTATACAAGCTCAAAAGAGTACTCATCAAGAATTTTTGATTGAATTCTTTGTATCCACTTCTACTGATAAATAATGTACATGCAGCCCTTATCTTTGAAAACTTTCAGTAGTAGGTATAAAACTTCATAAATTGTTATTTAAACAAACCACAAGTTAATGCATAACACTTGGTTAAATGAATAAAGGTATACATACATTTTTTTCTCCTTTTCTTGACCTAATGGTGTTCTTGGCCAGTCTCAAATTCCTGAAACTTTGTTTATAGGTATTCTTAAATGTCTGCCCTTACATATTTACACAATCTGGTGAGCTCATCCATTGCTAAAATAAATAAAAGTATTCTTTAAGCCATAGAGCGTAATCAAACTGCCATTTGAATGTAGTTTTCACAAAATAATATAATCGAAATGAACTACGTAATGTCAAATTATACGAGAATAGTATGACTTATATTTTCGTAAATAAATAACAATTTTGTGAACTGCTAACTGCAACATAATATCCCTCACGTCTTCAGGGTACACCAAAGCACTGATTTGTTTTCATTTTAATGTATTTAAAACATTAAATTTCAATAAAACACAGAGATGAACTGCGCGCAAACCGACAAACGTCACGATTTTTTGAGGTTAGAATGTACGGGCTAACAGTGTTCTCCGGTGTCCCGCCAATAATTATTCTTTGTGTGGCTCACTTAAAATATTCACTTGTGTTTCATTATTACATTAAAAATGTTCAGATAAAGTTTTTTAATTAGATTATATCGAAACATTTTGGTTCACCGTATATAATATACCAAATTACTAATAAATTATATTTTGATATTTAAAAAATGTATAAAATACTTTTTTTTTAAATAATACTTAGATGTTTTAATATTTAATCCCGAAATTTTATTCAAATAAGCTAGGAAAAGTGTTGTGTCAATCAAATAAGACAACACTTTTGCTATCTTATTATAAAATGTCAAATCGTAAGTACCCGCCTTTTTTGGCGTACTTAAGAATGTGTCAGGAATACCAATTTAGTATCAAACTAGACTTATTAACGGATTTTTTAGTCACGACAAGCTTCCAAAAGTATCCGCATCGAAATAGCGCCACTTCTTAATTTCAAAAATACCAATTGCTGAAAAGTAGCAACTTTAGTATCAAGGAATACATAAGAAAGCGTCAGGAATAACCACCCAGGTTCTAGTCTTAACAGACCTCTATAACTGACATAAGCACAGAAAAAGAAGAATGACACTTTTAATGTTTATTAAAAAGAAAGAAGAAAAATTATAGTTTGCCAATCACATGAAAAAAAAAACTGCATAATATATCATAATATGTTAGGTGCATCTCACACTTGATTCAATTCCACTATTCAATCGAACCTACCTACATAATATTATGCTAGTTACTCTCTCTATGGTTTGAATCTTAGCTACATCCCTCTATGTGTGGAATGGTACAAATTTTAGGTGATTGACTAATGATGAAGGCAGCTGTTTTACCGACCTAAAATTATATTATACGAACCTACCTACATAATTTGCAAGTTTTACTCTCTCAATGGTTTGAATCTTAGCTAAATTCCCTACACCCTCTATGTGTGATAAAGGCAGCTGTTTTACCGACCCCGAATGTCACTAAAATATGTCAAACTTCAAAATGGAGGAATTATTTTGCAAATTTTTTCATTAAATCTTTATTTATTGAGAATAATACGATTTGAATAACAAATCTGCCGGTTCATAGGTGAATACTGTAATGCCGGCCGATGAAAGAAAAATCGAAAATAATAAATAAATCAACCTACAATTATTTTATTACATTTTCATACCGTAATACCAAGATTCCATTCAACGTTTACATGAGTAATTTTGTTTCCAAAAGATGGCTTACTGTCTCTTTGAGAAATTAAGATCCTAAAAAAATAGAGTTTTTTAAATAGCCCTAAATATATTAAAATTAATGCAGCAAATTGTATTTAAGAACCTTCTCCGGCATTTTGCACGGCTCTGCGCAGATTCATATCTGACGTAGCATTTGTATTTTGAGCGTGATGCTCCGACATACGATAAAAAGCAAATATACAAACATTTCTGAATTATTATGTAGAAGATAACTCCATTTACCTATATGGAGTGTGGCTTTTACCCTATCAAGGGTATTCGAGTAGGTTGTCTGTTTCATGAACGATGTTAAAATAATATACATATCTTCACATTAGAGATGAATCTGTATATTTTCTCCAACTAGATCCCTACATGAAACCACGATGATCTAACATAATATTTATGGGAACACTTAATTAATATCTTATTAGTTTTCTGAACGTCAATTATAACTATATGACAATCAATAAGTTATGAAAATCTCCTACGCTATAAAAACGAACAAAATGCAAAACAGAAAAGATGAAGACCTTTTTGATTTCATATAAAACCAGATTAAGAAACTCTGTATAAGGAGACATTTTACTAGTAGAGTAGTAGATGATGATGATTCTTCGTTTAGTCACACCAACGATCATCTCTTCACTTAAGGAGGTGGTTGGTAGACTAGCGGTTACAACGCCGGCTTTCGTACTGTTTGGTGCGGACGTCATGGTTCGATCCCAGGTGCCGACAATCTTCCTCTTTCACGACACAAGCTTTAAGTAGCTTACTGTGAAAGAGTCAAGGAGTGTATTTGTGTTCACTTTGAGTGAGCACTCTGGAAAATACCACATAAAAATATCAGATCCCGATAGACCGATACAAATGGCAGCAGATTCGGTATAATGCCCCAGTCAAAGCACTTGGACTTTCGCATTTCAGACACATAAAGATATGAGAAAAGACAAAAGAGTCATAGCATCGTAAGAAAACTTTGACTTTTTTGTTAAAAACTCACATTTTGAATATCTAAAGAGCGTAAGGTTCTTGTTATTCTGATGTTTATACAGTTATTTCGCGTCGCACTTCCTTTAAACTGTTATGATGAGTAAGTCACTGTTTGTGTTTCGTGCTGCAAAAATCTTACAAGGCTAAAAAGCCTCAGAATACATGCACAATGCTTACATGTGTCACCTCTCTGTAGCTCTGACAGATCTGATGTTTGATATCCAGGTAATTGCGTTATCAGCACTCTGCCTGGAACCCGAACACGTGCACCTTACTCTGGAAATGTTGATTCTTTGTTAGAGCTGTTTCTTGTTCTAATAAGAATACGCGGAATCATGACTTCCTACGATTACTTTGCACTTTGGATCCGAATCAAACGATACAATTAGTGCTTGATAGAGATCTGTTATTATAGATTATGATCAGAATATGTCGTCATTATTAGTTCGGGAGCATTGAAGCTCACTCAATAAATTAAATAAAGTTGCGAACTTTGAACTCCATTTCGTTTTCAATACAGTCTTCATCTTCTTCACGCAACCCTTGGATCTCTACAAACGCTTTTAATTTTTTTATGTGGTCAGTGTGGTAGAGAAACGTTTGCAGGGAGTTTCAGGTATTCACCCTACGTGGAATGGAGCTAAAATTGAGTCACAAGATTAGCACCAACATAAGTGTTACCATATTCCAATAGGAATTTACCCGGTAATTTTTCATTTTGACATCGACTTAAAGTTGAATTTTTTTTTCATGTTCAATTTAGATTTTTTGAAGGGAATTGCTCCAAAACAATGTCATAATTTTTCCAAAAAGATGAACAAATAATGATCCCCACTTTAAGCTTTGAAAGTAAACCTTATTAAACGATTAGAAGGCGCAGGATCAGTTAATTGTCGTCATACTATTTAATTTTGAAAGACCTATTGTTGGTGATCCTTACGAAGCACAACTTTGAATTTAATTCTTGTTTAAAGTAGAGCCGTCCTTTTTAAAGCACTGCAAAATTATCTGCATTTCATAATGCCACAAATATCTTATACATACCTACTACTATGGGATTTTTTTATACTTATATTATTCGTCTGTATAGTCTAAGTCGATAGTTGCTATGACATGAAATGTGATAGGTACTTAATCAGAGGTTCCTTCATACAACTGTTGCTACAAGAAGAAAGTTCATGCAGTCCCCAACGTGGTAAAGTAAAATTGGGACCCCTTAAGGAGCGATATAACTGACAGTCATACAATTGTCCAAAAGGATCTTCAGTTATCATTTATCAATAATCCGACAGGTTTTGCTGCTACTTTATGTAGCATACAAACTTTCCCGACAGACGTTGTCCTGTAGTCCTTACTATGAAATTTGTAATTTATACAAATATACGTTTAATATATTATGTTTGAATGTTAAAAAAAAAATATTTGTGAAAGCTTGAAAGAAATTCTATCAAAAATCTGCGTAGGTATACCAATGTTTTGAAACTCGATGGTTGTGTCAAGTACCTAAATAAAAATTATGTTGTTAAGGAATTTTTTTCAGGTGTTGTCAGTAAATCCTCTCTCTCTCCTTGGCTTGCTCCCAGCTGAACGTCTATAAAGACTGCTAGGGTCAGCTCTCCTCGTCTTCAGGCTGTACACTCTCCGTTGTTGTCAGTAAATCCATTCCATACTAATTTTAATTATATATTTTAGCCATCCATTTTACGAACTTTTAATAATTATTCTGTTATCAGGGGCGGACAATAATTCAATAAATCAGACATCGAAAGAATACATAATATGTTCAATCGATCTCGAGTTACAAATATTCACACCAACCCGACTTTCTTTTATATTATAGATTGGAATCCTTTCATAGGTCATCCTCCATCGATCAACTGTCAGACTGGCACATCCGTCCCTCGCACAATGCAACACCCATAATATTGAGTCGTGTTTCACCTATAATATTCGGTGAGTGCTCTGTGTGATGCGTATACTCAGTTCCTGGCAGCGTCACGTCTGTACTTCCGTCGCGGGCATTGTCCGTCCTATATTATTCTGTAGAGAGGCGCACTATTAGGTATCATACGACACGACTAGCGCGCCTGTGTGCCTGCCTATATTACCTACAGATTACAGCAGACAAGACTCCCCGTAGCAACAAGCACTCCACAAGCTTGACGCATCCGCCTTAGTAACAAGCGTCACGCACTTCTCCCAATATTTTACTCGACACCTACAAATTTATACATGTTCAGATGTTTCCACAATTTTATTCAATCTGCACAGTTAAAGAACTAGTTATAACTCCAACCAGCTTTTTTGTTATATGGGTAATTCTACATTAAGAGGTAACTTGTGCGGCAATCAGTTTAAAATAGAAATTTTATTCTATATATGTTTTTTTTTTGCAATGAAGCACATCACCTTAATGTACTTTATTAAATAACGTCACAATTAAATGCCCAATTAAAGTGTATTTTTCTGAAATTCCTTATAAAGTCTAAAAAAGTCTCTACCCTGGCCTGTCCCCTTGTCGGTTTCAGTTTAATTTGCAGATGGTACGTATATACCTTCTTTGAATCAATCTAAACTAAAGTATGTTAAACGCACATTTCAATAAATATATTTCAGTAGAATTAAGGAAAAATAGAACAATATTTATTTATTTGCAATAATTTTTAAACTTAACTTTTGTCCCACTTTTTTTGTGTATCTACCCTGGCAAATTTCATTCCGCTACTACCAACATTTATATAAAACGGCCATATTCCCAATAGCGCTCAAAGTAATCTATCGACGTGAAGTTAGCAATGGAAAACACGCGAGCCGCTAAGAACGCCGCCATTTGTTAGTTGTTGCGACGTGTTAGTGCAGTGTAGTGGTTTCGCGAGGTTATTGTGTCTCTCCACTGGTAAGTCATAAAAGTTATATTATTCATTTAATTTATTTGAATTTACTGGTCTAATTTAATAATAATGTAATAGTTAAAGTGTGATCCATAATATACCGCAACATTTCTTATGTCAATTAAAACAATAAAATTTATCATGAAAACGTCTCTTCCCTGCCATATTTCCCCTGGCAAGATAACTGTCAGGGGAGAGACTTGTTGACCAGGGGAGATAATGTTAGTGCAAACTAACTCAGATATAGCTCATTTTTATCAACGTTACAGATTTAAATAATTCTAGTACATTCAAGACTGAAAAATAAAGGAGGTTCTCAGTTCATATTACCTATATTATTGTCTAATATTGTTACAGATCATGGCACCACGGAAAAATTTAACACGTGAAGAAAGATTACAGAAGAAACGGGAAGCAGAGAGACTACGATATGAAAAGATTAAAAATGATCCCGAAAAATATGAATTGCAAAAGCAAAAAGAAAAGGCAAAATATTTAAAAAAGAAGGAGAAAGGAATTATAAAGACTGTCGACCAAATGACTCCTAGAGAGCAACGTAAGGCACGAAAGATATGGAAAAAGAAAGCAAGAGAGCGTAGGCAACGACTTGCGCTTCAAAATATAACTAATCTTTCGGTAACGCCATCTACGTCAGATGTTGATGATCAAAGTTTTAACTCTCACAGAAGAGTTATAGCTACGAAACTTAAATCAGACCGAGCCAGAAGACTAAGATATTTAATCAATAAGAAGAAAGATGAGACTATAAATAAACTTAAGACTAAATTAGCATGTTATAAAAAAAGGTTACAAAGATTACGAAAGCCTGAAAAACAGACACCTAACAGCAAAGTAGAACAAATGTTAAATTCTTCATGTGCCAGAGAAACAGTGAAGAAAAAATTATTGTTTGCAGAAGTGCTCAATCAACAATTAAAAGAAAATTATTCATCTCTTCCAAATAATAAAGAAAAAAGAATTTTTAAAAGAATGATAAGCGGGAAACTGGTGAGAAAATACGGCATACTACAGAACGAAAAAAACATGAAACCTTTAAGAAAAATTGCACAAGCACGATTACTAGAAAATAAAAGGAAAGCCAAAGGGAGTTACGAAATAATGAAGACAAAAATTATAAATTTTCTCCAAGATGACTCGAATACGAGGTTATGTGCCGGCAAAAGAGATTATGTGACGAAGAAAGGAGATCGTAAACAAAAGAGAGTTCTTATGGATACACTAAGAAATCTTCACAAATCTTTCATGAAGACCTGCAATATCAAAATATCGTATTCTCTATTCTGTCGCCTTAAGCCATTTTGGATAGTACAACCGAATTGCGACAAACGTGACACTTGTTTGTGCGTTACACACTCCAATATGGATTTGATGCTCACAGCTCTATTTCAAGCTAAAGTTATCTCTGTATCAAACCATCAAAATCTACTGCATATAATTTGTTGCAATAGGTACAACGAACAGTGTCTTTCTCGAGAATGCGTAAATTGTAAAAATAAAGGACTCGAATACAAAGCATTTGATAATAACATTCAAATTGTCTGCAGAAAGTGGGAATCTGTCTCTACTAATATAACTGATCCAAAAACACATAAGGCAAGAAAAGTCACTAAATATTTGAAAAAATCTATACAGATTTATCCTCGTGATTTGGTTATGCAATTAGAATATAATTTGGACTTTTATCTTCAACACGAACTGAACATAGTCCACCAGCATTCTGGTCTCAAGATTAAAAAAGCAAATTTAACTGTAAAAGAAGCTGTGATTCATATGGACTTCAGTGAAAATTACTTAACTAAATACGCAGAAGAGATCCAGGCATTCCATTTTGGAGGTTCGCGTCAACAGATAAGTTTGCACACGGTCGTCACTTATACAAAAGAAGGAGCATCAGGTGCAGTAAAAACTACTTGCTACTGTTCCATGTCACAAAATTTGTTACATTCACCTCCAGCTATATGGGCACACTTACAGCCAATTTTGAACAGCTTGCCACCTGCAGTAGAGATCCTCCATTTTTGGAGCGATGGACCCGTAACACAATACCGCAACAAATACATGTTTTACTATCTTGTCACCCATTTAAAAGAGTTCTACCCAACCCTTACACACTTTACGTGGAATTACCATGAAGCTGGACACGGTAAGGGGGCTCCTGATGGTATCGGAGCTGTTTGCAAAAGATCGGCAGACCGATTAGTGGGTAGTGGCAAAGATATAACATCTCTAAGCGAATTCTCAAATGCTATTCAGGAAAACTGTCCTAGCATCAATGTTTTCAATATTGATGATGAAAATATTATTGAGAAAGAAGCATTGATTGCTAGTGATAAAGAAAAAATAAAGACTTTTCCCGGTACATTGCGTGTCCATCAAGTGTCATGGAACATTGAAGATTCAAATAAATTGAAAATGAAGTCCTTAAGCTGCTTTTGTGATGCAAATAATTGTGATCATTTCAAAATTGGTATCATAACATACTAATAATAATAAGTAATAAAAAGTTTTCTGTAAAATAGGGGACAAAAGTGGACAACTCTATTTCTGTTTCCTTGCTTTTGTTTATTGTTTTGAGATGCTTGAAAATCCTATCTTATTTCGTTCCATTGTCACTATTTTTATTTTATTTCGCTATTTTAATTTAAAAAATTATCCTACACGGTGTTGACTTTATACATGCTCGAGTTGATTTGTGTTGTTTTGTATCATATATTGTTTTATTTTTATATATATTTTCTTTTGTGTTGCTATTTGTTGTAATTAATTCTATAAAGGCACATTAGTGCCGTGGGCAGAGACTCTTTCAAAGAGTCGGTGAATGTGTTTGAGAAAGCTTAAGCATCTATTGTAGACAAGAGAGTGCCTTTAATTTGTTGTTTTTTATTTTATTTAATGATTCTATGTTAAGTACAATGTTTAATTAAAGTTTATTTTACATTTTTTTTTACTTTTATTGACACAAATTCTCTCCCCTGGCCAAATAAGTATCTACCCTGATCTTGGTGTCTCTACCCTGCCCAATGTATTTACCCTGGCCTTGTAAAAAGTAATAAAATATGCATAAAGTGACTTGCCCTTACATAAAAAGGTACATAAATAGACAAAAATCGTAATATAAGTGTTTAATGAAAAAACAACAACTTTTCTCCGCGGCCATATCCTCTATGGACTTAAAACCTCTTATTGTAGAATTACCCATATAAGGGTAAAATGGGCGATGAAATAGAGTTGACTGACCGTCACCCTTGCAATGGTCCTCGTTCGATAAAAGGTCATAGTGTTTTTTCCAATGCCCCTATTCTTTCTCGTATCTTAAATTTAAGTAGACTAATTTTTCCAAAGTCTAGATACTAACACTAATTTAATTGTTTTAACACCATCTCGCTTCGAACGAGCATTCAAAACAACAAGACGGAAAGAGATAGACGAAAGATAAAGAAACCATTCAAATAAATTTAACTCCGCCCCGATTAAATAATAACATACTGGTTTTCGCCTAGCATAATCATTATTTCTAATGAAGAACTATCTGCGATATTTTGACATTGTCACTACATTTCTTCCCCTCTATGTCTCTTCACCTCCGTTCATACCTCATGAACAAAAATGTGACAATATTTTTTAATATTTTGGTCCGAATTATCTAGTTTACGTAGTACTTAAAAATCAAAGTTTCTACTCCATCCGTGTTCTTGACACACGAATCATTTATCACAAAATCTCCGTTAGCGATTTCTCTGTATTATTTTCTAACAGCATTCTATACGTCTCCCTCCGAGAGGAAACACGACTTCTCGTTTTTTTTTCATAGGAAATGTTTTACTTAATCACTGTTTGCCTTGTTCTTTCTCTAAATCCGATATCCTTAATAAAGTTTCAGTTGTGGGGAAGGGTGCGCGATAAAAATATCTTGAAGGGTGTAGTGGCATTGATTCATATTAATCTCAAGCCTACCCTACCCGTCACTGGTGCCCGTGGTAGAGGGAGGCCCGGGCCGGCACGGGTATTCTTTGTTTACAAAAATACTCTGTGTTGTGTGGTCGTGACAAGTTCTTCGGCGAGTTGTGTGGTGTGTGCTCTGCCCCGATCCATCACGAGGAGCCGCCTGTTTGCCTTCCAGACAAGAAAATCCCATTTCCCACGCTCACAACAACCTCCTTGTCGGTGAACCGCAACCGTTCACGTCGTGCGGGTGATGAGGGGTGGCGTGGGCGGCCGTATCGATCGCTCCCCCGGCCGCTTCACAAATACCCGCGTGCCCGTTCCGTGTTACTATCTGCCGGCCGTGCGGCGTGTTACCATGGCGGATCTTCCCGATTCGCCTCCACACTCCGCCCCGGCGCTCGGAAAATCTACCGGGCAACGCAGACATTTCAATTGGACGGGCGACAAAATATGAAGTTGGTCCGTGGGGTCGACCGCCCCCGCCCGCCCAGGTCCGCCTCGTGTTTACAACACTATTTCTGGAGGGAATTACCAAAAAAAATGTATGAATTTGAAACTTTTTTGCGCAATTAAAGGCTTGCTGTTGCATTGTCGTCCAATAAAAACGCTTGTCAGTCAGATGTCAATGATGAATGTGTGATAAGCGGTTATGACCGTCTTTTTAATTAAAATTAAAAGTTTTAATTGCTCTAAAACTTTCAAATCGTATACTTTTTTGTCATTCTATCCAGAAATAGAGTTTAGAGTTAGAGTGAGCTCTGGGTGCTCTGCTCTATTATTACAAGCCATATTTCACGTCCGGCTGTTGTACATAGATTTACAAGTTAAAGTAGTATTTATTTTGCGAGGCAGTCCTAGCAATAAATCATTCTACCTGGCATAGGTTAGGTAAATGTTCAAATTCTAAAGCATCGATATTTTTAATAATTGTTATATTGATAGTATTGTCATAGTATATATATATAAGTAAGACACCGCGCGCAGTCATTATTAATATTATGTTATTGGTAGGTACCTATGTTTATTTTATTTGTTGAGGCCTTTCACCCAAATTCGAGTGATTTTGGACCTATGTACCTATGCCTTTGTATCTAGCGCGTAGCTATGTATCTTGATGTGCAACGACGTTTTTTGAATTGTTACCTATAATTTTGTATGTACTCATTGTATTTTTATTTTTGTATTCTTTTTTATTTTATGTTGATACTATTGTGCACTACTACTCTATTTTAAGTATTTTTTTTTGTTTTTTTTTTTGTAAAAGGCCGGTTGGCCGTTGAACTGAATAAAATAAAAAATAAAAATATATATATTTTTTTTTTAAATAATTTCTTAATTCTTTAACTTATAATAATATTTTTTCATTTAAAAATACCTACTAATGCTTTTTTCTAAGAAAAGGTTCGGTATTGTACCTTTTATTTTTTCATAGTTTCCATATGATTAGTCATAAGATGGGCTTTATAATTATTTAAACAATAGCTCCTTACTTTTATCTCAGAAACATTACAAAAATATTGCTATCTAAACTTTTGTTTTACTTTCACCTTGATTCTTTCATAGAAATGACTCGATGCATCGATGCACTCGATGCAGTCATCTAATGATAAACATCACTACCTCCTTTTACCTGCCATAAGCATAATAAGTGCGCAAGAGATAGGGAGTTAGAATCGGTTTATTATTGGAACTGTCCCAGTAAAAAAATACTACTTTTTTTTTTAGTTATTTTGTCTTGTCCCTCAGTACACCCTGACGTCACACAGTCACTTGGAATTCTACACAAATCTTCATGAACTTGCTATAGACCCTTATTATCTACAGATTCTCTTCCTCCTATTTCTGTCTTTTTTATCGTACACTACTGAACTAGCTATCTTCTTACTTTTTATAGCCAAGTACTAATGTTTCTGTACCTATGTATCTTCAAAATGATGTCCACGAGATAAATAACTCAATTGATTTATCTATATATTTTCCATCAACAATATACGATAAGGAAATTAATAGTTATTATATCAATATTATTGGAATTTACTGCCTCACTAGACATGGACTCTTCTGGGACAGTACTACTAATTATTATATTTTGAAACATGCAACCAACCTGCTCAATTTATTCAGACCGATTTATTAGAATCATACGAATATTTTGCATGATTTCTAGGACAGGTAGAGAGGCAACGCTTATTGAAATCGAATTTCCCTCCTGAAACAGTGCACCACTGTTAGTTCTACTCGACCATTTCTCTCTCCTTTTTTAGATTTAATTTCTTAGAGTGAGTTTTTAAACGACTCTTTATCCCGACAGAAAATGTTTTTAAATAGATTAATTATTATTATTTTTAACCAACATCAAGATTTTTTTTTCTATCCAAACACTATTTTTATTTTTTCTGCTTCTGACCTGGCCCTTATTTAGGACGGAATCGATTTGTACGATCCACGTCATTCTCGGTCGACCACATCTTGCACCTCCCCTTTCAGCCTTACAACTTTTTGTAATCCTGCTTGCAACCATTCTTTCAAAATGACCAGATCATCTCAACATATTATCAACTTTCATCTTTGTAACAACACTAAATTCCATACCGCATTCCGTTCTAATATTCTTCATGTCCCATAGAGCCTTTCCACATATTCTTCGCAGAGCTCTCATCTCTCCTTCGTATATCCACAAGAATCTGTAATTATGAGGTATTTTTATTTATATCTAAGCCAACGTTCATTTTGGAATAAAACACAAAGATTATTTGCACAGTACTATGGTAATAGGTGGACCAATAAAGACCTACGTTATACAAGTAGTACTGTTTCGTATTCTGGGAATATACATGTATGGAGCGGTAAAGGCTTGTCTCTCATTGTTGTATTTACGGAGGCAGTTCACCCCTCAAGACACGGCGAGCGGGGTGAGCTCTACATAAGGAGTGCCTCAAATAGACAGAAATGTGCCTGTTATTCCGTATTATTTCACCGACTATGCGGTGTGGTGTCCCGAGATAGATAGCCCGTGACACTAAACTTGAACGGGACGCTGTGTCCTTTGGGAACTGCGGGGTGTTGTGTTGTCTTCCGTAAATACCCACGCGGGTGGAGGGGCCGCGTGACCTCCCGCGTATCCTTGACCCGACGCCGCGCCGCTGAACGTTTTATTTATTGCGTCGGGGCGCTGCTGTATCGGGTGTTTACGGTTGTACGTAACTGTCGGTACCCGGCCCAGTATTGGCTGGGAGGGTTTCGTATTCTCCGATAGTTTGGGTGGTTCCTCTTTACGACGTCTGCTGGTGGGGTTTTGCAAAATACCGAAGCGGAATTACCCTCGTAAACTCTATCCACTTATTTGTTTTACCTACTGTGTTATATTTTCTTCAATTTATTTTTCTAATTTTTTCCTTCGAATCGGGTCATTTTTTTTTTCAAATCAAAATTCACTCTTTTCAAATCAAATAGAACGTTTACTATTCAAACGGGACATTTTTCAACTCAAACTGAACTTTTTAGAAAACAAATTGGACGCATGACTTTATATTTCTACCCCGGATTGGTCTCAGGGATTGGACGGATAAGCAGAACAAATTGCCGCATAAATCGTATAAAAACACGATAATGCATTGAATTTGTCTTGTAAAATGTCCATTGTCCAAATGTCCATTATCCAATGTAAAGTTTATTAGACAATCCACCCACGAATACGAGTGATTTGGGCCAAGCTGTCCAATTTGATTTGAAACGTAATGCGAAATGCACATGTATTCAACCTAAATGGAATCAAGATGCTATCAGAATCCCGAATGAGAAAACTGATTAAGAATGAATTATGTTACCTAGAAAAGCTTTTGTTGTCTTCTTATAATCTCAAATGTAGCAATTAACCAGTTGGAATCCTGTTTGAGTCTCAGGAGATTCAATCAGCTTAGAAGCAACGATGATTTCTTCTCGAAAATAATTACACTCCTTCGATGACGTAAAAAATAATCATAGGTAGGTCCTCTCTTTGAATAGGCCACACCCCACTACATTAATAGTTACCCAAGATGATTATATTTAGCACACGCTAAGGATGCCGTGTTTTCTAAGCTTACTGTGTAAACACGAACCAAAAATCTCGTGTGCTCTATTTTCCTCGGGGTTTTCGGATGTAATAGAGAAGGTAGGTACGCGTACCAAAACGATTAAGGGCCGATCTTATAAACGAGAGACCAAATATCCGTAAGTTTATCTATGGTTTCCTAACAAATTGTCGTACTGAAATTTGAATAACGAATTTTTTTAAGTCGGAAAAACGAGCAAATGGATCATATTTCGGTTTATTTGGTTTGCCGTTTAACTAACGGATGTTTATAAGATCGGCCCTAAGTCGGTTGGGATGGTTAATCACCAATGTGTACATTTTCTGCATGCGATTTTATTCTAGAAAAGCGGACCGTCAATTGAACGACCGTTGTACAAAGAAAAATCAAATTTTCAATATCACTAACAGCAGCAAAAGTTTTTGAATTTAACATTTTTACTGATGTTTTCCTAGGAGGAATACGGTACTGCTATAAACAGCTGTGAATGTGTCGGTATAGAAAATTTTCTATGTGGTTACTGTAACAGAGCCGTTTTGTCAGATGACGCACGGTTGTACAAACGTTCCCAGAGAGCGCTCTAGGAACCCGTTGCACTTTTATTTCAGGGGGCGTCAGGCTTACCTGTCTCTTTCAGGTCGGCTTGTGTTTTTTAATATAGCTACCTATTGAGATTCTTAATTGCAAAACAGACCTACAGAGTGTGTAAAATAATAGTGTACGCCCAACTTATCTGTGTGCAGGTGCAGGTAATCTAAACTGTCGATGCCTTGTGAACATTGTTGGCAAATTATTATTGTAGTTTGTAGTCCCCTTGGTAACGTTATAAATGCGCAATGCGAAAAATAATTGTATTGTTTTTATCTGAACGAATCTATTTATAGGAGTTAAGCATTACAATTGAATAACAAAACCGTAAACAAACACCTGCATCGAATGTGTAATATCTGTCTGGCTGCCTGCGAGGTGTCATTCTTATGTTTCAGTGAACTAACTCATTATCTTGCTTCTCCCATGCACACGGGGAGATAGTAATATGCGTGGTCTCTATGTAAAGATCAATCAAAAATGTACACTGAACAACGCAAATAAAACAATCACGTAGAATCTCAAGTGGTCCAATTACAGGTATCTGTACTCCTTCATTTCAGAGTACCTACTAGCAGCAAAACCTGTCGGACGACAAGCGCAGAAAAGGCACATTATTTTTTTTGTTGTCCTGTCAAATCACTTATATCGTCCCTTAAGTATAGGCTCTCAATTTTACATCACCAAGTTGGGAGCTGGCTTCAATTTGACGTTTCTTCCCCTAGCAACAGTTTTATGTAGGAACCTCTGAGCGGCTTTATTGTCATAGGAACAAATATCGACTTTAGACGAATAATGTACCTATACGTAAGCGTGAAAAATATTTTGGATTGGTTTTGTCATATATGTATGAAAAATATTAGTGGGGTTAGTGGTGTCTCAACTCTCAACGAAAATACCGACTTCGGACGAACTTACCAAATATAATAATACAGTGGGTATAGGATTGTTTACAAGTTGTTGGGCCACGATTGCATCCAATAGAATAGATATTATTTTATTATATTATTTAGTAGTGGCCGACCCAATGTTGTTGGGAATGTAAACAACAACGTTTATAATCGTGAATGTAGCTTTGTTATTGTTTACAGCGGTGTTTAATGACCGCGATAACACACACACACACACAGCGACGCCACTTAGCAACAGACGAGAGCGTCGGTGCGCCCCTATCTATCTATGTACACATCTCTACATACATGTACACGCCACTCTTACAATAGATATAATAATGTGTGGTTCCTACTAACATGGGACCTGCGTCATCACACACAACCGTTCTATCTGCCTCGCAACGCCATTAATTGGATGGAATTCAGTGGATGATGGCCTAACTAACAACTCGGATAACCAATGCATGATTTTTGTGTAACGAAAAATGTAACTTTGTCGGGCGAAACTAATCTGATAACTCATATTATCTTCCCTGTGTGGTTTCTATGGAAACCATAGTGCCATTTGATTACCTAGGTTTAATAATGTTCGATGTTCCCTAGAAAATAAAAGCGGATGGAACACTACGGACGCCGTATTCTTTGAGACGACAATGAAAAAGCATTAGTTATGTATCTATCTATTTCAATGACAGTAAAATCTACATAATAATTCAGAAATGTTTGTTTTTTTATTTGCCTTTTGTCGTTGCTTTACCGTATATGTGAGCATCACGCCTAAACGGCTGAACCGATTTCACTAATTCTTTTTTTGTCGTGTTGGCTTTTATCAGTAGAAGGTTCTTATGAAAGAAAAAATTAAGAAAGTTGCGTGGTAAATCTACATAATAATTCAGAAATGTTTTTTTATTAGCTTTTTACCTAATATCATCGCATCACGCCTAAACGGCTGAACCGATTTCACTATTTCTTTTTTTGTCGTGTTGGCTTTTATCAGTAGAAGGTTCTTATGAAAGAAAAAATTAAGAAAGTTGCGTGGTAAATTGGGAAATTAAATAAAACTCGCATTAGCCCCTCCTTCTCTATCTACATAATAATTCAGAAATGTTTTTTATTTGCTTTTTACCGTATGTCATAGCATCACGCTCAAAATACAAATGCTCAGATATGAATCTACACAGAGCCGTGAAAAATGCCGGAGAAGGTTCTTTAATACAATTTGCTGCATTAACTTAATATATTTAGAGCTATTTAAAAAACCCTATTTTTTAAGATCTTCATACAAAATTTTAATAAACATTAAAAGTGTCATTCTTCTTTTTCTGCGCTTATGTCAGTTATATAGATGTCTACAAAGCAATGGGAAGCTAGACTATAGAACCTGTTTAATTACCTACCGATCAAGCCTGACAATCGGAATCAAAAACGTAAAGCAAGACGGGTATATAAGCTAGTTAATAATAAAAACGGGGAAAAGACAGCATGATCTTGATGTTTATTTTCATAAGCGTAGCTTGGATACGAGTAATTAATTATTTTTATTTATTGGGATTATGTTCGTTCATTGTGTATTCGTGTGGGTTATTTGCAGTCTCATTACTAACAACTTTGCAAAATATGCATAATTTTGGCTTTCTGTTTTTCCCTCTCTAATGAAAAATCGACGGAGGAATGTTTTTTTTTATTCTGACAGTGCATATTCTATGTATGTATGATTGATAATAATAACAATCATACTCGTAATATCATGATCATAACATAACAAACAACAAACAAATCCGATGTACTCGCCTTATCTGCGCTGTATACGGCTTGAATGGGAACGGGGCCAATGATACCTACATACTACACTATTAGTATGACTGTTCTGTGTATAGATTCACTTTAGCTGCTCTGTGTGCGTGTCGCGTGGTGCCTATATTGGCCAGGATTAGACTACGATGCACCTTTCGCCTCTCATAAAGAAAGCTTTTTTTTTACAATTATCTGAATACGCGTCAAATGGCTTTTTTCTTGTAGATTATTCCACAGATCGTTAATTTCTGATTTTCAATAGAAATTAGTAGGTATACTGATATAAACGGTAGACCTATGGCGAGGTGTGATTAAAACTGTAGCACCATCGAGGTATGTAGTTTTATCAATTGCCACAAAATATGAGCTGTGTGTAAATAATAGCGCGCACAAAATAGGCTTAATCAAAAAAAAAATTCACATGGCGCATAATATTTAATGGTCTTAACATTATTCTATACCTGTTTGTTGATTAATTTTAGCTGCAAACAAACTTATCGCTGTTTCTCTCTCAGTTCGTACTCTGAGCCGAATATGTATGTGTGGAGTTTTCGAACTGTTTAGGTACGCCAAGGTGCCACTTCCTTGTCTTGCCATGTACCTCTTGTTATTGTTGCAGTGACGTACGTTGCACTTTATGCCTTATTTGCTGTTATTTTATACTGTGGATGATGTCAGCTATTTATAATCATATTATGAACATGATAATTTTGATACCACCATACCTTGCGTATCGAAATAAATGGCTGTCCTGACCTGGATAGAAAATGTTGGCGATATTCAAAATTGAAGAAAAGGATGAACAAATCAGAATCTAATAAGAGTAATACCGACACATACATTAAAATTTAGATTCCTGTTAGAAATTATTTGGATGAGTACCTTCTGAATCAGAGGTAGTAAACCTTTTATACCTGCTACCCGTGTGACCGTTGTGTGTGTATGTAGGTACTGGCTGTAAGACTGTCAAAACGCCCACTGGTGTAGGTGATAGGCAACAATAAATAATACCTTCGAGTTATTTTGTATTGGACTTGCGCCAAAATTTGTTGTGACAAATCTTTGTGCAACGACTTTCTGTGACAGAAACTATCTTCATTTGTACTTACTTCATTTGTATTAAAAAAAGATTCAAATGTCTTATAAAAATAACATAGTCACCATCCACTTAGGGATCAGGTTGAATAATGGTGGGTCCATTCAAAGAAAACACTTCCATTAAGGCGCATAGCTTATAACTTTGTAGCTAAGTTTTTTACTCCTTACCTAACCATAATTTTCATTCGTTTCGTTCATTGTTAAGAAACATACATAGATCCTCCATAGGCATATCCAACTCTCAATGATGTTTCAAATATTTACGAATATGTTTTTCGATTATGTACGAATTTCAAATATTTTTCTCCGTCACTTTCCTGACATCATCGGGTGTCCTGACGATGGCTCTCCAATCCTCCTGCACTGCGCCTATTTCATGACCTCAGCTGACCCTATTCAGCCCTTCATCTTGTCCAGCAATTGCATTGGAGAACCCATTCATGTTGAACATGAAACCATGATTGTTGTTGTTTTTGTCCAAGTTTAATGTTGTATTTATTGTTGTAAGACACAGAACAGTGTTATTAGTAAGTCACAAGTGGTAGTAACAATAACAGCGTGATAAGTGATCTGTAGGTCAGGAAAATGTCACCAACGAGTTACACCGTGACGCTGATAAACATTGTGTACGCACCACACACTTGCATCCTGTGTTGCGACGTGCTGCTTGCTGCTCTTGTATGGCCTCATCTCATAATCCAACGCAAGCACACAGTTTATTGTGGCCATACTGTCGGAAAGATTCAAGATACTTACAAGCAGTTGAAAGTTCCATCTGTTGTATTGCAGCCAATTCAATCGCATATATTTTGAAAGTATGAAATTGCTCTTCTTTCAGACGATCTTCAAAGTGTATTGCAGATGATATTTATTTCCACACATCACAATTTGTTCCCGATATGAGATTTTGAATACATAGCTACCTTGCTTGTTTGGAATTTTCTATATGATAGAGTCCAATTTGTTATATGATATTTGGAGAATTCTGCAAATCGACTCGAAAGTTTCAAGCATATATTTGTAATAGTTTTTGCCTAAAGTGTTTACCTGCCTTTATCTATGACAAGTCTAGAATGGCTTGAATATTCTCTTCTTCGGTTAATGTTAACTCCAATTTGAATTTGCACTAATCTTTGATTTGGATGATATCAGGAGAGCTATATGAATTCTTTTTTTATTTCAGCTGCACGCTAAGGTTCCCTTCAACAAACATCCGGTTGGTGTTCCAGTCTCTAATAGATGGTGGAAACGGTGCGGATGATCCAAGATCACTTCCTCCTCTGAAAATCAACATTCCACAAGATGAGGCGGACTCGGCGCAGAGCCCTTATCCATCACCCAACGGCACCATCAGTGCCGCCAACAGCTGTCCAACCAGTCCCAGGGGAGGAACTCATCGAAGGAGCTTCCATCCGGACCTTGGCCTTGCTGCTTCCTATGCGGTTCTCTCTCGTGACAGAGACTTAAATAGACCTTCTTCTAATGGATCAGCTGTAAGTATCATTCTACTTTAAGACTCTCATACTGGAGGTCGTACGTTTATCCCAGGTGATGACCATCTTCCTCTTTCACGATACAAGCTTGTAAGTAGCTTACTGTGAAAGAGTCAAAGAGTGTATTTGTGTTCACTTTGAGTGAGTGTTTTGTAAAATTTAAAACATCTTCTGTTCATAATGGTTTTACCTGTGGACCAGAAAGCCTCAAAATATACAACATAGTTGATACCTGTCTTGCTTTACCATCAATCACTCTGATGGATTTCTATATCTGAAATTTTACTGAGAAGATTCATCAATTTTAAAAATTTATTAAATAGGTACAATCGAGAAAATGGAATAATTTATTTCTAATATTACTACAATTACAATTGGAAGGATCATTGATGATTAAAATCGAACTTGAAGTTTGTTGTGTATGAAAAGACCTAAGAAATTCAGAACCTACATAATTGCATTATAACGCACATTACCTAAGGCTTTCTAATCATGGAACCACAGTAGCTGGGTGTTGAACTCCCATGCATACTTTTTGACCTTTCTCCGGATATATTTCTAAAAGGGGTCTTAACACTATACGTCCTCACAGGACTCTAATATTCTTTTTCTGTCTGTGTTTGTAGCTATTGAAAATAATTTGAGAATTCTGTGAATGTAATGACACAAAATGTTATTGTTCCAGGCGCCGTCGGGAAACGATTCGGGTGTGGAGAGCACGAGGGACGAAGCCAAGCCGCCTTACAGCTATGCCCAACTCATAGTACAATCCATAGCGTCGGCGCACGATAGGCAATTAACATTAAGCGGAATATATTCCTATATCACTAAACACTATCCCTACTACAGGACGGCGGACAAAGGATGGCAGAATTCTATCCGACATAATCTCAGTCTTAATAGGTACCACCACCTCATTGTTGTTAATAGCAGAATTCTATCCGACATAATCTCAGTCTTAATAGGTACCACCACCTCTTTGTTGTTAATAGAACATCCAGCATCTCTGGATCATCTCTGCCCAGATATCAATTTATGTGCTGTTCTTCTTCAAATCAAGACAAAACATCCTGTCTTAAGGTGCATTCATACCAAACGAACAAACACCCATAACTTGAAAATCTATTATATGAAAGAAAGTCCGTTAAACAGATTCTACCGAGGTTTGATTTGTTTGATCCGCTCCGGATAACAGAATAACTATTAAAAAGTTGAAAATGTAAAAGAATTAATATAAAATATAATATTACCGACCTCGGTAGCCTAGTTGTACTAGCGTGGACTTCAGATCCGAGGTCCCGGGTTCGATTCCCGGTCGGGTCAGAGTTTTTCTAAGTGTTTTTTCACTTGAAATTTCTACCCGGGGTTGGCCTGTCTCAGATTGGACGGGACCGTTTGACTGGAAAAAATTGCCTCAGGCAATAAGTTCCGCCGGCTATACTGACACCTTTGTATAGAAAAGTGTTATATTTATTTATTTATAATATTAAAGTTGGTATGGAACAGATTTCCTGCGACACCAACTCCACCTATGAAAAATTCTATACCAACAAAATTATTGTGTACCTGACAACCATTGACATTAAAAATATTGGTTCGCAGATTCTGTATAGATTTTTTTCGAACTTCTCGAAATATATTTTTATCATTCATATTTAAATGTATTTTTGTATAAATTACAAAACAAATTTGAAATCAATGGACTACAGGACAACATCTCTCGGGAAAGCTAGTAGAGTTCATTTTCATAAACATTGATACGGTCACCAAGGAAATAATAACCAGAAAAAACAGTCATTGCCTACTAATAAGTTGTGTGGTGTCCAGTATCAGCCTTTAGAAAAATATACCCTATTTTCAAGTTCTGGGTCTTTGTTCATTTAGTATAAATGCACCTTTACTCTGTCCTAGATTGCGAACTGAAAGATTTGATTCTCGAGGATGAAATTTTTGTAGTGAAAGTCGTTGGTTCAAAATGCAATGCTATTCATTTTACTTTTGCTTACGCCTTGCTTAGCGTGGAGGAATTAGTCTGTTTTCATGTTTGAGCCATCCATTTTTACTACCTATCTAGAGGGAGTATTCCTCTATATCTTTTCATAGCAGAAAAGTGAGCCCTCATTGACCGGCACTTTTGACAGGTTGGTTGGCAAAAAGAAATGTTTTTGTACATAGAGATTGGCTAATAAATTTAGATATTTTCATTTTGTAGTTCAAATTACTTAAAACATAATAAAGTACATCTTTATAGGACAATCCACTATGAAACGTAACCACTTTTTTGCCAACCAAACTGTCAAAACGTTGAAATATTTGGGTTCACTATTGAATGCGAGTTGAGATTGTCTTAAGTTTGTTGTAGGATTCTATAGTGTGACCAAATCTGAGTTAAGTTTTCCCAAACAATTTAATAAGCAGGTTCCCAGGTCAGAATGAGAGGAATTTGAAAATTTCATGAACATATGTATAGTGGAAATAAAATACGCACTAAACGCCAAAAACTTCATTTTGAGATAATCTAATAAAACTGATTTTTCCCCCATACACACATAGTACTATGATGATTTTTGGATCTGTTTTTTTACGCCTTTAGATCATCGATATGGGCTTAGCGCAATATTTAGGCTATTGACAATGGTTTATAGAACATTTCCTCATACTCAACTCATTTTTTTCATTTTTGGCGTTTAGTGCGTATTTTATTTCCACTATACATATTATGTCGTAGCAAAGATGGAAAGCTAATCTCCTCAGATCTGTATTGAACTGTGCTCAAATAAATCTTTTAATATTGAAAACTGCCATGATGTCACATGAAAAGTAACGAATTTAATTTTTTGCATTTTTTCTTTCAGATATTTTATTAAAGTACCACGAAGTCAAGAAGAACCTGGAAAAGGTAGTTTCTGGCGGATTGATCCACAGAGTGAAGCCAAGCTCATAGAGCAGGCTTTCCGTAGGCGGAGGCAGCGCGGTGTGCCTTGCTTCAGAGCACCCTTTGGCCTCAGCTCACGGTGAGACTTGTCAATCCATTCATCCGTCTCTTTGCAATGTGATGTCTGAACACTTGATCAAAATAATAATAGTGCCAATAATAGACAAAATTTTATCGATGAAAATGCCAAAAATAATTTTCGATATTCATACTCAGTATTTTTATTTATGTTTTCTTCAAGTTAGTGGCCCATTTTCTTCAATTTACCTCATTTGAAAGCCAGAAAGTCTACCTGTCTATATAAATTTTAAAAAAATTATAATAATATTTGATTTGAAATTTGTTAAACAAACTTAGGTATTTATTTTTTTGGTTTTTGTTCTGCAACATTTATATTAGGTCGTTGGTTGTTTACTATTGTACTATTTCATAATTTATTGTACAAATAATAAATCATTTTTTATTGTCAATCAAATTGGCCTACCAAAATTACTTATGACACTCGGCGTTTCAAGTTTGAATATAGCCTCATGATATGTATTGATAATTTTCAGGAGTGCACCAGCTTCCCCATCTCATGTTGGTATGTCTGGCTTAGTCACCCCCGACGATCTGTCCCGGGAGCCCTCGCCAGAGCCGTACGCCCAGGACAGTGGAGAGGGTGAGGCCGACAATATGGGCATGGGCAGTGGCGGAGGAGGACATCCACAGTCCTCCAACATGAGACACCTGGGACACCCGCAGAGCGCACCCGGATCACCTGGTAATTATATATTTTAAGACCAACCTAAGGAAGGTAACCCCTACTGAAATATGTATGGGAAACTGCTTTGGTGATTGCCAATTGCACTCTTACAAATGTTATATGACAGGGCTAAACTTAACAAAGCGTTTCAATAAACAGCGATAGACGCTATATGGATAGATAGGATATCTATACAGTAGCCCTCTGAGTCGTTATAGAAGTTGTGAATTTGTATTAATGAAATGTTAGAAATATATGGTCTAATATATTATATGGATTAGGATTTGTATGTTATGTATGTATGGTGCACGAATTTGGCATTATTTCCATCAACAAATCGTTTATGGCTTTTTTGTCAGCGGAAATTTGTAAACAAAATATTTATTTGATAATGTTGTTGGTTCATAAAAATATTGTCACTTGAAAAAACCTTTTTTTTTTCAAAGAGCAGCTTTGAAAAAACACAAAAGCGTTTTCAAAAATTAGGGAATAGCAAAACCGTAGAAAAATAGTAATCACAGATGTCACGAGCTAGATAATTTGAAACATTTTATTGCTGATTTCTATGGAATTCATACTTTGTGGTACTTTGAAACATAGATTGGGATGGAAATTATATTTTCATCTTTTTTATTTTAACACTAAAGTGGAAAGATAGATAGAGTTTTAACAAAAGATAGGAAAGAATAAGAAAAGCACATGCTTTTGTCCTAATATTGCATGATTCTCTTTATTTCATATCAATTGGGTTTTGTTTTGCAGGTCACGGTGGCATATCTTATTCAAGTAATATAATTGGTCAGGCGCAAACAATAGTGGACGGACAAAGACATCTCATAACCGTTGTTACCAACGGTGCCGGGGGCGAGAGAGAAGGTGATACATATATTCCTTCACACACAAAAACTGATTTTCATTTGTTAATTAATGTTTTGTTAACAATAATTGTGTGTTGTGTTGCAGAAAAATTTGTGGTGGGCTCGGGAGGCAGCAGCTTAGTGTCCATCAAGGAGGAGCATTCCATGTCACCACCGGCCAACGTCATCATCCAGGCTCCCCCCTCCCCCTACACTTATGGGTAACTACATCTCAATATTTCAACCAGGACCAAAGCCAGACCCGTAACGTCAAATGACCGGATTGTCCTGATGGATACGAAAACAGAACAATTCGCTCTTCCAAAAGAGCTCTGCTTCTCATCTCTTAGATCCGAATTAACAAAACCTATAGGCAATAAAGATGAGACATTAATAAAAATAGATATATTCATATTCTGGCACCAAATATATGACCGCAGTCATTAAATTTGGTTTCTCTCTTGTTCTCAATAATTTCCAACTGTCGGCTCTATATCTCATTAATTATTAAATATCTACTTGTTGTATACATGGGATTTTTTTGACGTGTTGAACATTTTGAGAATTCTCACGATTAGGAGTTTCGGAGATTTAAACATTACCACCTAATGGCGAACGTTGTTAACGTACTAAGTGATCACACGAAGACAATCATAATAAGCCCATAGTGGTTTGTTTCATTTAAAAATCGAATTGCTGGAGTCATTAGTTGTTATATACAGGGTGACTGGTAATTCAATACATTCCTTGTAAGGGGTTATACTAGAGAAAATTTGCAACAATTTTGTTTCCATTAACCAGGGGTAAAATACCAGTGGTTTTCGAGTTATTTAACTTTTTAGAGTTTTTTTTCAATTTTCACCTTTTGACATAAAAATCAAAATTGTGAACAAAGTACTTCATTTAGGAAAGTAAAAATATACTTTTCTAATAGTTAAAGAATAAAAGAATGGTTGAAGTAAAAAATCAAGAAGAAAATTTCAAAATCCTCATAAATATGACGTTTTTAAATCACAAGTCAGTTTTTTTCAGTTTTAATTTCGATTTTTCTAAGCTAGTTTCTCCAAAAAAGTATAATATACTTGGCGTAAAAACCACAGGAAAAACTTCCCCAATTAATAAGCTTTGCGAAAAGGAAAAAATGTTTACCGATTTACTACAGTTTTGGAAAATAATCAATATTATACGATCAGATGGTGCTATGAAGCCGTAGGCGTTTTCATACAAATGACTTTACTTCAACATGAATAAAATTCAAAGCTGCGCTTCGTTATGATTATCTACACTAGGTAGTCCAGCATTAGTATGGCGAAGTTGAACTTATTCTGCGCCTTCCAATCGTTTAATAAGATTTATTTTCCGAAACTGTGGTAAAATAGAAAACATTCATACGCTTTCTGAAAGCTTATTAATTGGGGAAGTTTTTCTTGTGGTTTTTACGCCAAGTGTATTATACTTTTTTGGAGTAAGTCCGTTAGACAAATCGAAATAAAAAATAAAAAACCCCAAATTGTGATTTTAAAACATTGTATTTCTGAGGTTTTTAAGATTTTCTTCTTGATTTTTTACATCAGCCTTTCCTTTATTCTTCAGCTATTGGAAAAGTATATTTTTACATTCCTAAATGGAGTACTTTGTTCACAATTTTAAATTTTAGGTCAAAAGGTGGAAAATTGAAAAAAACTCTAAAAAGTTAAATAACTCGAAAACCACTGGTATTTTACCCCTCGTTAATGGGAACAAAATTGTTGCAATTTTTTTCTAGTATAACTAACCCCTTACAAGAAATGTATTGAATTACCAGTCACCCTGTATATTAGTTAATATAGGATGATACTAACAAATATTTTTTCATTCATACAAATAAAAACTTTTTGACCTATTATCATAAATTGGAATATTTAGAGTGTATGAAGCTTATAATATTTAACTCACTATAATTTATTTCATTGAAACAATTTCAAATCGTATTTATAAGTTTTATCATATTATTAAGAAGTTTGAATGAAATCCAATACTCAATGTGAATGGTGAATTTATTTTTAATTTTCAATTTGCTTTGACCCTCACTATCCCAAAAGAGAATAAATGTTGAATATGCACCTTGGGCTCGGAGCCACTTGTTTTCACATTTAGATTTTTTTAGCACTGTTTTGTTTTGTTTCGAGTGATGCGGGTATAGGAATTATCTTAAGTAAAATTGCTTGTTTAATTTCAGAGGCACATACGTGACCACCGACGGCGGTACCATTAAGAGAAGCTACTCCGGCGAGGACAGTTGCCTGGATGGAGAAGGGGAGGAGAGCGTTGGAGGGCAGGGAGGCGACCTCATCATAGAGGTACAACCCCCCTCCCCTCCACCCTCCAACAAGAGGATGAGGTACAGCAACAGACACGAAGACTACTGAAAAGAGAACAACTTGCCTAACAGAGTTGAAATAAACATTCATTCACACACAGGAAACACACACAGAGACAAACTTGCACTTGCGTTCATTATTAGATGATAACAACAACGTGTGGTGTCGACGACGATGATAAAATAATAAACTATTGATTTACCTACAGACGTTTTTAAGTCAGGATTGTGTCTATCTTGTTGGTGTAATTAATTAATAATATTAAAGAATAAAATGACTTTTGTTTTTTGTAAATTACTAATAATATAAAAGTGCGTGCAACGCATTCCTGTGTAACATAAACATACAAGTATTTAGCCATCCTCCGTCACACAAGAATCAAGAGTTTTGGGTTTTTATTACATTGTATTTTTTCCATTGTAGTGTTCTTAAAAAGAAAAGGTAATATTATCATAGTTGCAGATGACCACGACCCTATTCATACAAAATGTATATTTGAAAGCGGTCTGTTTTTTTTCTTTTTTAAGTTTAACGTAACTGTTGTTGAAGCAAGGTGTTATGTGTTCCATGTTTTAAGGATTAACAATGAATTTAGTAAGCCTGGTTTACTTTATCAACCACTTTTTAAGTGTAAAATAAAAGTATGTTTCCCCCATTGAATGTATTTAGTTTCTTCATGATTTGTAGGTACTGTTTTTATGTGGGAGAAACTTGTTTTTTTTTATTTACTAAATCAACTTGAAACTATTATAATTTGACCTATATATATTTTAAATATTGTGTACTATTTTTGGCACTAGGCGGTGGTTTTGGAAATCTCTTAGGAAATATCAATGAATCTGATTGATGTCTTTCAGTGAGACCCTAGTAGTAATAAGGAAATCAACTACGATCCCTATTTAACCCGTTCCCGCCCCCCGTACACAAGTGTGTACATCAAAATTGTACACACTTGTGTACGATGGGCGGGAGTGGGTTAAAATGTTAACTTAGCGATTTTTATTCGTTTTAAGAATGCAATTGCGGTTTGTTGTTCTTTTTTTTAATCATCTCGTACATGCTTCGTATGATCACACTCTTGTTGGTTCGTCTTCGTTTAATATTATTGCAACTCCCTTTTTTTTTTAAAACGCATTGAAGATCCATTTCGTATATAATATAGTACTCTTATTTAGCTATTAGATATTTAATTAAGAATTTGTGATGATGAAGGACATCTTCTGTTTCCAGTGCGAAGAAGTTAGCTTTAGTTTCTCACCAAAACTTAGAGAGTGCAATATTTTGTCTACTTTAATAGTAACTTGTTGTGATTTTATCGGTCAGCATGTTATTGTAATGATTCATATCCGTCGCATTGTGCTATTTTTATTCCATCGCCCCATAAAAGTTTCGTTTTGAAAATACACTCGTCACCCAAAGTGACGTTTACGATTTCAGATATAAAGAAACAGGGTGATCACGTTTAGGCCATTCTCTGTCACTTATTTTGTGAGTATTTTAAATATTAAGATTTCAAGCTTTATTTGTATATTTACAAGAATATTTATAATTTTATAGTTTTGTATTTGAAACAACATCTAAGTAATTTTTGTCTACGCTGGGTATTTTTTTTTTAAGATCGATCGATCAAAAAAATAGTAATATTTTTGTGCTTGTCAATCATTATTTGGTTGATGTTCGTCACATTTACAATAATAATTGATACAAAATACTACAAATGCATTCTAAGAATGTAATAAACATCCAATGTCTTTTTTTTATTGTTTACATTGACAAGTTTTGTAGAAGATTGGTGTGGCGTGTGAACACAAGGCATAAACATGTGTTAATATATTGTTATACCTATTATTATGATTATAGAGATATTGGTGTGATGAAATGTGGACAACTTTAAAATTTTTTTTTTAAATAAATATGTATATTATGTTTCTTTTCACAGCTGCATATTTATTATAAATCCTTTTTAAATAAAGTTGCTTTTTAATTTATGAAAGAACAATGTTTTTTTTTTATTTGTTTTCTTATCATTTGCGTTTCTTCATTTTTTCGATTTAATTTGTGCATGACATCATCATTTACTTCAAAATTAAACTCTATTTATCATTTAACTATTTTGTACTACCTGCTAGAAGCAGCATCGCCTCATAGAATTGTGTGAAAAGTTGACAGGCTTTCACCCTCGCAATGGTCTTAGTTCGATAAAAAGGTCATAGTGTTTTCAAACGTACCTACCCTTTCTCGTATATTTAATTTACCTTTTTCAAAAGTTCTTGTGTTTTATTGCTATCCTCGCTTTGAACAGTCATTCAAAGCTACAAGATGGAAAGAGACAGACGAAAGTCAAGGAAACCGTTCAAATACTTGTCTTACAATCATTATTTTTCTAATTAAATCTATCTGCAATGATTTTTTGACGTTGTCACTACTTTTTCTTTCCCTCGATGTCTCTTCACCTCCGTACCTTGTAAACAAAAGTGTGACAAGATGCTTAAAAAATTTCCTACTGAACGCAGTATCCAGTACATAGTAGGTACATTAAAATCATTGCCCTATATACATTTTTTCAAATAGAAGAAGCACTATTAGGACAACGTCAAAGGTAAAATGCATATAATTTGAAATTAAAGTAAAAAAGGATGTATCCAAAGTTAAATCAAGTTATGAACAGAGAGGTATGCGATATTATGATGGTTGTCCGTAAAATAAGTTTGCCAGAGGCGCTCGGATCACAGTAATGTGCGATCACATCCTCGCCTGACCGAACTCGCTGCAAAACTTGGTGTCGGTTTGGCAGCTGTAAGGGAGTGTTCAAGTATTACGTAACGCAATATGGGGGGGGGGTTATTTTTTTTTTTTTTTTTCAATGAATCTGTGCTCACTCAAAGTGAACACAAATACACTCCTTGACTCTTTCACAGTAAGCTACTTAAAGCTTGTGTCGTGAAAGAGGAAAATGTTCGGCACCTGGGATCGAACCACGACGTCCGCAGTACGAAAGCCGGCGCTGTCAAGTCAAGAAACATAACTTTCCAAATGTTTAAAATAGCTTTCAGCTTTTAATATTAAACTGCCTCGACACAGGCACAAGCCTAGTGAGGCAATATTTATTTAAGTTAAGGTTCAATTACAAATTTTTGTATTTTTTGATCATTTTGATTTACATTTTCTTCTGAATAAAATTCATTCATTCAATTAACGAAATGGCTATAACGTTTTTGAATTTAAGCCGTTAGTCCCATCTCTAACAAAGAGCGTTACGATGCATCTCGGGGGGGGGGGGTCAGTGATGTTAAAAAAACGCGTTACGTAATACGGTCCCTAAAGGAGGCACCATTTGAACACTCATGCACGTTTTTCCATACACTTTTGACTGTATAAACTTCATAGTGTACTTCACATAAACGAATTTAATTTTCAGGCTGAAATCACTATGTGAATTGAAAATTTCCCAAATATACTCGTCTTAAATTTATTAATTCAACTGCAGATCAGTTAAAATGTCTATTGAGTTTTGTAGTTGTATTATTTACCTATTAAATCTTAAAACTATTGAAAAAAAAAACAGTTGTGGATATTTAAAAAAATATTATAGTATTAATAATAGTTGAAGCGTCCATCAAGTACAAAATACTTTGTTAACTAAGTCATATAATTTTGCATTTTATAAGCACCCAATATCTTAAATTCCAGTGTTGGAGAGAACAACCAAGAGAGACAACCAAAAATAGTTTAGTGACAACAGCTTTTAGGTAATATGTATTGAATTCGCATTGGTATAATCGGTGATAAACTAATTATTCCAAGGGATGCAGCATCTGTTTTAAACTATTTTTGTAGTGCGCATTCTACAAATACTGATAGATTTGTGGAATTCGATAAAGTTATGTTAAAAAAGTTTATACTGTCAAAAGCACTAAGAATGTTGCATTAGAAATGCTAATATGGTCGATAAGTTTGATTCAATTTTCTAATTCAACTCTCTTAATTTTTTCTAACAAATACAACAACAAAAATTAGGGAAATTGGTCCAGTCGTTCACATGTGATGCCGTGACTAAGGAAATAGATGATTCATTTTTATATATAAAGATGTTATAATTCATTACCATGGTGGGAAAAAATATTTTATTAATTTCAATAGTGGATTTAAGGTTTTTTATGGAAAGCAGTTATTTACTGTTTTAGGACATAGATTTCAATATATGTTTAGTGGCAATAAAATACGCACTAAACGCCAAAAATGAAAAAAATGAGTTGAGTATGAGGAAATGTTCTATAAACTATTGTCAATAGCCTAAATATTGCACTAAGTCCATATCGATGATCTAAAGGCGTAAAAATGGGGGAAAAGTCAGGTTTATTAGATTATCTCAAAATGAAGTTTTTGGTGTTAAGTGCGTATTTTATTTCCACTATACATATTTCAAATATTTGTACCTGTCATAGGTTGGAAACGCATAGAAAGCCGATTCCAACCTGTGCCGACCAGCGCAATGAATGTTGTCCATGGTTTCAATGCATTTAATGGGCATCCCCATTCAAAAGCATAGAAACATTCTTGGCGTGGGTCGGAATCGGCTTTCTACCCATAGGAAACATGAAATTAAATTGATATTGTTACATTGCTACTAAGTGGTAAGTTTCTAAACTTTTTTTTGATAAGTAATTTTTACACAACAATCTTGTGGTCAAGGAGACAAATCATGTGACACTTATTTAGAGATCGTGAGTGAAGAAGATTTCAGCTGCATAATATTTCTAATTAAAATGATTGATTGAAGTTTATTTCTGATTTAAAAAAAATTTGCTATGTACATTCAATTTGAATACAAGTAGATGAAATTGAAGGATGAAGCTAAAATTATTCCAAGTTCAATTTAACTTTTTAATTACAAAATAATCAGATTTTGAGGTCTTATGTGTGCTATCTATTAATGAATATTATTTAATTATAAAATATTATACCTTATTAAGGGGATTTTTCTGAAAAACGTACCTAAAGATTACATAGTGCAATATTAAAATAATTGTTAACTAATTTAACAACATTTAAATAAAATTTACACCTCAAAAATGATCAACACATTTCTTAAAATAATATAAATTTTAAAAAGGCATAGATAAGATAAAATGTTTCATAGATTCATCTATTTTTAGAAATATTTTCTATGTAAAATATTAATCATGAAGTGAATTTACTTAATTTGTTATCTTTGAAATTATTTAATGAATAAATTTTCATCCTAATATTATTAGGCAATTTAGAACGGAATGTGGATCGTTGATGTAAATTTAAATGTAGTTAAAAAGAATATTAAAAATCTTGTAATTTAATATTAAAGTCTCGAGAGAACTTGGGTTTTTTAAAGGAGTGAAAATTCCATATGCAATCATCAATATGAAGAAATGAAGCTTCTTGATTTGAATTCACACCAAACCAAACTCAAAAAAGTAAACCAAGTGACACAGAGATCGTCTTTTTCCCTTTTCGTAGACTCAGGAGTCTGTTATATCAGGCTTGTCCTCTTGAGATACTGGATTCCAGCTCTCCTTCCATCTTTATGGGCTTCTTCCTGATTGGCTCTACCCATTTGGTACTTCTTGCAGACCTCCCATTCCACAGAAATGATTACACATGAGAAATTATTAAACAAGCATATTTTATTAAAGAAATTCTACTTCTCAAACTGATTATTGTCACAAAATAAAATTTAATATCCCGTTATTTTATTACAATACTTCTCTTACAAGGTCATTTTTTTAGATGAATATAAGCTAAAAATGTTTTGTGAAAGTGCAGAAAGTCGGCACCGGGATTCGAACCCACCTATTCGAACCTCCAGTATGCAGTTGCCCTCTTGACTGTTGCATATGCCATCTCCACTTCTTCAAGATTTTGTCTAAATCTTGAGATTGTATGGGATGTTTTTGCCTAATTGAAGATCCTCTTGGAGTTTCATCTGAGGCTATTCCGAAGTTATCTGACACTATTACTTTCAACTGCTCCACTGTCAATAAGGTGATGTTTACAAAAAGTTTCTAGACCCCATTATTCCACTGTCAATAAGGTGACATTTACAAAAAGTTTCTAGACCCCATTATTCCACTGTCAATAAGGTGACATTAATTAAAAAGTTTCCTAACCTCGGCGACTGAACTGTAGAATTTCAATTCATAATAATCTATATTTAGGTACATATTCATTTATTTCCATATATGTATCATTATCCTTGTTGGTCCCTCATTTCTGAGGAACGTGACAATCACCACTCCAAACTATTCCAACCGGCTGTCCTCAAAATTCCTAGTCCGATGCCAAGTTCAGGACCTTCCACATTGTCCCCCCTGTTGCCTCTTTAACCTGGTCTCTCCATCTCATTGGAGCCGGACCCCGATCTCCCATATATAATTGCAACAAAAATATTTTTCCAATGCACATAAATATAAAAAAAAATTACACATACATAAATTCCATAAACACATAATAATTATTATTCTGACCATTGTTTTTGCCCTTGCAAAAATATAATTAAATATATTGCATTTTGCCATATTTAGAAGCAAAATTGATACAAGAGAACTTTAAGGTTCCATTTTGAACCATCCTAACTCGTGTTTTTATATTTTATAGGTTAGATTATTATTAAATTTGAGTTAGCTCAACGCGGAACAGTCCCTAGTGGATATAAATCTCAAAAGAACAAACTTTATATAGTTACTTAATCAAAATAATAATATGTTGATTAATTAAGTTAAAATAATTTAATAAATTTTTCAAAAATATTATTGATTTATATGTATGTACTACGTACTAGTGAGTTTGTTATTTGCTTTCCCTTTTGTCGAAATAATAATTTACAAAAAGATTGAAAGAGACAAGAACAGTTCGAATAAACATAGCAAATTAATGTGACACAAATTTTTCACAATTTTATAACGAATGCCACATATATAGTACATACTGCATAATTCTATGATAATTACTATATTATAATAATGAGAACACCAAATTCTTGAAAAAAAAGAAGATTGATAAAAAAATCTGTTGGATTTTTTATTGTAACTAATTTATTCTTTGGTTTTTAGATTATTGTAACTATTGTTAAACATAAAAAAATAGGTGAAAATTTGAATTATATCACTTGAAAAGTGTGACTCAAAAGATAATGGGTCCATTTGTTTTAAAAGAATGCAAATTAATAAGAAAATCATTTTGTTTTATTAATTTTTTTATTATTATTCTTTATATAAACAGGGTAATATTGTATTCATTTACTGTTAAATGTTTAAATATTGCTGTTTTAAAAATTAAAATTACAAACTTTTTTAATTATTCTATTTGAATTGCTTGTAAATCATTTTTACTTATATTCATATATATATGAGAAATTACTTGCAAATAATTTATTTATAATGTCAGGCAATTTATAAATGTCTTAATGTTTTAAAAGCAAAAGGTTTTAGATTTAATATTTATTCTTTTTTCCAGCTATTTATTGTCTCTATATGGTGAATATTTACCCACGATTTCTTTTGTAAACAACTTCAATCTGTCTATGATAGCAGAGAGGAAATAATCGGGCGGCTAAACAGCCCAATGTCTATCAGACTTGCCCTAATAGCTTGGAAACAAAAATAAATATCGAAATCAATTACTATTTATATTTCCAAACATAAAATTATAATAAACAAATAATCAATAAACAGTTTAACTGGATTTGCAGCATTGGTAGTTATTTTCTTTAAATTATAATTTAAGGTGTTACATAGTTTGTAGAGTGGAAGGAAAAAACATGCAAAGTCATTGAGTTTGACCTTAGATTTCCTCTGCAGGATACGAACCTCGACATCAAGCCCATCTTCCTGTTTCTTGTCATCTTCATCTATCTCACTGCGTTGACCTGAGCGATCAGTCTCAAAAATTTTACATTTTTTTAAATATATATAGAAATGAATCTGAACACAAATACACATTAAGCTACTTAAAGGTTGTGTCGTGAAAGAGGAAGACCTCCGCACGTAGAATAGTATCGCCATAGCAAAGAGACTCGTGTATTAGTGGGTTCTAGACGTATACGTATAGGGCCAATGTAATTGTGTTAGTTTATACCCACACGGGGTTGGACCTAAGATGAGCCCTTTGTTGTTTACTGGTATGCGAGTCAGTACTCAGTACCTCTTTAGAGAGTATATGTGTTCTGTGCTCAGTACGTTAAAAGCTCTCGAAGTGGCCGGTTGTTTCCTTGCGCGCGGTGACCACACGTTGAACTTTAAATAATAAAAATAAAATTATCTACATACTTCGTAGAAGACATGAGGCCACGTGGTCACCCTACCGTTTTTGTTACTAATACAAATACGAGTCTCTTTGCTATGGCGATACTATTCTAACTGCTAGTAACAGTTATACCAACTACATTGGAAGAAAATATAAGAATCTTTCACCCCATAACTACTGTCCAATGACTAGACGTATTTTTCCGTCCACTCCATATATTCATGTTTTGATGGTGTACTATCACAATTAATAAGCTTTGTAAAAAATTAAGTCATTTTATTAAAGCAATTGAACCGTTCCCTATGTACTATAAATCTGTAATTAATATTGTTATAATTCTTTTACACACTTTTAATTATTTTTGCAAAAAGATGTTTGTAAAATTTCAACACAAACTAGATGTCTATAATTATTATTGTACTGTATGATAATTTTGAAAATTATAAATAGTATACACATTAAAATATATTTAACATGATATTATATATACATATTATTAGATTGTATCAATTCTTCTATTACATACTGCTTTCACAAACATTACAATATTATGTGAATGGAGAATAAATGTTTCATTTGCCTTTATTTTGCGTTTATTTATTCCATTTAGGTATTACCTTTTCATTTAACCCATGTTTCAACTCTAATAGTCCATAACGTTTCTTTTATTGTATTGTGGGAAGGTCATAAAGTTGACAACATGTTTTTTATTAAATGTAATTGAAGCTAGCTCCTCATTGAAAAAGAAGTATAGTGATTGCCAAACAAGATCATGTGGGTGTTATGCATATAAACATTGTAACCCAAAATATTCATGCAATACGCTTTTTTAAGTCTTGGTTTGATTCACCTCGCTTGAAATATCTACTCTGAGTTAGCGTTCTATCTTAGATTGATATAAAACTACCAAAGGTATTGTGAGATTATTTGTTAATTGAAAATCAATTCTCAGAAAGTTGATTCTTAATAAAGTTTAACAAAACAGCCTGATGACCAATAAAAAAATAGAAGAGGTCTCTTGCCACATTCCTCTACATGTAATTTATAATATAATATAACACTTTTCTATACAAAGGTATCAGTATAGCCGGCGGAACTTATTGCCTGAGGCAATTTTTTCCAGTCAACCGGTCCCGTCCAATCTGAGACAGGCCAACCCCGGGTAGAAATTTCAAGTGAAAAAACACAGAAAAACTCTGAACCGACCGGGAATCGAACCCGGGACCTCGGATCTGAAGTCCACGCTAGTACAACTAGGCTACCGAGGTAAATTAGTAATTATTCTATGCATCTAATCTTTTGCTCTAAGCATCTAATGGTGAAAATAAATATTCCCTAGCTATGAGCAATAGGGTGTTTGACTAATTTCCAGAAACCGTTTTAAATTATTCTACGATACATTATAAGCACATTCTCTTTATATTTTCTGAAGATATGCCATATTTTATATGAAAATCATGTTTAAAGTTTAAATGTCCAAAAACGCGCGTAAAACGCTGTCTTGTATAATGGCGCTGGTCACGTGGTGCATTTTACGTCACACTTCTGTATTGGTATGAGGTTGATGACCACTTGATGACTATCATTTACCATGGGGTGACGTCACGGGGACCACAACTAATCACAAGGCGTTTTCATCGGTGACTAGTTCCAAGAACACGTAGTAAGAACACGTAGAAAGCCGATTCCGATCCGCGCCGACCGGCGTAAAGAATGTTACTATGCATTTGAATGGGGTTACCCACAGAGAAAGCAGGAACCCGCTTTCCGGCATGCCCATTTAAATGCATTGAAACCATAGACAACAATCTATGAGCCGGTCCGCGCGGGTCGGAATCCGCTTTCTACGTGTTCTTAGCCATAGAAATATTTGGATTTTTATTACGTGTTTTTATAAAAAATAAGCCTATTTAAGTTGTAAAATAAAAGAAATAAGCTTTCTTGGGCCATTTTCAAACAGGATGACCACAATCTGTATCTTATTTTTCATAGTGTCAAATACCCTATTACCATTTTAAAAAAGTAGCCAATGAAATCTGAAAGTGGCAGTTTGATGGTCTGAATCTCTGTAAGTCTTTATTTTGCGAAATACATGGTTATAGAACTATTATCGGGCTGTTAATAATAAGAGTGGAGGTGTCAAGCAGATTTTCAGTGTGGCCTTGCTACACAAAGAATCAAGGCCACACTAAGTATAAGGGCAATAAATGCGATGAAAGTCTTGCTGAGAATGTGGTTAGAATTGTTGAGGACGTAAACCGATGGTTTGATGCCAATAATTTAGTTTTGAACATGACAAAAACCAATGCGCTTTGTTTCTCTCTGAAGCGGAATAAAAATATATTAGCGAATCAACTCCTGGAAAGTAATTCATTACACATTGTGAATAGCTATAAGTTCTTTGGAGTTGTAATAGACGAGAAGCTACAATGGTCGCCACACGTGGACAAGCTCTGTGGTAGGTTGAGTTCGGCGATTTACGCCATTAAAAAAAATTAAAGACATGTGTGGTGTAAAAACGGCCAAGAACGTCTACTTTGCGTACTTCCACTCGATCATGATCTATGGTGTGATGGTTTGGGGTGGAGGGGCGGATTTCTCAAGAGTATCAATTTTGCAGAAACGAGCTCTGAGGACGCTACTGGGTATGCAACCGCGGGAGACTTGCCGAAATGCATTTAAAGAACAAGGTATTCTCACATTGGCGGGTGCATATATCCGGGAATGTCTTCTTTTCGCTAGGAGGAATCTGCCGAACACACCCCTAAACTCGGACCACCATGATCACAAGACTAGATCGGGTAATAATGTGCGCCCCATCAAGCATCGCCTGGCGAAAGTCTCCAAGAGCTTCATATGCCATAGTGTGCGCACTTATAATAAATTACCTGAACCATTTAAATGCATGGATGATGATACCTTTCAGAGAGAGATAAAGAAGTATCTGGTTGAACAATGCTATTATTCTATTGACGAGATGTTAAATCAAACTTAGCCTTTTTTTTATTATCACAGGGTTTAACTACACTTGTTTGTGACTGGGTTTGCCCTTGAACTTTCCGTTTATCCATTGATCCACATTGAATTCTCGTTGGGATGGCCCCTTGGTAGAGTGCTCTCATTTGTTGTCAGTCAAACAACCTTTTTAATCTCGGTGACTCTCGCGCTATTATGGTATATATATATATTTTTTTAATTGATTGTATTTTTTTTACTGCATTTACTGACAGGAGACTGAAAGGCTCTTTACACCTTTTCAGCCTCGCCCACTTATGTATTTTTCTATTTATATGCATTTTTCTGTACTATAAAATATCACCCTTTTGAGATTTTTGTGACTTTCAAGATGTTTACATAATATACCTATTTATTTTTAATTACATCTGCTGACAGGAGACTGAGAGGGCCATTTACACCTTTTCAATCTCGCCTACGTATTTCATTTGTCTATTTCGTTGTGTACTTTTGAAGATTGTTTCATGTGCGATTCTTGTTTGTTTTCCTATTATTTTGTATCATTTTTGTTTGAATTCATTAATGTAATATTTTTGTATGATTTTGACGACTCCAAGTGCCTGAAAAGGCCTAGGGATGAGAATGATAAATAAAATAAATAAAATATTAGTTAAATGGCAATACCAAAATGACAAGCTGTCACTTAAACGTCAAATATTTTACAAATGATTCACAGTTCTGTTATTGTTTACTTTTAGCTTTTGTATTTAATCAATTAAAATTCGATAACGATGTCTTCAAATCAGAATTATTCCGTGGAAGATATTCGACAAATATTGAATGAAATAATTCAATCTATATCCATGCCTGATAATTATGCAAAAATTCGGGAAGCAAAAGAGGCTGCCGGTAATGAGATGCTCAAGATGATGCAGATAGTGTTTCCTGTAGTTGTTCAAATAGAAATGGATATTATTAAGAATTACGGATTCGCTACAGGTAGAGAAGGAATGGTTCACTTCACACAAGTTGTCAGAGACTTCGAAACTATCGACCAGGAAATCGCAAAACTTCACAGTGAAATCAGAAGTAACTTTCTCCCGCCTATAAACATTACATCGCAATTCGACAATTCAGTTTAAGTTAAGTGATATTGGTTTAATAATTGGTGTTGCTTGTTAGATAAGCAGTGCTCTGACTTATGAACATTATTCATATTTTTTTAGACTTTTGTGTCAGTTTTATGGTGAGACTTACAAGTTAATTTAAGTATTTATATCTTGACCTTTCTTAATATCATGAATAAATATTATTTATTATAACAAAACATACATTTGTATTTGTGTTAATTTATTTTAGTAAGTAAAGTCGATTCCGCTTAATGGGGACAGCCGCTTATTTGGGACAAAATGGCTCATTTACAATGCTGATGAAACCGGCCTCCATTATCGCGCTACCCCAGATAATTCTTTATACTATAAAAACATTGCATTGTCTGGTTATAAAAAGGCGATGGACCGCATTATTGTGTTATGCTGTACAAATATGTCAGGTACTGACAAATGAAAACTACTGATCATAGGAAAATGTGCTAGACCTTGATGCTTTAAGGGATTAAGAATGGAGGATTTACCAGTGGAATACTATGCAAACAAAAATGTATGGATGACTTCTGAAATTTTTCGAAATTGGCTTACTATTTGGGACCAAAATTTACAACTTAAACAAAGAAAAATTTTGCTGTTTTTGACAATTGCATGGCACACCCTCATTTAGACAATCTACAAAATATACAGCTGGAATTTCTTCCTCCTAAAACCACAACGTTAGTGCAACCAAAAAAAAAGTGAAATTCGCTTAATTGGGACAAAATGCCCAAGTCCCGATGTGTCCCAATTAAGCGGAATTGACTGTAGTTGTCTAAAGCCTTGCTTCTCCCTAAAACAATTGCTACAATTTTAAAATTTATTCATCTCAAACTCCTTGGCTGTTATGAAATATTATATTACATACAATAAATTGAATGGGACAAAACAATTCAAACTGAAACTTACTTTGTAGAAAGGAACTTAAGAAAAAATTTGTTTGAATTTTATTTCTTTAAATGACTTGTGGTCGTCTACACCTCTTCATAGTCAGTGGCCTCCGATGTTCCCTCCTAAATCAAGTTGCTAGCTTCACACCACTCTTTATGCCCTAAAAGCGATAGGACATGCCAATACACTGTGTTAGGGCATTTCTATTCCTATACCTACCTGTGTCCCGCACAGATAATGTTACTACGGCCGAATTATTGTCACCACCGCACTACTGAAGAAATACAGACGTAAGAAAGACTTCAACAACAGTGGCCGGCTATAGTGCGTGTAACTTCGTGTTAGACTTCATGTTCTTGCTTCAAAGTGTTAAATGTGCTTAAGTGACTTCAAGGACAAAAGGCAGTGAGCACACAATTTGTTATACATTTATTTGTGCATCCCTTCAAGTATATTATTGTACCCATAATTTCCTAGTTTTTTCCCTATCCATACAGTTCACTTGTTCTAACATCCCTTCGTTTTTGGTCCTTCGAGCCGGATTACTTCTTAGCTTGGGGTTAAAAACTAGTTAATAAAGTAGATAATTCATTCGGGTACAATATTTCAATAGTTTAAACTTCGATTGTATAATTTAATTGTGTTTTTTCACCGGCCTTTTAACTACGAATATTTCAAAGTTGTCAATCTGTTCATTGTGTACAAATGTTAGTACAAATACAAGCGAATTTCGACTGAACGTTCGCGAGGTTCCATACATTTTAGTAAAAAAGTTGCTTACACGATTTCTTTGTTTCAAGTTTCATATTTCATAAGACATTATATTTCGTTTTTCTTAATAGTAAAATTATTTCTGTCCTTTTCAATCTTATACATAAGATTTTTACTTGCGCGGGACAGAAGTAAATTATTGTTTAATTTGATATTTATTAATTTATCGTATACCTACGAGTTAAATATTATTTTGTATGAGTGAATCTTGTATATTTTCACAAAACATTCGTAGAATAATTTGGTGTAAAAGCAGTATTATTTGTACTTACTTTTCGTATGGTCATTCAGTGAATTTGTATTTTATATAATACATTTCGATTGCACATTTATATTTTTGCGTGTCATAATTTAAAAGTAAAAACAATATAACAGTACAGTTCTTACAGTTACGTGAAATTATTCTACTTCTTTCTCTTTTCTTACCTGCTTTGCTTTCTGTTATATCGTTCTCATTGTGTTAAACCTGCATATTATTCATAATACCTATATAAAATGGAGACGGTAATTCGTAAAATCAATGTGTTAAAGGCAAAACGGTCAAGAATTATTTCCAAAATTACAGTAACTTCAGAACTGATTCCGCATTTAGGGGATGAACCTAAACGTCAAGTATTTATTGCGAGATTAGATAAACTCGAGGATATTTATAGTAGTTTTCAAGACATTCAGGATAAAATACAAGAGTCTTTATGCGAGTATCGTGGGGATGAAAATCATGATGATTTGACCAGTGCAGAGTCGTGTTTCGATGAAATTTACTTTAACATCAAGGCTGTGGGCAAACGTTTGTGTCAACAATCAGATCAAAAAGAAACCGACACCAAGCCAATATTACCGCATAAACCAATACTCAATGTTAGGCCACCTCCAATTTCGCTTCCAAAATTTGATGGAAAAATTGAGGATTGGTGTCAATTCCATTCGGTATACAAAAGCATGATTCACGAAAACGACGCGTATGTTAACATTGAGAAATATCATTACTTACTATCTTGTGTCAGCGGAACAGCGCTCAGTTTAATAAAATCATTTCCGATAGTGGAGGAAAATTATGTTATTGTTTGGAATACGCTGGTCAAGCATTATGAAAACTCGAGAGTTCTCTTCTGTCACTATTCTGAGCAATTGCTTAACATTAAACCAATTACTTTTGAGTCTGTACAAGGATTGTCGAAATTTATAGCTTTCTTTCAAGACAATTTTAGCGCACTTCAATCTTTTAAAAAGCAAGATATCTTCGAGCTATTTATTGCTCATCTTATCATTAGAAATTTAGATCCACCTACGAAACGTCAATTTGAATTGCAATTGAAAATTGATGAAATACCTACCGCTACGAAAGTACTAGATTTCTTACATAATCATCTACGCGTTCTACAAATGTCGAGTACATTACCTCGTTCTACTTCTAATAAGAGTGCTTCTTCTTCTTCGAATACAAGTGCGCATTATAAACGCGCATTTGTTGCTACAAATGGTTATACTACAAATGGTTATACTACAAATGGCTATACTACAAATGGTTATACTGCAAATGGTTATACTACGAAAACTTGTAAATTGTGCAAAAGCGATAAACATCCTATAATGAAATGTTCTGAATTTCTTCAAAATACAGATGTCAAACGGATGGAAATCGTCAAATCATTGAAACTGTGTTTCAATTGTCTTAAGTCTCACCAGGTGAGAAATTGTGCTTCTAAATTCACATGCAATAAGTGTGGTGGCCGTCACCATACATTGCTACATAGAGATGTGAAATCATCTCATTCTGCCAATTCAATATCGGTAGATGAGACCTTAATGGCTGTACCTGCTTCTTTCAACATTGCTCTGTTGGGTACAGCTTCGGCGGAGTGCAAGGATAGCGCCGGTGCTTATAGATCTATTAGAATGTTAATAGATACCGGATCACAGGTTTCCATAATGACTGAACGCTGCGCAAAACGTCTGGGCCTGCGTATCAATGTTTACAGTGGTGGCTTAAAGGGGGTTGGTCAGAACCCCGTAAACATAATAGGTGAGGTAAAATGTTGCCTCAAGCCAGCACGCAAGAGCGGTCCTCAGATAAAATCGAGGGCTCTTGTTATTTCAAATATTTCTGGTGAGATGCCTGCGTCAAGGCCACATGTGGACTTGTCTTTAATGGGTATTTCGAGAGAGGAGTTGGCTGATGAAGGTTTCGATGTTCCCGGTGAAATCGACTTCCTACTCGGAGCCACTTTACTTCCTTCAATTCTTGACGGTGGGCGGGCCACAAACTTCAAAAATGTCAATAGTAATATTTCGATTTTGTCGACAATATTTGGTCTGGTGCTAATAGGTGACATACCAAATACATCGAATACTTCACTTCAGCTTTCCCTTGACGACTCGATTAAGCGATTTTGGGCCATTGAGGAACCACCATCCAAATACATGCCAAATCCTGATGACGTTAAGTGTGAAGAGATTTTTGTAAATAAACATTACCGGCAGAGTGATGGTCAGAATGTAGTACCCCTTACGTTAATCACTGAGAACTTAAATCTCCGTGATTCTGATAACATAGCCTTTCATCGATTACAAAACATAGAACGTAAATTATCGAAAAGTCCTGCGGTTATATTTCTGACAAAATGTCTAATCCAAACCTTATGGCGGCAAAAGATTGATTGGAATAGTCTCATTCCTGCAAAAGTTGCAGAAGAGTGGGCTAGAATTGCTGGTAACCTTGGACTTCTGTCAGGCCTTCATATTCCCCGATATTTGGGCACCACAGAAAACACTCCGTGTTCATTAGTAGGGTTTTCGGGTGCGTCTGAGCGCGGTTACGCCGCCGTAGTCTACCTTGTTGTACATAGTTCTATTCCTAAAGTTCATCTTCTAATAGCTAAATCTAAGGTAGCATCCTTGAAAACCTTGACAATTCCACGTCTGAAATTGCAAGGAGCTCATCTTTTGTCAAAATTGATACACTACGTTCATTCTTCAGTCAATGGTTCTGTGAATATAAACAATGTCTGTTTATTCACAGATTCTATTATAGTTTTGTCATGGCTAAGGACTCCTCCTTATCTGCTAAAAATATTTGTGGCCAATCGTATAATCCAAATAAATGAAAACACCAACAACGCATCTTGGCGTCATGTGGTGTCACATGATAATCCTGCTTCTAGAGGTTTGCTTGCTGAGCAACTTACTGTTCACCACCCTTGCTTTTCTGGACCAACGTGGTTAAAACTTCCTATGTCAAACTGGCCTTCTAACTCACCCAAAGTGATTCAAATGGAACAGCTTCCTGATACCAAAACTTCAGTTCACGTTAACATCGTATCTAAGCGTGAACCTGCAAGTGATGTTATACTAAAGATAAGTAAGCACTTTTATCATGATTTAAAGACGATCCAGTTGGGTGCGAATTGTTCTAGTCAACTTCAAAAGTTATGTCCATTTATTGATGAACCGGGTATATTGCGCGTGGGTGGGCGGTCGAAGCAATCTAATCTTAAGGAAAGCCAGCAGCATCCTGTGGTTTTATCCAAACAAAGCCACCTAAGCGATATTTTGATGGATTATTACAATAAGAGCTACCTTCATGCTGGACCAAGAGCTCGGCAATTCCTTATCCAGCAAAAGTTTTGGATCATTTCAGCTCGATGTAGGACAAAGTCTCGTCTGTCTAAGTGTCCGGTCTGTGCCAGACTGAGGGCATCTTCTATAACACCTTTAATGGGAAACCTTCCTTCGAATACAGTTTACCCCAGCCGTTTCTTTTCGCGTTTCGGCATTGACTTCGGGGGACCCTTTCTGCTCAACGTACATAAGTTTCGAGGAGCTAAAACTACTAAATCCAAAATTGTCAATTAATGTTTCACATGTAAAAGGTTCATGTTCTAGTTTTTAAGTATACACTTATCGAAGTGTCTGTTACTTGTTTTCTTTGTTTGAAATGATATTTCAAGTCTTATTATTTTGTTTTTTTTATTTTCATTACGTTTTTGTTAATTTGAAAATATTATTTGCTAGATGTTATATGCTACTTTTTTACTGAGAACCAGTGAATGCTTGGTTGTCTTTCGCTTGTGAAGCACTGAGAACAGATTTGCTTTTTTGTTTCCTTTTCTTATACATTTTTTTTTGTTTGTGTTTCGATCAGTGTTTTGTACAGCGCTGTTGTTGTGGATTTTGATTATTTCTTTCTTTGGGGTTTTCCAGTTTATTTTCTTTTTTTTTGTGTGGGAATTTTACTTCGTAAAATTGGTGGGCGGTATGTTAGGGCATTTCTATTCCTATACCTACCTGTGTCCCGCACAGATAATGTTACTACGGCCGAATTATTGTCACCACCGCACTACTGAAGAAATACAGACGTAAGAAAGACTTCAACAACAGTGGCCGGCTATAGTGCGTGTAACTTCGTGTTAGACTTCATGTTCTTGCTTCAAAGTGTTAAATGTGCTTAAGTGACTTCAAGGACAAAAGGCAGTGAGTACACAATTTGTTATACATTTATTTGTGCATCCCTTCAAGTATATTATTGTACCCATAATTTCCTAGTTTTTTCCCTATCCATACAGTTCACTTGTTCTAACACACTGTGTGAACAATCTTTTTGCCCTCAAACTCCCTGGTCAAGTTCTAGAAAATTGGGAATTTTAACCTTCATGTACCGACAAGTTGTCTAACAGCAACTTTAAAAGTTCATAAAGTGTAGTTAAATTTGTTATTGTAGACATACTTCTCCCTAAAGCCACCTGATAACATTTGTGGAGAGTGGTGGCCTCAGGCCATACGATCCCAGTTAGTTATGATTTCCATAAGTTCATGAGGTGTCTGTCAGACCACTATTTGGTACTCAGTATGTAACATGTCTTTGGAGATGATTTTTTTCAGATTAAGTAGGTATGTAAATTATTTGTACTTTTTTTCCTACCAGTTTAAAAAGTCTTTCCGCTCTGATCCGACACATCTTCTTCAAAATACATACCCGTATTGGACGAAAACCACTCAATAATACTATTAGAAGATTGTCTGGTAGAAAAAATACACTACTCTAGTTTGCAAGCATTTTATTAAAATAAAAATAACCTGTATACATAGAACCAATAAATACGTACAGCAGACCAAGACATTCAGTATACATCTATTAGTACATACAGGACACAATATTTTAGTAAATTACGTGAAAAAAACTTTAAATTACCACAATACAAAGTTGACATAATATACAAATCTTACAATAAATAAAAATATATATCAACAAAATCACTCCGCAATTTGATATTGTCCTTCCCTTTTTCTTTTCACAAATGTGGCGATCTACAAATTGTCTTTATAAACACAAGATTATTTGAAAAAAAAAAACATATTTAAGATTAAGACAAAATACAAGACTTACTGAATATGAAGAAACTTTAGAGCTAATTTATTTTTAAATATTGTACAATTTTTAAATCAAGGTTTGATAAAGTTTCTTATCTATGGATAAAGATCAATATAAAATATTTTAAATGGACTTAAAAATCCTCCTAGCTTAATAATTCACATTTTTCCCACAGGACAATTATTAATACCTGGTGAGAATTTGCAGGACTGAGGAAACATAATCCAAAAGATAATCCATTTTCCATACTCTACCTCTTTATTCTCATTTTCTTTCTTAGTGTCTTATGCGGTGTTCAGACGAGGCGAATATCGCCAGGACACTAAAATATCGCCAGCCAATTGAACCGTGTGAACAGATTGTCGATAAATCTGAAGCGATAAAAATGGTTGAAAGCGATATCACCTCAAGTTGAAAGCCTTTCAACTTTTGTATCTGGTGGAACGATGTGCACGCATGCGCAGATATGCGCGGCGTCCGTATGTTCTGTTTCTTGTCAGTTGACAGCACTGCTCTAAATTTATTTCTCCTTAGAATCCAATTCCGCACCCAATATCTGCGTTTTTTTTTATTTTTCCTCAATTAGGAGTCTCCTTATATCGTCTAAAACAATATTTTCAACTAACCCCAATTACTCCGCGACTTCTACCTCGACGTCCGCCATTTTTAAAACTATCAGCGCACCTGACAGATTGAATGTATGTCGGTGGACTCGTGTGAACACATCACACAATCAATGGGCGACCGAGCGATATTTTTTTTATGCAAGCAAAATCGTCTGGCCTTATATCGCCCCGTGTGAACACCGCATTAACTGATCTTCAGAAAAATATTTCTAATGAATAACTAGTTAGTTAATAAAATTCACATGCTTTTTTGGCGCATTTATTTGAAAACAATATTCAAATAAAACAATTTTTAGCTATTTTGCAATTTTCCTGATTAGTTTCATAGGCACACGTCCCACATGGTCACAGGCTTAGAGTAAGAGAATACTATTCTCTTACTCTAAGGTCACAGGATACTAAGAAACTAGTTAATTGTTGCCTCAAAATGTTTGTATTTGATTTCTGAATTCACTAAATTTCAATCGGAAGGCGTAAAACCTTTGCTAATGAAAATGAACTATTTTTTTTTTATTTCATTCTTAGTTGCAAAGAGTTATGACATGTATCAATGAAATAATATTTTCGCTATCTGGATTGTCAGTCTTTTAAGAATTAAATGTCACCAAAATTCATAACTGGATGTCAAAATACACAAGTGTACCTCAGCAAGTATTTTATATTTTAACTAATATACCAAATAAGCAGAATAATATAAGAGGCATGATTTGTTTAGTTTTTAAGTCCAATATTGGTTTAATTATCACTTGATCATGGGAAGTAGAAATTTGTCATTGAATTAAACATGTAATTAAGGCACTATCCGTAATGTTTTCTTATCAATGCTTCAGAAAGTTAAGCAAATTATCATACGTGTTAGTTTTAATTTATAATAATAAAAAAAAAAACAACAATATAAATCTGAATATAAAATATCAAAAATAATCGTGCTCAATGAGTAGTCATACTTTTTATAATCAAATTACTGATCTGAAAATTATAAATATAGATGATTAAAATGATATCTCTTAAGCCCCCCATTCACAATCACTCCAAATGGAAGTCGTCCATTGTGACAGATGTAAACCTTGAGTTTTTTTTCCAGCCATTACACAAAATTTCACTACGTTAATACATACATTTTGCTTTTATTAAATTTAAAACAGCAAGACATGTACCTTGGAGGAAGGATGGTGACAAAATGAGACAAATTTGAACCACTGACAATCAAGTGAAACGACTACATAGACCACGTCCACTCGAGTTTCTCCATTGACGATCCATTTGGAGTGATGGATGAATGGCTTGACGCAATTTTGGACTGATGGATATCCGACTCACCCTATCACTCCACATCATCCATTTGATTTTTCCCACTCACATTCATTTTTTGGAGTAATACCTCTCCATTTGGACGGATGGAGTGATGGTGAATGGGGGGGTGTTCTTGAGGAATATGTTTAGTCATAAATAAGTAATCAGTGAATCTATGAATAGCCGAGCATTTTACGGTTTCATGAAAGGTTCTCTCATCACTTATTTTGTAAATTGGTAAAATGGCTAACAACAAGCAATGTATCGAAGAGAAATTTGAAAATAAACATTTACATTCCTTTTAAAAAGTTTCATGTGATTAATTATTTATCATCCTGTTGTAAGCTCTAAATATTTCATGGCTCTATTTTAATATTATAAAGTCTTCAGTTTTCTAATTCTATTGAGCGGTTTTCGTATTTTTATTCAATTAAAAATAAAATTTGACAAATTCATTGACTTGCTTATATACTTGTTCACCGTTTGCACATTATTCTTCTGTTACAAGAAAACCCGGAAAGGAACTATTTGGAAAAGGACTGGATGTTATCTTTATAGAATGACTAATTTGAAATCCTTACACACACACAAAAATAAAACAAAGGTTTTATGGAGAAATAAATATCATAACTTTATTCGCATAAAAAATATTTCATAACAAAATTTTTAGTTGCAGTTGACAAGCATAAAAATCTACACAATTGGTTTTCTTGTAACATCAGAATTATTTCAAAGTGCTTGTAATGTTTTTTTTTCAATAATTACACACTAGAAATATAAAAATATATAATAATAATTAGTTGTTAAAACTAGAATCTATTAGATCAATAGGCTCCACAAAACAAAACTGTTTTTATTTTTTTAAGCGAGACAAATTGCACATTAAATATTTTTTTATTAGGTTCGCGTGTCTTTTTATTTTAAACTGGATATCTTTGCATTTAATACCTAATGTTACAAGTTCACATATTTTGAAAAAAAAAAAAAATAAAATCCGACACAAATAGTACATTTCGCTTTGATCTCAAAATATTAAAATTCATCAGCAATAAGATGTTTTTAAATATTTTATAAGAAATGGGATATTTTTTAAATCGTTACTAGCCATACAAAATAATATTATTATAAAAAAACACATTTAGATTTACAAAACACATTTTGAAAAAAAAAGACAATAATCCGAGCGCAGTAGCGTGGTGTAATATAAAATCTAGATATGCTTCTAAATAAATTCTTATAAGGGTTGTACAAAAATTTACTCCTTTATAACAGACACCCCGTTTTTTTCCCCACAAGTATCCCTCGCATAATACATTTACAATATTCATGCTATTTTAATTTCAAAAAATAATAATAATCATATAAAAATAGTCACTTATTTCTAATATTCTTAAATTGTGAAACTTCTTTTTTTAACTTTGAAAACTTGTTAATTACATTATATTATTTTTTGTTATAAATTATTACATATTACAAATACCACAATTGTCTATATATTTATATAAGGATTATTAATTTGCTAAGTTTTCTTTTCATAATATACCTCAGAGTTAGACAAAATGATGCATAGGTATTCAATTTTGGAATTTGAAACAAAAACAAGTTTAAATTGAACAAATTACGTAATATAGGTAGGAAATGTCTGAAGAATGTTATTTCTAGTAGAAGAAAACACTAAATGCAAAACAAAAAATGCACGCATCAAAGGAAAGGTAGACAAAGAGGCTTAAAAGAATTATAATTAAAAGGAACTGTTAAATTACATAAATATTTTGTCTTTTAAAATTGACATGGATGTATTGTGACATTTTGCAATTTGTTTTTGCACACGAAAACTTGACTTGCAAATGATTTGATTTCGCTTAAATTTGAACCTAACTTTTCGCATTAGTAAAATTTACATGCAACTATGAAATAAAAATAGAATTGTACAATATGGGATTTTGTGAAATTGTAAGCATCTTTTTTTTCATACAAATTGGTGTTTACGATGATATGTGAATAAGTAATTGCTGCAGGTTTTAAGGTAGATACTATTTGAATATTTTTTTTAATCATTTTTGTTGACACTTTTTATAAAAAATTTAGAATATCGTAATACACATTTTTTAGGAATTTTAAACTGTGGACAAATCGATAGCGAAGTAAGTATGTTGTTACAAAATTTTACTGACATAATAATATGTTAATAAATTCTTATTTCTGCTTTTTTAAACTATTAATAACCGGGTTAAATAGTACCACATTTGACAAAAAATATCTTGTAGCATCTCAAAATATTAAATGTTGTATAAATATTAAATGTTGTATTTTTTGATTTGAGGAATAGTATAAGTATAGAACGCTCTGAATTTCACAGATTGGCATGGTTTTCATAAGTTATTTCAAAATTTTACACACTAACCATTATCTTTGAATTTATAATGATAAATTTGTAAAAATATGAACGAGAATAAATTGCAAATAAAACAAATGACTGCAGAAAAAAATTTATTCTTCTTCAATAGGTAGTAATTTGCTAAAATTTTTCCCTGTATATAATCCAAATTTAGAATATGAATTATTAATGAAAACTGACCCAAGTGGAATTCTAGAATACCTTCATTTTTTTTTATTACATAAAATCATGCATATTAATATTATTTGCAATTTTATGGTATTGTTAGTTTTTTTACCGATTTAACATTTAAAAAAAAAATAACCGACACAAAACATAATATTATAGGTATAACATGATTACTAATAAAAATAAACATGATCAATAAATTTTTTAAACCATTTACATAATACTATCAAGATATAAAACATAAAAATACAATTATCATAATCGTTAAATAACATAAAAAAATTACAAATAAAGATGTAAAAAAAAGATAAAAAGAAAGGAGAAAGTTAGATCTCTCCGCGTAAGATGGCGTATTTACACAATTTTTTTTATGCACAGACAAAATTCTTTGTTAAATAATTTTGTGAGACAGAAAAAAGAAATAGGAATTGGTATGTGAACATTATATTGTAAATATTACAATTTAAAGTTCAAATTTCATCCATTTTATACATAAATATTACTACTCGCATTGTTACAGAAAAAAAATATGTCATTTATAAAATGTTCACGTTTTTTCAATCACTCAAAAAAAGCAATTTAAAACAAAAAAAATAGAAGTCATAAATAAACAAAAAAATAAACAACTGTACATATATGCAATATATAGAATCTGTGGAGGGTAGAAAGAGAGGAGGTTACGGGTTAAGTTTGTTGGGATAAAGAAGGATATAATCACGTTACGACAAGAAAGGGTTGGGGGTTGTAGAATGAGGCTTTGGAGGGACGGGGGCCCACGGATCCTGTGACTGCTGCTGTTGTGGAGGAGCCATCGCGAAAGGTGCTTGTTTAATCTCGTTCATCGTTAGTCGGGGCTGAAATGAAAAAAGCAAAGAATTTAATATAAAAATGTTTCGATCGTAACAAAAACCTTGGGATCAATTTCATCTCCCTAATAAAACACAGGTGTCGGTTATTGCGATCATGTTTTTCCCTGTGTTTTGATTGTAATAAGCGGCACCCATTTTGCAAGTAAGTAAAGGGTGCAAACCTGTTATGCTGAATTATGACTTTTTTTTTAGTTGTTAATAAAATAAAATAAAAAAATATACTTTGCACAAACTTAGATATGTATTATATAAGAAAGGGTTGTGTGAACAAAAAAACTTTTTTGTCTAAAACGAGGGCAACTTTTTTCTTTTTATTATAACTTTACTCTCTCATTTCCTCAGATAGTTTTAGAAAATCTTGTGACGTCGATTAAGTGTGCATCACCGGCAATCTTCCACATTTTTAAACATCTGGGAGAATTGATCTTCCCAAGCACTAATGACATTAGCATGTTGGTGTCCGTCATGTTGCATGTTAAAATTACCATTATTCGGTCCAATCTCTTTTTGCTTGCACCGGGTTTCTATTTTTATTACCATACAACACAGTTTTGTACTGCTTCAAACAAAACAAAATTCAAAATGAGATGCTAGAAGGTGTTTAAAATGTGCAATTTTATACTGAGTCAACATTAAAAAAAAAATATACACAAAAACATGCAGGCCCAACGGTAAAAAATATAAAAAAGTGATTCATTATCCAATTGAAATTGTCTGAAATTCTTCATTTTTCAATCGGAACTTTTGAATGAGTTTTGATTATATTAACCAGTGATCACAATAACCAGCGCCTACTGAATTATATTAATGAGTATTTTTCCTTCCTAACCTGTGGTTGTGGTTGAAACATATTTCTGGGTGGAGGTTCAGCTGAGAATGGATTGGCTGTACCGAGAGCCACAGCTGTACTGGCTCCGAAGATAGATTCCGTGTTTGTTCCGTTAATTGGTTTAATCAAATTGTCTAAATTCACCAAGGCACTGTTTTCTCCAAGGAAGGACTGTGGGGTCTTCTTTAGGGGCAGATTATTAGCGTTGTTGGCTCCCAAGTTGTCTCCTAAAATGGAGAGATCAAACGGATCCGGAGAGAGGGTTCCGCCGTTCGAATGATTGTTGTTGTTGGCAGAGTGACCGTTTGGAGCTGAGCGCGATCTATTTGTTATCATGTCGAATTCTAAGTCGGAGGAAGGGCTTCCCAAGTTGTTTTGTTGCGGAGTGATTGTTCTCTGAAAATATTTATCACACCGTTAGTATTTTGTCAAACTCTAAAGGTTTTTTGCAATGATTTTATGATTTGATAAATTGAGAGTTATTAAAAATGTAGGTAAGCTTTGCAATACAAATCAATGATTGCCACACTATTAACGGAGTTAGAAAAAAAAAACAGATATGCTATTCGATTCTGTTGCAGTTCCGATAGAATTAAGAATTTATATCTTGATCAAAAAGATAACAATATTAAACTAAAAATAGTTTTATGATGGAAACAAAAGAAGTTTAATGGTTACCATGATATTACAGAATAAAACACAATATTATTATCTGAGAATAAATTTCTTGATTTTAAGATATCTAAGAATACATTCTGACAAGTGCGATTTTGGTATAAAAATGGTAAAAATTTAGCAAACCTTCTTAACAACATAGATTTTAGAAGATTGTAAACATTAGTAGAACTGTTACGGGATCTCCTGATGATGAGTGCAGATGACAAAAAATAGTTGATCAAAATATTACAATTAATGAAATTTACTCGGGTGAAAAGTAGCCATAGGTTTGGTATGCTATACAGTTTATTGAGGTAAATGTTTTCATACCAGATTTACATTTCCCTTCTCACCTGATTTAGTGAATGATGTTTACACTACACATTTGTTAGAATAGAAAAGAAGACAGACGAGGAATAAAATATGAGAAAGAATGGAGTGGAAATGATAAAGCTGGTTAGTAATATGAGTTCTCACCGATGAAAAGTTTTCCAGAATGTCCAAATCAGAAACCTGAAGAGATAAAAGCAAAGAAAAATCACAGTGAGAACAATTAATTTTAACAAGAAACAGATGATGATGTAAGGAGAATAATATGGGTACAACAAAACCACCGTTATTATTGAAGAAGACTTTCTTTAAAATGCAACCCATCCATTATAACAAATAGATTTTCTGAAAATATCTATTTAGTGATTACCATACAATACACCACCAACCTCATATAGCAAGCGTCAATTTTATAATGGTTTAATAACGACTGGTATTGCCAATAGAATCTAAGTGCCGTTTTGACTTTTTCTAATACAAATAAATCTATCAACCGTTTTTTAAAACTTAACCTCTTACATTGATTAGCAATACCAGTGGTCAAATTTGTGCCAAAGATGATACCTGGCTTTGGCGTGATCACTCAGTAGTTTTAACAATATTCACCATAAAATTTCATGCCCCTAAACCCAACAAAAGAATCTTGAGCATATTGAAAAATCTCAAACTTCAAGATACCTTACTCATCATTCATCACTAGTTAGTTATAACAGAAAAGATAGGAGTTGATAAGAACGCAGGTTTTAGAACAGTTGTTTAAAGTTAGATATAAGATTTGATTAAAAGAAAAAGTCTGGTGTAGAAGCAAAGTTTAAGAGGTTACGTGTTTAATGCGGGGGTCATACCTGAGTGCTAGACGCAGACGGTGCCCAGGGGTCTTTAGCTGGTAAAGCCGGAGGAGGCGCCCACGGCGAGGGAAGGACTTGCACGGCGCCCACGGTGGGAGGACTAGAGGCGGAACTCGTACTCCACGGGTCGGCAGATTGTTGCTTGAAGAGACAATCATATTAAACTATTAACTACGCATTTAACAACGTTTTTACAAAAGCAATGTAAAAAAAGAAAAGAAAATTAATTGTATTAAAAAAAAACACTACTGATATGGTTAATAGCAAAAATTCTACAAAAATAATGTGTGATATCACACTTTCAGGTATTTGAAGCAAAATAGACTGCGAAAATATTAAATATCTACTCGATTTAAGCAACTTAACCTATAAAATTGATGTTATGTATTGAAAAATCAACAGGAATAGCGAACCTGCGACACCAATTTTGATCATCAACCATTAATTTGAATCTAGTAAGTACTAGATGCGGGATTCGGAATAAATTTCAAAATATTACGACACATTTTTGTTTATAAGGTATGAAGGACATGAGACATTGAGAACAAGAAAAAGTTGTGAAAAAATAAAAAAATCGTCACGTCTTAGTTAGAAATAACGACTATTCTAGGCAAATGCACTTTTGTTGCGAATACGAGTAATTATATCATTTATTCAAGGCGGAGCCAAATTTATTTGAACGGTTTCATTATCTATTGTCTGCTCTTTCTATCTTGCTGTTTTGAATGATTGCTCGTTGAAGTGAGATAGCAATAACACCTTTAAATGAAACCATTATGATATACCGCTTCTAGTTTGAAGCAGCTAAGACATTATAACACAACATTATCAACCTAAAATATTTATGTGTGTAATTTAATCTAAAAATTTTAAATAATGACAACATGACTATTAATTTAGAAACATTTTTGACAGTTTGACAATCCCTGTATGTATGTACTAGATGACGGCTAGGATAGATAATGTAAGTGTCCGAGACGAAATGTTCAAGTGCAAGGAGACAAACACAGGAAAGACACACAACATAACACGAGATGGCGAAGCTTACCATTGCATCATAATACACTTCAAATTCCAGATCCAAATACTTTGTTAACAGAAAAGTGTAAAAAAAATAAAAACAAACAAATGAAAAAGCATGCACAACATAACAAAATGATAGTCAGATTGTATGTAGATTAACTATACAGAAAGTACATCAATAAAATAAAAAAGCTTAATATCTGCATGTCAATAAATCAAAGTTTTTTTTTCGTATTACAGGTCAAATCTCTTTATAGCGAATATATACCGAAGTAACGAAATTTCCAGTATAACGAATCGTCCATTTGTCCCAATTAAACTTCCATATAAAATGTACTGAACCAAAATTCGTTGTAACGTAGTCGATCTCAGTATAGCGAACTTTTTTGTTTTACAATTTTAAAATCATGTTACAATTAGGCAATAAAATTTCTCCGACTTCAGTTTGTCCTTGGCATTGGCGAGTTTGCTAGTGTTTGCCTGACATATTATATTGCCTACGCGTGATTGATAAATCCTTGAAATTTTTTTTTGTTCTCACTTAATAATAGTTTATTTGACATCAGTAGGTATAATATGGCGACACAAAAAATTGAAAATGTTTCATTTCCTATATATCCAGTATAACGAAATTTCATTATATCGAAATACTTTTTATGGTCCAGTGAAGTTCGTTAATCCAAGATTTGACCTGTATTATGGTTCAAATAATTTAAATATTAAGCCCACCATTCGCTATCGTTCTATCTGTCCAAATGGAGCACTGAATAAGTAGAAATTTGATAACAAAAAAAGTAGTTAAATATAGAAAGATGTAATCAATTGAATAACATTTTTAAAAATGTGGACCACTAACAGATAGAGGTTAATTTCTATAGTATTTATTACACGTCTTAATATGATAAAATGATTTTTTTCATCTTTTTGCAAAATGGTGAGAATCTCAGTGTAAACTTACTTGGGGTCGTTGTGGTGGTGTTGGAGGAAGTCCCCACGGATCACTGCTGCCCCCCAGAGGGGGGAGGTTAGGTATGGGGGGAGACGGCGGCATGGGATTCCCCACCTCGACATCCAACAAATCTAGCAGATGGCTTTTTTGTGGCGTCTCACTGCTCTTTGCCTTCTCTAAGGTGCCTTTGCTGTTTGCATTGCTTCTAAAAGAATTAACAAGAATTAATTATTGCACTTCATAGTAAAAAAATTGAGAAATTAAACAGATCACTTCAAACAAGTAAATCTGGATGAACCACAATGCTTTGTTTATATCAACTAAAGATTGTAATAATTCACTAATGGTGTTCGATTTTAAATGGTATGAACAAACTACTATGACTTTACAGCCGTCTTTTACTATTATTTTAGGTCTGGAATATTTTATTTTTTTGGAGTTTACTATCTGATTGATTCTGGCAAACTTCGAGTATTTCGGGCTCGTCCAATTTTTTAATAGGTACACAACCCCCCTCCCCTTTGTGAAGTTTCGTGATTTTTTTCTAACCCCTACCCCCCATTCGAGTTCATATGATTAATGGACACACCCTCTGTCAAAAAAATACTAGAAGCACTCATTTACTGCCTAAGTTGCTAGAGAAATAAATTATATGTAAACAGCTAAGTACTACAACTTTTATTTGAAATATTGTTACGCGTTGTAATGAAACATAACATGGTTTTTTTTTCAAAATTTTACTATGCTAACCAGTAAAAGACAGAATGTTGTCATCTTCATCAGGCTAATTGACAGTAACTCTACTAAGGGAAAAAAATAAGAATGTTGTATAAATGCAATAGAGATGAGACCTCTAGGAAGAATATGGACATGGAAAGGAATGTGGTATGGAAGTTAGTGTTGTGACAAAGATGAAAGTTAATTATTATTTGAGACGGTTTGGGCATGTGGAAAGAATGGATGCAAACAGAATGACAAAGAGAATTTATAAGGCTGAAAGGAAAGGTGTCGTAAAGTGTGGCCGACCAAGAATGTCGTAGATAAAACGCATTGTTTCCGTCCTCAAGGAAGGCCAGGTCAGAAGCAAGAGAAATAGGAGAGGGTGTATCAGAAATGGTATGTTGGTGGAAGAAGTGAAACAGGTATGCTTGGATAGAAAAGAGTGAGGGTCCGTTCTCTCTGCCTACTCCTTATACACACGCAGCTGGATGGGTAAAAAAAACTAGCTGAAGAAAAAGATATTTTGTCTTTCAAAACAGAATATACATAGAAAAAATTGTAAAAAAACTTTTTGTTTCATTACAATATGTTCCAAAAATGTTCCCCCAAGAAGTTACAGTAAAAAAAATAAATGCTCTACAGTTTGTTGTTAAATAAAATATAAATATAACATATGAAAGAGTAAAAAGTATATAAGAACCACCAATTTAGTCAAAATACTTGATAAATAAAAATAGCTTAAATCCTATAGATATTTTAGTTAGAGAGATTGACTGAATTAAGGTTGAATAAAATATAATAATATATATTGTGTTTTATTTACATTTTAGAAAGATTATAGGGACTTCCATCTTGGGCTCCAATACCACTAAAACACAAAGAACACATATAACATGGATATAACATGAAACAGTTGTCCTGTGGGACACGTCGCGTCCCGACAGGATGGAGACCACATGAGATGATGATGAAGTCAACACATTGAACATTTACAATTACATCAATTTTGTTGTTGCATCGTGAAAAACATGTATTTTAAAAAGAATACTAGGATATTATGTATTTTGACAGTTGGATTATGAACACATAATTTTGTGCATTTCTTATGATTCCTATGATCATGTTATAATATGCTTGACCCATTCCGACACCATTTGATTTTAACAAGATATTTTTTAAGCAAATCGCTTCAACTAAAACTGACAATGTGAATATTACCCTGAAATCACAAATAAGACGATTTAGTTGCGCGTATCCAATAATTGTCATTAAATTTTTAACAGTTCTATATTCTGAAAATATTCTATCCTAACCAACACAACCATTGCGTAACTAATAGCTACCGATTGAGTTCTACGCAAGAGCCTTTTGGTGTTGTGTTTCGATGCAAACGCTTTTATTTGCTGTCATTTGTGTGCATATTTGTCATTTTTCAAAGTTAAATTATCTTTTTGTTGCGTGTTGGTCAATGAAAAATGAGCTTCTGTGTAATAGTCAGGGAACATAGAGAGCATAACTAAATATTGTAATGTATGCTCATTAATAACAGCTTTTTCTGAATGTTTAATTATAATGAACTGCTGTTTATGTTTACAAACATCATATTTTATAGACATCACCATCCTATTTGTCACGAGGGAATGGTGCAGTGATACATTGATAACATTATAGTTCCAAAATTGGCCACCGCGAGCCAAAAAGAATTGTGCCGACTATATGCTTTTTGACAGCACATCTGACAGGGATGTAGTGTTTTGACCATAGAAATACCATGCTCAATAGCTCGTTCAGAATAAAACATTTTATAGACTGTTGAATTGTGATATCCATGCACCCAATCAATGATTGAGTTGAGTTGAAACGTGAATTTGGGAACAGCAGTCATTAATTTAAAAAAGAATGAGAATTCCTTTTTTATTTGTTGGCTAAATGATTATTGTCAAATTTCCAGTATCGTGTCGGAATGGGTCGAAGACCTAGATATTACATGTTATTTTTTTGTATAATATGAATTCATAATGAGATTTAACAATATCTCTATGATAGTTAAAGAAATGTGTATCAAAGAAAGGATGTTGGGATATGAATGACTCTATTGGAGATGGTGTAAAATAATAAAGTGACAGGTTGAGATGTGGACACATAGAAAGAATGAATGTTGATACCATAAATTACTTCATAAGAAATCATGTCTGTGAAAATAGAAGTTATATAAGACATTTCCTCCCCGAAGCACGAGTTTTACTCATTTTCGGGGAGAATTTCAATACTTAATAGCGATTTTGTCTCAATTTTTTTTATTTTGTATTATATTATACTCAGGTAATTATCAATAAAGGAATTATATTATTATTATTATTATAATAAAAAAAAAGTTACAGAAACGTATCTTGGAAAGAAAAAGTGCACATCTGCTTTCTCTCTTTACCCAATAAGCACACAATATGGAGAGTAGAAAATAATACAAATATAAAATTGAAAGACATTGCACACACACAGTATGTCAGGGTCACTCACTTAAAGTCTTGTTCACTCTGACTGATGGCTAGCTGCAGACGTACATTGTCGGAGCGTCTTTTCCTTTCGTCCCTCTCCGCCTCCTCCCTGCTCACAGCTAAAGCTAATTGGAGCTGCAGCTCTTCCTCACCCGCCGTTTGGGGTCGAGCTGTCTCTATAGAACTGGACACACTCCAGGAAGCACCATCAGAACTTCTGCCACTACTGCCGCCCATCTGCAACCATACTTCAATGAGGATTTCCATTCGCAATACATAAGGAGCAAATCAAAGTTTTTACGGAATGGCCAACTCAATTACCGTAGAGAAGGGGGGACTGGAAGGTGTATCCAGGGCTCCATCACTACCGATGGCGCTGGCTGATTGGGCAAAACGCTCCTTGGCTTTTAAGGCACGAGCTCTTTCATTTTTCAGTCTTTCCTCATCTTTTAATAAGTTCACTAACTGCTTGGCCTTCTCACGGACATTCAGACCTGAAAAGCAGGAAATAAATAAATATCAAATATTTGGGAGTATATTTAACACCTAACGGCGCGATGGAGAAGTAACTTTCCACAAAAATTATATTGGCATGTTCGTCCATTTAACAGCTCGAGGAAAATATGGAATTCCACTAACTTCTCCACCAAAACCAAGTGTTGCCTCTTTAATGTGTTAATGTAAATCCTGGGACTGTACCAGAATAGCACAGCAACCAATCGTTTCAATGATCCAGATCCACAGATTGAGCTGGCTTGGCCATGTTCTCTGCGTGTCCCCCGAGAGTCTTGTATAAGCAAGCCATTTGTAAAATCAGCATGGGACAAGAGCCAGGTCAAAATCAAATCAAGCGGGTATTCATAGTGATTTTACAAGATGCCGGCCAAAGCTGGGATGAAGCTGTGCAACTGGCGCAAGATTGGAGGAACTTTGTGGCATCCACATGGTCCATGCTGGGAGCAAATGTAAGGAGAAATATCAAAACTAAAAAAAGCAAAAAATGCTTCAAGATTATGCTCTTTACCAACCTTGATCTTTGCCATCTTCCATGTATTGGAAATCCTTCAAGGTATGTATGGCAAATATGTTCTCTCTGCACTGCAAAGCTACTTTATCAGAACCTGTCTTTAGGAGATACTCCATCAGCACCAGCGCCTTGTAGACGTGTCTCCAATTCTTGCCGTGATCATTTAATCTCTTCCATATCATGTGCATTATCTCTGTGAAGGCCATCACATTGTAGGTGAGATCTGCAATCTCCGTCATCAGAGTACTTGATGGGCCCCATGGATCGTTTGATGTAGCTTCACGCACTTTAACCTGTTCAAAACATCACGTAAAAATTTTAGCTAAGGTAAAAGAGCGTTCAAGTTTTAGTAAAAAAATGAAATAAAAGTCCTAACCTGCGCATCCGAATAATTGTGTGCAATATTTTTTATATTTCTTCGCAGCCCCGCTACATTCACCTGCATATCGTCTTTAGAATTTCGTGGCATCTGTCATAAAAAAATTTAGTCATTAGATGAAAGCAAGAGAACTAACTCTCTTTAATAAGTGGTAAGACATAAGAAATTACCATGTCAAATCATATGAGATCTACAAAATTTAGAGTTTTCAAATGGAGTGAGCAGTAAAACCTACAAAATTAGGGGATTTCAAATGGAGTGAGCAGTAAGATCTACAAAATTTATTGTTTTCAAATGGGTGAGAAGTAGGACCTACAAAATTTAGGGATTTCAAATGGAGTGAGCAGTAGGACCTACAAAATTTAGTGTTTTCAAATGGAGTGAGCAGTAGGACCTACAAAATTTAGTGTTTTCAAATGGAGAGAGCAGTAGGACCTACAAAATTTAGTGTTTTCAAATGGAGTGAGCAGTAGGACCTACAAAATTTAGGGATTTCAAATGGAGTGAGCAGTAAATAAAATATTTGAACAAACGACCAACACAATAGATATACATACTTAACTAAAAGGTCACAGTGCTACATGTTATAAGCAATATCCATACCAAAACTTGGACAGAGACAAGGTGTCATGTCAGGAAATCGTGTGATACACAAAGAAATAAAAGAATAAACTGTAATAAAAGAGGGGTTTTTGAAACTGTGCAAGTTTGACTGATTTATATGGGATCAATAGCTCACAGATCCTAAGACTATCCAAGACAGTAGAGGATCAGAAGTTCCATGTTTTCAATACTGGATCTCGTAATAGGTATTACAATTATTTTTTTTATAAAAATGAACCTGTGCTCACTCTAAGTGAACACAAATACACTACTTGACTCTTTCACCGTAAGCTACTCAAAGCTTGTGTCGTGAAACAGGAAGATGGCCGGCACCTGGGATCGAACCCACGACCTCCGCATGAAACAGTACAAAAGCCGGCGTTGTAACCGCCAGTCTACCAACCACTCTCAATGTATAAAAAGAAGGATAAAATGAAAAGCAAAAACACAAAACATACATAAAAATACCAACATTCTGATGAAAAGACTATAAACAATTTATCACTAACAAAAGGACTGGGTAAATGTCCTACAAACGACATTCTTATGTATACTTCATTTCCAATATCTTAACGCGACACATATGACAGGCAGGAGACTTCGTACGGGAAAACAAAATTGTTATTTTTCTATATTCTTCGCAATTTCACCATATTTATTCACTGTTTAAACATATTCTAAGCTTATACTAATATTTCTAAAACCAATATTAGCCAAATCGTACCTATTCTTGATTTTTAACAAGACACACGCACAGCTACTTATTTTTATATACAAGATTATGCAAAGATGCAGGGTCCATATCAGTGACTTGTCAGCAAGCTCTTAATTTTTTTAACCAAAATGTAAATGAGTGCAACAAAAATATAATATATTTGAGGTGGTTAAGATTTTTTACAATGCACAACTAGACATTTAGTGCAGAAAAAATGCATAATATTATCAAAAACAAGACGACATTGTCTGTCATATGGTGTGGGATGGACAAATTGTGGGTTTATCAACCGCTCAGTGAGTTGAAAGACTTCTTTTATGGCCAGACAATGATCAATCTCCTTGTCCACTTAATAATATATTATGGTTTGTAGTAAATTGTATAGAATTTTACACAAGTCACTGAGAGTATAATGATATTATTGTTTAATTTCGAAGCAGTAGGTAGGTTACCTATTCAAAATCAATATGATATAAATATTGTTCTAATTTTAAATTATGTTCCGTGACGTTGGACTTGTTGTTTTGTTTTGACATTGTGTCGTAGTTTTTTCATGGTGTGAATGTTATTTTGAATGTGAATAAAAAAATTTAATTTTAAAAAGTACCCGATACGATTGTGTTCTCCATTTTAACAATAATTACAAACCGTCATCATTATACAGTTATTATGAGGTATATTTTTGACTAATACATTTTGAATTTGTTAAATGCCGCGAATCAGGGTGAGTTGTGATTTAAATATACCTAATACAAACATTTCGATTGTTTGGTTTTTAATTACACTAAATCAACCTTCAGTATAAGACGATTGCAAGCCTGGAGAGGTTAGCCTCCCCTCTGCGAAGAAGAGGGGGGTTTCTAGTGGGTGAGAATCCAGCACTAACCGACCAGAAAGGCAGGATTTCCAAAAGGAACTACCCTCCACAAAAAAAGGGCTGCAATTAAAAAAAAAATTTAATCCCTACAATTATTGTTTTCGAATAATTCGTCTAAATTTCAAATATAATAAATACTTTCACCTAAAATTCCGCAGTATGTATATTATAATAATTGTTATGTTTCAGACCTGGAAGATGGTAGATGAATCTATAAAAAATTTTATATTAAATTAATTTTAATGTCAACTTTTTAGTATTGATGATTTAATTTATCGATTCAACCTATCGCCTAATATTATTATTTTTTTTAATTTTGCCGTCCAGGGCAGTCAACAAATCAACTACTTACCTATACAACTACTGATTATTCTTCAAAAGAAATATAATTTATCAAATTTTTGAAAAGGATGAAAGTCAATAAATTGAGATGGTTTGGGCGTGTGGAAAGAATAGATGCAAACCGAATGACAAAGAAAATTAATACGGCTGAAACTAAAGTTGTAAGAAAAAATGGACGACTGTGAATGACATGGATCGAATACATCGATTCCGTCCTCAAGGAAGTCAAGGACAAAAGTAAGAGATATAGGAGAAGTTGTATGAGAAATGGATGTCGGTGGAAGAAGCAAAAGAAGTGTGCATTGATAGAAGAGAGTGAGGTCCGTTCTCTCTGCCTATCCCTTACGGGACACAGCATGACGGGTAAAAAAAATAATTGCATAAAATGTGTAAAAGTTGGCAATATTCAACATCTGTTAAGATGATTCATAGTTTAAGAGACACTTTATCGCAAGTATACAATTTTCAAAAAATTACAAAGTTTAGGTATACTTTCTTTTCAAGAAACCTACCTAGTTCTCTATTATTTTAAATTGTTGCAAATCTTTCATCAGCTATAGATTAAGTTAACCTCTACAATAGCAGCTTACAAAGCCAATAAACGTTTGATAAAAAAAAATGAACTAAAATTGAGATTGGCGATAGAAATATTATTATTATTAGTATTAATATTATGATAAGAACGACAACCGCAATGTTTTGTGTCAAATCAGAGATAATAAATGTAAAGCAGCAGTTTGGGTAAACACGGTGTAATTACACGGGCAAATTAGACGGCTCAAGATAGCAGCCAGCAGCCCGAGTGTGGACACAATGAGTTATGACCTATTATTAGTTCTGCAGGTTATTCACATTCTAAGATGTCAAAAAAAATACAACTCCTTATAACGGGTGTGAGCGGAACGGAATTAATTATACTGTATCACTAACATCAATTTGACCAACTCAATGACAAAGGGAATCCACCTAAGGTTATTGAGTTTTTTCTCAAAGAATATTCTAACTACTTTTTCAAACAAATAATAATTGTTAGAATACAATACTATTTAACACTTTTACTCCATCTGAATATAACCACACGTCTAATACAAAAAGGTATTTTGTAAAAAGTAAGGCATAAAAAACAGGTGTTATAGAAACCACCCACGAATATATATTGAGAATAAAAAAATCTATGTACAAAGTGAGTGATAACCTTGTGGTTATGATGCTGGCTTTCATACTATTTCATGTGGCGGTCAGGAGCACAGATTCATTTATAAAAAAAATACAGCACCCCACAACAGTGCCTTTGTCAAAAAGATAAAATGTATGTTTCCAAGCAATGAACACGCATCTAGCCTGCTATGCCTTCTACAGGGATCTATGTAGTCTGTAGTGAACGTGTTAAAAGACTTCTAATCACATTCGATTAACGATTGTTTAACAAAGAAATTTCTACCCGAAAATGGGATGGCTGAAAAAATCTGTTGACTAGAAAAAAATTACCTCAGGCATAGACTACCTATTTTTTGGCAATTTCTTATAAAATAATATTTATTTATTTTTTCAGCATGCAACAAAAAAATGTTGAAATTTTAAGGGGGAACTTTTTTAGATTATAAAGAATATGTAACAACTAATGACTCTAACAATTCATTACTGATGTTCGATTTTCAAATGGAAAAACCACTACGGGCTTACGACCGTCTTCCACTGTTATTTCGAAGGCTGGCTTATTTTTTAGATAAAATTTTTTGCACTTACTAGACTAAGTTAACAATACGGGTGTAAAGTGAGACAGCAGAGACATCTACAGCCGCACTCCACGAAGCTGTCTGACATTTCGAATCCCATACTAATGAAATTGGGTTTATTGTTTAATTTTTTTTAACCATAAACAATGTTTTTAAGATGTTTTTTGCCCCTTTTTATTTTCATCACAATGATAAGCAATAATCCTATTTTTTTGTTTCTCTAAGAACCAATTTTTTTTTCTGGAACTGATTCCATACAAAACGTATGGAAGAGTGGAGCGCAAAGCTGTCAAATGACGTCACACTTTGCACGCGTATTCATCCATTAGGATGCTTCTTACATGAATGTTAATGGAAGGTCAGTTCCAAAACCTGGCACTAAGGTTAAAACTAATTTAAAAACATAGTGCACAGTTATTATGGTTTTTTTAAATTGGAAATGGTTTAACCAAATAAAAAAAAGGGACTACTACGTATATATTATATATTCAGTCAAAATTATAAATTTCAAAACAAAAAACAATACAAAGTATACATACACAAGAGATCAGCTACAAAACAACAATTACTGTTGTTGTTAAAATGTACATTGTTACGGAGAGTTTTCACGGAACTTCTATGGATTGTGAATTCCATTAAAACATTAACAAAGACAATATGTATGTATAGGGGCATGTTATAGTTCATCCAAACTTCCTGAGCCCAACGGTCACACGCTCTTGTGTTTCACCGACGATTGTTGGCATCACGCCAGTAATCCAATAAACACAACATATTATCAAATAATGTGAAAGAAAGAAAACTTTCATCCAAAACGTATGTATGGGCTGAAATTTATTTGCTAAAAAAGCAACATCTAAATCATAAAAGCATTATTTTTTTTCTGTATACTATCTCCTACAATAGTTGAAGTAATGTTAACAGTGGAGGGAGCGTTTTGAATTTGAAACTAATCTTATGTGTTTTATAGTTGCTTAGGGAATATAGCAAAACGTAACAATTGTATTGGATACTTTTTCTGATATATTGATAAGATCCAATCGATGTATTTTAGATGAAATCTGTCATATCCAACTAATGTATTGATTATGAAGTTAGATACAATTAATTCATTAGTTTGTTGGGGAAATATTTTAGATTTAACCAATGTATTTTATAATTAATTATTTAGGAAAATTTGTTTTGTATAATCGTTTTGTATACTGGTTAATCCAACAATTGTATTGCATAATTATTAAGGGAACATAAATAGCATATGATCTACCAATAATGTTGAGGGATATTTTAACGAATTGAGGCTCGTTAAAATTTCCACTCCGCTTCAGTTATTACCATTACAACAAATTAAGTATAATAAAGCATAGAAAAAAATTAAAAAGAAAAATTTAATAGGCTGAATAATTTGAAAGGTTAGACCTGATTTCTTACACTTATGTTATTAAAAATATAATAGCAAAGAAACATATTTAGCAACAATAGCATCAAAACAAACAAACATAAACATCACACAAAGCATAAACAAAAAACACAGAGACGGATTCAAGATACTTTGAGAACTTACTTTGATTTTAGTCGGTCAATATTGCCTGATTAATTTTATTAGGTGAATCCAAACGTTTTAGCCGCTTAGTCTGCTGGGAAAAAAACGAGAAAACACACATGTCAGTTACCTTAACACAATAATCAAGTCAGTTATTTTTTTTTTACAATATACAGAGAGAAGACGAAGTTTTCAATACATGATACGATATTCCATTTCATAAAGCAGTAACTGACGTGCATAAAGCAGTGATAATTACAACATGCACGTACAAAAAAAATCATAAAGTGCAATGAAAGTATGTGCTTCTTATCAGTGAGGTGTCGCCTTGAAAATTTAACAACGTAAGTGAATAGAGGGCCGTGGTACAAACAATGATAAATGCATTAACGATGACTACCGTTTTAGTAAATCAAGTACGAAAACAGTTTGAGAGGTATAAAATCAAAGTTGATTCATTCCATCTAGGCACAAATACAGAATATTCAGTTTTATGTAGGTACAATATTTCGACCAGTGCTCGAAATTCGACCATAACTAATTTGAACATTATTAAGATTGCTTTGTCAAAAACTGAGCGAGCGCTATTTCACAATTTTCATTCTAAAATAACGACATGAATACCACAAATTTGAAATTTTGAATTGTTCAAAGTTTTTTCTTTGATTATTAAATATAAAAAATATTAATCTATTCTCAATTTGACCACACATGAACAAAAGATCTGTGTCAAATAATGTTAAATACATCGAAGTGTGTGCGAGTATAAATATACATAACATTACAGTAGTGTGCGTAGTGTTTTTTTTTTTTTATTTAATCCATTTTTATACACAATTTTAAAAAAATATTAGCATCGCCTCCCCTTCTCTATATAAACTATAAGTGTGCAAAATTTCATACTCACCCGTTTGCGCAATTTTCGTAAAAACAGTCACAAATTTTTACAAAATATTTAAAAGAAATGCATTCATGTTTATTTGAAATTCAACAAGTGGTGTTTCTTCGTCTGTTGTTATATTTTGATAATAAAAATTACGAGGATGGTGACGAAGTTGATGTTAGCCAAAAATATCAATAGATCAATCGGAAGAAACAATTTTTGGCAAAAGTGAAATGAGTCAACTTTGCTTTAAGCCTCCCTCTATTGCAATGTAGGACTATTAAAGGCAATATTAGTCATTTGCTTATTCATAGGTCAATCACGGAGGGAAATATGACAGGAGGAAATGACTAAAATAAGGTATTGACAGTTCTGTAGCTAGACCACAACTTCCTTATATGCCATTCACTTTGTATAAAAGTCTCCTAAATGCTTCTGAAATATTTTCACAGAGCTGTCGAATATTTCTCACTTATTTTGTTATATTTTACCTTGTATACTCAAAACATTTTTATTTATGTACAGATTCCAAATAAAAATACTGTGCATATTATACTAATAAAAGAAATATATTACAATATTAGCGCATGCTATCAACTTTTTAGACCACATGGTGGACGCGATTCTTATGAAAACACGTTCAATATCTGTTGCAAACATCACATTTGTATGAGTGCTATTTCAAATGTTAGTATGTGTACCATTAGGGCTTACGACCTTCATCAATCATGATGGCTGGTTTAGTTGTGATCACCTTTACGTATACAACGTTCACCATTTAAGTACACTGATTCGAATATTTTCTCCCAGTGCCACGCTGGGGATTCGAACCAAGGCCACTGCGACGATGTCCGAGTGTATGCCGTCGCTAGCACTGGGCTGCGAGCGGCTCGTCAGGGATCGAGAGAAACCAGGTATTAATGTCTCCCTTGTGACCAATGAGTGCTATTTCAAATGTTAGTATGTGTACCATTAGGGCTTACGACCTTCATCAATCATGATGGCTGGTCACAAGGGAGACATTAATACCTGGTTTCTCTCGATCCCTGACGAGCCGCTCGCAGCCCAGTGCTAGCGACGGCATACACTCGGACATCGTCGGAGTGGCCTTGGTTCGAATCCCCAGCGTGGCACTGGGAGAAAATATTCGAATCAGTGTACTTAAATGGTGAACGTTGTATACGTAAAGGTGATCACAACTAAACCAGCCATCATGATTGATGAAGGTCGTAAGCCCTAATGGTACACATACTAACATTTGAAATAGCACTCATACAAATGTGATGTTTGCAACAGATATTGAATATATTACAACTTGGGAGCGGTCCATTAATCACTGGAATGTCTAAAAGGTTGCAAAAAAACATCACGTGATAACTGCACAGCCCCTTATTGATAATATACATCCAACTTATTTTAAAAATTGGTTTAATTTATTCAAAATCAAAGATTTACTGTATAAAGTTAGAAACCAACTATAATTTTATTTAAATTAAGAATCTGCTAAATATTGGAGATTGAATAATAATTCTTAAAACTATGTCGATTTGTGTTTTAACCTCAAATTATCTAAAATAACTAAATTGAAATAAAAAATTACTATATATATTTTTCAGTCTTTCTTAATATAATTCGTTGATTCAAATGCTCACAGAAAATGTTGGAAACAGCGATAAAGTTATTTTATTTCAATTTTATTATTTGTTGTGAGGTATTTTGTAGTCTGAAGATGATCCTCATGAAACAAGTCGGGCATACAGATACATATTACTATTCAGTCTAAGCTAGTACTCAATCATTGGCTTAATTGTGAGTGAAACATATAGTGTTGAATAAATGCTGATTATGCAAAGAGATACAATAATGTTAAAGCTTGTTAAGTAGAAAAGGTGGTCCCCAGTCCGAGCAACGTGCCTCCTCGTGTTTTACGTAACAAGGCAGTTGTCTTTCAACAAGCAGGGAAGCCATATGACAGCGCATTGTTATTGAATTGAACGCACACAGCCGATACCACTGAAACCTGGTCTGGTAGAATAAACTAATACGGCACAAGAGCATACACACTGAAAGATTTGCGTTTAATTGATTTTTTTTTCAATCTACGTAATGCCAAGGTTAACCGAAGAATTGAAGACAGCATACTCGGAAAAGAAACGTAATAAAGTGACAAATGTTTTATACATGCATAACCTCAGATTAGGCAATAAGATTCGCTGGCTACATTAACAACTTTGTATGGAAAAGTGCTACTTTATTTATAAAGTGTAAGAAGATGTTGTCAATCGAGATTGACATGGATCAAACACATCGATTCCATCCTCGAGACTTCCCAGAAGACCAGGTTAGAAGTAAAAGAAATAGGAGAGAATGTACGACAAATGTAATGTTGGGGAAACTAGCAAACAGATGTGTTTGAATGGAAACGAACGGAGAACTGTTTTATCTGCCTACCCCTTGACGGACACAGATTGATTGGTCAAATAAAAAAATAAAGCGACACGCCCATATTGATGGAATGGCAGATGATGAAGATATGATTTGCGGAGACAGCCCTGACTGGTGAGAGGGATGTAAGGGTAGGGTCACCATACATCCGGAATTTATGAATATTTTCATTAAAAATGGAAGATAGATTAATAGTCATTGGGACTATTTCTTTCATATTGCTCAAGATTATTATCCTATTTGTATAATCTTATATATAAAAATGGAGAGCTATTTCCCGATGTCATCGCATCACGCCTAAACGGATGGACCGATTTCGCTAATTCTTTTTTTGTTGTGTAGGCTATTATCAGGAGAATGTCCTTTTCGAAGAAAAAAATTAAGTAAAATGCATGGAAAATTAGAAAATTAAAGAAAACTCTCCGTATGACAGAAATTGTCAATTGGTGCGATTGACAGAATGCTGATGGAATATAAATGGTTTAAAACAGACGCATCGTTTGGAATCACATTGGTCAAATGATAATTAATTCATCACCATACAAATTCAAATTCAATATTCATATTATTTAGGAACACAGGACAATGTCTGTCAGGAAAGCTAGTAAGTGATAAATATATTTAATAATATTTTCCATTAAGACACATTATGGATTTGCTCTAGTTTAATACCTACACAACATCATTAGTTCTTGCTATAGGTAAGCACTTACAAGAATATATGGAAATTATATTTTTGATATGGCAACCTTATATCAGGATGAAAAAAAAAAGAAACAAGGATCAGAGAACGGGATGAACAACTACAAGATTACAATCAATCGGTTATTTATCTGGGTTCCGAGTACACTTTCTACACTGTCAACAGTAAGAAAAACTCATGCGGAATATAATGATACACCAAAAATATGTACAAGTAAAATAATAATATGGATTAATAAAAGTGTCGGGTTAAAATAAATAATATGATGTTGAATTAAAAATACTCTGAATGCTGAGGTCACCGTACCGCACTTGAAATCCACATCTCGCACTGAACACTGGGATAAATAAAACACAACACCAAGAAACAATGGAGATGGTACGATTATTGAATATCAGACAAATGATTACCGAGATAAATCAGGATAATTTTAGTCTTATCAATAGACTCATTATCAAATTTAGATAGTAAAAATGTTAATAATTCAATGATATGGAATATTGCACTCTTTAAAGAGAAGAAATTACATGATTTATGCATTTGTTTTTGAGTTGAAATGTCTGAAAAATAACACATAAAGAAAGCAAGAGAGATAAAGTTTTATTTTGAAGGTTGGTTATTTGAATTGATGAATATTTCTGGAAAGAGATAAATACTATTCTAAAGATTGAGGTCTGAAAGTATTATAGAAATTGAAAGCAGTAATAGTACAAGACCGACCTCAGTAACCTAGTACAGTAGAAGTCCATTAGTTCGGCATCCAACAGTCCGGAATGCCCGATACTCCGGCATCACTCCGTAAAATTAAAAAAGTTTGATTTTCTCCAAAAGCGTGTCTTTAAAGCAAATAAAAACGCTCGAGAGCTATTCGGAAGTTTTCGGGAGAGTTCGAGATCATCCGGAAGCGCTCATTATTGATTGGAAAAAATTAGCGGTCGGCTAGTCTCAGCTGTCACAACAAATTCAGGTGCAGTGCAGCTCCGTTAATCAATCACGAATTTAAAATAAACATGTTATATGTATTTGCACACTGTATTTGTAGTTTAATTATTAACCTAATTGTTCTTATAATTACCGCCCGATAGACCGGAATTTTCGATAGTCCGGCACCGAGCCGGTCCCAAACATGCCGGATTATCGGACTTCTACTGTAGTAGTATACATAGGTGCTAAGAGGTTCCGGGTTTAATTCCTGGTCGGGTCAGAATTTGTGTGTGTTTTCGGGTTAAATTTCTACCCTTTGTCTCAGATTGAATGAAACCCGTTTTTTGGAAAAAAAATTGTCTCAGCAAATAAGTTCTGCTAACTGTACTGACACCTTTGTATAGAGATGTGTAAATTTGTTACGAAACCCTCGATTAAATTCCCCTGATATAATAATTATTGAGCTTAGCAATTGTGCGGTGAATTAATTGAAGACATGGAACACAATATGAAAGATTGAAGAAAAAAGAAGGGGTGATTCATCAAAAATTTGTGTGATCACATTTTCTTCACCCCCTCCCCCCTGCAATAATTAATGGGGAAGAAGTGGTGACAATAAGGGAGCATGAACTTATACAATATTTTATGTTAGTGATGTCTGATGTCGTTGTTGTTATACAAATATTTATCAGTTGTGACGTTCATACGCATATTATCTTCTACGCTTTAACAACTGATGCAAATTATAAGCCTGCATTTCGTTATGATGGTAGTAAGTAGATTGTCTAGACTATTTCAAATAAAATTACAACTTTTAGACATGATGTTTCACATGTACCTATAGAGTTGAAAAGCCTTTGTATAATCAAAAGAAATTAATGGGAAAGGCTGAAGTTAAGGGTCAACCAGTCCAAACCGGTCCTGAAGTTAAAAGTCAACTGGTCCAAGCTAGTTTGGGATAGGTCAACCACTAGTAGAAATTTCGAGTGAAAATAGACCGAGAATCAATCTTGGAACCTCTTGTTAAGAAGTCAGCATCTACACCACTAGCCTACTGGGGTTAGTACATATTGTCAGAAGACTCTTGAAAATGGCTACATGAGCTGAAAATTTGTGGAAGTGCAATTGTGTTTCATTACTATGAACTTTAATAAAAACCACCATCTGAATTTTAGAGATACTTATACATATTATAAAAAAAAAATCACACTTACTAATGTAGTGCTTCTATGATTAAATAAGATTAAGCCGACTTAAGATAGAATATCTTGATCCAATATATAACAACCTTGCAAAAGAAAGAGACAAGGAAAGGAGAGATAAACCTGGGACCAAGGAGAAACAACCTCAATATCCTAAAGAGATAAGGCATATAATGTCCATAAGGCAACAATTGAATTTACATAATAGAATATTAGGGAAAAATGTGAAAATTGTATTTAGTAACTACACATGATTTTTGTACTGTCTGAAAAATATGAACTGAAACTAAGTGCAAGGAGCAAAGATTAGCTAAGATAAAGACATTAAGGGCTAACCTAAAAAACAAGAGAAAGTTTCAGGAATGCAAAAGAGATGAGTGGAGCAGCAGATATTGAAGGAAGTTCTCCTAAAAAATGGAGAGACAGCCAAAGAGAGCTGTTCCAAGATACAGGTCAATAAGGCCTAAAAGTTGGTAGCCTGGCAGTTACGACACCGACTTTTGTACTGTTTTGTGCAGAGGTCGTGGGTTCAATCCCATGTGCCGACAATCTTTCTCTTTCCCGACACAAGCTTTAGTACCGACACAATTATCTACTGTGAATCAACCAAAGGGTGTATTTGTGTTCACCTTAAGAGAGTCCAGATTCAATTAAAAAAAAAAAGAGAAGAAAAAGAAGATTTTTTTTAACAAGATGAAGCTAATGACACAAAATAATGACAAAACAATAGATAAAAAGTTATAACAATCTAATCTCATTGCTGATAAATTAATTTGTATTATCTGCTCTCGCACGTAAGAAATTCTTGCTGATCAATCATATTTTAAATTTCTACAGGGTTACTGTAAATTTGTATAAACGGAAACAAAAGCACAGTAAGTAAATAGGATTATTCTGATTACAGACAATAATACTATGTCAGTGAACTAAATATGTCCTTATATTTACAGTCACGTATTGTTGTAAGTGATGACTCATATAGATTACACACTCGTGGACGGATGAGTATCAACAAAAATACTTAATCATGATATTCTGTGGAAATCCTCAAGTCACACATTGTCATTCAAATAGAAATGTGACATATATCTTGCATATATCTTAAAATTTTCAAAAATAGAATTAGTACAAACAAAAAAGTCTCTAGAAAACAGATAGTTTTGAAAAATTAGTCATTGACGAAATATTACTCAATGTGTGTTTCTGTTCTCTATGGTTTCCGCTTTTTTACAAGCTCGACATTTTGCAATATCCGTTCCGTAAGCAAAACTGAGCTGACGCATTCTTATCAAGTAGTCATATTTATAGTGCTTGAAAATGATTCCCAACAGTCATTTTATTTTTATGGAAAACATATTTTTTTTGACAAATGACTTTTTCTTTCCAATTAAGCTATGTTAAGCTATTAAGTGACTTCTTAGAGTTTTTCATTTATAAAGAAAAATGACACATCATAAAAGAAATGTTAAAAATTCGATTTTCAGTACATCATTTTCACCGACCTTGGTAGCCTAATTGTACTGGCGTGGACTTCCGGATCCGAAGTCCCGGGTTCGATTCCCGGTCGGGTCAGAGTTTTCTAAGTGTTTTTTCACTTGAAATTTCCTGTTGGCCTGTCTCAGATTGGACGGGACCGGTTGACTGGATAAAATTGCCTCAGGCAATAAGTTCCGCCGGCTATACTGACACCTTTGTACAGAAAAGTGTTATATTTATTTATTTACTTATAATTCAAAATAAGTAAACCATCTTGTCTCCCACGCTAATACCTTTTAAATCATAAAATCACATTTTAATTATGTTAATATTTAAGTATTGGAAAAAAAATTTGCTCTTTTTGAGGTAAGTCCTTTTTCCATTTAACCGATGACATAATATAAATGGAAACTAATTTCCACCCTCGGTAGCCTAGTTGTCTAATGGAATAGACTTTTATCAAGAAGCCACCGGTACATATAATGAAAGTGAAAGAAATTTAATAGGTACATATAGGTTCTGAAACATTTTTTTTTTTTAAAAATGAATCTGTGCTCACTCAAAGTGAACACAAATACACTCCTTGACTCTTTCCCAGTAAGCTACTTAAAGTTTGCCTTCACATAGACCGCTCAACAAAAATAAATGTAAAATATGAAAGAACCTTTTTGACAACCCACCTTTAAAAGTGTTTTGTTACCAACTCCCGTAATGACAATACCTACATGGAGTTGTGAATCTGATATGCAACTGATCCATACTTATGGGTGGTCAGCCAACCTTGACCTTTCTTACAGAGAGACATACAAATTTAAATTTGAAAAGGGAACATAGAATGAAAAAACGTAGAGACTGGGTTTTTTTAAAATGGAACAGTTTTTTTTTATTTAAGAGGTAGATAATAGATAATATCTGTCCAACACTAAAATATAAATCCAAAAATAATAGAAATAAAAAAATAGGTATGCGAAAATATAAAAAAAATCTTATTTAAATAATTCAAAAATTTTTTGAAATCATTTGGTTACATTTAATAATATTATGTCAAATGTGAATATAAAACCATAATGTTCTTTCGTTGAAATAACACATTCATAGAGTATGCAGGCAAAATGAGAAGAAACATGCAACTAATTCTCTAGCTCCGTGCAAGTGATAAATAAATAACAACATTTAACACTTAATTAACATAATGCAATAAACAAGTGAGCATGCACACTATTTACATTATCTAACATGGAATAATCAAGTTACCTAAGAAAATATGAAGATTGTGCAATCAAACTTTATTAATAACGTATTAATGGAAGAATATTATGTCAATTTTAGCCATTTTGAGGTGTAAGATCGTATTACACCGGACTCTTTAATATCCTATGTAAAAAAGATTTTGTTAAATTTATCCATAGTCAAAACAATCTTGATAAATTTTTCAAATATAATACATAGAATATAGAATGTGTGTTTTGTGGATCCTGTTTATTCAAAAAGTAACCCATAACTACATCTGATGGATTGATTGATTACTCTAAACTAGGTACTAAAAAGATACTCATTGGCATAATAAGGGTTGGTCTTATAATTAATATATGTCCATGGGTTGCTCAGATATTCCTATAAACAATACATAGAAAAAATCATCAATACGCTGAACAAAATACAATCTATAGAGAATAAATTCCATAACTTCACAGTCCAAAAAGATTGAAAGGTCGTGGGAGACAAAGACTTCAAACAATTTATAATTTATATGAAGCTTCTGTTTTAAATCGAACACCGCGACCTGCAACACAAAAGTCGTGATTAACCTGCTAACAGTGTTGCCACTTTTGGAAAAAAAATTAAAACCCGAACACAAACTTTAGAAAACACGAAGAACAAAAGTGAGTGAGTAAAGACGCAACCCGGATCTTTTTTAGGTTTTGCCCGGTGGCAACACTGACCGCTAGGATATTAATCACTTCAAAATGTGGGAGGAGATCATCGACGTAATGAAATATTTAACGCAATGGGGAGATTTCGTTGCTTGAGCGGTCATAAAGGAAGAATTTCATTTGAGGTCATAAAGAAAGAATTAGAATTGAATCAATAACACAATTTTTGGTAAAAATGAGTTTTAGCGTCGTGAACATTTCTATTCGAATTATCCACAACTGTCATTTCTTATGACGTTAGGCGTTTCTATGGATTTTTATATAAAGGCATTTTTAATATAATATTGTATTACTTTGAATGAATTCGGGGGAAGACGTGATGAGGTATGGAGGGCTCCGCCCCCCAAACCCCCCTTATAATTATAACCTAACCTAACCCAATTATATAAAATAATACAAAGCTTGCTAACGCTAACATAAAATTGAAAACTAATACAATAAAAAATCTATGGAAACGACAAACGTCATAAGAAATGACAGTTGTGGATAATTCGAATAGAAATGTTCACGACGCTAAAACTCAAGTTTACCCAATTTTTCTCTGGACTGATTTTTGACAGTAGATACCTGCTGTCATCAAATATATTATAATCTCATCCAATTTTATGGAATAAAATAATATATATTTCACTCCTGCATTTAATTCAAGGTTACAACCATTTTGACAGTTTAAATATGCAAAAGTAGATTGTCAATCGGAAGAAAAGAAGAAAGAGAAAATGTGCGAAATACATTTAAATAAAAATACTGAATGTTAAACTAGCTTTGACATTTTACAAAAGTTGTTAATGAATGAAGATTTGTTATAGGTACTGATGATTTCTTTCTCATTATTGATAACAACACTTTCCACATTCTGAAGAAATCAGAAAAAAATAGTATGAACGAGTGCTGAATAATTAAAATCATCAGACAAATAACTTCCCATCCTTTTCTTTCGTCTTAAATGAATATTCATATCATGCATTGACATTTAAAAATAAACTTTTATAAAAGGATGTATGAAGAGTTTTCATTAAATGAGCACTTATATTAAATGACCATTATTAGTAAATAAATGAGAATATTAAAAATGTGAAGCATTAAATGTAAGCAATAACATTATTAGGTATAACTAGACAAATCAGGATTGCAATACAGTATTGTAGAACAGGGAGTTTCACAATACTATAAAAGGAAAGCAAGTATAATATTTTGCTTTCAATAATAATCCTGTTTTTATATTCTTTATCCATCAATTAGGACAATGAATAAAAGATTTATAACTGTTTAACCAAAGGCAAGACTTACTCAGCCGAAACACTAACCCAGTTATTTAACATAATTTACACAAAATCATGTGATTGTACAACTAAATACACAATTTATTTTGTAAACATTTTCAAAATAAAAGTACACAAGACACTTATGGAATATTGGATCATCGGATTTAAACACAGTAATTTGCATATAACGCGAAGCAGAAGTTCTTCGAAGTCTATGTTACTCACCTAAACAAGAAATTTCAATTATTATTGAAGCAGTGGATCACCAAGTAATCAACTTTCGTAAAACATAAAAGGTCAATCAAAAACTTTGATATATCTTCATCGTCCGAATACACTACCAACTAACAGTACGCCGTGTACATTTTCAATAAACTAATATAATTAATATTGTACAAATACACCTTGTATGCAACACAACACAGAAACAAACGTAGAAACAGAATGACAATCAAATCACTGACAAATACATCCAAGATGTCCGCCACATCCGGAGAGGAGTAACAGAGACAGAACATTTTAATGTTACCATTTGTTATATTTACTGGCCACAAATTTTTTTTTCTTCATATATTTACTAAGCCAAATATTCACATTTTACAACGACGTATTGGACATAAAAAATATCGAATAATTTTTGTTATGATTGAAACATAAAGAAAATTATTCAAACGGACTTTAAATTTTCAAAGACTTGAAAATATTTATGAGAAGAGCTGCCAACACTGGACCCTACATAAACGTCAATGTTCAAAAGATGGTTTGTTATAATTTTATTACGAAATTTTACAGTTACGAAATCCAGGTCGAATTGAAAAAGATTTTTGGCAGATCTAAGATCTTTTGACACAATATTCAAAACACATCACTGCTCATTATTTTCGTGCAGGTTGGATACTTCTTGACTTGCCATTATTCAAAATAATTCTAAATTCACAGGTACGTACCAGTAAAGTTGTTTTTCCTCTACTATTTTGCTTTAGGTAATTTAAATTATATCTGTTATAGAGATCCATTGTGTGTTATCAATCCGTCACCACATCACTACTACTGCGCTTTCTCGTCCAAAACTTAGTATTCATTATTTATCTTTATTCAAGGCAAACATGAACTCGACCATGAAAATGGTACTACCTACCATGTTATTACACTCTGTGTCGGTCTTTTTATTTCCTTATTGAACTTCCTTATATCCTTTTACACATAAATAAAAACCACCACTCCATATCCTTTGACAATGTTTTTTTTTAAATTTCAGATGTCTCGCAGAAAACTCTTTACTTTGGTATTTGCCAGGAAAGACACTCAAGTGTTATTAGGATATAAGAAAAGAGGATTTGGTCAGGGAAAATGGAATGGTTTTGGAGGGAAAGTTGAACCAGGAGAAACATTGCAACAAGCAGCTGTCAGAGAGATAGATGAAGAATGTGGATTAAAAATGGAAGAAAAAAATTTAAAGCATTTGGGTCATTTAGAATTTTATTTTCAAGGGGATCCCGTAATAATGGTTGTTAAAGTTTTTACGGCGTACAAATTCGAAGGTAATCCTTATGAAACTGAAGAAATGCGGCCCAAATGGTTCAACATAGCGGCAATACCGTTCAAAGACATGTGGCCCGACGACAAACACTGGTTTCCCTATATGCTCAAAGGTTCTAACTTTGCTGGAAGTTTCTGGTTTCAAGGACATGATAATATTCTAAGACAAGAATTGAGAGCAGTGACGGAAACAGAATTGATGAATATGCCAGAGAGCTGTATATAATACACCAAATGCTCAGTATTGTGTGTTGACTGATCGTTTAATTTAAACTAAGGTAATATTATTATTGTGTACAAATCTTCAACCTGTGACTGCCTTTAGAGATAATCAAATATGTACAGCTTTTATTCCAGTGATTGTTATAAACTAACTTTTTAAAAATAGACTTATTTAATATTTTTAAGTATGTTGTTAGATTTTGTTGGTTGCTAAAGTAATATTATTCCATAGGAATAAAAAAATATACAATCCATTGAAACCATTTTGCATTATGTATGTTATTTTGAGGAGTAATGTTGTAATTATGTTTAGATTCTTGTGACCTTTTCAGGACTAGATCTTAAAGAAAAAATAACAACTAATGACTCTAACAATTCATTACGAATGTTCGATTTTTAAATGGAACAAACCACTACGGGCTTACGACCGTCTTCTACTGTTATTTCGAAGGCTGGCTTAGTGTGATCACTTTACGTTAACAACGTTCGCCATTAGGTGGTAATGTTTGTCTCCGAAACTCCTAATCATGAGAATTCTCAACATGTTCAACATGTCGAAAAATCTCATGTATGCAACAAGTAGAAATTTAATAATAAAATGAAAAATAGAGATAAAAGTTGGAAATTGTTGAGAACAAGAGAGCAACCAAATTTAAAGACTGCGACTGCTGTCATGTATTTGGCGCCAGGATATGACTATATCCATTTTTGTTAATGTCTCATATTTATTGCCTTTTGGCTTTGTTGGTGCACAACGTTCTAATTATGTTTAGATTCTTGTGACCTTTTCAGGACTAGATCTTAAAGAAAAAATAACAACTAATGACTCTAACAATTCATTACTAATGTTCGATTTTTAAATGGAACAAACCACTACGGGCTTACGACCGTCTACGGTCGTAAGCTTAGACGGTCGTAAGCTCTCATGATTAGGAGTTTCGGAGACAAACATTACCACCTAATGGCGAACGTTGTTAACGTAAAGTGATCACACTAAGCCAGCCTTCGAAATAACAGTAGAAGACGGTCGTAAGCCCGTAGTGGTTTGTTCCATTTAAAAATCGAACATTAGTAATGAATTGTTAGAGTCATTAGTTGTTATTTTTTCTGATTAATGTTGTGTTTTTTAATAATCTGTTGAGTATATATTTTAAAAATGTTAACCAAACAGGCCCTCAATTATTTGTTGCTACTAAAATAAGGGGAGAGAGATCTGTAAGGTTGGTCTATTTTATAATAATTTGTTTTTTCTAAATTTAAATAACTGTCAAAATTCAACTCATACCTGCTCTTATGGTTGCCCTATTTTCCGAAATTAATAATTATTCTACTTACACAATTATTAGTGTTTCCACTTTATACATATTCAAAAAAAAGGTTTGCTTATTTAATACAACAAAATTAATTAGTGATTAATCTCATGCTGAAGTACTTATTACATACTTTGGTACAACCAGTTAGGCACTGGCAACGATACTTGTGTAACTAAATGCAACACCAGGAGGCTGATGTTAGCTGTGTTTTATAAATGTTTGTTAATGAACAATATATTTTTTTATAAATTTTTGTCGTGTTGTGTCAACAATACATTTTTTTTTATGTTGACAATAAATGAGTGAAGAAAATTTTAATTTTAACTGAATGAAATCCTGTAACGAATTTCAATTAAGACTTTATTGTGTTTAGATGGTCAGCAAAACCACCTAAAATGTGTGTAAAAAAAGATTGCAGCTCAGTCCGCCTTAGCTTATGCTTTTGAGAGGTGGATACTAACTAAGGCTAGTGGGCTCCAACCGAACCTTTCAAAAACAAAATGGCCTCCTTCTTCGAAAACCATAAAACTTAATAAGCTGTACAAAGGTGTGAATCAAAATATGCCAACTTGGACATAGAAACAAGAAAATCTGTCAGCCTGCTTAAAAAGCCTCCTTACATGAAAATTAATGGCAGAAAAAAACTAAAATGGATGGAGGAAGTTAAGAGCGACTTGGTTACCAATCGGCGGCAAGAGACAGGGAGTAAATTGGGGCAAACAACCACAATGGGTTGTAGTGAAACAGATTGATTGTTAAAAAAATTAAACAAGTCATTGTTTTGACAAATTGTTTAATTGAAATTCTTATTCTATATATAGAAAAAATTCAAGAGTAAAATAATCAGATATCTTCACCGGGTTGTTCTTCATCATCAAGCAGCATTGTTCTGGCCAAGTTTCTCGCCAACGCTAATCTGAGTAATTCCAACTTTTCTCCTAGCTCATCACTTGATATTCTCTCCTCTAAACAGTGCATTATTTCAAAAGTATCATCCGTGCCAAAAACAGCCACATCGCATTCGAGAAGAGGTAATGCGTCCGTCAACAGTGTCGCCCAGAAACTAGAATAACATAAAAATCTTAACATAATAATTCAAAAAAGTTGGTTTAAATGGGTTCAATTCTTTCGTCGTATGTATACAATAGGTAAACATACATCACATGTGATGTACTTCCTACTACACCGCCATCTTTTGAATTTTTTAAAAAGTAAAGCAATTATAGAGGAATTGTTTTTATTTCAAACTTATGACTCTTCGAATTTCATCCTGCATCCGAAACAACGATAACTATTACATAATGCAATGAATTATTAGCTAAAATTAATTTAGTTTTTACATCGTAAATTGCATTTTATTCATGTAATAAGCCAAAATTATTTTTTTAATTGGGTTAGGTCGAAGGTCGACGGGCGGGACAGCTAGTATTCAAATAAATATAGGATAAATTCAGTATCTGTTAAAATTATTTCCCAACGCTTTTGTTTAGTAAGCTGTTTTGTAATCAATGATAAAACTTACTAATTTGGTGTAATCTTAGATGCTAAAAGTGATATGAGCAGGCTGGCAGCTTCCTTGAATTCACTGTTTTTATAAAGACGATGGAACTCACAGTATTTCGCTGAAAAAATAAACGTAGATTTATAATTTTAAACCAATCTTATGTTCATAATAATGGGATGTTTTTATTCCCTTTTGTTCCACTAGAGGCGCCCTTGCTAACCCGGTCTAATGTCAAATTCAGTGTTGCCAACGTGGGTGATTTGGAAAGAGAATCGGCGACGAAAAAATCTAAAAGGCGACAGGTCGCCAATTGGGCTACTTTCCTTTCAGCGAAGTTTCACCTTTCCGGATACTAAATGACCTTTTTTTAGTGAACTCCCGCCTTTTAGATTTTTTGGTCGCCGTTTCTCATTCCGAGTAGCCCAAATGGCGATAAATCGTCCACGTTGGCAACACTGATAACCAGCTGTCATAATATTTAGACCTGATTAGAAGTGCTGCCACCTTTGACCTCGCCACCTTGGATCCCCTCCTAATGCTGGACTTTCTGAAGCGTCTGGGATTAGTGGGGAAGCTCTAATTGTGTAACACCATGAGCAAGTAGGGGAAGCACAATAGACCACTACAGGTTGGAGGGCAAAACATCCCCTGAGAGAAAAAAAAAAAGTGCTGCCACCTAGTGTGTCTTGTCGGAAGCTCCCCAGAAAACATCCCATTATAAAAGTATGTTCTATTCCAACAACATACCTAAGAATACAAGCCTATCGCTCAACATCATATCAGGTCCTAATGTACCGACTAATTCGGTATTCACTAATGTTCCAGTCCTTGCGTATTCCTTGAGGGCTTCATCGGCTAGTCTGGCTGCCAGGGGTCCCGCTCTTCCCCTCAGGGCCCAACTTAAGGCAGCTTCCCCTCGACCTTTGGCTCTCAAGACCATTGCTTGGCGTTGACATATACTTTCAGCTATTTAAAAAAAATATATATATTAGTAAGAAATCTATTGGACATGAGTTTTTATCATTTTTTCTGTATTTAATTGATGTTTATTTTAATATTTTTGTTTTGTTCAGGATTATTTTTATAATTTGTGATTTTTATATACCTAGATATTTTTTCTCTTTTAATATCGTTGTATGTTTGTGATATCCGATTTACATACTTTTCTTTTTAAGTGAATTTTCTGTTTATTATTCTGATTAATCTTGTGAACATAGAATAGGGCTAGGAATGAACCAAAATATTTGGTTAAAAAATTATACATATATTTTCTATTTGTATTCTTAGCCTGTTTCTGCATGTCGGAAATAAATAAATGAGTAGCTGATAGCAGGTTTGACGCTGTACTAAGACCTATTACGAGAAACAATGTCACACTGCAAGCTAAGAAACTAGTGCATAACGCAATCCTGTTAGCATCAATGATGTATGGATGTGAAACACAGACATGGATAAGAAAGAAGGAATGCAGTATAAACAGTGGCGTAACGTGGGTTTTCGCCGCCCGGGGCGGGATTTACATTTGGCGCCCCCCCCCCCCCACCTACCTAATAAAGTTTGGCGCCCCCCCCCCACATAAATTGAAAAAAAAATCAAAATAAAAAAGTTTGCATATTTATTATAACTAGTGGTCCAGTTCATTGGTCGAAATTCGACCATAATTAATTTAAACTATAATATATTACAATAGTGTGCGTAGAGTTTTTTTATTGATTTAATCTATTTTTATGTATGATTTTAAAAAAATATTAGCATTTGCCACCCCTTCTCTATAAAAACTAAGTGTGCGAAATTTCATACTCCTCCGTCCGCTCATTTTTTGTAAAAAGGGGCACAAAGTTTTCCCTTCACGTATATAGATACTTACAGCACTACAATATAGTAAAAAAAAAATTAAGACCTTAAGCCGAAATTACTAAAAGAGGAAAAAATAGGAACTTTTTTGTACTAGCTTACGCTGAGACAGATTAAAAGGAAAAAAACTCTTTATTTTATCAATTTTAAGAATTTTAGTGATTTTTTTCTCATTTATTTTCCCTTCACAAGCACGGGGCCCCGAATTTTGTTGTCTTTTAATTTCGGGTCCCGATTTTTTATCTCATTTTATTTCGGCCCCCCTCACGAGCTCGGGGCCCCCCGCGGCCGCTTAGTCCGCGTACCGTTAGATCCGCCACTGATTTGTACCTTATGAAATGTTTCCAAACGTCATGTCTGCCGATTAAGAAAACAGTGCCGACATTGATAGTGAATCACTTGGAGGTATTAGTAAAAAAAATGAGCTGTTACTTTCCTAAGTGTGACCTGCAACCTATGGACTGAGCACGAAATAAATTCTCGTACCTATACTATTTAAGTTTTGTGTTTTTTACCAAGTTTTTTTATTTGTTGGGTCATTTTGCCGCCCCCTGAAAAGTGCCGCCCGGGGCGGACCGCCCCCCCCGCCCCCCCCTAGTTACGCCACTGAGTATAAATGCAGTAGAGGTGAGAGTTCTACGAAAGTTACGTGGAAAGATTCTGTAGGATATGGAAAGGAATCTGGTATGAAAATTAGTGTTACAAAGTTAATAAGTTGAGATAGTTTGGGCATATTGAAAGATTGGATGCAAAGAGAATTTATAAGACTGAAACAAACGGTGTAAAAAGGCATGGCAAAATAATGTGGATCAAAAACATTGAATCCGTTTTCAAAGAAGGCCAGTTCAGATGCAATAGAAATAGAATCGGTGGTACAAGAAATGTTTTGTCGTTGGAAGAAGCGAAAGATGTGTGCTTGGAATAAAAAGTGTGGAGGTCCTTTCTCTCTGCCTGATCATTAAAGGACACGGTGTGAAGGGAAAAAAAATAATCAAGACACTTACTAATAGTATGCATGTTGTATTTTTTTGTTTCATTCAATATTTTCATGATCCTCTGCTCCGAGCCTAATGGCAATCTGGCAACGAGCAGAGCTGCTCTATGTGCTCCTTCTCCCGTTCCTCTTCCCCAACACTGGGCCAAATATGAGAGTCCCACTGCCCACAAGGAATGGTGACTCGCCAACAAGGTGCCATAATCCAGAATCAAGCTCTCACGAAGCTGGTTGGTCATGCTGAAACATATTGGTAGCCCTTTAAATACATTCTATATTTAAACACGCCTCTTAGAAATGGATTCGGTAATAAATGTTGCCAGCAAAAAAAACCATTAAAATTCCAAGGGGCATAGAACTTTCAACAAAATGATATATTTGACTGAAGAGAAATATTAATGCAACATCCTTTAACCTGATAGGTTGCAGAGAGTTTTCATGCCTCGGGAATTTTCTAGACATATCAGAAAAATAGATGTTTGTGGATATTATATAGAAAAGTAAATAAAAATACATAAAATCAATATTTCTATAGGAAAATCACAGTTTTTGATTTGGTAACCCTATTTCAGGAGGGTAACCGGTGAGGCCTTTGTTCAACAGTGGCGGGAAATGGCTGTATAAGCAAGATTACAAGTTACAGAAAAATAGCTCACTTGGTTTGGTGCTCATCTACAACAGCTAAATTCCCAGAATGATACAAGAGGTCTATGAGATGTGTGGCGAACCATCCATTATCAGACATTTGTTGTATTTCGTGCAGGACCTGGAATTTTAAATTTGTAAATAAATTGCTCCTTAAACGATTCTTATGGGAAATGAAAAAAAAGGCCCATTTCAGTGTAAATGGTGAGGTGTTGTACAGCTTGAAAACGAGAATAAAATTTACAGAATAGAATGAAAAAAATGTTATTGGGTTTTAGTGAAAACAATTATTAAGGATGGTCACGTTTACATTTTCTGAAGTAGACGCATTGGCAGCATTTCTTTTTCTAAAATTCTTTTGGTCTTTATCTACATTGAGATTGTTCAATTTGAGATAAAAAATAAAAACAAAGAAATGCAATTAAACATATTATATCATGAGACTTATAAATAAAAACTATAAAAATATTCTGATAGACTTGAAAATGGTTTGTATTAATTTATTTTTACTAAAAAAACGCTTACTCGGTGAATATCATCTTCCATTAGGGCTAAAACAATAGTATCTAATTGTGACGGAGGAGCGCTAGTTTTTGACTTAATATTAGAACAAATATGTGCGATTCGCCCGAGATCAGCTCTCTTAGTCCCAGGCGCAGCGTAAAGTGCATACGCGCCAATTAAATCTCTCCAACACGGGACACTCTCTCTCGCTACTTCAAAAGCTGTCATTTGTCCAGCAACTATCTGGAAAATAAATGATTATAATAATAATATAACACTTTTCTATACAAAGGTGTCAGTATAGCCGGTGGAACTTATTGCCTGAGGCAATTTTTTCCAGTCAACCGGTCGATTATAACTTATCCATCCCAATTAGCAGATATCCAACATGTACTACTGTGATTACTTGACATGATCCAATACCCAATACAATATCCAGAAACAATTTAAAAAAATTCCGATAATTTATCTTCTTAACCGTCATTAGGTACTTGATGGAACTTATTACGACAAGTAATAACAAAATATTCAGTTTTTTTCCACAATTTCACTATGTACAAACAGTCTGAAGATGAAGACATTCGGTCTTCAAAAACCGGTTAGCTTAGTAAAATTGTGGAAAAACTAGATATCTTGTTATTACTTATTATTTTAATAATTCCGATGAGAATGACAGATCAGTGTTTTACTGTCTGTATTGTTGGCAACTTCACACCAATGTGGTCAAAATAAAAGAAACATGACAAATGAATTTTTTAACAATTTAAAAGCAAGTCACGCCACCCTTTGGTGAGGTTGTGAACAAGCGTATGCTACTACTCTAAGAAACATATTTTCATTGTTTCATCCATCTTTGCATTACTACCTTTCTAATGAAACCGCTTTGAGGCGTATGAGTTGGATGATTTCTAAATCTTTAAGAGACATAGAAACATTTTTGTCTTTTATATACCTAGATAATGATTATGTAAAAAATTAATTTAAGGAGAAAGATTTTCAACTCACTCTCATAATATGATCAAGCCGTGGCTCCGATTCAAATGACCCTGCATTGATTTTGGCTTCACAATCTATCTGCCAATGCTTCCAGTTCACTGTGAATTCATTCATTGATAAGTTACTGTAGGCCTGGAAAATGAACACATCATGTTATTGCAACTTCAACAAAAATCAATGCCTGTGATACTGTGAATTTACTAGTTTGAAGCAGCGTAAGAGGATGTAGGCATGACTGGAGGAAATACTTTTTGATATTGAGCAAAACAAACTCAAAGAAAGACTTTGGTTGCCTACTTAAACAGATTCATAAAAAGGATTAGTTAGTATGTTTAAGTGGCTGGTAGCGTTGTGGCTAGAGTGAGCTCTACCCAGGTGCTGACACTTTCTTACATGACATAAGGTTTGATTAGTGTGAGAGATATTTAAGTGTATTTGTGTTCACTTTCGATAGATTCAGCCAATTCATGGGTAGTCCCGAATTATTTGCAAAAAAAGTCCCTCCCAAGATAACAACATAACAAAATCAACATTTTGAATAATTTGTAACGATAAATCTGAATCTTCAATTTAGAACTTTTTATACATACTAAAATAAAAGTAGAAAAAAACTTTGACAATTCAAGTTAAGTCTCTGAAAATGGACAGTTGTCCGAAAACAGTAGCACAAACTGAAGTATCTTTAGTTTGTGCTCTTTCATGAAGACCCTTTTTATTTTTACATCTGTTGAACTTTATAATCATACCTAAATAGAATGGACAAAGTTTTGGTTTACTTTTAAGAAAATACAAAACTGACTTACGTTATATGTCGGCATTGATTTTAAAATATTATCAGCAAGTTTGAATTGATTTGTATCACTTTTGGAATGTAACTTCATCAGTCCCCTGGCTATGTCAATTCTACCTTGAAGAATCATTCCGGTCACAGTGTCCCAATAATCAGTGCGTTCCTCGGCACCTTTCTCACACGCTTCCAGAATTTGAGCAGCGGAATTCTCATGGTTTGGAAAGTAAAGTCTTATCCATTCCATTAACTGCGGCAGTACAATATCACCAGGAATGTTATCTATGTATAATATTTCACAAAGATTCCAAATGTAATCAATTCCATAAAAAATAGTTTCATAGGATGATAGCAATTCTTTTTCATTAAAATCAATGACTGATTCTGAAACCTCTATTAAATTTTCCAAACAAGCTCTAATGATAGCTCTATATTGCCGCGATATCTTTAACAGTTCACATCTCATGTCACCATAGCCAGCTTTTTCCACAGTGGATTGAAGATATAAAAACGTTCCATTTGATTCATTTACTAATTTCCGTATAATGGGATGGAATAATGTAATTTCTTGTCGTATCATATGAATTTTTGGAGAACATGGAGCGAACTGACTTTGGCCATCTTTTTTCAAATTTACGGGCCGGTGTTGGTAAGGAAATATTGCAAACTCATTTCCTTTTATAAATGTAGCAGCTACACCAGCATTAGTACATAGTTTATCAGGAATGGCCTATAAAATAAGAGATTCATTTCTATATAAACTGGATTGAAGTATAGTGTAAAAATTAACCAACAAAATGGAATGTTTACAGGTTATCTTTCGTAGATTAATACTTACAAATGTGTTAACACGAATTAATTCGTTGAATTCTTCCATATTTGAAATCTTAAATTGGATTTAACAAGCAGTAATGAGTTTTATTACCCTGAAACAATATTAATTTATTTTTATTCAAACTAATAACAATTCGCAAAACCGACAAACCAAACTTGCTTCAAAATTGATCCAAACGTCAAAGTCATAGATAATAATATGTCAAAATCGATCCGTTCCATAGACAATCATGCGAACCAGAGATATTATAATAAAAAAAGCCCGCCTATTTGGTCAAAGCGGTTGGTAGCCATCAAACACCGTCTTTCGATCGGACGGTTGTGGGTTCTAATTCTGGGATATTAATTTGGAATATTTTTAATATAAAGTATGTAACATAGTGTTGATGACTCCACTGTCTCCTATGATATACCTACTTTATCACGCTGTTTTCGGAAAATCTCATATTATAATAGGACTCCTTGGGAGGAAGGAAGCCTATCCATTAATAATAAGGTACCTAGTGTGATAGACAGGGATGCAGGGCTTCGTAATTCCTGCTTTTCATTAGTTCTAGTGGGTATGCATTGATACTATGCAACATACATAATATGTGTATAACCTTCGACAGAACTTCTCTATTTGTCTCAGATTTAGCTTGAAACAATACTATTCCGCAGTACCTAAAGCTACAAACATGGCAGATTTTTTTCATGAATTTTTAGAAAAGAATAGCGCATAATAGAGGAAGCATTTTTTTACCCATCACGCTATTTGCCGTAGGGGTAAGCAGAGTATGGACTTCCATTCATTCCTATCCAGACAAACTTCTTTCGCTTCCTTTTACTTCTGACTTGGCCCTCCTTCATGATGGCAGTGATATGATCGGTCCAAGTCAATCTAGATCATTCACATCTCGGTGCACTCAATATTCTTTCATATTTATAGCTTCTTTTTGTTGTTCGTCCAAATTATGTAGGGGATGCTGTATAACTTTAGTTCTAATTATCATATTTTGCTAAGGAAACATTGATTTATCATTGATGGGGTCTATTATTACTTGCACCTATCCGACCTTTTGGGGCTTAAGTACGTGAGGTGTTCGAACATACTCTATGGTTCAAACTCACAGTCCTGATCTAATTTTTGGATTACCTGCCTCTGGGTAAGAACACGTTTGAACGGGAATACCCACAGAAAAAGCAGGAACCCGCTTTCTGGCATGCCCATTTAAATGCATTGAAACCATAGACAACAATCTATGAGCCGGTCAGCGCGGGTAGGCATCGGCTTTCTACGTGTTCTTACCTTCTTACAGTATGCTCGAAAACCAGCAAAAAGAGCAGAGGTGCTATTAACCCTGGATAGCTAGCGTTCCTGAACTACAATGAGAAGCTAACCATTCAACGATTTTTGACGATCATTTATAATTCATATTTTTTTTTAAATTTTAATATGTCTGAATTCAAATTAGTATACTTTGGGAAAATTGGAATATACTTTAACGTTATCATGGAAAAAAATCAATATTTTTCGCACTCTTTGGTACAACTCTGGCGCATCAAAATCATCTATTGTTGCTGAATAAATAAAAATGGCTGACGAACTAAAACAATAATTCAGAGTATAATTTATTTTATTATAAATATTTAAAATTATAATACAATAAAATCATCAGCAGTGGTATGTTTATAATTAAATTGATTCAAATCAATTTATAATGTGGAATTACCACAATTTCATTTCAAACTGCTGAAACTATAAATGCATATTTTCTTGTTACATAATGAAAGAATGCAACTAGTCTTAAAACCTCATACTTGAAGCGATCAAAATGCAGTGTATAAGAATTCCATGATTATGAAATTTTTAATATAAAAATAAATAATTAAAATAATATAAGTACACATTAAAAAATATTACTAATGCAGGAAAATAAACACAAAATTGTAATAATTAGGTAAAAGAAACATTCAAATAATTATTGCTTTTAATTCATTGAGTATCATTGCGTGAAATTTTCCTGCATTTAGTTTAAACAAAAAAAAAAAACTTAAAACTAAAAAGCCAGATTCTGCAACAAAATAAAAACCACCATATTAGTTAAATTAAACTTGGCAAAAATGTTGAATTTCTTTGAGGATTGTGGTTTCTATGGAGAGACATAGACAAAATGAAGATTTTAAAAAGTTTGTGCAAAAATCTGGTATTGCTAATGTCCCCAATATAGATAATATTTTGGTATTTGCTATAATGAAATTAGTATTTGGCAAAATATTATATAAAAAAAATGTTATCAAACTGTTTTCGACCAAAAACTTAATAAATTTAATAGTACAGTACAAAATATTTCATATAAAAAGTATAAAATCTTACGATGTATATGATTTGTGGACTCTCACACCGTATTTGCCAAGAAATAAATGTTTCATTCTAAACTGAAGGTTAAATTTTATACAAAATATGTGTACATTTGGAAAACAAACATTTATTTCTCAGCAAAATACGGCATTTATCTATCTAAATGTAAAATATTACATATTATTATTTTATAAATGTGGAAAACATTTTGGCAGTGGTTTAATACTATATTATAGTTTCTCACATGAAAGTGGAATATTATGTGAAACTTGATACAAAATACGGAATGAATATGACAACGATATTACCAAAGAAAAGTAATTTAACTTAATATATAACTTGTATTTATTAAGCACAATATTCTCTTAAATTACTAGTTAAAAAACAGCAATAAATAATGATAAACAGAATGAAGATAATAATGCTACTAAGTTATGAATTAATGAATATTTATTTTAAAGTATTGATAAAATAAAGCAAAAGTACTGCTAAGTTGTGTTAGTACCGCCTTATTCTATTCTACGTAAATAGACAATATTATTATCTATGAACAAATAACATTTTTGTCTATGAGAATCCACTGTCAGTTTTGTTCGAAAAATTAAGTTCGTTAATAGTCATTGAAGATGATTTGAGACTTAAATTTATTAGGAATTTCTCCATTTATGTTTATCAAATGTGACTACAATAAATGCACAGATTTAAAAGGCAACAAATAGAATAATAAGTTATTTATTACAATATGATAAAAAGGGATACATTTAACCTTTAGGAGAAACGTTTCATTGTCATTTTTATTATTATAGAATAAGAATTACAGTTAAAGTAACAGGATCACACAGACAATCAACACAGTATGTTATCACAATGTCTTGTCTAAATCACTACTACACATTATTATCATAATTTCATTGCATTTTAATTAAATAACAAGATTGAAAAACCATTTCTACATTCATCTAAAAAACTGTAAATATTATTCTATTTAATATTACTTTTATGAATAAATATAATATGCATAGTTAACGATAACCAAAAGACGATTAATTATATCAACCATTTGTTGCAAAAACATTGTAATATTATATATTTCATTCAATAAGAAGAGGCGCATCAGATTGTCTGATGTTTATGATTTCATTGCATAAATCAAAATGCTTCTGCAAGCAAACGTTGATATAATATTAGCTTCTTAATAAACTTACATATACGGTGAATATGTATGGATAAATGACAATGAATATTAATTGAATATTTTATAGGAATATCAAAAGACAATAAAGGGGAAGTTAATATTCCCAATGTGTTGCTTGTTCGATGGTTTTGCCACCGAGATGGAAGTTGCCGTTCTTTGACGCTGTTAGATATTCTCCGGTGACGGATCTGATGGCGATCCTTGTTGGCTCCCGAAGTTCCAGATGGAAACCAGATGCATTGTCTGAATCACAGTTAACACCTTCGCTATCTGCGTGCCAATATTTGCCATTTTGACCTGCGAAATAAAATATTCAAGTCTTTATTAAGCTGTAAAGTGTAAATGTTGTAACAGAATAAGCCAATTCTATGTATGTTATAACAGGAAAAGCAGTAGACAGTCTCTGATAAAATGGCTTTAACAATTATATTCTAACGGGGAATTGATCCATTGAAAAAGTATAATAAATTTACCTTTGAAATAAACAGTTCCTTTGGGTCCCCTCTCTACTTGGATAGTTTCATAAACAGCTTTGTTGCACTCCAACTTCGGACTGGACGACGATTTGAAGCCAACAAAACCTTGCTCGCACTTCAGAACTAAAATTGGCCTGAAAATTCATAAAAATATATCTTATAATATATAAAAATGGAGAGTTATTTCCCGATGTCTTCGCATCACGCCTAAACCGATTTCGCTAATTCTTTTTTTGTCGTGTAGGTTTATATTTATTTATTTGAATCACATACGGCCATTAGCCCAATTACAAAACAAAAATCATACACATAAGAAAAAAAAATTGTTTAAAAATAATAGCAAAATACAAAATAGATATACCCAGATATAAATACCAAAAATCATTAAAAAAAAATAAAAAATATGATAGGTAGTTATTAAATCATGCTATATTTATTTATCTATATACTCATTCATTCATCTATTGAGATCATATCACAACTACAAAACAATAAAACAAAAAAAAATGTAGTTTAAAAAAATATTAATTCATAAAATAAAATACAAAGTTGAAAAATATTGAATAACTTAAAAAAAATTAATAGGCAGCTGTGAAATCATACTATGATTATATCCATCCATTCATCCATTGTGATCATAATATGATTGAATTACAAAACAATAGAAGTTCAAAAGAATTTATATCAGGAGAATGTCCTTTTAGAAGAAAAAAAAATAAGAAAAATGCATGGAAAATTAGAAAATTAAAGAAAACCCTACGTAGACAACCTTATTATTACTTTTTACCTTATAATTTTTATTCCAATTTTGAAAATTTGACAAAAATTGTCAATTAGTGCGATTGACAGAATGCGGATGCAATATGGTTTAAAACAGACGCATCGGTCGGAATTACATTGGTCAAATGATAATTAATTTATATTCATAGTTAGGAATACACAATACTAGCAGTACTGCCTATCATTAAAAAATGTACGCTTTCATATCTGGGCTATAATATAACAGTTTTCAGATTCTCAGAATACTCTCACGAGACAGGGAGGCGTTTGCCCAAGTCATTATTGACCCTGAGAAGACGTGGCACAGAATGAAGAAAAGAAGATGTATTTAAAAAAAAAGATATGTAGAAACTATAAGAAAAGCTTACCTGTTGATTAAGTAAAAGTAATATTTGCAATTCTCATCAACGGTGTCCACGTTGGCGTACAAATGACCCGATCTTTTTGTGGTGATGTATTTCCCATTGTTGGCCCGGAACGATACAGACCCGTCTCCTTGCCATTCCAAGTCAAACAGAGCATTGGAAGATCTGTAACAAAATTATATAAACATCAGAAAAATCCAGTAAAATTTGATCTGGCTTTGAATTTTGTAATGAGGAGAAGCTCAGCTAAGAGGATCACCACTTCTTCTGATTGTGAGGAAAATTTGTATTTATTTCATTTGATGTTCACTGGCTGTTCAACTGTGGGTGAATGTTAGTTAGGACAACAAAAAGTGATCTACCCATATACTGTAGATTTAATTATGAAATAATTAGATTAGTAATTTTCTGGCTCTCAAATGAGATTAATTAAAAGAAAATTCTTCCATAAACACTCAAAGTATGAATTTTTCAATTTTTAATGATCAAAGTGCCCCTATAATAGAAGATAAACTTTTTGAAGAAGAAAATGGAAAGTATATTTTTTAAGACTCACTTCTTGTCTGAGGAGGCTTGGATACCTCCCCCAGTCTCCAGAGTCCAGTACTTGTCCTGCATTGTGCGGACGTACCAGCGCTTGGTGCACCAGTCAAACTCCAGTTGGAATGTCTCGTGGTCAGAAATTTCATCTTGGTTGGCCGTCACGTCCACACCTACAACAAAAATGTACACAAATTTAATTAAAGATTTGTATTTTTTTTTCTACATTAATACTAAAAGCTGCATTGCGAAACACTAGACTACAATACAATCTCGATTATTGAGTATTCCATTCCAACCCAGCAACATATTATGATGACTAGTGGTCGACCAGTGCTCGAAATTCGACCATAACTAATTTAAAAATTATCATACTCAATTTGGGCCATACCTACAATGAGTTAGAATATCTCGCTTTTTCTCGCTCCACCTTCCATTTGAATCTACTGCCTTCAAAAAGATTTCTGCGCCCATTATGAGGCGATTTTCATTTTACATTTTTAGTTCTATGAAGTTGATGTTCTTTATAAGTAGTCTGTGGAAGTGTGCGCGAGTATCAAATACATAACATTACAGTAGTGTTTGTAATGTTTTTTTATTAATTCAATCTATTTTTAAAAAAAATATTAGCATTCTTCACTACTTCTCTATATAAACTATAAGTGTGCGAAATTTCATACTCCTTCGTCCGCACAATATTCGTAAAAATAGTCACAAAGTATTTCCTTTACGTATTAATATACAGATACTCTTTGGCTCAATTGAGATGACAAGCCAAATCATCACCCAACGGCAGTTCTGCCGGTTTGATCAGTTTTGCAGTGCTGCAGGCAGACTTGATAGTGTATGGCCTGCATATGAGACGGGAGGGCTGTAAGTAGTGATATGTTTGTTTAAAGGAGATCAATATGTGCAGAAATCATTGACAATTATTGAGATGTTGACAAAAAAAACAAATTATAATGATTCGTGACCATTCAATAATATATGTAGAGGGATTTCTGCATTATTTACCTAAAAATTAACAGCTAGGTAGCTATCCGTATAAAATCATTGGTAGAACCCTTACTCGCATTCAAAAGTGAAGCGCAAATAATAATATAATATCAACGTTTGACAGTTTGGTTGGCAAAAAAGTGGTCATGTTTCTGAATGGAGTGCACCCTAATGATGTTCCTTATTACTTTTAATGTAGGTACCTCTATACAACATTATTTCGTATAGTATATACTAAAAATAGGCTTAATGCGGTTGAGTAAGAAAAAAAGATGAAAATGAATGCATAGGAAACGAATCGAAATACATGAATGAGACAAATCAAATACTTAAATACGACAGTAGGTATGTTACAGATACTTTTATAATTACATAGCAAGATATTATACAAAAGCAAAATCTAATTATAAAGTACAAGCTAATCTCTATTCGGTAGTGATTAGCAGTATAATATCTCAGACACGCGAAATTTGCAATGGCGTGCACTCGCCATAGACGAAAATAAAAACAATTCGAAATTTGAAAGTTGCTACAGATTTTCCCGCGTCGCTGGTCCCGCCTATCATGGTCTGTTTGATTCGCATTATTGTATATACTCGCAATAAACTCATAATAATGAACTAATACGTATGTAGATATCTAATAATATGCTTACAATGGAGATTCTTCTCTCCATGTCGTCGTCTAGCAACTCTCTTCAAGAGAGTGTATTTTATGTTAAAAAAAAAATTCAAAGAGTTGGCACAATATAGCAGTAATAGCTCTTAATTCGCCGCACAAAGAGCCATTAAATACACCCCAATTCTATAATGTTTAAACTCGATGGATCGACTTTAGTTAAAATGATACAATATCTTAATTGGCTTTAAAACTTAATTCAATTGAAATATTTCGATATTTGTTAAGAAATTTACAGAGCAAAAATAAAATACTTAATACAAAAGAATTAATGATAATAAGCTGACGTTTTTTGAGAAGAATTTGATTTGAATTCATTTCAACACCGCGTCAAATTGTATTGGGAGAAAATATTTAGTTGAATTTCTTCAAAATCGAACAGGAAATGAATTGTCAAAATCATAAAACAAAAGAAAATCACCGTGATTTTTTTTAACAATTAACAGTTACAAAATTAAAAAAATCGCTGGTTATCCGTGCGGAACAGACGACGAGGTTCTACCCGAGTTATCGTGATCGGCGTCAACGGTTAACACTAGTTAAATCAACTCGTGAAACTTTGGATTAACCCAGCAATATTATTTGCGTAGAAAATCCAATAACGTCGTTCGCCGAAATCGAACATTTTTGAAATTTGAATCTAGAATGTTAATTGACGAAATAATTGGGATGCACTGGTGAGGTTATTATAAGAAAATATTATTTCAGTGGATGTTTTTAATCTGTGGATGATAAGCTCAAAAGACAAAAAGTTTTTAATCACACAGAAGTATTAAAATAAAGTAGGTACCTATTAACTCGTCAAAATTTAAAAAAAGAACCACAGCGGCAGTAATGAAATCGCTTAAAATTATAAAAAGTTGAGGTGAATTATTCGAATTCGTCGATTTAATAAAAAAAAAAGCAGTAGCAATTTCCGTCTCTTATCTATTGATCAAGAATTCAATTTCACAGATCGACGGATGAGTTAACTATTTGATGTAGCTAGGTACTAAAGTGTAAAGGTAATAAAGTGAAAATTTGACAGTGCATAGACAAATGGAGAGGAATTCTTCACCTGGATTATAACACGAGTAGAACAGACCTCCACTGTTTAGTATTCTAGTCACAATATTTCCTTCCCTTCTTCCAGCGACAAGATTAAGAATCACCTATTTCTTTTTATTGTAATTTGGTATTTTTCGATGTCGGAATCGATTGAATATTGACCATGCATGCTTGATTAAGGGGGCGTTCAAGTATTACGTAACGCAATTTTTGAAGATTTTTTACCCCCCCTCCCCCCCATGTAACGCGCCGTAACGTTTTTCTGTACCCCCCCCTCCCCCCCCTAAATGTTACGTAACACTCTGGAAGTGACTATTTTTTACTGAACTCTCGTATGTATTATGTTCCATAAATTACTATTTATTATGTTCCATAAATTTTTCTTTATTTTTTATTATATTTTTATATGGTATTTTTTTGACATAGATGCGTTGGAAAGTCAGTATGAGAGCCTTTATAGGCCAAAAACAGTTGATTATGTAAATCCCCCGCTTTTGTGGACATTATAGTACCTATCTACAAACTCACTAACAACGCTCACTACAAGCAATTTGTGTTTATGCGTACTGCGTGTTTAAAGCACTAACGAATACTAACAACGAAAATAAAATAAAAATGACGTAAGTATAATACAGTCGAGGGATTCCCCGTAAAAAATAAAAGAAAAGGTTTGCTAACTTAGGAGAGCGAAATGAAAATTTCGACATACAATGCAGTCGAGGGACTCCCCGTAAAACGTAATCGAAAAAGGTTGCTTTTTACGCAGAGCAATAAAATTACATACAGTAGAATTGAGGGACTCCCCGCATTACATAAACGAAAAATCGAGGGACTTCCTGTAAAACATTGTCCAAAAGGGTTGCTAACTTCGGAGAACACAAAATGATGTACATTACAATCGAGGGACTTCCCGTAAAACAAACGAAAAGGGTGTCCAACTTGGAAGATTTATTTCACATTTTTTTTTATTTAAGAAAAAAAAAACGTTACGTGACGCATTGTTCGAACCCCCCCTCGTAACACACAGTAACGTTTTGCAAGACCCCCCCTCCCCCCCAAATTGCGTTACGTAATACTTGAACCCCCCCTAAGTAGGTACTCATATTATTTTTTTTTGGGAATTTTTCGTGTTTTTTTATTTATTTTAATTTTCAAAATAACTTGGAATGGTGATTGTATTGATCTAACTAGGTGTTATAGGTTTGCGAAAAATGCATGTTATTATAAGCACATTAATTTTTACGAATATGTAACAACTAATGGCTCTAACAGTTCATTACTGATGTTCGATTTTTAAATGGAACAAACCACTACGGGCTTACGACCGTTATTTCGAAGGCTGGCTTAGTGTGATCACTTTACGTTAACAACGTTCGCCATTAGGTAGTAATATTAAAGTCTGCGAAACACCTTAATCACGAGAACTCTCAACATGTTCAACATGTCGAAAAATCTAATGTATACAACAAGGAGATATTTAATAATTAATGAGATATAGAGATAAATGAATCATGTTTTGCTGGTTCTTGGGATGCCACTTGGGCCTTTAATGTGGTAGTTTCCCGTGTCTTTGCACATCCTACGTCGTTGACCACGAAGGTTCTTGCGCCTTTGGAGATTATTTACTTCTCCAGGACAAGAGGGTGTCCTAAACAACAGACGCCTGGTAAGACGAACTTATAACTATATAATTCCGAGAGTACCTGGAGGACCGTTGGTGGACGTGCGATGCCAGTCATATGTAGATCTTAAAAGAGCCGCACAAGACTGGGAAGAATGGAGGAGAAGAATTGAGGGAATTGCTGCAAACCAATGTTATGATTAAATCCAGAGAAGAAGAAGAGATAAAAGTTGGAAATTATTGAGACTGCTGTCATTAATTTTTGCTTATTTAGCGTGCTCATAAATTTACACATAACTCGTATTTAGTGCGCAATGACCGTATGTAATCCAATGTTATTGATATTATATAACACGGTCCACGCAATACAAAGGGAACATGTTATACGGCGGGTCTGACTATGTAGCATGAGGCCGGCGGTCGGCCTTCACTGCTGCGGGATTCTTCCTGCACCCGGAGCAAGCAGACCGGAGAGGTAACAGCGTGGAACCGAGACCCAACAGCTTATCCCTTCGCGATTCTACGAAATCAGGGACGCCACTGCTCGCGATAAAAAACATCGAAGTCAATGCAACATCATCGAATTGTCACAGAGATGTTACACGTGTTGCGTAAAATAACTATTAACCACATTACATTGTACTATTCCGAATATTACTTACTCACTACTGAGAAACTCACGGGAATTTTGTATGGGTTGCGTAGCTTTCCGAAATATTCTGCAGGGACGCTATACATGTTTCCATACAAAAATTTGTAAATTCACGCGCCAGCGTAAATGTCACGGAGACATAGAATTGGCGTACAGTGCCTGTATTCTAAGTTTTATCGGAAGGTAGTCACGGAAGAAAAGCGAGTATTACACGATACATTTTGTATGGAAAACGTTTATAGCGCCGCCACAAGCATATTTATTTCATAGAGACACCAACAGAACACTGAACAACACAAACAAAATAAAAACATGAAAAAAACACATAGAATATCCAGCGCTTCAATAACAGGTATCTCCCGCATAGCTATTGTACATACAGTCTGGCTAAAAAGAGTAGAAAATAATTGAGGGCGCTGCAGTCGTTTGTATGACAACATTTAATAAGTACTCTACATTTATAAAGTAAAGTATTGTAACCGCCAAAATGTTAAAAAAAAAAATACTGTTCAATGTGGTATCATATGAAATGCTTTGTAGAGGTTATTTAAAAAAATTTAATAACGAACTGTACCAGCCATGGCATTAAAAACGAGATGGAAAAAAATCTATGCAAAACGAGTAAAAAAACAAGAGATAATAAGATAATAACGGGTGCTGTAATCGACAAAATGGTGCTTACAACTTCTTACTATTCTATGGCCGAATTTTAATAATACAAATGTCAAAATGTTTAAACATAACCTATAATTTATTTGTAAGTGATTATTATAGGAATATACAAAGAAAAATATGTCGGAAAATATCCAAATTAGTAAAAGGTAGTTAATAATTTTTAAAATGAATTGGATGTTGTATTTACCAGTTACAATTGCTGTCCATTCCTAAACATTTGAAATGTCAGACAATAATCTAAGTTCAATGTTGCCAGAGTGATAACATTTTAGTTCATCAATAATTAATTTCTACTCTTTTTAGCCAGACTGTAGTTAGGTGGGTACAATCAACGTCTGAACATTTAAATAAAACTTATAAAAAAACCTAGAAACAAAAGCAGTTCTCACAATCGATACGTATACACGTTGTCCATACAAAACGTATCGTATTACTCACTTTAAACCTTCCGATAAAACTAAGAATACGGGTACAGGTCTCATTATAACATAACCAATACACAAAAACGAAGTTTGAGTATAGCGAGTTTGGGACCGTTCAAGTTCAAGTAACGCATTTTTTTTAACATTATTGACCCCCCCCCCCACCCGAGATGCATCGTAACGCTCTTTGTTACCCCTCTTCCCATTCTCTAAACGTTGCCTAACGTACATATTACAACTATGTATGCCTCAAATCACAATTATACATATACGGAAAGTCACTAAATACCTTTATTGCGGCGCCGGTAATATAATAGTAACGTTTTAAAAGAATAACCCCCCCCCCCCATATTGCGTTACGTAATACTTGAACGCTCCATTTTCAGCTTAGTCCATACGAAATGTCATCTCTAGTCACAGTTCTACGATTGGTTTGCAGCAAGTCAACCATTCTTTTATTTGAACTCCACAGCAGTCCTTTATGTTTTTCTCATGAGGAATAGCCCAGGTCATGTCTTGCAGATATCTTGACGTGGTCGTCCTTGGGAGTTCGTCCCCTCAATTATTATGGTATGAAGAACACCTTCAAGTGTCTCACATATTGAACGCATCTTGGACAGAGCTTTGAGCTTAGTCGATACGAGTACCAGATGATCCAGATCCAAATGAACCAGAGCATGAAGTCTTTTGACATAATGTTGAATTGAATTCAGTTAATTTTCCAAACAATACGGCAAAAAAACGTGAACATTTTTCGAACAATTACCATTGCTAGTATCAAGAGATTTCTTGTAAGTATAAAATTTCTTGTTCAACTGCCAAATTTGTCGCATCTACGAATAGATGAAAAGTTTTTGTGTATTTATTTTTTTTCAACATTATTTTTTCGATGCATAGACATCGCGTTTGAACTCCTTTTAAGGGGGCAATAAAGAGGCGCGTGTATGTAACAGTCTAACGCCATCTACATCCATAGGAAGAAACACGATGTCAGCATTATGAAAGATGGTAAAACGGGTTTGCGAAAGACGCAACATTGCAACAATTATTATAGATCGCAATTGGAGCCCTTTTTGCACAAACAATAGAGTAGCAAACAAAATATATGCTCTTTTTATACAGTCTTCAACGATTTGAAATAAAAAATAAGTATCTGGAAATAAAATAAAAATAAAACTAGCATTTTGGTACATTCCATAACTCTTTTAGAAGTAAGAGAAGGAACCGAATCAATAGCAGAAATAACAAAGCAACGGGTGTCTCCCGATTTTACAATAGCCTCTAGAAATTAGGGTTATAATAGAGATGAAGAGATCTGTGAGTGTCACACTGTGCAGGACAACGCGCATCTTATTCACACGTCTCCTGAAAGGAGTGACACCAAGACACATTGGTGGCCAAAAATTGGGGGTTCTTTACAGATTTGGTGGTGATCCAGACACGGAAAGTAAGTAACAGTGTTTCGCATCTTTGATTTGGCTTACACAAGTGCGGAGCATTTCTTTCCAAGACTGACTGTTAGATTGTTAAGACTCTCCAGGTTTTCGAAGAACGCGAAAGTTCGTCAATAAAGATACGATTTTTTGAAGATCTTAGAGATGGTGATATCGGATGGATCCACTGAACTTTTCTTTCGGTTTATTCACAGAATTTTGAAAATCGTAAAGCATCTGAACGTTTGGGTATATCCGTAGATAAACCAATAAACTTCTAACCTTATAATAGGTCTTTGAGAGAATTTTGGGGGAAATGTAGCGTACCAGACAATTTAATTTTAACACTTTATTTTTTATTGTTTTGAGGGATAATAAATAATGAATCCAATAGCTTCAATCGAACGCCATTTTTGCACGTAGAAAATAAAAGTAAAGAATACAAATTACATCCTCAATAAATTAAAACATTTATCAGCAAACCATTTCCGGAGTAAAAATCAATACTTGTCACAAAATTATAGTGGAGTGCCACAGGGATCTGTCGCGAGGCATAGGTAATACTGTTTGGGTCGCGGACGGCATTTTAATGACTCAAGACCGGAAAAATGATGGCTAATGCTAAAACGAGAATTACGCGTGCAGCCTAATAAGAGGTAATCAGTGATCATAGGAAACAGCATCTATTTATTGATTGCAGAGCGCCAGCATCAAAATTATACGTCTTCTGTAAGTGTTTCGCTATTAGTTACAATGTAGGATACCTTCATAACAAATAAATTATTATGCTACGAAGTAAGCAGTAGAATAATGACTTTTAAGCTAACTGCAACCATGATTCCAAAATCATCAAAGTAAAAGAACCGTAAATATTTCGTAAAAATCGGAATCGTGTCTTAGATCCAGAACGACGATATTGTAATACCCAATAATTTCCTTGCCACAAAACATCCTTATTTATTTATTTATTGTCTACGAAACCAGCTGCTGCTTTTACAAATTCTTTTAAAAACATTTAAAAAAATACAATAATAGGTGATGCCAAGAAGCAAACATCAAAAGAAAACAAATCAAACACAACAAGAGATACAAAACAAACAGTGAGAAATACATAAACACGTACAAACTCAATAAATGCAATATTGTAACATGGGGCCAATATCCTTGCCTTGCTGCTCTGATCCTTTAACATTTTTTTGAATTGGTACAAAGAATCCTAAAATAATAAAACAAATCCTAGAATCCTTTTATCCTTATTACTGGATAAAACAATGCTATGATTAAGTGTGATTATTTGAAAATAACAAAATTATCATCCAGACTGGTGTCTTAAAGAGATATTTACAAACTTTTCTTAATGATTCTTTTTCTGAGACTGCAACGAAAGATCTGAAAGATGTCCTGGATGTGAAATAAGGCAATGGATAGAATTACAAACTTAGGAATAAGTGTTCCAAACGCCTCGGGATAAACAACGGGACTTTCTGACAAGACGCTACGAGGAGAAAAATAAGATTTAGATCTTGCATAAATTTTACACCGTTAGGCTGTTTATTGTTGATGTAATATTCTCAAACTTCAGGGATATTTTGTGAATATGCTACGCACGAAGTGAAACGAAAGCATTTGTTGTATAAAATGCGCGGATTCTCTTAGGCCTTAGGGAACAGTAAAACGTGATGATCTTTCTGTCGTTATTACGATAATATTTAATGGACACAGCTTGAATGGTGGAACTACCGTTCCTCACGCCTCGACATGCAGCAACGCCAGGAAAGATAGTTGCATTGTTGGCCATTATAATAAGCGTAATTGTCGATCTGTGGGTGGAAACGAGCCGCACCGTAATGGACACGATGATTGATAAAAAATAATTCCTTTGTCTATGTAGATTACAGAGACAGATGGACCATAGACGAGAAGAACAATGTGGGATGTAGTATAGCATCATCTATAGGTAACTTCATTTGCAGTGTGATTTGTTTCGGTGTTTCTAGATCGTAAAATAGCCTCCAACAGATGGTTGATGGTAGTTCGATAAAACTGTGAATTTCTAAACCGTACCAAGACTAACAAAATCATGCACCGTACTAGTTTTATGTAAGTAATAATATCCGAAACTTGATGTAGGAAGAGCAGAATTATACAAATACATAATGCTATATAAAAAAAGATAAACTAGCTACTCGTTTCAAAGTCTGTATCAACTTCAAAACCATGTTACAAGTGTTCAAGTTCTAAAAAATCAATGATAGAGAATAATTTGCCCAGCACCTGAAGGAACCTGGGAAGAAAAACCTTTGACAATCGAAAATTATTCAGATCATAGAATACACCACAAATTTTAGTACAATTAAGTAGAACCATCAGATTAATAATCAAAGGGCAAGAGAATAAAATAAAGGTTATTGAAGAGGACAAAAGATTGGGTAAAAATAACAAAAAATAACCCACAGATCGACAACAAAGGAAATATGAGGTAAAAGAAAGTATAGCCATACTTTGAAAATAGAAAAACAAAGATGGCAACTTGTTATCTAATACTAAAGATCTATCGTAGATCTTCCGGTAAATACCTTCATCTGCTCTGCAGGAACAATAAGAGTTAGCTATGAAATAACAATTAACCTTTCACGCTCTGTTAACTCGGAGACGCGTGTGTTATCTTGACTTGAGATTGTATGAAAATAACTGGAAGTTGTATCGTGTTTAAGTCTTTGATTACCGATGAAGGAATCCTTACAATTAAGTAATCAACTGTTTAAAAAAAGCGTTTTTATTTTTTGTAAGATTTTGATGGAAATGTTTGTTCCAGCTTAATAATAATTGTAGGTTATATTATTTTTGCCTACATCCAATGACAAATTATTTGCAATGCAAGTGTCCTGTTTCAGTCTAGTTGGAGATTATCCATCGGAAAAACCGCAGATGTTAAGTTTTTTTGTAGATTGGTTTGCATTGTGGTTTTCTAGTTGTTATATAGCTGTTTGATTTGAATTACAACGGCTAACGAGACATTTAATCGCAGAATCAATCATTGTTGTGTGACATCCAGTACAGTGAAATCTCTGTATTCATCACTAATCCGTTTCTGGAAATAAAATTGAACAAAAAAAAGCTATAACAGTACATATTAGACAGATTGTCATCCCGTAAATATGATAAAAAAAGAAACATTTTTTTATCAGACCAGTACCTATTCATTCGACAAATCATGACGTTATAATCTTGACCGAAACTTGGCTCAATGAAACTACTTACATCATCCTTACAAAACTTCAACCGCCAAACAAAAGGTGGAAATTGTCGCATTAAGAAGAGATATTTCAGCAAGGATTGTCAAAACTTATCGCGATCACATCGAGCAGGTATTCATACTTTTTCAACGTGGAATCGCAAGAAAGCTTGTTATTCCGACTATTTATATCCCGCTTGCACCCAACTCTCTTTCAAAAGAGCATCATAGCAGTGATGTTGTGAAACACATGGTCGTTGCCTGAAGATGGTCTATGGGTGATCGTTAGAGATTTTAATCTGTCAAGTTTGATATGGGAACAACAGTGATGCAGTTTTAACCAAGACAAATGATTCCCAGCAAATCTATGCAATCAAAATCTGAATCTTCTTCTGTGTGGTATCTTGTCAGGCCCTCCTCCCCTACAAAAATAGCGACCATCAAGAAATCATCGGAAGCTTAGCAGTTCTGCGTCGTCCGAACAGTTCACATCTACTCTTCCAAACTAGTATAGTCTCCAATTTTATATCAGACATATTTCGCCCCTCGATGCCCTTTAAAAAATAGAGATGACGATTAAAGAGGATCAACAGTATTTATGAAACATGCATTAGGAGCAAGATCTATCTACGATTTGATATTCGATCTTAGTAGCATCAAATATCCACTACCTATTATTAATCTCAGTAGGCGCATTGTTACATATCTTACGGCAATATTGATTACATGTCTGACCAGTCTGTTTGACTGCGTGGTATCGGAATACACCTCGCCACACTTCGCCATTACCTAAGCTTCCGAACCAGATTAAAATGTGCGAATGTAATATGGAACCGTGTATCCATACTATCATACTTACCTCAATATTACAAATTTGGCTACGAATTCGATCAACTTAACCGAGATGTTAGAAGGGTGAGCAGGGTCACAGTGTCTCGCTGGAAATGTGGATCTATAAAATGCTATTAAACGCCAATAGCACTAAACCATTACCACTATTGCCTCATTCGACTGATCCTGGATCGAGAAGAACATTCAGAAATGTTTTGATAGGAGTTGCAAAACAACAGAAAGAATGAAAAGATTAAAAAACAACAGTACCCCTATTCTAAGTTTCCGTGGCATTTACGCTGCAGTGAAGTAGCAAAATTTTGTATGGAAACGTGTATGGCGCCCCTACAGAATACTTCGCTCCGCAGCCCATACCAAATTGCCGTAAGTTTCTCACTTACGTTGTTAGTCAATTGAATTCGGAATAAGGGTCCAGTATTTTAATGTTTTAAAAATGACATATTGTGTTAAATGAAATGTTCAATGAAAACGATATATTGTGTTAAAGCTAGTTATCATGCATACGTCTAAAATATTCCATAAGTGTACGCAAGTAGTGCATACAATATACGTAGGTACATATGTATGTAACATACCCGACAAGATTATACAAAAATGTCTGAAATGCTAGCAACATGATACCGTCATGTCCAGACAAACTGTATTTTACAATTTCATGCGAGTAGGTAACTACTTTTGATATGGTTGCACTTGAAACCGAGACAATGGAATGCATTTATTTATTGTCCATGGAAAACAGAAGTGTCATTTGAATCTACGACTAAATTATCTTTCAATGATATTACTTATCTCTGTGCCTTAGAGCATGAAGTGTGGGAGTCCACTTTTTTGCGATTTTGACTTAATGATGCAGTTTTATTCGCAATAAAAGGTTCTATAAGTGGACAAAATATTGAAGTCACCATTTGTTAAATAAGGTGACTTTTGAAATGAAAAAAAAGTTTAAGTCCAATTTATGTTAGAGCATAAACAGTGGGAGTCCGAGTTACACTTTTTGGCAAATAAGTTCACCTAAAAATTTGTTAGTGCATAAACCATGGGAGTCCATTATTTTGAAGAAGATATTGAAATGTGTACTTGTTAGTTGAGATATTTTATAAAATAAATTGCTCGATGCTAACATTAGACTAATTATGTTCGATTTAAATGGTAAACCTTCCAATTCAAGCACTACGGGCTTACGACCGCCTTCTAGTGCTGTTTCCTTTCCGGCTTAGATAAGTTGACTTTTTTAGTTAAGTCTGACGATGGCTATCGCCTTGAGATCAAATAAACTTAACAAAATGTGATTTATTGTAGTTGGAATCGTACTTAAACAGGAATTGGTCTTTCAAAAACAAGATTTGAGGAACTTGACTGCGCCAAAATGCAAGCTAGCAATGTACTTTTTTAAGTAAACATCCGATGGAATAGACAAAAATCATACTAATTATGATGTTAGTTGGTCAGTGGGAGGAAAGATCCTTGTAAATTTTTAACTGAGGGTCTGTTTGATTTTTGTAAATCTGAAAAAATACTCTGCATGTTCTCTACTAAAGGCGAAGTATTATTGTGTGTATATTTTGTTAAGGTAATTCTTACAGTATTGAGAAAAGTAGCCCTAAGATGTTGACATCTTTGGGCTACTTTTCATATTTCGATCAATTTTTAATGGTGCCTCCAATTTTCATATCGAAACGCACTGGATTTTTATCCAATTGGTCACCAGTGAATGTAATATTTTTGCTCGAGGGAAAAACTGACCATCGATATAAATCAGTAAACATTTATCAGATCTCAGGAAAATGGAATTTTAAATTATTAATACAAGTTTGAAGTTATCTCGATACTTGATTTGCAAATAATTTAACAAAATATTTTTTTTTATTTTGTAAAAATTATTTGAATTCTTTAATAAGGGCATTTTAAATTAAAAAAAAATGAAAAATTTGAAATTTGGGTTTTTATTTATTTTGTCATCATGGTTCATGGCCACCAGGTCTCCCGGGTGGATAAATTTAAGTACCTGGGAGCAACATTACCACCACTTGTGACCTTGGGGTTGAGCTCCCGGTATGATAGGTCGTGCCTTTAACAACATGACTAAGATATGAATTTTTTTTTTCTAGATTACCGGCGACTCATTCTATTCGGAACGTATTGCGCCGTGGTTTAAATTATTAAGATATGAAATGCGTCTGCGTTTAGTGTCGAGACGAAAATGTACCTAATCTGTTTGATGCGTGTGTGTTGCCCATTCTCCTGTATGGGTGTGAGTCCTGGCAACTGACCCAAGTCCAGAAACAAAAAGTCTGCATGCGTTTAAAACGAAGTGCCTAAGGAGAATTTTTCATCGATAAATTTTGGTCTATAATTCGCCAATTCGTTTGATGAAATGTCAAGATAAAACATTGTATATGTACAGCATAACAAACTAAAAATATCAACACAGACAGCCTGCGTAATAAGGATAAAAAACAATGACTACACAAAACCGGGGCTGATACAACCAGGATAAAAAAAACTTCCTACGAAACACTGAAATTAGAACAATCTACTCCATAGTGGGCGATAACTCTCATAGAATGGAAAAGATGCGGCAGACAATTATTACATCAATTATTTGGGTAAGTGGCCTAAAAAGTCGATTGGGGGTCATGTGGAGAGAATGAGGGATGACAGATTTCCAAGCATCAGAGATCAATGAGATGGTGAAAAAGTCGATTGGGGGTCATGTGGAGAGAATGAGGGATGACAGATTTCCAAGCATCAGAAATCAATGAGATGGTGAAAAAGTCGATTGGGGGTCATGTGGAGAGAATGAGGGATGACAGATTTCCAAGCATCAGAGATCAATGAGATGGTGAAAAAGTCGATTGGGGGTCATGTGGAGAGAATGAGGGATGACAGATTTCCAAGCATCAGAGATCCATGAGATGATGAAAAAGTCGATTGGTGGTCATGTGGAGAGAATGAGGGATGACAGATTTCCAAGCATCAGAGATCAATGAGATGGTGAAAAAGTCGATTGGGGGTCATGTGGAGAGAATGAGGGATGAGAGATTTCCAAGCATCAAAGATCAATGAGATGGTGAAAAGGTCGATTGGGGGTCATGTGGAGAGAATGAGGGATGACAGATTTCCTAGCATCAGAGATCAATGAGATGGTGAGAAAAGTCGATTGGGGGTCATGTGGAGATAATGAGGGATGACAGATTTCCTAGCATCAGAGATCAATGAGATGGTGAGAAAAGTCGATTGGGGGTCATGTGGAGAGAATGAGGGATGATAGATTTCCAAGCATCAGAGATCAATGAGATGGTGAAAAAGTCGATTGGGGGTCATGTGGAGAGAATGAGGGGTGACAGATTTCCAAGCATCAAAGATCAATGAGATGGTGAAAAAGCCGGTCGTCCAGGTCCTTATAAAAAGACTGCAACTGAAAAAATAGCCAAAATCTCTGCCAAAAGGAAGAAAAAAAGAATCCTCAGGCAATAATAAAAATCATGTTTCCCTATGTATGTAAAAAAATCATATTGTTAGTTCATAAAACTTTATTTTTTTTTAATGTATATACCTATCTGAAAAACGTTTAGAGCATAAAAGCGTGGAAGTCCATAATTCATACCAAGGAAGTTCTATTAAAAAGGTTAAATTTCTGAAAAACGTTTAGAGCATAAAAGCATGGAGGTCCACAGTTCATTCAAAGGAAATTGTATTAAAAAGGTAAATTTCTGAAAAACAGATAGAGCATAAAATCGTGGTAGGGAATAGTTCATACAACAGAATTTCTAGTAAAAAGGAAAATTTTTGAAAAACGGTTAGAGCATAAAGCGTGGGAGTCCATTATATTTCTTATTAAAAAGAATATTGAAAATTGTATTAATTAATTATAAAACATGGTCTAATTGGTGAAAAAAATTGTTTACAGATTTAATATTTTTCAAATAGGAAAAAAGTTATGGCGTTCTGAAATTCTAAGTTTCACTAAATCCTCTCTCCTGCAAAATTACTAAAATGTGACTCCCACACTTTATGCTCTAAGGTACAGATCTTAATTTTACCCCCATAGACACGATTTGGCATTTGGTTATGGTTATATCAACCGGTCAACACAATCTAAAAATCTAAATAAATTCTGAATAAACCGCAAACCACAGAACCTTTCTATTATAATAATTGTAGTAATGTTATTCAATATTCTATTAAATTTCTAAAATGACAGGATATCACCGTAAATTTCAGTAATATATATATATCTTTTGAAAATAATGCATCTTTTGAAGATGTAATACGAACGGGTATCAGCTGGTAAAAATAACTGGAATGTTAGAATCAACAAAATGATGCACTGAATAAGAGCTTAAATTCAATATTACAGATAATCTAACAATAGTTGTGTGCCTACGAAACAATGGTTCGGAAAATATAAGAAAATTTTCTATAAAAAATATTGAATAACTTAACTAAAACACGGAAATTCGCGTTATTTTTTCAACGTTCATTTTGTTCAAAATGAAGGTAGATTTTATAACAAAACAAAAAAATAGTAATAGGTATTTATCAACAATATTTATGAATATACATTGCCAAATTAATTAAAAAATCTGATCATCAAGAGATTCACAAAATATACAATATTTCAATCAATGTTACAATAATTGTTACACTATGCTTCAAAATAAAAAAAAAACTTTTGTTGACATCGGCGTAAATGATCTGGGATCCTTGGAATTTTTTTTGGGTGGGGTCATCCAAAAAAAAAGTTGTCACTATGGGACCCTCCCAGCACATGGGTAGTTATTTTTTGCTTTAAATTATTATTTCTGAGCGAGCAACCAAAACGAAGTTTTTCCTTCGTTTTCTACAAAGAGAAAAACCTCTCGAAGTCCACATTAGAACAAAGTATCTAAATCGCATCCAAACAATAAAGCGCCTAATTATTTTTTGTCATTTCGAGTAATTCAAATAATATGATAATTTCCACTTTGATTATTTTTACAAAATCACATTATTTCAGTAAAATAGACACGAAATTCGCGTTATCTTCTAAAAATCACATTACATATTCGCGCTATTTGCGCAAAAACCTCGAAATTCGCATTATTCGCGCAAAAACCTCAAAATTCGCGAAAAAAATTCGTTTTATCGCGATCGCGAAATTTTCCAGTCTCTACTTATAATAAAACTGACCGAACGATTAACGCAAATCGTCCGGACATAGTATTGGTTGATCGTAGGAACGGGATAACGTATCTCGTGGATATCACTATACCGTATGACGAAATTTGAAAAAAGCCGAGCAAGATAAGATAATTAAATATCTTGATCTTGCTCACGAAATCAAGGATCAAGGATGTGGCATACACCAACCACCCACATAATACCTATAGTGATATCGACTAATGGAGTTATTCCTAAGTCTCTTAAAGACACTTTAGGGCAGGGAAACTTGGCATCTGTTGTGGTCTCAGATATGCCACCCAAAAGGCAGTTCTGTTGTCCTCGTGTAGGATGGTAAGAAGGTTCCTTTCTCTGTAGTTCGAAGATCTCTCATGATTACTTTACACCGTGATGTATCATGAGAGATAATACATACCGATATTTTTATATTTAGTATATAGCATTGTATTTAATTTTAATTTAATTTATTTTTTATAATTTTTTGTAAAATGATGTATGCTTTATATGGTATATTGTGATTTAGTAAATAAATGTTTTGAAATAATAATAAGCTATAGGCTCTGAAATTTTAAAAGAAACATATGAGGCATCTTACCTTGCTTCACTGATACGTATCTGGAATTGAGGGCGGCGATGAAGGATGCTTGTGGCAGGGAATCTTCCAGTGAGAAGAGTTCGTCTTTTGTCACTGTTGAAGAGCGAGTCTTCAGCACTGCTTTTGACCCAATTGGAGACAAGTAAGCGCCTGTGTTATCACGTAGGGCAAGCTGTTAAGGGAATAAAAGATACTTTATTACATCCGGTCATCTATATTGTAAAATGCGAGCAGATCCCTATCTTTGTCCTAGTTTTAGCTCAAGTCCGTGCTTTAATGACAACTGATCCTTATCCACGATACGTCATCATTTTAAAAAAGGTTTCAAGTAAGCTAATTTATATAGTTGCTTTTAAAATCAGCCATTTAAGGATCATTAAGGACAATTCAGAGATTCTACACATGGGTATTAAATTGGGTGACATGGTAGTTAATGGCGGATAAAAAGAAAAGAGGCTGGTAGCAGGGTGGAGTACTCCTATTTAAACGTACCTATTATTAAAAAAGCTTCTCAAAATGAAGTCATGCTATTTTCAGCAAGGATAAAGACAGTGGAATAAGAATGTTTTTAAATGGAATAGAGTAAAGAGTTTTACATAGAAGAATGATGACATCAAGAAAAACAGTGACATGGAGGTCAGCGTAACTACAGATAAAAGTAAGATCTTCAGAAAGTGAAAAATAAAAACAGTTGCGAGGAGAATAAAAGAAGCAAATTGTAATATGGTGGAAAGGCTCAATATATCTCAAAGGGACACAATGTGAAGGGTAGAAAATGATTGAAATCTCACCTGTCCTGAGTGGTATTCGGCGCTGAATAAACATTCTTTGCCGCATTTCTCAGCCAGTTTTCCTCCGCAGCTGAGATATTTGTTGTTGCATGTGTGCAGGGCGTATTTGCCACCTTCGTCAGGACGAAACTCCAGAGTGAATAAAGTGTCTTCTCCCCAAGGAACATTAGCGTCGACGTGGATTTCATCCAAAGATTCAGACAGATGTGCAAAACGCTTACGACCGATCGATCTCAAGTTGACCTGTTGATTGGAAGAATACATTTTATACAAAGATGATTCCATCAAACCATATATTGTAACTGGATAAAAACTTTTGGAAATCGTCAAATACCTGCGGTCTGGCTGCCAAGTGCACGTGCCAGAATTCAGCTTCTCCTGGAACTTTGGCTGTGCAAGTCAGTTTGTCGGAACTGGATCCCAAGAAATAGCCGCGTGTTACATTTCTGAATGCCCATCGCCCGGAGCCGTCTTCGGAAACACTGAAAGGAAAAAGGAATAAGCCATCAAAATAAATGCCCAAAATGTATAGGAATCATGAAAGTTATCATCACAGAAAAAATGGTAAACTTCTGCTCTATATGGCAACATTTAATTTTAAAAAAAAATGCATATAAAGTAGTTTTTTTTTATGAGAATCAATCTTGGTTGACATATCGCCACAGACAACAAAAACAACCATAAAAAGTTACGATTCTCATACTAATCAATCACGAAAATTTCATAATAATATGTCCTCCTAATTGAGACAACTTAATAACGAGTTTCGACCGGGACACATGCGGAGTTTTAAATATATCGCGACATAAGTTGGCAATAAAATAATTTCAAGTTAAAATCGAGGTTTTACGGAGTCAATGTCAAGTTCACACGACTCATTCGCACGGTTATATTTTATTCTCACAGATCGGAATATATACGATACACTACATAGATAGAAATATAAATAGCTAGGTATAATATATTAGATGCATATTTTTTTATTAAGGTATATTTAATTAGTGTGATACTTGCTGATCAAATGAGAATTTTTTTGCGCATGATCTGTTACGATGGTATAAGTTAAAAACAGAGCATATAGCACCGCAGGAAAAAAAACAAATGCGAAAATGTTCAGGAATTAAAACGCTGAACCGTATTTTATACTATAAAATGACAGCTAAGAGATCATGTCAAGAATCCTCGAAAACAAGAGATATGTGGCGATATTGAAGGATGGATAAGAATGCGAAATAGTGATGTCAGTTGGGTAGTTACCCGTTACTAAATACCCGTTACTTTTTGTTATCGGTATTCCATACCAGTAGTGTTCAGTATTCGTAGGTACTAGTACCTACACGGTAGAAAAGTAACGACGGATACTCTGTCGGTAGAAGTAACGACTAGGTCCTCGGTAGAAAAGTAACGACGGATACTCTGTCGGCATGCCGTTACTACAGGTAAATATCTACCGACTACCGAGCTCCGTGCAGTATCCTTACAGAGTTGTAATTTTGTTCTATGGAGGTGAGGTACTTCGGCCATTGAGTAGATATGTTTTACACGTACGTTGTAGCAGAAAAATATTTAGATTCGAGTATCGCGTAGGTATCGCGGTTTATGGATTTTCTGCGTACATATTACATTTAAATATGATTTTTTAACTAGATATTATGTATATTCATATACCTGCATAATTTATTTTATTATTTCGAGGAGTATATTATTATATTATATAAATAATATTTTTATGCTTAATAACTTGTATCGTGTACTAGATAGGACACTTTTAGAGCGCGCAAGGTCTCTTGAATTATAAATATACTTTTTTTTAAATAGTTCAATTATTCAAATATTAAGGTTTTTTTTTAGAAGATGGCTAAGTGTGAACATTTAGCTATGGAGGATTTTTTGACTAATCAGACTATATTTCAAATTATGAATGCATAATCCGCATCTAAGAATCAAAATCATTTTAAATATTAGATATTTTGTCTAAACGAAAAAGATCGCTTAAGCTAGGTATATCAAAAATTGTCATTTTCGATACAAACATTACGTATATTTTTCTTAACTTTGTTTTGAGTGTCAAAAATGTAATTTTTTGATGGCGGGAGGTGGGGGGGGGGGGTATACGAATACCGGTATAATTACCCGTTACTGAATACCGGGTAGTTTGCTGGAAATACCCTCCGGTACTCAATATGAAAAAGTACCCGTTTTTGACATCATTAATGCGAAAGACGTATGGTATGGTTCAAAGAATGAACACAAGCATAATCAGCTTCACTGGACTCGTTCATGCGAAAGACCTTAAAAAGGTGGAAATGACAGATGATAGTCACCCTCACATAAGGGGCAGCTGTTCCTATATTCAAAGAAAAATATATCTTACCATAATAATCTTACCATAATAATTCGGAAAAATTTGGTTTTGACGAAGGTCAATTCCTTCAAGACCATATAGAATATCGTAACGTGTAGCACATGTGATTTATAAACTACTACACCGCCATCTATTGGATTTTTTTGAAAGTTTCACGTCTATTGAGGAATTTATTGTTTTTATTACAAACTCATGACCCGTCGAGCTTTATCCCGCGTCCGAATTAACAATAATCATTATATACATAATGAAATAAATTATTAGATAAGTTTAATTCAGTTTTTATGTCATAAACTGTATTTAATTCATGCAATAAGTTAAAATTATTTTTTTTATTCTTGATTATGTCGAAGTTCGACGGGCAGGTCAGCTAGTTTAAAATATTTAAGATATTAAATATCAGATTAGAATAAAATTTAGTTCAATTCAAACAACGCTGTGATCCAGAATCGCAGATTGTGACGGTTTGGCCATGCTCTCCGCGTGTTCAAAAGGTTCTCGAATACACAAGCCTTCACTACAATCCGGATGGGACAAAAAGGCAAGGCAGGCCAAAATTAAGGATCAAACGGGTATTCACTGCGGTTTTACAAGAGGCTGGACTAAGCTGGAATGAAGCTGTGCAACTGGCGCAAGATAGAGAGTTTTTTTATAAACATAGTGGGAGCGATCGTGGATTAAAATATAAGCAAGTGAGTCGGTATTTAGATGAACGGAAAACTCGAAAACTACTGTATCATAATACCTAATAGCAAAGCGTTCTTCTAAGTAATATTCCCACAGCACAAGGAAACGGCACTCGGTTGAATATTATTTGCATAATGAAACTAAATACATTGCACTTAATATCATTTTTTTTCTAATAGAAATTAAACCGACATTTTTTTCACACGAATAAACACCTTGAGAAAAAGTTGTGTGAGATATGTACCACCCACCAAGCAATGGAGAGTAATAACGAGTGTATTGAACCCATAAACAATTAAAACACAATATCACCTTATTAGATAAAAAACGGCTGGCAAAGATTTGCAACCAATCTATCAATCAATCAGGACTTGAGTAATTTTAGCTAACTTCTTCCACACGTGTCGTCTCTGCTTCGAAAGACAGAAACGTGCCTCGTCTTTGGAACTGTCATTGGACGAAAATAACAAACTTAAAGATGAAAAGAAAGGTGTATGAAAGCGAGAATAAAGTGGTTTGATCACGTCGATTGCGTCCTTAGTTAGAAATTAAAGAAATAGGATTGATGACTGATTCAACAACTTTTCGGGACCACTTTTTGTTGTCAAAAAGTTGTTAATAAGTTCATTTATCTAGGGTTCACTATTGAGGAGTGATTTTTCAAAAGCCCTTATTTCATTTTTTACCTGTACGAAGATTTTGCCGGAATCGTGAAGTCAAGTCAAAATTATTGCAACTGCAACTGGTAGCAGCTTAGTTCAAAAAGCCTTATTTCTTATAGTCAAAGGCGCATCAATAATGGAATTCCTTATTTAGATAAAATTAGAAAACAACACGACATCAAAAAACGCATTCTGTTTGAAAATGTGTGATTAGTGAAAATAAGGTCTTTTGAAATCACTCCTTTATTATAAACCAAGGTGATATCAGATGAAGTATAGGCATGGGCAGACGCGCAATGAACAGTCTTTACTTCTAACGGAGGGTCAGGAACATATTTAGAAACCTGAAGGTGAAGAATTGGTTCGAGGAAGAATTCACAATGGCCACGAGTGCCAGCAATGAGGACGATGACTGGGTATGAAAAAATGTAGGAATGAAAGCTGGTATATTGATAGGAGAAGGGAAGAAAGTTAGAATACAGCTGAGGAAAGTTTAACTAACTTAATTCACGGCAATAGACATGAACAAAAACAATAGATGTCACGTGGACAAAGTAAAAAATGAAAGGGTAAAGGACATGATTATTATAAATGAAAATATAAATCAAACTAACAACCATTAGCCCCCTCGGTGTTGACTGTTGAGAGTCCCCTATTAAAATGTAAAGTAGGCTGCGTGATTAAGGATACTTGTCGCCCACTTAAAACAACCCCAATTTCTGAAATATCTTCATGTTTTATTTGAATCGTTTCGATTAGCAACGGAAAGCAATTCTGATTAATGCTTACAATGAGTGACCGTTGATTATTGGAAGAGTGAGGTTATGGGAATATGGGTGCGAGACATGGGCTTATCCATAAAAGGTCTATCTATGATGAGATCCTTCAGGTAGTCAGAGATGAATTAATACGTAAAAGAATAGTGATGAATTAAGTGACAATAAGGTACTTAATTGAATTTAAGGCTTGTTGCATTCTTTGGACAAATGTTGCATTCTAACACAAACTATGCATACAACAGAACTGTATTGCAAGATATGCTGGGCTCTAGATTCTAAATAATACGTCAAACCATGAATATATTAAATTATAATTAGTTTTGTGAAGTCTTGAGACAAGCAACCTTACACATTTTTTTGGTTATCTTTGTCTCTCTGACTTTTAACGGAAATACTCATTCAGATTGTTGGAAAATTTTGATATTGTCTATGGCAGTGTGAATTTTCTGTTTCGTTCTAAAATCAAAATGACTTTGTTTTCTTTTTGTTGATTTATTACATTATGACAATATCATTCGTCTCGTTCCCCATAATTCTAACTATAAATTATATTTCACTGTTAGTTACGTAATTTTTCAGTTGAATTAAACCATTTAATCATAAATTCTGTGTTTTCTGACAGCTTGGAGAAAAGAAAATACATATCAAATATTGGCCACAGAGAAAATTCTACAAAAATTCTACCTGAAGCTATTGTACCTACATCGCACGATGCCCCCCTGATGAACAATGCACACCCCCTGCATTCGCATCCATTTAATGTCCAATTTGAATATGCATGAATGAAATTCAGTGACAAAATCCCTTTCACCGTAGCATAATAAAACTCGGAAGTCAATACTTTAGACTACTTTAGAGGGACGCCTCTTTCCGTTAATTATTCTGCCCTACAGCCTCTCTCCATGTACATTTCCGACAGCAAATAGAGCTCCCCGCTTAACCATAGATAGGGGACCTACTCCTATCAAATATCGATCGTAAATGTTAATTTATCTATGACATGTCAAATCGAAGTTTTTGATAAGTAGCACACCCAAAACTAATTTACCTAAACCCATTTTCGAATTTCCTCATGTAAAGTAGGTATGTACCTTGAATAATAATACAAAATTTAGAGAAAATAAACACAAATGGAAATGTTTCACATGTTTCAAAAAATGAAGTGGTTGGTAGACCAGGGGGTACGACGCCGGCTTTCATTCGGAGGTCGTTAGTTCGATGCCGACTATCTTCCTCTTTCACGACGCAAGTTTTAAGTAGCTTACTGTGAAAGAGCCAAAGAGTGTATTTGTGTTCACAGTGAGTGAGCACAGATTTATTTTATAAAAAGAATATCTACTTAGCGCTGATGTAAAGTTTGCGCATTTCTTGAGCACATGTAGCACAATAATTGCACAAATTTATTTTTAGCGTGACAGCATTGCATTGCAACCAGGTCACAATGCTAGTAATATTAAACAAAATACTAATAATTTTTATTTTCTAAAAGCAAAGCAAATGAAATGCTAACACAATATTGTCCAAAAAATCGTTGTCTGAGTGTTGAGCAATTTAATTTACATCCCTATTCGGAAAAACTAGGGTGAATTTAGAAAGGGGAGCTTCAACGTATGTAGTACCAAGTATATTGTGTTTTAGGTTGGTTGGTGTCGCTGATACTATGGACCCTTATAGAAGTTCACCTGTTATTATGTGTTTATTATTATCGAGTACCAAGGTAAGTGCAGAATATCTGAATAAAGCTCGATAATAATTGTTAGAGTAAAATCTTTCATATGGGACGATAAATATTATCCTAAATAAGTCAAATACTTAACAGTTAAAGAATTCTTCAGTTAAAACGAAACGATCATTTTGCTAAATTTGAAAAAAAAAAACTCAATTAAATAAGGAATGCAATTTTTGTTCATAAAACCAAAAGCTAGGTTAAAAATGCAGATAGAACTTTCAAACTAACATTACACTCGGATCTGTGAAAAGATATACTTTAATAAATAAATGATATATCACATTGACATCCATACTCCCTTTAAACTCTCCACTGCGCTCGATCTCGTGCAGCTTCGATGACCTCCTCCTACACAATATCCAGATGTCTTAGATCTGCTTGGAAGGAACGGAAAACGATGTGAGAGGGCGTTCATCATCTTCGAGACCCTGATAGGACGAAGAATAACGCTCACCACGGCCAACTGTCATTCGACACCTTGACACAAAAGGTCTCAACCAGGTCCATCTCCTCTCCACACAGGTTAAAGTGATGGGCCTGCCCTGGGTGCGCCAGCATATAGCGTCGTTCGTGATACGGTGGTAGAATCTTATAATCAAGATTCTCCCTTTAGTGCCTAGATCTTGGTCAGGTGCCAGGACTCACCCATACCTTCAGCAGAATGGGCAACTCAGGCGCATCAAACACGCATCATATTGACGCAAAATTCTAAATTTGTACATATTCTGCTGCCTTTCAGGACGGACCAACTATTTAATACAATCATTACTTCTTTCATTTACATTTATCTCTCCTTTATATTTGGAGGAGATGTTTGCTCCCTAAATGATTACAGAAAGGCGCGCAATTTTGAGGTCGGCCCAGAGCCTCGTCACTGAACTGGAGGAGATCCGCAGACGAAACCCTACGCGCTTTCTGCGTGGTGGGGCCCAAACTATGGAATGCTCTCCAAACAGTTGACAATAATTTTAAGAAACTCTTAAAGACCCATTTTTTTCGGATGTCTTACTGATGTTTTATATTAAATTTTCATTCTTCCAATCCGTATTGATTTGATGACTTATAAACTGTTTGCAAGTATCTATGATGATTTCACATATTTCACTATTAATTTACAACATGACGAACCTTGTGGGATTATTGCCATTTTTGTTATTTTACTATGTTTTGACGAACCTAATGGTGATTATTATTCTTTTCTTTCTTTTTTTGTGTGAGGCACCCTTGAGGTGAAGATATTTCACTAAACGGCGCCATAAAAGTTGTCCAAGTATTATTATTACGACATTTTTCTCGAATTTGAACCACTATGGACTAACGAAGGTCTTCTACTGCTGTTTCGAAGACTGGCTTATCACGAAAATTTTACGTAACCAATATTTGCCATTTTGGTGGTGAAATTGGTCGAACCCGGAAATTCCCATCATGAGAACCTTGGACATGTTCAACACGTGAAATAACCTTCGACATGAAATATCCCTGCTTCCGGCAGGATTCAAACCTTAATTGGTTAGAATGAGAATTCGAATAATCCATTTAAGTTTTTAGAGGGGATTTGTGGTCTCATTGAATGGTCTGGGGCAGGAGAACTGAGGCTGTATTCTTGTTGGGGAGGAAGAGGGTTCTAATCCCGCGTGTTGAGGCAGCCCTCAGGCTCTAAGCAAGTATTTCCGCATTGTTGATCCAACTAGAATCTATTAAGCGAGCTGCCTGTCACGGAACTAGACGGGAAAATGAAAAATGGAGTGCGTTCAAAAGGGTGTCTTTATCAGAAAATTTTCAACATCAATCATACAAGGAAAATATATTTTCTTGACAGTCAGGAAAAAGAATGACTTAATGTTTAGTCGTCTGGCAGGTGGGATGGTGCATTTTGACACATGTGTAGCGGTTGGTATATGGATTATAGCTGTACGCATGGAACGCAAGTTTGAACCTTGGGATTTCGATCAAATACTAATCGACGACAGCAAAGCTAGAAAAACTTCCACAACAGTGAAATCCTAATGTGAAACTAATAAAATTTATTATCTCTGTGAGCTTTATAACTACATATATTCGCTAATTTCCTGCTTAACCATAAAATAGTAAACAATGGAATTGTTTGTAACTCACAGTATTTGCAAAAAAATACAACATAATTGACGCGCATGGGGTATGTTAGTAAGTAGTGTGTGTATCTGCCCATTTCAAACAACATATAATTCACGCATCCTCACATAGATAGCATCAGATGTGTTGAGATGTTTATGAATGACTTGCGGGTATCGGTTCTGGTAGGCGGCGTAAGTCAATCAGTCAGTGTGCTGGGCTATTCCAATATAGATATCTGAGACAAGGATATTTTTATTCCCCTGTTGACCCTAAAATGATTCACTAATGATAAGTGTAACATCTTGATTAGAGTAATTTGTACATTTTGTTGTTGTTTTTACCTGCCCCCAATTATGATAATTAGTTCTGAGCGCATCTAAGGGCACGCACCAGGTGTGCCAGCAATACGCACTGTCAGCACAGGTGTTGGTTACACCGGTGATTATCACAAAAATTAATTTCATGGTAGGCTGGAGTCGGCTAATAATCATACAGTACCTCCGTTCAAGTCTGCTGGCTTAGTAAGTAGTGTTTGTAAGTGAAAACACTTATCTATCTATTATACCAATGATAGGTAAATATTCGGTTTCTTACTAAACCTAAAAAATCTTGATTAAAATTAATGCACAGCCAGTTCTTCACATTCACAAACAAATATCTATGATATAAAAGAAAGTCTGGTTAGTGCAAACACTTATATGAACAGATTCTTCCGATGTTTGGTTTATTGGATTCTTCTCCACTCTGGATAGCAGAATAACTGTATATATACATACATACATTCTCCCTTTAAGGCCTCCCGCACACCGCAAGCTAGCCCAGATGAGACCAATCCGCAGCAAACCCGACCCGCACCAAACCGACCCCCTAGCTCGATCGAAGCAATCAAACTAAAAAGCCGGCCCCGGACAAATCAAACCCGCCGCTAATCGCCTCCAAACCGACCGGCAATGCGGGGGGCCTAAGCCCCACTCGGGAGCATAGGGAGGCATCAAGAGCTCTCCATTGCGCTCGAAGGCGTCCGAGGCTCAATGTGCCTTTTCTGACCGGTTGAAATTTAAGGACGTAAGATGGACAACCTCACGGTCCCGATCAGATTTTTCGATTTCCTGCCTCTTACAGGATGCTCGAAAAACCAGCAAAAAGAGCAGAGGCGCTATTCTTAGCCGGCAACCCCACGGCAACAATAAAAAAAATAACTGTATGATGGAAAAAAATATTATATTATTAAAAAAAGAGTTGTGTATGAGGAAATCTTCTATAGACCATTGCCATTAAAAATCGAATGTCACAAACCACTACCGACAAACATCACAGTTTGTATGAGTTTAACAGCAGTCACGTGGGACTTGTATTTATGTTTACTAATATTGTAATTGTATATTTTATAGCGTTATCTATTGTTTTGTCAATTTTAACTTTTTCAATGTGTTGTCTTTGTTTTTACTGGGTAGGCTGGCAGAGATCCTTCGGGATAAATCCGCCCTTTCGACTGTCCAAATGTTTTTTACTGTCGCCACACTGCACTTACGAGCAATAAAGTTTTATTTACTTGTTGGGGCCATTATTTCTTCTCAAAGATTTGAACAGCACACCTTTAGACAATTAATGTTTCATACCAATGTTTCTAAAACATCAAGACAAATGATTATGTGTATTTGAAAATAATTCCTCAAAGTGTAACTCGATAGTGGATAGTTGTGCACTTGAAAGGTTCACTGTTGGGTACCCACAGGGCTGTGTCGCGGTTCTAGTTTCGGAAGGGGGCGGTGGTTGCTTAGGGCGGCTCTGGCTAGACAGTGGGGGAGTCCCGGTTCACATCCCCACACCACGAGAGAGTGACTTGATAAACGGCGCGTGGGGTGACCTTGAACACAGAGAAACTAACGAGGGAGGGAATGGGTAATGGTTGCACCATCACATCCGCGTTCCGTCAAAGCAAAACATATGGACAATGGAATAAATGTTATGCATTTAACATTACTACAATTACATAATATGCAAGGATCAACGACGATTAAAATCGAACTAAAAGTCTGCTGTATAATACCTGAATTACATGTAGATATGTACAACAGCTATAAGGTCCTTGTTATTTAGTGTATGTTAGGTTCTTGTAATAATGGAAAACAAATTGTATTCTAGTAGATGTTTTGAAACAATGGTCTAAAAATGAATATTTGTCCACCTACTGGTAGATGTTGTTGAAGAACTCTCCTATACAAATTGTAGGTTTAGTCGGCACAAGCTTTATGTACATTCTCTGCCATTCGAACGGTCTTCTCTTATCTGAGACCTAGATTCGAGTACAAGTTTCATATACAAAAACACTTGAAAAAAAACTTAATCAGACCAAGGATCTACATAATGCAGAAAATCTTACCCAGAGCTCGGCGCATAGAAAACCAAGCTATCGAAATCGATGGCTAAAACGGTAAGCTAGCAACGAAAGTATAAGTCAAAGACCGACATAGTAAATGTCAAAGTAACCAACGAACGGCGACTCGTTAGTAAAGTTTACCAACGAACATATTATTATAAACGAAAATTAACTATCCGTATATTTGTTTATGGTTTTCGAAAGATTCTATGGAATTTTACCGACTCTTACGTCAAATCCATGTCAAAACAAACGAAAAGCAGTAAAAAAACCGCGCAAAAAAGTTGTAATTTGGTGTGCGTAATTTGTGTTGTTTATCTTTTATAATATTTTGTAAGTGAAATCAACTTTGTGAGACAGGACTCTTTATTTTAATCATTAGTGAAATTAACTTTGAAAGATAGGATTGATTATTTTGTTTTAGCGAAATAGGACATTGTATTATTTTCATTTTTTTATAACTATTCTCTTGGTGTTGAAATAGTTGATTCAAACTTTAAAAACACGCTGCCGACGAACAACCTCTTCTTCATCAGAAGAAGTGAATAAAACTCCGTTAATAAAGGCATCACTATCAATCACTGCTGCTATCACTGCTGGAAAACATTTTAAAATAGCAAAACAACACGCAACAAAAGCACCACAAAATACGCAGAACGAATTTAAAAGAATGAAATGTCAGCCTGACAGCCACAGCCTATTGCTATTTCTTTCTCTTTTAGGTGAAAGAGTGAGACAGCAATGAAGTTACTGTCACTTAATCGGTAGTCAGGCCGTCAGTTAAAGCCGATGGTAACATTTTACCGAAATCATTAACGGATCTTTATAATTCTGAAAAACGAGTAGTTATATCCAATTTTTTATAACTTAAACTAACGGACTTTTACACGACTGTAAATACATCCAGGAAAATACCTAGTAACTATTTGAGAGCTGGTATGAAAAATAAGCTTGACTATGGGAGTTTACCTTTAGATGCATTTTTCACACAGCTTCGGGTCAAAGAGAATAAAACAAAACCTCTTTTGCACTTCATTCATCATTCATACTCAGTCAAGCTTTAAACAAAACATATCATGAGAAATTTTATACAGGCTTTGAAACCCCGTGATGTAAAGTAGACGTTTGAAGCTTTTAACCACTACTTGTTATCAGCATTTTTACTATCTGAGCACGCTATTTTCATCTAATCCTTGTGAGATGATCACCTGAACCCTAGAACGTCATTCAACGATATTTCTAACGTATTAATGCATATCCCTTCAGAAGTAGGTACCTACTCATTATTTTTTCTCTTTAAACATCGACAATTGCGTTGAAGGGCAAGTTTAAGCTTTTCTCTGAAACCCATTTATACCACTGGAAGGGTTATACAAACGGTTTTCTAAGTACAACTGCTCTACAACATTACAAAGGCAGATTATTTATTTTATCAATACATAATATTAAATGTGCAGGGTTTTCAATACAAATATTTCAATTGCATTTGTTCGCAATCTCCCCATCACCATGTTAAACACGTGTTTACGCAAATATCATTAGAGTTATTGATTTTGGGGCAGAATTGCACGCAATAAGTCCCCTTCCTAATAAAATAACAATACCTGCTCTGAATAAGGGAGGTTCCAGGTTCAACATTCGAACAAACCAAAAGTTTTACAAGCGTTCAAAGCACGCGTGTTTAATTATTGACTGGTATTCTCAAATTCACGTTCCAACTCAAGGCAAGAAGCTCTTGCTTAGAACTTAATCGGTTGCCAGTAGTTACGCATCTAATGTATTGGATAAAATATTTTCAGAATAGATAAATGTCAAAAGTCTCAATAAAAATTGGATACAACGCAACTCAATCGTCTGTTTTTCATTTCAGAATAACAGTCAATGACTGTTATTCTGAAACGAAAAACATAGTAAAACGAGTTTGACATTATGATTTTTAAATTCTTCATCCCGTGACTTCTTCTTTTGAGTCACACTCCTAATATTGATCTGCACCAAGCATGCCGACTCTGTTCCTCCATCTCATGATGGTTGATAATAATTAAAATATAGGTACTTTCATAAAAAGATTTTTTTGATAAATCTTCAAATTTGTTGACGTGTGTAACGTTGTAGAACATTTTAACAAACAATTTTATTAAAAAGACAAACTTTGTAAGTTATACTTTTATTTATGTATGAATATACTTTTATTTATGTATGAATATGTGTATAAGGTCATAAGCATTGCGCAAGATCGAGCGCAATGGAGAGCTCTTGTTGCCTCCCTATGCTCCTAAGTGGAGTTCAAAGGGAGATTTGATTTGATGAATATACAAGGTTAAAACGTTTTCGGACTAACGTCCATCATCACTAACCTTAACTAATTACTAACTAAGAGGATAGGTTACTTTCTATGTTTTCTAGATTTTTTTGCATACCACTGCATTCTGAGTTATTCTAAAAGTGTATAATGTCTAGCAGCTAGCTGGTAACGAAGTTTATTAGAAATTGCAAGATTTTTACTGGATAAACTTCCAGAAGAACATAAAAAGAGATAGATAAACTTTGTAAAACGGATATTGCGGAAGCAATGTTAGTAATAAAAACAAGTAAACGAACTGCCTTACATTACAGAGATGAAGTTGATTGCCCCGATAAATTGAAGAAGAACTGCACGAACCAAGTAAAACGAGAATCAGCTAAAAAACAAGAACAAATTTAGACTAAAATTCTTTAGGGTGTCAATGAGGCGCGGATAGAGGCCTACAAACTTGTTATTTGAATGTGTTTCAGAATTTGCCAAAAAGGGTAATTCTTCCTTCTTTACACGAGGCTTGTCTCTATAAGGGAGGTATACCTATATTTTAATTAGATTAAGCATCTCATTGGCAGATCTCTTTTGCACGAGTTTATCCTTCACCCTTGGTACACGTGTGTTGCTAGCTGAATAACTTCGCTAGGCGTTCCAATTGTTTTTTTAGTAATCGTTAATTTCAAATAGAACGTCACAGAAAGATAACAATATTATTGTAAGATTTGATAGAAGTATCTACGCAATGAGACGCGTGTTCTCAAAGTAATTTAGTTTTATATTGGAGGGAAATTTCTATGACGAATTAATGTTGGAATGAGTCATTGCCAAAATTTAAGTGAAGTGGCATGAGGTTCATGAGGGTTGGGGTTAGTAGGTATAATGTCTTAACATTTTGTATTACTTGGGAACTTTTAATTGGTGGGAAAAGTATAGTGCACTTTGTTCAATTAATACCAGGTACTGAATTCAAATAAGAACTCATTTTTATGACGAATATAATCAATAAACACAGTCGGACTCACAAAATGTCAGACATTGTCAAAAGACTCGCTGTAAAGAGAGTCTGTGTACTCTGTGTAAAAATCAACGATCAAATAGGAATGGTCTATTTCTATAGGTCCTGCTCTATGTTCGCTTGGTGTTAAAGCACCCATACATTCAGAGTTTCTTTAAATTAATGAAAGTTCACGTCAAATTAACAAGCTTTACAAAATATACAGGAATATTTTTTAACTAGTTGACCCGCCCGTCGACCTTCGACCTAACCCATAATAATGAAAAATTGACTTACTACTTAAAATTACTTAAAATGTAATTTACGACATAAAAACTTAATTTAAATTTAGCTAATAATTTAGTGCATTATGTATCTAATAGTTATCGTTGATTCGGATGCGGGATGAGGTTAGATGGGTCATAAGTTTGAAATCACAACAATTCCTCTATAATCGCATTATTTTTTTTAATTCAAGAGATGGCGGTGTAGTAGGAAATAAATCACATGTGAAGCCTGTTAACTTATGGTATATTTTGTTGAAAGAATAGACCCCATTTATTACCAAGTTTTAATTATTGTGGTAAGATTAATATGGCCTCACCCAAAGCGAACACAAATACCTACACTTTCGACATCTTTCACATAAATCATATTATCTTGTGTTGTAAAAAGGGAAATTCTCGGCGCCGGGATTCGAACCTACGACCTTCAGTACGCTGTATGTACGACAGCCGTCGACTGATACCGTTAATCTACCAAGCACTTTATTTAGCTAATGTATACAGTTTCAAAAAGTTGGATATATACTGACAGTCTTAAAAACGTTTGAAATACAGTTGATAAATTGCAATGAGACAAAGCTGTGTTGTGATAGTTTAATATATACATTCGGTCTGTATTAGAATTCATATTATTTTAAGTAGATATTTATTAAGACATCAAGGTGTTGTATAGAAAAAAGTAAAAGCATTAATCTATTTAAAAGAACACTTCTCGGCCTTGCCAGTGAAGGATATGAACGAGAAGTAGGGGTGTGTTTATTTAGGGGGGTCGAAGAAAGAGAATCGTCCCTGGGGAGAGCTACGTTATCAGAGAGGGTTGAATGAAGTATGGATGTAGTGGAAAAAAACTACTTTTAATGGTTGCAAGATGAATGGCAACACGAGGGGGTGTAGTTCAAGGCCAAACGAGGTGTGTATTCAAGTAAAAGATACAGGAAGATAAAACCAGATAAAATAGACATTAGAAAGTTTGATACATCGAAAAGTTTGGCACTGACGTGTTGAAATAATATGAAAACAAATTGATTTAGTGTTTTACTCTATTAAGTTGTAACTTGGATAGTGATCATGGTCAAAGTATTTATTTTCGTTTATGCAACACCGGTTGACTGGTAGACTGTAAAGAATGATTGTGTATTATGTTCCGCCGGCTATATTATGTTTTAACGTAATTTAAATGAAACAATTAATTTGTTATTCCACAAATTATTTAATACCCTGACTAGTTTCGCAGGCACCATCAGGTCCCACACACGATCACAGGAGACAAACAAAACCGCGGGGCTATATTATAGTCAGGGTATTAAATAATTATTGTGAATAACAAATTGTTTTATTTGAATGGTGAAGTGTTCGGTAGCCCAGCAGTTCAGACGATGTCTTTTGTACGTGTACAGCGTATTGAGAGTCGTGGGTTCGAATCCCGATGCTGACCATTTCCAACTTCACGACACAAGATTTGCTTAGTGTGAATTGAGATATGCGCGCAAACAATTTTTAAAGAACAAAAGACATTCATAGAAAAATCAAGAAGTGTCCTATATTCAGACTGAAAAACCATGTAGACAGATCAAGTACTTAAATATTCAAAGGCAAAGATTAGGTAGTTTTTTGATAAGTAAGTACCTGATTTGGAACTTGCTTCCCGGATCCTTCTCTTCGCTCTCACATGTGACGTTACCGAAGGAGTCCACTGCGAGGTACTTGTCCAGGTGGGAGCGGAGATATATCACACCTGGAATGGGAATAAAATCAATAATGTATGATGTTACTTAAAAAATGGCAATACAAGAATGGGCAGGTTTAGATTATTTGAAATAAACGAAAAATACGAATAAATTATGAATTAACATTGAAAGTAAGAACGGTGGGTAGGTACCTCTATTCTGAATATAAGGTTCCGGCTTAACACAATATCGTAAAGTAGGTGCAAATTTCATATAGACAGCAGTGTTTATCGAATTACGTATTCTATGATGTACAGTTTTGCACTGCACTAACTAAATTCGTCGTTTAAACAAAACATTTCTTTCCGAGTTTAAGATATATGTAGGTATTGCGACCAGTTTCTGGACGGTGTAACTGATGATTTATAGGACAATCAAACAAGAAATGACCCATTTCCATGCCTGTCGTCCAACAGGTTTTGCCGCTAGTTAGGTATATTATAATTATATTTTGCTATCGAGTATACATTTTAAGTATTAGATATTTGTTTTTATCAATGACATCAACAAAAAAGGCATAATATGGAAAGATAATGGTTTAATAAAATCTTACAGTAGGTACCTTTTTTTTAGGTTTAGCTACATAACCTATAAAAATAATGATTTGAGTATATAAGATCATCAAATTAGCAAAACCAGTTCAGAATGAACTATATATTTTTTGGTGACTCCAGAAAAGGGTACCCTGGTCCTCAAACCAGTATTACAACAGGTGCAAAATTTTCAATCAAGAAAATAAATTAAAAATAAACCTTTCTTCTATAAGGACATATCAACAACACTCAACAAACTAAGAAATTGTAGATTATGTTTTGTAAAAAAGGATAGATATAAGTAGAAAATATAAACCATGTCATGAAACAATAATATTGTTATGTTTTCACTATCACACGCCATTGATTCAATAAATTGAAACATTAAAACATTCTTTTTCATAAAAAAACGTAACAATACACAATACCATCCACTTTCCTTTATAACCTTGGGAATAGAACACTGAAATTAAAAAAAAACTCTACGGTTTTTTATCATAATGGCAACACAAGTAACACAACAAAAGCTTTGTCTATGTTCTCACATTAGAGAAATTATCATTTTTAAATTACGAATAGAACAAGCTTAGAGAAAAGAAAAATAAAACTATCAGTTTAGCTTTGAAGCTTATTTATTTAAATGATGTTATCTTTTTACATTGATACAAGGAGATTAACCACAAAATTTTCAAAAAGAGAATACCTATTATGATAAATTTCTATACGTAGAAGTGTTAAGTAGAGTTTGCGCCCTCTAAAGATGTATCCGCTAAATGCGAAAAGAAAATGAGAATTGACTAATAAATTGACAGCAAGACAGTTACAAATCAGGTTACATATTTATTAATGACTGCCACCCGTTTTCAGTTGATTTTAGAAATAACAGTATAGCCGAATAATATGCATTAATAAATAAAATGAAAAATAAATCGTTGACGGATATAATGTTTCGAACAATTATTTTCATGCAAGTATTCTAAATTCAAAAAGATTCTTCGTAATAATTTGAAACTTGCCATAGACAATAAACTAACAAGATTAGTCATTCGATGTGATTTGCTAGTGGTGTTTGACACTAATGAGGATGCATTTCAATTAGTAATAAAACAAACAAAGGCGTAACGACGTTAATTAGACAGTAAATTAAATCACAGTACTGTAACAGCTTGAACTTAATAATGCACAACAACGCATTAGTCTGGCGGACATGGTTGATAATTTCATCGTTATAGAATGAATGTTTCTCTGCAAATGCCGACTGGTGTTGCCAGAGAGAAAATTAATTGAAATATTCTCTTACATACACGAACTTTACACATATTTTGATGTCAAATGAAAATGACATCTGAAAAAAATAATGCATCTTAAAGAGGTTTCTTTAAGGAAGACTATAAGGTCATAACAAAATGTCAACAGGGGGTGATGTATGTTAATAAAGAAAAAGAGATAAAGACTAACTCTATTGTCCTTTCATAACCAAAATCACGTGTATTTTTTTATTATTCAAAATATAGTTACCTACCTAAAAATCAAGTATTTACCTTAAACGTTGTCTAACTAGAAAATAAAAGAGGCCGTTACATTACCAACGCTGTATTCTTTGAGACAAAGACAAGCATTACGTTTGATTATTTCACTGTCTCAATAAAATAATGAAAGCGAGAAAGATACAGTGTAAGTTTTGCATTTAGTATCATTAAGAGTAGCTTGGTATCACAATAAACAAGACGACCAAAGAAATAAAATGTATGAACACAGTAAAAAGGCAAAACTCAAAAACAATAATGGTCTGATTTAAGTTCCGTTTAGGCATATTCGACGATTTTAAACGGTTTAACTAAAACTAAGCTAAACCTAACTATAGTTTAAGTAAATGTCTATGGAAATGCTATATTAATATTATCACTCATTATTGTGTTATTAAAAAGAAATTCCAAGCACGTTGAAAGTTATGAGCATTATAAGACAGTGACATTTTAATTACAGGCAATTCAGTGGTTCGAAATGCACGTGCATAATAATTAATTCTATGTAATTATTTCACAATGCACCACTGACACTATTTAGTGTTGTCTATGGCGTAGAACAATATGATGATTAAAATTACATCGAATCAAGAATGTCGCCGGCAAACGATTCCGTGATTTATCTATGCATTCTGTAGCTTCGCTATTGATTCGTTTTTTTTTCATAAATGGGTCGCCATAGAATCACGCTACGAGATTCACGACGGTGATTTCCATTTTCACAAGACATTTTAAATACGTTGACAATGCATAGAAATTTCACAAGCAATTTCTATCAACTTTAATCAAACAAATAATATTACTTACATATATTATGATAACACCATTATTATGACAATGAATTTATCAGGTTTAAGGACATAAACGAAAGTAATAGCCAGTTTATATAATACATTAAACCCAGCTTTCTTTCGTTAATCGTAATATACTTTGGACACTAGGATAATCGTAATAATCAGACAATATTATTGAACAGGGACGTCCTTAATCAAGGCCGGGTATTTCATCAGGATAAAGGATAAAAGTTTAGTAAAAATTAATCTACAAAAAACTGGTTAACGATCTAATGACAAAAGCAAATGCAACAAAGATGAGAGCATTGCCTAGAATCTTTGTGACATGATGAGGATAAAAGTAGGACGAAAAAGGTTATGTCACTTGAAGAAGCAAATAATGTATCTGAATATAAAAGTGGAGGTCTGGTCTCTCTGCCTAACTCTTTAGAAACAAGGCCTGATATCACTCAAGACGTGGTTGTGTATAGCAAGCCTGGCCAACAAGATGATCGTCAGTCGGAAAATGGTCGATCGGATCGTGATCGACCTTGAGGTTGGATCTTCATTTTTTGGACAGAAGTTCCTTGGTGGTTGTCCATTTCAAATAAAAATGTAGCAGTCTTAAATCGTTCCACTACAAAAATTATTACTTATATGAACATGAATCGGTTTTCCGAGACTACCGGCTCCATTATCAAAATATGTTTAAGACTCCGGAACCCTCCTTAATATCCGACATAATTGAAAATCGCTAATAAAATGAGTCTTTACCGACAACCAACCAACATTTTTGGGTTAACAAGGTTCACCAAACTTTAAAGACCACCTGAACCATAGTGAGAAGCATCAATGACAACCAGAAAAAAAGGGTTTTTTTTATATTCCTCTCAAATTACTAATCTGCGGGACTTTACGAATAAACGTAAGACCTATGACAATCGGTGTTGCAACTGATAAAAGGAGCATGTTGCAAAAAAAAAACGGAATCGCCGTGTGGATAGAGAATTCAATGTACCTACTTATACACTTACCCAAGCGAAGGATGGACACGTGCGTTGTTACAGTTAATACACAAAGTGGCATCTCGTTGCCGCACTTAAAATATGAGTTATGTGTCGTTATTAGTTCACGCAAAATGAGAGAGATGAATCTTTGAACATGAACTATTTGATGTTTACATTTATAACAATTAGAAAACATTCTTCTATTCCTGGCTTAGTGTTATCACTTCCACGTCAACAACGTTCGCCACCAGGTGATCAAACCTAAATCCTTGAAATTGCCGACATGTTCAACCTTTTGGTAGAGCTCGAACCCGTAAATCCTAAACGGAGACTATAGCCCACTGACTTGACACACTTGTCAATCTCCTGATGTAAATTCCTTCTTTGATAGGTTTAGTTTAAGCTATAGTAGGTAGGATATCGTTATTTATTAATAAACATTGAGACATTGAGCCATCTGTTGAATATTAAGGGAATTATTAGGAAACCAAATGTATGATGATTCACTACTGATACTAAATGGCGCTAGTGTAAACCCATATCCATTTTTAACTTGATTCTATTTATTGCCTATTTGCAAAGATGAACACACCAATTTTAATGTATTCTGTGATGATTTTCAGCACAGATCTTAACATAGATAGAGAATCAACAATTTCATCCTGTATTTTTTTATTTATCAATGTAAACAAACAGTCATTTACAAAACATAATAAAATACTAAAAACAATAATATATTATACGTAAGTGGACCAACAAAGTGTAAAAATATAATTATTAAGCATATCATGCTAGATTTTTATGGTTAATTCATGTTCAAATTTGTTAAATTTTGCATTTATGCACATAAGTATAATTTTGGATCACTCAAGTTTACACATGTTTCATATTGTGATTGTAGTGTGTCGTGTGTCTACCCCATGGAGCGTGACATCGTACATGTTCTGTTCCACACCATATAGGCACAGGGTGTGTACCCATATGTGCAGAGATAGCGCAAACATGGATATATCTGCCCCCCACGACAGCCGACGTTGGTTAAATAATGGAAGTTTGTTTATGAGCAAATACCTGGAGTTGTTAGGAGTGCATGCACTTGTAAACTAAGTGCATTCTAAGGATGTCGCACACAGAAAGTGTGAATCAACCAACAAAATACATCTTTTGGTAACGTATTTTCTAGTTCTCATTACAATACTTTTTGATAATAACGTAATTCGTCATTATTATGTATTAAATCATGTATTAAAGCGAAATAGCCAAAATACGAAAATCGAAAGTCAAAAGAACAGGAGATGTTATCTTTTGGACCTTATTCGACTACTCGGTGAAACATAATGGTAATTAAACAATAGGTATAATTATTCAGTTTTCTTTACTGTTTTTATTATGCTTACCGGTTTTCAAAGATCAAACTTAATCAATTCTCAATTGACCACAGATAAACAAAGGAATACATGCGTCTATGTCAAAGTCAAATACATTGGAGTGTGTGGGAGTATCAAATACATAACATGGCAGTTTGCAGTAGTGTGCGTAATGTTTTTTTTTATTACTTTTGTATATTTTTTATGCATAATTTTAAAAAAATATTAGCAGTAGCCACTCCTTCTCTCTCTCTCTCTCTCTCTCTCTCTCTCTCTCTCTCTATATATATATATACATATATATATATATATATATATATATATATATATAAACTATAAAAGTGCGAAATTTCATACACCTCAGTCCGCGCAATTGTCGTAAAAATGGTCACAAAGATTTTGCTTCACGTATTAAGATATATAGATAGAGCCCAACGATAAAATAAGTATATTATATAGTTTGAAAAAGAAAAAAAAAACAGTGAAATTTTGAAACCTCTCTGACCTCTGAGCAAAATGCTCTGCTGTAAAATTATTGTATCTTTGGCGATTATGACGAGGGACAACCAATGAATATACAGCTCATTCTGAATGTCTCTGTTTGATTGAATTATCTCTACTTGTCGTGCCGTATTTTAATTACCTATCACACTTCTTAATACGTGACAGAACCAGTTACAGGAATATTACGGTTGATCCTAAGGTAAGTATGCAGTTTACGAGATATTCCAGTTTTCTTCTCTCTCTCTTAGAACATCCCACATAATTAATTTGCGATCTCCTGTACATTCAAAACCAATCGACGATTACCGCGAGAGGAAGTAAATACAAAAAAGTACCTACTTAAGTAATTTCCACTTAACGATGCACAATAATAGAGAGAAATGCGAGAGAAATTTTTATAAGTAGGCAAATCCTTCAGCAGATATAATAATCGGGATGTCCGGGCGAAACCTAAAATGTCCGGGTTGTAACTTTACTCAATGACCTTTCTTGTAGTGAAATTATACCTTTTCGGATTCCAAATTTTCCGAATATTTTTTTTTAAATTTGAGTTCGGGTCAAAAATTTACACACTGATGAACCGAGTAAGCCAAATCGAAAAGAGTCGGTATCAGAAAGTACAGAACATAATAATAGTAATGTGAAAAAGGTAATATTTAAGTTTTCCGTAAAAATACTCACTGTCTCCTGCATTAGAAGCTGGTTCCAATGTCCAGATCTGTTTCTTCTTCAAACTGGTGCCGTTAGCGTTGATCTTGAACCCGAAAGTTTCGGCTGTGAGGTAGCGGTACTTGGCGTTGATGAGACCAATGGTCCACCAGCCGCGCTGCTGGTTCTGGGTGATGATGTCTCCGGTAGAAACGCCGTTAGTGGGCCCGTCGTGGTGGCCATTCAAGCCGTTCATAGCCATCTTTATGTTCTGCAAAAGACAGAGAAAGCCAACTGTTAGAATTTGAATGACAGTAAAGAAAGCTAACAAGTATCGTTTGTATAACTAACTATCTATCGATATTACGATAACCATTAAAGTGTTCCACAATAACTTGAGAAAAACAATATCTAGCAACCTTTAGAGAAAATTATCTGAGATCGATAAGTGGAGAATTGACATTGAAAAACCTATTGATACATAAGATCAGAAACACTCAATCAATGTTTTTTTATGAATCTATGTATGCTCACTCAAATTCAACACAAAAACACTTTTGACATTTTTCAAAGTAAGCAAAGTTTGTGTCGTGAAAGAAGAAAGTTGTTGATACTTGAAATCGAACGCATACCCCTCGGAACGAAAGTCGGCGAATACCAACCACTTCTGTTTGAACGTTCATTCTAGTAGAAAAAACTTATTTATTTCAATAAAAATATATTGGTAAGCTAGCAGTTTTGTAGCTGATTTTTGCGTTGAAGTGTAGAAGGTTGTGAGTTTGACTTCGAAGCAGATTATTTCCTCTTTCACGACCCAAGCTATGATTGCTTTTAAAGTGTATTTGGGTTGATTTTAAATGCTCACAAGATATATAGGAAACTACTTCGAGAAATTATTGAATGAAACGTTCGAAGTCATATATTATTTCATTACGATCTAGTTACCACTGGTCAAACATTCTCGCTATGTATCCAAACACGGCGACAGCTTCAATGACGGTTGTTTTCACTCCTGCAGTTGACATGTTAATAATGAGTCAACCCGATAGCAAAATGCTTAAATCAAATAACATACGCGTTCAATATCAGACGATAATAAATTGATCCAATTTACATCACGGTTTAAATTGCAGGGAACATCATTACGAAGCTAAAGGCTTTCTAATCTTGTAAAATGTGGGCAATAAAACGTGCAATTTGCCTGCTTTCTTGCTGGAATTGTTACAATAAAAATTGATTTCACATTATTTCTTGTTGTTAACAATTTCTCGACCTCTTCATTAAAATTTAATCTACACGGTTATGCACAAAAAAGTCTAGTTCGAAACGTTCTTAATTATATTCTTAAGCGATATTACAATGTTCGAATTAATAATGTGAGGGTCACTGTAGGGCCATTTTTATAACTCCACCCAAGCCGTAAATAATGTTCGGATTTACAATGGACTAGCTAGATGGAACATGAAGTTAAAATATAAGGAGAACTTGCCTAACTCCCATAACTATTTAATTGAGGTTTACTCTACAATAAACAAACCAAATTCAGTTTCATGTGTTAAGGACTCCCCAAGTGATCGATTTAATAAAAGTGTAAAAAGGGATGTTTACGTGAAACTTCCCTTATGTTTTAAATATTTTACTTGTTCTAAGTTTGACGTTTTTCGTGAATGACTCTGCTGTTTTGATTTTTACAGATTCTTGCGTCCTTAAAATGCATTTAATCAGCCATTATTCATAGTGGTTACATTTCAGCTATTGAAAAGTTAAAACTGAGTCCTGCAACATCCAAAAAATTTTACAGCGGTGACGGAGGCGGCATTGAACAGGGGTCTCAACATTATGTAGAAAACACGTCCCTGCCACGTTTTTTAAACTGAAAATTGGGATTAAAAAAAAGAGAAACAATAAAAACAATTTTATCACCGTCAAACCCAATGACAAAATAGGTAAGTATTCTCAATCTAGTTAGTTGATAGGGTAACCGTATTGATCTACATTATTATTAAAATAAAGAGGTGCCGAGATAAATGTAATAAGTACGAGTAGATCGTGATCAATGTATTGCGTCAATCAGCAGTAGAGAGACAGGCATACCAACACAAGATGAGACGTCAACTATGATCTAAAATGGATAAATCTACTCATAAATCTTATTGAAAGTTAATAAAAGTATTCGAGACGGACAGTTTATTGTAATTGAGTTATATTTATTGTTAAAATAAAATGATTCTACATTTTTTTATACAGAAACCTGCATATTTTTGCATTTAAGCAGAGAAGATTTTGGGTGATGGTGATAGAACAAGTGAAATTCAGACCTTTCTTGGACAAATTGGGGCCAACACGAAATGTGAAGATAGAGAGAGAGAGGATTAAGTCAGGGCATTAAATAATTTATGGAATGACAAATTATTTGTTTCATTAAAATTTACTTTACTCATTCTGTGTGCATAAGTAAATCGCATTAAGAGAAAATATCAGCCCGATTAAATTCCTATCCAACTTTGAGGTCAGTATTATACAATCCAGTTACCGATATCGAAAAATGGGGCCTTGAAAATTCCTAAGCAATTTCCCCCAACCTGAAATATGTTTAATATCGAATGAGTATTAGAATTTCCGTACAACTATGTTTTTCAGCCTTCTTACCGTACAGTGGTGTGTGTGAGTGGTGCGATGGTATGTAGACGTGACTCGTTGTGTTTCTTCCGTACACATTTGTCATAACATAAATGTGAATTTTACATGTTTTGTAGTTATTTTTAATGGCCTATGACCATGTATGATTATAAATAAATAAACAAATAACGATTCCAAGTCCGAATTGGATAAATGCCGGTAAACCGGGGAAATGTCCCGTAATCCAAGTGTGAAGATCAATACCCTATTTAAATAATCAAGCTATAAATCACAAAATGTCTGCTGGCCATGCTTTGCTAATATTAATTTATCGAGTCGGCTTAGAACCGGTGTCTCTACATTATGTAGGAGAGCGCGTCATTCCACGTTTTTTAAACTGAAAATATTGGGATTAAAAAAAGAGATACAATAAATAAAAACAGTTTTATCACCGACAAACCCAACGACTTTATAGATAAGTATTCTCAATCTAGTTAGTTGATAGGAAAACCGTATTGATCTACATTATTATAATAAAAGGGTGCTGAGATAGGCTAATAACACGTAGAAAGCCGATTCCGACCCGCGCCGACCGGCGCAAAGAATGTTACTATGCATTTGAATGGGGATACGCACAGAAAAAGCAGGAACCCGCTTTCCGGCATGCCCATTTAAATGCATTGAAACCATAGACAACAATCTATAAGCCGGTCAGCGCGGGTCGGAATCCGCTTTCTACGTGTTCTTACCCATAAATCTAATAAGTAGATCGTGATCAATGTATTGTGTCAATCAGCAGTAGAGAGACAGGCATACCAACACAAGATGAGATGTCAACGATGATCTAAAATGGAATAATCTACTCATAATTAATCTTATTGAAAGTTAATGACTGGTATTCTCAAAAAAAAGTTCCAACTCAACGCAAGAAGCTCTTGCTTAGAACTTAATCGGTTGCAAGTAGTAACGCATCTAATGTATTGGATAAAATATTTTCAGAATACATAAATAATGTCCAAAGTCTCAATAAAAATTGGATACGACGCAACTCAATCGTCTGCTTTTCATTTCAGAATAGCCGTAAATAAAAGTATTCGAGACGGACAGTTTATTGTAATTGAGTTATTTATTTTTGAAATAAAATGATTCTACATTTTTCTATACAGAAGCCTGCATATTTTTTGCATTTAAGCAGGGAAGATTTTGGGTGATAGAGCAAGTGAAATGCAGACCTTTCTAGGACAAATTGGGGCCAACACGAAATGTGAAGACAGAGAGAGGATTAAGTCATGAAGGGCACTAAATAATTTGTGGAATAACAAATTAACTGTTTCATTGAAACTTACTTAACTCATTCTGTGTGCATAAGTACTCGTAAATCCCATTAAGAGAAAATGCCAGCCCCGATTAAAAATTTCAAATGAAAACTTTTTCAACTTCCAACCCAATCATGACAGTGAATGTATTATTTCCTAATCAGTTTCCCCCAACCTGAAATATGTCAATCGTATCACCAAGGCTATCCAAATCTTTTATAATAATGAGTATTAATTCTGATTAGAATTTCCGCACAACTTTGTTTTATAACGATTCCAAGTCCGAATTGGATAAATGCCGGTAAACCGGGGCAATGTCCCGTAATCCAAGTGTGAAGATCAATATCCTATTTAAATAATTAAGCTATAAATCACAAAATGTCTGCTGGCCATGCTTTGCCAATATTAATTTATCGACCAACTAATGCCGTGGTACGCTTTTGATGAACCAATTAACTGCGATGCAACAGCACAGTAGGTAGGTGCACGCTGATTTATTTCAGATCAATTTAGTTTAGCATTAATTAGAATTGCTCACCGTTTGAATCGTCTGCCGTATGCTGCTCGTTACACAGACAAACACTTCAGTATCTATGGTTAGTTAAAAGAAACCATAGATATAGAACACGAAATTTAAAAATTCTTGTGTTCGTTCTTTATTTTAAACGAAGTAGGTATTCCAGAGACACGAGCGTTTTGTCAAAATATCGTTGTCGTTGTTTGTTTACAGTGGTTGTAACTTGTAAGAGTGAATGCTCTAGTATGCGTGAGTAGGGATATACTGCCCGGATAGTCTGTCACCTTGCTGTCATTGAAAGTAATCGAATGTCAGAATAGTTCTCATAGCAATCGCATATTAACGATGAGTTCATTCTCTCTATGTTATACTTAAGTTCCTTATAGTCCATTATCTATTTAGGTACCTATATTTCCTGAAAAGAATTCCAAAATTGAATTTTTACAACTTCGTTGGGTCTGCACTTACTTTCCAAAGTTTTCGAGCTCGAGGACCCTACGCTAACTACGAGATGGGCCAAAAACTTCACCTTACAAAGTCTTTTGGGTTAATCTATTAAGCAAAATATATTATTTATAGTTGGAGAAGTTTAGACTTCTTAAAATAAGTCAGCTTTCGAAACAGCAGTAAAAGGTCGTAAGCCCGTAATGGTTTAATTTCAAAATTGCACATAATGAATTTGTCGTTTGCATCAGGTTTGTAGTATTCTTCTTCTTAAATGGACAATCAGTTCCCTCCGATTCAAGTGAGAACGCTTATCTAATATATGAAGAAAAAAAGAAAAGTCGGTGCGTAAGCTTTGATTTTACAAAATGACGGGCAACCAACTCTCTGTCCCTCTAGCGTCATGAATCCCTGACCTTCAGAATGCGTTTATAATGCTAAGCCATGACATCTATACAATATTCATTCAAAAAGTTATATTTATTTATGTTCTTAATTATTTATACCTATATTTAGATTAACGTATTGCTTCTTAATTGCCTTTGTCCAATCGACCACACTAATGACTGTTTCAAAAGACAATTATTTAAAAAAACAAAATAGCGAAGATATCTCTCAATTAAATTTTATTACAACAAAAGACATCATAATTGAAGAAAAATTTTAATCATTTGTTGAAGATGATTGTCATATAGGTACTTAATTGATTGTCCAATCATTTAACATTTCTTGCAAATTTTCACAAAATTGGGTTTGAAATAACACACTCGATTTTTTTTAATTTTCACATTAAAATAGGCACATTTCATTAATTGAATCCCTGATAGCTTAAATTGTGAAAAACTTTATGCTTATTATAATTTTTTAACAGAACAGGGCTAGTGAGGCAGTATAATTTCCAATGATTTTTTTGTAATTGCTGTAAATATTGTAATTGTACGTTTTCATTTAAATTCAAACATAATTATTACTTACTTAGACTTATTACCATGAATTTGGCGTAAGTTATATACCTTAGGGTGCTTCTTATATGGTCGAAAAAAATTTTTTTTTTAATTTTTTAGGGGTCATCCCTGTATTTTATTCTATGCTATAATTTATTGCTACAGATTTTTTTTTAGAATTTTTAAACAACTTTTAGGGGTCGCTACCTTTAGAAGAAAATATCATAAGTCGGTATAAAAAAATAAAATAAATTTTTTTGTTTATTTTTTTTTTATTTCAGATCTTTAAATCCTACAGAAATTTTAAAATAAAAAAATATTGATATTAGATATGTAGCCATTATAACAATAACTGTAAGGAAATTTTCCAATTTAGATTCCGTCTCCATACATTTTTCTATACAAACTTTCAACAGCCGGTAGCAACCCCTAAACTATGTTTTAAAATTCTGAAAAAAAAAACGTAGTTCCATTTTTAACATAGTAGAACTGAATGACAGGGTGACCAGTTGACATTTTAAAATTTAAATTTTAAGAAGCACCCTAATATACCTACCTATTTGCTAAACCTTTGAATTGTTTAAAAAAAATGTAAAAGGGTAGGTTTGGCCACTTGGCTCATTAAATTGTTTGTGATACTTACTCATTTTTCTTTATTTTGAAACATAACAAACGTATTTTTTTTTCTACTGGTTTGTAAATTGTACGTAAAAGCAACCATAGATATCAAATAAATAAATAATCGTTATTATTTTGTGTAAAAATAAATTAAAGTTTTTCCGAAAGATATTAATACTTTAATAATTCAAAGTGACAATAAATTAGGATAAGAAACGAATGAACATGACGACGCATTTCTATGGTCAGTATAAATATTTTACCATGATTGATTTTATATTAATATTGAATCGAAATGGTTATTATATTGTTTATTGGCCCCAAGCCCGCATATAGCTTATTAACCATACGATAAGGTTATCACAATAATTGTCTAGTTTTTAGTCGTTCTATAAGAACATTATAAAACGTAGAATAAAAATATAACAGATGCTGTTCCTCATTATATGAATTTTCAAATGAATCTGCGCTCACTTAAGGTGAACACAAATACACTCTTTGACTCTTTCACAGTAAGCTACTTAAAGCTTGAGTCGTGAAATAGGAAGATAGTCGGCGCCTGGGATCGAACCCACGACCTCCGTACGAAACAGTACGAAAGCCGGCATCGTAGCCGCTAGGCTACCAACCCCTTCATTATTATCAAACTGTTTCAAGAGGGGATGGAATACGGTACGAGCGTCTGTGTACACTGTTCCTTCGAAGCTGCTGCAAATGCTTTTAAACGCATAATCTTCACGCTTTTATGAAGCTCAAGAATTGAGTAATTCAGGATGTAAAGGAAAAGAGTTCAAAAAATTCACGAGTTTAGTTTCTTATGGGTTAAAAGGTTATTTTATTTTTATATACTACATTGTTTGGATTCCGCCTGCCCTCGAGGAAAATAAGTAATCACTAGTAATCAGTAAACAGGAAAAAAATGTATGCGAAATAGAAGTCAAAAACATTGGAAATCTTGCCTGGCCCATTAGAGACACATAAAACTAATTTTATTTCATCTGCAGTGTACTTCAAGTATTAATAAATAAATAGACATTTCAAGTGTATTGTGTCGAATACGATACTACTTGAGTTTGTACCGTAATAAATTCCGCATAACTAAAATGAAATATTATAAAAGTCATCATTACACTTTAAGAGATGAGCCGCCACATCCCGACCAGACGGACATCTCTCGTGATATCTACCAGATAACAATCATAATATTTCGTAGCGGGTAAGAAGGTTATCCAACGGATCTCTCAGTCTCGATATTTACAAAACATTATTGTGAAAAGGTGATGAATAACCGAAAATTACTAAGAGGCAATGGATAAAGTAGACATGTGAATTTGAACCCGCGTCCTTGGTACAAATCATCCAATCGACTTAAACCCCAACTAGCTAGACGGTCGAAACTTTTGAAATATTTCAGCAGGCTAATTCACGAAAATCTTTAAGTTTAGAACTTTTTTTTAGATAATAATAATCTGTGTTCACTCAAAGTGAACACAAACACACCCTTTGATTCTTTCACAGTAAGCTACTCAAAGCTTGTGTCGTGAAAGAGGAAGATGGTCGGCACCTGGGATCGAACCCACGACCTCCGCACGAAACAGTACGAAAGCCGGCGTCGAAACAGCTAGTCTAATAACCACTTCTAAATTAATTTATTAATAAACTTTTCTCCCTTTATCCTGGTGAAATGCCCAGCATAGATTTACAACGTCACGGTAGAATTTGAAAATTGAGGGCCCATTTTCTCAAAACAGCCGTTTTGGGCACTTTTTCTTAATCGATCATACTTATGCGGTGTTCAGACGAGGCGAATATCGCCAGGACACTAAAATATCGCCAGCCAATTGAACCGTGTGAACAGATTGTCGATTCCGCACTCAATATCTGCGTTTTTTTTCCTCAATTAGGAGTCTCCTTATATCGTCTAAAACAATATTTTCAACTAACCCCAATTACTCCGTGACTTCTACCTCGACGTCCGCCATTTTTAAAACTATCAGCGCACCTGACAGATGTATGTCGGTGGACTCGTGTGAACACATCACACAATCTATGGGCGACCGAGCGATATTTTTTTTATGCAAGCGAAATCGTCTGGCCTTATGTCGCCCCGTGTGAACACCGCATTAACGATTCCGCGATTCCTTAACATACGAAACTGAAATTGACGTTTTATTGTAGAATGAATGTGTTGCTAGTTTAGCTGCGGAAGAATGTGAAAATAATAAAAATCATAATATAGTCTTCAATATAATCCATAGGTAACATTCTGTCTCTGCAACAGTGTTGCCAATAAGAGGAATGTCGTCAAACAGGCTGTCAATGAAAAAGCATAGATAATTTTAAAAATTCCGCTGCAAGGAAGTCGTACGTAAGTATTATATTTGATACTAATTATTACACATGGAAATTGCGAATCATTGATTACCGAAAACATCTTAAAACGAGACAATAATTGTAGGCAATTAAAAAGTTTACAGGCAATCGTAGAGATGCTATGCAATAAATATAAAGGCGCGCTACTTAATCACGCGAGCAGAACGCGCGACATGATGCGACGACGCGTTGTCTATGAATTATAGTCGCTCTTCGCGCATGACACGAATATTATTGCTGTGTCCGTGTAGAGTTGTACCTCTCAACGGAAGATCAAATAAAAACGTAACAATTCGAAGCTAATAATAATTATTATTGATAATTGACTGTGTAATCTATATCTTGCGACTCATGGTCTGTTGAGCTTTATTAAAAAATCAGTCTTAATTAATTAGGTACATAAAAAAGCCATAGATATACAATCAAACGAAAAAAGTTAATAGTGTAGTAACGAACGAAAGAAACTCTAAGTATTGTTGATTGTATTTTGACAGAATCTTCTGTCAAACTATAAAATGGCGAGCTTGTTTTGACAAATTATAATAGGTTGAGTTAAGCGTATATTTTGTTTTTCTTAATTTAATAGTAATGACGGCATGGTTGAAACACATAATTAAGATGCGTCAAATACAAGATAACTATAGCTCAACATGAAAGTCAAAATCATTTCGTGTTAAATGGACGTGGAAAAGGTAATCACGCGAACCATAGACTACGGATATCAGTGGGTAATAATTCTATTTATTTGGTAGATATATTTTTAGTAATGGATGGCCCTAACGTCATAGACAATAAAAAAATCCAAAATAAATTACAAATGAATGACAACTCATTTATTTCTTTTCATACATTGATAATGACATAATCTGCCTTATTCCAGTGAGAAATTAAAACGTGTACGATAGTATTTTAATGGCAGTATGTTATGATACAGACAGATATGACACCCGTCAAGTCACTTTTTATTTCACCGCAAATAAAAAGATTCTGCAGGGACAATGAATCTTGATTTACATAGAACATAAAATGCTTTAAGCATTTACAGGTCTTACGTCGCACTATAAAACAATGGTGTTTAATTAATTTCTTAACTGAAATTTCAAAGCATCACAGATGTACATATAAATAAGCCATACAATAGAAGAGAATTTTGTTTATGGTTTTTCTATTTGTCTTTATTTATTGCAACATTTTGTTGGGTCAATCAGTATCTACGGACTTTTTAAATTATCGCCCAGATAACTGAGCCTATTAATTACAAAGCGAAGTACCCAGCAATGCTACGATTCTCTTTGTTTTAATGGAATCATGGTTATTAGACAGAGGAATGCGTGTACATGAGGTGATATTGCGGCAAAAAACCAAGTCAAATAATAACGGTGTTTTGTTAATAACGGAACAGCGCCTTTTTAATAGGTACTCATTGTTGCCATTTGGTATAAATATTAAGTACCAGCTACATTCGAAATTTAAACCTTTGATAAGCATTGGGTGTTTAACCTCGACAGAGAAACCAAACTCGATCGCGTAAGACATTATGAATTTTTCATAGAAAATAGAAAACGTATTAACAAACACATGACGTATAAGATTTTCAGGTTATGTTAACGACAAAATAGTCAATATAGAATATAAGTCATTACAAACGTGACAATGAAATTATCGAAATATATAATAATATTTTTTTCTTCTTCGTTTGTTATTAGGCCTGGTGGCTTGATGTTCCTCCTGTGGTCATTTCTCTTAGAAAACTGACATCTAGATTGTGACATGAAGAAGTGTAGACGTCGAGCGGCATGCTGTAGAGTGTAGACTTGTAGAGACTTGGAAGCATCATCAAAATGCAAGATAGAATGGCATGACAGCGGGAGGAAGAGGCCTACGTTCAGAATAGATTCGAGGATGCTTTACAATCCGGAATTAGAAAAGAGCTAAATACTTGATACTAAATGAAAACAATTGCAACAGCTTTTAAAAAAAACTGTCAACATTATAATATTTTCAGTAGCTACTCTTATAAGGAGTGGTTTATGGACCCTCAAAATGAGCAATATGAACCAATAGGCATTTGAAATGTGGTTGCACTGAAGAATAAAACGACACCATGGACCGGTATGGTCACTTGATTTCTTCAAACAGCCAGAATTGGTATACAGTTGTGGACAAAAAAAAATTTCTATCCAAAAAGTGTTCTATTTGGGCCATGTACAGAGGATAAAACTCAACTTATTCATCTGACCCCTAAGAGCAAGGAAGATAGTTATCAGGAGTATGTTGGAAACAACCTTTCCGGCTTCACAATAAGCAGAATTGAAGAACTGTTTTGAGCTGTCTGAGACATACCAACACTTCACCGTACGAACAAAAAGGAAGGCAACGTTCATTATGAAAATAAAACAATACTCGTATGTAACACAAACATTTCAACCTTCAGGTATTTTAATGAATAAAATATTTGAAAAATACCCTTCATGTTTTACGCAGAACATTGGTCTAAATTCACAAAGGTACTTGCCCGCAGTTGAACTTTCAGTGGAGGAATGGGTGGGTGTATTGTGAGGGTTGAACGCCCTGAAGTAACTGATGGTGTAAAAAGAGATGGTGACACACATCCTGTTTAATAAGGAATCTTTAAAACCACTGTTTTATCTGCATATAATATTATGTGTGAGTTGAGTCTTGAGTTTACTTGGCTAAGGCAGTCGAGATTACCGACAATAATATACCGATAGACAGTCCACTAAATTTCCTAAATGGCTTGGCTGAGCGCGATTTAAATGTAGTAGGTATGTCGTAGGTGCGAATTCTACCATCTGAATGGGACTTATCAACATAATATTTAACTTCAAAACACTCATGAAAGGTTTGTTATTTAAAATCCAAATATCGAACATTGTTAAAGTAAAGTGATCACACTAAGCCAGTCTTCAAAACAACAGAAGAAGGCTTACTTTTGGTACAAAAAATTGGTAATTTGTAGTTTGGTAAAATTAGAAAATGTTTAGTCTTGCGTGTGTTCTGCTACAGCACTTTCTTTAAATCTCTGAGAGTTTTCCCCCATTTGAATACGGGCTTCTTTCGAACGAGTGTAATGTTTGCAATCCAAAATTGATCAATAAAACAAACTATCTTGGTACGAAATATTAATATCGCAATCAATCAAACAGACAAGAAAGTTATTTAATCAGAGCATTTTGCTGTGGGTAAAAGTGATATCCAAAAATACACATAAACCTCGTCTTCTATTTCATATTTTCACTTTTCTACGACCGGTTCGACGCATTACATCGTCTATGATTCTTCTAGTACAAGAAGTGTCTCTTCGGTCTAGCTCTCTGGTTAGTGATCAACATGTCAAGTACCGTTGTTCATCCATGTGGTAATTACTTCTGAGATTGTATGCAGACCGTGTACCAACCGTTAAGGTATAAAGCACGCGTCATCTTATATTATTACACTCATATAGATTACAGATTAGATAAAATAAATCTGGCTAGCTTGATATGTATTATTAACTCATTAGGCAGTCATATATGTAGGTTGTTAGGCTTTCACGGCCGGCATTTGAACAATGATTGTCATTTTCCGCGAGGATGGCTCCCACAGACCCCCAATTAGGAGACGAAACGTTGGGCACCGAGTACCAACTGAACCACGGCCTTAATAGCACAGAAAACGACACTAACCATTAGACATTGTTATACAGAGTACCTACTGCTTAAATGCATTTAACTCTTTTTGGTAACACGAAATTGCAAAAGGTATATGTGTGTCCGTAAATATGATAATGAACGTTCTAGGTCTTACCATCGTCGGGTGAAAGAATGCTACCCAGCTTCTTGCGAGCCAACATCCTACTAATGTAACTAACTAATGTTTTGTTTGTTCTTCTTCTTGTGCAAGTTCTCTCGGAGGTAACAGGATGGAAAGTTGCAAAAAAGCGTGAAAAATATGTTATTTTCCCTTTTATTTGAAACAAAAATTACAGCCAGTTTTTAATACAACAGTGCTGTACAATCGCTTTAGTCCAATATAAGCAAAGCAGTGCTTTTACGTGCAATGTTTTATTGTTACTTATCAAATCGTCTTCCTAAAGAGGTAAGCGGCAGAAAGAACAGAGGGACCTTTTTCTCGAATGTCGATCCGTTTTCTTAAAGAACTCGAATGAAAATCATAAAAAAATATATTAGAAAACCCATCGATCGACATTCGAGAATAGCGTCCCAGGACTTCACTATCCAGACACTCGACTTGCTTTGTACAACGACATAGCTTTTTTTATAATACAGCCTCCGTTTATTTCTTTTATCGATAATGTTCAATCCGCGTTATTTTTTGGCCGAACAAGCCTTCTCACACCTTACCTTTCAGCCTTGTAATTGAGGAGTAGTTATCATAAGACCTTATTTCCACTAACACAAATTTTCAAACAGAATACGTTTTTTGATGTCGTGTTGTTTGCTAGTTTTATTTGAATAGAAAATTCCACTACTGATGCGCCTTTAACTGCAAGAAATAAGGCTTTTTGAACTAAGCGGTTCCCAGTTCCGGTTGTGATTTTGACTAGACTTGGCGATTCAGTCAAAATCTTCATCAAGATAAAAAATGAAATTGAGGTCTTTTGAAAAATCACTCCTCAATTATATTCTATTTAAAAATTGAACTGTAATGGGATTTGGACCCACGACCTTTAAACACATATTATCAACCATTACGAGTACAGAGTGTTCTATTGGTTATCTATGACCTATGCAGCCATCAAAGGCGTGGAGATTTAAAAAACACGTCATGTTCTCGTTAACGTTAAAAAATCGTAATGATCTGTAAAAGAAAGTACGTAGCTAGAGAGGTTTTTATAGGCGCAATAAAACGAGATATTCTAATGATTGGGGGGCCAAGTACGTATGAACCAGGGTAGCACCTTTCACACGATAAAACAGTCTTTTGAGTGTTAATAACATCCATTTTATAGCGAGTATATGCAATCTGTATGCCGATCAAAGAGAAAACGCACCAAACATCGATGCACACAACATATTTGATACCTATATATAATTTGACCACTGGGTATTCTAAACAGGCCATAATTTTCATGAAATATGTGAGTGCAAGTGTGGGTTGTGCCATCAGCCAACGACCTTTTAACTATGTACATATCGGCTTGAAAATCACAATTCACCTAATGGCAATTGTACGAAATCACAATTCACCTAATGGTAATTGTACGAAATCACAATTCACCTAATGGCAATTGTACGAAATCACAATTCACCTAATGGCAATTATACGAAATCACAATTTTCCTAATGCACAATTCTTCGAAATTTTTTATTTTCGTTAGCGTTAGCAAGCTTTCTACTATTTACATGAATGATTTAGATTAGGTTAGGATATAATTATAAGGGGGGGGGGGGGGAGGCGGAGCCCCCCATACCTTTTGAGCTGTCCTCCCGAATTAATTTTAAGTAATTCAAAAATTTTAAAATGAAATATATTCGTAGAAATATTCATTCGAATAACTCGCTTTAGAACAATCGTACATAATTCGAACAATTGATTTTTCGAAGAATTGTTATTAAAAGAATTGAGTTTTCGAAGAATTGTGTTTGAAAGAATTTTCATGGAATCCTTGAAAATAACCGATCACAGTTTCAATAGGCCATTCCTTCAGACTCTGATGAAAGGAAAGCCAGCGTTCTTTACGCCCAACTATCTTTCCATATTCAATCTAATCTCACAGATAATTTGGCCTGTAATTATGTAACAACTCCCTTCGTCACCTCACTTAGAGGGGTATTGGGAGGCAATAGGTGATCTTAACTCTACGCGATCTTACGCATTTTCAATGAACTTCCAAATTATATCAAAAAATATATTTAACGTAAATAAGACCAATTTAATTTCGACTACCAGTTTTATAAGAGAACTATTTTATTGATATTCAAAATCAATTAGTCATCGGTTAAGCAATATTGTGTATGAATTATCTAAAACTGTTAATTAATTGCATATTTACCAATCTGTATGGTTTTTTTACATAATATATATTTTCTTATTAGTTTTAATTAATTTATGAATGACACAGTCACGTTCATGAAGCTGTTATCTGTTCTAATTGGTCATTAACCCATCACCCAACTTTACATTAAATACATAAATTAATAATGATGCGACAATTTTAATACATTAAAGTTTTATTTGTATGTTTTAGTGATGATAAAAAAATCATCTGAATATGAATGTGTAAATATTTAAATTTTATCGACAGTAGTCGGTTAAGAAAGGTTGCATCAAAAATATATATTTTTTTAATAGGATTCTCTCCTTGGTAATTATTCAGTTTCCTAATGTCTGAGGATCAAGGTTCGTGTGTTGTCAGTTCTGAGTACCCATCGTCTTCCACCCCTCTGTTCTCCTTAACATACTCTTTAGATTCGCAGCATATATAGCACACCAATACACATACATGCATCCTTAGTTTATGACCCAACTTAAGGGTACCAGATAGCTACAAAAGCACCCCATTACACTGAATCTTGCGCAATTTCAATGATCCTACTTACGTTATTTTTGAATCGCTCATATATATTTTGAAGGCGAATATGTAAAAACTATTGACTAACAATTCATTATCATTACTGATTTACGACCGTCTTCTACTGTTATTTAGAATGCTGGCTCAGTGATATATTTTGAAGTAATGAAACGAAGGAAATTTCTCGTATTGAAATTTCCGATTCAAGAAACTCCTTTTTTGAAACTAGGTATAGGTACCTTATTTGTTTTGAGAGGAAGAATATATTGAATTTTTTTTGTAAACCTATATTTGTGTATACTAAATAAATATTCGTCGGCTGTTTTTGTTAGAAATAAGTATATTTTTTCCATTATGTTCCATATGTATTGTATTTTGTCTAATACCACTCTAGTACAGAAATAACACTTAAATAGTGCAGTTTCGTTCAATGATATCTTTTTCTAAAAACTAATCGAAAAAATGAATCGAAAATTTGTTTTTATAAATAATATACTACTTTCAGAACACAAAAAAATAATCATCTATATAATACTTAGAATGTTGCCTTATACAGTAAACGATCCACAAGTTTCATTACATCACCTACAACTTAACAATCTAGATTCGCTAGTATCTTTCCACAGATATTCATGATCAACGTGATTAGAGGTTAAATTGATTCTAGTTCCGCGGAAACAAATAAACGCGATGAAATAGATCGTCAAAGCGTTTGATAAAAAAAATTGACTGGATCGGTCTGGGATTTTTCTGATCACGAACAACTGCAGGTAAACAATAATAATTGCAGAACAATAAAGTCTCATCAATGGTCTATTGCGAGACAAACTATCACGTTCATGATTTAACATTAGTCGAGCGTAAAACAAAAGTCAAATGTGAAATCTTTGACATTTCCTGGTGAATGATCGTGTTAAATGCGCAATGGAACGGTTTCGTAATGCGCATAAAGACATTAATTTAATAATCATTGGTATATGCGCGATTTCACACGTTTAAATTGTTTTTGATTAGTGACAGACTATGAAATAATTGTAAGGTTCGGAAGAAAGTTATGAATATATTGTGGTTTGACAGAATGAGTTCATAGGTAAGTACTTCAAAAGATCTGTTTTACACAAGGTTTTCAACAAATAAGAATAGGCATCTAAGTACTTATAGAAACAAAAACTACGCAATCTTTATGTGCGGTTCGATTACCCTGAATGGGTTTCATTCAAAACTAATTAAAAAGCGTATCATTTTGAGGATTGTTTCAGTTCTATCACTATTTTGTTGTTAACAAAATAATGTTTATTGATGGATTTTTTGTCTTGATATCACAGAAAGAACTTTCGTGACATATTCTAATGACTCGACTTTAAAATAAAAAGGTATAATATTCACAAAGTTTATATAGAAGAACCCACTTGTAGAATTGATTTTTTGATATTATCATTTTATTGAAATTATGTACCTCATTAAGTAAATTTTTACATATGAATTTCTTGAATAAAACATTAATTAACATCGGAATTGTTTTAAAACCTAGGCCATAGATCTTTCGATAATAATAAAAAAAACTGATTTTAAGCTGCATTAATTTTCTTGCATAGATAATACGATGGAAAAATGGAAAATTTTCTATGAAAAAAAAACAATGTTTAATAAACGAACCTGTGTAACGATGGTAATAATATGACGATTAAGCAAAAACTGAATTAGAAAAATGATCATATATAAATTTAAAAAATACTGACGTCAGTTTTTTTCTAGAAAAACTGTTTTTACAAAAACCTAGTTCAGTGTGGCCGCAGAGCGCCAAACGCAATTTTTCAAGTCAACTGATGGTCTTGTCCTATAGTTACTGATATTATTAGGTAGATAGATTTTTATCTTATGTGCGTTATGAAGATAGATTTTTATATAATACAATTTTACACTTAGCTTTATATTTCTGTATATACCTACCTTTATATTACCTACCATTAGATTTCGGTCGAATTTCATAAGATGTTGGCCGCAACTGTCTTGTTCTATGGTAACATTTCATTCAACCCAAAATTAACTGTATAATGATTTCAATTACAGAAAGAGATGGTTCAAAGGAGTAATATATGTAATGTACTGTAAGCAGCCACGGAGTTGCCGGCTAAGAATAGCACATCTGCTCTTTCTGATGTTTTTGAGGCAGGAAATAAAAAAAAACAGATCGAGACCGTGAGGTTGACCACCTCACGTACTGAAAATCCAACAGGTCAGAAAAGGCGCAAGAGATGAGCCTCGGGCGCCATCAGGCTGCCGGTGTTCTCCCTTTTGTGACCATAAACATTGCGCAAGTTTGAGCTCAATGGAGAGCACTTGTTGCCTCCCTATGCCCCTGCATAAAGGTTTAGGGCGAATAGAAGAGACTGTAATCTGTACAATTTCTGAGCTATTCTTGTTCCAAAGTTTGAAATGACAAGATCTTGAGATTATTGTACCAGCCAGACAAAAAGTTGTTGACAATAGGTGTGCTGCAAAATTGACAAAGCTGTAATAATTAGTTTATTACATACTATATAGGTATAGAGAGACGTGGCTGTTGTGCAGAAAGGGGAAAACATTAAAAATTCAAATGAAATTCTCCAATAATGATGATATAGCGCCGTGCTGTATCGCACCAATCTCTCGCGTCGAAAACGTGAAATCGTTATTCAAATTTAACAGTTTCCCTAATTAATAAAGCAACATGTGAGAGTCGACGTAATTACCATTTGAAGCAGACTACGGTCGGTAAAGAGATTCTCCGTTTTATCTACGAAGATCAGAGATGGTTAATCGGTTATTTAATACGATAAATGACTTTGTGAATGTTTAGTTTTTAATATGTTAAAATTTAAAAATAGAAAAAATCAAAGTTGAGAATCTTTTGTCATCTATTAGCAGCAATTAGGAAGAATGAGGGTTTTTGAGAGTTTTACCTTAATCTATGTTTATTACTTAACTTAGTTGAACTCTTGGGCATTGTTTCACTTTCATTTCAACAGCAGTGAGGAGTAAGTACTTTTACCAATCTTTCTTTGGTCTTTGCATACATCTCGGTCTTGTCATTCGACGAAGTTGGCGTTTCTGACTAAACTAGTACAGTTTCAAAATAACTAGGTAAACCTTATTTAACCCTTACATATAAATTCGATACATCTATTTCCGACAAAAAATATATTTAAAATGACTAATAAAATGATTCATAGACATCTTAATTGAATAAACAAATTCTCGAAATTGATGTGAATTTAAAAAACACATTCATAAAATACATAATATGTAAAACAGTGATTCATAATGTATCAATAAATTGCTCTTAACATGTCAATTACTACAATAATTATAAAAATAGTGTAGATATATTATCTTTCCAAATATTGAAAACTGTTAAAATTATAAAAAAAACACCGTTATTTATATTATTTTTATTAGATAGAAATCACATGTTATGATTAATAAATGTAGTTAATAAATGATTCAGAACAAACGTTACATTCCATAATGTATTTTAATGAGCTATGTTATGTATTTGTTTCCAAAATAAAATAACTAAATTGGTAGCGATAACATTATCCACCTGTCATTAGCGTAACTATAGAACATCAACAAGATGTTAAAATCTTTTATCTGGAAAGAACTGGTCATAATATTTATTAACAGTTATAAATCATAATAATAGGGCGACTATGTAGGTATAGCATGTTAAAAATCACGCATGATACTCAATAATAAATATTATGGAATTCGTGAGATGAATTTGAATTTTAAATAAGGAGCAAATTCCATGGAATAATACAGACTCGTTTGACAGCTGATAAATTGGAAAGTTTTCTTTCTAGTCAAATAATCATAGAAGTCACAAATATTTTTTTTTGTGATTGGAAACATTAAAAAATTTGGGTTGGCTGGAAGAGATCCTTCGGGATAAGTCCGCCCTTTGAATCTTTAGTGTTTGTATAAAAATTGTTTTTAATTAATTATTTCACAATAAAGTTTAATTTATTATTTATAAAATAATTATCGATTCATCATATATTGGTACGAAATGTGACAGAACATAGAAATAATAATAAATAAAGATATGTTACGTGGTGACTAAACAAGAGAAAAAACCACCCAGCCCAAATATTCGAATATTACGAAAAAAATCGTAATTAAGAAGTACCATCAACAAGATAATATGATATAATGTCAACATGTGTCAAAAAGTGACAAGTGATATTGATCTCGATGCGGCAGAAATGACAGGCTTATCACAAAAATGAGCCATGTACCCGGGACACTCAAAGCTGAACAAATCAGTCGAGTACAACATGACGCCGCGCGCCGATTTGAAACTGCACACATACGTAGATAGATCTGATGACCATAAGCATATATTATGTATTTCTTTGAGACTCTACTGTTTCCTTTTTTACATTTGATGTTTTCCAAAATATATCGAAGAAAAAACATCGATTTAAAAAACGTCAAATGTAAAAAGACACAGCCATTGCGGTAGGGGGCGAGTGGTTAAATTCAGCAAATGAAAGCCTCTAAGATCGAAGAGCACTGGGAAAGCTGCTACAACATAGAAACTGATTTCACAGGAAAGAAACAATACTGGACCTAGAAGAAGTGTCAAAAAAAAGAGGCCAAGTAGTTGAATGTTTCATGTGCAATTCTTACTTGTCTATGATTCTAAATCTTTATTTATTTCCTCTTCTTGAACTGCCCAGTCAAGTCCCCCCTGCCGTTGGCCATCGCTTGGGCAAAGAGCTCCCTGCCTCTAGCTACACGAATCAGTTCCGGGGACGGTTTCCATTCCAGTCCACGACCTCATATATTGCGGATCCATGAAACATTTTCTTCTACCCACACCACGTCGTCTTCCCTTGATCTTGCCCTCGATAAGCGATTACATATTGCCTCTGAGAACGTGATAAAGATATGAGATCTTACGAATCTTCTTTGTCAATAGTTCTCCATCAATATTTTCCTATTCAGGAACTCCGGATTGCTTACCGTATCCGTCCAAGCAGCGGTCGTCACACTTTTTTGTTCAAGGGCCGCATAGGACAATGTGAGCTAACACTGCGGGCCGCACCATGGGTGCCAGCCTAACCCCCCCCCCCCCAACACAAAATTTTTTCCACCCCCCCCCCCTTAAAAATATGGTGGGAAACCTACCTACTGTTCAAACTGGTGCCCGTTGGGGACAAGTTATGTGAGCTAGTGCACAAAATTTTGTTGTTGTGCATCGGTTTGCCCGTGAATTTTTTTATAGCGAAACAACTATTTTCGTTTCGGCAAAAATCGTGGATGATCGACTGACGAGATGAGCTACGCATGACTTTGAAGTTTTGTTATAGATGCGAAAACTATTGAAATTCTTATGAGGATACTTTGTTCTAAATCTATGAATTTACAAAATGTTTTCAATTTAAAAAAATAAAGAAAAGTCAATAGAAGACCATTCCCGTTCACTATACACCCCTCAACAACAAAAAGCACCTAATGAAAAACGTCGACAAATTCGATGCTCTCGTTTGTTAAGACCGTGTCGTCGAAACATCAACGAACTTACTTCATGGATTTCAATCCAGAGAGAGAAAATTTAAAATGGTCAAAAATGTATTGAAGGTTGTCTTCGATCAGGTAGTCCTGTTTTATCCTCGGGAGGAAATATGAAAAAGTCGAGAATCCTGTTCTCGAATATCCTCGAATAAAAACCAATTAGTAAGCAGAGACCATCAAGCTGAACATGAATATTAAAACACTCAATAGTTCATGACTTTTTAGACCTCAAATAGTCTGGTGAAAGGTTGGGTCCCTGAATCCTCAACCTCGCAGAAACAAGCGCAAATTGAATTTTGTTTATTACTGGAAACGAAAACCGAGTGTGTCATTATGCTCCTGAGAGAAACCCGAGTTAATAGAGTGGATAAAAAACTCTGCAGGACCTTCGAAGGAGTACAAAGTCATTAAATCGGGTAAATTTTACGACGGTATTTTCTATGACTCGAAGGAGTTTTTGCTTATTGAATATTTCAAAATAGGACAAAGTATATCCGCAGTAGCTTACCCAAGCACTATGCATGGTTTGTGGGAAGCAATTGAAGAAAATAATCAAGGAAAATTGACCACCAATGTCTTGCTCCTCAACGACAAGGCGCCGATTTACTTGGCTTGGCTGGTATTCGATAGTTTGGCTTCCAAAATATCATTCAACTACCTTTACAACAATTTTTATTCCCGAATCTGAGAAAAAAACATTAGCGGAAAGCGATTTTCCGACGATGAAGAATTCCAGGTGGCCAAAAACTATAATTTTTCAGAAAAGGATAAAAAGATTTTTTTGAAAGTTGTTGAAAAGATACACAATTGCCGTTTTAAAAACATAATTGGGGTTGAAAAAGATAATATTATTGAATTTTTCTGCCTTTTCCTACATATCCATACAGAGAATGCTTTAACTCCCCACGTATGTAAGTTAAAAAAAAATATACCTTCATACCTTAATTATATTTAAGATTTTTATTAGAAAAACAAATTTTATGAATTTTAGTTATTTCCGTGTTCTCGAACCCGTTTTCTAATAAATTTACATTTTACAAAATATCGATACGTAGTCGTCTATTGAATGGCTCACCGCATCGCGGGCCGCACAAAAGTCTTCTACGGGCCGCATGCGGCCCGCGGGCCGCAGATGACGACCACGGGTCCAAGGAATACACAACTTACAACGATGAATCCACATCACGGAAGCTTTATTTATTGATAAAAATGGCACCGACAGTAAAATGTTTGCAACAGTTTTTAAATTTAAAGAAGTTAAGTTTGTTATACATTACTATTATTGAGCATCCACAACAATTAAGGTACTTATTGTAATCGAACTACATTTAGTAAAATACAGCATTGCGAAATTGAAAGTTAGGTACTGAACACTTGAGTCATAAAAGTTACACATTAAAATTAGTGTAGTTCCATCAGAAATATTGTAACCTCATTAGTGTACTTCCATTATTTCAGATGTTGGTGAATACCACTACATTATTAAAACAATTAACCGGTTTTTGACAGTTACCGGTTTCTTCCTACAAATGAATCTGAGGAAGAATGTAGTTGCCTGCGGAAACCGCTCTTCAGGTTTTCAAACTGTTTGTTATTTCAAATTTAATGCTTAATATAACCGAGTTTTGCGTATGAGTCGGACATCGACTACTAGCTTTTTTATTTTTCAAAATCACAATCGTGACCTCGGTAGCCTAGTGGCAAAGGTTCGACTCCAAATCAAGAGCCCCCGGGTTCGATTCCCGTCGAGTCAGAATTGTCAATGTGTTTTTTTTTTCACTTGAAATTTTTACTCGGGGTTGGAATCCTGTCTCAGATTGGACGGGACCGGTTGACTGATAGAGAATGCTTCAAGCATTCAGTTCCGCCGGCTGTACTGATACCTATGTAAGTACAGAAGAGTGTAATTTATTTATTTCTCATGGGTAAATCTTAGACTGGTCTATCACAGGTAACATTTTGTATATTCTAATCTTGCATGTATTCTGTCTAAGAATACCTCATGTTTCAAATATATTATGTAAAGTTCTTCTAATTGATAAGACTGATTAAGAGATTTTGAAAAGGAACGCAATACTTTAAGTAGATTCGTAGATATGACAGCACATTTTTTTTTTGAAATACACTACAAACATCTATGACGTTAAAACTTAAAAATCGTGTTTCTACGAGAAGGTATATTTAAGTCGTTTTCAAAATTGAATTTTATCAAAAGAATTTGAATCGATTACAAAATTTGCTTCTTGATGATCGGATTTATTGACAACGTTGTTATAACAATATTATAACAATATAATAATAACAATACACATTGATATTGATAAATATTAACAGTTATCTCGTTAAGCGTTTCATACTTACTGAGAGCTACATATGTACAATGTACATTGACTGTCCAAATCAATGAGGACAGCCCAGACATGCTGTCTAAAAGTTAACACAGAGCCGGTAGGTACCTGGTCTATTGGATTTGAACGTTATTCAAAAAAGAACAGCCTCAGACGATAGTTTTTCCCCGATTGCAAGAATAAACGAACGAATTCCAACGCTCGAGTGATTAGAAAGAGCAGTCGCTATTATAGAGGTATTTATTCATTAGCGTGAATCACAGTCTGTGAAACTTAACAGGGTCGACTTAATAGTATGAGATAAAGAATTTCTCCGTCGAATTTCGTTAGACCAGGAAATACAGATCGAATCTTTGTGTCAATGTCGAACATCAGTAATGAATTGTTAGTCATTAGTTGTTACATGTAGACGTTGTTGCATTAGTTGCTACATAGAGCCGTCAATCTGGCAGCCGACAGAACATCCTGGCGAGCAATGGTCCACAACAGAGTGCATGATGGCCACGACCCTCAGCAGTGAGGACGATGACTGGTAAGGTAAGTAAGTTGTTATATATTTTATAAAATCTAGTCCTGAAAAAAGGTCACAAGAATCTAGACATAATTAGAACGTTGTGCAACAACAAAGCCAATAGGCAATAAAGATGAGAAATTTACAAAAATGGATATAGTAATATCCTGGCGCCTAATATCCTGGCGCCTAATATCCTGGCGCCAAATGACAGCAGTCGCAGTCTTTAAATTTGGTTGCTCTCTTGTTCTCAATAATTTCCAACTTTTATCTCTATATTTCATTAATTATTAAATAAGTATGTACTTGTTGCATACACGAGATTTTTTGACATGTTGAACATTTTGAGAATTCTCACGATTAGGAGTTTCGGAGAAAAATATTACCACCTAATGGCGAACGTTGTTAACGTAAAGTGATCACACTAAGCCAGCCTTCGAAATAACAGTAGAAGACGGTCGTAAGCCCCTACTGGTGTGTTCCATTTAAAAAATGGAACATCAGTAATGAATTGTTAGTCATTAGTTGTTACATATTTTTTAAGATCGAATCTTGTTATTGCGAATACCGAAGTAACGAAATATTCAATGGGTATTCATACAAAAATAATAGTATATAAAATATATAAAAAGAATAAGTTTAGTTCGAACTAAACTTATTCGTGAATACCTAGCTGAGCATACTTTCTTTTATGGTTGATATTGGACACTATGGAAACAAGAACTAATTAATGTTCGATGACAGATTAGTGTCCGCATCAACAATCAAGAAAAACTCTAAGTTACTCAGAGCCTACTTCAAGCTCTGTTACTATGCTCGTTTGTGGTAAACGATCCTTGGGCCCAACGCATGAATATGTGGATAAAAGTTCTTGGTAGCCATCTATAAGATGTGATGCAAAGAATCTGACGACCGCATCAATTGAAAACTACTCAATAGATGGATATCTGGAAGATAACAGTGTTGCTGTGCTGAAATCTATCGATTTATATGAAAATTTCTATGCATTTGCTTTTTCGCGCCAGATGAAGTCTTGATAATTAATGCGTATTGAATCCAATAATTAGGTTCTAATGTTGTTTTTTGTTTCGCATACCTATTATAATTTTGTAATATTATTTCTAAAACTTGAAATTTTAAAATCATTTTGTTTATGGAAAAACAAGTCGAAAGATCTTCATATTCACGGCGTTATGGGAGTTCATAAACGTCAGTGAACGCTATTTTGACAGCCATCCTATAGATAAATCGTTATCCAACAGTAGGAACCTCTTGTTAAAAATGGCGTCGGATATCCTAAACATAAGCGATATCTACACATTGATACAGCAAATAGCTCAAAGAAAGGCTTTTCTGTGAGATAATTTTTTTATCAATCCACTGATTGATGCGTTAGGCCTTAGTCTGAAACTTTGGTAGTATTCCTGGAATAATCGTGTTATAGGGAGAGTCTTATTGATTGTACCTAAGTATAATCCACGACTTGCCTACCGACTTTCTGTAATTGTATTTTAAGGAAAATCTTTCCAGAAATAATATTTCTGGGAGATTAATAAGAAGCCACTTCTGAGTTGGATAAAATGGTGAGTCACGAAAAACAAGAGTGCAGACTGGCGACGACCGAGCGTGGCCAATAATCAGTGCGGGCTAAATAAAGTAAAACAATATCAACAAGCAGTGCTAGTAAAATTCAGGTTCGCAGTGTGATTTTGGTTCTTAAGATTAAATTCTTAAATTGAGTTTCCCTAATTGTGTTAAATTAAGCCATAAAACATGGACTCACAGAGAACGTTAAATATTTCTATTAAAATAAAAAAAATGGTCATTTCGACTACCAATTTACCACCATCGGAAGTCAAGTCGTTTTTGCCCAACGTAATTTCTCCTGTAGGAATTGGCACTTTTCAAATCGAACAGGAACACGTATTACGTAATTCGCAAAATTACCCTAAAGCAAAAGCCCAAATGGGAATATCTTTATCTTTATTTATCCGTTTTAGGGTCCTGGTATAAGATTTAGTCCTAGAAAACTGCATAAGAATCCTAATAATCTATTTTTAGGACTGTGTCATACAGTATACACTGAGCTCAAACATAAGATTACCAAATAAAAAAGATACTAGAAATATTCAGAGCAAAATCAACAAAATTAGATTATAATATACCTGTGAAGTCCAAGTTATCTTTACGATTTGATTTTTTCACACAGTTCTATATCAAATGCGACTCCATATATTAAAAAGTTGAACATCCCGTAGAAAGAATTAAACTAGGTACAACTATAAAATAAATACACAAGACACAATAATATGTATTATAATGTAGACTGTTTTACCGTAAACTGTTAAAACTTGGTGGGCCTTTGTATACACTCACATACAAACATAATCCAATTATTTCATACACACATCTAAAACCGAATATTTATTTAAACGGTTAGTATTTTTTTCGGTCGCATATTATTATTTGAGATTCGTTTCGGTCATACTTTTGGCGAATGAAAATTATTTGTACGTAAATAACGATACATTTCGGTATTATTTTTAGAGGCTATTTTGAATACTTTATTTTTCAGTGTACTTGTACTAATTGCAACGTTAACTTGCATTGTTTTGTTTGTTTATCCGGTACAAATCATACAACCGATTTTTAACTGTTAACTTACTTAGCGATTAGCTTAACATTCGAAATTCCTAAATTGGCTTTGGATAGTAACACCGCATCGGGAATGACGATATGCGCCGGCTCATCCGGCTGAACATAGCTGGGACAAGTGTAAAGGTTGCTGAATGACAGCTGGCCAAGGACAGCGCTGTTCTTTCTCCCTTCAGGGTTTCGAAGACGTGGTAGAGGTAGACCCTCTCATACCGTGTTCCTGTAATGAGTTCCGTACGCTCCGGACGATTGCACAGTTTATAACGTTATTCCTTGTGTCCGCTAGTTTTGAGTTTAAGAGTCTCGTTGCCATTTTTGTAATCCGTGAATTATAATACATGTGCCTGTAAATTATTTAAAGAACCATTATTTTAACTAAAATAAAAACCTAAAGCCCCAACAGTACAGTTACAGGCAGAACTGAGGGAGTTGGACATTGTGTGGAAGGAGTTCATATAAGCAAAGCGTAAGATCGAGCGCAATGGAGAGCTCTTGTTGCCTCCGTATACCCCCTGAGTGGGGTGTAAAGGGAGATTGGATGTATCCCGCAGCACGAAACAATAAGAAATGGTTCAAATCTAAATAAAAAATAATTATTTAATAATACCTATCTATTTATATTTCCATTTGATAATTTACCATCATATTCTGCATATAAATAGGCACTATCTTATTATTGTACACAATTTATTGTATATAATGTGACAAATTGCGGCTGTCAGCATATTCTCACACAATCGGCTGTTTCCATTGAAACTGAATCGACAACAGCATCAATAGTGTTAGCAGGCCACAATATTCTCTTCTGGTCTGTGTCACCACTGCAAATTGCAAACACCAATAGCAACACTACTTTGCAGACTATACAACATACTAGCTACATTCAGTATGTCACCCAAAATTTTTGGTATTTTAATAAAAATCTCCAATTTCTCATGCATTTCTCTAGATTTTGAGTATTCAAAGAGATTCTGCTACATCAGCAGAAAATAATAAGATTAAAAACAATAGAAAAAAAACCATGCCGAAAAAAGCAACAGAGAGTAACAAAATAGGTACTTAATCATAATACGTGGGCGCACCAAAAGCTTCCGGAATGAATAAGAAAAAAAAGACTTTCAGACATATTTTGTGGTTAAAATTCTTGGAATACACCATACTTCATGAAACCGCAGATGTTTTACCTAATCTTGCGAGTGGCCGATGATGTTACTGCTTTGAGTGGAAATATTTCCAGGAAATTAGGAAAATAGAGGGATAGCCATATTATGTTTGGCAGTGAATGAGAGAGGGCTGAGGAACTCCAATCATTACACCTCTTTCTTTCTAAAATTCTACAGAATTTTTCCGCACACTCTACTAAGACCTTTATTCTACTACATTCCTCTTTTTTCCATATCGACATTACATATCTCACACATTTATAATTTAAAAAATAGGTAGTTATCTATCTACACACACAATATTGAAAAAAAAAACATGTATTGATAAAAATATGAAGTAAGATTCGCCGACAAAAATAAACATGGGTACTTAGACGCTTTAGCGAGATTGTAAATGTCATTAACAGAGTTCAATAGCTTTCCAATACCAGTGTAGTTCTAGTAAATCATGATGTTGGTTGCGTACTCGATACTGTTATAGCAAGAGTATTTTATCTTAGACTAGAGGTCCGCCCCAGCTTCGCACGGGTAGATAGATACTTAAAAATAATTTAGTTTTCATACAGATCCCTAACTTTTTCAAAATATTTTATAGCATATTATGTTAATCTGGAATAATCGCATTGCAATGTATCGTGTCACGTCACTTTACCACCGTGACTACTTTGCGCGGTAGTTCTACTAAACTTGACATTACCCCTCAGTCCCCTCCCCGGCTCCCGTACGCACTCTGCATCGGATAAGTTGAGATGATAAGAGACTATGCTTATTTTTCCAATACTCACATTTTTAAACTCGTGATAACTTTCGAATGGAATGTCCGAATTGAATAATTCAAAAAGTTATACAAACATATTGAAGCAGACTTGAATATGAACTAATTTATTTTAATAAGGAGTAAAACCAAGATACCAATAAAGAGCCTTTTCTAGAGGTGACATTTTATTGATTTTTTTTAAATATAAAAACACTTATTGTAGCATAACTATAATAGTTAGACATATGCTATCGCGATACTTTTTGTAAATAATGATGTCTTCTACGAAATTGTAGTATATTGTTTTATTCTATCATCATTAGTTTTCACAGCGTTCGCGATAAAAAGAATATTTTAGGTAAATTTTTTACACCTTGGGTTACATTATTGAAGTTTTCGTAGGTTACCCACTTTTTTTTTGAAATTAAATATAGCCTATGTTCACCGCCGATATTGTAGCTTCCCAAAAGTGAAAGAATTTTTCAAATCGGTTCAGTAGTTTTGGAGCCTATTCGATGCAAACAAACAAACAAACAAACAAACAAAAAATCAAATCTTTCCTCTTTATATATTAGTATAGATGAATCTGTTCAGAGCAAATGCATTGTTTTATACGGAGTGTGTAGTAGGTAAATACATTGTTATATTGACACTTTGAAAAATGAATTGATCGTAACACAAAACAATCCTAAATGAAGATATTGCATAAAGCCGGGTCAGATATTGATGTTTTCTCTTGAAATTTTTATTCGGGTTGGTCTATATAATATTTATTACTACCTTTCCCAACAGACGTTGTCCTCTAGTCCTTACTATAAATATTGATTTCAAATTTGTAATTCATACATGTATGAATTTTGAAAAATTATTTCCGAAAGCTCGAAAAAAGTATCATCAAAAATCTTCGTACGAATCAATATTTTTAATTTAAATGATTGTCGGGTAAACAATAATTTTGTTGTAAGTGGTATCACAGAAAATCCGATCCATTCTAACTTTTATATTGTTTTTTATATTATTTCTTATCCATTTTTTTTCAACTACCAGTCCGCCTTAGAGAAAGTAAGGGAAGACGATTGCAAGTACGCAATAATTATAATGTAAAATTCTTTATTAATAAAAAATATTAATCGCATCCAAATTCTATTTAACTCGCATAAAAAGTCAAGACCCATAAAGGTGGAATATGACTAGAGCAGCAAAGATACAGAGCATTGTGGAATAGAATAAAGTATTCTTTGTTTATCTGTTAATGAAAGTAAAGGATCGTTTTTAGCGTTTAAACTAAGCTTACACCATCGAGCAATGATTTCGAGCATTCTTTAAGCGTCTGTCTGTAATTGAAAGGATGTACACACTATATGTATATCTGATTGAGTTATTGCAATTGTAATAGCGTGTTTTGCGCCATTTGTATCAAACGAGAGAACATTCTTGGATCATTCATATGTAAAGTGTTTCAGAAGGTTAGAATCAAGATCTGAAACAACAAAAGAAACTATGAAATATTTGATAGTATTACCAATTGGTTGACCGTCAAAATAAATATAGCCTCAAATTTTGATTTTGATTTTCAAGAGAAACAGGTAAACTAAGTTACAATTAATCGCATTCCATTCAAGCGTATCTTCAATACACGCACACAAAATGTTAACGTGTAAATTGTAGTTCTTGCAAAATAAGGCTAATGTGCAAATTTTGCAAGTGAATTATTCGTACATAAACAATATTTTGTACGCAATAGCGGTGAATAAATTGTCTCGGCAAGTTACACCAAATACAGTTCGCAATTTAAAAACCATTTCGCCGACCAAACCAGGACATAACGGTACATTTAATGCAAGATGCACCGAGTGTTGATCGAATATCTGGAGGCGGGTTCAGGTCCCATCGATCAATGTCCAAACATTGCAGACATCGATTAATACCATACCATAGAGACAAAGATGTAAACCGGCATTCGAAATTGAAAATATCGACAGTTTTTCTTTGTTCACTACGTTTTTAGTACAGCAGGACTTCCCCGAATTTAAACAAATATTTCGAAACCAAAATAATCCAAATCAGTCCAGCAGTCCCCGAGTTAGCGAGACACGTGCACAACTTATAATTTTTATATATAAGATTAAGTAAGAAGCGCTTCGGACATAATATGACCGCTTTCTACAAATTTTTAAGGCTTTATTGACACAAATAGGACTGCTGAAGTCACTATCTATCTATATTGTTTTAGGTAGTGTTATGTGTTAGCCATACATATGAGAGAGATAACTCACATTTCTCGCACTAACTGTTATTTTACCCAAATAATTTTAACATTTGTTTAATTAGGTTTTGGTTGAGATAGCACGAATCAAAAAATGCTTCGAAGCGTTCAACGGCCGGCCGAGAAAATATTATTTAGCCGTTCGAATTCGCTCTCTGCGGAATAATCCCATCAGATAATGGTGCCACATGCAAATAATAATATAATGTACCATCGACTAAGTAACACAATGGTAATTAAACTGTCGTTAATTATCTTGCGGTTTTAATATTCATTCATTAATTTTAACAATATTCAGAAATGAACCGATTTAACGTGATTTTTGATTTTAAATAAACTTATAGAAAAATAGCAGTTTTAACGTAAAAATATGTAACTCTTACCAATTATAAGCTAGGTCATACCTGAAACAAGAAATTAGCTATCAGTAAAATATTTCAAAATGATAATTTTTATTTTGTGCAGGAGTCAAAGGTGTATTTGTTTGTTGGTTACCACTTTGAGTGAACACAGATTCATTATTTAAAAAAAAAATGTATAGGTATGCAACAATACATTTTTGTTTTTCCACAACCTCAACACCCTGACTAATGTAGTTTGTTATATGTATAGTAACAGGAGATTGAGAATCTGCTTATTTTTCATATGTCACCACTGACCATGTGCCAGGTCAGGTTATTAAACTTGTGTGGAAAAATTGTCTTAATTTCATTACTTCAAATTTTTTATTTATTCTTTTGAGAGTGCATATTCCATTCCCGAAGTAGGTAAATTGATTACTTAATTAATAAAAGAAACAAATATCTAAAGATTCACGTCATGAATATGGAAATGGCCATTCAGATTGTATGTCATTTGTTAAACATAGTCCACATCAACGGTTAAACTTTCGAAAGTGCCCTAGCTTAAATAACAATACCGCTGTTTGCTCAAAGTTGAGAGTAACGAGCAATAGAAGCTTCTGCTGTGGGGTGAATGTTATTGTTCTTCAAACAAACCCGTTAAGCTAGGTACTTCAGCGTAAACAAAGTTAACATCACAAGAGATCTGCGGCGAAAGATGTGAGGATAATCTCTGTGGGGCCAACAGCATTCAAGAGGAAAGTAAACAGAATGTTTGGTGATGCAACAGAAGGAAGATCCATTACGGTTTTAAAAAATAAACACTACAAAAAAATAATGCACGGGAAACTAGGAATGCTACACATTCCGTGAAGATATGAAAATGTGCTTCAAGAAATATGTTGATAGGCGTCAACTAGTATTCAAATCAGAAATGTAGCCTTACTGAAGCATGTTTATAAAAAGGATAGACACATACGGGGGGCTTGAAATATGCAGGATAGATTGTCTCATGGATCAAAAGAAGCATGCGCAAAAAGCGGAAATGTTGTTATTTTCAGATTGAGAGTCCGTTCTGGAGAAGCCTAAACGACAATACAAGAAGAAGTAAAAACTAGATTGATATTTAATATGCATTCAAAGAATATTTTTGCCACTTTTGAATTCATAAGTGAGACAAATTGAGGTTCCTAGTAGTTCTATCGTCGAAATTCGTATATTCAAGTACTAAAAGGTCTGTCTCTTTTGATGATTTCTACTTGAGTAGACGAAAGCGCTCGAGATTCAATAATCGTGAAATTCCATTTGTTTTTTTTTTTGTCTAAATTCATACTAAAAGGTTCACACGATTTCTACCATACAAGTTTTACTTAGAGTGAAAGATGTCAAAAGTGTAGATATAACTTTGGGTGAGCCTAGTTTAAGTTGAAAATAATTAAACACTTTTTAAATACACAAAACCGTCCATAGTCAAGGTGGATTATGGGTTTTAGAAATAATATTCAATGATAAGCTAGTAAAGCAACCCGCATGTAACATTGACCAAAAACTTTCAAGAAAATGGATATTCGTGCATTCTTGATATTTACGCTACTAGGGACGTAAGAAGGCAACAAGAGATACTTAAGGCAAGGTAAATGAAGGGTAAGGACACAACTACAATTAGAAACATCAAATTAATATACATAGTGAACATGATTGATAAGAAACCACCTTGCGGAAGATGACTTAGTGTAGGCACTAAAAGCGAGATAAGGCAAGTCTAACAGCCATCAACAAAACATAAAAAGATTACCTGTTAACTATTCCTTTGTTCATATAATATACCTGGCAAGCTTTTCTTAATTCAGCACCCCTATTCTGAATTTCAGTGAAATAAAGTCAATCAACAGAAATTTAGAGTAGATGCGTAAATCACACAGATGCTTATCTACCAACCAATTACTATCTTGTAATGTCTTACCGAAGATACCACAAGATAGAAATTGGTAAATCAATCTAAACTTTTAACTACGTATTTTAAAATTAAAATTTATTTAATCATAAAATTTTGTTTCTGTTGTCCTTTCGTTATTTATTTATTTTTTGCTGTTATTTACATGTACATTGATAGAGATAAATCCGCCCTTTCAAAAAGGTTAAGTATATTTATTTATAATCAAACTGCCGGGTCTAATATTATGCCACCATATGGAAATTGCAATAATACCATACCAAAAAGAAAAACTATTATATTTTCGCAAATACTATTTTAAACATTTTGATTGCAATAATTGCCGTTTAAAGACTTACTAAACTACTAAGACTAACTAAACTATCAACAATTGCGCTCTTTTATTGTTGATATAAGGAACAATAAATATTCATTAATGTTGTTATGTAAACAGTAAATCTTTACAATATACACATAAAACAATTATTAATTACAAATATAAAACTGTTTACAACAGCATTTTCCCAATAATATGTTGCTCTACCGATAAATATAATGTAACTAATAAGTAGGTGGGTACGTAGTTTTATGGCGCAGTAAAAAGACAGAAGGATAAAAGTTTAAAACCGTAAGTTTAAAGTGTGTTTACATTTTAACCGCATAACGATAATCTACCAACTTTAACCGCAGTTTCCTGTGGCAGTAGCCGGCGTAAATAAACACTAATTATCTGTATAAACCAGGTGATGATAAAAACTGCAGGTGTGGAACCGAACTCATGATATTAACGCGTTGTATTTGATTTTTCAATCTACTTTAGAAGTTAAAAAAAAACTTGCAGCGAAAATAATGTCGGTTTGGTGTTGCAAGTCAGTAAGTGGTTGTTTTGAAATTTGAACCGAAATCTGTATGGCATTCCCATCTCAATAATTTACAACTTTTATCTCTATATTTCATTGATTATTATAAATATCTACTTGTTGCATACATGCTATTTTTCGAAATGTTGAGAATTCTCATGATTAGAGTTTCGAATACCTTAACATTACCACCTAATGGCAAACGTTGTTAACGTAAAGTGATCACACTAAGCCAGTCTTCGAAATAACAGTAGAAGACGGTCGTAAGTCCGTAGTGGTTAGTTCCATTCAAAAATCGAACATTAGTAATGAAATTTTAGAGTCATTAGTTGTTACATATTCTTTAAGATCTAATCCTGAAAAATGGTCACAAGAATCTAGACATATGTAATTAGAACGATGTGCACCAACAAATCCAATAGGCAATAATCTGTATGGCATTGCCGATTTCATTTCCAATCCATGAAATAGAATAGCCCCAAAGGCTTCTTAGATGTTCAAACTGTAAGATTTTGAAGTAGTTGGTAGGCTAGTGGTCCCGACTCCGACTTTCATACTGTTTCTTACTGCAAGTCGTGGGTTCGATCTCAGGTACCAACCGTCTTCCTCTTTCACGACACAAGATTTGAGTAGCTCACTGTGAAAAAGTCCAAGATTTGTGTTAAATTTGAGTCAGCACAGATTCATTTTAACAAAAATATATGTCATCCATTGTGACAGTGTGAAACATGAGTTTGTTTCAATAATTGAAAACCAATTTCACTACGTTAGTACAATATTTTTTCTATTATTAAATTTAACAGCAACATGGTTCTTCATCCTGGTGAAAGAATGAGGACAAAATGAGAGGACAATTTGGACCACGTTTTGAACACTGACAATCAAGTGACGTGACTTGGACCACGTCCACTGGAATATCCCCATTAACGATCCGTTTGGAGTGATGGACGAATGATTTGACGCAATCGAATTTTGGATTGATGGATATCCGACTCACCCTATCACTCCACATAATCCACTTGGTTTTCCCCACTCACGATCAATTTTTGACGGATGGAGTGATCGTGAATGTAGGGGCTTATATTTTTTTTACATCAAGCGTTTGTCTTTTCGATATTTAACTAGCCGACTCAAACAGAATATCACAACATAAACATAAAAAGAACTACAACAATGCCTATGTTTTTGAAAACACAAGTAGGTAAGTGTGTCATTCATCACAATAGGTTTATTTAATATTGATGCTAAGATATTTACAAAACACTAAAATTGTTATATTCAAATGGATGATTATTTTTTAAACAAACCACTATGTTTAAGGAGCAAAGCTATACACACTTAGGCCCAACGCATCAATATGTAGATAAAAGTTCTTGGTAGCCATCTTCAAGATAAAGTTATGTAGTGGATAAAGTGAGGGAAAGAATCTGACGGCCGCATCAATTGAAAACTATCCAATAGATGGATATCTAGTCTTGCTATGCTGAAATCTATTCATTTTTATGGATTCCATGGAAATATCTATGGATTTGCTTTTTCGCGTCAGATTTGATGTCAGATGAAGTTTTAAGTAAGATATATTTATGAATTCACTGACTGATGCGTTGGGCAATAAATGGTAATGCCATTCTGTACCTCAGAGCCAACTAATCTTAGCTCAAAAAAAAAACGAAACAATTTTGCAGTGTCTAATTGGCGGATATAGAATATCGTGAAAAAAAGAAGCTATCATGAGTCTGAGACATAAAACAACCCCCTTTCAATAATATACATAACATTTATAGAATGTTTACTTTGGCTTTAATTGAAATACTATTTTAGTTTGAATATTTTGTTGATCGAGCAATCAATATGATATTTGGTAGTCTGCTTTGATAGCATAACAAAGCTGATCAAGCATTCGAATAATTATGCATGAAAATAATAATGTCATTTAAAGAAAGGGAGCATCTATAGAAAAATGCATTCTCCGCTAAACCTAGGGACAGAGTCAGCAAAGAAGACAGAGTCTGAGAGAAGAATAAGAGTTTTTAGCCGGTATTACCTAACTAACTAAGAAGGTGTCTATAAAGGATTTCTCCACATTATAAAACAGCTTATCAAGTATCTCAGTAGACAGGAGTTTATCCAGCAGGTTTATTCACGAAAATATGTAATTCGAACCAAACTTATTCTTTTACTTAAGGGTTATTTTATTTATTTATTTATTTATTTATTTCATAAAAAAAACATATCATTTCTTTTTATCGCTATACGTTATAAGGTATAGCGATAAAAAGAAATGATTTTCAGGTAGCTGAGCCAAATTCCGATTAATCTTAATATTAATCTTCACTTTTTTCCGCAACATACGTTTTTATAAACATTATTTTTTTCAGTTATGGATCGAGAAAGAATTTGAGAGACTTTCCAGAAAAAAATGATTCGCAAAAGCATCCTAATCAAAGTTAATTCTGCAACTAAACAGATTTCAGTTTCTTGCGGAATCGTTAAGTTCTCCAATAATTGGAGACAACTCCTTAGAGAAGTGAATACTGGAAATATCAACTTCGGCCTCATGCTCGACACGCGGAAGGGCAATGCCATCATCAACAAAAACACAGAGTGAAAATACTCGCCGAAGGCATCCGATATAGGCTCGACATTCGACAGACTTATTCTCGTATGATGCATAGGGTCTAGTAAAATTCATCGCGAACAATTCATCGAATCTTAACCTAACCTATTCAAATCGTATATAAAATAACCTCGAAATCATTAGGAGTGACTAAACTGAAGTTTTACCAATAATAATTACAGAGTTATATACAAAAACCCAGAACTCTGAATCGAATTGCATTCTAAAAGTACTCGCGATGAATTGTACTGATGATGAAATGTTCGCGATGAATTTACCGGCTACCATTCAGTAGGTATATACCTACAATAAAGTAAAAGTGCAAAAAAGTGGTGTTTATGTCTAACGTACCCTTGGGTCTCAAATATTTGAAAATACTCGCCGAAGGCATCCGATATAGGCTCGACATTCGACAGACTTATTCTCGTATGATGCATAGGGTCTAGTAAAATTCATCGCGAACAATTCATCGAATCTTAACCTAACCTATTCAAATCGTATATAAAATAACCTCGAAATCATTAGGAGTGACTAAACTGAAGTTTTACCAATAATAATTACAGAGTTATATACAAAAACCCAGAACTCTGAATCGAATTGCATTCTAAAAGTACTCGCGATGAATTGTACTGATGATGAAATGTTCGCGATGAATTTACCGGCTACCATTCAGTAGGTATATACCTACAATAAAGTAAAAGTGCAAAAAAGTGGTGTTTATGTCTAACGTACCCTTGGGTCTCAAATATTTGAAAATACTCGCCGAAGGCATCCGATATAGGCTCGACATTCGACAGACTTATTCTCGTATGATGCATAGGGTCTAGTAAACATCATCGCGAACAATTCATCGAATCTTAACCTAACATATTCAAATCGTATATAAAATAACCTCGAAATCATTAGGAGTGACTAAACTGAAGTTTTACCAATAATAATTACAGAGTTATATACAAAAACCCAGAACTCTGAATCGAATTGCATTCTAAAAGTACTCGCGATGAATTGTACTGATGATGAAATGTTCGCGATGAATTTACCGGCTACCATTCAGTAGGTATATACCTACAATAAAGTAAAAGTGCAAAAAAGTGGTGTTTATGTCTAACGTACCCTTGGGTCTCAAATATTTGAAAATACTCGCCGAAGGCATCCGATATAGGCTCGACATTCGACAGACTTATTCTCGTATGATGCATAGGGTCTAGTAAAATTCATCGCGAACAATTCATCGAATCTTAACCTAACCTATTCAAATCGTATATAAAATAACCTCGAAATCATTAGGAGTGACTAAACTGAAGTTTTACCAATAATAATTACAGAGTTATATACAAAAACCCAGAACTCTGAATCGAATTGCATTCTAAAAGTACTCGCGATGAATTGTACTGACGATGAAATGTTCGCGATGAATTTACCGGCTACCATTCAGTATATACAATAAAGTAAAAGTGCAAAAAAGTGGTGTTTATGTCTAACGTACCCTTGGGTCTCAAATATTTGACTAGTTCTAACCTTAAAAATTTTCGTGAATAATTCTGCTGGTCATTTTTTAACTTTTGTGTTCTGTTTCTTTCTCCTTTGACTTTGTCTCTGTATGTATTTCCTTGTGGCAAGTAAGTAGGTAAATATAAGAAATCAATCTTTCATCAGCCTTCAAATTCCACTAAATAAATGAATTTCCCAGGATGCGAATCCCGTAGGGAAATCATATCAAGCATTTCTTATTCAGAAATTTGGCGCATAACCAACAACACTTTCGATGCCTCAGATCAAATACCAAGAATTATACGACAAATTCAAAAACAATTTGTAAAAAAAATATCAAAGCTATGAGTAAGGACCATTTCGTCTTTGATAAACAGTTCCATTAGGTATTCGTCACCCAAATGCCATGCGTTTTATAAAACATCGATGAGTCATCCGGGACCAAAATAAACAGACGGACAATAAGGCGACAAACCCTCGAATCACATTAGCTATTCAAATAACATGACATTGTACAACAAATAGGTTAAGTTCAGTCTTGGTTCTACGTTGACAATAGGATGGGTAATGATGGTTATCTACGGCGCTTTATATTTGACCAATCAACCGCGACTAAACAGTAAAAAAACTTGAAGAGACGCAGTTTTGGAATTACATAGTTCTATTACAAAAATATGATTTCTATTACAATAATAGTTGTCAATTGTCAAATACTAACGGGTGTTCATTTGTCAATCTAAAGGTAAGAACACGTAGAAAGCCGATTCCGACACGCGCCGACCGGCGCAAAGAATGTTACTATGCATTTGAATGGGGATACCCACAGCAAAAGCAAGAACCCGCATTTCGGCATGACCATTTAAATGCATTGAAACCATAGACATAGAATAATGATTCTATGTGTTTGTTTCATGTTTTTATTTTGTTTGTGTTGTTCAGTGTTCTATTGGTGTCTCTATGAAATAAATAAATAAATAGACAACAATCTTTGCGCCGTCGGATCGGGTCGGAATCGGTTTTCTACGTGTTCTTACCTTTAGATTTACAAATGAACACCCGTTAGTATTTGACAACTATTATTGTAATAGAAATCATATTTCTGTAATAGAACTATGGCATGATATTGCATTACATTGCACTGATGCGTATACTCTTCATTGGTATAACTACGAGTAGTAATGTTTTGTAATGAAAATCATATCCACCCATTTTTTCGAGGATTAAGACGTGGTTTATCGATTAAATTAAATCTCTCCTCAAAAATATGGAATGTAGCTAGATGTGCGTCTGAAGATCTGAGGTGCGATTCCTTTTTTTGGTAGCGGCGTTGAGGTAAAAAAACTTTGTATTATTTATACGCAGAAGTGTGGTTGATATTCATGTTCTGGGCGAGAATTAACTTTTGTATTAGTGAGATTAGAAATTATACGTACGCAAAATTGTGTGACTGTAAGGATAGCTATCTGCGTTGTTGGCACAGGTACATTTCCAAGTTAGTATGCTTAACAGTTATTTTTTCTTAATTTTTTGCAAATTTGTGACTATCATAATGATTTTGTATCACGATCACCACACTAAAAAGATACATATCCATTTCTTGTCCAGAAGATAAACGAACTATACCTCAATAATATCATAAGATTCAGGCATTTAGCTCCTTGACGTCTCTAACGTGACACATGTAATTCAACGAAGGTTGTCAACATACGAAATAACGGTATGGATATATCACTCTAGCTGATTGACAGCTAATATGTTTAATGGAAGCTTAGAAGGCGAGCTTTCAAGTTCAACGATTACTTCTATTTGACAGAATGATGGAGTGCTTTACCGACAACAAAAACCACCTTAGAAACACTTCGCTCAACGTATTGTTATGATGGGTTTCGATGAAAAACATCGTGCATTCTTCACATGCATTATTCGACGCGCGTACTACCCAGACATTCCGTACTGTCGACAAGAATGTTAATTTTATTGTTACGAGTGGCTATTAATAGGGTTTTCAATAATTGTACAAGCACCGAGATCCTTTAAAAAATAACACAAGATCAATAATGTTTACTTTCACAATATAATATACAACAGCACAGAGCAGGATTGGTCGACTCGAGCATTCTTCGTGCTAGTGCATGATGTAAATATATCAATCGACACGTTGAGATTAATCTCGGGCACGTTGAAATCAACGCCAATGCACTGGCTGCCCGTATTGAGCTCCCAACGACTTTCGAAGACAGCAACCTGTAGTCATCAGAGAGTACATAAAACTGACAAAGAATCCCGTACCACCAGCATGCCCTAACTTTAAGCAACTTCTGTCTGCCAACAAGCTTATTTCGGGGACACTTCATTGAAATCTTGAAAAAAGAAAACCTGTATGACACAGTATCGTCAAGATTTTAACGGAATGACGTGGCAGCTGCTTTTTACTTTTCTTAATGTAATGTCAAAAGCTGGATACACACGTAACGATTTATCTTTAAGATTTGACCGATAATCGCTCATTTTTCAAATCTTACCGAAGAAAACGGTTGAAAAATGAGCGATTATCGTTCAAATCGTAAAGATAAATCGTTACGTGTGTATGCAGCTATAAGCTGTATACACACGTAACACGTAATTGCACGTAATAACACGTGATTGCTGTTATTCAAAAGACAGTTAAAGGTTTAAGAGGCGCCTAGCTTATCGGTATATATACTGGAAAGTAAAACAATCACGAAGGCTCTATATTATATTATCGTCGTTCTAAATGTACACAAAATAACAGTCACGTGTAAATTTAATGTATGAAAATTTAATCTCAAGTGAAAATTCTAACAAAATTGATAATATACATACATCAAATTGACACTTTGGTGTGTACAATTTTGTTCAAACATTCATTAAAGTCTGATTTGGCTTTCACTTAAATGTACCCGCGAGCCTTATTTTGTGTGCAATGATGATAATAATAATACTATTATCGTATTAGTCCTTAAAAATCCCTAGAAGGAATAATATACCAGCGCGCACAAGGGACGTAGGCGGAAGAAAGGCATTCCTCATCCAGACATAAACCAGTTTCTTTGGGAGTTTTGCTCAACGGCTACGTTGAATAAAGTACATTTTTCTAATGCCCTGTGGATAAAATGCACATCTTTATTATACCAATACACAACTAGGGGTCAACACGGTCAACAGACAGTTAGAGGCGGATAATTTAGCGCATAGCATGTTATTATAGCGCGTTAATTTTAAATAGCGCACATAGCGTGCTATGTTTGCAGACGCTATGTCGTTATGAAATAGCATTTGGAAATCAACGCTAGACTATCGTCATCGCGTGAATGCTATTAGATGCGGACGAGTTATGTTTCTGTTGCAGCCCGCTAAGACTATTTTACATTATCGTGTGCGACGTTATTTTTTTTATTATATTCTGTTAAAATTGCATTTATATGTTAATAGGATACGACTTGGCAGAGTATGTATAAAGTGTAGACTTAGTTAATTTTTGTAGATTTAAAAAAACTCTATGTGTAGGTAGGTAGGTACTCATGTAAAAATTATTACTTAAAAATAATTCTGTTACCGTCGTGACCCCGAACTTCGCCTGGTTTTCAGAAGTTTTTTTTTAATAGCTCCAAAATAGAATAGTACTGGACGAATTGGTATTGAAAATAATATTCAATAAGAAGAATTCTAAAGGAATGTCATGATAAATACCTGTATTTTATAATAATTACCATTTTATTAGCATTTAAAGACGGCAGGCGAAGTTAGGGAACTTTTACCTAACTTCGCCTACCACGTGTAAGTATTAAAGTGTGCACCACAGACACATAAAAATAATACGGTTGTGTTGTGAACATCATACAAAGCAATATGAACCATAACGAGAATACAATAAGGTCTTTTTTAGCAATATATTTCCACTAGGCGAAGTTAGGTACACATTTAAATCTGTTTCCATACATTTGACAAACTTTAGTCAGGGTTGGCAAAAAAAAACTAGAATTCATGTTACATTTTTTTATACATTACCTACAACGCAAATTGTAAGAACCGTTATACTTAAAATTTTAAGAATAAAAAAACAGTTTTGTTATCATGAGGCTATCCTATACATTTTATTAGGACATTTTATTACAATTTTACCAAATTTTTGTTTCCATGTTCCAAAAAATAGTGTGTTGTGACAACCCTATAGGTAGGCGAAGATTGGATCATTTTTGGAGGTAACCCGCCTCAGTGAATATTTATTTAAATAAATTATAAACTATAATAGGTAGTGTTCTACCGATTTTTATTATAAACATTAGATTCTTTTTGTAATCTATTAAATTCCAATACAGGAACTTATCTTTGACAGGTTTTTGTTAAAGTGAAAGTTTCGCACAACAATACAATGAACGCTGCCTTCGCGCCAACTTGAAACCAACCATCTGACGTATTCGCATGAAGTTAGCACCAAATTTAAGGAAAAGTATTGCCATTATGAATAAAACTTTCATTCAAATATTAAATGAAGATCGTATTATAGATGAAAATACAAAAATATTGAATTTTACCAAAACAGGCGAAGTTAGGTACCACAGGCGAAGTTAGGGGTCACGACGGTACGTTATTTTTTTATATATAGGTACATAGATAATGAACTTTTAAATACACCTATTATCATTAATTTAAAAATTACAATAATATTAAATACATACCTACTTAAACCTTTTATCTACATCAGTCATAAGCCTGAAAAGTATGTAGATAAATTCATTGGTATCCTTTAAAATATTTTATTATCTACATAATAATTCAGAAATGTTTGTCTGATTTCTATCGTATATGGGAGCATCACGCTCAAAATACAAATGCTACGTCAGATATTAATATGCCCAGAGCTGTACAAAATGCTGGAGAAGGTTCTTAAGAGCCGGACACTCGAAAATGGCTGTTTTTATATAAACGTTGTTCCCTTAATAGGTATCGTAGCACAACAAAAAAGGAAGTGTGCTTTAAGTTAGAGCTTTGGCTATCAAGTCTTCCAATTTGAATTTATATTTTCCAAATTTAGTTCGATAGAAAAAAAAATTCAAAGTTTGCTCTATATTTTTATAAATCATAACGGTTTAGGCTCTCTACTCAATAAAAAAACGCTTTAAAATATACCAAAATGCGTGTCTTTTAATTTTCTTCAAAACCATCGTCTTTTTTATTTCTATTTAATATAGTTTTGTAATTAATCGGTAAAAAGTGATTGGGCGCTTAGGACCTTTTCCTTTAGAAACAAAAACTGTATACGCTCCATACAAATCCTAAAATTCTTCACCCCGTTAGCACACCTCCGCTGCGGATTAGCCGAAGCGACGACGGTCACATCTGTCAGTTTCTGCGCGCCATGTTGAGAGTGAGACAGCATGCTCAATCCCGTACTGTTTTCTATACATTCATCTCTCTCTTGCGGTGTTTCGCCATAGATTACTTCAAATTGTATTCACATCTCCGCCTGATATTTCGCGGATCCGTGTGTTTCGCATTCCGCCCGCTTTTGAAGTTGTCAAAATCGACAGAATTTTGGAGCGAAATTGAAGCGAACGTCATGTTTTCCATAGAAATCAAAGATGGAAACGTTAATTGCGTTTTGTTATGGGATGGTTTGCAGAAGTTGGATGTGCATATTTTCTAAATTGTAAGTAAAAACGTTGTTGATGTTGTAATATTTAAAAATATATATGAAATGTGAAATAATATTGTGGTTTTAATTATTTATATTTCCCAACAAAACATAACCATAGAATACTTACTTATGTGTATTTTTCTCTTTCGCTACTCGTTTACCCGCTAGTGTACTAACACTACCTGCGATTTCGCTTTCTGCAGTTTCGTGTTCCGTGATTCGCGGCGGAGGTGTGCTAACAGCCTCATTCGTGAGAGAACGTTGTAGCGGGCGGACGTGTCGCTCTGTACTCTGTAGTTTTTTTCTGCAGAAACCTTCCACTTTCTAATGTTGGTCATTTGGGGCTAAATGCAATATTTGTGAGAATCCATGGTTGTCAAAATTTTTATATTTTATTTACTTTTTACATGTTTTTTTCCCTTCTACATTTTTTTCTTTACAAATATTTTTAAATTCAATATTTTTTTTCCATAAAATAATATAGAATTACGTTTTGACGTATTTTTTATCGTAATAACTTAATTAGATATAATAAGTTTTTACCACATAATTCTTGACTTTTATCGGTAGCTAAGTCAAAGAACCTATCATCAACAAAATTGCGTAAATAGTACGTTGATAATATAGTAATTGGTTTATAACTACATACGTACCTACAATATAATATTATATGAACAAAAAAGTTTTTATGTTACACAAAAATAAAAAGAAAATAAACTTAAATGAACCTCTACTCGGGGTTTGAATCTTGTCTTAGATTAGACGGGACCGATTGATTGGTAGAAAATGCTTTAAGTTAACTTCCGCCGGCTATACCTACCGAGAAGAGTGTACTTTAGTAAAACAAAACTCATGTGCGTTTATTCAATAAGCTATTAAAAAGTTGGTCTTATTAATGTCACTCAACTTCGTTGAAATACGCACTCAACGAATACGAACTCAAATAGTACTTATAGAACTTCATTATATTTAATTCTTCAAACACACTATTTTCAACTTTGTAATACTGAGTCATTATAAATATTTATAAATAAAACTAACTTTGCAGTATTACAATAGATTATATTTCGGATAAAAAATTTAATATAATGTAATACCTACTGCAAAGTTAGTTTTATTTATAAATATTCATTATATTCAATTTGAAAAATATCCATTATTTGACATGACACAAACTTTTAAATGTATTAATTAACCTGATATTTATGGTTTGGCTGCCAACCCTGACTCCGATTGCATTTTGACTAAGGATAAAGAAATGAACAAAATATCATTGTGTCAGTAGGGTAGTTAAGTGACAGAGACAGCGAGAAGAAAGTTCAACCTGTCTCACGCACAATATGACGAGTTGTGCGCGGGGAAGCGGGGACAAAACTCAGTTCGGTGGTTTGAGTGTCCGGCTCTTAAATACAATTTGCTGCATTAATATATTTAGGGTGTAGGGAATGTAGCTAAGATTCAAACCACAGAGCTTGCAAATTATGTCGGTAGGTTCGTATAATATTATGAGGTCGGTAAAACAAAAATTGTAAAAGTGTCATTCTTCTTTTTCTGTGCTTATGTCAGTTCTAGACGTCTGTTAAGCAATGGGAAGCTAGACTAGAACTTTTTTTACCTACCGATCAAGCCTGACAATCGGAATCAAAAACGTAAAGCAAGACGGGTATAAGCTAGTTATCTAATATGCGACGTATTAATAAAAAAAATATCTTGTATACGAGTAGAAAATAGCGTGCGAATAATCTGTATAACGTACGACGTGTGACGTAACGATGTTATGATCGGTTGAGGCGTTCAAAAATCTGTTCTGAGAAGTCTCACAGGTTGTTGTTGAAAGAGTAGGCTTAAGGGTCCGAAAGATAAGAAACAATGGATATGGTTTTACATAGTTAACGCGGCACATTGTCCCTGACAAAGTCTTTTGTGTATTTAAAAATCTAAAGGATAGACAAAATTCTCGCGAAATGGGTTTTTAATGCTTCGATGGAAGGTAGATAATAATATCTTTAGTGTATGCATTTTATGTTGGGCTAATTGAAAAAACCAATGTAATAAAAGTTTGTTATGACAAATAGAATTGTTTAGATTGTATTGTATATTTAGTATAAAATTATGTACCTATGTAGTTGTAACTGTAAATTAACATAAGTAGGTATGTGGTTTAAAATGTGCGTAATAAATTATGGTTTCTAGAATCGTGAAAAGTAATAGACTTAATTTTTTTGATTAAATAATGTGTAGAATTTATAATATGATTTTAGGCCGAGAGTTAAATAAATTATATTTAAGACACGTATAAATGATAACACATATGTCTAAGGAGTAATATAAGATATTATAAGACTAAGATTACTTATGGATTAAGGCATGTTAGCTTAATTACGGATAAGCGTCTTAATTAAGTGTATATGTAGGTTAAGATTTATCTAAGATATGATTAATTAATGGCCAAGAGTAGTAATCAGAATAAGAATTAATATTAAGAGAATTATTGAACATGTCTAGTACATAAGATTTCGATGTACAATTATATTAATAAGGGTGTAACTAATTTTAAGAGATAAGTAAGCATAAAATGATAGGATTTAATTAATCTAGTATAAGATTAGTATTAAGAAATGTATTAAATTAAGGTTTATGTAAAAACGTAGATCATAAGACTAACCTATCAGTTAAGATGAAAGATAATGTATAAAGAATAGATTTATTGATTAATAGGTGGAAAAAAATTCATATAGAAAGGCTAGTTTATAATTATGTCAAGTTAACCGGTCCGCGCATAAGGAATTTGTAGCAGTTATAAAAACAATTACCCTGTCTCCCTCGCACACTACATCACGGGCGCCTCCACCAATAAGATCATCATTTGACTCCATTTTTTCCCCCTTCCTTGGCCTAACTCCGCCTCTCGGAAGTGTTCTTAAAAAGAGTTGTATTGCAAGGCGAGCCCTCATAACACGCTAATACGTAGCTGCACGCATATAGACTTACGCTGCTAACAGTTGCCTGAGTTGTTTAGAGTTTTGACGTAGTGTTTTGATTCGAAAGTATACGTAGATTTATTGTAAAATAATTAGTTATTCGGTGGAAGTGATTTTGGTTTATATTTGGAAATAAGCGTAGAGGGGTGTCGGGTAGATTATAATCACGTAGTGACGTATTAAAGTAAACAAGTAGAGATCCATAGTTATACCTAGTGATTGAGTGTGTTTGATATTAGTGTTTATATAGATAAAATAACTGTTGTGTAGTGATACCTAATTGGATTAATTAGCTGGTTGCAGTAGAGGTTTGAGAGTATCTTAGTTTACTAACCATAATATTTGTTCATATCCAAGTTCGTATTATATGAGGATTTAAATTTTGCTTGTTTTGTAGTTACACAGTCGTGTGACAATTAAATTAAATTCACTAGAAGAGCCTCTAAATGTACCATCCTTAGAGGGATCAGGGAGGGAAATATCTCATATAATACCTCCCACGGGTTTTAGTATAGGTACTAACCGAATTAGTTTGAATTTTTTCCTGTTTGTTCTGCTTATAGGTATTTTATTATATTTTCACATTTTTGTCTCCCGAGCCCTATAGGCATAACAACGTATTACGAAATCTATAGCGTGCCGCTAAATTTAACACACCATCCGCGATCGTAGGTCTCCGTTAAAAAATGGCGCGTTATAAAATAGCGTATGAAATAGCATGCTAAATATTTTTAACATAAAGTCTGTAGCGTGCTATTCGTTTATAGCCGTTTTGAACAACTAGGGGTCAACAGTCACCAAGTCACGCGATTTTAATTTCAAATCGACACGTAGATGGTGGATTATGGCACAGATCAACGAGCCATAGCGGAGTATGGGAGGAATTGAAGGCGTAGTCCAATTTCTATTGGAAGCCAAGACTCGATTTGAGCGCCATGGAGGAAGAAGAAAATGACGATTTGCTAAGTGCAGTATAGAGAGAGCTCGTGTAGCCTTGTGCCTCTTAGCGGAGTTACAAAAAGATAATTTCAGATTGACGAAAGTTTTCGAAAAAAAATATTTGAATTATTCTAGCGACCAGCAACAGATAAAAAATAACTATACCTAAGAAGTTAGTAGGTATGCAATTGTGACAATAAAGCTATGTTATCACAAACATTTTACAACATTTAAATAGCCCAATATAAACTAATAACATAGTATAATTACACATATCGCTTTGTACATAAAATGTGAGTTATGTGTCAATCGTTGTGCACGCATATTATGAGTTATGTACTAATCGAATATAGTCCAGTGAGATATGCTTCCGTCTTAGGATTTTGAAATACCAAATAGAAAAACCCTGAGATGAAAATACGCAGTAAGATTAAAATTACAAAACTTTTGTACGAATCATGAGGAACGAAGACGGTAACACTGTGACCAAGATCTATCTACGCGGAGAATGATTGAAATGAAAAATCTCAGAAGCACATCCGGGAATATCCTCAGAAATAGAATAAGGAACACGAAGATAAGGAATATAATATGAGAAGTCTAGTATATACCTAGTAAAATGGGGAAGAACACGAAGCGGATAGAGGGAATTGATTAATCCTTACATCTTTACCAACCACATGGAAGACAGCTCCCAGGCAGACCAACATAAAAGTGAGGGGATAGCTGAAAGTCGAGGAAGAAGTCAACGCCATCTCTCAAATCACAAACCACAAAGCCTAATTTAAGAAGAAAAGAGGAGTGCGCTATACCGAATTGTTTGGAATAAGTTTTACACTTGACTCGTTTTTTGCGTATACAACATGATAAGAACGTTTAGTGAGAAGAAATTTTCTTTATCAAATATTGAGCGATATATAAATCCGGTTATATACATTATCACTATTCTCAAAGAACAGGGGATTGTGGTACAGATTAAAATATTAGCTCCATAATAATTTAAAATTCTAGGAAAAATGTAAGCAATCATGTCTTTGATTGTCTACCTTCTTATAGTAACATGACTAAAAATGAGACTTCTTCTCGTAAAAAGTGTAACACAAAATTTTATATTAAAAAAAGTTTTGAATCGTTAGGTATATTAAATTTTATTCAGTAAAAATTAATAATAATAATATAACACTTTTCTATACAAAGGTGTAAGTATAGCCGGCGGAACTTATTGCCTGAGGCAATTTTTTCCAGTCAACCGGTCCCGTCCAATCTGAGACAGGCCAACCCCGGGTAGAAATTTCTAGTGAAAAAACACTTAGAAAACTCTGACCCGACCGGGAATCGAACCCGGGACCCCGGATCTGAAGTCCACGCTAGTACAACTAGGCTACCGAGGTTGGTTAGGTGTCTATAAAGCTACTGCAAATCTAGAAACGGTATATTGCGAACTTCTAAAAAATATCCCACAGAGGGCTAAACCTATTATACAATAGATAGTCTGTATTTTTTTACATTGACATTTTTTTACGACACTGTGCAAAATCGATGTCCACGATGGGGTCACAAAATAAATGGAGTACCTACCTACCTATAAAATAGGTAAATTAACTAATTATTATTATAAGTGTAGACGTACATACTATCAGTGTAATAAAATACTTCCTTAACCCTTAAGAGGACGACTGCTCGACCTAAAGGTTGGAAAAGGTCACGCGTAGAGCATCAGAGGGCCATATGGCTCTCATATGATCAATTGTCAGGCGATTGGGCATTAATATTAGCCTCTAGTGGGGGGTATTGCAAGCAACATCGTATCTACTGTTTTTTTTTATAAAACTAGCTGACATGACAGTGAATAAAGTTTTGGAATAGTAAAGACTTCTCAATCAACTTTTGTTGTTTAAAATTTTGAGTAATTTCATCTCTATCATAATAATTACAGCCTACCTATATTAGTTTAGCAGTTCTTCCTCTTCTTCGAATTCGTTCACATTATACTCAATACAAACATCTACAGATGGCAAGAGTTGCAAACAACAATGAATTATCAACAAAAAATAAATAAGTGAACATATAAAAAAATTCTGATGTGTTTTAATATGCTTTCGGATTAACGAGGGGATTTTTACTAATTACCTACTAGGTGAAATTAATTGCCATTGCAATATAAACAGCATTTAACCCGAGCATACGTAGGTTATCAGCCCTAAGTCGGAGATCTGTCATATTCAGTGTCTGTTGAGATTATTTCCAATACATACATTCTATGCTAATAAAAAATACGTCTACCGAATCAAATTGTAAATCTAAGTCATAATCATGAAATCAACATTAAAACACAAAATTGAATGAAAATCAGTTCATACACACAGACATAAGAAATTTATATATTGAGATTCTGGAGACGAGATGGGTCCAGCAAGAGCAAGCAACGGAGTGTCTCGTTGCGCTAGAGTAGTTTACATAGCGGGACCAACGAACGCAATCGACTGCGAAGCACCGATATCGTGATTCTTATTAGCTCACTCGCATATTATTTTTGTCTACTCTTTCGATCTACCGACTCAGTATAAACTGATTTCAATATACCAACGAATTAAATATACTTACCAATAAGTAGAAGGCATTCGGAACAAAATTTTCAAAATATTATGTCACATTTGGTTTATTAGGTACGGAGGTAAAGAGATGTCGAAAAAATAAACAAATGAACGCACTGCTATGATATTTATGCCCATCACCCCAGTCATTGTGGAGACGAAGTGGACATGGCTGGGACATGTGTTAAAGATGCCGAATGACAGTTGGCCAAGAAGAGCGCTGTTCTTCCTCCCATCAGCGTCCCGAAGACTAGCAAGTCCCTCTCCTTCGAAGCAGAGTTTAGAAATTTTAGAGCTCTTGTTGCCTCCCTGTGCCCCTATTTGGGTTTTAAAGGGAGTATGTATGTATGTATGTACGTATGATGTTTATGTAATGCATCCTTAAAAATGATGGGAGGTTGAAGTCGCAATACCTTACAAACAAGGAGGTAAGTGTGTTGATGTGTGCTACGTGTGATGTCTGATCATAATCTTTGGTTTATGACAATAAAACTGATGTATTTATATCCTTCCCATCATTCTAAATAATGTTCCATTGTTTTAAATTCAAAATAATTCTAACTTAACAATAACACCATAGACGCGATAATAGTATAAATAAAACCATAGACACGGACCTTTACGAATATAATACATATAGAGAAATATAAAAACACGTGTTTGTTTTCTTTCAATGAACATGAACCCTATATTAAGAATGGTATGTATGTAATATTGGGGTTATATTATTTGAACTCGGGGTAGTTAGATGCGTGTATTTTGTCTGTATTCTGAGTTATTGTTCTGGCACATGAAAAGGCCGAGCAGAAAAAATCTCACACATTTTCAGAAGAAAGGTATACGGTTCCACCGCATATCAAACATATATTTAACATTCCTTCTATCATGAATTTGTTTTTAATTTTTGAATACTCAGGAGACATTGATTGTACTTACCCAACTCTGTACAATAGCTACGCGGGAGACCTCTGTTACTGGAGCACTGGATATCCTATGTGTTTGCGTCATGATTTGTTTTGTTGTTGTCACTGATTATAAATAGACAAGAATATGAGCTAAGCATGCAGAATGACAAGTCGGAGTACTGTTCTTTTTCACGAGGGTGAGGCCCTCAAATACTATGTTCCGTTCTTTCGAAGCAGATCTGGAGATTCTATGTTTTTTTTTGTTTGTGTTGTTCAGTGTTCTGTTGGTATCGTAATAAATAAACTCACATTGTAACATTGCGTTATCAACACGAATTGCATCGCACAATATGCTAAGCACGTTATTAAAAAAAAATATTATTCATAGCTATACATACGAGTCTGAATATTAATTTTAATCACAGTCGATTTTTATCTATGGGTGTCAAAATGACAGCTGTCACTTTCTGTGACATGTAGATAAACGATGTTTTACCACAAAAATACCAGCGAATAGAATAGTGATGTTTTTATAGGATTTTAAAAAGATAATAATATGTCATTTTTATTTACGATTTCTATAAAATATTGAAGTGTCTACATATGTATTCTACCATCTATGAATATAATAATGGCAGATTATGAATTTGTTGAAAATTTATTTTTGAAGATGAAAGGGCATGCAAGGATTGGCAGATGGCATACCAACTTCTTGAGTCACGTAATTGGAGGACCGATGCAGTGGCTAGGTTTGTGTCAGGAGTCAGGAGGCGAAAGTTGAGGAAGCCAAGGCTAAAATAAAGCTGAAGCAAGAACCAAGTGAGGATTTATAAAAGATTATGTAAGGTTTCATGGCTAATTAATAAACGTGTTTTCTTCTCAAAATCCCATGGGTGATCAACACGAGATCACCTTTCTCCGGTACCATTTAATCCATCAGTTATTTTTTTCCATTTACTTTCTCATCCAGAACATGAAGGCACGCTTTTTCGCTGATACCTCATACCTATAAAAGTATGTACGCACATTTTAATTTAATATATCTGAAAACAAAATCTTTAATATAAAAGAATGTCGGGTTAGTGCGTGAATCGAGATCGGCTGAACAGATTTGTATCATTTTTGGTTTATTGGATTGTTCTTCGCTCCGGATAACAGAATAATTATTAAAAACTCCAAAAATGCATAGAAAATAATATAAAATATAATATTAAAGTTAGTATGGAACGAATTTCGATACAACAACGCCATTTGTGAAAAATTCTATAGAAAAACATTTTCTTTTTACCTGAAAACCATAGACATTAAAAATACTGGCACGCAGATTTTTAATGGATTTCAAGCTTTATTCTAATCTTTTTAAAATTGAAGCGCTTTTTTTAATAAATTAAAAAGCGAAATGTTAATAAATCTAACTTTAAAATCAAACTGTGGTTTGACACGAACTGTCAGTTGTTTAATAGTAGGTGCGATTGACAAAAACGGATGTAAAATATGTGGTTTTAAACATAATATGCGTAATGACATTGGTTTTAAAAGTTATTTTTATCATTCTTTTAAATTCGTATTCAATATAGACCACAGGACAACGTCTGTCGGGAAAGCTAGTAGATAATAAAAAACAAAGATAAATTTGAGTTTTAAATAAATAAATCCCTTTTGTTTTTTTTTAGATTTGAAATTTGAATATAATAAATAATAATAGAATATCATGGTTATTGAAACACCCACATAGAATCAAAATAAAAATATAAACACAAAAAACATGGGATATTATTACCACAGCCGTGAACAGAGAACCTCATTGTACAACGGGACAATGGGACATTCAGAATGAGGTAACTACCGAAGACATATCCACGTGTGTGTGGATGGAAAGAAAACACGACATCGTGGTTATACACAAAATACGAGTTATGTGTTCGTTCATTCTGTCCACGAAAAATAACCTACAAAATAATGAATTTACAAATTACAATAATTAAAGTTAAACATGATAAGTACCTACACCTATTATGTCAGAATAGTTCAAAGAAGTTCATTCCTAAAAATTCCTATTACACCTCTATTTTGTTCAAAATTTTATTCAACTCTATTTTGCGTACCCAAAGATTTACACGTGATTCAAATTTTGTATGCAAAGACAAAATTCTACACGCGAGAACCGATGACTATTCAAAAAGTTTGACAAAGGATTCTTTGAAAAGGAAAGGGTTTAAGTTGAAATCAAAGTTTCCAACTCTATACACCTATCTCGGTTTTTGTACCATATTTTCTGGCTATCCAATTAGACTTTCTGTAGCCTTGTTTCTGTAATAATTTCAATTTATTCGAAAAAGAGTGCCTAAGTAAAAGTTTTTTTTTTCAGAATTCGAACAATATTGTTAATAGACATTCTTAATTTGAATTTCTACCTATTTATAGATATTGTGAATTTGATATCAATACGGACTCATGTTGAAGATTGTCCATTAAAGATCGATTACAGTAGGTAGGCAATTTTTTTTCTATTTTGAATGGGTATTTTATTTGAATTCATAATTATTATTCTCTATTTCTGGAGATAATAACAAAAAAATATATAAGTACGTAGTTAAAATTTTTGCGCAAACATATTTATATGAAACTTGGTTATTGAGGTATGTATTCTTTTTTGTTCTTTGATTGTTTCGTTTGTTTTTTCTATTACTGTGTTATATTCGCTATCCTCGATACAGGTTTACACCTAGTGAGGCAGCATTTTCCTTGTAATTTATTTTGTAATGTATTATAACTTAGATAAGCAGATATACCTGATTATTATGTGATTTCAAGTAAATAAATTACAAAAATCAAATGTTGTACTTAGTTGTACTTCGTCTAATAACAATGCTTGTCAGACTAATGTCAATGATCCATTGAGTAAACATTAAACATTAAAGTAAACATTATTTTTAAAACGAAGTGTTACAAAGTTACTGCAAAAACCCTTAGTGATATCAATGATTCATCTTTAGCACTAATTAATGATAATGAAAGAGTCTTATATCGAACAGCAAGCACCTTCTGCCCAAAACATTGAAGAACTTCAAAGCTTCGAACTTATATAAACGGGAATTAATGGATTCACCAGCGTGCGCCTTTGAAATGAAACAAATCGTAAACTTATTTGATCAACGTTTATTCCGTGATGAACTGCAGAACATGACAATAAGATCCATTGGGCTTAAGTCTCTTGACGGCAAATTGTTAGATTTCAAATGCGAAAGACGAGGTCTCTGCCATCATCAGACAACGAAATCGAAACAAAAACTGTCCTATGACTCATGACGTCTCAGATTGAATGGCAATACGTTTGATCAACAAGAGTTGGATATCCTTCAAGTTCCAAACGGAAGTGTGACGCGTCTGGATACTGGTGAATGCCTTTGAATATTTTTATTCTTTGTTCCAATATGAGAAGGATATAAAATAATATTATTATTAGTAGTGTGGAGACTGAGCAGCGTTGAACGAAACAATAAACAAAGAACGGATGTCGTATGTTTGACCGACACGGGAAAAACGAATTTATGGGTCGCGTATAATAGGAAAACTGTAACAATTATTTTAATGCTTAGTCTTTGACATTGACCATAGAATAATGGGAGGTTGTTAACTTTAAAATAGAGGATTTGACGAGAGTACCTACTTGGACGTGGTAATTGATGAATCAATTTCTCTTATAGCATATTATTTATGTGATGAACAGTTAAGTTCCCGACCGGGTCAGAATTTTCAACCCAGGATTGGCCTGTTGCACATTATACGGAACCTTGAAATACGTTCTGCCTGCTATACTGAAACCTTTGAACAGAAAAATGTCAGCTTGGATAACTCTTCGTAAGTTGAAAGAGAGTGCAGGGAGGGATAAGCGATGATAGCGTGAAAAAAAAACATACCTTACCGACCCAAATGTCAGCCTCACCTGCCGCGGTATCCCTTGCTAGAAAACTAGCGAGGCTCTGATGGCTGAGTATCGATGGCATTAAATTTCCATAACAGTAATAGAAAGAACAACTACTGTAACAAACCCATACCAACCCCCCTGGAAAGCATGATTTCATTTTCACTGACTGTCCAACTACCCTTAAAAATCTGTTCACAAGGAGAAAGAAGCCTTAGAACCCTACATAATATAATGAACTCTCGGGATCTTAAAACACAAATAGAACCTTTTTATAGAAGGACGATATAAAACGTTATGATTTATCATATTTTGATCAAAACGGCACTCGCCAACATCAATTCAGCAGGAAAATATATCGTGGGTGTAATATCTGTCATCAGTTGCTTTCTCAATATTACTTTAATACTGAATTATTCCTTTTGTGCATAAAGCAATTCCAATCCCCACTGTTGAGTGCGGGGCTATTTTGGGAGCAATCCTGGAATGCACATACCGATATCGGGATGTAATGAACGAACGAGAGAGAGAGAGACAGTGGGATCTCTGAACTTCCAGACATTCTTGGATCCAGGGCCAATGTCATACGGTACGTCTATAAAAAAACGCACTTAAAAGCACACCAAATGTTACCAGATGTGTAAAAAACGATTCTGTTTATTTTTTAAGTCTGCAAACATATTTATGATATCCTTTTTTATCCTATTGTAGATATAAGAACCCTGTCTTTTGATATAGTTTGTGTGGTGTTAAATGTAAACCTAAATAAAGTATTTGTATATCAATGCCTTTGTAGCGGTTGGTACATGGATGGATTTCACAGAAGGTTGCTACATCAAAATGCGTGTTCGTAGGTAAGTTAGTTTACTACACCTTTATAAACATCTGAAATGAATTTCGAACCTCTAACTAAACTGTCTTGAGACTGATGTTCTAGTTTAGTCACAGCTTCGTTTTGAATGTGTCATGTTACATAAGAAAATGAACTTAACATGGAAAATTTCCGTTTACATACATCAGACGATACTAAATTAAAAAGCCAAACGATTTTTGAAAAATAAAGGCCAGATCAGTAGTATGAAAGAATGATTAGATACTGCATGAATCATGCCATGGATGGAAGAAATGAAAGGATAGAAGAGTAAAGAGTGTCAAGACCATTGTGATAGCCGTCTCTTTCGTCAATACGAATAGGTACCTACCTACCTACATACATTTTCAAAAACCATTTTTTAAGAAATGAATCTTGGCTTTATCAAAGAGAACACAAAAAATACACTTTTGATATCTTTCTCACTAAGCAAAGGCTTCAAGACATGTGTCGTGAAAGTGGAAATGGTCGGCATCGGAATTCGAACCCACGATCCTCAGTACGCTGTACGTACGAAAGCCAGGGACTGAACCACTGCGCTACCAAACACTAGGTACTTGTACAAAACTATTTACGAATCATCGAAAAAAAAAGTCACTATCGTCAGTTTTACCGCTTTAATTTGATTTCGTTCAGTTTCATGAATACCCCATGAATTACATGATCTGAGGGATGATTTCCAAAAACACAAACTCCACCGTCTACTAAAAGGTATGATATGACGCGTCTAGTGGGTGGGAAGCAGAATGCCACCCCAAATCGATTCTACTACGGGGTGCATGGCTCGGTACTTGCCAACTCATTCACTCTCGATTTCGTATGTTCACTACAAAATATATTTTATTATATTTACATGCAACAAGAAGAAAAAAAAACATTTTGCGTAAAAAGGAAGAAATTATATCCAATATTATTTAGTTAATAATATAAACTTACCTTTTTAAATTTATACGGGGCAAATCAGCAAAGCAAAAATGTTCCACCTTTTGTTTTTATGTTATAAAAACAATACACACAATTGAGTTTAAAATTTAAAAAAGTAAGAAACCGGTAAAGAATTGGTTCCTTGGTAATTTAAAACAAAACACAGACAAGTAATTTGCAAAAGTTCACGTGCAAAAATGGGTGTAATCAAAACAAGGGTGTTTTTTATTTTATTTAAGAGATTTATAAATGAAATACTATTCCTTTCTTAATGAAACACGCTCAGATTGAATCGTATGAAACAATTCAATAGAAAATGGCACTGATATTAAATATTTGAAGCGATCTTCATTGATTTTTATAAATTTATTTGAAACGATGTTGTGAAAAATATTGCCGCTGACGACGACACGACAAACGCGTATTATTCTCACAAGTCGACTGACACATGAAGCAAGTACTGGTACGATGTGAAGATAGCGGTGAATTTCGTTCGCTAAACAGCCAATAGGAAGCGCCACCGTCGCAATGGCCAATGACAGCGCAGATGTTTCTAGGGTGACAATGGATTTCAATGAATTTATAAAAAATAAATTATAGATATTCCAATTTGTTTTTTTTCCCTAAATCTTAAAAAAATTTCTTAATGCTCATAAGTGTAATTTCTAAAATAACAAATAAATTGTAATTATTGCAAATTTATTTTATTCTTTTAAGCTTGGGAAAAAAATATTTAAAAATGTGATTTTTTTAAGTTTTTCCCTCTTTCTTTAGACAAACGTTATTAATAGACTTCCCGGTTTTAGAATGACGTGGATCGCCCACATCGATTCCGTCCTCAAGGTAGGGTGAAAACACTGAAAACACGTAGAACGCTGATTCATGTTTTTGACAGATGTTTTCTAAGCATTTGAATTGGTCTTGGCACAACAGAAGCAGGAACCCGCTTTCCGGCATGCTTATTTATATGCATTGAAACCACTGGGTAAGAAGACGTAGAAAGCCGATTCCGACCCGCACCGACCTGCGCAAAGAATGTTTCATCAATCGACGCCGGTCGGAATCGGCGTTCTTTGTGTTTTCACACGAAGGCCAGGATAGAAGCAAAAGAAATAGAAGAGGTTGTATGAGAAGTGGTTTTTCGGTGGTAGGAGCGAAAAAAGTGCCATTACTACAACGCACCCATGCAGATGGTCACCCTACGAGTCGCGCACCTTTCATCGGACGTGGTCCGCAAGCCATGTAGGCTATACACAGAAATCTTTCAATTTCTCGCGGTGAGTATATTTTCGAATTTATGCACATAACAAATTGTTTTGGAATAATTATTATTAAAAAAGCGTAAATATATTACACATAAATTAATTTTATCTTTATTCACCTATTAGCGGCATATGTATACCTACTACTGCTTAATCTTCTTCTCATTCTTCTGTTAGGACCACTAGAACCCCAACTCGCATTAAAAAATCTTCTTCTTTTGAGTCATAATCCTAAGAATGGTCTGCACCAAGTATACCGAATCTGTTCCTCCAGTCCTCCCTGTCACCGACCAGCCTCTACATCTCCTGATAGGTCCCCGATCACGGTCTATATTATAGGTAATTTTCTCTGGAGGTCGCTTCTTTTTTCCCGGCTCTACTCAGCACCTCGTCATTTGTGAATAAAATATTAAGTCCAAATATTTCAACGTTTGGATGGATTTGGTTTGTTGGATTCTTCTCAATAATTATTATTAAAAATTCGAAAAAATGGATTGCAAATACATAATATTAAAGTAAGTATGGAACGGATTTACTGACAACAACGCCACCTGTGAAAAATTCGATAACAGCACAATTTTTATTTAGGTACTTTATAACCATTGATTTTCAAAACATTGCTACACAGATTTTTAATAGAAATAGTTTATTAGGTATTATTCAAACATATTTTAAACGTATTTTTGTATATATTACAATTTTGAAATCAATACTCATCGTAATGACTACAGGACAACGTCTGTCGGGAAAGCTAGTAAAGAATAAAACACATCGATGTTATGATGATGAGATGATACCCATTCATCTAGTTATAAAATCAAATCGATGTTGATATAGACACCCCTAAAGAAAATCATTAATGTACCTATATTCGATCATGTCCCGTGTAAGATTCTCATGCAATGAAACAATACGGCTATCGTTTTTCTCTATATACCTAACTAAAACTTTATTTATTGCTATTCTCCGATTAAAATATTACATTTTATATTATTTCAGACATAATTAGATCACAAATTTATCTTCTAACATTGTATCATCCATCATTATGCCAATATATAGCCACACTTTAACAGTTGGTAGGTATACCTACGTATCTCACATCTCTTTTCGTAAATACTTACTAATGTAATTAAAATTAACAGTGTCTTCTTGTTGATTAAGAAAGTTTGTTTCGACTAATTAATCAATCAATAAGAACTCTAATTGAGAACTCGCTTTGAGGCATAGTGTAGTGAGAGAGGCAACAAGAGTTCTCCATTGCGCTAAATCTTGCGATGTTTGATTGACCTCCTTACATGCCGATGACATTGATCCTCGAGGAATCCCAGTCAGAATCAAAAACATCAGTAGAAACTTCATGAGAATAAAAATATGAGAGGCGAATGAAGTGTGTCTGGATAAAGAAATGAAGTACGTTCTCTTTGTCTACCTGATTAGGCCGCCTCCAAGCCGTCTGAAATCCCGAAACCCCTACTGGGTAACTTCTGCTGCAAGCACAGATTGCGCGATGGAAGACAAATGGAGACAGGTATGAACCGCATCGTCAATGAGGAACCAGAACCCATAGTAGCTGATTAGACAAAAGAACTGTCTGTCTCAACGCAACCCAGAATTAATATAATATGGTGTAGATTAAACTGAATAAGATGTGATGTAGGCTGCGCCGCTAAAAAGCTAGATAAATGGGGATGGATAGACTCACCAGCATGTGGGATTACCCAAACAATCGATCATCTGATAAACGAGTGCCCCATGTACGCATTTAAAGAGGGACTACAGGACTTGCACACACTAACGGATGATGCGATCCAATGGCTTCGGTCTCTAGAGGTCAGATTGTCAGCGATCATAAGAAGAAGAAGAACCTCTTTAGGAATATGGTGTATTTGTAAAATTTAAGAATATACCTAAAATCCGAACAAATTAAAAAAAATCTTAATCCTTCAGAAGAAAAAAGTCCCGGTTTTCACGGCCCATCCAATCAAATGCTTTAATGAAATCAGTCAAAAGTTAATTGTTTATGGAATTGTTAACGAACATAAAGAAACATTTTCGATAGCATCTACCAATGCAATTGTACATAAGCGTCAATATCATTAATGGGTATATGGGAATTGGTACAATGGTTGTTGGTTGGTATGCTAAAAGGTATAGCTTTCACAATTTCTGCTCAACTCAAGTGCAGTGTAGAAGTAAAGCAAAGTGAAGCCTTCACTCCTAATTGATCACTAGGTTTCAAGCCACTTCAGCATCCTTCAATTATGCGAGCCTTTTTTAAGCAACTCTCTACAAGGAATTTTAATGTTAAAACCTTACTTGAAAAACAAAGGTTAAATTTCAATAATTAATCTTGGTTAACAGAATGGAAGGGAATTTCTAATTGGAATACAAATTGCTGGAATAAAAATAGTGACGTTTCTATTACGTTTAATTTGTTTAGATTTTAAAGAATAGGAAGAGTATAGTTATGTAGTTAGTCCTACTAACTTATCTACGGTGCTCCTTATTCCTAGGTTTTCTCAGACATGTGCAACTCGAAATAGCTCATCGACACTCCTTAATCTTCTCCAATCATCCAAGTAAACTGCATCTTCCAAAACTTCATTTACCCTCTTTTGTTGCACATCCAGGTCCTGAGCGAAGTTGTCCATCAGACGCTGTCTTGGTCTTCCTGGTGGTCTTCTGCATGCCAATGGAAATACTAGAAGATTCTTTATGGACTTCTCTACCCCGGAACCGTGCATCATGCTCGATCCATGCTAATCTTTGGCTAGGTAGGTACTTGAGATTAAATCAACCTCCGCATTTAGCATCGACAATGCATCAAATCACTTAAAAAGTGCTCCACAAAAATATTCAATGCAAAGACCAATGCATTCTCCGATGTATTTCACAGATAGCAATCTTTGCTCTGTAACAAAGTATTCTTCACAATATGTTGCATTAGCACTAGATTAGCACCAGCTAGCAACAATGCAAGAAAAGAAAGCACTTTTTTACCCTCGACTATAAGACGAAACAATAGTGCAATAAATGTACGTACACCACGTCTACAATTTTGATCTATTCAATTAATATGCAATCGACTTTTTGATACTTATTATTATAAACGCAATTTATCCCCGTTGCATACAAAATATTAGAAATGTGCGCAATCAACTATTGGAGGTTATAATATTTATTGATTTTTACATATTTAAATAATAATTGAAAGTTGTAGTATTTTGAAATTTATCTACTCTTTCTCTAAAACTAATTTAATTTTCATTTTAATTCTATCTCAATTCGAAGAATCATTCAAAACAACAAGATATAAAAAAAGAGACGGCAAATGAAGAAACTGTTCGAATAAATTTGACTAGACCCTGAATTGAAATAATTATATACTCATGTACTCGTATTCGCAACGAAAGCGCATTTGCCTAGTATAGTCAATATTTTTCTAATTAAGACCACATTTGCGATGATTTTTGGAAATTCACACTAATTTTCCTTCCTATCCATGTCTATTCATCTCCGTACCGTAATATTTTGTTCCAAATAATGCCCTACCTATCTAAAGTCTTCGCCTAACAAACTTAGGAAGACGCTCATAAAACTTACAATAGTTTGACAACAGAGGGGTCTGAAATGTTTCATTGTGTCCATCCACGTGACTACGAAATCCCGTGATGATTTACTTATTATTGATGACCGATTCTTGGTTTGCTATTGACCGATTCTTGGTTTGTTTGTCTCTTTTGTTATTGAAGATCTACGATAAAAATAAGTAGCATCATTATTAAATATTCTTCTGCTTTGAAACGCGGCAATCCACTCTCGGGATAAATTAACATTTTTACTATGTAAGGCCTGAGTTATTTCATAGAATCAACTTCAACAGATTGCGGGATATTACGTCAATTATCAGTATTATAAAAGAATTTATCGAACTTTGTAATGAATTTTGTATGACTGTGGCGTAATATTTTCAGATTGAAAGTAATGTTAGCGTTAACCGAAACGTGGCTTGACGGTGGATGTATTGTGAATTTATTAATACTGTACTGCAGAAGATACAAATAATTTAGAAAACGCCTGAGGAAATGCGCGGAAGAAATATAACAATACGTGAATAATATTTCATTTAAAGGCCAGAGATACAAAATATCTTAACGCTTAGAGATTTTCCTTTCGGAATCAAATATTTATACGCGTCATAGGTTGATTACATATCGTTATTTGTCCAGAATTTCACACTTTTACATAAATGCCTATAGGTACTTATTTACAATCTATATAATAATTGAGAAATGTTTGTGTGCTTTCTATCGTATATGTGAACATCACGCTCAAAATACAAATGCTACGTCAGATATGAATCTGCGCAGAGCGGTGCAATTTGCTTGAGAAGGTTCTTAAATACAATTTGCTGCATTAACTTTAATATATTTAGAGCTATTTAAAAAACTCTATTTTTTTAGGGTCTTCATACAAATTTCTCAAAAAGACAGTAAGCCATCTTTTGGAAACAAAATTACTCATGTAAACGTTGAATGGAATCTTGGTATTACGGTATGAAAATGTAATAAAATAATCGTAGATTGATTTGTTATACATATAAATGTTATTCAAATCTTATTATTCTCAATAAATAAAGATTTAATGAAAAAATTTGCAAAATGATTCCTCCATTTTGAAGTTTGACAGATAGCGCAAATCACCCTCTATGGGTGGAGAGCCTAATTAATTATCACACATTAGGGAATGTAGCTAAGATTCAAACCACAGAGCTATCTCTCTCTCTATGAAAACTTGCAAATTATGTCGGTAGGTTCGTATAATATTATGAGGTCGGTGAAACAAAAATTTTAAAAGTGTCATTCTTCTTTTCCTGTGCTTATGTCAGTTATAGAGGTCTGTTAAGCAATGGGAAGCTAGACTAGAACCTGTTTAATTACCTACCGACCAAGCCTGACAATCGGAATCAAATACGTAAAGCAAGACGGGTATAAGCTAGTTAGTAATAATTGTAATTTTTTACCGATCGATACAATATCGTGACTAGCTTATGCCTATTAATCTACAAATCTAATAGGTACATATACTTTGACATTATTTAAATAAAAGCCATTAGACCATTAATTACAGTAAGCTACTTATTAAAGCTTGTGTCGTGAAAGAGGAAGATGGTTGAAACCTGGGATCGAACCCACGACTTCCAAACGATACAGTATCGTAACCACTAGGCTACTAACCATTTATCTTTATTGATTTGAATGTACCTAATAAAATACTCTATCTCGGGTGGAAAGCTGGAGGGTGGAATTAAATGTCGAAAAAATGTACGTCGTACTAGATACGACATTCGGAACAAAAAAAAATCTAAATATTATGTCACATTTTTGTTATGAAGTATGTCGAAGGGAAGGAACATGAAAGGAACGTATATACGTGAATATAATAATATGAGTGGTCTATTCGGGGCCGAGCCAAATTTGTTTGAACGGTTTCTTTATCTTTATCCGTCTCTTTCCATTTTGTTGTTTTTAATGATTCAAAGCGAGATAGCAATAAAACGGTTAAATTTGTGTTAATATCTAGACACTTTTGAAAAAGGTAGGTATTAGGGTGCTTCTTATATGGTCGAAAAAAAATTCTTTCTATTTTTTTAAGGGGTCATCGCTGTATTTTATTCTAAGCTATAATTTATTGCTACAGATTTTTTTTAAGAATTTTTTAACAACTTTTAGGGGTCGCTACCTCTCGAAGAAAATGTCAAGTCGATATAAAAAATAAAAAAAACATAAATTTTTATTTTTTTTTTATTAAAGAATTAAATCCTACAGAAATATTAAAATAAAAAAATATTGATATAATAGATACATAGCTATTATAACAATAACTGTAAGGAAATTTTCCAATTTAGATTCCGTCTCCATACATTTTCTATACAAACTTTCAACAGCTGGTAGCAACCCCTAAACCAGGGCCGTCGCGTGTGTGGGGCGACCGAGGCGGTCGCCTAGGGCGCCGCTATACGAGGGGCGCAGCCGTGGGTAAAACAAATTCTATTTTGTTTGTGGTATAGTCCAGGAATTCACATGCGAACTCATAGCTGAGAAAAGCCAAAGGAATGCAATATTTGCACTATAAAGTTTAATCAGTTTTTAAATTTAAATCTTAAAAAAAACTCTTAACTAAGTTTTATTTTTATTTCATCCTTGATTTTCATTGCAAGCGAGCGACCAACACGAAATTTTGGCTAAGAGACGTCGCTTATCCAGGGAACGAGCGACTTCATAGCGGAGAAAAGCCATACGAATGCAATATTTTCAATAAAAAGTTTAATAAACACCCATATGCTAAATCATCGCGTAGAAAAGCCATTCGAATTCCAAATTTGTAATAAAAAGTTTTAGTTGTCTTTTTTTAAGTTTGCAATAAATTTAAAAGCGGTTTTGAGTTAGTGAGCGCGCGGGCGCTTTTCAAAAACTAGTTATTTTATACAGTTTTAAACAAAAACTGGAATGATCAAAATTACAAGTTTTATGGGGGGGGGAGGGCTGATTAAAGCATTGCCTTGGGCGCCTAAAAACCACGCGACGGCCCTGCCCTAAACTATGTTTTAAAATTCTGAAAAAATCGGTGTTTCATTTTTTACATAGTAGAACTGAATGACAGGGTGACCAGTTGAAATTTTAAAATTCAAATTTTAAGAAGCACCCTAGTAGGTATTTAAATGTAATATTATTCGAGAAAGATATGTTAATAATTCAATATAAAAAACTATAAGACCTCTGCAAAACGTCTTTGGAAAGTTTTCAATTTTTTTTTTGAACTTTTTTATTTAGGTAGCACCGTAGAGCGTACTAGAGATTTGAATTTTTATGCATAGGAAAATAATAGTGGTGATTTAAATTTCATATCACAGTGAAATATCATTGCGATTTCATTCAAACCTGCTATTATCGTGAGTTTTGTTAGGTTTATTGTTGGTTGCAATGACTCATACGTTACAAATGAGAGATTTTTGCTGGAAAGATTAAGATCTGATCTTTTTTAGTTTGTAATGCGTTGTTCATATTAATATTTCAGTAAGTATTATCTTTGGAGCTCAATGTAAATTCCACTGGTTGTGAATCGTTAAACTGTATTATGTATAGGTATTTATTTTTTATTAACTTTATGTTTAAGTAATACGGTTGAAGATCACAGTTTCGACCATCTTCCTCTTTCACAACTAACAGTCTTATTTATAAAAAAAAAATCGTTGATCTCACGATTTCGTCTGATTGACCGAACAATTTTAACTTTATTTATAAAAAAAAATCTTTGATCTGCGATCTGTAATGTATGAAGATGACATTTTGCACAAAGTTTCGTAAGCAAACAAAATAGTAGCCGTGCAACGCGAGTGGCTACTGCCAATATTCGCTACCTATGTCAGATTTAAATGATTTCGAGTTATTGATGCAGAAAAGGTACCTTATATTTTAATGATTTATCAAAATACTTCGTTAAGTCCAGATTTTTATTTCAGAAAACAAAAAGTTGCATTAAATCATACGAAACTTTTATGTTTCAACCAAAATGAACTAAATCATATTTGATCACTTTAATTTTAATTAGGTAATTAAAAAACTTGCCCTACAAGGTGAAAGTCAGCTCGTCAAAATTCTGCGAAAATGTCACAATTTCATACAGCCAAGTATAGAGTTTCAGTTTGTTTTTTTTTATAAAGAGTTCCATACTGTTAACTATACTGAATATTTGTATATACTTAAAGAGTATTCTTCGAATTTTTAGTTGGTTGATGCATCATGGTTGTAAGCCCTCGAATTGTTACGGGGGTGCATATTTGCTTTATTGGTTTAAATTTTCTGTTATTAAAATGATAAACCAAAATACAATGAAACCAAATATGAAGGAAGCACATAGAGGTAAAAAAAAACTTAAATACATCAGTGTATTTACTACAGAAAGTGTTTTTGTACACTCGAAACAACTGTCAGTTGACGTAAAATCCAACATGGCGGGCGTAATGTACAGAGATCAGCTCAATATCAAGCGATATGGGTTAATCTACTCGTAGCTCGACGACGCTTGATCGCACGATTTTCTATCGCTGAGCTATTTTTCCACTGATCTGAGTTTATAAACAAAGCAATAAAGGTTTGCTTAGGAAAACGAACAAATTACATTTTTTTTAAAATAATCAAAATAATGTAGAGCCAGTTTCTTAAGCGAATAGTCGCTTGTGTGAAATGGGAGTAAATTTTCTGAACATTTAGGGTGGGTCCACTTCATTTAAAAAATAATTTTGAAAAATTTATATATGGTTTGAAAATGTTACTCCAACAGATCAAGCTGAAATTTGTTACAACTTTCTATGACTCTTCACAAAAAAAGGTATTGCTAAATATCAAGCACACAGCTGATAGAAGATTATCTTAATTCACATAAATCTGTGAATATATATGAGATATTATTCTTGAATTAACGTGTAATTAAACAATTTATAATTGCTAAAATAAAATGTACGGTTTTCATGGTGTTTGGTGAATATTAATTGTAACGTTATAATATATCTATTAAATTAATTCAATACGCTACAGACGCTCGCTCGGCAACAACTACTTTCGTGTGGATTAAGAGAAAAATCAATTTATTGATTAATTGTTTTTATAATTCTAATAATGGGTGCTCTCTGTTACCAGAAACGATAATATTATAAATAAAATTGTACTCGGCTCTTGTAGATCATCCGCTGATAACGCTGAGTGTGATATATTTAATATTTCACAACGCATCTCGACTGGAACGATGTGAGTAGCCACGTGAAAACAAATTAGTTTTGCCCATATGATTTTTAAGCCCATATTATACAGCCTTTTTATGCAGAATTAATCACCGATATAAAAAGAATTTGTTTCTTCCCCAAACACCGAATTATATGAAACCCATAAGTAACCCCGACTCGTATTCAAAAGCGACGCCCAAATATTAATTTTCAACGTATGACAGTTTAGCTAAAGGAAATTGGTTATATTTCTTACTGTAGTGTACTCTAAATATGGTTTTTTATAGCGTCCTCTGGACAAATTTTTATGCGCAGGCGCAATGAGGCACGTTCATACTTCGTCCTAAAGCATTTTAGTCCTAGATATTTTTTTTTCACCATCATACAATCATATATTTTTTTTTAATTTTTAAATAATTGTATTTTATCGCATCTTATGTAAATGATGACAAAATAATCATCGATTCGTTAGGTAAATCGATGTCTTTTTGTAGAGCATCCCTTGACATAAAAATCCACCGTACGGGTAAGAACACGTAGAAAGCCGATTCCGACCCACTCCGACCGGCTCATAGATTGTTGTCTATGGTTTCAATGCATTTAAATGGGCATGTCGGAAAGCGGGTTCCTGCTTTTTCTATGGGTGTCCCTATTCAAATGCATAGTAACATTCTTTGCGCAGATCGGCGCGGATCGGAATCGGCTTTCTACGTGTTCTCACCCGTAGGGTATTCATATATTAATAACTATGCCCCCAAAATAACGATAATTGTCTATGGATATAACTGTCAATGATGTTAAAATCACCGCGGAAACCAAATTTGTAAACAAACAGAATGTCATTCGTCGCAGTGGAGTTTTCCGTTTTTTTTATCAGTTGAGTTTAATTAAATATTTATTTTACGAATTTTGATAGTTAACAGGCCGAAAGTATGTCTTTTCGCGATTGTCGAAGTAAGTATTGTAAAATAATATGGAAACGAAAAAAAATCTCTATGAAAAATCGTGGTAATATCCAAACAATCAGAATAATTATCCGAGAATGTTTTATAATAAAAAAATATGGCAATAATTTAGATACTAAACTCCTGTATTTATAAAAGAAAACAACTGTTCATAATAATTAGGTATCAAACATATAAAAATTTCGAGTCACAAGTGTTTGAAATCATACTCGATCGATTATAATGATTTTTGTCATATATACATATTTGGTAGATATGAGAATAAGTCGTTTCGCATATTATTGTTTCAGACCACTCGGTGATAAGATTGCCCCTATCCATAACTATTTTTGTTTTTTGATATTTTTTTATTTGTTAACAAAAAATATCCATACCGTTATGCACCCTATATTTACCTTCCTACCTTAAAATAGGAATTTTCTAATATAAAAATACGGAGGTGTATGTTGTTGCATGTAATCTCAGTAGATGGCGATATTCAACTGTGTAAATATAATTAAAAATGGAACAATTATTTGCCATGAGGCGGGGCGAAGTTCTGTGATTCAGCTAGTTTTTTTTTTTTTTTATTAAATGAATCTGTGCTCACTCACAGTGAACACAAATACACTCCTTGACTCTTTCACAGTAAGCTACTTAAAGCTTGTGTAGTGAAAGAGGAAGATGGTCGGCACCTGGGATCGAACCATGACAACAGTACGAAAGCCGGCGTTGTAACCAGTCTACCAACCACTTCATAAATTTATGTCAAATTAAAATCACTCAACATACAAAATTCTTTTATAGATTTCATTGAGCATCTCAGAGCATTGGGGTATCCAAAAAATGTGTCCTTAGAAAATTTTCGTCATCCCAATTTCCCTTTGGTCGCTGATTTGTTGAAATGGCTGGTAGAGCGTTTTGACCCTGATTCGCATCTCGACGGAGGACCAAATAACATGGAGGAAAGGATTCTGTTGATAAGATCTGCCACACAATTCATGGTATGCTACATTTATAGTCTTTATTATTTTACTTCTTATGTTTTTTTTTTCTCCCAATCAATTCTCCCTTTTTACTCCCCACTCAGGGGCATAGGGAGGCAACAAGAGCTCTCCATTGCGCTCGATCTTGCGCAATGTGTATGACCTCCTCCCACACCATGTCAAAATCCCTCAGCTCTGCTTCGAAGGAGCAGAACACATTGTGTGAGAGGGTCTTCCTCGTCTTCGGGACTCTGATAGGAGGAAGAACAGCGCTCTCCTTGGCCAACTGTCATTCGGCATCCTTAAGACATGTCCCAGCCTTGTCCATCTCCTCCCCACAATGGTAGAGATGATGGGCTCACGCTGGGTGCGCCGGCGTATAGCGTCGTTCGTGCTGCGGTGCTAGCATCTTACGCCCAGATTTCTCCTGAGGCACTTCATTTCAAAAGCTAAGACTTTTTGTGCCTGTGCTTTGGTCTTTTGCTATATGGTATAATAAATTCATTTTGACTTAACCTTTTGTTTGAATCTACCGTATAGTCTTTGTATGATGTGACTAAATGTTGCAGATGACGAAAGCTTCTATCAAGTTGAATCCAAAGAAACTATACGGATCAGACGGATATGCTGTGAGAGAACTGCTCAAGATCACAACAGTTCTTTACGATGCTTTGAATGTCGCCAGTGTTGAAAACGATGATGACATAGAAGATCCATCTTTCCAATTTGACATATCTTCTAAGGTAGGTGCTTAATTGTTTTATTCAATTATGCTCCCTTACTTATTACTGTTTACATTAATGTTTGAAACAGCAGTTAAGACTCTTAAACCAGATTTTTCATATTGAATCATCGTCCTTTTAATGTCTGTTTTAGACCTAGTAATATTGTTATACTCACTGGTTTTCCGTTTCATAGGTTGATGATTTGAAACGTGCCCGACAGCTGGCCACAGAAATCACAACTAACGGAGCCGAGTTATATGATCTGTTGGGAAAAGAAGTGGACTTTAGAGTGAGTGCTAATTTTAATTATTTAACCTAACATTAATTTATTATTTATTTTTTATGTTCCATGTATTATGGGTTATAAAGCCTTTTCTCTTGTCTTATTTCTGTTATTATCTATGGAAGATTCCACTCATTATTTAAGTTGAATTCTTTTGAATTTCGGTAATAAATAATATGTTTGTTATTATGATTAGTGTTATAAATTTATTAAATTATGTGTTTATTAATGTGCTATTTTTAACTGTACAAATCAGAACACACATACAAATTACTCTATTCCTTGTACATATAGAAAAGATTGAAAGATCAAAGATGTCATATTTACACCATTTTTTACTTATTTTCAAATTATTTTACAAACTTACTCTGTGCATAATTTTCCTGTGTCACTGTTGGTATGTTCCAATTCAGTCAGCTCCATTTAGATCCATCCGAAATGTTCTTAATGCTTTGGCTTCTAAATATATGTTTATCGATTTCAGGAAAGTCGAGAGCAAGCTATAAGTAAGCCTCTGGATATAGCGGCTATGGAGGCGACAATAGAAAAAGCTTGTGCCAAGTACGAGAAAGAATTAGCTCAGTTGCAGGAACAAGCAGAAAACATCCAGGCCAGCGAAGCTTCATTGGATAACAAAATTGAAAAGAAAAGAGCCGAATTGGAGCGTTCCGAAAAAAGACTTCAAGCTATGCAGAAAATTAAGTAAATATGGCAAATTTATGTATATTGTGATTTAGTCTATGAATATAATTGGTAAGTTCATATTGTCGTTGAAATTGTTCAACCCGACATGAAATATTTTTCGTACATAATATAATAAAAACAATATCTGGGAAATATTTGTAATTTTTGTCAGTCAATAAGTCAAAAGTTGCTATGACAGGTGTCTGCAGGAAATATTATATCAACGTGATAGTTGATCAGAGGTTTCTACATACCTACAACTGTTGCTACGGGAAGATATATATCAAATTGTTCGCAATCCCGTGGTAAAGCTAAAATGGGACCCTTTACGCGATGATATAACTGATTTATTGGACAATGAAATAATCAATGATCCTTTTCTATGCCTGTTGTCTGTTTTTCGCTGTTCGCTCCCACCTTCACTTCAACTAAAGCCATTTTAAACTGTTTTACTTACTAGTTACTTTTGTTTGTTTAATCTGTATTAATGTTTAATCTGTCGGATTTTTGTGTCACAAGGGACAGTTGCCTGCATATAAATAACTCTTCAATGAAAGAGTCAGATCTAAAAAATGAGGCGCAGAGCTCTTACCAGTCAGATTAGAATTACCCGGTCATTTTTTAATTTCTCAATTATTAATTCATTGATACGTTACGTACTGATGTGCTTTTTAGACCTGCTTACCAAGCTGAATTCAGAAACTTAGAAGCCGAATTAGAGAAGCTGTATGATGAATACATTCTGAAGATGAGGTGCATTGAAGCCTTGAAACAACAGCTGAGCTCCTTAGAAGCTGCCGAGGCGGAGGTATGTTTCTTTTTTTTTAATTTACCAACGACAAAAACTTCACAATCTTCATTACTTAAAGGAGAAACGCTATCATTAATGTTGTTTCTATTTCTGGGTTATCTGGTTGTGTGATTTTCTATCCGACGTTTCGCCTCTACACGGGCCTGTGGGAGGCATCTTCAGTTAAATCTTATTCTGCTTTCATCTACGCAAGTTTGTTGCGCCAAGTTTTGAGTATTACTGAGTCGTTGTTCAGTTTTGTGTTCAACTATTTGATTCATACCTTGCTCTGAAATAACTACCCACCCTAAACCTAATAGTTTTTCAGTTTCATTTTTGTGGCAGTTTGATGAAAGAACTTGCTACAGTATGTTTAGTTTATTTAATATGGCATTAGGAATGAAACAAACAATTTGATAATTACTATCTTTCCCGACAGACGTTGTCTTGTAGTCCTTACTATGAATATGATTTCAAATCTTTAATTTACACAAAAATATGTTTAGAATGTATTTGAGTGTTAAAAAATTATTTCAGAAAGCTAGAAAGAAATTCTATCAAAAATCTGCGTACCATAATGTTTTGAAACTCAATGGTTGTCAAGTAAATAAATATTGTGTTGTTATGGAATTTTCCATAGATGGCGTTGTTGTCAGTAAATCTGTTCCATACTTCCTTTAATATTATATTTTATATTATTTGCTATCCATTTTTCGAATTTTTAATCATTATTCTGTTATCCGGAACGGAGAAGAATCCAATAAACCAAACATCATAAAGATCTGTTTACTGGATCTCGAGTTATAAGTGTTCGCACTAACCCGACTTTCTTTTATATAATAGATTATTGTTTTTTTTGTTCACATCATGCCCTGTCATTGGAGAGGTGAGCAGAGGGAATGGACATCCACTCATTTCTATCCAGACACATTTTATTTACTTCAAACACCCATATAACATATTTCATACAACCTCTCTCATTTATTTTGCTTCTGATTTGGTCTCTCTATGTTTAATCAACGTCATTCACACGCAATCCTATTAGCCTCTCGTCTTGTGCCTAAGCCATTATTACATAATATTATTATATTCTTGTTTTTTGTTTTGTTTTGTATAATCAATTCAATATTTATTAAATGCCTTTTTATGTGATGGTTGTAGATAGCGGAAGAAAGGAGAAGTGCCGCTTTGAAGTTGATACAAAAGTACGAAGCTGAAGATGTTCTCGTCAACATTAGCGACACTGGTAAATCTATTATATATTAATAGATAATATTATATATTTAAATTGCTCGGACAGAGGACTATGAAATTTCGAGTTTATAGAGAAGAAGTGGCGAATGCTAATATTTTTATGCATAAAAATACATTTAATTAATAAAAAAAACACTACTGTAATGTTATGCATTGGATACTCACCCACACTCCGATGTATTTGACATTGACACAGACGCATATATTCTTTTGTTGATCTGTGGTCAAATTGAGAATAGATTAATATTGTTTGTCTTTAATAATGATAATACTAGAAAAAACTTTGTTTTTGACAGAAAATTTTGAAATGGCGCTTTCTCAATAATATATCTAATGTAAAATCTCAATATCACTTAGTTTTGTCGAATTTCAACCTTTGAGCAACCACTACTAGTCTTGATAAATTGTTCGTTTTTTATTTAAACTTCCCCATAAAATGCAATAATTCTGCATCAGATGGACTTTCTTAGGGTGCATTTACACCAAACAAACGTAGAGCCGAATCTAGAAACAGCATAGATACTTTCTTTTATGGTTGATATTGAACAGCATGGAAACAATAACAAGCAAGTACCTAGTAATTTATTTTTATTTACTTATTTTATTCATACATATTAATACAGTGATAATAGATAACAATTTTAACTGCTGCCCAAATAGGCCAAGCCTGTACTAGGGCAAACATCTTTACAGTTCATAAAAAAAAAGATTATTAAATGGAACATACAAACACGAACAGCACAACCACCAACTCAAATACGTACAGTCCACAAACAAAGCATAACCCAACAGTCACAACACCCTTTGGTCCAACAAACATTGACAGATTAGTGTCCATATCAATGATCAAGGAAATATACTCTACTTCCAGCTATGTTTAAATGCATCCCTATATGATAATCTATGTAGCAGTTTCCCGTTATTATAAATTAAAATTTTCTATTTTAGATGAGTTTGATTACGAAGACAGTCCGAGAAAAGAACTGAAGGAGATAGAGAAGAGGCCGGCAACCAGACCCAAGACGAGGCTGCGAGTTCGGACAGCAGGTATGAAGCATTGCGTTTAGTTTAAAACCGTACTTTTGCTTGTGTGCTCTCATGATATCAATTTTATATTTTGTAGTTGGTGGAGATCAGCCAAAGATTTTCGGAAGCATGGCAGGTGATAAAGATGACGATTTTTCGATGGACGATTCCATCATCGGTGACGATGAACTTCTCAAGGATAATCTGGACGACGAAGATTTTAAAGCTCTGAATATGGGTAACAGTAATTCTTTAAATGTAGTTAACCTTATACATCTTTTACATAATAATTTAGTTTGAATTTATTTTCATATATCATCGATCACCCATAAAACGCAGAGTTTATGTTCTATTTAAATCGTCGATGATCCTTGCAATTATAATTGTAGTAACCTTAGAGTGCATTTAAACCAAATTTATGAACATAAAGTCAGAGCTGGAAAAGATAGTGTATTTTCTTGATTGTGGTTACTGTCACCAAGGGAATGGCAATGAGAAATAAATGTCATCATCCACTTATAAGTTATTGCTTGTTTTTGTTTCCATGGTGTCCAATATCAACCATAAAAGAAAGTATACTCTGTTTCTAGATTCGGCTCCATGTTTGTTTGGTCTAAATGCACACTTAGATGAACAAATTATTCCATTTTATGGAATTTATGTTTAGAAATTCTAAAATGATAGGATCTTTATAGTATCACCTCAGTAAAAGAGATACATAAATATAGTGAAGCAAGACGGGTATCAGTAAGTTGTCAAAAAATTATCAATTTTTGTTGTCGGTAGAATCAAATCTTGACCAAAAGTGCCTGTCTATCCAGTAGATTTGTTGTCTATTGGAAGTGTTTTCTCAGTCAACTGATATTGTCCTTGATGCATTTGAAATAGAACTCCAAACATGGATAGAAATTGAAATTAAAATATCTGATCTGTTGAATTTTTCCAACTTTCAGATGCTTCGGACGATTTGGGTTCCCTGGGCAGCTCCGATGAAAGCGAACTCAATTTGGATACGAGGAATGTCTTGGGCAATCACGGGAACAACGTGAGGAATTTGAGTCGAGCGGGAAGTAATAGAATGAGAGGTGGACTATTAAGAGGGCAGGGACCCGTCGGCTCCAACCACTCCATCAGCAGAAGAGCTCCGAGCACAAAACCCATGCAGGATATTTTGAGTGATGATGATTTTTAAACTGCTCAATTTTTTTTATAAAACTTTGATACCTACTTCGAACATTTTACACGGACATTTATGTTTAATCACTACGGACTTATAACCATTTAACATTGGTCGAAAGTTAGCTCTTTAGTGTGGTCACTTTATGGATTTTGGTCTCACTTTCATATTGAGCTTTGGTCATGTGTGAAAGGGAACCACTTGACCAAGGTAACGAAAAACATCAAGTACATTCAACAACATCTATTGAAGAAAATTAAAAATTGATTTTCAGTTGATAAATTGTTTCCGCTACATTACAACAGATGGCATTCACATAGAACTCCAGTTAGTAAAAATCCTTATAGAATCCAGTCCAAGTATTGTATCAATCCACCAGTAGATGTCACTAGCCTCGAAAATCGTTGAAATTTGAAATATTTCCCCACTCACTGTATATATGTACAAGTTTCAACAAAATGACAATTAGCAACAGAGAACAGCGAATGTTTCCTAGGAGTAGAAAGCGCTTTTAACCTGGCCTAGGTAGTGTAAGCCCACAGCTCTGTTGTCCAAGATCTGATAGACTCATTGTCTGTTGAGATTGTTTCCCAATACATTGACTTGACCAAGATTTTTTCTTCTTTTTGCTTTGAGCCACAGATTGTTTTGTTTGATAGTATGTAAAGGTGCGTTTATACTAAATGAACCAAGACCCAGAGCTTGAAAACAGAGTATATTTTCTTGATTGTTGATATGGTCATCAAGGAAATAACAACGACAAAGAACTGTCATCGCCCATTGATTTGTTGTTGTTTCCATGGTGTCCAAAATGATGATAAAAGAAAGTATACTCTACTTCCAGCTCTGGCACCACGTTTAATTGGTTTAAATGCACCCTAAGAGGAAGACCTTGCATTTTTACCATTTTGTTTTTTCATTCCGGCTGCAGGTCAAGATTGGAGAAATCATTAGATTGTGTTCTCCTTGGAGAAAAAATCACCTAGGTAGCATATTTTCACAGGTGTATTATTTATTATATTTTTTCTTGTTATTTTATGAATGATAGAGGAAATAAGTTCATTAATTTCCAAACAGATGTTGTACCTATTTAAAATTTTATTTAATGAAATATATCTTTATAATAAAATAGTATATTCAACTTATTTCTATTTATGAGCAATTTGTGAAAAGTTTATAACTTATATGAGTGAAAAAGATTTCATAATCAAAATAAAATATAATATTATGGTTTTAAAAAGACTTTTAATACAATTAACTAACCTATTCATCATTTATAAAGGTCTTTAATAGCATAACATATTTAATTCATTGTTGTTTTTTTTAAGTATAAAATGCAAAATTACACAAACAAGCAAGTCAATTTAAAGAACAATAATTTTAATAAACAAAGTATCTTATTTTAACAATGATAAAAAAGATACATATTATGGCATTTCTTTTTGTTTACAATAACACATTATATAATAATAATTTATACATTTTACCTAGGTTTAATATATAACATAGCAAAACTATTCAATAGTATAAATATAACTCTATTTTTAATTAACTACTTAATCTATGCATAATTAAGTTTGAATGATATTAAATATCAGGTAACTTTTCTTGTAAAATATTACTATGTTATAGAAAATTTTGTTTGTGTTCTGGATTCACCCAAAGTGAACACATATTCACTTGTAACATCTTTCGTAGAAAGCAAAGCTTGTGTTATAGAAGAAGAGGTCGGAACCGGGGATCGAACCCATGACCTTCAGTCAGCGATTAAACCCCTAGGTAAAAGTATGATTTAAATGTCGAAAAATCATGAGATCGTACATTGTTTAGGGAGAGATAAAGAAATTCTTTCATGAATAAGTTTAAAACAAATTTTTTAATCATTTTGTAATATATTTTTTTAAGCAACTTCATACTACAGGAAACTTATTAAATAGAATTCAGCGGTTGGTAGCCCAGTGGTATCAGTCAATGGCTTTCATATGTACAGCGTACTGAGGGTCATGGGTTCGAATCACCGTGTTGATCATGTCTATGTTTACAATAGAAACTTTTCTTATGTGAAAGATGTTGGAAGTGTCTCTGTGTTCAATTTGAGTGAGCCCAGATTTATAATTTAAAAAAAAAGAATAAATATAATTTACAGTTTTCTTTTCATAACATTTTTAATTATCAATAAATCAACAGATGCTTCAATCGATCTCTTCAAATATTCTTACAATAAAATAAAATGATTCTTCTTTCACCGATATAATAAACTAAATTCTATTTTTACAGAATGTCAACTTTTTTTATATACACAAGTCTTATATTGATTTCAATACAAATAATAGTTTATTATTTACATAAAATAATTTGTATTTTCTTTCTTTCTATTATTTGATAGGAGCAGTTTATTATTGTAACGCTTGCAGTAGAGAAAATGGGAATACCAAAATAGAATTCACAAATACTCCTTTTTAAGGTTGGATTTTCTGATCGATGGTCATAATATGAGGAATTTAAAAATTGCCATGGATGCCTAAAGTATTTTGGTCATGCGAAGAATTTACAAGATGTCTTAAATGCTAAACACAAATCTCAATGGGGAAAATTTTAGGCGTCTATAACTCAAAGAATTATCTAACAACTAATGACTCTAAAAATTCATTACTGATGTTCGATTTTTGAATGGAACAAACTACGACGGGCTTACGACCGTCTTCTACTGTTGTCGAAGGCTGGCTTAGTGTGATATTGCTCTAGAATGGATCAGACAAATATTATTATTTTTTTAAATGAATTACTGAAAGTGAACACAAATACACTCTGACTCTTTCACAGTAAGGAACTTATAGCTTGTGTTTTGAAGATGAGGAGCTGCTAGTCAAACGAACTTTGTAATTTCACTTAGATTACAGGGGCTATTTTGAATAACTGTTGTTCCTAACAAATCAATAAAAAGATGAGAAAAAAAATTATGCTTATTTACATTGACCTTATACCAAACTTCTATAACGAGAAATTCAGTTACTTTTTGTTTACGTTACTGTTTCTGGAACTCGTGGAGTCGAATGCCGAAGAATCTGATTTGGATGCTGTGGTGTTTTCTGCAGAGCATGGACCGTGGCGATTCTCATCACAGGCTGCAATGAATTGTTCTGCAATCGCTCTGAAATCATCAGGATGTTTATAAGATTGATATCTATACTAAGTAATTTTACATAAATGATTACAACAATTTTGATGCTAAAAAGCGAGTCGATGATGTATGGTTTTGAAACGAAAGTCGTATGTAGAGATGAGAGTTCTACGACGAATATGTGGAAGACTGTGGGACAAAAGGAATGTGGTAGGTACTTATGGATGCTAGTGTTGCTACAAAGATGAAAGATAATAAGTTGAGTTGGTTTAGGTATATGGAAAGAATGGATGCAAAATAAATTGTAAGGAAAGGACACTGGTGTGAGAAAGACGTGGTTCGAACAAATCAATTCCGTTCACAAGGAAAGTCAGAAGCACAAGAAATAGGAGAGATTCTATGTGAAATGTAACGTAAGTGGTAGAATCGAAAGAAAAGCGTGTATGTCAGCTTCATCAACTGGTAGGGTTGCCAGATGTCCGGTTTTCGTTATGCTTGTCCGGTCAAGAAATGTCAATATCCGGTTTTTTTAGGAGAAATTCACGTTCCCAGTTACCAAATTTTAGAAATGACCTTTTTTGTTAGGAAAAAGTCATGTTCCCAGATACCAAATTTTAGAAATGACCTTTTTTTTTTTAGGAAAAGTTATGTTTCAAGATACCAAACCTCCACCCCCAGTCCTGTCCGGTTTTTTTTTCAACACATCTGGCAACCCTATCAACTGGTAACTGCGAGTGTATTATTTCTATTGTATTATAGATGGCGTTGATGGTTAGAGAAGGTCTAAACCATCAGTGTTAATTATATTGTTTCATAGATGGCGTTAAACGTCCAAATTTAAATTATTTTATTTTTTAAAATTTGACATTCTTTTTTTCCTACCTGTCTAATCCCGTGTAAGTTTTGATAACATCAGCTTCTGTTATCTGACGAGATTTCTTCTTCCCCTTGGTCCTCCTGTGGTGCGGATGGTCCCTTTCCTCTTCAGCACGCTGTCTGTAGATTCTCTCCAAAGATCTAGTCAGCTGGTTGCTTCTTCTGCGGCCCACGTCTGTTTGTGGAGATGAAGAGCCGGAGTATTTCTTACGCTTTATGCGTACCTGGAAATAATAATGTTGTTAATAAAACTGATAAAGTTTCACAAACTTATGAAGAAATCGGCAAATTCTTGAAAACTCAAAAGTTTTCACGTACCTATACCAAATTATGTAAAAAGAACTAGGTAGGTACCTAAAAATACATCGTAACTTTTGAAATACATAGGTAACCTATATGATTTTTATTTATTTTGGTTTGGTCATGCTCATTCCTTAGATCATACTAGGGGGTTGGTTTCGTACGGGTCGGGTTTGCTGCGAATTGGTATCCTTCGGGTTGGCTTGCGGTGTACGGGGGACCTTAAAGGGAGAATCTATGTATGTATGTACTATGTACCTAATTGCTAATATGAAGATACACATATTAAAAAGAGTATCAGATCTAATAATATCTATTATACAAAATATCGAGGACGAGGAAGACCCTCTCATACTGTGTTCCGCTCCTTCGAAGCAGAGCTGAGGAATCTGGACATGGTGTGGGAGGAGGCCATAAACGTTGCGCAACATCGAGCGCAATGGAGAGCTCATGTTGCCTCCGTATGCCCCTTAGTGGGGTCTTAAGAAAGTTTGGATTGGATAGAAAATATAGATACCTAACAATTAACAATGTAGTCATTTTAGATATAAGGCTGGTTTGTAGGCGTCCGCAGGCACGGGTAAGAGGGGGGTACTTGCGGCATTTGGAACAAAATTTTTTTTTTTTTTTTGGAATTTTTGTTTTATGGAGTACGGAGGGAAAGAGAAGAAGTTTGCATGGACTGCGTATAGAATTCACAAGACTTTGTTATAATTACTATGCAGGCATCAAGTGTTGTTTTTTTCACGAAAATACATAATCTAGGTATTATTGAAGCTGTAAAGATATTTTTTAGGCGATGCCCAAAAAGGGGTTTTGATGCATCTGTCTTAATATTGGGAGCTGAAGGAAAAAAACGATAGATATACGAGAATGGAGGAGACTACACGATTAAGCCAAGACAATATCTAGGGCTGTGATGATTTTGAAGGATTGGTGTGTCTGTTTTCATAGCTTATGTAAAGCCAAATAAGGTATAGGTATACCGACATTAAAACTGAGTAGGTATGTTTTATTAAAAACTTATACTTCCACGTCTGATTTCAAATTAAAAACAATATTGACTGTTGAATTAACATTCACAATATCATCATTTCAACAATCTCCTCCAATCCAATGCAAGTATTGCGAGAAAGACGCAGCTAATGGACAAACAGATCTTGGCTCGGACAGAGAGAGACCATTAGCGCTCCACGCGGTTGATTTATTAACTAATTGTCATCACTGAGTAAAGAAAACCGCAACAAGTGCCGACCTCATTGAATCGATGCGCAATCCAGAGGTAGACAACTTTTTATTAATAAAAAAAAATCATTTTTTTCTGCTATCTCTACCTACTTCTTAGTTCTGTTCATCTCTGCCCTCTAGTTTTATTTATTTATTTAAAGCCAATGATTCACTTCAGATAGTACATTTGAGAACAAACAATATATAAAAGACAAAAATATAAATAATGCATTACCCTATTTAAAAGTGTACACATTTCACAAGTTGTAATATTATTTTAAGCCCATAAGGTTGTCATATATAAAAAGATATATTTTTTTAGAAAAAAAAAGAACGAAATTGTAGCAATACAATCTAACAAAATTGAATAGTTGGAGCATATTATATGGAATCTTCAAAAAGGTACCTATACTCGTAATCTTTCACGTCTTTTATTGCCTTCTGGATGGTATTTGAGGTTAGGGCGAGTGCCGAGTATCTATAAATGTCTTGTGCGGGTTTCCCTACTATGAGTGCATGGACCAGCCAGGTCAGTCCACGGAGCTTTTAAGCAGTGACATGTGGTTGGTCTATATTAAAGGTTGTGCTTACTATAAAGACTTAGCGACGGGTACCCAGCATCCTTCATACCAAAAATATGTATTTTGAACACACGTTGGGTGCCAAGTTTCTTAACTACTATATATACTATATATATATATATATATATATATATATATATATATATATATATATATATATATATATATATATATATATATATATATATATATATATGAACGAATATATAAAAAAATAACACGAATATTTCTCTTACATATATTAAAATGTAAATAATAAAAATTGACCGGAAAGACGAAATACGGACCAAAAAATAAATATTGTTTTATTTTCTTAAAAATGAAAAATAAATCTAATCGTAAGTAATTAAGTACCTATACCTATATGCTTTATAGGATTTCTCAAAGATTCTACCAAAACAACGAAGTCCGCGAACGCTTCAAATTCAAAAGTTTTAGTACGATGGTGAGTTTTTGGAGACACCATGTGAAGTGAATTGACCCTTCAAGAATAGCCAAAGCGGCAAAGGTGGAGATTCCACAGGGACGCATCCACCGAAGAGAGTTGGATATCGTCGTTTCAGGACTTAAATCTACCTTAAAATGAGAAGGTTGGTGTTGGTACGAAGTGGCCTTCGTAGGTACTGTTTCGTGTGGAGGTCATGGATTCGATCCCAGGCGCCGACCATCTTCCTCTTTTACGACACAAGTAACTTACTGTGAAAGAGTCAAAGAGTGTAATTATGTTCACTTTCAGTGAGCACAGATTCATTAAAAAGATGTTTTTAATTAATCGATTTCCCTTATTAGCGCTTCTTCTTCTTCTTCATCCATGTCCGCTCCCTAGTTGGAGCATATGGACTCCACAAGTCCTCGCCATGCCACCCAGTCCCCTGCGATTTCAGCAGCTGCATCCCAGTCAACACAAAGCGCTTCATAGCACCTTATTCGTTTGCTTACATGGATCTGATATCCTTAGGTATATCTTCCGAAGGTTGATGACCAATGAAAGTTTAAGATCGCTGCTGGCTGGCAGTTGAAATGATGTCGCAAACTGTCTGTCAATTTGTCAATCTGAATGCGTTTACATAGATTGATAAAATTATTATACCCGTACACACATGTGATGCAACCACACCATACCTATCTCCCAACTTAGCATTATGAAAGGTGAACGGACTCGCGGACACTCGATTAGAAAGACAAGACTCGTTATCGAGTGTGGACCGATAATAGCAAATAATAAATTGCGATATTTGTCGCGAACTATTGCATCGATCAACTACCAAGGGTTCCCAATCTTTTTCAGCCCACGGCGCACTTGTAAGTTTAGTATTTTGTCATGGCGCCGTACTTCATAGTAAGCTATTTGGAATAGATATACCTACTTAATCGCTGCCTTCGTTCAGTTTTTTATTCAAAATGCAGTTTCTTCTATCCCAACGATAGTTTCAAAATGTGCGTGTTGTTGCCTTGTAAAGAAAGATTCAGTTAACAAATATATCGCAGAAATGCGGTACTTTTAGTGAAAAATCTGGTTCAGTAGGTAAAATATTTGATAAATGTGCCAATTTCTTCGTGAAATTCGATCTCAAAATATTAATAATAATTGTTGCTTTATTGGTACTCGCGAATATTTTTAGTTTCGAATAGTGATCGGTGGTTTCGAATATTGATAGAGGATCGACTCACGGCGCCCCTCTTCACTTTCTACGGCGGCGCACACTTTGGGAACCCCTGAACTACATAGTATATTTGTCGCGAACTATTGCATTCATTAATATAGTATTTGAGTAGCTATAAAATAACGCCATTTTAAAATTTGTCACGAAAAATGTCGGTATCTACGTGTGTCCAATTTTGAATGTTTGTAATGCGCAGAAGACCATCGACCTTGGAAGCTACGCAGACGACTTTTGAATCAGCAATTAACATTTAATTTGGCATTTGTCACGCAATTAAAAATTACCAAATACATTGCGTAATAATCTAAAATAAAAATAATTTAGTTTACTAAAATATTTTTATTATTGATTTTGCCAGTGAGGAGAAAACAAGAAAACCTTTAAAAAGAATAAATAATAATAGGTACCTACCTATAAGATTGCTAGATTTCTCGTAGGTAATTCAAATCGAAACCCTCCAACCCCCTTTAAAATATTATTTAGAAGATCCCTTGGACATATTGATTTCAAATTTTTCGTCGTTTCACAAAAAATGAATCTATTTGAAAATTTTAGTGCATGCATGCATAATGCATAGCCATAGAAAGGTGGAATGTGTTAGTAAAGTCAAATATTTGAATCTTAAGGGTGCTTTGCACCAAAATATACCCGTTTTTCTCACTTTTACTTAATCGATTTTATTTGATGTTTCCGGGTGTCCTTAACATAAGAAACAGAAATTTACGCTTTATTGTAGAATGAACTTTTATTATTTTAGGTTGGTTAGAATAAATTGCCCTAGGCTATAAGCCCGCCAATTTTTTTTTTTAATTTATTTATTTCAAGTAAAATTCATCACTCACCATAACAGATTTCTCCTTTGCGATGATATATTATGTTTATTTTTACCCAATTATTATTATTATTTAATAAAAATTTAGCTAATTTATCAAGATTTTTGAGTAATTTTCTTTTTTCTGGAACTTATCTTAAATTTTTCTTGATCCATAAATAACTAATAAAATACAAGACATAAGTTGCGGAAAAATATGAAGGATAATCCGAATGTAGTTTGAAAATAAACATAAATGTTATTTTTGTCTAATTATAATTCATCTTCTTTACCTAAACATGATTATTTTTTACTTAAGATATTAATGAAGATTAGTTCGATCTCACTCTTACCTACTATCTATCTACGTGCAAACAAACTCGAACACCATATTATGTTACATGTATTATTTGTATACAAGAAAAGTCATAAACATTACGCTCGATCTTGCGCAATGGAGATCTCGTCACTGTTGTTGCCTCCCTAGCCCCTCCTAAGTGAGGTTTAAAGGGAGGATGAACCAATGAACGAATACAAGAAAAGTAGATATCTCACCATATCATTGATGGGGTATGGCTGGTAAATCGGCGGATGTGGTGGGTAGATCAGAGGGGGTTGCTGTGGAGGTCCTGCTGGCACCATGGGCAGAGTGGCATAGCCCAGTCGGGCTGCGGAGACTGGAACCAGAGGCATGGGGATTGGACGAGTCAACTGAAAAAGAAATGAATGTTATATATAGATATCAACGTACCATTATGAATATATAATATGTTATCATTTTTCTTTTCAGTCTTATCTCTTCTTCTTATAGGTTTGCAAGGGTTAATTATTGGTATACAAATACGACGCTTGCTAAGCGGATTGGTGAAGATTTTATTCTGTGCTTTCCTCATGGCCAAAATTGTTTCTGATTTTTTTTCATTACGCATCGATTAAAAGATTATTAATTGATGCATTTGTAATCGGATTCTGTGATTTTTCGACATGTTGAACATGTTGAAAATTATCATGATTACGGTACCTAGTTTCAGGGATTTGAACATTTCCAACTGAGGCGAACGTTGTTAACGTATTGTGAGCACACTAAGCCAGCCTTCGAAATAACAGTAGAAGACGGTCATAAGCCCATAGTGGTTTATTAATATTATTTAAAATCGAACATCATTTGTGAGTTGTTATAATCGTTGGTTGTTGAGTATATATTCGTTTTTAGTGGAGATTATATCGAGAAATTTAATAATAATAATATAATATAACACTCTTCTATTTTTACTACGGTTTCTTTTCGAATATTATGATCACTTTAGAAAAAAACGATAGGTAGGTACGTCAAAAAATTCTGCAATATAAAAGAATTCAACGCACATATTAATTTAGAGCAAGAAACCTCAAATACCTATGTCGTATTCATATAAATATTATGGACTGTTAAAACATAACAAATTGAAAGAGATTACATACGATTAACAGCCATTGGGCGTTGGTTTAAGAATGCGCTGTGAGAACTTTGTTTCGCGGATATGAAACAAGAGGAAACCGATAATAATGACGGAATGTGAAAATTGTTTGATTTCATCGCAAAATAGGACAGAGTGTGATCACTTATCTGTAGTACCTACACTAGATGAAATCGCTTGATTGAAGGCAATTGACGTAGGTAAGTAGGTAGATAATAATATGTGTTAGCAATCATTTAAACTATTAACATAATAAGAAAAGTTTCTTAACTTCACTATGCAATGCAAGATGCAAGGAAGAATTTGGACTGGATATGAACTATGTTAAAAATCTCAATAAAAATTTCATAATAGTCTTTAGAATCAACTTATTTACATTTTATTTTATAGTAGGTAGGTACACTTGTCTTTTTTCGCTTCTTCCACCAAGGTATCATTTCTCACACAACCCCTCCTGTTAATTTCTTGTACTTATGACCTGGCCTTTCTTGAGGACGAAATCGATGTGTTTAATCCACGCCGTTCTCAGTCGAACACGCTTTCTTACATTTCTTTCAACCCTTATAAATTCTATTTCCACCATTCTTTTAAACATTCTTAACTTAATAACTTTCATGTTTGTATAACAACACTATAGCTTCCATCCCACATTCTTTACTAATACTCTCATTCCTTTCCATATCCCACAGTCTTTCCACACATTCTTCGTAGAGCTCTCATCTCTACTGCTTTTATACTAATTTTCATATACTTTTTCTGTCCATGTCCACATCATTGATGGGAAAATGATTGCGTTATGCACTAGTTTTTTTAGCTTGTAGTGAGACGTCTTTGTTTCTCATAATAGGTCTTAGTGCACCGTCCACCCTGCTACCAGCCAATTTTCTACGTTTGATATCTTTTTCACATTTTCCATTTCCATCCCTACTAAACATACTTACTAAAAATACACATATCTACTCATTCAATTGCCCAAGACATTAATTTTCCACGGGTATTTTACAATTCGTTCTTGTTTCATACCTTTCAAAAACCAAAACCTTTCGCAGCCATAAGTACCAAATCTTCCGCATACCTGCTTTAATTCCATTCAATTATAATAGTGATTTTTTCATAATTTATTGTCAAACCTTGTAATGTTATTTTTGATCAGCATTGTACATAAGTAGATACATATTGTACTTTTTATTTAAATTCTCAATTTACAGAATAATCCAACGTACAAGTAGAAGAGAAATGAAGGTTGGTGGAATAAATAAAATTAAATGTATGATACAGGATAGGAAAAAAAGAAAGATAGGAGAACAAGTTGAAGATACAAGTAGTTCTCCAATGGTCAAATTGGAGGACAAGAGGCGCTGCAGGCAAATCTTTGAGGATGCCAAGGTTTGGGCTGCAATGCTATTTATGATAAAGAAGAAAAAAAATCTTGTTTAATCCAAGTCGTGCATTGCCAATAATCAAGTTTTATATGACTTATGTGTTTTATCCATGAATATTCGAATAATATCCTGGTACGAATAAAATTGATACGTAATTGAAAGGTATTTTTTTAAAGGTTTTATACTAGGTTCTAGAAAATCGTGATGTTGTAGATTTATATGTGGCAGTTGGTATGATTTATTAGCCGATACAATATTATTTTGCTTGTATTTTATTCGTTTGTTTTTTTTCTTCATATATATAGGTATGGGAAAACTTATGTCACAATTCGCGGTCACGGTTTTTCACGGTCAAATGCTTTCCATTTGTACCTACTTACCTGCCCAAAAATTCCTAACCCAAGGTGTCATTTGACATGTCATTGTGTCGATAGATGCTTGACTAACGGGTGGGCTATCAACGTCTATGGTACTCCTATTGGATGTCCACATAAGTGGACAAAGGGTCACATGACAAAAACAGTTCTTGCAACTGGGAGATGTAAATCCTGTTAGGACCTACCTTTCTGGAGTAGAAAAAATACAATTAAGGAGACACCATGTGGAGGGCAGAAGTCGGGAAGAGGCACTGCCTCTGGAGACTAGGCCCAATAAGAGGCAGCGCTCCAAGAACAAACTGAAGATGCCACAATGGACCTAATTTGAGCTTGAGGCTTGAGATCGTAAGTTTTTTATTCGAAATACTACAAAACTACGCAGTTACAATAATTAAATTGTAAACAAAACTCACACAATCGAATATAATTTTACCACTGGCAACAAATACACGTCATATTTTTATGCGAACGTAAATTTCTCAATAACTGAGTAGATATGTGGGTGCCCGAGCGCAATGTATAAAGTCACCCGCTTAGAATCATTGACCTAAAAATAACGAGAAAAAAAACAGCAAATTGAAAGAACGCTGTTTCCCATCTCGTGTGAATTAATAATAACAGGTGTAGCTGCGATGTGTCGTACAATCATATTGTGATTGTCTTTAGCACCTTTATGTTCTAATGACGTCGCTTTTAACAGTTTATAGACATAACGATTTGGAGTATCGGATCAACAAAATATTACTGATCTGTCCAAGTGGTAAATAAAAGAAGTAGGTAATAACGTCATCTTGTTCAGAAAGGCTAAAAAAATTTCATTGGCAAAGAGAATGATGTCAAATAAAATCATTAATTTTACTTCTCATATTCAAATCTTTCATGAATGTAATTTGATCGATTTTTAATTATTGAAAATAGTGTATAATTTCTACTGTTTCGCTTTATAATCGCTTTGATATTTTTAAAATTCGCCATTAAGTCGGTAGATAACTTTAAGAAAAAAAAAATCGTTTTCGTTTAATTTTAAAAATAACAATGTAAATGTAACATTTGCAACAAAAATGGCTGTTCCCAAAATATATTGACTTCTATAAACAATTTTTTAATAGTTATTTATTTATTTATTTTATTCCATTTAAAAATCGAACATCAGTAATGAATTCTTAAGAGTTTTTAGTTGTTACATTCGTTATTTATTTAATATTTTTATAATGTTATATAAAAATCTGTTTATATATCTTATAACAATTATCTTATTTAGAAATCATAAACCGAGGCGTTACAAGTTATAATGACATTGAATCATCAGTTAATATCAATAATTCTGTTGTTTTAAATCTTTAACTACCAGACTAGAAAGACTTCTACTATGTTGAAGATGTTAAATAAATAGGTACCCGTGATATTATTTTTTAACATTCATTAAGATAACGATTATTACAAACTTTTTTAAAAATAAAAATTAATCTGGGTTAAGCAAAACGTATGCGTGAAAGAGATAGATGGTCGACACTGGGGATCAACCATATCGGTCCTACAGATTGAAAGTCGGCCACCGCTAGGCTACCAACCACTTCAATCGATAACAACATTGTGATCGGTCTGACCAAATCGTCTCATGCACTATTGTATGTAGAATATAATTTGCGGCCACCTAACTCATCATTTCTAGCCAATTAAAGTAATTAATGTTCCTGTAATGATGTCATTTCGTTTTTATTGTCTTTGATTGACCATAAACAAAACATGTTTCTTGCCTCTTTTGTTTCGTGTTCCTAATTTGAAAATTACATTGTTGTAAATGTCAAAGTAAGTAGGTGTTGGTAGGTAGTGATTTTTTTTTAATTCGAAGTGATTATTTTCTAAATTTTTATAGCTCCATGTGCCATTTCACAGTTCTAAATCTTAATTTTAATGCTCTTACTTTGTCATGACTATTCTCTTAACTCTTCTAGTGATGTCTGTATTTTGTTTAAGTTTCTACTTATTTTTTTTGTGCCATTTTTTTGGTAGCTCCAACTTCGCCGATCTCTGCAGCGAATCCTTCTCTGTGCTGGACCACTCGGATCAATACCTAATAATTGTTCCACAGTACGTAAACCCGTCCATTCTCGTATATTGCGCAGCCAGGACATCTGCCTTCTTCCAGCCCCTTTGCGACCCTCGATCTTTCCCTTTAGTATCAGGTGGATCAGTCTAATTTTCCCCACGCATGATGTGTTTCAGATATGAAATTTTACGAACTCTTACCTCCGACAGGAGTTCACGCACTTCCTCGGCTCCCGTTAGGACGATATGGTAACATTGGAGAACGCTCCAGATTCCTTGTTTTTTCTATTGATAAGTGATGTTAAAAATAGTACTTATATTATGTATTTTCATAACGTGTCATAAATCTTAGAATGCTCGAAAAATATATGATATAAAAAAATATTTTAACTGACAGCTCCACTAACGCATTACTGTAGGTTTGAAGTGGTTGGTAGACTGGCGGTTACGAAGCCTGCTTTCACACTGTTTCGTGCGGAGTTCGTGGGTTCGATCCCAGGTGCTGACCATCTTCCTCTTTCACGACACAAACTTTAAGTAGCTTACTGTGAAAGAGTCAAGGAGTGTATTTGTGTTTGTAACATTATCCTTGGCTCGGGTATTTTTCTGTCTAGGGGTAGATGGGGCATAATCCTTGTGTCGAGGAAATGACTAAGAATGCAGTTTATGGTAAAAATATAAAATTTATTTAAAACTTACATAATATAATAATTAAGGCTAGTGCCCAAAACTTAAAACTAAACTTAAAATTAAAACCCATTAAAACTAATATTAGAATTATCCGAATCATTTATTTGCACGTTACGCACACAGAGTCCATAATGTCCATTAAAATCACATAAAAGTCTTTGCGCAACACTAATTTAATAAATAACAATAGTTCTAAAGTCGAAATCCACGCACACGCATGTGGAGGAGGATAAATCCTCCTCTCTCCTCCACCAAAATGGTTTGGTCGTCACCCCATTATATAGTCGTTTTATACTTCGTTCTAAAATTCCACTTCCTCGCAACGCACACTGAAACGATCTGTCCGACCTGCGCGTCACCGCTGCCCTGGGCCAAGCTTCTCACCCCGCGCATCCCTGTGACCTCCACCCCTATTGATCTTGAGGGTGGCAGGTAGATGCAATACTGGGGCTGCAGTTTTTTTCAGCACACAAAATTATCGTTACATTCACCCCTCCTGTCCTGTAAAGAAGGTTTGAGAGGCAATGTCTCTTAAAGCTTCTAGGATCCAATCCAACGCAGGATGAAACTGCCTGGACGCGCAGAGTCCAGAGAAGCTTACGAGGCTTGTCGAAATTCTAATATCCAGAAACACTTTACAATGATTACTAAGCAGGAAATTTATTCTGTCATTTATATTTATTTCACTCGCGGAATACAGGCCATAACTGAGTAATATTCGGGCTATTCTCAGTTTAATCACATTTATAAACACTGCACTGTTATTCGAAATTCATTTTATTATTTAAAACGTTTCTTTTAAATTTAATAATATCTTCTTAAAACTATTTAACTTATTATAAAAAAATATTCTATACTTATACAAAACAAATTAGTTAAAAATTACTTAAAGTTAAAAGGGTGTTGTTAAGGATGTACCGCGTCGACATGGACTGCATCAACAGTACATGTCTATTTGTGGAGGAACTCTCGCCTCCAGCAAGCCTAACATATCCTAACACCTTATTAGAAACGAATTAAAGAAAAAAATATTTTACATTATCTACATACTGATTTCATAAACAAAAACTATTGATGTCCATCTTTAAACAAGCCTGGACGCCAAAACTTTGAATACGAATGCTCAGATTACACACTTAGAATAACATAAGGTGATGTCCTATACTACTGTTACGTTAACCCAGGTAACCGATAGGACGCCACAGTAAAAATGTAAAATTTCCTGTGCAGAGGCAACAGGCTCACTAGCTCTAGGCTAGGCTAAACGATCCATGAACATGATATCGTTCAATACGTACACACAATTCATCCTTGATTCGAGACTCTCTTCACTAGAGTCAAATCATATACCTATAGCAATCTCATATTGCCAGAAACTCTCACACGACGCTGTATCGCGTCACTGTCACGGAAGTCACAAAAAGAAGTCATCTTTGATCATCTGCCCGTCGCATGATTTTCGTTATTCATACATACCAGAAATCATGAAATTTTACTCATACACACTCACAATCAACACAGTGATCAGCTGTGGGTTCTTCATTCAACTCTCTTTCATACAATGTAACATTCATAAAAATTAAAAACTGCATACTCGGACTAAGATCAACAAGACTCATTTTTTCCACATTCCACAATAGTTCAACATCGCAAAATATCACTAAATGCGATATTTGGTCCGTGACCTTAGCGTACATGGACGACAATCCTTCAACAGATTCGCCCACATCATCAGCTCTAAAATCAAAAACATAACAAAGCATCAAAATGACACGATAGCTCGCATCTATAGCAAATCTAAGAGACGCTCCGAACCATACAATGTGTACAGCTGGGCGCGTAAACAAATCTTCATACTTCACACTTCTTAAAACAGCTGATGTTTCAACATTCCAGCCATACTAGACCAGGTTAATAAAAATCGAAAGTAAAAAAAAGGATATTCAAACAGTCGTAACACACAAGTGCATACAATCAAAACAAAATAAAAAAAGTCAATAAAGATTCACCACAACCCGCAAAACAGTTTGGTCCCTTATACCTGGGTCAATGTGTCACTAGGAGCAAGTACAAAATGGGGACTCTTGAAACATCTGGCGTCAACCATACTTTCAGAATTGCGGATCCTAATGACGCGTGCCCCATCCTATTATAGTGATTCCTGGAATCACAGTTTTTTTATGTGTCCCACGCTCTGGGATCATGCAATGGCAGAACATTGCATTATTTAATAAAATTTGAAACTACTAATAATTATGAATTATTAATACTAATCTATAAAATAAAATAAACTATAAAATAAAAAATATAAAATTGTAAAACTTCTGAATCTATGAAAAATCGTAATTAAAAATTTGCAATACTTTAAATGAAATTAAACTCTCAAAATCTAAATTTAAGCTGTTCAAAAATTTCTTAAATTCTAAAAAGCAAAAAAAATCTTAAGTTTAAAACTGCATCCCCAGTCAAATCTCTAACAAAAGGATCCCGGACGAGCCCCCACTTTGTAACATTATCCTTGGCTCGGGTATTTTTCTGTCTAGGGGTAGATGGGGCATAATCCTTGTGTCGAGGAAATGACTAAGAATGCAGTTTATGGTAAAAATATAAAATTTATTTAAAACTTACATAATATAATAATTAAGGCTAGTGCCCAAAACTTAAAACTAAACTTAAAATTAAAACCCATTAAAACTAATATTAGAATTATTCGAATCATTTATTTGCACGTTACGCACACAGAGTCCATAATGTCCATTAAAATCACATAAAAGTCTTTGCGCAACACTAATTTAATAAATAACAATAGTTCTAAAGTCGAAATCCACGCACACGCATGTGGAGGAGGATAAATCCTCCTCTCTCCTCCACCAAAATGGTTTGGTCGTCACCCCATTATATAGTCGTTTTATACTTCGTTCTAAAATTCCACTTCCTCGCAACGCACACTGAAACGATCTGTCCGACATGCGCGTCACCGCTGCCCTGGGCCAAGCTTCTCACCCCGCGCATCCCTGTGACCTCCACCCCTATTGATCTTGAGGGTGGCAGGTAGATGCAATACTGGGGCTGCAGTTTTTTTCAGCACACAAAATTATCGTTACATGTTCACTTTTATTTGTGAAGAAGATTCATTTTTCAAAAAAAAAAAACTTCTTAATGACCCGCTATTCGATCGTCGATCAATTTCAGCGGCCCCTGAGCAAGACTCGCCAAAATATTAAACAAACCGATTTTATGTGAAATTACTCTTGTAAATTGAAATATAAAATGACATTAAAGTGTACACATTCATAAAGGAAGGCCGGCTCCGTTGGTTGGGGCATGTATCGCGAGCAGATCTCAACACTCAGTGCTAAACAGGGTCTTCCGCACGAGACCAGAAGGAAGGATATTTTTTTTTTATAAAAATGAATCTGTGCTCACTCAAAATGAATACAAATACACCCTTTGAATCTTTAACAGTAAGATACTTAAAGCTTGTGTCGTGAAAGAGGAAGATGGCCGGCACCTGGGATCGAACCCACGACCATCGTTCATTATTTTTAGTTCATTCAGTAATATATTATATTATTGAGCTCTTGTTTTCATCATCAAAGATACGTTATGTATTATATTAAACAGTGTTATCTATATTTCTTGATAAAAATGACTTTGTTTGAGAAGAAGCAAATTTGGCGGCCATTATGAGAATTCGGAAATTTGAAAATTATTCGCTTGAAATCACTTGCATCAGCTATATTCACTTCAATCGATTTCTTACAATATCGGTCGGGTTGGTTGAAATCACCCGCGAAATTTAAAATTTAAAATTTTGTCGGAACCGGTACAGAATTGGGACAATCGTCTGCGTATTGTTAGAAAATTTAGGGTAAAATAAACTAGTGAAGGGAGTAACAAGTGGGCAATCCGTATACGGGAAAGAAAAGCAATCCTACTTTGGAAATCCGTGTGCTATAGTTATATGGGTTGCAGATTTTCGAATAGGCTAGTCCCACATTTCAAAACACAATTAAACAAATCTTACATCAATCAACAAAATCATTTCCGATTTAGATCAAACAACGGAATACCTACATTTAATTAAAAAAAATCATAATCTTTAATTAATAAAATAAGTGCGATGGTTCAAAGAAATGCGTTAAGCGTAGGAGGCAAGAAGGTAGGTACTCAGCCGACATACTCTGATAAGCACCATCTAGCGGTTCTGTGCATAACCAATGCATAACCCTCGGTGTTTTAATAAATTAAATGTGATTACTTTAATGTTTTTTTCATCTGGCAATATTAATTAAGAGTTTGAGTGACGGACTGCGCATCGTTGCAGCCAGCCAGCGCCTAGGCAGATAGAATATAGTACCTAATAAATATTTCGGTATCAGATAATTATTATACAATGATTTGTTCTGATTTTAACGCAATTATGAATATTTTTGTTAACACGAAAATAATTAAATAACTGTTTTTAAAAACAATTCATCAGCATTGTTTTTAGTAGATAAGCTAGTAGTTATATATATGGGAGCAAACGGTAGGGAAATGAAGTATTAGACATCGAATAAATTCGACCACATCTTATTTAGGTAAATTATAAGTTTGAACATTATTGAGGTTCTATTGTCAAAGACTGAGCGAACGCTATTTCAAAATTTTCTTTAAAAAAACAATGACATGGATACGTCAAATTTGAAATGTTGATAAGTATAAAGTTTTTCCAATTATTATTAAAGACAAACAATATTAATCTATTCTCAATAAACAACCCGCCATTTCCAGCTCCACCTTCCATTTGAATTACATTTTAAAGAATTATCTAACAACTAATGACTCTAAAAATTCATTACTGATGTTCGATTTTTGAATTGAATTGAATTACATTTGTTAATTGAATTACATTTGTTTCTATGAAGTTGATATATTTATAAGTAGTCTGTGGAAGTGTGTGTGAGTATCAAATACATAACATTACAGTAGTGTTTGTAGTGTTTTTTTTTATCGATTTAATCTATTTTTATGCATAATTTAAAAAAAGAATACGCTATCCCAAGGGAATCACAAGTGATGGGCTGTCTCTCTTTCGCTCATACGAAAGAGCGATGCGAAAGAGAGACAGCAAATCTCTAAGGACTGGTCTATGTTCACTAAAAGATCGTTCTATTTTCAAAGATAAAATTTTAAAGGATATACATAATATGCAAAATACAAACATATCATTTATTGAATCTTATATTAGAATATCCTATTAAAAATCTAGACATAATTAAGTAAATCCATATAAGGCCATTCGTCGATACAACAGTAGGTAACTTCTGGTCTTAAACAATTTTATCAAATCCAACAATAAAGCATTTTATTAAACAATTCGACCTAGGAAATGTTCTCTATTAGATTAGTTCGTGGTAGATAGATACCAGCAACATGATGTATGTATTATGTAGATAGGCAGGTAGGTATATACAGCATGGTGTACACGCTGCGGCCGTAACTAACATCAGGTTAGCTGAACCCACATAGTTGCAGTCGAAAGCAACTTCCTTAATATGTTCCGAGAATGTTATCTTTTAAGATTCATCGAATACCTAAATATTGTCAAATAGGGCTGCCAAAAACTTCAAATGTTGCCAAAAACATTAGGTATTTTTTAAGTGCCTTAAAATTGTATCACCATAATTATATCTTTTTACACCTATTTTATATTTCTGCGTCTCATTGAGCGACGAGCGTCTATTAGTTATGGTTATATAGCTAGTTAATCATAGCCTCACATAAAGTTCATCGCTTTTTCCAGCCTAATATACGCATTGAAGGATTTTGTTGGCATTTGACTATACTAGAATTCTTCATGACACATTAAAAATTTCCCCAGGTTTTTGTGTATTTTATTAATTTATGTGAAGATAATCACAAAAGCGATACATAGGGGTCTCACTCAAGTTACTCTCCAAATATTTGATTTGATTTTGATTATTATTATATTATTACTAAGCCAATGAATTTTTATTCAACTTGACAAACTACAAGATGTAAAAAATGTGGACATAAATTTTCCTCAAATTGTATTTTTTTTTAAGTATGCGTTTGTCGCCGTATATTTTAAAAATAAATAAATATGTTCCAGTAGACAGTGCATTTTTCCGTACTCTACATTGACGAAATCTTCGTTTGTAGTCGAACGTCAGTTTCAAATTGTCTCGGGGGGCAGGACTCCGATGGTGCACATGTGCTTCATCAGCGTACAGCGCCCCAATAAGGATTTCGAAAGGAAGATTTCGTATGGAATGTCTTTTGGAGAGTTTTTGACCCTGGTTGTAAAACCAAAATCTGAGTGAGCGACGAGCGTTCATTGCATTAGTGTCCACTAATCTTTGCATTAGTGTTTTGACGAATACAAAAAAATAGTTCAGAACAAAAAAATGTCCTTTCTGCTTTGCCCCTCGCGCGATCATGCGGATTTTTCATTACCTACAATACCTTCGTGACCCAGATTTTTTCCAAGAGTTATTCTGAGAGATAGGGGCAGCCCTGTTGCGAGCATTTTCGTTTAAACCAAAACAATAACAATTTGATTCTGAATGCATGTTTATTATTTGCTTAGCGGTATTTTGTCGATTACATTCAGCTGAAATGATTTCATACTATGTATGTTACATGCATTATCGAATACTATCTTTTCTACCTTTTTATTAATCTCTGTCCGACAAAACGAATAATGCAACCCCTGAGGAGAATATTTCAATAGGGACAACAACCGTACTGTATTAGGAATAATCGTATTTCGTCGACGTTTGTAGTCGATCTCAATCTAAACGACTTCAACTGACGTGTTTTGCCCATATTAGCGCTTTTAAATTAAAACATAAATAAACACAATAATGCAACATTGTAATGAACTTAGATAATATGGTGAGAATTTCTTAGTCCTTAAACATTAAAGCATTTAAATTATATTATCAATTTCGAAAGTTAATGTGCAAAAAATCTTACATTTGAATGCCTCAATATATTATAGCCGGTAAAACTTCAGCCACATTTTTTTTCTGGTCAATCATTGGTCTTGTCTGGATAGAGAGAAAAACCAACCCATCTTTTGTTGTTTTTCTTTTTTTAAGAGTTTTTGGACAGTAACTATTGGCTCGAAGAAAATAACGATTGGTATCGTTACACAAACTAAACCGAAGCTCCTTTCTGTAGAATTATTTTAAAATAAAATAGATTAGGTACAAGTATAATAAAAAGAAAACGTTTGAAATTATTTTCAGTGCAAAAGTCTTTGACTGAACAACCAATTTTAAGTTTTTGGTTATTTTTTGCCAATATTGAGTACTACTAGTAAGTAATTTCGGAATTAAGAGCCGGACACTCAAATCACCGAACTGAGTTTTGTCCCCGCTTCCCCGCGCATACCTCGTCATATTGTGCATGAGACAGGTTGAACTTTCTTCTCGCTGTCTCTGTCACATAACTACCTTTCTGACACAATGATATTTTGTTCATTTCTTTATTCTTAGTTAAAATGCAATGGGAGTCAGGGTTGGCAGCCAAACCGTAAATATCAGGTTTATTAATAAATTTAAAATTTGGTGTCATGTCAAATACTTAATGGATATTTTTCAAATTAAATATAATGAAGTTCTATAAGTACTATTTGAGTTCTTAGCGCGTATTTTGACGAAGTTGAGTGACTTTAATAAAACCAACTTTTTAATAGCTTATTGAATAAACGCACACAAGTTTTGTTTTACTAAAGTACACTCTTCTCGGTAGGTATAGCCGGCGGAAGGTAATGCTTGAAGCGTTTTCTACCAATCAATCGGTACCGTCCAATCTAAGACAAGATTCAAACCCCGAATAGAGGTTGGCTTCGTTTTAGTTAATTTTGTAACAGTTTTTATGTTACACAAAAAATACAATGTTTGTATTTTTTGTGTAACATAAAAACTTTTTTGTTCATATAATATTGTAGGTACGTAGGTATATATTATAGTTATGAACCAATAACTATATTATCAAGTACTATTTTCGTTATTTTGTTTATGATAGGTTCTTTGACTTAGGTACCGATTAAAATCAAGAATTATGTGAAAAAAACGATTATACCTAATTAAGATATTACGTTAAAAAAATTACGTCAAAACGTAATTCTTAATATCATTTTATGAAAAAAAGGATTATGTATTTAAAAATATTTGTAAAGCAAAAAATATAAAAGGGAAAAAAACATGTAAAAAAATAAAGTATATAAAATTTTTGACATCCATGGATTCTCACAAATATTGCATTTAGCCCCAAATGACCAACATTAGAAAGTGGAAGGTTTCTGCAGAAAAAAACTACAGAGCAAAGAGTGACACGTCCGCCCGCCACAAAGTTCTCTCACGAATGAGAAATATTCGATTTGTATGGAGCCTATACAGTTTTTATTTCTAAAGGAAAAGGTCCTAAGCGCCCAATCACTTTTTACCGATTAATTAATAAACTATGTTAAATAGAAATAAAAAAAGACAATGGATTTAAAGAAAATTAAAAGATACACATTTTGGTATATTTTAAAGCGTTGTTTATTGAGTAGATGGCCTACACCATTATGATTTATAAAAATATAGAGCAAACTTTGAAAAATTTTTCTACCGAGCTAAATTTGTAAAATACAAATTTTAAACTAAGACTTGATAGCCAAAGCTCTAACTTAAAGCACACTTACTTTTTTGTTGTGCTACGATACCTATTAAGGGAACAACGTTTATATAAAAACAGCCATTTTCGAGTGTCCGGCTCTTAAGTGATCCCAACTTTCTTTTATTAAAATTAAGTTTGAATTTAGAATTTTAAAATCAAGCCATATTATAATATTTAAACTTGCCAGTATTAATATAGCATTTTTTATGATTATTAATTTATATTTTTTAACACGGCAAGCATTTAGCCGTGTGTCAGGAATTTGGTTTGGTGCTTCCAAGTAAGAATCTATTCACAGGATGCTCGACTGGAAGTGATGTGGACGGAATTGTGAAAGATTCTGAGGACCAGATACCAGTCGACAAGGAGGGTCGGTCATGTCACCAAAATAAAGATGGAAAATTTGTGTAGGTAGTAGTTTTTTTTTTTCATTTATTCAGATTCGAGTTTGACTTTTCTATTTGCCTTAGAATACGTTTAATTTTAAACTATGTAGATCAGTTGCTCATTATGTTGAATCTGGGTGGGTTGTAAGATTTCATTCATTTTTCTATCCTGAAAACCATGACACAAGTCGGAATTAGAGTAGCACATCTTGGCCAATTGCATTGGCACATGGTTCAACATGGAAATATCCTTGCCAACCCGCTTTTCAAGCGTGGCATTATCATTTGAAGTGTCTACTCCTAGTACAATATGTCGGTTAAAGTTTCAATGCAATGATTTCGTGTCACTTTAAAAATATTTTTTTTTTTTTTTTATAAAAATGAATCGAAGTGAACACAAATAAACTTTTGACATCGTTCACAGTAAGCAAATGCTTGAGTCGTGAAAAGGAGAATGGTCGACACGGCCGGGATTCGAACCTACGACCTTCGCACGAAACAGTGCGAAAGCCGGCGTCGTAACCGCTGGTCTATCAACCACCATTTGTTTAGATATATTATATAACTTAGGCCCGACGGCACTGGGAAATTTCACTGCACGGATTTTTTTTCGTAAATCTGTAACACATTGAATCTTATGGGAGTGTTCGCAGTAGCGGTAAAAAATCTTGCGGAAAAAAAATCTGTGATTTGTTACAAATTGTACGCGATTATTAATTTCGATCACGGAATATATTCCGCACGGTGAAATTTCGCAGTGCGGACGGGGCTTAAATCTTGCTCATACTGAAATGTTGCGTTGAGGAAAATAAAAATAAAATAAAAATATTGAAGTGGTTTTCATGACCGGCCCCAAGATCAGATAGAAAAGGACCGACGTTTTATGTATGTCAAAGGTTATTACAACGGAGCCTTGCTTCGAGCAATTATCAACTATTTCATTACTTGAGCTAACAAGAAGACTACGTGTTATCTGCGCTGTCATCAGGGACCAGAATCCATTAACGTGTTTTCGCTGAAACAAAGCTCCATGCTCGGTTATGGTCTAATGATAATTTTATTCCTGAGAATGTTCGGGATTATGTTGAAACTGGAGGCGCATTCCTACAGAATGTCCCGATATATTATCACATTAATGAAGTAACCAGCGATTAAAATGATAATTATTATTAAAACGTCTTAATCAACATACCCACTTGAGAAAATGTGAACTCAGCAAATATACATAATATGAGCATTCTTGTTTAGTAGCACTTGCATGAAATTATTACTTACTCCTTTAAAGAGCAAAGCGAGGGGATTTTTTTTAAGGGGATGTTTGGCGTTCCGATCTGTAGTGGTCTATTGTGCTTCCCCTACTTGATCATGGTATTTAGCTTTTGCCAGTCACATTTATTACAATTTTACAGGAAAGTATTAAAATAAGATATATGAGAAATAAGGATATCCCCATTAATTTAAAAAGAAAAGTCTATGAAGCGTGCATCCTGCCTGTGATGACATATGGTCTAGAAACAATGTCCCTGACCATGAATACTATCCACAAAATGAAATGCGCGCAACGATCCATGGAGCGACAAATGTTGGGCATAAGTCTGCGTGATAGAGTTACAAACATAGAAATCAGACGCCGAACAAAAGTCGCCGATATTATGGATCGGATTGCAAAATTGAAGTGGCAATGGGCAGGACACGTAGCCAGACAGCCAATCTCGAGATGGACTCCCAGAGTCTTAAAGTGGAGACCATGGGAAAGCAAAAGGGGAGTCGGTCGGCCACAAAAGAGATGGGCCGACGATATTGTTGCGGTCGCCGGTAAAAAATGGGTTGAAGCGGCTCAGAATAGAGAGAAGTGGAGACAGATGGAAGAGGCCTACATCCAGCAGTGGAGGGAAGGCTAGGAAGAAGAAGAGATTAAAATACAGGTAAGGAAGAGAGCAGTACAGGGTAAATTTTCCTGCTTGATCGTGGTGTTACTCAATTAGAGCTTCCCCACTAATCCCAGGCGCTTCAGGAAGTCCAGCATTAGGAGGTGATCCAAGGCGGCGAGGTCCTCCACCTCTATCCTGTGTTTACCGAAACTTCTTACTCTCGCATACACTACTGCATCGCAGTCTGTAAGTAGGTGGTGAGGTGTTTCTATCCCTTCTTCGCAGAATTTACAGGTTCCATCATCTTCGAGTCCCAGCTTCCTCAGGTGTTCCCTAAGTCTATAGTGACCCGTTAAGAAGCCTGTTAGAGTTTTAAGACCTATTTTACTTAGGCTTAAACATATTTTGATTCTTCTGGAGTTAAACCCATCAAGAAGAAAGCGAGCATTAAGCGAATAATAAAGCATTCAATATTACAAAACGACCTTCAAATTATTATCTTATCTTTTCAAAGTAACGAATGAAATTATGTGAAGGTCTGCTGGAGGGTGGATTGCCGCATTAGAGAAGGTTTTGTTTGGAATTTCAGAAGAATTGAAATTAAGAAAGTAGACAATTTAATAATGGAAATATTTCGTTATGATGAAAAACAATTAGTAGTTAAAAGGAAAAAATGTGTTGAAAAGTCTGAACAGACAATAAATTCGTTTACGTCTTGGCCTTCGGTAGAACAAGTGGATCCATTTTTTTCTATTTTGGATTGAGTAGCGCGCACACGACGCATTACTGACCACTATTGGCAAACTTGCTGCATAAACGTGTGTGAGCCTATATTATATTTGAGTTAATGAACTAATGAGTTGAAACCAATAAGATTTATACCTATTAGAGATGTAATCGGGTCTAAAAATGGCTGATAATCCAGCGGTTCATTTGACGGCTTTCTTACTTCAGCATACTGAAGGTCGTGGGCTCGAATCCCAGTGCCGACCATTTCCACTTTCACGACTCAACCCTTGCTTAGTGAGTAAAATTACAATACACTTAAAAAAAACAATTATAGCAATATACCTATTTAAAAAACTTCTTTTTAACAAACACAGTAGGTACTCGAATAAAGTGTTGATGATTTGATGGAAAAAAAAACCGACAATCACAGGACTTGCATCTGTGCTGAACAACTTAAATGAACATCTCTCAGAAAACAACAAACTACAAATAAAAAAAGAACGCCTTTTGTTATTTATGTAAATGTGTACCTAGTAAAAGAACACTTTCATTTCAAATTCTATCACAAACAAAAACTATGAACATTAATATAAGTAGGTACCTTGGAACTTCGACAGTTTTTGGTCAGTGGCGAGTTATTAGTTACAGAAGAAGATGGTCATAAGCCCGTAGTGGTTTGTTCTATTTAAAAATCGGACATTAGTAATGAATTGTTAGTTGTTACATATTCTTTAAGATCTAGTTCTGAAAAAAGGTCACAAGAATCTAGACATAATTAGAACGTTGTGCACCAACAAAGCCATCAACAAAAATGGATATGTTCATATCCTGACGCCAAATACATGACAGCAGTCGCAGTCTTTAAATTTGGTTGCTCTCTTGTTCTCGATAATTTCCAACTTTTATCTCTATATCCCATTAAATATTAAATAACTACCTACTTGGGATTTTTTGACATGTTGAACATGTCGATAATTTTCATGATAGGGAGTTTCTGAGACATAAACATTACCACCTGATTTGCCTACGTTGTTAACGTAAAGTGATCACACTAAGCCAGCATTCGAAACAACAGTAGAAGACGGTCGTAAGCCCGTAGTGGTGTGTTCCATTTAAAAATCGAACGTCAATAATGAATTGTTAGAGTCATTAGTTGTTACATATTCGTTAATGTTCTTAGTGCTTTTGCCTCTAAAAATAATATGTTTAGGTATTGAATTCAGGAAAGTCGAGAGCAAGCGACGTAGTAGTGTGAACTAGGCTTTAGTCCTAGGCTCTTTAGTTCGAAATAGGAGAAAATCGTTGTCTGTTGAGATTGTTTCCCATTTGTATTGTCATATAATTACAATAAAAAAATTTAATACACACAATTTATTGTCATACAATAATTATTATTACTGTAAACAATAATGACAAAATATATAATTATTCCAACGTAATTGTAACGGATTCGTTGGGACTTCGTGAAAGTTATTTCCGCGTCATTAAGAAATTATTACTTTTAATTAATTTGTCTAAAGTGAATGTTATATGTTATTGTCTAAATTTAGCATGCATGTTCGTATGTGATGTAAATTAGTATTTAATAATTATGTTAGGTTTAAAACACGCCACTAAAATTAGCGATGAGGCCTTACAACGATCTCTGGCATTTTAATTACGATTGGTGAGTGATGATGTCAAAAGATGAATATTTACTTCTTGGCAATGGTAAATTTGTAATCAATACAAATAAATATATTATGTAAGTTTAGTCTTAGCGTTAATATTTATCCTCTGGCTAGACAGAATGTAAATAATTAATGTTTGATGTGTGTTAATGATGAAAATAAAAACAAAACATTCTGAAATGTAACACACTGACTGCAGGCTTCGGGTTGATGGTGAAATTGAAAATACTCGGTATCGATGTGCTGGGCCAATGATGCTTTGAGAAGAAGCATTTCGAGTGTTTTAAAAATGTGTGGCGCAAAAACATAAAAATATGAATTTTAAAAATTAAATCAGACATAATCTGACATCAAATTTCACAAAACCTTTAAGCCCTAGTATGTAATTCGAATTTTGCGAACTAATTTTTCGACAATGTAGTGTAGGTAGAAAATTATTGACTGTCCAATTTTTATATACCTACCTAAGTGTATTTGTTTGGTTTAAATAATCTATAACGTAAAAGAAAGTTGGGTTAGTGCGAACACTTATAACTCGAGATCGGCTGAACAGATTTTAATGATGTAAAAATATTTAAATTATAAGTAGGAACATTTTTAAGGTTAACTAAATTAAATAATAATTAGGTAATACCTACAATGAGTATGAATATCTCGCCATTTCCCGCCCCACCTTCCATTCGAATACACCACATTTAAAAAGCTTTCTGCGGTCATTATGAGGAGCTTTTCATTTTACATTTTGTTTCTATGAAGTTGATGATCTTATAAGTAGTCTGTGGAAGTGTGTATGAATATCAGATGCATAAAATTACCTACAGTAATGTTTTTTTTATTGATTTAATGTATTTTTTATCTATAATAAAAAAAATATATTAGCATTTGCCACTCCTTCTCTATATTAGTAAGTATGCAAAATTTCATGCTCCTCCGTCGGCTCAATTTTTGTAGAAATGGTCACAACGTTTTTGCTTCACGTATTAGTATAGATATATAGATACAGTAATTAAAATGAAATAATTAATTTGTTATTCGACAAATTATTTAATACCCTATCCTAACCAATCTAGAAGATTGACATGGATCGGGCACATTGCCAGATCCGGGGGGGAGAGGTCCACAAAGAGTCTTCTAGCTAGACAGTAGGCCCACGGATATAAGACCAAGACAGCGGCTAATGGACAAAGTTGCCCACGACCTGGACGTGCTGGGTGTGGGAGATCAGTGGGAGCCCATTGCTCAGAATAGGACGGCTTGGTAAAACATTGTTCAGGAAGCCAAAACTCTGCAGGAGTTGTATGTTCATCGGAAGTAAGTAAGTACTACCATCTCAATTCTAGTTCAGAATCTGGACCTCGCAGACAAGCCTGTAAGTCTGATGTGACAAAATAATCTTTCCCATAAGAAGGTTTTGTTTAGTTTTTCTTATAGGGAGTTTGCAGCTTCATAATATTACCTAGTTCATGTTACATGCTGTATACATAATTTGCATCACTTTTACTTCTACAACTTGAAACAAATTACCAGAGGCGCTCATTAGACTCTAATACCGTAATTAAAATTACATTACGCTTAAAAAAACTTATTTTTCATAATGAGAGGAGGTTGATCTTACTATTAAAACTACAGTGAGTATAGGTACTCACAATGTGTGGGTATATTTATTTTCTTACCAACCATTTTCTATACGTAGGCCCTTCCAGGCAAAAACTTGACAATCGAATCTTGAAAGTCGAGTTAGTGCAAACACTTACAATTCGAAATCAGTTGTTCGATAGTTGGTGTGGTTAACAGAATTTGAATGGAAAATTTTTGGTTTTAAACAGATGTATTGGTCGGAATTACATTAGTTAAGTCATTTTTATTATTATTTCAAATTCGAATTCAATATTCACAGTTAGATCACAGATACAGGGCAACGTCTGTCGGGAAAGCTAGTAATACACAGGGGTATCGTTATTTAAGCATATCCTGCAGATTAGCATTGGTTAATGTCTCTCTCTATATTAAATTGAAACCAGAAATTACGTCGCAACCATGGCGTGTTTTTTGTGTATTCATTGGTTGATCATCACTTTTTCTTCCTGTAAGAAAATTCATAGAATGCACTAAGTTTGTGTGACGATTTATGTAAGTAGCAAAAATTCCACACGCGCATTGTCATCGGCATTTCTCTAAGTCACACATGGCAAACATCGAAGTGGGCTTATGTTTTTGAACTCTTAATTCTGTTGTTAGCCTCATTTAGTATATTATAGTTAATTATAATCAAATGATTAAGCGACAAGGTAAAACTTCACACCTGACTCAAACTGAAACTAGCCAGTCGATTAATCACTACAACTACTGTATTAATATTATTCATAATTTATTTTATAAATGTCAATATCAACAACATAAGATAAATACCATTTATTATTAAAGTTCAACAGTTATTGTTCGCATATCTTAAATAAAAAAAAAACAAAGATTGTTTTGAATTTTATATAGGGCCACCCAGTACTTGGGAATAAAACAATGTAAAAGAATCTGCGACAGAAAGTAAAATAACAATTCAGTTTATAAACGTGGAAAGAGAATTTTCTATTCCAAGGCATCTTATTCATACCCTCTTCTAAAAAATAGCCAGTCCCTGAGTACATACCGGTCGATTTAAAAGAAGTAAGTAACAAAGCACTGCCGACGAAGTAAGGACAAAGAGCCTCCAGAGATGAAGAGTCATAAAATCCCAAATAAGAAACCCTGTCATATTGGGGATGTTATGCGATTGGGTAGATCTAGAATACCCTTTTGGAGATACCATGAAGAGAGAGCATGCATATCCCCGAAGGCTGCAAATTTAGCAACAGATTCGATAACAGCAGGTTAGCAGACAACTTAAGAGAAAGAGGGACAGTTGGAAATCCAAAAATGTACCAGGAACAGGAAAATCTGAGCGAAGACGAAACACAGGACCAAAAGTTGGATAATGAGACAATTGACTGCTCCAAGCTTCATCAGAAAGAAGTCAGTGATCAAATGCTATGGCTGCAACTGCTGCAGATATCTCTAGGATTTATGGGCGGTTGTGGCAGAAAAAAAAGGACGGCATGGCTGGAAATAAGCAGACCTGTGCTGCAAACCACTGAAAACTCAAAGTGACTGATGCCAAAAGAGAAATTGATGATGCAAAAGAACTGCTTGCCAATAGTTATCTTTGGTTCGTTGAAATAGAAACAAAACTGAGAGCCATTACGGTATTAACAACCCTATCCCTTCTTGATGTCCACGACTTTCTGTGTCACTATAAATTCGAGTGAATGTTTTTTTTCAATCATCAGGCGACTATAGATTACAAATAATACGTTTCATTGATATGTATTTGTACACCATTAGATACTATTATTAGCGTATGATGGGGAGTGTTGCTAGTACAATTATAATGATTCTAGAGTAATGATCGTATCCACATGTCGATGTTTGACAGGCCGGCCCCCTTGAACATTGAGCCTTTTGGCCGTTACATTGGCTCACAGCCTCAGTCATACCTGTTCATATCTCGGGGCGGCTTTATGCTCTACATATTATTTTTACATGACCACAATCGCCCGTGTCTGATATGCTTCGTTTTAGATCATATCAAAACTACATCCATACTTGGGGTCATCCGATACGGATTTCGAAATACGTTTTGCACATTTAAGAATTAGGGATTCGGTAGAAAAAAATATGTTCAAGAAGAAAGACGAGCATAAAATGTGGCCAACTAAGAAAGTTATAATAAAAAAGGAAGACATATTGATGAATTTCTCGTACCTATTTCGAATCCATTTTATGTTTTTCGAATATATTAATGTTATTTTTATCAGTTGTTATTGTAATGGTTAGATGCCTGTTATTGTTGATTTTCTTTTTGTTGCCTTAAAACTTGTACACTATATTGTTATAGGCGAATATATTATATGGTGTTATAGCCGTTTATGTGCGAGAAATAAATAAATAAATAAATACAGAAAATGAATCACCTGAGGGATCGTCACAATAAGAAATTAACATTCATGTTGTATATTATCAAGTCACTGAAAAAATTTCCGTTCATAGTCGAAGCAAAATCATTTGAAGTCTTGACTCGACGATATAACAATATTTTGATAGAGCTTGTAAAAACAAACGCGCGAAACATACTTTTTTTAAGCATACATCATTTGTTGTAAGTTGTAAGTATGGAATTCATACGCTTGTTCTAAGAGAATCGAAAGAAGAAGAAATAAACGAGTATTAAGGCTGTTAGAGTCGCCAAAGGGGTGATTTTAATGATTTTTCAATCCATTTTCCGGCGTTATCTACTGTCGGATTTCGATGAAAAAAATATATAACATAAATTAGACTTTAATGAAGGCGGCCTCAGAGCCGTTTTTTGATATCTAGTATAGTTTCTTGTAGAAAATAAAAATAGCAAACGTCGTTTTTCATCTTTTTTTTAATATTCCAACTGATATATACGTCGGAATGAAATAATTCTTTTTTTGTCTTAAAGAGCATTAAAAAATCTACAAGATTATAGAACGAAATGCTAATATTTATTTCCGGCTTAGCGTATAATCCCAAAAAAACTCTATTTCAAATAAACACTGAATATCGAAATATTCTATCGGCTTTAGCGTGCATGCGATAATGACACTTATAGCACGGGAATTACAAGGAACGCACTGGTTTTCGTTGTGTCAGTTATTCAGTCGCCCACTACATCGTGGACTTAGATGACGTGCAACCTGCGCTAGTCCAATTTACGTTTTGTATTGTATACTTTTTGACGAAAATTCGTATATTACAGAGGACGACAAACATTGGTTAGTAATTTTTATTTTATTATTTTTTGTATTCAGCAATTAATTCTATCATTGCTGTTTGGTGATTTTAAAGTTTATATTTTTGAATTAGGTATAATATATGTTTATAGTCACATTGCATACCTATTATGAACTTTTTTCTTCTAAATTATTATCATTTATGCGTTATACAGGTGGCACATTCCTATTGGGCAAAATTAAACTCCTTTCTAAAAATCGCTGGATTCCGAATTCTATTAGTTAGTCCGAATTCTAGCAGTTTTCTATAAAACAAAATTTCTGGACAAAATTTTAAACGCCGCGCCAATCTGAATATAACCCATTCACAAACATATTGTGATATAGGTACCAACTGATTTTGGCCCAGTCGATGGATATCTTAAGTACTATTATATCACATTATTTTGCTTTTTCAGAAACTATTTTATCACGCCGAGTGCAATATTATAGACTTAGAGCGTAAAATAAAAAATCAAAATGGGACGAAAAGAGAAGTATACCGGAATAGTGAATCGTACAAAAAATGTCTCCTTGCCAAAGCACGTAACATTAAGAAGTAAGTATTTTTTATGTATAAATTGTAACATTTGGTCTATTAATAAGCCGTAATTTGAGCAGTTCGGTCATTTTTCCATCTTATGGCAATACTTCAGTCAAATTTCAGGAACTTACCGACGAGGTCCTATTTACTCCACGGGACATGGTAGCCGGAAACTGCCGAACCAACCCGAATTGTTTGAAAGTAATACAAAAAATTGCATCAACATTATAATTGACACTAATACAATCATACAGTCGTCCTCGTTACACTTCGGAATGGTTCGGCAGTTTCCGGCTACCATGTCCCGTGGAGTAAATAGGAGCTCGTAACTTACCGATGGTCGAATGACCAGATATGTAATAATTTGATAGTTCATTTTAGATATTGTTGACTCACTTTCTTCTTATCACTAAGAGCGAGACAACCCAACGTTGTTTTGAGTGAAAGTTTTTATGGTTTTGTTCACCAGGGCACGTCATTGTTAAAATTCGAATGTTTTAAAACAGGTTCAAGTGTTGCCAAAAAAAACCATTGGAAATTAGATTATCCGGCAGTAAAATCCACACAATTTTCCACACTATTTTCGGATTGTTAAAAATGTTTTATAATACCATTATCGGAACAATTTACTTAGGAACCACCATCCGTTAGTTTACCAGCGACATACTTACAGATATTTTAGTATCTCTTTTATAGTATTGGCCCAATAAAAAAAAATTACATTATGTATACCTTTCAAAGGTTACAGATATATCTTCAAAATCTCGTCAATTTTCAGGTCACGGAACGCTGTCCCGGACCAAATGAATGCAGCTACTTCTAAGTCCAGAGTTACTGCAAAATTAATCGATACATCTCAAGACCAACCGAGTCACAACAAGGATTTAGATTCAAAGAATATCTTAGCATGCGAAACTTCCAGATTAGAACCAACGACTGAAGGGACAAAAATATCTGGAAGGCGCGTTTTTAATATGATGTGGTTATCTTCACATCCTTTTGATACCATGACATATAATCTTGACCGTCCAGTTTTAAAGGAGGAGTTCGACGGCAATGAATCTGCACACATGCAATATATATGTACATAAGATATAGCATTTCTTTTTGTATGAATTTTGTAATTACATTTTTTTAATATGCCATTAAAATCAAATATTAAAAAAGTGTATTTTTCCCGTTCCCATTTTATAATCATATAATCTGAAATGGTGGCAATTAGAATGAATAGTATGTGAGTGTTAGAAGAAATTAATTAATGGTGAGAACTCATGTTTAAAAAAATCTGGTAAAAGCAATGTATACCTGAATGTAACGTAAAATTAATAATGTCGCTTTAACCAAATACATGTTTATCATCATTATCGGCATTATCATTATCATCACTATCATCCACCGTTGTTCAAAAATTCCAAACACATTGCAGTCAAAAGAACATTGAGGTTTTAAATATTTCGACGCATTCCACTAGTTTCCGACCCCTAACTCTACACTTAAATACGTACAAATATTGTAAGAGTTAAGTAGTGGATAGAGTCCGCCCTAATTTTTATGCCCCGCCCGAAATTGACTTTGAAGTCAGAGCTGTCACGCTCTTAAGAGCGTGACAGCTCTGACTTCAAAGTATACATTGCTTTTACCAGATTTTTTTAAACATGAGTTCTCACCATTAATTAATTTCTTCTAACACTCACATACTATTCATTCTAATTGCCACCATTTCAGATTATATGATTATAAAATGGGAACGGGAAAAATACACTTTTTTAATATTTGATTTTAATGGCATATTAAAAAAATGTAATTACAAAATTCATACAAAAAGAAATGCTATATCTTATGTACATATATATTGCATGTGTGCAGATTCATTGCCGTCGAACTCCTCCTTTAAAACTGGACGGTCAAGATTATATGTCATGGTATCAAAAGGATGTGAAGATAAGATAATCACATCATATTAAAAACGCGCCTTCCAGATATTTTTGTCCCTTCAGTCGTTGGTTCTAATCTGGAAGTTTCGCATGCTAAGATATTCTTTGAATCTAAATCCTTGTTGTGACTCGGTTGGTCTTGAGATGTATCGATTAATTTTGCAGTAACTCTGGACTTAGAAGTAGCTGCATTCATTTGGTCCGGCACAGCGTTCCGTGACCTGAAAATTGACGAGATTTTGAAGATATATCTGTAACCTTTGAAAGGTATACATAATGTAATTTTTTTTTATTGGGCCAATACTATAAAAGAGATACTAAAATATCTGTAAGTATGTCGCTGGTAAACTAACGGATGGTGGTTTCTAAGTAAATTGTTCCGATAATGGTATTATAAAACATTTTTAACAATCCGAAAATAGTGTGGAAAATTGTGTGGATTTTACTGCCAGATAATCTAATTTCCAATGGTTTTTTTTGGCAACACTTGAACCTGTTTTAAAACATTCGAATTTTAACAATGACGTGCCCTGGTGAACAAAACCATAAAAACTTTCACTCAAAACAACGTTGGGTTGTCTCGCTCTTAGTGATAAGAAGAAAGTGAGTCAACAATATCTAAAATGAACTATCAAATTATTACATATCTGGTCATTCGACCATCGGTAAGTTACGAGCTCCTATTTACTCCACGGGACATGGTAGCCGGAAACTGCCGAACCATTCCGAAGTGTAACGAGGACGACTGTATGATTGTATTAGTGTCAATTATAATGTTGATGCAATTTTTTGTATTACTTTCAAACAATTCGGGTTGGTTCGGCAGTTTCCGGCTACCATGTCCCGTGGAGTAAATAGGACCTCGTCGGTAAGTTCCTGAAATTTGACTGAAGTATTGCCATAAGATGGAAAAATGACCGAACTGCTCAAATTACGGCTTATTAATAGACCGAATGTTACAATTTATACATAAAAAATACTTACTTCTTAATGTTACAATGTTACGTGCTTTGGCAAGGAGACATTTTTTGTACGATTCACTATTCCGGTATACTTCTCTTTTCGTCCCATTTTGATTTTTCATTTTACGCTCTAAGTCTATAATATTGCACTCGGCGTGATAAAATAGTTTCTGAAAAAGCAAAATAATGTGATATAATAGTACTTAAGATATCCATCGACTGGGCCAAAATCAGTTGGTACCTATATCACAATATGTTTGTGAATGGGTTATATTCAGATTGGCGCGGCGTTTAAAATTTTGTCCAGAAATTTTGTTTTATAGAAAACTGCTAGAATTCGGACTAACTAATAGAATTCGGAATCCAGCGATTTTTAGAAAGGAGTTTTTTAGAGGAGAGAGATTTTTAGGAGGAGTATTTCCGAGGAATTTTTAGAGGAGAGAGATTTTTAGGAGGAGTATTTCCGAGGGACTATTCCCTGAACACCTGAAGGAGGCAATTGTGTGTCCAATATACAAGGGTGGAAACAAAAACGATATAGGATGCTACAGACCAATAAGTATTTTAAACTCACTATCAAAGGTCATAGAAGTTTCAATAAAGAACAGACTGTTGAAGTATTTTGATAGGCACAATATTTTGTCTGAGGCTCAGTTTGGTTTTAGAAGGAATCTGGGTACACAGGAGGCAATTGGTTATCTGACCCAGAAACAGATTAATATACTGGATAGTGGCAATAAATGCATTACAGTCTTCCTTGATCTGGCCAAGGCGTTCGACACAGTGTCTCACAAACTGCTGCTGGCAAAGCTAGCGGCGGTGGGTGTATGCGGGACGGCATATAAATGGTTTGCTAATTATTTGACTGGCCGTGTGCAGAGAACTAAAGTGGGAAAGCAACTAAGTGACAGGTCTGAAATCCACTTCGGTGTTCCTCAGGGAAGTGTCTTGGGACCTGTTCTCTTTTTGGTCTACATAAATGATCTCGCAAAGCTTGATCGGATGGACGGAGATATCATTTCATTCGCGGATGATACGGCTGTTGTATTTAGTGGCAACAATTGGGACAAGGTACATGAAAAAGCTGAAAAGGGATTAAGAGTAATCAAGGAATGGTTGGATAACAATCTTCTTACCCTAAACACAGACAAGACTAACTACATGACAATGAGTATCACGAGCAGAGACGATGAATATCTAATAGCTAAGACTATAAAGATACACGCTTGCGGACAAGACTCACCTTCATGCCGGAATAGCTCCTACCCCTGCAATTGCCCAGCCATAAAAAAGGTTTCAAATGCTAAATATCTCGGAATAATTGTTGACGAGCGACTTGACTGGAAGGAACACATATCGAGCGTATCTCAGAAAATCAGAAAAACAATATACTTATTCAAGGAGATAAGAAGTGTCCTCCCACTAGAGACTCTTAGAACAATATACCTCGCATTGGTGCACAGCACTATCTCCTATGGCATACTGGGATGGGGAGGAGCGACGCTGACTGCTCTGGACCCTCTGTTAAAGAGCCAGAAGGCAATTTTAAGAGTGATAAACAAAAAACCGTATCGATCTCCTTCTGACCAACTATTTCGACAGTTTCGAGTACTTGATGTGAGACAGACGTATGCAAAAACCATCATCCTCCACTTTATAAAGCACAAACAGCTTCAGATTCCGATAACTCACGAGCTTTTAACAAGATGTAGAAATAAAAACTTCTTTAAGACTCCCAAGACTAGAACTACCTTTGCTCACAGGCATTTTACCTTCCTGGCTCCGAGACTCCTTAACAAAATACGAGACGGGCCGCTTACCAAGGAACAGATGACTAGAAATCCACCACCAAAAAAACTTATAACAATGTGGCTACTCGAGATAGGCAGGGAGGAAACGGAACGACATTTGAGCTACATACCGACCTGAGATGGACTACTATGCGGGTATGGTACATCGTGGGTGCTATACATATTTTGCTATTGTTGTTGGTTGGGACTTGTGCGAGTGGACGGTGTTGCTTTGGAGTGGACGGGAGGATCATCGTGTGAGTGACTGTATGTGTGGATGGATGTCTGTGGATGAATATTATTATCTTAGTAAATAAGTATTAGGCTGTATGTATGGATGGATGTCTGTGGATGAATATATTTTATCTTAGTAAATAAGTAATTTTTAAATGACTGTTATTGTAATAAGTTTAATAAGAAATTAAATTCGTCTTCTCCCTAGTACAGGCATTGCCTAGTTGGGAGAGACAATGTAACTGAACATATTATGTAACATGTCTTAATTAAATAAAGAATTATTATTATTATTATTATTATTAGTTTAATTTTGCCCAATAGGAACGTGCCACCTGTAAAACGCATAAATGATAATAATTTAGAAGAAAAAAGTTCATAATAGGTATGCAATGTGACTATAAACATATTATACCTAAAATAATTTAAATGAAACAATTGATTTGTTATTCCACAATATTTATTTACCTGACTAGTTTCGCAGGAACAGGTCCTGCATGGTCACAGGTGACTTAGAAACTTCTCAGTTTCTAAGTCACCTGTGACCATGCAGGACCTGTTCCTGCGAAACTAGTCAGGTAAATAAATATTGTGGAATAACAAATCAATTGTTTCATTTAAATTATTTTATTTAAATAATTCCACCAAGAATGCACGTTCAATTCGTTAATTTTATATTATACCTAATTCAAAAATATAAACTTTAAAATCACCAAACAGCAATGATAGAATTAATTGCTGAATACAAAAAATAATAAAATGAAAATTACTAACCAATGTTTGTCGTCCTCTGTAATATACGAATTTTCGTCAATAAGTATACAATACAAAACGTAAATTGGACTAGCGCAGGTTGCACGTCATCTAAGTCCACGATGTTGTGGGCGAATGAATAATTTACACAACGAAAACCAGTGCGTTCCTTGTAATTCCCGTGCTATAAGTGTCATTATCGCATGCACGCTAAAGCCGATAGAATATTTCGATATTCAGTGTTTATTTGAAATAGAGGTTTTTTGGGATTATACGCTAAGCCGGAAATAAATATTAGCATTTCGTTCTATAATCTTGTAGATTTTTTAATGCTCTTTAAGACAAAAAAAGAATTATTTCATTCCGACGTATATATCAGTTGGAATATTAAAAAAAAGATGAAAAACGACGTTTGCTATTTTTATTTTCTACAAGAAACTATACTAGATATCAAAAAACGGCTCTGAGGCCGCCTTCATTAAAGTCTAATTTATGTTATATATTTTTTTCATCGAAATCCGACAGTAGATAACGCCGGAAAATGGATTGAAAAATCATTAAAATCACCCCTTTGGCGACTCTAACAGCCTTAATCTGTTTTTGAAAATGGTGATGAAGTAAGTAAAGTAAGTCATGGCTCCACGCAGAAAAAGACTTATGTGTAATTCAAGGACGTAGGTAAGTACTTTTTTCTTGAAAAAAAATGGCGTCAAAATTAAGGCGCGTTTCACAGTTTTTGAAATACGAAAGAAAATCAAAGATAAATACATAGTGCGAAATCCGGACAATAGGTATGCAATTTGATTCTCCCTAAGATTATCCTTTCACTATGAGTATTTTTTTTAAACTATTTATAGGTGCATGCACATTTTCCTTTACTACATATATTATTATACGTTCCTACATAATATGTACCCACGTTTATTAAACATAGGGGCCCGTCCAATCCATGTAAAAGGTCATTCGTGGCATGAAGTATTGCGTCATTCAGGTATTACAGAAGTTTCTCGGCTTGATTTAAAAACCACTTGTTCGGTACCTACTGCTCAATTCAAACTTGTACATTCCTTGAATAGTTTCACATTCTATTTTTAAAATAATGTTCCAAATTTGAAAATGTTGACAGGCATACCCACCATGCAAAGAATATCTCGGCAAGTCCATGTGATAATCATACTTATAATTATTTGCCATTCGGATCACGCCAACAAGTAGGATGTGGGTACGACATTATATTCATATTCAACCGTGTCTCCGCTAACACATCTTGATCGGATGTTGAGCTTTTATTTAAAAAATAGACCGACATCCTCTTATAGCGCCGGATGTCAGGAAGGTTGTATATCACGCGTTTTGAAAATAATAATCTATATCCTCCGCTAGGACACACCGTATCAAAGTCCTTAAGGCAATCAATATTATACACTTACATAATAATATTATACTGATACTGTTTCACGAAATATCTAAAAAAAAACTACACTCTAAGTATGTAGAGTAAAGTTTCTACATAATATACTTTATTTTTCTTTTATATCTGGCATGGGCATGATATTTTCACGATATTGCTTCTCAATTTTGGTCAAGGGATTTTACATATTATTATATTAGAAAAAATAATGGACAAACTTTTGAATATCAAAGTAATCTGGCAAAAGATAAGTATTTTCTGCGCTGATTTGGTTTTAAAACTAATTGTAAATCACAAGACTATATCTGAATTAAAAAGTTTCACACGTTAGTTTATGAATGTGGAAATGGCAAAAAGTAACCACGAGTGGCTTTTTGACAAGTCTTTTATTGACTGCTCCGTGGTAATTTTGGGAGTTTGTTGGAAGCAACCGGTTGTAATGTTCCGAAAACTGGGAGCTGCAGTTTTTATTTATTTATTGGTGTTTCCTAATTAGAGTTTCCCCACTAATCCCAGACGCTTCAAGAAGTCCAGTATTAGGAGGGGATCCAAGGCGGCGAAGTCCTCCACCTCTATCCTGTGTTTACCAAAACTTCTTGCTCTCGCATAACTGCATCCCAGTCTGTAAGTAGGTGGTGAGGCTTTTCTACCCCTTCTTCACAGAATCTACAGATTCCATCATCTTCGAGTGCCAGTTTCCTCAGGTTGTTCCCTAAGTCTACCGTGACCCATTCAGAAGCCTGTTACGGTTTTAAGACGTATTTTACTTACGTTCAAATAAGGTGATAAATAAATAAATAAAATAAATAAATCTTTATTGGACAAAAAATACGGTGTTAATACAATTTAAAAAACTACCAAAAGGCGGACTTATTGCTGCAAAGCAATGTCTTACAGCCAACCTCAACATGATAGGCTGAAGGCATCATCATTCTTTGACAATCAGAACCTAAAGCAAAAATTATGCTGTATATTGCCTAATCTAAAGTACAATATGTAACTTTATAATCGACCAACCGTGTGCGTATGAACATTATTAAGACGCAATGGTAAGAAATTAAAACATATCTAATCAGCCTGCAGGTATTTTCTAATACAAAGTGCGACCATGGATCACGGAGCAACACAGAAGCGCTCAACGTGATCATTAGTCACCATCAATCATAATTTTATAGTCTTAAGTGTAAGTACCTGAAGAGTTAGCAACACGCTCTTACCCGCTCCACAACTGACCAAACTTCAGTTTCACCGCCAACAGATATGTTTGATCAACACGTCATTAGCTGGAAAAAGAGTGTAAAAAAGATTCAATCATTTCTACGAGTATAATGCAAGAAAAGCGAATGATTTCAATTGTACCATTTTAAATGTTTATTTTCTAAATATATAAAAGAAATACGGTAAGAAACCGACGTTTCTAAGTCACCTGTGACCATGCAGGACCTGCAGCCCGATTCACGGAAAAGTTTAAGTCTAAGTTTAGTTCGAAGTTCGAACGAAGTTCGATTCAAACCCTCCGTGAATAGGTACATAGACTGTAGATAGTCGCCACCTACAATTATTATTACCAGCAGCCCTATTCACGGAAAAGTTTGAATCGAACTTCGTTCGAACTTCGAACTAAACTTAGACTTAAACTTTTCCGTGAATCGGGCTGCTGTGCCTGCGAAACTAGTCAGGTTATTAAATTTGTGGAATAACAAATAAATTGTTGTATTTGAATAATTCCACCACGAATGCACGTTCAATTAATAAAAATTAAATATAATCAAAAGTCGGATTAGTGCGAACAATTACAAACAATTACACAATTACAATTACGAACAACTCGAATCGACTGAACAGATTTTCATCATTTTTGGGTTATTGGATTCCTCTGCGCTCCGGATAACAGAATATTTAATAAAAATCGAAAAATACATAAGTGACAAATGATATAAAATATAATATAAACATTAATATTAGTATGGAACGAATTTCGGTACAACAACGCTATCTGTGAAAAAATATATAGAAACACATTACCTGACAACCATTGACATTAAAAATATTTGCACGCAGATTTTTTATGGATTTTTTTCAAGCTTTCTTCTAATTTGTTAACACTGAAGCGCATTTTTTTATAAATAAAAAATAAAAAAGTGAATAAATCAAATTGATGTTTGATACAAACTTTCAGTTGTTTAATAGTTGGTGCGATTGGCATAATTCGGAGTGAAAAAATGTGGTTTAAAACAGATGCATCGATCGGAATGACATTGGTTAAAAGTCATTTTTATCATTCTTTTAAATTCATATATTCAATATTCATAGGGAAACCTAGTTTATAATAATATTTGTTTATAAAAAGGTTACATTACACCAGCAAGACAATAGAAAATTTCTAGTCAGCCTTCTACAGAGGAATCTATTAAAATGCAGAAAAAGAAAGTAATTAATGTTTTATTTACATGTCTTCAACCTTGATAAAGCCTACGGGTCCCTTCCTGACGCAATTTTCTCTTGGGATGCTGACTGCCATCTATCCCTTTCATATCTCATCCCTGGTAATTCAAGAGGATCTTGTATCTTCCATTCTTAGAACACGGTCGTTCCAAAACCATCTTCGTGGTTCGAACTCTATCACGCTGGATTTTTTCGGGAAATGTGTCTGAGAATCCTCATCTCGCTGATACGAATAAGATTCTTGGTTCAGACAGTATCTCTCCTGGATTCTAAACTATAGCTAAGGCGGTAGCCATCAAACCCCCTCGATATTTATAGTGCACACTTTTATTTATTTACTAGCTAATACCCGTCTTGCTTTACGTTTTTAATTCCGAATGTCAGGCTTGATCGGTAGGTAATTAAACAGGTTCTATTGTTCTAGTCTAGCTTCCCATTGCTTAACTGACATAAGCACAGAAAAAGAAGAATTACACTTTCACAATTCATAAAAAGAGAGAAGAATGACAGTTTTAATGTTTATAAAAAAGAAAGAAGAAAAATTATAGTCTGACATATACATGGAAAAAAAACTGCATGTATCATAATATGTTACATCTTACACTTGATTCAATTTCACTGCTCAATAGAAGGGTAAAAAATTCCTTTAATAGTAATATAATACGAACCTACCTAAATAATATGAAAGTTTTACTCTCAATATGGTTTGAGTCTTGACTACATTCTCTATGTGTGGAATGGTACAAATTTTATGCGATTGGCTAATGATAAAGGCAGCTGTTTTACCGACCTCAAACGTTAGTCGAAAATTAATCTGAAAATGTACTTTCATTTTAATGTTGATAAAAATAAATGTGTTTTATATGGTTTGAATTACATTTATTTTTATTTCAAAACAATCTTGAATCTTTTAAATACATTTTTATTCTGTCAAACTTTGGTTCCATGCAACATTTACATGAGTAATTTTGTTTTCAAAAGATGGCCATCTGTGTTTACGCAGATTTTACTATGAAAATTTTGTAATTTTAGAAATTTATTAATCACATTAAATATATTTGAGAAATTGTAAAAATTTGTATCTATGATTACCATAAATTTCATTTCCATGTCTGGATACATCAAACTCAAAATAATCGCCAAAAATTGTTGAAGAGTTTTGCATGTAACTTGACATCAATGGTTGATGTGTTATAACTTCAAGATGCAAGTAACAACATCTGGTAGATTATTACTGAGCGAATAAAAATCAACTTGATTATGCAAATAAACTCACCTACATAGATTAACAATACTCTCTATTTTGGTGGTTCAACTTATAAATCTGCAATCCCCAGACTCGTCACAGGAAGTTGAAGAATTAATTGCCCATAGTAGAATTCGAAACCTACCGAGATGCTCACTTGACGTCAATAGATGTTGTATTATTATTATGTTATAGGTGAAAAATTCTATGGCAATTAGGCAAAACTATTTAATATCATTTTGAGAAAGGCATTGGAATCAAAACAAAACTACACCACTACAATATAATTTTAAAAAATATATGAAGTTACCTATAAGGAAATTTTCAATGAATCAACGCAGGTATATCAATATCCAATTTAGGTATTTCTTCTTCTCCTTATTGATAAATGCCATTATCTATTAAAATTAAACAAAATTTGAACCAAAATGTACATAGGAAACAAATTCAAATTTAAGTTATTGGCTTCTGAAAAATGTCAAGTTGTTCAAGGTAGAACCATTTTAGTAGTAGTATCATTTCTTATAAGTATATGAATGAATGAATGAAAGAATTTTTATTTATTTTTTTTCCAATCATTATTTAATTCATAAAACATAAAATCAACAATTGAAAAGCTATATAAATAAAATATGTATAATCTCAAAGTTTTATTGTTAAATCAGCAGAGTAAAAAAAATATTCTCCCAAACAAATGGAAACCAGAAAAGATATTCCGACCCACCGTTATATTAGTTATTCACTTCTTAACCCAACATTATATCATTTTTATTCCATAACCGAAATCAAAAATTTAAAGTTTAAATAAATCTGATGCTAGAACACAGAATTCTATACAATAACGTAGAATCCCGATTCGCATTCAAAAATGAAGCCGAAATATTGCAACTTTTGACAGTTTGGTTCCCAAAAGAACGTGGTATGGTGTATATTTATTCAGTCGATTTCTTGTGTTTTTTACAATAAAACATATTTTTACATTGAAATACCTAAGTGAAATTTGATCATTTTTAAGTATCTTTATAAATGTCAACATCATTTTTTACGTTCCGTTTTGACTACCATACTGTCAAAATTGCCGGCCAAATCGGCTTCACTTATTTACTATGAAGAGCTATTGGAGTACTTCATCTCGGTAGTTATATATAAAAATCTATTTGCTAGAAACACACTAATTGTATCAGCTTGTGTTGTGTCGAGCCAGAAGCATTATTGTTTTTATATAATATGGTTTAAGATACATTTAGACTCTGTATGAAGCTGATAATATGCTTTTAGCGGGCCACAACACATAAGAAGAAAGAGAACTTATTTATAATGATATGTAGTAAAAATTGATAAAATCACTGGCACCCGCAAGAGTCTGTTATTGATTATGGTCAATCTTCTTTACATCCCATAAGCTGCCTTTGAATATTTTTTCAATATAATTATTTCCCTTCTCAACTAAATGGGAAATTTGAATGAACACTCTAAAATTGAATCTGCAACATGTTTCTGAATTAAAATACACATAAAGAAATTCAAGAAACATAATTAATGAAATTCTTACATAGCTTACCATTTTGGTAAATAATGTTGTCTTGCAAAAATAAAACTTTTGAGTTTGTTTACATAGAAATGCACTTTTATCAATCAATTTGATCTTTAGAAGTATGTACTTAATTGCTATGTCAAAAAGGTGGGATGAAAGCAATTAGTCTTGTTGAAAACACGTTTGCCACAGGCCACAGGAACCTGAAAAAATATAAACAAAATTAATTACTTTAATTACTATTAAGATCCTGTAATTTCGGTAAGACACTTCCCGCCTTATAACATAACTGTTTTAGCAACGCATAAATGTTTTAAGTTATGGCATAAGCTTACAAATATTTTAATCAATTAATGACTCACCAGTTTTATTTTCATTAAACTCAATTGAAAATAATTATTTTCAAAATCGAACCGTAACTTTCGTTTGACAACAAAATACGATTTATTGTCAAGTGTCATCCTGTCATCCATGGATAACAAAAGATAATATTACAATTCAACATAGTTAGAATATAGGTATAGGTACTATAAAATTATTTTATGATATATAATAATATTTTGATTTACTTTTATAATGGCCTCTTAAAATACTTCATTCATTCAAAAAAATATTTTTTACACATAAACCACCTTAAATGTGAAAAAAAAAATATAAAACATTCAATAAATTATATTTTTTTTCGAATTACTTATATAATGGCCTCTTTAAATACTTGATTCATATAAAAAAAATATTTTTCACACAAAAACTACATTATTGTGTAAAAAAAATTTATAAAACATTCAATAACACGCACTATGAAATAAAAATTATAAACGTGATCTATGGCGGCCGCAGACCGACTGTCATTTGGTCATAAGATTCTGACAGCTCATACAAAACAAAACGAAGCAGTGATGGGATTCGAAATTCAAAAACATTGTAAGTTTTTTAATATATTGAAATATATCTTTCTAAGTAGGTACCTAAGTTATTTAATTACTATTAGGGTATTCATGAATAATTGTAAAGATATAGGGGCATAACATGTGATACTTTTTGAATTTGCTGTCCCTGTAACTAAACTATGACAGGTTTTGAAGATTATTTTGTATATTATGTTCTAGACATGGAGTTGCAGCTTGAAATTTTCTCTATCTGAAATAATAAAACCTGGAAGATATTTAAAAGGTTTAAATGCTACACTTTCAAACAAATAATGAAAGATTCCAAATGAAGGTTTTATGCAGAGCATATATCAAATATGGTACATTATGCAGTCTAAATGGATTTTATGAAGATCTTTAAAAGGTATAAATGCTACACTTTCAAACAAATAATTAAAGATTCCAAATGAATGTTTTATGCAGAGCATAATATGCTATTGATATTAATATTGGCAATCCACCCCCATAATGGAGTGGTTTTTTAATATATTTGATATAATATATTAACCCCCATAATGGAGTGGTTTTTTAATATATTTGATATAATATATTATATCAAATATGTATCGAGCAATTGATTGTTTTATTCTAATATAATATAATATGAAGTTCTTAAGTAGTTTGATATACTTTCTAAAACCTTAATATTGATTCTAATCAAACTCTCACAATACGTATTTTTAAAACAAATCCCTGAAAAATGCAAAATTTTCTAATGTCGTCTTATATATTTGCAACCATGGCCATATAATCACTTTATTTTGCTTTCATATATTAAATGAATTATGTTTTTTTTCTAGGTCAGAACCTTGCAATGGTTTTGGATATATCAAGAAACGCTACCAAACTTACCAAATGCTTCAACTTTCAACAACATGCTGTGTTTATTTAAAATATTACCCACCTTGTTTTGTGATGAATATAACATTAAATAAAATAAATTAAAGGTAAGAGAACATAAGTTTGCATTTATCTACATTAGAATTTTGAGCTCGATACAGGTTCGTGAATACACATTATCTAATATCTGTTATCTTTGAAGAAATTTTATGCGTACCTGCTTTATATCGCTTAATTTTTATGTGGATAAATCAAATGAATTTTATTACCAAATACCTACATATCTGATTCTTTTCCAAAATAAACAGGAAGTTTTGTTTGCTGTCAAATTCATTCTGGTAATGTTTTGAGATTCAGATGTGGGTAAGTACCTGTTTTACCGTTCGATTCTTGCTATTATCGATGTTCATACAAATTTCAAAGTAAATCTTCATTCATAAATTTTATTACCTTAACTCTTTCATAATATTTTCTTGAATCATATTACATCAGTGTGTATTATGAATTTAATTTAATGTATATTTATTATTTTTACCAACATTGCAATATGATTTTATCAGGTACTTACAAAATTACTCATCTATGCTAGCTACGACAGATGGAAAATCTGTAGCCATAAATTTTTTGAAATGTGTCAAATTTGCAAAATGGAGAATTTATTTTGCAAATTTTTTCATTAAATCTTTATTGATTGAGAATAATAAGATTTGAATAACATTTATATGTATAACAAATCAATCTCCAATTATTTTATTACATTTTCATACAGTAATACCAAGATTCCATTCAACATTTACATGAGTAATTTTGTTTCCAAAAGATGGCTTACTGTCTTTTGTGAAAAATTTGTATGAAGATCTTAAAAAAATAAAGTTTTTTAAATAGCTCTAAATATATTAAAGTTAATATATCAAAGAGTATTTAAGAACGCTCTCCGGATATTTGCGCGGCTTTTCGCATATTAATATCTGACCTTAACGTCTGTTTTCTACGATTGATGCGCATTCAAAAATATAAACGGACTAAAATATTATGTAGATTTATACTTTACTATACATTGCAGAATTACCCCTCTAATTTTTTATACTGAAAAAAGTAAACATCGATAAAAATCCTAAAAAGTATAAATCTCATTTGCGTTTTCCCTTTCTTTACTAGGCATAATACTATTAATCGAATTAATGATAATAATACACGCCATTAAAATAATTATCATTTATCCACAAGTTCGATGAACTGTGATCACGCATACTATTAAATGATTTCAATAGCGATTTATAAATCACCACAGTGTACGCCAAATTATCTGGCAAGCTGATTGGGCCGAACTTTTTTTTGTTAAATATAATACTGACACAATTTTCATATTTTTAAAAAATATAATAATATTATTTTATATAATATTTTCCTTATTTACAATTTCTATTTTCATAAATAATATATTATTTTAAATAAACAAAAAGGTGTAACTGGACGGCGCGCGGCGTAACTTAAATGCTTGAAGCATTCTTTACCAGTCAATGGGTCGTTTATATTCTTTTACGTTCTAAAAAAAGAGAAAGATGTTTTTATTTTATGCTAATAAATATAGATTTTTATATAACCAGAATCCTGCAATTTGTGAAATCATGACCAAATTCGACAATGTCTTAAAGTTCCAATCCAGGAGTGTATATTTTTTCAGTCAATTAATCCCAATTTTGTTTCTATCTTGGACGGCTATGCATACTTGTTTTTGAAATCTATCCGTAGCCTGATAATTCGAAGCCACCATGACAATAATTATTAATAGACATCAGGTTGAATCAATATATTGGATAGTCAGTAGATGTTATTAAAAGGTTGAATCCCACACACGCTTCCAACTTTCTTTTAGGCGAATCTGGAGGACAGTGCCCTTATTCTCGTAGCGGTCTTAATACGCTCTTATCTTGATTGACAATCATAAAATGGCGGATTGGTATTCACAAAACTAGATATCTAGTAGATATCTTAAAAAATTCGTTATTTTTGAAATATCAGTATGAAAATGATCCAGTTCAAGATAGGATTAACATTAGATTTCGATAGTTTTGTGAATACGACTGATTGCGATCGTGTCTTAATCTTATCGTTAAGTGATTTTTAAAAGCGATTGATTACGAGAATAGCCCTACTGTTTATAAGGAAATATGGGAGTGTGTATTCCTTGAATGTGACTATACATGCCTCCCTACGATTTCTCATATATTTATCTTATTCCGATGTCCTCCTTCGATCTCTTTAACTCAGAGATTTACCAGCTAATAGTATTTTCATTCTGTTTAATTATGCCAAACATAACATATCACACACAATTTTTTTTTTTTTATAAAAATGAATCTGTGCTCACTCAAAGTGAACACAAATACACTCCTTGACTCTTTCTCAGTAAGCTACTGAAAGCTTGTGTGGTGAAAGAGGAAGATGGTCGGCACCTGGGATCGGTCCGCAGTACGAAAGCCGGCGTTGTAACCGCTGGGTCACCAACCACCTCTTTGCTTTGTAAATTCTCAATGCGATCTTGATTACATGCCTTTTTCACCGTGTGAACTTTAACGAACCTTTATATTGATTTTAAAATTGACTGAGAATTGTCGTGGTGGTAAAGAGTTCTAAAGCTTTGGTACAAAAATGTCCTTCGTTCTCTTATCACATTCACTGTGAAAAATGCTAATAATAGTCCCATTACCGGCCGAATAACCGGCAATCGACTGTAGATGAGACATTTACTTACAGAAAGATTTGGTAGGAATTCTGGCTATTATGACTGTACATATTATGTTCACGTCCAATATATATCTACGAGTTGAACGTTGCGCCGTTGGACTGACGGAGAAAGTGAAGATTGACCGGTTTCCAGCAAGCGGACAAACCAGAACCAATGTCAGCCAATATCTGCGTGATGCTGGGTAGGTGCCTATTAATTATGTATGATCACTTAACGGACCAAACCAGTCTTTGGGTGACAGGATGAAGGTGAGAGTGTTCGCTGAATTGGACAGAGACTGGCTCCGAATGCCAATCTCATCTGGCATTGGAGGAATGCGTGCTTTTAATAATATAACAATGTAGGGGAAATATTTTATCGTCTGACATTTCGTAAAGGTCTTCGGAAAAATAAATTGCATTGTTACTCTGATGGGCTCCTTCAGATTGACTTCGTTCAAACAAATACGTTTTTTTTTCTTTTTAAATTAGCGATTATTTTAATTGCTGTCTTTTACACTCAGTATAATATAATATGTAGAACGGAGGCCCTAGACAATTTGAATTTTCGTCATTTCGTCAATTTGTAAAAAAATCGTAACACAATAAAGTACCTAAGTATAATCTAAAAATTATACAAGAATGAAAACCAATACCTACCTTGCACTTTAATAACTGTTGGTCAATTAAGTTAGCCATTAGGCACATTAAAATACGTAGCTTGAAGGTATTTCATTAGCTGTCATAATGTAGGTAATTGGTTTATCCTAAATTTTTTCTTTCGAAGACATTCTTAGAACGCGTTTGGTTTATAAAGATAGATGCCTAGATAATAATTTAGAATTTTTTTATTTTTGTATAAATTAAAAATTCAAAATCAATATTCACAGTAAGGACAACAGGACACAACGTCTGTCGGGAAAGCTAGTTAATATACATAAAGCACCCTTGTCCTTGCACCTTGTTTTATTTCTAGATATGGCTCTATGTTCGTTTGTTATTAACGCACCCTTACCTGCGGATTACCTGAAAGTTACGGGAGACCGAATACTTTTTCAATATTAGTAACTATTGTTAAATTAGTGCGCGTCACGCAAGAAAGCCAATCTAAAGCCAATATTAAAATAACGCGTGTTTTATGCGAACTTTGACATTATAAACTCACTAATTTATAATAATTCATTAAGTTGTATTACATATTGAATATGAACAGAACTTTTAACAATTATTATAAGCACTCTTACCTATATCAAGATGAAAACTCAGCCTAATCGCTTTTATAAGACCTGTCAAAATGCTAGAAAATTTCACTTCTTATTGAAATGATGGTCGGAGTCAGAGATCACATGACCTTTCGTACGTGACAAAGGTAGGCAACAAGAACATCTGTAAGGTCAGAGGAGAAACACAACATCTGACAATACAGACAACGATAATAATAATTATTATTTTAAATTATGAACACATCAATGATGAACGTGCCAATGATGAACATGTCAAAGGAAATAAAAAGAAACAAAAGAACGTCGGGTCATTTTTCAAACTACAAAAATAGAACAAAATAATATTAATAAATGGTTTGGCCAGTGGGTATGGAGATTATTTCGAGATAATAATATTTTATGAATGAGAAAAGATAAATGAAAAATACAATCATTAGAAATTTTAAACTTTTACTGTAAGTACATATATTCTCGTATTACTTACATATTTGCTTATAAACTGTATTATAAAAATAAACTAAATAGTATGAATCACCGGGTAACATTTAGCAGACTATGCAGTATGCAATACTATGCATGTCATCCGTTTTTTATGTTTTCTATTAGGTACACGATATGTATCTACATAAAATCAATCATTTTTTCATCTACATAAAATCAATCTATTTTTGTTTTCTTCATATCATGGGACTGGCGTAAAAGTAGGCCCTGAGCTTATCTGCGTATTGTCGTATAACACTCTCAAAAGCAGACCCAGAGTTAGGCGAAAAACAGGAGTTCTGAAATTTCGGCAAACAGTACAGTGTTGAACTGATGGCAGAAATTCACTACAGAGGCACTCAAGCTTTTCAAAAAACAAATGATGAACTTGACATGACACTGCAGACTGTAAAAACACAATATGTTCAAATAACACCGCAGTGTATATATTATTATTCTAGTCAAGAGGCTAACGAAACACCTACTTCGGCTAAAGCTTCTCTGTCTTGCACTAAAAAGTTGAAAATAAAAATATCACTTGATTAATGGACGGTCCCCAAGACCACTCTCAACAAGACAGTTTGGAAGCTATCTGACACACAGGGACAAGGACGAGTTGTAACATTGAAGAATGTCACTAGACCTTCATATTTTGGTCGCAGTGATAATAAACAAGGATAAGAATGGTTCCTTGGTCAGTGAAACAATTTTATGTTAAATGGTTTAAGAAGACTACAAATATATTTCGTCATTTTTGGATAATTAAATCGACTCACAAAATATGCCTTTGGATATTTCACTTTCAGGAAACGTATGTGCCTGAAAACAGGAAACTGTTGTTGTTGTTTCCGTTGTGGTGTGTGTCATGAGGTGTATTGTTGTTGTCTCTGTTGCTTCTGTTTTTGCTGCTGCTGTTGTTGTCATGTTGTGTAATTTTTATACTACTTGTCACTACTATAATTGTTATTTTTTTGTAAAAATCGCCGTATATTGTGAAATAAATAAATAAATAACTATTATTAACCCATAGTTGACCGTCGATACTTATAGTAAGTACCTACCAAAATTTTTTTTGGACATCTAGTGCCCACAATGACATTTTAAAAGAAAGATAAGTAGTAATATATATTTTTATTATTAAGAGGTATAGAAATAATTGAATTGAAGTGGTTGGTAGACTTTATGTTACGACGCCGGTTTTCGTACTGTTTCGTGGGTTCGATCCCAGGTGCCGACCATCTTTCTCATTCACGACACAAGCTTTAAGTAGCTTACTGTGAAAGAGACAGTTTGTGCTCACTTTGAGAGAACACAGATTCATTAAAAAGAAAAATAATGATATTAATTTTTTTGAAATTGGATTTTTAAGTAAGTAAGTACAACTTAATTTTAAGCTCACCGCATAAATGTCAGATTCACACCGCATTTAGAGAGAACTCACACCCATAATTTTTTCAGGATGCAATGCAATTTTTGCTAAAATATCGATTTCTATGTTAATGTGTAAAATAAAATGTTCTTTGAATGTTAGGCATGAGAAGTAAGAAAAACATCACGTGGTATTTTCTATAGTGCAACAACGAAGGGTTAATATGGATTGGTATGCAGAAAATTGGAGCATTGTCGTCGAGGTTTGTACACAGCAATAATTATAATAATTAGTTTAAACTGAGGAATTCGCAAGAGAAACGTAAAATATTTTAAATAAAAGACATATGGTCCGTCATATTATTTCGCTTTTCTTTTTCGTCATCAAAAACCAGTTTTGTTGGTTAATCGTATGATTTAGTTCTAAAAATTAAAATTACCCATCTTCAGTTGTTTCATTATACTTAATCGCATTTTGTCACAATAGTGTATTGGTTTCGCTAAAATTCAGCATCAAAAAAATTTTTGAATTTCGAATAAACTCAACTACTTAATTAGGAATAACCAACACGAGCGATATTACTTAAGAAATCGTTCGAAGTGAATATAGCTGCAAGTGATTTCAAGCGAATTATTTCCAAATGTCAAAATTCTCGTAATGGACTCCAAATTTGCTTTTCATCTTGATCAAAACATGTTTTAAAAGTAGGTATTAACGTATTTTTTTATGATAAAAAGTAAAAACAGGCGAACAGTAATATTCTTACTGAAAATAATTAATTATTTTGCTTAGATTGCCGTTTTTAAAAGAGGTATCTGAGAAAAAAGTTGACACGTGTAGGTAGGTATTTTTAACATAAAAGCGGGGTCTTTCTCAGTTGCCACATAAATTAATTGAATAGCGGGTCATTTTAGAGGAATTATGATAATTTGTAGTGGAACTGTCGGTTAAAATAAAGTTTTTCATATTTTTTAAGCTGTTTCTGTTTCTAAGCTTTAGTCGAATTCTTAATAATAAATATCGGTAGTAAGCAGAAATTACCCTAGCTGATTGATCAATATGATATACTTGTTTCGTAACTCTTACTGATGTGAAAGATGTCAAATGTGTATTTGTGTTCACTTCGAGTGAGCACAGATTCATTTTTATATAAAAAAAAAAAACTCGGTCCGAATCTTACCAAGGGCATTGGATGTTTCAGGATGTTCAAAATCACTCATGATGGGCTGATATTTGAAATTTGACCATCTATTGGCGAACTAACGTTAATTAACGTAAGTGAATAGGTAAGTGATCACACTAGTAGAAGAGGGTTTCCAAATTGACCATTAAAGATTCGAAAAACTGAAAGATTAGCATCAATAAGTTGGTAGCTTACTGTCATTTGTTTATTAAAGTTAACAATTTATGATAAACTTAACTTAATAAAATGTCAATGTATTTAAAATTTTCTTCAATTTTGTGCGTTTCCTATTAAACAAGTTTTCATTGTATTTTATTTGTTGGTTACCGGTTTCGCCTACTTATCATCATTAAGGTTTTTTGCAACATATAAAATGAATTTGTGTTCACAAGGTGTGTACAAATACACTATCGACTATCGACATCTTTCAAAAAAGTATAACTTATTGCATGAAAGAGGAACTAATGACTCTCAATACGAGAGTCGGCAACTGTATTACTAGGCTCTACCAGCACATGTATCCGGTTTTGAACGATGAATGTATTCTACTGAATTTTAAGAAAAGTATCGCATATAGATTGTATAATTTAAAAGAATCGCGATGCCTAACATCTTTGTTTTAAGCGATACATCAAGCATTGTTTATAAGATGCTCAAATGAAACAAGATTCTATTATTACGTAAAAAGAAAACATTATAAATGAACATACCTATCAACTAAGAGATTTCAATTCAACAATCCATTCTAATTTTAGTAAATAAATTCTAAATTTAAATTTAAACCACAGAAAAAGCTGTTTAGAAATATTTTTAATCTATGAGCTGTCAATTAATTAACGGAAGTGAAAAATATATAACATTTTACTATCGAAATGTCCATTCCATTTATATACGCCTGTATTTTTGATATTCTTTTTATCACTTTCACTCTTATGTAGGAAACCAGTTTTGTCGTCAAAGAAATTCACAGATTATGACGCGTGTTTTAAATATGTTTTAATTCATACATAATAATAAAAATGTAAAGTGCATTGACCATAGATATAATTCTGGTTTATTACGGATATGTAATATAGGTGTTATTAGAAATTGTCTATGATAAACAGCATCATAAAAGAGATTTATTAAATAATGTTCGATCGACCAAGATTGTTTTGAATTTATCACATCGATTCTGTCATCAAGAAAGCACAGATTAGAAGTTAAATAAATAGAATCTTCTTCATTGCCCTCAAAAAAGGGCTGAAATTGTGCTGGAATAAAAAAGCGTCAAATTTGGCTCTCTCTCCCTTTGTGCCCTTATCGAAACATAGGGTGTTCTTCTTCTTCTTCGTATGCTCTACCGTCCCATACTCTTTTCCCCTCAATTTCCCTCTATGTGACTAGTTGAAGGAGGAAATGATTTTCGACATGTAATATGTGACCAAAAGGCCTTACGTCTCTTGACAGTGCATGGTCAGAAGCTCTCTTCTTCATCTTCAATCCTTTTGCATCGTCAGTACTCTCTTATTTGGTTGATAGACCAGCGGTTACGACGCCGGCTTTCGCACTGTTTCGTGCGGAGGTCGTGGGTTCGAATCCAGGCCGTGTCGACCATATTCCGCTTTCACGACACAAGCATTTGCTTACTGTGAAAGATGTCAAAAGTGTATTTGTGTTCACTTCGAGTGAGCACAGATTCATTTAAAAAAAAAAATTGATATCATATTGAACCTTGAGATTTGCACCTTTCTATAATTCTTTACAACCAAAGAACAGTATGTAAACAACTATTGGTCGTGGCACATAAAATATGAGTCATGTGTAAATTTGAAGTCCGCATAATAAGACAAAAGTGGTAGCTTTAGCTTATCTAGGTATTCATTATCTTATCTAACAATTCATTACTGATGTTCGATTTTTAAATGGAACAAAACACTAAGGGCTTACGACCGTCTTCTACTGTTATTTCGAAGGCTGGCTTAGTGTGATCACTTTACGTTAATAACGTTCGCCATTCGGTAGTAATGTTTAAGTTTCCGAAACATCTAATCATGAGAATTCTCGACATGTTCAAAATGTCGAAAAATCTCGTGTATAAATCGTTAATATAATGGTCAAATTTCCAACAATTTTGAGATTTGTTTCTGTGGTTTTGATGTTTCTGTGGATTGGATATGGATTGTTTAATATGGTCAAATTTTCTCACTAGATTTCGACCTTATCATTTCAAACATTCTTTCGTTTTAGATTACAAATTAATTTGTACATATTTCGTCCTCCAATGATTCTTTTATTCCACAAGAGACCTCTGTTTGTTTAATGCAAATGCATTATTTTACTTAATTCAAAATTATTAACCATCAACACTACCTGTATACCAACACTCAATCAATCTATCAATTCTCCCTTTTACACCCCACTCGGAGGCAACAAAAACTCTCAATTGCGCTCGATCTTACGCATTGTTTGACATGTCTAAATACCTCAGCTCTTGTTCGAAGGAGCGGAACGCAGTGTGAGAGGGTCTTCCTCGTCTACGGGACCCTGATGGATATACCAACTTTGTTAAAATCATTTAAGTAATTTAATAGGTACTATAAAATCAATCAACAAGTATGAAGGTAAGTTACAAGGTCACTAAAGTGTTAGTCACTAAAACTATAAAATAATTATTGTAATGTGATAAAAATGTTTATTTTTTCAAGAATAAACATAAATTCTTATGATTCTGAAATAGTAAACGCGGAATGTGTTTTTAACAATACATAACATTGTACTTACGTGCTATTAAATTCCAATACAAAATGGTTTTAGGTGTAATAATACTTTAAATAAATAGGTACTCACTCATAAATTTGTGTAAGAAGCCTGGTGGCCTTGGTCACCCTATCACTTACAAAAATGCACCATTAATAATAATATTTACTAGATGCGTGACTGCGAAGGTGCGCCACCTCAAAAAAATTTATTTAATATTTTTAAATCATTGCTTGAGTGACTTTAAATATAAAACTACAGTTTTAACCGATGAAAATAATGCAGTAGGTAGGTCTAAAGACAATAAATAAGTAATTATATTTTTTGAAACAGGAATATGGTCAGCACCCGAGATCGAACCTATCCCCTTCAGTCGGCGACTGAAACGTTAGGCTACCAACTGATATTAATTAATAAATTCAGAAATCTTCTTATAATTTCCATTTTCTTATGCACATAATAATTAATTGTATAGTGGAAATAAAATACGCACTAAACGCCAAAAACTTCATTTTGAGATAATCTAATAAAACTGATTTTCCCCCCATACAGACATAGTACAATGATGATTTTTGGATCTGTTTTTTTACGCCTTTAGATCATCGATATGGACTTAGTGCAATATTTAGGCTATTGACAATGGTTTATAGAACATTTCCTCATACTCAACTCATTTTTTTCATTTTTGGCGTTTAGTGCGTATTTTATTTCCACTATACAATTATAGAAAGTGGATATTACTATAAAATTTACTCTTAGGGGTATATCTTTTAACGACTGCAATGATTTGTTTGTGAAAAATGAAAATATAAAATTTAATCAGACGACATAGCTCAGCTACGAATCTGAACAGCGATTATTTTTTCGAGTCAACATTAATATGAGCTGCATATAGTATGTTTTATTTCAATTGAAACAGGTAATTTTAACCAATAACATCGAACATAGTATAAAATTACGTATGAGAATTAAATAGTATAATTAGTGTGTGAAATTTTATACTCAAATATACTTAATTGGATAATCATTTTTAGTAATCGAAATGCCAAGATGCAACAGAACATCTTCCAAATTAAGTATTCAAACTCATCGTATATATTTTTATTTTGAAATACTCTAACAAAATTTTGAACGTAATAAAATTGCGTTGCGGAGGTAACGCCACGGTATGGAAGAATAATATTGGTTGCCAACCGATAGGTAGGTACTTCTATGCCCTGCAAAAGTTTAGGAGAAACTAAAATAAGTCCTCCCATAAAAGACTTTGATAAAGCTAGTCCTCACAGATGGCTCCAAAACCTGGGTGATGACCAAACAAATTGATGGATCCTAAGAAACCTTCGTCGAAATAATTATCATCCATAGGTTTTGTTTTATATAATCTAGCTTCCCATTCCTTAACAGACCTCTGTAACTGACATAAGCACAGAAAAAGAAGAATGACACTTTTACAATTTTTATTTTACCGACCTCATAATATTATACGAACCTACCGACATAATTTGCAAGTTTTCATAGAAAGAGCTGTGGTTTGAATCTTAGCTATATTCCCTACACCCTCTAATGTGTTATAATTAATTAGGCATTCCACCCATAGAGGGTGATAAAAGCCGCTGTCGCTCAAACTTCAAAATGGAGGAATCATTTTGCAAAGTTTTTCATTAAATCTTTATTTATTGAGAATAATAAGATTTGAATAACATTTATATGTATAACAAATCAATCTCCAATTATTTTATTACATTTTTATACCGTAATAGCAAGATTCCATTCAACGTTTACATGAGTACTTTTGTTTCCAAAAGATGTTTTCCTTTTTTGAAAAATTTGTATGAAGATCCTAAAAAAATAGAGTTTTTGAAATAGCTCTAAATATATTAAAGTTAATGCAGCAAATTGTATTTAAGAACCTTCTCCGGCATTTTGTACGGCTCTGGGCATATTAATATCTGACGTAGCATTTGTATTTTGAGCGTGGTGCTCCCATATACGATAGAAAGCAGACAAACATTTCTGAATTATTATGTAGATGATATTGCATCTATGAAGAGACGGAGGTGAAGGGTTCAGTTTTATGAAGATGAATGAAGAAACGCCTTACTCTAGAAGACTTACTCAAGGATGGTTTGATGATTAGTGTCAATGCAGATGTATCCATATAGCTTGAAAACGAGTGCAATGTGAAGACCTTTGGACTTAGTCAAAGCTTACACAGGACTTTCAAGATCAAGGTGGTGATCATATCTTATGAAAGAGTTTTCATTTGGCTCAAATTGATGCTTCTTTAGTTCCAAAGAAATGTGTTGAACATTTGTGAGACAATTTTTTGCATGTTTCACTATATTTTTTCTTAAATATAAGTTTTTGCTCCTAGGCCCGATGCACATTGCAAATTGATTGGAAGAAGAAAACTATTTTTTTATTATCCAACTAAGATGTTGGTTTCTTACAAAATAGGTTTGCCAACTAAAAAGTTTGTTTCATACAAATTATGTTTGCCAACTAAAAAGTTTGTTTCATACAAATTAGGTTTCCCAACAACTAAATAGTTTGTTTCATACAAATTAAGTATTCCGCCGATTAATCTCCTTCCATTTGGATCTTAATAAGTTATTAACACATTTTTCATGGATTGCTTTCATATTAAATGTAAAGAAATGATAAAACTCAGTGCTTCTTTCAATCTCTTAACAAATTAACAAGAGTCACAAAGACATACCTACTATAGGTAGGTCCGTAGAGAATTTTTCCTTAACAATGCACAGAAAAAAGAATCACGAATGAAAACAAAAACAGTATTCGACATTCATTCACAAACCTGTCAACATTTCTTTAATAGATAAAAGAAAGTGATCGCTGATAGGAGTTTTGTGTGAGATGAAAAATAGTGTTCTTTTTTTGTCGATGGCTATACACGGACTGTTGTCTGAGAGAAATTTGAACATAGATCAATGATTGAGAGAGAAAAATAATCGATCGCACCCATTCGTTTAACATGTAGGTCACTAGGTACTTATTATTGTAGATCTAACAATGTATTTGCATGCCGACTGTTTAGATCGAATTTATGCCAAGATTGCCTACTGTTGGTACCAATGATAATTATTTTTGTATGTAAATTTGCCGCAGAATTCATATAGGTATAATCATATTTAATATACAACTAGTGCGTCACCCGTCACCAAATCACTGAATTTGTCGACCGTTTTTTTACGGTTGCACAATGCGTTAGTTGGATATGATATGTATTCTTTTGATTTTCAAATCGATGCATAAATTATTACCTACAAAATTGACGACTAACTGAAGCAGTACCTACCTGTTTGGGGTAAGTACTTACATATATTATTATGTGTGCGCGGGTATCGATCGGGTGAGCGGCATTAGTCGTTTATTCAATCGATCAGTATTTTGGGCTATGCTAATATATATAAAGATTTAAAAAACCGCAATATTATATACGCATATGAGAAATTAACAGTAAACTAATGAGCAACCGTGTCTATGATTATAGAGAAGAGATGGATATGTGTTAAGGACATCGAATGACAGTTGGCGAAGGAGAGCACTGTACACCTATTCTGTAGCAAGTGAAAAAAGAAAAAAGTGACTATTAGGCGATACATTTTGTATGAAAAACGTCTATACGTATCGAATGCAAGAATCGCATCTACCCTACACTTGCTACAGAATAGGGGTCCTGTTCTTTCTCACTGCATCAGGGTTGCCAGGTTTTTAAATAAAAAATACCGAATCAGTGCCACATGGAAAGATGAAAGTTTACAAAAAAGGTTTTTATTCTCAAAATTTGGTATCCTTAAGGTCGAAAGTCACTAAAAATGGTCATTCTCAAAATTTGGTACCTATCCGGAAAATACCGGTTTATGGAGAGTTTACTAGATAGAAAAATTAATCGGAAAAAATACCGAACCGCCTATACTTCGGTATTTTTGTCATACCGAACACGGTGCCAAAATACCGAACACTTGGCAACCCTGCCCAGCATAAGGTTTCCAAAAACGAGGAAGACTTACATATTATCTACTGTGTTATGGTGTTATGTTCCTCCGAAAGGGAGCCAAGGTATTTTGGACTTTGGATGTATTTGAGAAGGCTATTGACATTGACTCTTGTTGCCTCCACATGGCTGTGGCAGTCACCATTTGATTGCTGTCTCTCTCATTTGTATTGCCTATGCGAAAGAGACAGCAGACGATTTCGGTGGTATGGCCCTAAGAAGGGAAACACAAAATATAGAGATTGCTAACGATCATATTTTGACTATGCTCGAAAAAAGGGAATAATAATCCATAATATATATAAAAAAAGTCGGGTTAGTGCGAACATTTACAACTCGAGATCGGCTGAACAGATTTTTATGATGCTTGGTTTATTGGATTCTTCTCCGCTCCAGATATGAGATAACAGAATTGTTGGGAAATATTGGTAATCCAAACATTTGAATTTATGTTTGGACAACTTTAATGAACATCTCTCCATAAACATCAAAAATTACAAGTAAAGAAAAGAACGTCTTTTGTTATTTGAACAGAAGAACAAAAGAACAGTTTCATTTCAAATTCAATCACAATAAAAAAAACTACCAACATTGATTTAAGTAAGTTCCATATTTTCTTCAACATTCCCTCGCAATTGTCATATTTTTTTATTATTATTGCAACCCACATCAACAAAATGAAATGTTATGAATCTTACACTACAAACATCTTCTATTATATAAATAAAATAAAATTTTGAGTACATACCTACTTCTAGTTTATATCTACATAATATTTTAGAAATGTTTGTTTTTTTATTTGCCTTTGACAATACTTTACCGTTATGTCCGAGCATCACGCTCAAAATACAAATGCTACGTCAGATATTAATATGCCCAGAGCCGTACAAAATGCTGGAGAAGGTTCTTAAATACAATTTGCTGCATTAACTTTAATATATTTAGAGCTATTTAAAAAAATCTATTTTTTTAGGATCTTCATACAAATTTCTCAAAGACTTTTGGAAACAAAATTACTCATGTAAACGTTGAATGGAATCTTGGTATTACGGTATGAAAATGTAATAAAATAATCGTAGATTGATTTGTTATACATATAAATGTTATTCAAATCTTATTATTCTCAATAAATAAAGATTTAATGAAAAAATTTGCAGTTTGATTTTGAAGTTTGACAGGTACAAATTGAATAAACACATATTAGCATCGCCATCTGTTGAAAAGATAAATAAATGTGTTATGAATTATTGATATTGAGTGTTTTGGCGTTGGTTCCACAGATGGCGGTGGTGACTTGAATTTTTGGTATTATTGTTCTGTGCTTACGTCAGTTATAGAGGTTGGAGGTCTGTTAAGCAATGGGAAGCTAGACTAGAACCTGTTTAATTACCTACCGATCAAGCCTGACAATCGGAATCAAAAACGTAAAGCAAAACGGGTATAAGCTAGTATACAATATTTGTAAAGAGATAATAGGTACAACCACGGCGGAATGAATATGTTCCCAAAAGAATGAGTCGCCGGTAATCTAGAAAAAGATAAGATAATAGGTACCAGGAAAAGATGTTCATTAAAAACTTAATTTTTCGCTCATGAATTATTTTGATTGACTCGATAACCTACTACCAATTTTTAATGCAAACATTACACTTGTTTTGATCCGTAAAGGAAGGCTTCGTGGCCACAAATGGCGATTTGTAGTTAGGTATATTTTTAAAAGTCCAATTTGTAAAGGTTACATAGATGGAGATTGTATGGTGATAAAAATGGAGCAGTTTGCGGTTTTTAAAATATTGCAACTCAATGAGTGATTATTTTAATATAAAAATTGTTTTTTTTTCACATATAAGATTCTTACCTATTTCAAACCTTAAATGCGACTACATAAATGAGTTCCTAATTATTTTTATTTTATTTAAAAACATACGATATCATTAAAATCATTAGATTTTTTACACATTCATTTTCAATGCCAATTTTCTTAATGGTATAGATACTTAATAATTATTTTACATACCGACTGCACTTTTAATGCAAAAATCAACATCATTAATGATTAACAAATTTATCATCCGATCCTAATAGAACACTCGAAAATGTATGAAAAATGTTTTTCGATGCATGCCTAAATAAAACATTTTGAATCTCTTAATTGCTAAAAATAATCAAAATTGATTTACTCATCAGGACAGGACGGGACTCCTACGTCTTACAGGACACACGTAAAATTTTCTTTCACGTAGGAATCTAACTCTTTCTAGGCCGATTCATTATGCGCAAATAATGATAGGACCTCAAAAAAAGTAGTTAGACCCTGAACTAGATTTAGCATTTTAATATCTAGATATTCGAATATATTATGCATACATTGTATTGGGTTTTTAGAATACCTACATAGAATAATAATATATTATTTTTTAGAATACGTAAATCTACTGTACATAATAATAAAGTATTGAGGAGATTGTAGAATTTTACTCACAAACCTACCTATATCTTTTTTTATTTATTATTACCTATCTTAAAAGTAAAAAGTCAAGTGATCAAGTGATGCAGGTAGGTAGGTAATATTCAATTTCACACAAATTGTTTGATAACAATCGTATTTCGTTTTTATACTATTTGAAATAAAAATATATTCGATTGTTTCATCGAAATATCGATCACGAAGTGTGTCACAGACTGCTATTCATAATCCACATAAAAACTTCTGACGCCTTCTTTAAAATGTGAATGTAGAGAGAGATGACAGTAGTAAGTACATACTGGATGGGAAGATGTCATCGCTCCTTTGATAGATTATTATTCAAATTGGAATATTTTTCAAAATCTGTTAAGTGCGATGCTGATTTTTGATGATCAAATCCTTTTTCCGAAAACATTTGTATTTTTATCAGTCCAATTGTTTTTGATACGCGTTATTACCGAAGTTCTTAGTTTAAAGAACTTTTTGAATTGTTCCAAATCTAAGCATTTACAAAATGATAACCTTTATACCTTTGCTGATTTTGTTAAAATCTGACACTCCTTTTTTTGTTGTATTATGCAAATCTTTTCCCCGACAAGTTTTATAAGCTTACAAGATCAATGATTACCTAACACATTTATAATATACCTAATCCATTTAACAGGAATATTATTTGCAACGAAAAATAATGGCGAGTATGCCTTCAATAACCTCCTTTTTCTCTCTCTCCTTCCGTGTCCCCTATTCCGGTCCTTCGCCTTGACTTTCATGCCTTTACCCCTGTTGAGCTTACAAACACTATTGCTAATGTTTTTCTGTTGTTTTTTTTTTTACTTCTGCCTACTTGTTGTCAATATTTGTGTATATAATATTGTAGTCCATCCAATTTGTGAAATTATGTTTTTAAATCAACACTGTATGTATGTTAAGAATAAAATAAAATACAATTTATTCGTCAAATGATTCTATTGAGAGTATACTTGTAATGACTTGTTGAGGTAAGCTATGCGTTAAATTCTCCACATGGCTTCTAATCGTTTCACAATTTTAACCAAGTCATCGTAACAATAAAACACCAATGTACTATGGGGTCAGTAAACTCAGCACTGATAAAATTATTAAAGTTCTCTTCGAATTTTAATAATATGTATTCGAATGTCAATATATTAAAGATAAAAAGAGAGTATTTCACAAGGGCACATTAGCGATGGCGGATCCGATATAAAGATGAACTGTATTGAAACTCGATCCCGTTCTCAATCTCGATAAATAAATCCCTATTTATACCATTTTTTCTTAAAGCAATACCGGATTTAAAAAGACCTATATGGAACTATTTTAATTCATAGTAAACAAAACCTAAGTGTGATAATGACCTTGTTATTAAGATTGAAATTAGATCGGCATTGTGATTGAAATGCAGAGTAGCCCCATTGATTTATGGATTAAAAAATGTAGCCAAAACGGTTTGTATGAAGAATGATAGTGTTACAGATACAGACACTACTTGGCTTACATGATCAACCGACCCATAGAGGATGTTCAGTACTTCAACTGCGCACAAAACACTCGCATAGCAGGATTCGAGAGCAAGTGCCTCAGAAGAATGCTGGGCATACGTTGGAACGATTTTGTGCCGAACACAGTTGTCAGAGACCTAACAGGTCAACCACTGGTCACCACCACTATAAGATTCCATCGGCTGACATGACTAAGTCACGTACTCAAGGAGCCTGCATAGGACATAACCCGTCTTTGCCTCAACTACCATCCAGAAGACAATCAGAGACGCGGTAGGCCCCTCCAAACAACTAAAAGGCTCTACGAAGCTGACCTTCAACGTTGGTGTTGACTGCGCTGCTGGAATCGCGGGATACAGGACCGCATGGCAAGGACTAATTGTGGAGTCCAATGCTCCAACTAGGGAGCGGACATGGATAAAGAAGATACATTCTACATATCATTTTCACTAAGCAAAGCTTGTGCCTGGAAAGAGGAAGAAGTCTTTAATATTCCTATCGAGTAGCTGTTTCTATACAAACATCAGGGACGCATCACCTATATACTTTAATATCCCTGATGTCCAATATCCGATAAATATTGCCCACCTTCTTAGTATTAATTGTCGAAATATTTATAAAATCCTTCTAAATTTTGTAGAACAAAATATGATTTTAATCTGATTCTGTTTTTTTGTCTTTCCTTAACTCTTGGAGATGAATTTTGTCTATTATTTTGTCTATTATCTATATAATTTAAACCACGGCGCAATATGCTCGCAAATGAATGAGTCGCCGGTAATCTAGAAAAAAAAAAACTGGTTTCTAGTAACTCTTCCCACACTTCATGAAATCACTCAGCCTGCTACAGTAGAACGGAACACTTTGTAAAGTTCTTCCTCGTCTACAGCTCTGATATGACGAAATATAAATGACTAATTTGATTATCAAATTCAAAAATTGACACTTTGCTACTTGATAATACCTACTTTAGAAAACTATTGGCAAAGTATTTATACTTAATGCAAACTGACTGACGCATGAATAGACAAAAGATAATGGTTATTAATTATTTTATCAATACACTGGAAAATATTATAAAATCATCAACAATAAGATGTTTTGTCGGATCTTGCTAACTACGGTATAATATGGTAATTTCGTATTGAAAAGTGAAAATATCTCGTTTCTCTGCCGATAATACATGTTATATTATTATATTGTAATGTTTATACATATGAATAAACTATCCAGTCACCATCTTGCATACGGATGATATTAAGAATAAAACCTTTTTTTCTCACATCAGATTGTTACAACCTTGGAGGAATTATTATATATGGAGAGATTGACAGCTGAGTTTTGTACGAGAGCAAGTGATGCCACTAGAGGGGGTGTGAGGAAATACTGGCGGCCATCTTGGTTGCACCATATTTCAACAATTCGTATGGAATAATTGAAAATATATATCAGAACTTCGAGTAGTTTGAAATATCTTGTGTATTTGACTTAAATTAATCATCTCTTCAGTTTAAGGAAAGATTTGAAATAAAGTTCACCAAATAAAACCAACATAACATTAAATCATCACAACTTAATATGAAAAAAAAACTGTAATTAAACTTTAAAAGAGTAATAATATGTCTACTCGTAAACGTAGTTAAACAACAAAACACTAAAAAGGAGATCCAGCAACATACTCGTTAAAACAGAGAATATGTTCCCGTAAGTTCCATTAAGATGGCGTCGTAATTCATTTTTCCCCCCGACCCCGCGGCTTCAAAAGTTTTACCAATGAATCCATCCATAACCATAGATTCATCCAAGGTTACAACTAACCTTTTAAATACTATTTTGTCTGCGCTTACATTATGGTGTAACAAAGATAATTTTGTCTGTGGTTTGTCTTACACTTTCGATTGTATGTATGTGTCAATCATTCAAACGAATGTCAAATTTTAGAACGATTTATTTCAAATTTCTTTTAGAACGAAATGTCTGTTCAGGTCATTCACATTGTTATGAGCAACATAAAGTATTTTACTAATCATTTTAATCTCATGTGATGTTGTGAAATGTTCAATTAAGGTACAGACTCAGTTACATTAAATTGGTATGCTCTAGCTTAAAACGGACACTATTGTTTACTGTCTATTCTTTGGGTAGTTAGGTATTTGGGAGTCTATTGGATTTAAAAAATCAACCACTTCTCATCGAGTTGATAATATGTTCTAGAAATTATACGGTAGGTACTCAAGTAGGTATACTAGTGGCCGACCAGTGCTCAAAATTCGACCATAAGTAATTTTTATTATAAATTATTATGATTGCTTTGTCAAAAACTGGGCGAGCGCTATTTCACCATTTTCTTTTTTCAATGACATGAATACCTCAAATTTGAGATGTTGATACGAACATCCTAGATTTCACAACATTATTGGCCATCCAACATGGCGGATGGCCAATAATGACCAATACGACGAGCTCCTATTTTCACCAAGGAACATGGTCCCGAAGTGTAACGAAGAACGACTGTATGATTGTATTAGTGTTCAATTTTATTTTACGTTAGCGTTTAGCAAGCTTTCTACTATTTATATGATTGAGTTAGGTTAGGTTAGGATATAATTATAAGGGGGGTTTGGGGGGCGGAGGCCCCCATACCTCATCACGTTTGCCCCCGAATTTATTTAAAGTAATAGAAATACCATCAAATTATCATTGTCACTAATACATCCATACAGTCGTCTCGTAACACTTCGGGATGGTTCGGCAGTTTCCGGCGACCATGTTCCTTGGTGCAAATATGGTATCCGCCATGTTGCATGGCCAATAATGTTGTGAAATCTAGGTTGTCCTGTTGATACGATCAAAGATTTTTCTATGGTTATTTAATACAAACGAACAAATATTTGACCACAGATAAACAAAAGCTCTGTGTCAAATAAGTGGAAGTGTGTGTGAGTATGAAAAACAGAACATTACAGTAGTGTGCGCAGTGTTTTTTTTTTATGGAATTAATCTAATTTTAAAGAAATATTAGCATTCGCCACCCCTGCTTTATATAAACTAGAAGCGTGTGAAATTTCATATCTACTCTTCCGTCCGCGCAATTTTCTTACAAAGTTTTTCCTTCACGTATTAATATATAGATATTTACTTCCAATCCTTTTGGAAAAGTTGGTATTTTTATGCCATTTGTCTTTTGCAAATGTCGTAGTCAAATTATGTTTGCGACATTATAAAAAAAATGATTGCAACAATAATTTCCTTTTCCGGTCCTGTTATTTTAGAGACACGATGAAGAAAAATCCATGCAGTCAAATTAACAGTCATAACCTAATTATTGGCGTAAGAATGATATAAGAAGTAGAAGGTAACAAATACTTTTTACAAAAAGGTTCTCATAATTTCCGGTAGATGTCTCATTTTTTCAGCAATAATTAAAGCATTTTATATGTATGGCTTGGAAGTAGGTGTTTGTCATATGACATAGAGTGAACACGTAATTATGTAGAACATTGATTCCGATCGGCGCCGACTTGCGTCAAGAAGGTTTCTGTGTATTTGAATATGGACACGCACAGCAAAAGCAGAGACTCGCTTTCCGGCATGCCCATTGAAAGCATAACAACATTCTTTGCGGCGATCAGCGCCGGTCGGAATCGACTTTCTACGTGTTTTCACACATAATAATCTGGAGTCGTAGGCTGGGATTAACTTAGCCAAGTATTCTTCATGTATATCATGCTGAATACATTCATGATGTTTCAGAAATTTCAAATTCGATCTCCTAATGCCAAAAATAAAAGAAACCGCACTAAGCCAGCCTTCGAAACTGCAGCAGAATACGGTCGCAAACCTGTAGTGAAGCTGTTGAAATTATAATTATTAACAACTAGCTTATACCCGTCATGCTTTACGTTTTTGATTCCGATTGTCAGGCTTGATCGGTAGGTAATTAAACAGGTTCTAGTCTAGCTTCCCATTGCTTAACAGACCTCTATAACTGACATAAGCACAGAAAAAGAAGAATGAAACTTTTACAATTTTTGTTTTACCGACCTCATAATATTATACGAACCTACCGACATAATTTGCAAGTTTTCATAGAGAGCTCTGTGGTTTGAATCTTAGCTACATTCCCTACACCCTCTAATGTGTGATAAATAATTAGGCATTCCACCCATAGAGGGTGATTTGTGCTATGAGTATAAAAGACGCTGTCAAACATCAAAATGGAGGAATCATTTTGCAAATTTTTTCATTAAATCTTTATTTATTGAGAATAATAAGATTTAAATAACATTTATATGTATAACAAATCAATCTACAATTATTTTATTACATTTTCATACCGTAATACCAAGATTCCATTCAACGTTTACACGAGTAATTTTGTTTCCAAAAGATGGCTTACTGTCTTTTTGAGAAATTTGTATGAAGATCCTAAAAAAATAGAGTTTTTTAAATAGCTCTAAATATATTAAAGTAAATGCAGCAAATTGTATTTAAGAACCTTCTCCAGCATTTTGTACGGCTCTGGGCATATTAATATCTGACCTTAATGTATGTTTTCTATGATTGATGCTCGTACAAAAATATAAATAAACGGACTAAAATATTATGTAGAATTAGATTTTTTTTATAAAAATGAATCTGGGCTTACACAAAGTGAACACGAATAAAATAACGTAAAGCAAAAAGTTTGTTTCGTGAAAGTGGAATTATTAATGGTCAGGATTAAAACCCACACCCTTCAGTAAGCTGTGCGTACGAAAGATGCCGACTGATACCGCTGGTCTACCAATCACTTCAAAATCGATCATGATTGGTCAAATAGCTGTGCATATGAATAAGAACATAATAATTATTGTATGAAACTCCAAATTGTCGAAGAGGATTTACGGCAATCGAGCGGCTGAAAGACGTTTAATTGTAGATTGTTGATTCTGTCAAATAATGGATGCGCATTGACCCACTCGAGGAATGATTCTCGAATGAAATCATACAATGTGGGTTAAAATACTTTTTGTGTTTATTTAATTACTCTATTTGAAATTACGCTGTTCCAGCTTATTGTCAGTTATGAAATATGACGTGTTATCTGTGTGTTATTATCTGATTGAACGTATGTATGTGTTTGATAACTATTTATGATAACTCTATTGTCGAGTTTAAAACTGATGAAAATCTTTCTTTAAATTTTGTTTAAGGAGTTTTTTCTCCTGTAAGATTCCTTTAGCTTGAGCTGGAAAATCATACCTAGAAGTGATTGATACTCGAGCGATTCAGTCGCCGACGTTCGTAATGAAGGTTGTTAGTTTGACTATCGAAATACTTCTGCCTTTTTCAGATTTACATCATAGGGAACAGTAATATCCACGAGATATATTTTTCCGATTGGCCTCTAGGCTCTAGTCTAGTGTATAAAAGCTAAAAATCTTTGGGAAAAATATTATTTCTTTGTTAAACTTTATTTCATATTTAAAAAAAATAATATGTTAATGAGATTATTTGAGAGTGTTTTCATATCTTCAATTTAGTCATATCAGGAGATTTATAGGTCGATAAAATTTAAAGAGTCGCTCTACAATAATGTTTCTTCTTCTGAATAAGAATAAGACTCTTTAATTTTTATCAAACTATAAATACTCCGGAGATGACTTAATTGAATATGAAAACCCTCTCAAATCTCATAAACATTTTTTTTTAACATTAAATAAAAGTTAAAAAAAGAAAGAATATATTTTCCCCCAAGATTTCAGCGTTGAGATTTTTAAATTTTATTCTAAGAACAAAGGCCGTATCCAGAAACACAATGGTGAGTGGATTACGGACCGTCTCTTTCTGTGAAAGCTATTAATTGCTACATCCGTGTTCCTATATATTTACATAGTTAATTCGATCGCAAATGGATTTCAGTTACAGACATGATAACAAAGTGTCTCTGTTTTGCAAAACTGTAACTGGGGTGTTCTTATAGTAAGGCATTTCAATATTTCAAAGGAAAGTTTGGTGTTTATTTGAAGAATTATTCATAAAAAATCGTATGACAAACCGTGTTCGATATGGGTAAGTGTAGAGATACGGTTGCATAAATCACCTACTGTGATTTAATATTACTCTGTTAAAATATCACTAGCTGTTAATTAATTTTCATAAGAAAATCACAGTCACATCTCTTGCTGTGTAGTTTGTTTCAAATTATGTTTTCCAGTTATGTTTTTGATCTTGAAACCCACATGATAAGTCATCTGAGAAATAATTATAACCGTAGGTACTTATACGATGTTTTATTTCATTTGCTGTGTAATTACACAAAATTAGTGGGGATTTTTGCTGCAAAATTGCTCCATCATTAAATTGGATTTTGAGGAAAGGGTGAATTTAAAACAAAAATGAGTAAAATTTGTAGTAAAACATGCAGAGTGCTCAAATAACATCGAAGATGTAAGTCAAAACCACTCATATCATCAAACTTATTTATTTGGTAGGTTGAGCAATTAATTATTCCCTGAATCGACTGTTAACCTTTACTTTGTAAGGTATTTTCCCCAGTTCTCGCGATCGTCCAATCCGTTCGCCCTGCAGGATCTTCCTGTAGCCTGCTATAAATAAAATCTATCATACTTTTCCTTTCGGTTTTATTTGTCTACTACGACAGATTCATCGCTTTTGACGATTTACTGTGTGGCATAATAATATATCAATAGTAATGCGTATTTTTTTAAGGTTGAATAATTATATAATAAAATATATAATATGTTCACGGTTGAAGAAGTTTACCGAGTAATCCATGTTTATCCACAAGGAATGTACAGTATGCAGTTGTGGTAGACCCGACACGATGGTACATATAGATAAAGCGAAATTAAATAAATTAAAAAAAAAAACAAGTTACGTTAAGTGCTGCAACAAACGGCACTTGGTTACGGGTGAATATTTCACGCGGCACACGCCATTAAAAACTATAAATCATAAAAAAATAATGATAAATAAGTTTAATTACTTGGTAAAAAAAGAGTACGTGGAAAAAATATTAAGCATAACGCTCAGCGGGGCGGACATGTTGTTCGAATAATTTACATTTGAAAAATGGAATCAGCTGTCAAATTTTGATGTCACGGCTGCACTAAAAAAGAAATTGTAATAAGTGTGTGTAATTATGAGTTTTGACAGTGCATTTTGTTGCAAATTAGCAGCTGGTGTATTTTCAAAAAGAAACTGTATGAAATTATGTCGAAGAAAATTAATTAAAATAATAATAAATTAAAAATCTGAGACAACTTATACCTTTCCCTATGACTTTTGAGCTAGGGAGCTCTGATTTTTTTTCTTGCCTGAGAATTTAAAATCTGTGACGAATCTCCCGTTCTGCCCTAAACAGAAGAGTAAATAAAACCGTGATTATCCAAATCAATGTTTATACAGTTTAGTCTTCATCCAGAAAAAATCGAGAATATAGAAATTATTATATTTGAAGTTGACGATATTTTGTTTTAATTTCACATAAAACGTTGTTCACACAAAAATGACACGAGACACGATTTCTAAACGACGGCTATTTCAAATTCTGTATATTCTCACAGATATTTAAAAGATTAGATTTAATATATTAATCTAGGCGTTCTTTATCTTTTGAGTGTGCGTAAAATTTAAGAGAGGTTATGACAGATGAAATATATTTGAACAGGGTCGCCGCTATAGTTATGAAACGCCCCGCGTGTTATTGTACTGTTGATGATTGTTATGAAAGAGTTTGGGTTATTGCACGTGAGAAAAAATTCGGCCGCCCTCTGACTATTGACATTGAATCGTAGTTACACTTTATTCGACCGAATGACAAATTTAATACAAACAGTGGCTTTAAAGTGGACATAGGAGGGAGACCTGGAATCCAGCATCCCAAGAGTCTCAAAAGGCTACTCCTTAAGTTAATAGACTCTTGAGTCTACAAAAAGAAAAGTCGAAGGAGAAGCGACATTAAGAGAGGTATTATGATCACACCCAATATTAAAGAGAGCCGGTAGTCCAAAAATAGGAGATGTTAGGACAAAATAAAGGGTAAAAACCACGCACAAACAGTTTATGTAGATGGAGATAATAAGAACATCAGATAAGATAATCACAATATAAATTGAGAATACTGGAACTACATGATTGAAAGCAGTGTAACAAATCAAAATACTTTAACCAAATGACAAAGGAGGCCTCAGCAACATTTATATCTGGGGATAGACGAAAGATCAATTGACGCGTCAACTACCGCGAATAGCAGAGGCAGAAGCTTAAATTCAACACGACCCAATGAGTGGAATTTCCAGCAATAAATATAAGAGTACATAATGCATATGCGTTTATGCGAAGTTTTATTAAAAAGTTATAGAATTTTGATCAAGATTTGTAGAGAAATGTTGGACTCACCGTATTCCCTGCTGTAGCTGGTACTAAAAACACCGGAGGCTTCATCTTCTTCTTCATCCCATTCCTTGGCACATTTTGCACTTTCACCGGATAGGCCAACTGCCCACCTAACCAACTACACACTAACTTGTCTTTACTATTTGCACTTCCAAATTCGGCTGATCCTTTCCTTGGGGCGGATTTTTGACTTCCTTGACTCCTAGCAGCACGATTTGTGCCATCGGTTGTATCCGTATCTGATCCACAGTTGAGTTTACTTTCTAACACTTTGCTCAATTCTTTTCTATTGTCTTTTATTTTTGCGTCTTCCTTTGTTTTGGCGTTTCCTTTCTCAGAAACACTCACAACGGAATACGGGGTTTTAAAGTTAGAATAAGAAGCATCGAATTGATTGTGGTTGAAGGGTTCTCTTGGTCTGAAGCAGGCACAGACTCGTTTAGCTGTATGATAGACGCTGCACAGTGACAGGATACAATGGATCACAGACGCTGCAAGGAGACCGATGTTAGAGAATATGGGATTCCAATAATTCTCCATCTCTTCAACCTGTAACAAATGCATACGAATTATTAATAAATGATCCAGAAGATTGTGCATCGAACTGCTTGCCATTTATGATAGGAGTTCAACGTTTAAACGTGCATAGGTATTAATGTGTTGTTACTTGTTGCAATAACTATACAATGTGTTTGTTCTTTAAAAGGTCGTGTGAAATATCATCAGGTTTATGTTTTGAGATTGACTTGTTGAAAGACGAACACAGTCTAGTAACACAATTATGTCACCAGGCGGCGCCACTTGTCCGATGTTTTGATAAAACTTATTTTACAATAAAATACTTTTTTATGCATTATATGCACAATGTATTTTAAAAAACGTACTTTTGAGCAAAGGACTTGTTGGAATATTTCATGCAAATACGAAAAAAAAACATCCTGAATTGGGTTTTTTTGGATATTTTTCAGAGGTAACATGCAGGGACGCCTCGCGATCCAGTACCTATACCTAAAGAAGAGTTCGCCAACATTATGAGTTCTGACAAGAAATTGTGGCAACAATCGTTTAAATTTCATATTCGATATCGTACATAATATACAATTTATACCTAAAGGAAATATTAATAAAGCCTATATTTTAAATAATCACTTTACAATCTGCCTTTAAGAACGTGACACATATAGCAACAACACTATTTTTCAGAAATCTGACGTAATTTAATATGAAATTTTGTTTGACTTGTAAATTATTTATCTACGTGCGGAGATTTATCATAGCCACTACCTCTCGCTGTTTCAAGCCATTTCTCTATAATGACTTCAGTACTTTATAACCTAACCTAACCTTAGAATGCTTGTGTGAAAACTTTCATGCAATCAACAGAGCTACATATTACCTTCATACACTGCCTTGCGAATAACTATCATCGATGATTATTTACTACGCTGTTACGATGGCCTGTTGGTTTAATAAATTCCTACTGTATAATATTACAAGATGTTTAACGTTTACAGTCACCCGTCAGCATGTGACGGAATTCATCACCAGTTTTCTATGTTGCACAATGGCCAGTTAAATTTGTGCATGTTGGAAATAAAAATAAATAAATAAAATGATATGATATCTATGTATATATTATTTCTATACACATTAGAACTCTGACGTAATTTTAGAATGTTTGGAATAATTATCATTAAGTTCATTATTAGTGATCCAATTAAAGTATGGAGTTACATAGTTAAGTGTCCTGGAATACAATAACTTACTATGAATATAGATTTCGAATTATTTTGTAATTTATACAAAAATATGTTTGAACGTAAAAAATATTTCTGAAAGCTACGAAAAAATTGCACTATTTTTATTATCAATGGTTGTCAGGTAAACAATTATTTTGTTGTTATAGAATTTTTCATAGATGGCCAACTAAGTGTATTGCTGCACCTCTTTTTGCTAGCCTATCTGCTTGTTCGTTGCCCTTCACCCCGACATATCCCGGGACCCAGAAGAGAGTGACATTTTTAATTCCATACTTACTTTAATGTTATATTTTATATTATTTGATATCTATTTTCAATTTTTTATTAGTTATTCTGTTATGAATCCAATACCTAAATCAACAGTTGTGAAAATCTGTTCAGCCGATCTTGAGCCCAACTTTATTAGGTAGGTAGGTATATATTATATATGCTACTTGATGTTGGTATATTTTCATTTTAAAAATCGAGTATTTCAACATAAATATAATGACTGGTATTCTCAAATTCACGTTCCAACTCAACGCAAGAAGCTCGTGCTTAGAACTTAATCGGTTGCCAGTAGTTACGCAACTAATGCATTGGATAAAATATTTTCAGAATACAGAAATGTCAAAAGTCTCAATAAAAATTGGATACGACGCAACTCAATCGTCTGTTTTTCAATTCAGAATAATAGTCATTTTCTGGTAGTTGAAGAGATCAATTGTTAATATTTTGAGATACATACATTCTCCTTTTAAGGCCCCCCGCACACCGGAGGCCAGCCCGGAGGAGACAAATCCGCAGCAAACCCAACCTGGACGAAACCAACCCTCTAGTTCGATCAAAGTAATCAAACCAAAAAGCCGGCTCACACAAATCAAGCCCGCCGCAGATCCCCCCCCCCCCAAACTAACCCGCAATGCAGGGGGCCTAAACCCCACTTAGGGGCATATGGAGGCACCAAGAGCTCTCCATTGCGCTCGAAAGCGTCCGAGTCCTATGGTGCCTTTTCTGACCGGTTGAAGTTTAAGGACGTGAGGTGGTCAACCTCACGGTCCCGATCTAATTTTATCGATTTCCTGCCTCTTACAGGATGCTCGAAAAACCAGCAAAAAGAGCAGAGGTGCTATTCTTAGCCGGCAACCCCACAATAGTTTGAGATAGGCACTAAAAAAAGATTTAAATTGTAATTATATGACAGTATTATACAATAATCAGTACCAGACACTACCAGTTTCGTAATTTTATCTTAATATCGTCAAGTGCTCTATTAAATATGCATTAGTTGCTAAACTTTACTTCAATCTGAACTCCACGATTAGGCAGATAAAAACATACTTGTTTTTATTCTTGCGTTCAGAAATTTATATCTTCTCATAAGTGGATAAAATGTCCAGTCTATGACCCAAAAATTCAGCAAAAAGTCGTGACCTTTCACGAATCCAGAGAACCAAGCTTACCGCCTCATTTATAGGAATTTACTCTAATGACCGATATATAACTATCCTATGACCAATTCTCTTGACTAGGTACATCATATTGCTGGCTAAAAAGTTTTTGCAAACCGAGAGTAGAGCAATTGAGAAACAGTTCATAGATCACTCTATTTCTCCCTACACCATTTTGTGGCCCTTCCTGGCAGTCGCTGTCCATTCGGAACACTTGAATTGGTCATTCTTTGGACGTGCTGTCACCCCATCTGACTACATCACCAATCCCGCAGATTTTCCGAATTATCATATTACGCACTCGCAGGATCTTTTAAGCAATTGTGTTCTCATCTCATCCGTTCTAAGCATGCTTTTAGTTTTTACCATGTTTTCCATTGCTTCGTTGCCGCATGTGAGGATAGGTCTTACGCAGGACCTTGTTTTCTGTTTTCATATGTTTGTTTCTCCATACGGCGTCTCTCAGACATCCTGACTTCTGCCGATCATGCATATTAAGCGGCCTGCTCATTGCACTTTCATTACTTACAAAATCGCTTCAAACAGTAGTATATGCGCGCTCATCCATTATACGCAATAGCAAGATTAATATCAGCAACATAACAACTCGTCTCTGAGCTCTAAGTACACTCATATGACCCCTTTTCACTTTGCAAATTCAATTAGCATTTCGAAACATCCATATTATACTTGTAGCTTGTAGGTATAGCAGTTAATTAAACAGACCCCATTTCTAATCTCTCTAACACTTTTAATACATTCATGTGTCATTGTTTGTGCATTACTTAAATGCAAGAAAGTTCTCGTCTCAAAGAAACTGCACATTGTTCCAGATTTCAAACAAAATATAACAAAGAATACGAGCACCACAAGAGTGGTATCGAATACTATTTCCCCTTTTTGGTATTCGAAGCTCCATTAGAAAAATGGTATAGAGGTTGAAATCGTCGATAAGATACGGACCATAGCTGGCAAATAATTATTTCACAAACATACTATACTGTTGGTTTATATATTTCAGACGATGGAAGGGAGGGGCAAAGGGGGGGGGGGGGACTTGCCCCCTGGATTGATTCTTTAGGAATTAAAAAAATAGTGTATTGCTGGTTAGTAAGGAACTGTGGATTTAATATATTTTTTCTATCACTCTAGTTTATCAAAACACCATATCAATTATTTAAAAAAAATGATCAAAAATACGCACCTATTTTCTATAAAAAGATATCTGCATGGATGGTGGAACTTATTTACTGAGATATTTTCGCGGGAAATTATATTCATTTTGGGTGAGCTTAGATTCATTTTAAAAAAAAAAAAATAATGATGATGACAATCAAACGATTAATGACCCCTTTTTACGCCTGCCGTCCGATAGAGAAAAGAGATATCTTTGTTTCATTCTATAGAATAAAATGTTCCTTTTTTAAAACTGACGATGTTTATAATTATATGACGGTGTTGCCTGTTTATAAAAATAGTCCACAATCAACAATGGTGTTGTCAGTGATGAGAATGTTTATTCCGCGAAGTGCAATCATTGTAATGGTCTTGTGTGAAAGAAGAGGCGTGCTAGAGATTAGCGCAGATAATGGGTGCGGAGATAATACGGTGAGTAGGTAATTAAGATACATTAACAGTGTGATTGATCCGCGTGTGTGAACCTGCCACTGTGAACAAATAAAGAAATGCTATGCTATTTTTCATCTCAACATGAATCTGTCAAATCATCAAATCTGTGTAAAATCATTGTTTAATGTCTATTAACTGAACAGCCAATACAAAAAAAATATATAATAATAATGTAGTACTTTTCTACAGCATGAGTGAGAAATTTTGACAGCTTTTAACTTCTTCTTCTTTTGAGTTACTTTCACCCATCGTGGGTGATTAAGCCAGGTACACATAATTCAATAACGCGTTTTTTAGCTTAAACTCTGCAGAGACAAGCAGGTTTTGTAAGAGAAAAAAATTAGAGGCCCCGCCTGGTTCATGATGGTGGATGTCTGTGGGCACCGGACGAGACGGCCGCATCTCCCTTAACCTTCCCTTCCATTTCTCTTTTTTTCTGTCGTTTCCTCTGCCATAGTCCTTATCCCTTTCTCCGTTACCTCTGATCCCACCCTGTATTCCAGAAAATTTTTATACATACTTTTTGGCAAATTCCTTGGCCAAGGAGATAGGTATAATTCGATCATCGACGAAATTTTATGCTGTTTATATCCTGAAAGCGAGGATATACACACTGCGAAAAGCTAAAAATCAATTAGGAAATAAATATAATTATATAAGAAAATAGAATAATAAATATATATATATATATTTTTTAAATGAATCTGTGCTCACTCAAAGTGAACACAAATACACTCCTTGACTCTTTCACAGTGAGCTACTGAAAGCTTGTGTCATGAAAGAGGAAGATGGTCGGCACCTGGGATCGAACCACGACGTCCGCAGTACGAAAGCCGGCGTTGTAACCGCTGGGTCACCGACCACTTCACGAATAATATTCTCATGAAACCGAAAGCTCTTCTTTGGAGGCGACATTGTTTTAAAAATCAGTCATTGGTATTACATCAGGATTTGGCTTCGCTACACAGAGCTCGTAGTATGCAGTAATGTTTTTTACGGAATTTTTTCTAGATTCATAATCTTGAAAGATTGGTCAAAAATTGTCACCGAACTTGTCTGATTTATGTGAAATAGATTATAATTTCTGGTCAATCTTGATGAAAAAGGCCAGTGCCACTAAACTTTTCGAATATGTTCCTACTCCAACTAATGACTCTAGCAATTCATTACTGATGTTAGATTTTTAAATGGAACAAACCAATACGGGCTTACGAGCGTCTTCTACTGTTGTTTTGAAGGCTGGATTAGTGTGATCACTTTACGTTAACAACGTTCGCCATAAATTGGTAATGTTTAAGACTCCGAAACACCTAATCATGAAAATTCTCGTCATCAGTTCAAGTATACAACAAGTAGATAGGTATGTAATAATAATCCATGAAATATAGAGAGAGAAATTGGAAATTATTGAGAACAAGAGAGCAACCAAATTTAAAGGCTGCGACTGCTGTCATGTATTTGGCGCCAGAATAGGAAAATATCCATTTTTCATAATGTGTCATCTTCATTGCCTATTGGCTTTGTTGGTGCACAACGTTGTGCACTAAAAATTAAAACTATGATGCTCTGAAAACTATACTAAATATAGAGTGGATCATAAAAGTAGTACTGGAGAAACCGCGGGATTTCTTTGTTTACATTTGTATATTAAAGCCAAAAGAAGACATTTTGAAGACGAAAAGTTTTTTTTTCATAGATAAATGATAGTATTGATTCTATATTGGTGTAGCAAAAAAAATCCGTACAAAACTTTGTCAACGTATTTGTGGGTCTCATTGTACTAACATCAGATAAATTTTACCATTTATAGCTAGCCATAAATAGAAACAATAATGGGATAGATACATCATTCTAGAATTATTTCAAATGATACCTACTACTTTAAATTAAATACCAATATGAAGTAAACTACGAAATACATAATATACTTAACACCAAAACATTGCAATTCTTCTTTGAAAGGTCGAGGACGATACCTCACAGATTTTTTTCTCATTCTCATTGCATACATTTTTCAACCATTAAGTACTTATGTAGTTGTTATACATATTTGTTTAACCAGCCTTCAGTTGCCGAATATAGTCAACATCTGCATTCTTGCAAAGAGACTTTATTCGATTTGCAGCTTAATACACTTTAAGATAAGGGTTATCTTACCATAGTAATCCGGTAAAATTTGGTTTGAATGGAGCCTATTCGTTCAACAATATGTACAATAACGTAACATGTATCACAAATGACTTATTTCCTACTACACCGCCATCTCTTGGATTTTTCAAAAAGTTACGCAATTATAGAAAATTTGTTTTTATTACAAACTTATGACCCGTCGAACTTCATCCCGCATCCGAATCAACAACAACTACTACATAATGCAAAAAATATATAAACTTAATTGAATTCAGTTTTTTTATGTCGTAAACAGTATTTAATTCATGTAATTAATCAAAATTATTTTTTTATTCTGGTTTTAGGTCGAAGTTAGACGGACGGATCAGCTAGTTTTTAGATAAATGACAAATCTGATGTATTACTACCGATCATTGTAGCATTTATTAGAGTCTCTCATGAAATTTGAAATATTACACATAATATTGTGATTTTAATGTTTTTTCTTATAGAAAAATTAATTGAAATCTGCAGGAATGTGTATGTTATGTTGGGCGTGACGGGCAAAATATTGTTACGGCAGCGAGTTGTTTTCTTTTGATAGCAATAATATTAATATTGCAGTTGTTGGAGCGTTACACATTGAGCACTGATTGTGTGTGGATAATTGCGACACTCGAGGAACAATTAACTTAATTATATAACACCATATCAATATTTTTTATCATTTCCGCGAACAATTATTATTACGTGTATTTAATCCGTTATACTAAGTTCTTTCTAACGAAAATCCATTTTTCTCATGCAGTGAAATACCGAATGTGTTTTAGGGTTTAATTGTGATGACATAACTTCATCGGTCGGTTTGTCAATCAAACCGTTATTATGGTTACCCCTTTGCCGCTTAGCTCTTTAAAATCAGGGCTCCCTTCATACTTTTCAATATCTTAATTATTAACATCAAATCCATTTGGGTTAGATAAAATCTTAGCTCATTCATCTTAAGGTGGGTTAGATAAAATCTTAGCTCATTCATCTTAAGGTGGGTTAGATATAATCTTAGCTCATTCATCTTAAGGTGGGTTAGATAAAATCTTAGCTCATTCATCTTAAGGTGGGTTAGATAAAATCTTAGCTCATTCATCTTAAGGTGGGTTTAGACAAAAAGAGCGAATGATTATGTCTGATTATACCGAATCATTTTTGCGTATACAGAAATAGAGCATTCTTTAGTTTCTCTGTGCTCGTTAATTTGATATAATATTATAATGATCCAAAACTTGAATTACATTTTCAGTCTCATTTTTTTTAACCTTTTCGGCAATTCATCCATTAGAAGTCTCAGAATTTTCGTCGTAAATACTTAAAAAGAGCATTCGATAACATAAAAACATCAATAATTAATATTCTATTCTACCTCTGACTCTTTGTTCGTTTATTTAAAATCCACCTTTACATGATACATCAATTAACGTGCGTTTTTTGTTAGGTTCGTGAAACTGATTGTTATTTAAGATGCTATGTTAGGAGAAGAAGCTACGAGCTTTTCGTTAAGCTTAGTCATTAGATTAAACATAGATTGTCGTATAATAAGTTGGTTTCAAAAATGTGAAAATGATCAGAACAGGATGCTTTAAGAAAATCAGGATAATTTAGAAATAATTGAAAACAACCTTTTTTCCGAAACAATAATTATTACCTTATTACACAGTGTTTGCGGTAAAATAAAATTCACCAGAATTGAAGAAACATGTCACAATTAAATCTATTTACTGTTGTAAGTACGAGTATATAAAATCACATCAAAATAATTTGCTCAATTTTTATACAATTAACGCTTGATTCAATGATACGTGATAATATTTAAATGGCTACTGTAGCACAGTCAAATTTGGCCAAATATTTGTGGCCAATAAAATTACAGTTAACATCAAAGAGAATGTCTAGAGGCAAATTAACACAATTTAATATGATATTTGGTCTACCCCAAGGCACTCATCTGTGACCTTAAAGGTAACTAAATTTTAATTCCAATAGACAAAATGGCGTGCTAAGCGCTGAATTTTGAATCACGCGATTTTTCACGACTCTCAAACTCTTAAAAAAATATTTTGTTAAATCATAATTTGATGCTAGAGATGCAGTAGCAGTAATTACAGTAATTAAAAATCCAAATTATATTTGTCTTTTTGTGACTAGCAAACAAATACATTCGAAGCTTTCAAGGCAAGCTTTTTGGTTTGGTATACGGTAAGGATCTATGTTAGGTCCCAATTAACGGGGTTTTCCAAAGAAAAATTAGGCTTATAAGCAGATAAGTATTTTGAATGAGAAAATTACATATTATGTACAATGTACATGCAAGTAAGTGTATCAAACAAATTACATGAGGCAATTCATAATATTTTATAGTAAGTATAATACAATGAAGTGGTCAAGTGTGAAGTATGTATGATGTTATTATTATGTGTTTTGATATAGTCTAATAAACAAATTTCTATAAGGTACATATTATATTATGTTTATATTGTGATTTTATTAATGTAGACATATTTTGTTAGAATCCGTCTCGCGATGAAGTTGACTTCATATTATGCTGTCCGTCCTTTGTCTTTGGTGATCTATCTGAAAACCATATTCTATGGGGTTGTTCCACCCAATTTTCCTGATTTTTTCATTCATTCTTAAAAAAAAATCATTTGCGATTGTTCCAGCAGTTCACAAGTGGTGCAATGACCAAAGGAAATAGGACTCCATTTTCTCCATAAAAAAGGATATGCTACCCTTTTTTACCCTATTGAAATCTTCACAATAATGTGTACACGTACCTAATGTCTAATTTCACCAATCTAATCCAAATTGCCTTTACACCCCACTTAAGGGGCATAAGAAGGCAACAAGAGCTCTCCATTGCTCTCGATCTTGCGCATTGTTTATTACCTCTTCCCATACCATGTCCAGATTCCTCAGCTCTGCTTCGAAGGATGGGCTCACGCTGGGTGCGCCGGCGTATAGCGTCGTTCGTGATGCGATGGTACCATCTTCACCCAAAATTCTCCTGTTCGAAAGGTGAGACTTTTTGTGCCTGGGCTTTGGTCAAGTGCCAGGACTCACACTCATACAGGAGAATGGGCAACACACACGCATCAATAAAAAAAGTGATTTTCGCCCAGATCGTAACTCCACTCTACAAGAATGTACTTATGGACATTCCAATAGATAAGATAAGATGTCGCGGAAGGTGGAATGCAGCGAAATTAGTCAAATCGATAAATAACGAGTTTTCTCCGGCAGATTTCCGATGGCACTTATTAGACGTCATCTCCCAAACACAATAATGATCACCATACACATAATGTATTACGACGGAGACTTTCTCCAAGATTATTTGTCTCTCAGAATTTTAATGGTAATAACTCATAATACTCACCATATAAGCAATTCATGCGTAACAATACGACATTATGCACAATATTCATTTTGAAACAACATCTGTAGATATGCATAGTTGTAATTTTGACGGCGTATCTATTTTATAGTAGGCGACTAAACTGCCTATACAATTGTTTTACAGATGATTCATGCCAACATCATCTAAATATCATACTTTTATTTTTGAAAAATCTTGAGGAAGCGCTATAAAATAAACGAGAACTTGTATTACGGACTAAGGACACAGTCTTGATTTTGCCCTATTTTTTCCTTTTTATGCAACCTGTTTTTTGTAATTGGATTTTACCTGAGATTATAATTTTATTTTTTTTTAACTTTTCAACTTTCAATCTTTCAGATTGGTTAGCAGAAAAGTCCTACATCTCACCCTAGGCTACCCTTTTCTTTTTTTTCTGCCATCTTGTGGTAGAGTAAGAATGAAAAGGAAAAGATTGGATGCATGTTATGAGATGTGGTGTTGTATAGAATATTGAGAATTTTCTGGAGGGTCACATCACAAAATGCCGGGGTTCTCAGCAGAGTCGAAGAATAGAGGCACCGACTCATTGAGGGAATGGTTAAGGGTTGTGGTTGCCTTTTTTATCAACTACATTGTTGCTGACGAATGGAAGAGAGATCACGGTTCGAGTTGTTCAGTGTGCTGAGGTAGAGCATATCTAAGACATGCAAAACTTTGCCTCGACACAGGCACAAGCCTAGTGAGGCAATATTTATTTAAGTTAAGGTTCAATTATAAATTTTTGTATTTTTTGATAAATTTGTTTTGTATTTTCTTTTGAATAAAAATTCATTCATTCATTCAAAACATACATATCTCTGACTGAGGGTACGAATGTTAGGGGGCGTCCGCGTCGAGAGTACCTCGAACAGTTATATGAGGATATGGGCTGCCCATCTTACATGGAGCTGAAGAGATCTCTGAACAATGAACTAGGTAGTCAAAAAGTTTCTAGTTCTTCAAAACTATTGTAAGACATGTATTATACCTTACCTTTTGACTATAAAATGAGTGAGTGATTGCTAATTTGGAATGACGCTTAACACCCGCATTGAAGGAATTGATATTCGAATATGTTTGTCTCTTTTTTTAAATAACCCCTATCTTTCATACTTGGATTTCGAGGATGTTGATAAAAAAAGGTAGAAATAAAGAACCTTAAAATCTCTTCCTGCCAAAGCGTTATGAAATTTGAGTCTTGTTTAATGCTTCACTCAAAATAATTATCTCATTATAGAACAATTTTGTCGTGACTGGCACAATTGCCACACTTTTTGTTTTGTCGTTCATTTTGTCGGTTATCTTCAACTAATTAAACCAATTTGCCATTCAGATCTTACGAATTTTTTGTCTGTTTTTTGTACTGTCATCGACGATGAAGGTTCTTTCTGGTCAAAGCCCGGATGTTCCGGTAGACGATCGACAAATTATTGTTGTTGTAGAAAAAATAACCTTGAAAAAACAACTTGGTCTAATCGAAGCTATTTTTTTCGGTTCACATTTATACCGATGTACCGTTTTGGATGGTAAAATAAAACCACTCAAAGATAATTTGGTTGTTGGATTCTGGGTGAATCGTCGGAGTTAACAGTTAACTCACTCTGAATAATGAAGATTCTTTCGGTTAAACTGTTGCTGTTTCTTGACAATACTATAAACCTCATGGGGAGATGTGAATGGTTAAAAAAAATTATCAAACCTCATTCGGCAATAATCATTATTATTACTGCTAATGGAATAAAAACGTTCCATTTTTAAATCTTTGGTGTTTTTTTGAGTGCTAAAACATCTCTTGTGAAATAACGGGACTAAAGCTAAACACGTGTTAACAGCATGTAAAGGGTTAATAATAATAAAAATGAAAAATTATTTATTTGATATTTTTTTACCCGTCACGCACACGGGGCATGTCCCTTGAGTGGTAGGCAGAGAGAACGGTCGCAACAAACTTCTTTCCTTTTTTCACCGACATACTACAACCTCTCCTTTTTCTTTTGATTCTGACCTGGACTTCCTTCCATCCGATTCATGTCATTCTCGGTCGACCACGCCACCTATCTTCCTAACCTCATTTCTTCCTTTTATTCTCATCTCTTTCCATGTCTCACAGAGTTTTTCCGCATATTCTTCGTAGAGTAATTCTTAAATGATTAAAAATAGATTTTTTTCTGATTAAATATATGAAACAACTAATGACTAAAAATTCATTACTGAAGTTCGATTTTTAAATGGAACAAACCACTACGGGCTTACGACCGTCTTCTACTGTTATTTCGAAAGCCGGCTTAGTGTGATTACTATAGGTTAACAACGTTCGCCATTAGGTGATAATGTTTAAGTTTTCGGAACTCCTAATCACGAGAATTCTCGACATGTTCAACATGTCGAAAAATCTCATGTATGCAACAAGTAGATATTTAATAATAATTAATGAAATGTACAGATAAAAATGTTGAAAATTATTGACATTTTCTGATTGTTCTGTACAAATTTTGCGATTATTTTAAACTCAAATACAAGAAATATTTGATAAAAATTAAGATGCGACAACTCTCTGTCTACCCTGTTTAGGTTCACGGCATGACGGGTAAAAAAAGTTCGTAAAGCGAATGAACTACAGCAGTTCACTAAGGCGTGTAAATATTCGCACGTTGTTAGCGTAAAGGGTTGCGACAAAAAGTTGTTTTATATCAATTGTTTATGTGAGCTGTCAACGCCGTACCTGAGAAATTCCAATATCACAATGTAAAATATTGTTTGAACTGCATCAAAGAATATTATTATGTGTTTAGATAATATCAATACATTGTTAACAATATCAGACGGCAATTTTAGTGTCGCGGAATTGCCGTTTACACTGCGTTTGAAACGAGGAAGTCAGCAATTTCAACAACAATAATAGGTCTAATTGTAATAATAAGCAAGCAATTCTTACACGAATAAAACAACTAAATCCACATTTCGGGTGCAAGTCAGTAGAAAAAAAAAAAAAAAAAAAAACAACTAAATATTGCTATTGCTATAGATTTATGTTTAATATCTATTATTGTCTATGGACTGACAATTCGTAAACACGGATTTTGAATATTATTCTTTTTTTTTCAAATTATCATGACGACAAGCGCTCTCAATCGTTAAGTGTTGGAACTATTCGAGTTCAAAAATCGACGTTCTAAATATTTTTTTTTAAATCAATCGAATTTCGAACCGTGAAGAATTTTCCGATACACACTCAGTAGATACCAACTTATTGATAAGTATAACATAGAAGGAACAATAACTCATCGTTGCTATGTGGTTCATATAGGAACCTGAGTGCCATTCGATTACGTTCGATATGTTAGCAAAGTAATAAGAGAAGGTACACTTGCTATAACCACTGAGTACAAATAATATTAGAGAACTTTTTTGGACGCACAGAACCGAAAATTGGTTCCTTTATTTAACAGGCACGTGACTGAAGATAAATTATCGATAACAATTCCTTTTTCTTTCATCCACAAGCACAATATAACACAAAAAACGCCCATAGGTACTTCCTTCAACTAATTGTATTATTAAAACATAAACATAAAATTCTTCTGTGTTAAAAATCGAATGTCACACGCGCTACCAACAAAAACACAGTTTGTATGAGTTTAACAGCAGTCACGTGGTACTTGTTGGAACCATGCGCAGTAGCACATTATTTCTCTAGTATTATTTCTTTTCGAAGACTATAACACGCTAAATAAACACCGACATTTTTGACAAAACACTGTGTTTATGGAATGCTTCGTTTAAGATTTGATCGAAACGTCAATAATGGCAGAATTTTCACAGAGTTTTACAGTGCCGACAAAGTTCTAATAAAAAGTATAGATAAAAAAAATAATTCAATTATTTGTCAATTAGAAACGGTTGTTGCGTTTTATTTCTTTAAAAAATCAATAAAATATGTTTATTGAATATTTCGAATCGGAAAAATGAAACAATTTAATGTGTAACACTACACAGTCATATTATTATTTATCTATGATTGAGAAATAACACTATTGTAAGATTGTACCAAAGAATCGATCATTTTGTACTAGTTATTTATGTGCAATAAAAATATGTGTGAAAAAATCAATAACAATGCGTTTTGTATTACTTTCTCATTAAATTGTGTCTAGCTTATGTTATTCTTAAGGTAGAACAAGAGATAATAAATAATTCACAGGTGAGAGATCTCAGGTGCGATTTCCGGTGTGGTCAGAAATTTGAAGGTGTTGTCTTAAGATTTTTTGGGACCTTGTTCTTCTTCTTTTCCATGCCCATTCCCAAGATGGTTCGCGGGGGTTACAAGATTGGATAAAGTTAGAAACGAGTATATTCGTATACTCCGATGGTATGGACATGTGAATAGAAGGGGGGACGATCACGTGGTCAAGGTGGCTATCAAAATCCCCACACAACCCAGGGGGAGAGGTCGTCCACAGGCCACATGGTGAACAAATATCGAGAGAGAGTTGAGGGAGGGTCAGCTGACCAGTGAGATGACGCAGGACAGAAAGACGTGGATACTACGTACCAGGAGGGCCGACCCCAGATGAACTGGGAATGGGGTCGGCCCTCCTGATAGTGCTAAATATCGTAGGTACAATTAACATAACAAAAAATACATTAACTCCCTCTGATGTAAACTTAAAACAAGAATAAAATCATTCAGACACTGGCATGGTCGGAATGGTGTGCTCGCGCTGTTGTTGTTTCAAAAATAAAGGACAAACAAATATTTATTCACTTTTAATAATATAGCTTCATATAGCCGGCACTATTTAGTAATTTTTTTTTTAAATCAACAAAGTCCCAATATTTTCTATTTTTATACTCACATTTACAGAGACAATGATTATACCAAACAATTTTTCCTCATAACTATGTGAACTGTGCCTGATGTTATTAGAAAGCTGGAAATATAACGTGTTTGTATCATACTCTTTTGTCGATTTGAAAAATAATTTCCTTTTTAAAGATTCAAAATCATTCAATGAAATAAATATCTTGTTTTAGGCAATGAATTGCGTCAACCCATGAATGAGATACAATAAAAACACAATTATTTCTAAGAAAATTTCACCTTTAAAACCGATAGATATAATCTAACAATAAATCTCAATCGATTTGACTTAGGAATGCAGCGAATAATTCATTTTCTTTAATACAAATGATATTTTATCATAGATTGAGATTAGTCCACGAAGACCAAAGGGTTTTGGTCTCCCACTGAGACTGCATTTCCTGGGAAATGCACCAGCAATCGTCATAAATTACGCAATACAATGTCGAACGAGAACATTCACATGATCATTTAAACTTCGGAACACATTCGCATCCCAGAAATACACAGAATATCAATGTTTATAGATTAAAAGAGCAAGTTATTAATGAAGGGTTATAAATGAATCTTGTGTATAAAAATTATTAGCTACCTATGCACGTGTCTCGCTAAAACTCGTGAACTACTGAACCGATATCGCGATTTTTTTTTGTTCTAGTTGCTGTTGTTAGGAGAAGGTTCTTATGAAAGAAAAAAATATGAAAATAACGCGGATCATTAGGAAATTTAAGTCGGTAACTTTTTTAGTGCTTTTTACTATAGGTTAAGGCCCGGCGCAACAATATATGTAGATAAATGTTCTTGGTAGCCATCTATAAGATAAAGTTATCTAGTGGATAAAGTGATGGAAAGAATCTGACGACCGCATCAATTGAAAACTATACAATAAATGGATATCTAGGATATCTATGCTGAAATCTATTGATTTCTATGGAAATTTCTATGGATTTGCGTTTTCGCGCCTAATTTGATGTCAGATGAAGTCTTGTTTTGACGTATTGAATCAAATATTTAGGTTATGTTCTAGTGTTGTTTTTTTTTATTTTGCATATTATAATTTTGTAATATTATTTCTAAAACTTGAAATTTTACAATGATTTAACAGAAAGTTCGAGAATATAACAACATTTAGATCACAATTTAGATTGTTTATAACAGATCGTTTGTTTGAAAACCGGCAAATTGGTAGATATCTTTTGTCGATCAAAATTAAAGAAAAATGTGATTTGTTCGAAGCTCTAAAATCACAATTCTTTATAATATGTATGTGTATTTTCTCGCTGTGTTTAACGAAGATGTAAATAATTATCATTTTGGTTTATGAAAAAACGAGTCGAAAGTTGTTCACATTCATGGCGTTACGGGTGTTTCTAAACGTCAGTGAACGCTATTTTGACAGCCATCCTAGATAAATCGTTATCCAACACTAGGAACCTCCTTTTAAAAATGGCGTCGTATATCTTAAAGATAAGCGATATCTACACATTGATGCGGCAAATATCTCAAAGAAAGGCTTTTCTGTAAGATAAATTTATCTATCTACTGATTGATGCGTTGGGCCTAAATGTGAAATTAAATAGGCGTTTGTCAGAAACTCTTAGTTGTTTTATAGTTGGTGCCATTAACAGAATGCGAAGTGGTTTAAATCATATGCATCGGTCGGAATTACATCGGTTAAAAGGTAGTTATATAATCATTATACAAGCTGTAATTCAAAATTATTCATAGCAAGGACCACAGGACAACGTCTGTCGGGAAAGCTAGTCATTATATAAAAATTATTAGCTGGATGTGTCTCGCTTAAACTCGAGAACGGATAGACCGATTTGGCAAATTATTCTGGTTTCGAATTATTCGGACAAGTTCAGGGTTTTTTTTAAATAGTTAGAAAATAAGTAATGATTGCGAGGAAAATAATATAAAAAACAACAATTTATTTTCCCTATACGTGTTTCCTCCTGACAAATGTGTCACAACAGTTATGGATCGTTGTTTTCGTGGTTGTGATTGACTGAAAATGCAGATAAGGCGTCTCTTCACCTTCGTACCTCATAAACAAAACTGTGACATAATATTTTGGAAAAAAATTTCAGAGCTATCCCCGTATGTGGGTGTGTAAGTCGCATAATCGCATATCTTAGCTATTCATTAATTTTATTTCTAGACAAGATACAAGACCGGAAATCGAGCCCGGGGACTTCATTCAAATATCTGCCGCCCAGAACACTACAAAGTTTCCTTAATCTACATAATAATTCAGAAATGTTTGTATGTTTGCTTTTTATCGTATGTCGGAGCATCACGCTCAAAATACAAATGCTACGTCAGATATGAATCTGCGCAGAGCCGTGCAAAATGCCGGAGAAGGTTCTTAAATACAATTTGCTGCATTAACTTTAATATATTTAGAGCTATTTAAAAAACTCTATTTTTTTAGGATCTTCATACAAATTTCTCAAAAAGACAGTAAGCCATCTTTTGGAAACAAAATTACTCATGTAAACGTTGAATGGAATCTTGGTATTACCGTATGAAAATGTAATTAAATAATTGGAGATTGATTTGTTATAATATTACTGATCAAGCCTGACAATCGGAATCAAAAACGTAAAGCAGGACGGGCATAAGCTAGTATGTAATATTTTATGAATGGGAATATACTTCACGTATCGAAACGTCAAAACAAAGCCATAGATAATGAAATATGTGGGTACCTAATATATAACAATAATAATATTGTGAAACTAAGTAGTGACCATAGAAAATCTTTTACTAATGACATTTACAAGACAAGTCTTCCGATATGATTGATATCTCTATTGTTTTCAATCATCCTCTGGGCGGTGCAAGATTACACAGAGTACTTCCATATTTGGTTTGTGTCTAATCTAATCCATATCTAATCTAAGTTTGAATTTACGACTTTGCAGAAAACCACCGTTTGAATTCGCTTATTTAGTTATTCGGTAGATCCCGCTGCTGGTTAAGTGTCACCGGTTTGTATGAGAAAATAAAAAAAAAACGATTACGAAATATTTTTTTAAGAGTATTATTCGAATTCTGATTCGTTTGTAGCTACGCACTTTCTGTACCTTTCATAGAAAATTCTGTTTTTTTTTTCATTATACTATCAACTTGTTTAGTTCGGTTTATCTTCAAACCTTATAAAAAACGTTCCAAAATTTAAGAATAAGGTTCACATGAATTAAGATGAACTAATTTGAATATTGCTCTAATTAGGAACGTTCTTATAATTTTTACAGAATACCAATGTGCACTTACTAAAATTTGAACGTTCTCATTTTAGTTAGAGCGCACTGAAATTGAAACAGAATCGGGCGTATTGATTTCATGTGAATGTTTTTAAATTAAATTATATAAAAAAACATGTGTTTTTCTAATTACATACTTGAAATTTATTGGAATACTCGCACTCCCGACGAACGTTATCCTGTCTTTAATGAATTCGAATTCGAATTTAATGATAAGTTATTTTGCTAAAATGATTCCAACCGATGCATCTGTTTTTTACCATGTTTACAGAGCACATTTTAATAGTCGCAACAACTGAATCAATCAACTGAAAATTTGCCGGTATTGTCTTAAAAAAAATAAGTTGAGTGGAATATTAGAATATTTAAAAAAAAAATCGAATGTAATCATCTTACAGCCGGTTTCATAAAAAGCTTCAAAAGAACACTTTAGTTAAAGCTCCTTTTAAAATTTAAAGAATCCTTTAAGCTGACGCGTTTCATAAAAAATATTCCAGCTGAAATTTGAAATGTCAAAAAAATATTTTATAGTTGGTAGGAGTTGGTAGTGTTACCATGGAAATCTATGGAAAACATGGGTTGTATACTAATATTTACGCGGAATTTCTGTTGATCTGTCAATTTCATTTCTCAATAGAGCATCAAAGTGCCGTTTTTTGTGTTAATTTATTAAACGAAAAATTAGTAAACGAAATCTGTAAACAATAATATTCTTCCCGTTTTGCTATGTTTTCCGCCCTATTTTAGTCATTTTTGTCCACAGTGTCACCGCATACAAAATGTTTATCTTTGTGACAGAGAAAGCGCCACGAAATTTTCTATGAACTCCGGTGGTAAAAATTTGAACTACACTAAAGTCGACTTTAACTAAAAATAATAATCAATAACGGTACTTTAGCTAAAAGTCGGTTTTAAATGTCGTTTTGTTGTTATGAAACCCGTTATTTTTTAAAAGGAGATTAAAGTCTCCTTTATTTTTTATGAAACCGGCCGTTAGTGCGTTGGCAATATAAACTTTTCTGTTTTTGAAATTGAATTGGCGTTTGACATAACAGTTATTTATTCACCCGAGAGCCAACATAATGGGAAAAGAGGATCCGATACCAGAATGTTTTCGGACCCCACACTCACAAGTGGGAACAGGCTCTTAGGACAGGTTAACGTATGTCGGGAAAGCTAGTAACACATAAATACTATTTGATCCGGAGACACTTGTGCGTTGGACCACCCTTCAGGCAGAACCAGTCGACTAGAAAATTGTATCACGTGACATGTTTATAACACTCCACGTGGTCTTGGAGTTCATTCTCCGCGTGCTGTGGGAGAGCAGAAGATAATAGAGACATGTTTGTTTGTTTTATGAGCGCCACTCTCTAATTAACATATAAGAGCCTCTATACAAGGCTTTGTAGGAGGAACACGGAAGACATATGCTTTGACATATGAAGATTATTTATCCGTCATAAAACAAATAAACTATAATACAGATATAATATTTTATCAGCTTATTTAATTGTTCATATTATATAAGACGACGAATATCTTACTCAATTTTTCTCGATCAACTAAATCGCGTCTAATGATCTACTAAATCACGTCTAATTAATGTATCTCTAGTACGGAGGTGAGAGATTTGGAATGGTGTAGTTCTCCTACCTTATAGTCATAGAAGCCGCGAAAGATCTAGTTGCCTCCCTATGACCCATAGTGGGCTCACATCACACAGAGAGTATTTATGTTAATTGTACCTACGATATTTAGCACTACAAAATAAGTGGCTCATGAAAACACACTTTTTCATTCAATATATAGTAACTTATTCAATGGTTTTCTAGAAAAAAAACCGGACCCCAATTGAACGGCTGTTGCGCAAATAAAAATCAAATTTTCAATATAACTAACTAATACTGCAAAAGTTTTTGAATTAAACCTTTTTACTTCTGACTCTTTCATTATTTTACGACTGGCAGTAAAAGAGATACCTAAACATACACATATAATGTTTTGTACTTGTCTAAAAGAATACTGCGATCGTAGTGTTACGGCCAGAGCTTTTTTTTTTCTAGGAAAACAGAGGTTAATAAACGCTGAATATCATACAAAATGGACAATAATCTAGTACCAGGCATTTTGTAGATATAAGATTTTTATTAAAAAATATATATTTTGTATCTCACCTGACTCCTCTTCACATCCCTCAGTATTCCAGTTCCAGCAAGAACCGCTGCCAAATTTCCAGCTGCCAATGATATCAGACTCAGTCCCAAGAAAAAGGTAAGGAACAGATGTCCCATACGACTGAAACATAAAACAAACATAAAATTATAGCAACATATTATTTTATGATATGATTTCTTATACAGGTTGAGGATAGATTTTTAAGTATAAGATCATAATATGAAAATAGGTTTACAATTTTCTATACACAAACAGAACAGTCGGCAGAATTTTAAAACTTGACTTTCAAAGAAAAACATTTTTAGATTATTATGAGAAATGACAAATTCATTAAGACTCTCACTAGCCCTGTCCTAGCTGGTCGCATGATCGTACGATCGTGCGATTGCAATTATCGCATGAACGCATAAATAAATGTGTGATCGCACGATAAAAATTTGTGTGTCCTAACTGCCATCGCATGATCGCGCGTCAACTTTCCTTGACAACGCAAACAAATAAATATGAATGTTAGTAAGTAAGAACTTTTGGCAAGTAGGTGTCGCATTAGTAATTATCGATACAACAGAGCAATACAAGCGAGGCGCAATCATTTCAAACAAGGCACCGATCGGACGATCGAATTTACGTCTGTCCGTCTGCCCAGTTAGGACACGTTCATACAATGTTATATGTTTGAACAGGGCATCCGCGTTCATGCGATCATCGCAATCGTGCGATCATGCCTCAGAATTGAAGATTGTAAGAAGTAATCTGAGGGTACGGGAAATATGCGAAATTGCAGATATAGTAAGATGGGGGACGTACCTAACGAAGAAAGTTCACGTCGCACAGACAGGTATTTAAAGAATCTACGCGGCCAAAATTATATTAATGATATATTAGGTTTTTGATGATATTTTGTTATTGATGTTATTTTTGGTAACTAGCGAATATATAATGTTGACTTGAGAGTGGGTGAAATGGGTGTAGGAACTGGAGCCTAGGCTATAGGGGGAATTGAGAACGCATCTATCTATCCCGCTATCCAGGTGTGTCGAAGTTCCACGGGAGCCCGCTAGTTATTTCATAGAAAAATATTCATTTTAATTAGTCATTCTCAATGTCTGAGAGATTTGGCTGCGCTGATTGAAGCATGTCTATTGTTTCAGACAAAAAGGAATTATTTTTTCTTTTTTGTATAATCCTTGAGCCACTAACCAAGGGATCTGAACTTAAGAGAAGTCTATTTAGTATGTCTCTATTACAGGATTCTCTAGAAAATTTTCTCGAAAAATCCTGTCTGTATACCCTGAAATGCTTATTGCGTGCCTCTGCTGCTTCTTCAGACAGTTGTCCAATGGGACGACTGTCGCGACCTGGACGATTTGGTGATGTTATTGGTATTTCAAATGTACCTTCAAGCCAAAGACGATTGTTTTTTTTTAAAAAAAACTTCGTCTTTTTTGTGCGCTTTAGCCCATCTTTGCTTCATTGTACACTTAACATGTGCAAAATTTGAATTCAGTTTATTTAATTTGTCCTCTACAAGCTCTTCGCGCGAGAATATATAGTTTTTCAAAAAACATAGTTATTCATCCAAACTAAGCAAATTTTCTTTATTCATAATGTCCAGTAAGGATTGACGAGTCACAATCCTCACTCCTGAGGTCCCTTCTGACCCTTAAACAAATAAATATTGTTTTAATTTCAAATAATACTTCTTTTACAAATTTCGATTTTTTTTACCCTATAACATTTAAAGTACCCCCATTTAGGCATCTGCGGTATTCCGCGGTAAATTTTTTCTTCATTCGTTTACACAAGTGTTAAAGTTTATATAAAAATAATCAAACTTATGGGATCTACGGTAATTCCCAAACAAATCTCCCATTTAAGATACATTTCAAAAAAAAAACCTTATTTTAATCGCTATGTCTCCAACGTTGTATGAACACTAAATGAACAATTATTTAAGGTAATATAATTTATTTTTATTGTTACATACCTTTAGTCTCCGAATTCATCTCCATTTTTCACCAGTTAACCGCAGAATATTAATTTTTCTCTCACGAAACAAATTCTATTTGAAAGTAGCAGAGAATAAACACGTACGCAAATTTCAATGATCAAGTTCCGACTAATATTTTTTAGGGCAGGTGCAACATTGGATGATCCGCAGGCCAGCATATTGTTCGTTGGGGTTTCCTCTACCTCAGGAAGTCGATGAAAAAGTATTTTTTTCAGATTTCATTTTCTGAATATTGGCCGCGTAGAATCTTTAAATACCTGTCTGTGCGTCGCTAACGTCTAGTTTCAGACTCATTTAAAACAAATAATGCTCAATAAGAGCGGAATAAGAGCAAATATACTACAAACAATTTGATCACTTTCATAATATACAAACGTCAGTAATTTTTTTACATTAATTTCAAAGTACGCATATACCTACCTTAGTTCTCACTCGTGTTGTGATTTCTAAGTGAATGATTACTTTGGAATTCTGCTCACTATAGATTGATTTTTCTTTTTATTTAATAATTTTAATTCTTATATATTCGCCAAATGTCTTCATTCTGAACATCTTGATAGCACACGTGGGTGAAAATCTGAGTAAATTAAATTTTTCACTATAATAATAGACACTATTTAATTACCTACACTTAACAACCATTATTTGCAAAAAAGTGTGAACACAATACATAAAATAGAAAAAACTAATGTAATTAGGTATTATAGGTATTAATTTATTTTAATAGAACTCTTTTTTAAACCATATGGTGTGCAACGCACCTGGGACAGACGTGTCAGTCCTATAATATTTAAAGTGGTTGGTAGACTATCGGTTACGACGCCGGCTTTCGCGCTGTTTCGTGGGGAGGTCGTGGGATCGATCTCAGGTGCCGACCATCTTTCTCTTTCACGACACAAGCTTTAAGTAGCTTACTGTGAAAGAGTCAAATAGTGTTCACTCTGAGTGAACACAGATTCATTTAAAAAATAATATATAGAAGAGGTCTTCTTCTTCCTTCTGTTTAATTAGGTCTGCTTGCCTGTTTTACATGATGCATTGTCCTCTTACAAAGCTGACTGCCAACTATCCCTCCAGCGTTTAGCTGGTCGTCCTCTAGGTCTGCTTCCTTGTGGAATGTTGTCTTTGACGATTCTTACGGCTCGCGTGTCTTCCATTCTTGGAAGGTGGTCGCTCCAAACCCGTATCCTCTGTCTTTCCCACCTCGACTTTTTCAAAGGTTTTTTTCTGAGATATTTCTGAGAATCTTCATCTCGCTTTATCTCGAAGGAGGTTCTTGGTTCGGACAATGTCGGCTCTGGATTCTGTACCATCCATAAGCCATAATTGGACGGAGGTATGTTTAAGAATATTCATATCTTGATCAAAACAGTCACAATGACATAATAATACGAGTGTAAATAAACATTCTCCAAAATGAAATCGATTCGAGTGTCAAGTGGAAATAAGCAGGTACCTACCTACCTAAACAAAAACAATGTTAGTGATGGAACATAACACTGTGCACAAATTTGATTTAAGTTCCGTATATAGAAGCCGTGAAAATCTGCAAATTTCTCGATGTTGTTCTATTAACAACTTAAATAATGAAGTTTATTTACCATCGCTTATTCGCAGTATCGCATTTTGTGAGAAAAGCTTGAATATGGAAATATCTTAGAAATGCATTATTCTCATATAAATAAACTGCACATAACAAATAATTCAGAAGAAGAATACATTCAGGTACCTGAGTAAACTTAATAATAATTCACGGTTTAAATTTCTCTTTCCTCCGAAGTACTCGAGACAATCGTGCTTTTTGCAGTGTCCGCAGTTGGTTCACAGCGCATCACGCGCCGGTCCCAGAGATGCAGCTAGTACGAGCTCCGTGATGGATTGTGAAGAAATAAGAGGAAATGATTTACGTACAAACACACGCTGAGTTAGTGTGAGATATATCTGATAATATTGTGAGGAAACAGAGGCGTATTTAGGGCTGAGTTTAATTCTGCACTCGCTCAGGGCTTTAAACATTGCTAAAATTGAAAGAGTTTTTAGAACTACCGACGCTTTCTTTCAATATCATGTAATAAATAGACTTAGATTTGTTTAACAGATTGATTGATAAGAGATAGTGTGAAAAAGTATATTTATTAGGTGATTCAACTTGTTGAATGTTTTTTGTTGATGGAATATTACTGGTATTAAAATCCCTTTTCCAAGGCAACAGCGCCAATTTTCCAGCTCAAATGATTGAAATAAAAAAAATTCAACCACAGAAGAAATTGTCTGATTGTATTTAAATAATGCTCAGAAAAACTTGATTGAAAGTAAACTCTTGCATCCAACAAATGAGAAAGAAAATTTCTTTAATATTTAAATATCGAAATTAATGAAGTCAGTGCATTGAAAAATTTGTATTTGTGTTCACTTTGAGAGAGCACAGAACCATTTAAAAAAAATGGTAATGGTATTTTGTTACATACGAATATATAAATAAATAACAAAACAGTTCCGAATGGTATCTTAGTACTCAATACATTGTTACATTCAATGTTACAACAAAAATGATGAAGGTACCTATTCGAATTTGAAATTTGTTCAAAAGTATTCCGATTGTCGATTTTTGAATTTACCTGTGTAGATTGTCGTTAGACTATTAGAATTTTGAATTTGTTCTTAAGTAAGTATTTCAAAAGAGGATTGGCTTTTTTAGTTTTCGTAATTTAAATTTAGAACAAAGCAGTTCCTTCCTGGCATCCTGCCCTGTGTTTCACCTTATGAGAATTGGAGAAATCAGTACACAGCACTCTGCGGAATATTATGAAGATTGTAGGCGCATTATTAAGCCGTTGTTGCCTTCTGTTCGAGTACCTATTTGCACTTCATATTGTATTACGACTCGGGCTGCACAATGCGCTCTCTATGCGAGGCTGTGCCGCCTAGTCCTATGATCAAAGGAACAAACGTCGGGTGAGCTGTCAATCAAAAACGTATGTGCAGCACAAAACACATCCACCATCCACTGTCCATTCTTCATAATATTATTATAAACTGCACACTTTACTATTAAAATAGATTCATAATGAAATTTCAAATATTGACAGTGCATTTTCTTCTTGAATTAAGGTAAGTATTTTTTTTTTAACAATAATAACCCTTTCATAAAATGTATGGATTAGGAATGTCAATTGTAAAATCACAATAATATACCTACATAGACAGGGTGACTGGTAATTCGAGCAATTCCTTGAAAGTGGTTTTAGGTAGGTACTAGAGTTTATTTGCAATAATTTTGTTACCGTTTACCAGGGGACTAATATCAGTGGTTTTCGAGTTATTTAATTATTTAGATTTTTTTTTTCAATTTTCTACCTTTCGACCTTAAACTGAAAATTGTGCTAAAAGTACTTTAATTAGGAAACTAAGTAGGAACTTTAACGAAAAAGTACTTCAATTGGGAAACTTAAAATGTGTTTTTTTTTTAATAGCTGATGAATGAAAGAATGGTTGAAGTAAAAAAATCAAGAATAAAATTTCAAAACCTTCACAAATAAATTTACAAGTCAGTTTTTTAAGCTTAGCGAAAGCGGAAATGGAAGGCAAGGCCGGGATTCTAAGCTACGAGCTCCAATATGCTGTACGTACCAAAGCCGCCGATTGATTCCACTGGACTACCAAACACGAAATCTTTCAATAAGGTTTTTTTTACAAAACTGTAGTAAAAAGGACAACATAATGTGTAGGTACCTTTTTGGAAAGCTAATTTATTCGAAAAGTTTTCTCTGTAGTTTGTACGCCAAGTGTATTAATTATACTTTATTGGAGTCGCATTATTAAGATTAAAATAGAAAAAAAGTTTTTTGAAATTTTATTCTTGTTATTTATAGTTCAGCCATTCTTTCATTCATCGGCTATTAGAAATGTTCATCTATTCTTAATTTAACAACAGATAAAATAAAAATCTGTGTTATGCGGTGTTCAGACGAGGCGAATATCGCCAGGACACTAAAATATCGCCAGCCAATTGAACCGTGTGAACAGATTGTCGATAAATCTGAAGCGATAAAAATGGTTGAAAGCGATATCGCCTCAAGTTGAACGCCTTTCAACTTTTGTATCTGATGGAACGATGCACGCATGCGCAGATATGCGCGGCGTCCGTATGTTCTGTTTCTTGACAGTTAACAGCACTTCTCTAAATTTATTTCTCCTTAGAATCCAATTCCGCACCCAATATCTGCGTTTTTTTTTATTTTTCCTCAATTAGGAGTCTCTTATATCGTCTAAAACAATATTTTCAACTAACCCCAATTACTCCGCGACTTGTACCTCGACGTCCGCCATTTTTAAAACTATCTGCGCACCTGACAGATTGAATGTATGTCGGTGGACTCGTGTGAAGACATCAGACGATCAATGGGCGTCCGAGCGATATTTTTTTTATGCAAGCGAAATCGTCTGGTCTTATATCGCCTCGTGTGAACACCGCATTAAATACTGTGAAATACATCGATGTGTGTGAGTATGAAATACATAACATTACAATAGTGTGCGTAGTGTTTTTTTTATTGATTTATCCTATTTTTATGCATAATACCTAATTTAAAAAAAAATAGTATTCGCCACCTTCTTTATATCTCAAACTAGAGGTCCGCCCCAGCTTCGCACGGGTAGATAGATACTTAAAAATAATTTAGTTTTCATACAGATCCCTAACTTTTTCAAAATATTTTATAGCATATGTTAATCTGGAATAATTATTGCATTGCAATGTATCGTGTCACGTCACTTTACCACCGTGACTACTTTGCGCGGTATTTCTACTAAACTTGACAATATGACACCCCTCAGTTCCCTCCCCGCTCCCTTACGCACTCTGCATCGGATAAGTTGAGATGATAAGAGATTTTTCCAATACTCACATTTTTAAACTCGTGATAACTTTCGAATGGAATGTCCGAATTGAATAATTCAAAAAGTTATACAAACATATTGAATCAGACTTGAATATGAACTAATTTATTTTAATAAGGAGTAATACCAAGATACCAATAAAGAGCCTTTTCTAGAGGTGACATTTTATTGATTTTTTTTAAATAAAAAAACACTTATTGTGGCATAACTATAATAGTTAGACATATGCTGTCGCGATACTTTTTGTAAATAATGATGTCTTCTACAAAATTGTAGTACATTGTTTTATTCTATCATCATTAGTTTCCACAGCGTTCGCGATAAAAAGAATATTTTAGGTAAATTTTTTACACCTTGGGTTACATTATTGAAGTTTTCGTAGGTTACCCAATTTTTTTTGGAAATTAAATATAGCCTATGTTCACCGCCGATATTGTAGCTTCCCAAAAGTGAAAGAATTTTTCAAATCGGTTCAGTAGTTTTGGTGCCTATTCGATGCAAACAAACAAACAAACAAACAAACAAAAAATCAAATATTTCCTCTTTATATATTAGTATAGAAGTATAGATAAATAAATCTTAATTAATAATTCAGTAAAATTAGGTTTAAATGGAGTATTTCTTTCAACAATATAATATACGATAAGCTAACAGGTTTCACATGTGACTTATTTCCTACTACACCACCATCTCTTGGATTTTTCAATTATGAAAAGCAATTATAGAGGGATTGTTTTGATTACAAACTTACGACCCGTCGAGTTTCATGCCACATTCTCAGAATCAACGATAATAATTATTGCATAATGCAATCAATTATTAGCTACATTTAATTAAGTTTTTATGTCGTAAACTGTATTTTATTCATTTAATAAGTCAAAATTATTGTTTTACTCTGGGTTAGGTCGAAGGTCGACGGGCGAGTCAGCTAGTAACCTATAAGTGTGCGAAATTTTATACTCCTCCGTCCGTGCAATTTTCGTAATAATGGTCACAAAGTTTTTCCTTCAAGTATATAAATTTGTTCTTGTTCGTTGTTGTTTCCATGGTATCCAATGGGTTGTTTTCTTTACTCTTTTCGCCACCGGGGGCAGCACTGACAAACAGGGTCTAATAGAAACCAGTGTTGCCTACGTGGGCGATTTATGTCATTTGGGCCACTCGGAATGACAATCTGCGATGAAAAAAATCTAAAAGGAGACTCCTTGGATACCAAAATTTTCGGAATGACCTTTTTTTTTAATGATCTTTCACCTCACTTTTTATCTTTCCAGATACCAAATTTTCAGTTGGGCTACTTTTTGTATGAAAATCGGCGATATTAGGCCAAGAGCCGTTAGTAGAAACAGTGATAGAAATGTCAAATTTAGGTTTGGCTATAACCACGCCAAGACAATTGTATACAAAAGCGTGTAGGAATTGTTGTAATAACTTAATGTGCAATAGTCATCTGGGTTGGCTGGCAGAGATCCTTCGGATAAAATTCAGCAAGACACCAACTATACGCTTTCGAAAAGAATGAATGACATTTGACGTTAGACCCTTATTAGGTGTGCTGCCATCTGGTGGGAATTGTCGGAATATCCCTAGAAAACACCCCATATCAACCATTAAAGAAAATATGCTCTTATTTTCAAGCTCTGGCTCTATGTTGGCTTAGTCTAAATGCGCACTAAGCCGATATCTCACACGAAAAGCGAAATTATAATAATTATTTTATTAATAACATGTTACTATTATTTGGGCAAACCATATGGTGTAAGTTATTTTTTTTTTTTTAATACGACGATGATTTTATTGTTTTTGTTTATTACTTTGAATCAGCAACGCATGTGTGAATTATTATTTGTATAGACGAGTTTCTCTTTCGTTCAGTTGGAATAAGACAGTGATTATAAATCAAATTTGTATAAAGGCTGTAATTTTACCACATGTTTTCCTATAAATTTTCCCATTAGACAATCCGGTTAATGATTCACCATCAAGATATTTCAATTTCTAAGCAATTTGTCGAAAATTACGACATAATAATATCTGTTCAACAGATTCGCTTTTGTTACGATGAAATTTACTTTCTGTAAATTCTTTGAAATTGAAATCTCTTTTTATCTGCATACCTCTTATAGGAAATATTTTAATCTCGTTTAAAGTAAAACATAAAAATACTTCAATGCCTAAATAGAACTTCCTATCAGGTTTTTTTTTTAAGAATCTAGCACTTTCCGACCGACCTCTCGTATAGGCTTGGACTTCAGATCAAGAGGTCCCGGGTTCGATTCCCGGTCGGGTCAGAATATTTCTCAGTGTTTTTTCCGTTAATTTCTACCCGGGGTTGGCCTGGTTCAGATTGGACGATAACTTATTTAAATTAAAAGTTTGAACAATTAATAAGGTTCCATTGTCAAGTATGAGCGAGCGCTATTTCAAAATTTTCTTTCAAAAACAATGACATGGATATTGGAGTTCATCTATTATTATTAAAGTTAAACAATATTAACCTATTCTTAATTTGATCACAGATAAATAAAAGAATATATGCGTCTGTGTCAATGTCAAATACATCGAAGTGTGTGCGAGTATCACATATCACAGTACCTAGTGTTTAGTTATGTTTTTTTACTGATTTAATGTATTTTTGGGCATAATTAAAAAATATAAGCATTCGCTACTCCTCTATTTATAAGTTTGCGAAATTTGATACTCCTCCGTCCGCGCAGTTTTCGTAAAAATATTCACAGAGTTGTTTTTGCTTCACGTATTATATAGATTTTCTCTCTCGGAGCACTACGAATCGGCAGCCATTTTATTTCCTTGTAACAATAAATAATCACATTTCAATCAAACAATTTTCACATCAAAGAATTGTGCATACATCAAAATACTGTCATTTCATTCATTTATAATTCTAGACATGGATTTGCGTGTAAGTACGCTTGAAGGTATGTTATAGTAGATAATAATTATGATAATGTCCTTTTTTATAGAAATGTCATTTTATTGCTATATTGTTTACTTGCGCTAACACGCACGTGAGAATTTCTCAAGTTGCACAGTCATAAACAGAAAATGCATAGAAAAAGTAGAAGAAAAAAACCATATACCTACAAAATTGTTAATGGTTATTTCACTAATGATTCGACGCTGCAAAAAATGCAAATTAATTGAAATGACATAAGTTGTGTATTATACTTTTAATGACTAATCTTTAACGCTTTCGACACGAAGTGCATCAGGAGAATTTTGGGTGTAAGATGGGACTACCGCTTCACGAACGACGCTTTACGTCCGCCGACGCATCCATCGTATGCCCATCACGTCTACCATTATGGAGAGGAGGTGGACTTGGCTGGGACATGTATTAAGGATGCCGAATGGAATGACAGTTGGCCGCTGTTCTTCCTCCCGGTCAGGTCCTGAAGACGAGAAAGAGCCTCTCATACCGTGTTCCTCTCCTTCGAAACAGAGCTGAGGGATTTGAACATGGTGTGGGAGGTTATAAGCAGTGCGCAAGATTGACCGTAATGGAGACCTCTTGTTGCCTCCCTATGCCCCTGAGTGGGGCGTAAAGGGAGTTTGGATTGGATATCATAAATGGTAAAGCAAATTACTTTTTACAACTTGCGATTTCTCGTCATCAAAAATAACCATATGACTATTTAAACAGTAGGAGCAGCCGGTCTAGACAAATTCAAATTGGCGTTCGACTACAAACGAAGATTTCGCCAATGTACTCGTATAGTGCGAAAAAATTAACTGTCCACTGGAACATGTAAACAATTATTTAAACCAAACAAATACATTTATATAAAAATATAAAAAGTGGACGGTTATTTTTTTTCCTACTGTACATTGTCGAAGAATTCGTTTGTAGTCGATCGCCAAATGCAATTTGTCTAGGCCTACTGGTTGTAAGCCCATAACGATTCAAATTCAACAAATCATAATTTTAGGATGAGTGGGTATTCACATATATACAATATGCAGTGTCCTAGTTGACATAAAACTGTCTTATGAACCTTATTTGAACCAAAGAAAAACATAGACAACAATTTCAGTTCCATATTTAAATTTAGAATGTAGTTTACAATTCTATCATTTCTATTCGAGTCTTGGATTCTCAGTTGGAATAACGCCTGTTCGCGGAGTTCACTCGACATTTTTCACGATTCATAAACAAACTAGGTATAACTGCGAAACATTAATACAACTCAAAATGTCACTAATAACGTTTAATAATATGATTATTACGAATTTAAAGTAATCAGATTTTGTCAAAAAATATACATTATATGGTTCTAAACACATTGTTATTAGCACAATGTAAAAATACCTACATAAATAGTAGGATAGTTTTTAGTTTATTTGTTCTATGCTCTATGTAAGTATCTATTTTTATTTAATTGTCAAAATTTTTATGAAAAAATAAATTCGTTCAAAACCATAGAAAGTAAATACCTTCCTATTATGTTAATAATAAGAAGGCTAACGTTCGAATTATCTACGGTTTGATTCAAAATAATACAATTCAAATTTCGAATTCGCAACGTTCAATCAATAGAGAAATGAGCATAGACACATTAATTAGGTAAAGGTCTATGCACACATGTGGTTTTCTATACAAATCATGACAGCGAATAGTTGTGATCATAAAAGAAGATAAATTGCAAACGATGCTTGATAAAACTTAAACAAAACCTTGAATTCCAGCAAACCAGTACAAAGATGTGATTTATTGGCGTTTCAAAAGATCTTTATACTTCTTATAATATGCACGAGTTCACATACAAACAAGCTAGCTTCAGTGTTGGCCTGAGATCTTGATGCAGAAATTTACTTTTACTATAGGTACATGTTTTAAAGGATTTTTTATATAAGTAGGTCGTTTCTATATTATTAGCCTACTTTAAGTACATATTACGCCTACTTTAAGTACATATATTAAAAGATAAGTAATTGGAATATATTTACTATCACCAGTGTATGATTTTATTTTGATAGGAATATTTTCCAACAAATGTATCTACGTAGCATATGAAAAAACCTACCTACGAGCCAAAATGAAAGCAGAGATGTCATTCTTATGTATGGGTGTGATTCCTGGCACCTGACCTAAGTCCGTAAACAAATTATGACGACATTTGAAACAAAGTGCTTCAGAAGAATGATGGGGAAAAGGTGATACCACCACAACACAAACGACGCTGCGACGTCCCACCTAGCACGGGTACATCAATTCTACCATTATTGATAGGAGATGAATGGCTGGGACGTGTTTTAAGGATGCCATTGATGGTAAGCCAAGCAGTGCTCTGATCCACCCACGAAGACCCTCTGTTAAACGATTCCATGAAAATTCTAAGAAACCCAATTCTTCGAAAACTCAATTCTTCGAATAATCAATTGTTCGAATTATGTACAGCGAATTATTTGAATGAATATTTCTGCGAATAGGTAGGTATATTTCTTTTTTAATATTTTATTACTATAAATTAATTCCGGGGAAGAGCTGAAAAGGTTTCCTAAAGGTTAACCCCTTTTATAATTATAACCTAACCTAACCTAACTCATTCATGTAAATAGTAGAAAGCTCGCTAACGAAAAATAAAATTTTTCGAAGAATTGCCATTAGGTGAATTGTGATTTTTGAAGAATTGTAATTCGAACAATTTACGTGTTACCTGTTTGAACATGCTGAATTTCGTTCCACCGAAGAAGAACCGAGGCTCTATTATGCTCGCGGCAAATATTATTTAACAGCTATTTATTAAAAACATGATCTACGATCATAGACAAAAAAATATACAAATAATAAATATACTATTTGAATAAAGAATGTGGAATTGGAACGCAACATTCAAATTCTTAACATTTTGAATTTGACAGGTGTACGAATGAAAGATACCATAGAGATGTGAATGAAATATGGTTAGGTATTATTAAACATGAACCCATAGAACGTAACTGACGTCGTGAATGTGATAATAGCATTGGGTACGGTTATTAGTTTGCGTGTGCTTAAAAATTGAAAATAAAAAACAACTGTTTTGTGTAATAACTATTATATTCAAGCTTAAACGGTGTTCGTCTATCATGGAGCTAAACCATTCAATGCGCAGTCATCGGAAGTTAAATTTGGAAAATATTTTACATATTTCGTCATTGTTTTCATGTAAAGATACTCCTATATATTTCTTTTTAATCCTTTATTTACTTATTTAAACTAGTGGTCGACCAGTGTTCGAAATTCGACCATAATTTATAGATAAGTATGAACATTATTAAGATTTCATTATCAAAGACTGAGCTATAGCGCTTTTTCATAATTTCCTTTCAAAACCAATTACATGAATACATCAAATTAGAAATGTTGATAAGTTTTTTCTACCTATTTTAAAGTTTTTGTATTATATTATTAAAGACAAACTATATTAATCTATTCTCAATTTGACCAAAGATAAACAATAGAATATTTGCGTCTGTGTCAATGTCAAATACATCAGAGTGTGCGTGTATAACATTACAGTAGTGTGCGTAATGTTTATTTTTATTGATTTAATGTATTTTTATGCATAATTTAAAAAAATATAAGCATTCGCCACTGCTTCTCTGTATAAACTATAAGTGTGCTAAATTTCACACTCCCCTGTCCGTGAAGTTTTCATAAAAATGGTCACAAAGTTTTTGCTTCACGTATTAATATATCGATTTGTATTTTTTAGTGACTGTTTTACTGTTCTATTATGACTGGGTTTTGTTTTAACATTGATGTTTGTCAGTATAATGTAGTAGGTTGTTCTTTTATTTTCAAGTTATTTCATAATTACAAGAAAGTAAGTTGGTATATAATATTGTTTGTACATAATTGCTTTTAGTTTTTCTTAACTACAGAACTTTTTTATTATATTTAATGAATATAGCAATATTATATAAATTATGATGTTGATATTATGAGCCCGAGTGTACGAATAAGGCCCGTGGCGGATTAATGATATATAAATAACATATGTATACGAAGATTATGCATACCTACGTCAGTCTTATTATAGTATATATCACGCGTTCTAAGAATGTCCTTGATTAATTGAAAGATAAAAAGAGGATCAACCAATAAGGTGACTCTAAGCATTAAAACATTCTCGGTAACATATTGAACATTTAAATAAAAAATGTGATAATGATAATAAAATAAAATAAAACGTTTTAAGTTTTAAGTTTGGTCTGATGATGGCTGGTAGCCGAAACCGGTAACCAAAGAAATAAATATATAAATAAAAAACAGTTAAAAAATAGTTAATTTTTCCAAAACATAAAAAATAAAATAAAACGATTCAAAAGTTTAGTGGGTACATTAAATTTTCACGTTACATATATAATTTTTTTAAATAATTTTGATTTCTTACATAGGCGACGTCTACTATAGGATACCTATGTAAATAAAAGTGTTTATCATTTATTTGTAAAAGTAAAAGCCGCAACGTTTATTTTTGTCGTGAATTTTTTTGTAAATAACATGATCTATACTTTAACTGTAACTTAAATGTTTCTTTAGTTTACTCCGAAACAAATAAGTGTGAAACAATAATAATACCTATATTATATTAAAAAATGTTGGTTCATTTTTTTTCAAGTAAATATAAATTAAGGGTTAGTTAAAAATTATTGGAATGAAATTCCTTTAAACAATTTATTTAAACGTCGCACCGTGGTAGAATGGGTTAATAATAGTTTTGGTAGTTAAACGACTTATCTCTTTTATGCACAGCGGGATTTTAAAGAACTCCGTTGTTGATGGATATTATTAAAAACTACTGTGCTTTGCCCATAATATTTTAATAGACTCAGCGAGACACCGACCCACAATATAGAGTCACAACTCTTTAAAAAACTGGCAGGTCGAAATGTCAAATATGTACGAATATGTAACAATTAATGACTCATTAGGTACTGATGTTTGATTTTTAAATGGAACAAACCACTACGGGCTTACGACCGTCTTCTACTGTTATTTCGAAGGCTGGCTTAGTGTGATCACTACTTTACGTTAACAACGTTCGCCATTAGGTGGTAATGTTTGTCTCCGAAACTCCTAATCATGAGAATTCTAAACATGTAGAAAAATCTCATGTAGGTATTGGTACAACAAGTGGAAATTTAATAGTTTATGAAATATAGGTAGAGATAAAAGTTGGAAATTATTGATAACAAGAGAGCAACCAAATTTAAAAACTGCGACTGCTGTCATGTATTTGGCGCCAGGATATGAATATATCCATTTTTGTTAATGTCGCATCTTTATTGCCAATTGACTTTTTTGGTGCACAACGTTCTAATTATGTCTAGATTCTTTTCACCATTTTTCAGGACTAGATCTTAACGAATATGTAACAAAACAACTAATGACTCTAACAATTCATTACTGTAATGAATTGTTAGTCATTAGTTGTTACATATTCCTTAAGCTATAAGCCTTAAGCTTAAGATATATCTGCAAAATAATTTCCAATCATGTGATAATTATCTGCTTTGCTATAAGAAGTTGTCTCTTACCTAGTTTTTCTTTCATAAAGTCCATAGCAGTCGTTGATTCCTCCAAGAACCCCCATGACTCCTGTGACAACGGCCACACATCCCGCCCAAAGACCAGCCCCGGCCTTACTCAACGCTGCTCCTTCCACCATCACAAACCCTCCACAGCCAACCATAATCACACCAATCAGGACTTGACACATTCCAAGATACAATATGATCCTAGATTTCTTCTGTGTGGTGGATATATCGCTGTGGAGAGATGTCAACACCGACTTCGAGCATGCTTCTGAGCCAAATTTCGGCTTTTCCTCATCTGAATACGTCACATCTTTTGACTTTTTCTTACTGTCCAATTTTGAGTTTATAAGTTGTTCAGTCGAATCTTGAGAAACTATCGACGATAAAGTAGGATTGTTACTATTTTTGGTGTTCTTTTCAGCGACTCTTTTCAGCGCATTTTCCGGCGTAGAGCCGTCATTTTCCGATTCGTTTCCGGACGAAACCACAATCTCATCGGAAGTTGTTTGCGTTTCCGACGTCATTTTTTAAACATTTATACAAAACATTTATCAAAGAAAAAAAAACGAATAATTTTAAACACTCAAAAAAGAACACTTTTTAAAATCTGTTTAAAATGAAGAACACACCATACAAACGTTCATAATAATAATTATCCAAAGCACTTAAATTTTCTCGTATATTTACAAGCACGCTAGAATTTAAATTTTGAAATAGAACACAACACTGTTTTTGACATTTAGCTAACACTGCGGTTTCGTAAGCCGGCTGTCTATGGAATTAACTAAAATAGTTGGCGGAAATATTGTTCGCGCAACGTTATACCGCGGCGAAGTTCCTCTCGTAAATGTTTACCAACAAAATCAAAGACAACAGGTTGTTTGTGAGAGGTGTACGCGCTAACAGTATGTGTACAAGTGGCAATGATTGCGCGGCAATGCTGGTGGGAGGTTCAGAGTAGCGCTGACTGCAGAACTTGGACCAAACTCAAACAGGTGAAAGCACCCGGACTTGGTACCTGCGCCTCTCGAGCTGGTAGGTACCTCTGCCAATCATTGATTTACGCGTCGTTTGTTAATCATCATAATAATCATTTCGCAATGTTTGTTGTTTTTAGGTTGGTAGGTACCTACCTACGTCAGAAAGAATTTGACAGCAACTACATGAATCGTACTTGACATTAGGTCATCACTATTAATGGCTTATTTTTTTTTTTAATTATAATTTTAGGTAATAGTTTTAGCCGTGGATACTTGATTCAAATTCATTACCTACATTTTTATGTTTTTTTTTTCCAACATCATTTACGAGTACCTATTCACTTAGCACTAAGGAGTGACTAAGCCTAATGAGTAATGGGTCTGTATTTCCGGTATAAACGCGGGACAGGAAATAAACCATCCGGGACAGTGGGATTTTGTCTGAAAACCGGGATGTTTAGAAAGCCTAGCTATAATTCAAAAAGGTGTAGACTCCGGTGCATGCATATTATGATCATAATTTATAAAAATAAATAAAATAAAATATTCTTTATTGCGCACACAATATTAACAAATATAATATATTATTGTGGAAAGGGAGGGCTTATTGCCGAACGGCAATTTCTTCCAACCAACCCTATGTTTTATGTACGAAAATTATAGCATACTTTGACGATTTTGAGCATGTATGTTTCATACTTGCTTAAAATACTTCATCTTGTTCATATTTTCATCTGGTTTGTAATAATGTTAGTATAAATACGTAGGTAGGTACACCAGGATCTGTTCACACATGTTTGTTTGTATTTAATTTTGTCTGTGTTTAATTTTATAATTTGATCAAATCGATGTTTTGATCAAATTATAAAATTAAACACAGACAGTATATTGTTCAATATTATTCAAATATAATCATTTTATTGGTTCTAGATGACATTGACATTTATTTTATACATCATTATGTACACACAAACCAATATCGCTCCCAAGTATTGTCGCATTCCAAATTTATCTTCACTTTACATAATAATGTCATTCACAAACTTGACATTCCTTCAAAATATTAATTATACCTATCAATATTAAAATAGCCCAAAACACTGACTGACTGAATAACCGACTAATGCTGCCTACCCAGCGATTTCTCACGACATATCTACATATGTATTCTGGAGAGAATGAACAGCATAGGTCCGGAAGTTGTCCTACTTTGGTCATATACTTAGAAGGGGAATATCACAAAATATCACAATTGTTATTATCAAAGTTGGCGCGACCTAACACGACACAGAAAGAAGAAGAAATGGAAAGACCTTTACCCTTTACCCTTCGCCCACGGTGTCGTAACTGTATCGTATTTACTCGACGATCCCGATCTTACTTTCTTATTATCCGTCTCTTACAGGACACTATAAAAAGAGAAAGTATCTATCCTTATGCGATGTAATGCGGTAAGCCTGGAAGCAAATTAACAAAAAAAAAACAATGTGTCCATCGAGGTCCTTTTCTTTCTCTTTCGCCCCTCTACGCCCAAAGCTGGGCAAAAATGTTCACCCCACGAATGTAGGAAAATAGATCCTATTTGTTAAGAGAAAGACGTGCATAGCCTACAAGATAAAACCCAATTATTCTATGCGCAACAATTGCGTATCTACCTAATTCTTATGCATGTGGGTTTCGTGCGTGACCTAGCGTTGGCTGATTTAGATAGCGTATTGTATCACTGCACAGAATATCTTATTGGAAATTTATGTTGATTTGCTCGAAATTCGGGTTAACATGATTCAGAAATAAAATTACGAACCTTATTTTGTGAGATACTTTCAATTTTCTATGATGCTGAGTATTTTTTTCTTAGAAATTAACAAATGATTGACTAATAGGATCTATTTTCCTACATTCGTAATATTGATTCTCTTATCAAATTATAATATACTAGAGGTCCGCCCCAGCTTCGCACGGGTAGATAGATACTTAAAAATAATTTAGTTTTCATACAGATCCCTAACTTTTTCAAAATATTTTATAGCATATGTTAATCTGGAATAATTTCATTGCAATGTATCGTGTCACGTCACTTTACCACCGTGACTACTTTGCGCGGTATTTTTACTAAACTTGACATGACTCCCCTCAGTCCCCTCCTCGCTCCCGTACGCATTCTACATCGGATAAGTTGGGATGATAGAGACTATGCTTTTTTTTCCAATACTCACATTTTTAAACTCGTGATAACTTTCGAATGGAATGTCCGAATTGAATAATTCAAAAAGTTATACAAACATATTGAAGCAGACTTGAATATGAACTAATTTATTTTAATAAGGAGTAATACCAAGATACCAATAAAGAGCCTTTTCTAGAGGTGACATTTTATTGAATTTTTTTAAATAAAAAACACTTACTTATTGTGGCATAACTATAAATAACTAGTTTTTTAAAGGCGCCCGTGGCGCCCACCTATGGCCTTTTTTATGCAAACTTTACTTTCTCATAGCATAGTTGTGAGCATTCACATGTGAGACTTCAAAATACTTGGTTGATTCAACTCTTTATGAAAACTCAAATACCTACAACTTAAACTTTTAATTACAAACTGTACATTCAAATAGCTTTTGGCATGTGGGTATTTATCTACCGATTTGATTGATTAAACTTTTTCACGTTAACTTTGCATTCGTATTGCCGAATTCTTATATGAGACTTTAAAACACTTGATTAATTGAATTCTTCATGAAAACTCAAAAAACAACGTGAACTTTTTATAACAAACTTTACATATGTATGGCTTTTCAACGCTACAAATTCAAATGAAAATCTTTAAAAAATTACTCTAGGTGTGTAAACTTTTTATTGAAAACATGACATTCGTATGGTTTTTCTCCGCTATGATCTCGTGTGTGTGGATTAAAGATTCGTGATTTGGTAAACTTTTTCATGAAAACTTTGTATTTAAATGGCTTTTATCATGATTTATCATTTGATTGATTAAACTTTTTATCGCAATGGTTGCATTCGTATGGTTTTTCTGCGCTAGTGTGCAAAATTTTTATTTCAAACATTACATTAGCAAGGCTTTTTCTCTGCTATGATATCGTGTCTATGGGATAAATTTAAGATTTAGTAAAATTTTCATGCAAATTTTCATATGTCAGACTTTAAACCACTTGATAATAGAACTCAAAGAAAATTTAAAAAAACTTGTACTTTTTATAACAAACGTTGCATATGAATGGCTTTTCAACGCTACAAATTCACATGAAAATCTTTAAAAAAATTACTCTAGGTGTGTAAACTTTTTATTGAAAACATGGCATTCGTATGGTTTTTTCTCCGGTATGATCTCGTGTGTGTGGATTAAAGATTCGTGATTTGGTAAACTTTTTCATGAAAACTTTGTATTTAAATGGCTTTTATCGTGTTTTATCATTTGATTGATTAAACTTTTTATCGCAATGGTTGCATTCGTATGGATTTTCTGCGCTAGTGTGCAAAATTTTTATTTCAAACATAGCATTAGCAAGGCTTTTTCTCTGCTATGATATCGTGTCTATGGGATAAATTTAAGATTTAGTAAAATTTTCATGCAAATTTTCATATGTCAGACTTTAAACCATTTGATAATAGAACTCAAAGAAAATTTAAAAAAACTTGTACTTTTTATAACAAACGTTGCATATGAATGGCTTTTCAACGCTACAAATTCACATGAAAATCTTTAAAAAATTACTCTAGGTGTGTAAACTTTTTATTGAAAACATGGCATTCGTATGGTTTTTTCTCCGGTATGATCTCGTGTGTGTGGATTAAAGATTCGTGATTTGGTAAACTTTTTCATGGAAACTTTGTTTTCTTATGGCCGAATTCATTTGTGTGACTGTAAAGCACTCGATGATAGATTATGACTATTCATGATACTATAACTATTTATAAAAATGCAAAAAAAAAACTTTTTATTACACACATTGCATTAGTAAGAGTTTTCTTGGCAATGAAATCGCGTCTGTGATTTAAAGATCTGATTTGGTAAACTTTTTCATACAAACTATGCTTTCTTTTGACCGAATTCATATGTAAGACTTTAAACAAATTTTGAACTTTTTCTAACAAAATATGCATTTAAATGGCTTTTATCATTATTTTATCATTTGATTGATTAAACTTTTTATCGCAATGGTTGCATTCGTATGGCTTTTCTCCGCTATGAGTTCACAAACTTTTTATTGCACACATTGCATTAGTAAAGCGAAGTCCGGCTGTGCGTAAAATTTTTGGCCGAATTCGCAAGTGATACTTTACAGCACACGGTTGATTGAACTATTTATGCAAACTTAAAAACGAAATTAAACTTTTTATTGCAAACTTACCATTCAAATAGCTTTTAGCATGTCATTGGTTGTATAAATTATTTGATTGATTGAACTTTTTATTGCAATTATTGCATTCGTATGGCTTTTCTCCGCTATGAGTTCGCATGTCATTCTTAAATTACTTGAAACCGCAAACTTTTTATTGCACTCATGGCATTAATAAGGCTTTTCATCACTATGAAGTCCCGCTGTGCGTAAAAGTTCCTAATTTGGTACACTTTGCTTTCTTATGGCTGACTTCGCATGTGAGTTTTTTAATAACCCAAAAATTGTTTTCTCTACGTCAAGACCTTTAAAAAAAGTGCTCAGCCACCAGGCATAATAAAAATAATATCATTATGTTACTGTCAGTTGTCACTGCTGTCAGCCATATTGTATTAGAAGAACAATATTATTTTGTCTTTAGTTGCGAGTGGCGCGCCATCTAGCGGCGTTAATGACATCAGTCAGTCAGTCAGTCAGGCAGTCAGTCAGTCAGTGAGTCAGTGTTCAAGGCAAATATAAATAATAGTTAGACATATGTTGTCGCGATACTTTTTGTAAATTATTATGTGTTCTACAAAATTGTACTACATTATTTTATTCTATTATCATTAGTTTTCACAGCGTTCGCGATAAAAATAATATTTTATGTAAATTTTTTACACATTGGGTTACATTATTGGAGTTTTCGTTGTTTACCCAATTTTTTTTTTGGATATTCAATATAGCCTATGTTCACCGGAGATAGTGTAGCTTCCTAAAAGTGAAAGAATTTTTCAAATCGGTTCAGTAGTTTTGGAGCCTATTCGATGCAAACAAACAAACAAAAAATCAAATCTTTTATATTAGTATAGATATGATCTATTTTCCTACATTCGTAATATTGATTCTCTTAACAAATTATAATATATATGATCTCTTTTCCTACATTCGTAATTTTGATTCTCAAAACAAAAAGGATCTATTTTCCTACATTCGTAATATTGATTCTCAAAACAAATAGGATCTATTTTCCTACATTCGTAATATTGATTCTCTTAACAAATAGGATCTATTTTCCTACATTCGTAATATTGATTCTCTTAACAAATTATAATATATATGATCTATTTTCCTACATTCGTAATAGTGATTCTCAAAACAAATAGGATCTATTTTCCTACATTCGTAATATTGATTCTCTTAACAAATTATAATATATATGATCTATTTTCCTACATTCGTAATATTGATTCTCAAAACAAATAGGATCTATTTTCCTATATTCGTAATATTTAATGCCTGATGGCTTAAATTGCTACGATCTTTTGGAAAATCAAAACCTTTTAGAGACCCATCACGCCGTAATTTTAGGGAACGTAAGTAGGGAAAAGAGAGATTCTCTTGTATCTTTCCACTCACATTTCAACAAACATTTGTAAAATTTTTTTTTTGTTTTTGGTGACAATAGATTTGTTTTTCCATATTGTTATTCGTGACAATAGCTTTGTTTTCCCATATTGTTATTCGTGAATCGTATTATATTTTTCATAAAAAAAAACATTATGTATACTTTATAGTTTTAATAGAATAATATATTTAAAGTGCTCTATTCAAAGGAATTCTAGAACAGTATTGAATTGAATTGAGAAATAGTTGATGGTGTATGGATGTAAAATTTTTTGCCCTTTATAATCAAAAACGGTACGCGAATATCAAAATCCATTCCTAGAGAAAAATAACACTAATAGCTCAAAAAATTAGAACAAAACTTTATCAAAGAAGAAATAAAAAATATTATAAAAACATCTTACATTGATATGACCAAACTAGCAAAAGGGAAGGAAGTGTAAATAAATAAACACTTTTCTATACAAAGGTTTCAGTATAACCGGCGGAACTTATTGCCTGAGGCAATTATTTCCAGTCAACCGGTCTCGTCCAGTCTGAGACAAGCCGACCCCGGGTAGACATTTCAAGTGAAAATACACTTAGAAAAACTCTGACCCGACCGGAAATCGAACCCGGGACTTCATGATCTGAAGTCGGAGCCAGTACAACTAGGCCACTAAAGTCGGTGTACAAGACTGATAGAAAATATCTATCTTCTTCTGATCAGATAACGTATCAGATCAATCTTGCTATGGAGCCAGCAAACATCTGCAAAGGCCTGTCTATTCTACACTATCTGAAACCATCAACGACTTTTATCTTATCCCAGTTTTATTTTTCTTATATTTTGGATCCAACATTCCTTTGGACTTATACTTCGCTGCCCTTCAAACTTTTTCATTTATTTTTATGATAATATTATATTTCCATATAGTACATAAACTCTCATAAAAAAGGGCTTTCAAATAAAACAGTGCCCTAATTAAGTGCCCTCAGACTGTCAACATTAATGTGTTTCATATAATTAACCATTATAAGGAGAATATCAGAGTCTCGGACAGAAAGAAGTGAACAAATAATGGAATCCATTTTATGATGCGATTAAGAGTGTAATGGCGTCCACCTGAAAGGGCCATTGTCTCACGGGCCTCTCAACTCAACGAATGGTCTATGCGTGGCTATGTGACACTTTGGCCATTGTGGTCTCGTTGCGTCTCGAATGAGTCTACTTCATAAATTTTTACTTCAGTGGCGTGCCATTTTTATTTTCATCAATCGAAAATATGTTATTCAGTTAATCTTTTGTTCATAAGGTTCTTGACAATGTCAAAAACGAGCAAATAATTTATTGATATACAGTTAAAAATAATATGTTGTAGAAACTATTAATACAGCCAAAAATAGCAAACGTACAAATTATCGAAACATTTAGAAAACGGTTTAATTTAATACAAAGCAAAAAAATAATATATAATGTTTTCTTTCACGACTGGCTATAATAATTATTTAGCGTTGTTAACTTGTCTTTTGGGTTTGGTCTCAAGTCTCAGTCCATATGTGTGTGTGTGCCGGTGTCATATGGACTGAGACCAAGAAAGCTCTGAAAAGGCCTGTTATCAAACTGCAGGCGAAACTTCGGCGAGACAACAATAACGCCTTTGAACACGACGCAAATCCAAAAGACAAGTTAACAACTCTAAATAAAAAGTATATTGTTAACGAATCCAGATAATATGTATGAAGGTTGACATAAATGGCGCAAGAAACTACTTATATCAAAGGATCTAATAAGACTAATTTTTTATCTAAGCTTTTTCCCTGGTACCTAGTGTTGAATTCCTTTTTTATATTTTTTTATCCTGTAAAGACTATTAAAAAATATTTATACTCTTATTTTTTCCTACTTCACTTCATATGAAATCCGGCTCGAAGGACCACGTGAAAATGTTCCCTTTTTCAAATGGTGTATGGTACGCCGCTGGCTTAATGCTAACAACACTTCTTGGCGGTGCGGTGCTCGCGTCTTTATTGCGATCTTCGAGGCATGGAATTTGCCATTAACAGCGACATTGCCACTAATTTGTAACTGAAATCTATTCGCTATGTGAGGCTATTCCTTAAGCACCGCGACACTAACTCAAAAGATATCACCAAGTTTGTCTCATTATAAAGATTCATTGCCTTTTCTTCGTAAAATAGCATGCTTTTTTTTATAAAATATTTTAACAGCTTACTTTTTCTCGTTGGAAACGCAGACTAACCGCACCTCTATAAGCATTCTGATTTAACACCATTTCTTCTGTTTCAGGTATTTACGTTTTTATTATGAAAAAAAAAAAAACTAAACGTAAGTACCCGAAGTACGAGTTCCATGTGTACATTTTATTGCATTGCAATTGCATGTTTATCGTAACGATAATCACTTGAATAAAATAAAATGTTTAATCAAAACTATAATAATCATGACAGAAGTATTTTTACTCCATAATGAGTGACATATCAACAGATCACATTGGAAAATGATAGTTAATAATATAATCAGTAGTACAGGAAATCTGCCTCTTTTAAAAAAATATCTTATTGTTGTACCAATTCTGTATGGGATCCTCTAACTAAAATTTTGCATCAACTAAAAATTTTGAAATTTCTTCAAGCGATCAATATGTATCGCTCAATACCAATTTCGATCAAACCGAGCGATATTGCTTAACAACCGGTAGAAGTGAATATAGCCTTGATTGATTTCAAGCGATTGATTTTCCAAATGTCAAAAATCTCCGTGTAACCGCCAAATTTGCTTTTTCTCAAATAAATTGTTTTTTTTTTTCTCAATAATGACATTACATCAAAAAGAATGATGAAGCCAATGGTGCTATTCCATTATTAATAGGTATTTAAACCCAATTAGAAATCACAAAACAATTAATTAACTTCTTATTATATCATTTAGTTTTTGATGAGTCGCTATAGATTTTAATGAAAACAATCATCAGGAAGCATTTATTGGATACAATGTGTAATCTACGAACAAAAAGTAGTTCAGGAGGTTTCAATTTCTTATGGGGCAGGCAAACAAAACAATATGTTCAGCCGACTCTTCAACCATGGCACATTCGCAGAATGGAGAAGAGCACAGGCCAATCTTATAAAGGTGCGCGTCAAGTCTTTTATGTCCAAACTTCAATCTAGAAATGTTTTTGATACACTCACGCGATTAATTATTCTCTTCAGAAAACCAAGGTCTTTAAAGTAATGAACCTCTTGAAGGATATTGTTGTAATATTATATTCCCTTCGAGTGTAATTCCCACTGCGACTGCCACTTTGAAAAAGTAGACAGTGCGATGGCATTCAGAAGGTCATCCTCTGTTGGTATAAACTCATCAGGAGGATCACCCATGGATAATACTAAATTCAGCTTGATGAAAGTCAAAATCTGCAGCTAATTTCATAAGCCTTTCTGGATCTGCTTTCTTTATGTGGTCTTTACGTGATCTCTTCAAGAGCCTCAGGAATAATCATAGTTTCATAAAGCATAAAAATAGGTATAAGTTTCATTTATTAAATTCGATTGAAGGTCGCATCTCTGTACATTGGATCTATACACTTGCATGCTCAAATATTTCATAATGAGAATCAACTGTGTGAGTATAATGATCTTGAATTTCAACAATGTGGACACGAATTTTATACCAGTTTTTTTTTATGACAGCTTAAATACTTTGTACATTTATCTATGGAGATATGCATGTATGTTCGGACTCAGTTTTGGAGACTAAAATCTTAACAGATTTTACCAGATTAAACCGGGCGACAGAAAAAGTTGAAATTCGCAGTGCCACATTTTGTAAAAAAGATCTTCAAAACACTAGACATTTGTTTTGTCCAAATAATATCCTCCTACAATCTACATTTGATGATAAGCTGCAGAAGCGAGTTCTTACAGTGTCTGAGCAAGTGACAGGAACTTGACATTCGTCAGCAATTTTCTTTTAATACTTTCCCTAATCAGTACCTCATAATTGCTGACCATACATATCTGTACAAAGACGTGGTATAGGTAGAAAACAGTTGTCATGATTCCACAATATAAGGGCGTTGACTGGTATTTTAGCTATCGGGGAATTAATTCATACCGTTAGGGATATATAAGAAGGCCTTTAGCCTAAGTAGTGATAGCCAACGTTGTGGACATTTTTGGGCACCTTAAGAAGAAAACGATAATGCTGAGATGAAAACCGTAGAAGAGCGAGAAAATGTAAGAAATTGGTAAATAATTACCTTGTGTTTGAAGATAGACAATGTATGCAAAGTATTTTGTCCAGTAGTAGTAAGAGAAAAAAGTTTAGGTTAGGTTTTTTTTAATTGAAAAAAAAAAAACTCGTTTCTAGTGGTGGGTTTTCATGAAAGATAATTTTTCTCTTGGTTTGAAAATAGTGATTTACGGCTTTCTCTAAGGGTGCATTTAAACCAAACAAACATAGAGCCAGAGCTGGAAATAGAGAATATTTTCTTGATCGTTGATATATGGACACTAATTTGTCATCGCCCACTAATTAGTTGTTCTTGTTTGTTATTGTTTCCATGGTGTCCAATATTAACCATAAAAAAATATTTCTGTTTGTAGATTCGGTTCTAGATTCGTCCACTTATAATTCTCAATTTTTGATGAGCGACACGATCTCTTCATGAAAATCGCCATATTTTCCCGCGCATCCATAATTCGAAGGCTTCGACTATTCGAGAATTCAACTCCACGCTGGATAAACCTGCCAACTGTGTCAAATGACACTAAGTCATGCTATAAGTAATTGCCTGTACACATAAATCAGGATAAACGAACGTTCGTCACCTCCTGACACACATAAATAAATAAACATAAGTTGACATATCAAAGAATGGTCACACAATGATAATATACTAGTAGAACCATTCACATAACACTGTCGTATAAAAATAAAGAACCTGTCTGCTCAGTGATATTAATTAAGAGATAGTCAACAACTATTCGAATTAGAATGCCGTTATCCTTGGGCTCTGACTGGCCCGCGATCCACTCTTCTTGATCTCTGACTTAACAATTGCTTACCTTCTATGCAATGCGTTTTATCGACACTTGATCATACGAAATGTGCTAACAACAGATCTTTGAAGTGGTTGGTAGACTAGCGGTTACGGCGCCATGTTTCGTAGGTACTTTTTCGTTCGATCCCAGGTGCCGACCATCATCATGTTTCACCACTCAAACTTTACTGCGAAAGAATCAGAATGTATATTATGTTTTCACTTTCAGCGAGCACAGATTCATTAAGAAAAAAAAAACACGAATATGTCACAACTAATGACTCTAACAATCGATTTTTAAATGGAGCAAACCACTACGGGCTGGTCACCAGGTCTCCCGGGTGGATAAATTGGGAGCAACCATTACCACCACTGGTGACCTCGGGGCTGAGCTCCCGATACGTATCGGTATGGCAAGTGACGCCTTCAACAACATGACCAAGATATGGAAGGCGTCGGCGTTTAGTGTCGAGACGAAATGTAAACTGTTTGATGCGTGTGTGTTGCATTGTTCCGCTCCTTCATTGTCATGGCATGGTGTGGGAGGAGGTCATTAACGTTGCGCAAGATCGAGCGCAATGGAGAGCTCTTATAGCGTCCCTATGCCCCTAGGTGGGGTCTTAAGGGAGTTTGGATTTGGTTTGGATATTTGAAATTACGTAATTTAGATTTTTTGTGTGTTTTATCAAATTTTATAACTTTTTATACAAATAATGAAATTTCGGGTCTATATTTTAATTTTGATATATGCACCGCCAATTTAAATGGGAATAAAACCGTCAGTAATTATTTCGTCTATTATTAAAAAAAAAACTCGTTTTATCAAGTTTCGACAAAACACATTCTATAATAATATTGATATTATGTTTATAAAAGTGTGTAACTAAATACGATACATAGCTGAAATATCATGTTTGTCGTGAAAAAGGAAGTTATGTGCTACGCAATGTGTAATGCTTTAAATATAATGATAGGTATACAAAAATATGTACCTAACCTTAAATTATTTAGGGGTCTTATAAAAACTAACTGGAGAAGGCGGGTGATGGATAGGATTTTGGATAAGGTCGAGGCTTACAATGGGTTGTGGTGCCAATAATGATGATGATTATTAAAATAAGTTATACAAAATATTTGGCTTTTTCCACAATTTTAGTACTTATTAACTAATCGGTTTTTGAAGAGTAATAAAATTGTGAAAAAAAAAACGAAATATTTTGTATGATTTTGAGTTATTAAATAATTTCCAAAATATGTTCCATCAAGTAATTATTACAGTCGAAAAGATAAATTATATAAGGTAAATCCACTTATTTTGAGGTTGTTAGAAACTAACAGTTTCTCAGTTTTCTGTGATGGTTAAAGAGGTTATAGAAAAAGTTGAAAAAGTGACACACTCGGGGTATAGGATACACTACACCTTCATGAAATGTGGAATTATTTCGGTTACGGTCTCTCTCAGTCGCCAAGATTTCAGGAACGTAAAAAAATTGATGTTTCATCAGTATATCATTGTTTACGGGTGTAAAATCGATGTTTAGAGACCTCTAGCGCTGCGCTCCACGAAGCTATCTGACATTTCAAATCCCATACAAATGAAATTCGGTTTTTTGTTTAATTTTTTTTTTTTAACCACAAATGACGTTTCTAAGATGTTTTTTTGCCGCTGTTTGTTTTCATTTCAATGATTAGCATTAATTCTATTTTTTTTGACTCTCTATGAAACATTTTTTTTGTGGAACTTATTCCATACAAAAAGTATGGAGGATTGGAGCGTGAAGCTGTCAAATGACGTCACGCGTATTATTGACGTAAACCATCTATTTCATTATTTTAATTAAAGTTAATTTTTACAAGACACCAAGAAATTTAGTTATTTCTTAGAAGGTACGTAGGTTTGAAAAATATTAGATGAGGTAAACTTGGCAGTTTCAGAATGTCTATCAATCAGTTTTTTTTTCTAATAGAACCTTTATGACTTTCGTATGTTTTCTTGAATAACTCATAAAGTCATAAAAATTCTAATACAAAACTCATCGATCGACATTCGGCAATAGGGTCCCTGATGTTCATCTTCATAGTTACAGTATAACCTACTTCAATTATATAATACCTATTGTTTAATCAGTTGATCATTATCTATCTATCTATTCATCTTCAGTGCTGATTTTGATCAATCTATTGTCGCGACAGTGTGGGCTGAATGAAAGAATATCCATTTGCATAAATTGCCTGTATGAAATGTTGAAACAAGATTTATCTCTATTTCGTAAAGGATAAACTGAAAAATAAGAAATATGTAAATGGAATTGATTTTTATTAACTAGATTATTCTGATACTAGCAGAAAACTTATCCGACGATATGCATAGAAAAAGTTAATTATTGATTACTAGATTTCCCGACAGACGTTGTTCTGTAGACCTTCCTTACTATGAATATTGATTTCAAATTTGTAATTTTTACATATAAAAATACGTTTGAAATATTGTGTTTGAATGCTGAAAAATTATTTCTGAAAGCATGATATAAATTATATCTTTAATCTGCGTGCTAGTGTTTTGAAACTCTATGATGGTTGTCAGGTAAATAAAAATTGTGTTGTTATGGAATTTTCATAGATGGCGATGGCTTCGCAAGAAATCCGTTCCATACCAACTTTAATATTATATTTTATATTATATCTTATCCATTTTTTTTTCAACTTTTTATTAGTTATTATGTTATCCGGAGCGGAAAAGAATCCAATAAATCAAACATTGGAAGAATCTGTTCAGCCGATCTTGAGTAAGTGTACCTACGCACTAATCCGACTTTCCTTTATTTTATAAGATTATTGTTTGATTGTCCTTCTATTCATCAGTTGTGTCGTCCCAGGGTCGAGTTTTTCCGTTACCACGTTGAGAACTACGGACTATTTGACATTTCTTCCCGGAACAATAGTTGTATGTAGGAACATCCTATCAAGTATCACAATAAAATAGTTATTTGATGTAATATGAAGAAGTATATAATTGGTTGGTGACAAAAGTACACACACAACACAAAAAAAAACACAAAGAGTAAGAAATAGGTAGGTACGTAAACAATCCACAGCTTAAAGGGAGAAGAAGATGATCATACGCCCGTCATGGTGGTTCAATATTATCAATTAAAAGTTGGCAATTATGACGTATGTAGGTATAATGTAAACGTCGTTCGTGATAGGATTGAATTAGTTATTGTAAAAAATCAACATAAAAATATATTATATTAAATACAATATTCGCTGAAAAAAACACACTTTACACGAATAATTGTCAAACCTGAACATTAAGAACATTGAACATCTAGATATTGTCAAACCTAATCGAGTATCCATGTAAGTTTTTTTGGTGAGTTACATTAAATTTACAATGACATAATGATTTTCGTGAAAAATACGACACTGAAAACATAATTAATCAGTTTGACAAAGTCGTGCCGATTCAATTGATAAAAATCATTGCAATGATCGTGTTTTTTTTTAAATCCATGAATAGAAGCTACGTATTATTATAACGACTAAATATTTAGCAACAATACGTAAACAAAATATTAACAACTATTAATTTATCAAAGCAGAGCTGAGAATTTGCACATGGTGTGTGAGGAGGTCATAAACATTGCGCAAGATCAGAGCGCAATGGAGAGCTCTTGTTGCCTCCCTATCCCCCTGAGGGGAGCGTAAAGGGAGTTAAGATTTCTATTCGATTCGATCATATTAAGAGTTAGTACACTTGTCATGTCAGATGTAATCTCTAATACAAATTAAAGTCGGGTTAGTGCGAACACTTATAACTCGAGATCGGCTCAACAGAATTGTCTGATGTTTGATTTATTGGATTCTTCTCCGCTCCGGATAACAGAATAACTAATAAAATGTTTAAAAACTGGATAAGAAATGATGTAAAATACAATATTTAAGTTTGTATGGAACGGTTACCTATGATGCGCCCATGCCATCGCGGGTAGTTCCCTCTCATTCTCGCATACGCTCCTACAGTAGCCCATCCCACTTACTCCACCGCCGAGATTCGAGCGTTAGAAAATTTTCATACAAAGTCAACAATATTATCGGGCACATTTGTATTGGTAATAGGCGAGGTAGGATGTGTGCGCGAGCGCATTATTCTCAAGTTCTTCCCGCCAGAGCTTTGAATACGAATGAAATATGGATGTTTCAGAAATAGTTTAATGTAATTATTTTATTAGCTTAACTCAATCGAATTAATTTTGTATCGTTTTACGGGGGCGCAGTGCACATTATGTACATATTAACGGGCCATCACTTCGGTCTAGAACCACAAGACAACATCTGTCGCGAAAGCTAGTAGGTATAATTATAAATAAATAAATTAATTAATGAACACGTTTCTATACAAAGGTGTCAGTATAGCCGGCGGAACTTATTGGCTGAGGCAAGTCTTTCCAGTCAACCGGTCCCGTCCAATCCCGGGTAGAAATCTCAAGTGAACTTAAACACTTAGAAAAACACTGACCCGACCAGGAATCGAACCCGAGACCCCGCAGATCTAGTCCACGCCTATACCACTAAAAATGTGTTAAGTACTGCCCCAGGTGGAAAAAATATGGCTTAAAATAGGTGCATCGGTCGGAATCACATTGATGAAAAGGTAATTACCTAATGGGATGTTTTTTTTCCTTTTTGTGCCGCTAGAGGCGCCCTTGCTAATCCGGTCTATTGTCAAATTCAGTGTTGCCAACGGGGGCGATTTACTTCTTCTTCTTCTTATGGTCGCTCACAATCTAACCTCCAAAATATCATTCTAGTTTATTTCAAATAAAACAACTTATATATTATTATACATGATAACTTACAATAGGTTTAGAGTAATCATTGTACATTTTTTACATACTATTACAAATATATTGTTCATCTTTTTTTATATACCTACCTAAATACAAATTAAAAAATACAGAACAGCACCCTTGAGATTTATTCTCAAATTTATGCGCAACAAAATCAACAACTTCTTAGCAACTCAATCAACAACTTCTTAGCAACGCAATGGAAAACGAACTTCCCAACGTTGGCATCACTGAAAAAAACATCTCTACGTTGGCAGCACTGAATTTGACAATAGACCTGATTAGAAGTTCTGCCACCTAGTGTGTATTGTCGGAAGCTCCACAGAAAACTTCCCATTAATTTATCATTGTATTATGGAATTCAATATTCATAATAAGGTAAGGACCACAGAGCAACGTCTTTCGGGCAAGCTAGTTCATTATAACGATGTGTAATTGTTATAGTTATTGCGAATAATTTGTATGTTAATGTTTGTTCAAAAATCGTGACATCCAAAACGCAATTAAGTAGATATTCTTATCATCTCTTTCTTCTATTACAACATCTAATCTAACTGCTTCTTACGCAACACTAACTATGGGTAATAATAAATTGTTTATTACGAAAAATTGCATACATTTTTTTAATTGAATAGTAATTTTATTGCCATATTGTGTTGTTAGATAATTAATAATTATGTTTTATAAAAATATTTAGTGACCTTTTGACCATCTTCCTACCTATTCATATTATTTTTATTTTATTTATTTATTTACGCAATATAAACAGATTTTGCTATATACACGTCATTATCATTTTAATTTTTGGTTACGTCCGGACACCCGGACTACACGTCGCGAAACCCGGACAGGTGGCAACACTGTAAACTTTACCTACTCACTATTACATATTACCTACCTACATTTGTGATGAGTAATTCATATTATGTACAATGTTGGAAACAACTTTGAAAAACAAAAAATAACAAAAAACAAGAAATGCTAACAATAATAATATGCTGTCTGAGCAAACACGGCTTAACAACATAACACTGCTATGTGTCACTCGACATTGGACGACACCACAAGAGGGAGCCCAGTAGGTTCTTCCCTAACCCCATGTATGGATCCCTATGGATCTTCAAAAAGACCTACAAAAATATAAAAATTACCTATACATATCATATGATAACATTTTGTTTGCAAATATTTATCCATTAATGGCTTACGACCGTCTTCTACTGTTATTTCGAAGGCTGGCTTAGTGTGATCACTTAACGTTCACAAAGTTTGCCATTAGAATTTTCAACATCTTCCCATCGTTCAAAAATCCCATGCCTCCAGCAGAATTTGAACCCAAATCATTGACATCCTATATAGAGACAGTAGCCACTGGGCCAACAGGCTCGACGCTAATTTCTTCATAATACATGTACATACATAATATAAACTGTCAATTAATATTAAATGTCGTTAAAATGCGGAACAATTCAAGACAAAACATGGTAAAATGCCCATTTTTGGAAGATGGTTGAAAATCTTCGCTCAAAAGTTGACCTTCATAGATCGCACCATTCGTCGGTGCGTACAGGTCCTGAAGTCATTTTTTTTAATTTGTATATTGTCTTGTCTCCATCGAGGAACCTGCACTTCGGGATTTCAAACGTCTTGAAGACGAATAGGTCATCAAGACGTTTGAATTGACAGCACCGAAAGATAAACCTCCTCTCATCTATGGTTTAACAAATGACAAATAAGCAAAATAATAATTAGTCTCTACGTATTCTAAGTAAGCAAAATTATACAAAGATAGTCATGCATCATGGAGCTTAATCTTAAATTCACAGACGCAACTTCCATATTTAATTTCAGACAGTTTGCTGCTATTGTAAAATAACGCAGACATCACTGCTTCTGCGACTGTCATTTTCCGTCAAACAATGTCCGTAAATAATCTGCGACCCATTGTCACGAGATATTTTAATTCTGACTACCTATAGGCGGCGTCCGTCAATTATAATCCCATCACAGCGTAGCGTAGGTACCTACCTAATATTCTCTGACTTTGTACCAATTCTAAATTTATTCATTTTGATACCTACCTACGTCAAATTTGATTCGCTTGTTCGAATTTCATACCATCTATATATCAATACACGAAGGAAAAATGTCGTTACTATTTTTACGAAAATTGCGCGAAGTATGAAATTTTGCACACACCGTCTTGCTAATAAAAAATTCGTTAATCGTAAGATTACGTATAACTCACCGATCAGTTTTTACTTCAATTATAAAAATATATTTTATCCGCGTTTGTTATGTATGAAAATGACATTTCATGCAAAATTTTGTAAACAAACAAAATAGTAGCCCGGCAACGCGAGTTCTTACAACCGAGATGCACTATTTCAGATTTGAATGATTTCGAGTAGGTGTAGAATAGGTGCCAGACCTTATTTTTATGTTTTGGCCAAAATGAACCAACTTATGTTTGATCACTAAAATTTTAATATTTGTACCTACTTTAAAAGTACTCTTTGAATATTTTCTTCAAAACTTCATTATATTTATCATAAATTAAGTTGGTGCATCATGGTTCTAAGACCTCGATGATTACGGGAATGCAATATTTGCTTTATTTGTTTAAAATTTCTAATATTAAAACGATAAACCAAAACAAAATGGACCAAAAATGAAGGGAGCACCTAATTGGACGGGAAAAAACTAAAAAAAAGTATATATATTACAGAAAGCGTTGTTGTACACTCGAAACCATTGTCAGTTGACATAAAATCCAACATGGCGGGCTAAAATCTAGAGATTAGCTCGCAATCAATCGATATGGTCGCAAATTTTCTACCGCTGAACTCTTTTTTGCACTGATCAGAGTTTTTAAATAAAGCAGTTATAGTTTATATAGAGAAGGAGTGGTGAATGCTAATATATCTATATATTTTTAATTATGCATAAAAATAGTTTATCTAAATCAATAAAAAAACATTACAAACACTAGTGTAATGTTATGTATTTGATACTCACACACACTTCCACAGACTATTTATAAAGATCATCAACTCCATAAAAACAAAAATGTACCTAAATTGAAAAGCGCCTCATAATCTAAGGATTATAATCCCCTCTCGAGTTTCCAAATATCGGAGAGGGGTGCAGTCAGTGCACACGGGAGGACCTTGTTGATGCCACTGACAGGGCCATCTTCTTCTTCCCCTTTTCCCTTTTAGGGGGGGGGGGGTTGGACAGTCGCTATTATTGACTCCATACCACGCTGTCCACGCGGCCTGGTAAGAGTTTCCTTCCTGTTTCAATATATAGAGATTTAGTCCCATAAGATGATAGGATTATACCGCCGATGCTCGGTTGCAAAGCCACGTTAGTTATCTAGCAGGGGGTACCACGTGAAGGTGAGGTTGAAATTGGGATCGGCAAGATGTTCTTTTGCCATCAACCCTTCCCCATGCTTAACATAGATATACATGTCTTGTGGTCAATCACTGGAGATTTTGAACTGACGATCCGGACTGGGAAAGTAAGTAAGCACTGACTAATCAAACCCTTTCCTAAGCATGGTGTAGGTACGACAAGTTTTTCTGCTAGTTACATAATAATTTTATTATTAGAAATGATTCTGTAATAGTTGAAAGACCCTCCGCAAATTATCCATCATCACACATGAAACTTTCATAATTAGCCAGTTCATAAAAAATCAATTGCAATCATAAATGGTGAGCGATCACTTTCCATCGCCAAATAATATAATAGGAAGTAAATGTCGATAATAATTTGTATCGGTATGGTTTGAAACAGTGACCACGTATGTATAAATCGTTTTAATGTTGTGTTGAATAATAATCAGCTATTATATCATAGTAAAAGGAACAGTTGGCTCGCAGTGGATGCAGGTTGCACAAGATCGGGGGACGTGGAAGAGTCTGGAGGAGGCCCATGTCCAGGAGTGGACTGATACAGGCTGAGAAGGAAGAAGGAATCACTCGTCATCTTGCGACAATTCTGTAACTAGATTTCAAAATTAGAAATAATTATAATATAGAATGTAATTCTTTTTGAATTGACTATCACTTGGGCAAATGCCTTCCTGTCTCTATAGCTGCATGAATCAGTTCCCCGGCGGCATGGATTCCAGTCCACACTCTTGTGTTGCGGAGCCATAATACCAGTCTTCTACCCACGTCACACCAAGTCTTCTGTCATCTTTCGATTTTGCCCTCGCAGTGAGTACCTGCAGTAGATTCTGAGTAGCTGCAGAAATGAGTACCTACGTACGTAAGTACTTACTGTCTCTGAGAATGCAGCCAAGTTTCGAGATCTTACGGATCTTAAAGTTGAGATTTAAATTATCGTTGCAAAGGAATATTCTCGTGTTAAAGGTTTTGCGGTTCATCTATATATTCTGTAATTATTATTACTTTTTAATTTTCAAAGTTCTTAATTCATTGTTTGTGCATTTGCTTTACAAATTATAAGCCAATTTTTATACCGGATTTTATGAAGACCGGAAATTAAGATTAAGGGTCTTCTTTAACAATATGACCTGACTTCAGATTTTAGCGTCGTGGCGAAATGTAAACTCTCTAAGCATGATGTAAGCATGTATGTATGTTGATTGATACCTATTTGTTTATTTTATTTATTCATTCATTCTCATTCCTAGCCCTTTTAAGGCACTTGGAGACGTCAAAAATATATAATACAAGTCATTATTGAATTTTAACACATTTATAAATGAAAAAACACACACACAAAACAATTTTAAAAATCCATGCAATAATAAATAAATTCTGAATGTTGAAATGGTGTAAAAGGCCCTTTCAGTCTCCTGTAAGTAAATGTTAAAACAAAACACAAGATAAATGTAGATCGAATACCAAAAAACGAAGAAGATTTATTATTATTTATGTGTCAATTAAAAAAAAAAACAATTTCGGCAAACAATTGCAGCATGAAACAAGCAATTGAATAACTATAATGGGTATGGTATGTACCCATTAGTGTTTCAAAACTGTTTATCAATCTAGAGACGATGCAATTCTCTGTACCTATAGTGTATTGCTATTGTAGATACATAATGATAATTACTTATTATCGTTGCTGTTATGTAAAGTGACGTGTGCGCGCATTCGTGACTGAATTGTCGCCCAAAGTGGACGTCCACATATTTTGCACAACTCATCAGTTATTCGTGGTACCTATGTCCCTATTGGGTATGTTAATGTCATGTCATGTTAATTAATTAATAAAAGGGATCTTTGAAAGCTTACGACTATTAGGTATTACAGTCCTCTTTTGGGAAGGCAGTAGGTACATACATTTTCCTTTTATATACTTACTTACCTATATACCTACAATCCAAAACTAAACAAATGTATGTAGGTATTTGTGGGTGGTGGATTGGTGACAAATATTTACCTAATAAAGAAATATTTACATAGATCACTCTCTCGAGAGTGAATTGCCACATTGTAAAGAAGAAGAAGAAGAAAGAAATATTTAGATGTAGGTAAGTACTTAGATGACTTTGCCGTGGGGTTGCCGACTAAGAATAGCATATCTGCTCTTTTTGCTAGTTTTTCGACATAGATGATTATTAGGTAAATTATTATTGATCTTAGATGGTTTTCTACGACATCAAGTAAACTAGTCATGGGTAACACTCACTCACGGGCGGATCCAGGGGGGTCATGACCCCCCTGGGCTGGGTCTAGACCCTATATTTTTGTCCTACCTACTATATACCTACTTTTCTATTATGATCATAATAAAATTATAATTTCTTGTGGGTCATGACCCCCCTGGGTCAAAAGTTTAGTTTCCAGATACCAAATTTTGGAAATGACCTTTTTTACTATGTGACCCCCCCCCCTGGCGCCAAAGCTGGATCCGCCCTTGGTAACACTTTTGACTGGCTGGTCAACATATATCAATTTGAAATGTACCGAATCTTTCACTCGTATCCTGATCTGAGTTACACATGACTACAGTAAACGAAAAATACCTACTCTTGATATTCTCTCAACACTTGTGATATTTCGTGATTTTTTTACCTCCTCTCCCTCTCTCTTGCTTATATGGCTAATTGACGACACTTTAATTTGTTTGCATTTTCCACAAGGAGAAAATAAACCAGTAAAAATTCAATAGGTAAGACTAGAAAAAGACGTAGGTAGGTATACTTACCTATGTACCTACGCACATTGTATTCACAGATAGGTACTATCAAGCGTGATTTTTGAAAAAGAATAACATTATACCTACTTAAATTGTCATTATAATAATTCGAACTGATTTGAAAATGCAAAAAAAATGTAATAATTGGGTATTTATTTTAAAATTGATAAAAACAGAAAAATGTTCGATAATAAGTAAATCGGTAAAAAAAAAGTAAATCGGTGGCCATTGTGGCTATCTTTTGAGGAGTAGAATATTAATATGCATGTTGTTTTATCTATTGATTCATAGATGTCGCTTTTTATGTCAAAAGCTACTGTCAAACATTTTGTTTACTATTTACATCCCAAACCGGATTACGTGATAAAATATTTAAGCAAAACAATTGTAATTTAATTAATTATGTTGTACACTATATATACACCTTTGAATTGGAGTAACATGGCTTGAAATCAGCGTAATTCCATCGCTTTCTGTAAGTACCATGTTTATTTATACGTTATTAAAAATTGCAACCTTAAATTTAAATACACTATACAGCGTTATACAAAAACAAAATAAATGCATCGGAGACGTTTGCATTCTTATCTTTTCGGGTTTTCTAGGTAGGGAAAAACTGGCACTTATCATTTTTTTGTACTAATGACGTAAATTAGGTCAAACTGTGGTTAGTTTTAGATAATTTATTTATCTAATAGATTTACATAATGTTTTCATATTGGATAAAGAGTGAATTTTTTCAGATTTAATGTTTTTTTTCAGTTAAATTTCAGTGCAAAGCAATACAAAGTTTAATTTACTAGAATCAATATTTTACTATTGGTATTTATACAATATTGAGCATTATTTGAGTGTTTACCAGATAGGCTTATGAACCAAGCACAGTAAAGTTGTAAAAAATTGTGATTTACATTGTAATAGAAATATTTGTGCATACTTACATCACTGAATTGTTTTTATTTCTGAATATCATCTTTTGTGGGATCAACCCCTAACTTTTGTAAAACCTCAAAGATATGTCTATTAATTATTTTTATCCATCTTAAATATGTCAGTCTTGCAATATGTCGATTCCAAGTCCACTTTAGCAAGTCACTAGTACATTTCTAATTCTATCAGCCACACATTTATTTTTTTTTTTAGAAATACGGGATGTATAGGGCACGGTTGTAAAGAAATTAGAATTTCTTATCTATAAATTCATTGAATAACTAAAAAATTTTCAGTTCAAGTACTCTTTTTTGAAATTTCGTCGAATTTGCGCTGAAAATACTTTTTGATAATATTTCTTATTTACCCGGGACCTCAAAAACTTTTTTATAAAGATTGAGCAGTACCTATTGCAATGTAATTCGTAAAAAAAAATATTTGCCCATGATCAAATAAAATGATATAATTTATTTGTAGAAATCCATTATGAAAATTTATAATATGATCTATTTTTACCACAAAACTAGGCATTGAGGTCAATAATGATTAATATAATTACACCAGTATGTTATATAAGTAATTCCCTTCAATTTTCAGAATCATTTAAACTGATATTTACCACTGAGTTATTTACATTGCAAAAAAATCATCATTTTCATCTGAAAATTGTGCAAAAACACGTTGGTTCTAATCAAATTGGTATCTAAACTATTGCAGAATTATGGATCTTATAAGGGAAGCGGTTTGCAAACCGATTGTCAGCTTAGAAGATTTGAAAGAGTGTCTTCTAAATCCTCCGGATTGGCCTACGTTAGTGAAGCCTAGAGCTAAACGAAGTAAAGTTGTAAAAAATCGTGATTTGTATTGTAATGGAAATATTTGTCATATTCCCAAAGACGAAGCAACTCATCCCTTAAGATACGAATATGGATTTCTTCCTAAAACACTCGTCTGCCACGATATGATGAATGGATACAAAGATGACAGGTAAATTTTTATTTTATTTGTAACTAGTTGTCCTGTGGTTTAAATATTAATATTGAATAAGATTGATTACTTTTAACCAATGTCATTCCGACCGATGCATCTGTTTTAAACCACATTTTTTCCACCCGGGTTCTGTCAATCGCACCAACTATTAAACTATTCCATCAAAAATCTGCATGCCAATACTTTTAATGTCAATGGTTGTCAGATAAATGAAAATCAAACGACTACCTATGTAATAAAAAAAAAATATAATACTCTTTATGTTCTCCCAACTAGCCGCTCTCAAGTAATTTTGTCATTTCACTTTATATCTTTTCAATTATTTTATTGTGTGAATCAAAGTATAAAGGAACTAATTAATTTAGTCTATAATGCTAAGTTTGCACTGATGGGTGGTTTCTTTTCACCTGGAGTCGATCCAGTCACCTGTTGAGTACCTTACTGAGACAAACATTCTAAAATGTTCACAACCGACTGCATGAGCACTTGTATATCCAAGGAAACAAATATGTGGAAACTAGGAGATGCGCGTCAATAGACTTAAGGCGCTAAGCATCCAACCCGTCTGTGCAAACTTGGCCTAAAGGATCTTTTGTCTTTTCCAACTGGTAAACAAAATAAATGTGAATATGAACGATATATTTTTCATTGATTAATATTCATCATTTAAGTTATATTTCAATGTGAAAAGATATTAATATTTAAAAAAAAAATGATAGAAAATGATAGATGCCTTGTAAAATTTTGGGAAAGCACAAAATATGTGATAAAAATCTTAGTTTAAGATATGAAATCCTATTTAAATTTGTTAGAAAATTTTGATTGAAAAAGTTAAATCATAATGGTGTTCAATGTTCAATTTTCAGTCACATCTTTGGTACGGACAACTTTGCTGCGTACACATTCTACAACTGGTCTGCCATCGACATGTTTGTTTATTTCAGTCATCATTTTATCACCATCCCTCCTTTGGGGTGGATCAATGCAGCTCACAAACATGGTGTACAAATATTAGGTGAAATAAAACATTATTAACCCATTTAACATTAAGGTGTTCTTATTTATCAGTGTTTGCCCATAATACTAAGATACAACTGCAGTATGGCTGTTTTGCATTGATTTTAAAAATTGGTGTAAAGCTTGGCATCCAGAGCAGTAGATGTATTGGTGAGGGCCAATATAAAATTATGTACCTATTATAATTTATACTAATTGCTATTGCCCTCCCCGCACTCACTTTGTTCCTGGTGTTTCCCAGAATGTTTTTTTTTAAATGAATCTGTGCTCACTCAAAGTGAACACAAATACACTCTTTGACTTTTTCACAGTAAGCTACTTAAAGCTTGTGTCGTGAAAGAGGAAGATGGTCGATGGTCTGGGATCGAACCCACGAAACAGTGTCCACTTCAAATTATTTTCAGTTTCATATTTTTTTTCATTCATTCAATTGATTTTCTATTGAGTGTATTAGAAATTTTGTTTATAACTGTCATTCAATAAAGTTACTATACTTAATGTGTTTTATAAGGATGTCAAACGATCTATAAAAGCAGTTTCTGGGTAGTTAATGCTTTTTAGTGTGCATTGATGATAGGTATATGAAAATACTCGTAGGATTCCATATTTGGGATCCAGCATAAATACTTGCCGCTTTCAATGAGTTAAGAAAACATTATGCTGCGTTCATCGCAAATAAAAATATAGTATTTAAAAATTGTTGATTAAACATTGTGGTTGGATGTTAGATATTGCTTCGGCTATAATCCCGCCATTGCCACTATTTTTTAATTTGTCCATAAAGAATTAAATTAATAAGTAAACATTACGTGTGAATATAACAGAATGTTAAATTATTAAAGAGCTATTTATTTTTAGGTACAATTATTACTGAATGGGAAAAAGGATCGAAAATATGTGAGCAGTTTTTACAATCTGAAGAAGCTATGGAATCATTCGTTAAAGATCTTGTGGCGGTGGCAAAGCTTTTTCATTTTGACGGGTGGTTAATAAATATAGAGAATGAAATAAAAAATGTGGATATGCTGTTGAAGTTTGTGAAATGTTTAGCAGACACTATGCATTCGGAAGTTCGAGATTCTGTTGTCATTTGGTATGACAGTGTGACGATACAGGGGGAACTTAGCTGGCAGAATTGTTTGAATAATTTTAATAGGTGCGTAAAAATATATAACTTGATGTGGTATTCAGCATGCTCTGAGTTGTACCATTTTGCTCAATCATTGCCACTCTCCCCGATTTGACTGTATGTTTAACACTATCCATACTTCTCAACTTGTCAGCAATAACTCTATTTTTCTTGTATCCTTCTCCAGATCTTAACAAATAATCACACACGCTAGCAACAACTTATTGATGCTGGTATTTAGTGATTAAGTCAATATAAAGATAATGTAATTATATAATATGCTCTACTATTGAACTCTTAACTTATCCATTCTTTTTCAGGAACTATTTTGATGCTTGCGATGGTATATTCACAAACTACAGTTGGACAGAAAAGCAATTAGAAATCAGTACCTTAGAAGCAGGACTGCGTAGGACTGACGTTTATGTCGGTGTTGACATTTGGGGAAGAAATTTCTGGGGCGGAGGCTGTCTCAATACAGCCGAGGTACAAAACTCATAATATTTAATCTAAATATACCAAATCTCTATGTATAAAAATGGAGCCCTATTTCTCTGAGAAAATTGTAGAAAAATTAACGTAGTCAACCTTATCAGTGCTTTTAACGATACAAACTTTTCTATTTTTTAATTCAAACTGACATTTGACGAACTATCAGTTGTTGTGATTGACAGAATGTGCCCTGCAAACTTTGTTCAAAACAAATTCGAATTCAATATTCATAGTTAAGGCAAAAGCTAGTGTTTAAAAAAAAATGTGCTTATCAATTTTTGTCTTGTAGGCTATCAAAATGATACACAAACATCGACTTTCTTTGGCTATATTCGCTCCTGCTTGGACGCACGAAGCTATAAAGTTCAAAGAAGTGATGTATCAGCAGTCTTTTGTGGAAAAAGATGACAGAGACAACTCATGCGCATCCAAATCATTGACAGAGTTCAACGCAGATACCAATAAGACGTCAAAAAGTATTTTTTTCACGAGATGTGCAGTCCAAGATCACTTTTTGCTAAGAGAGACAGCCCTTTGGAATACCATTTGGCCTTATTTGAATACTAGAGGACCTTCCCAGCTACCGTTTCAAACTTTCTTTTGTATGGGGTCTGGCAAAAAGAAATATCTTGATGGTAAAGTAAGTATTTATATACAATATGTATATATTAGAGACACTAACAGAACACTGAATAATACAAACAAAATAAATAATCATGACACAAAAACATACAACCTTCAGTGCTCCAATAACAGGTATCTCTTGTATAGGTATTATACATATCTAAATATGTTTTATGAAAATACCAAATTACGAGCGAATGTAACCGATTATAATATTTGATTGTAAAATGTATTGTATCATTTTTTAGGTTATAGACGATCACCTGTGGTTCAACTTGAACGATCAAGAACACCAGATATCGATTCCGTACTGTTCCAATAGTTATTTGTTACGAAGAATAGAAAAAAAGGATGATACTAAACCGAAAGAAACAACGGATGTGACAAACTTGATGACGAAATTAAAAGATTCTGCATCAGACATCGCAACGAACAGCGTAGGTCAAGAAGACTCCAAGATATCGACTGATAGGGAAGAAAAGTCAAATGATCCTGCGCACAAATCAAAGAAACCGCCTGTAGTTGAATACAAAGTGAAACCAAATTTATCCGATATGAAATGTATTCTTCCTCAATTGAGCGACAGTTACAAAGGGGGGAGCTGTTTGAAAATATTGCCAATAAGCGGCAACAGCGACGCTTCTTCAAAATGCAGTAACATAGTGCGCTTATTTTTATGTGAATTTCTCTGTGATTATAACTTCGTTGTGTATTGTATCATTAAGTCAGAAAAAGACAACCAAGATTTGAACTTGCACGTAAGTTTAAGAGACAATAAGAACGGAAAGTGTTTTCAAGTCTTGCTGTGTGGACCGGACCTTAAAGACTACCCTCAGGATATGAGAGTCGTCAAAGCTTTTAATGATCTTGATGTTGAGAAGTTTAAAAATTTGCAGACTTGTTTGTCTACAATTCATCCTAAATTTGTGATTCCTACGAGTAATGAAGAAAATTGGAAAATTAGGTAGGTTTATACATAATTTTAGGATAATTAAATAGCTACATACAATCTTTTTTGCTTCTAAATGTGATGGGATAGTTTAAATACCTACTTATTATCAAAGAGCTCTATAATATAGAGTGGCTTCCTTGCCTTGTATTTTATCAGTCCTCAAAATGACACAATTAACCACTCCGTTTTTTTTTTTTTTTGGCAACCACTCCGTATTAGCACTATAGCAACATAATAATAACATTGTTGCTTAGTGAACATTTGGTTACTATAGTAAACAAATATCTACTGAAATATTATAAACAATGCACTAAGTAAAAAGGTTGAATTCCATTACATTTGCAATGTAAGTTATTTATATGGTAAATTAAAATTTTCTATGTCATCGTTATGAATGTTTTCGGCGCATTATTTAAACACAATTGGAAAATCACCCGCACACCTCCCACCCCCCTCACCTAAGTGGACACAAATTTAAAGTGAATTTTCTTCATATTAACCACTCTATATTAAAACATTAACCATTGATTAAAATCCCCCCATTCCCTATCACACCATCCATCCATCCAAATGGATCGTGCCAAGAATGGTTTCTTTATCTTTCATCTGTCTCTTTCTATCTCCTTGTTTTGGATGATTGTTTGAAGCGAGATAGCAATAAAATTACAAGGGTTACAGCCAGTCACTTTTTTCATTCAATGACATTAACAAAATTGTCTTATTACAGATATTTTGTGTTGGAGTACCACAACTCTACAATGCTGGAAATAAACTGCTCGCTCACTAACAACAATGGACACGTTCTGTTGGGAGGTCTCGGCGTGGCCAGTGATATTCCCTTAGAGATATAACAGATAATCCTTCTCAGAGTGTTGAACATACCTGAAAATTTCAAACACTTAAACCCATTGGAATCTGATTTGTTTGGACCAAAATGTGCACAGACATCCTTAAAAATATTCAACAGACCTTCATGAGTTCTCATCATTTATATTTTGTAATGAAGAAGTTGTTTATTGTAGAAACCTTCTGAAATTTGGCAGTGTTTTGGAGATTTTTTTGCAATTTTTATTCAACTCATTACAATATTAATGAATAATTTTAAAAAAAGTTATAAAACATAAAAACAACTCTCCAAACATAATATCTAATTCATTTTTATCAAATCGAGTATAATAACAAATAAAATTCTCATAAACAAACGAATTACTGGATAGATGTGCCCACGCACAACACTAAAAATTAGTAATGGTGGCCCGCTGACATTTGTATGACGCGGCGCAAACAAGTACTTTTAACTAAGGTTATGCTCCTCCACACTAAACAAACTGAATATAAGAATGAGAAGTTTTGACTCTCAACTATCGGTCAGTTACACTTTCACGTACGCAGACGACGGTGGTATGTTGTAAAATAGAAATATTACAGGTCTATGCGTGTCGGTATGTCTTACAGATTGTGATTTTTGGCACTTTTTTGACAGTCGGTATGCATCACCGATTCTGATTCCAATGGGTCGAGTGTTTTCCAGTGTGCCACTGAAAAAACGTATTACAAAGATAGAAACTAAGTTTTATTTTTCTATAAATGTGTTTATTTACTAAGTATTTTATAACCATGATTTATTACAACTACATTATATGATATGATTATTATTTATGAATTATAATGGTTTTTTTCAAGTTCAAAGCCTTAATACGTCCAGTATATTAGTAAATAATCCACACTAAAAAAGTTTATGTTTTAATTAAAAATGAGACCCATAACATATTATCTATATCCAACAAATAATAATAAAACACAAAAAAATAATGGCAATATCAAAATATTTACAATTTTTTTTAAACTTTTTACTGCAAATGTTACACTTCCAATGTTGTTTTCGTATCTAGTTAAATTTTAATCACTTCATACTTTAAAAGTGTAATGTTTGCAATTCAAAGTCGGCCGTATACTATCATATTAAAATCTTTAAAACTTCAGATATTGTATTTTGGATGTTTATAATTCATACAACGCTTCAAAATAAAATCACGCAGACAAAAAAAACGTACAGATTGATAAATACGTTGAATGAAAAATATGGTATAGTGACGGAATTTGTCTTGATATGTTAGTTCATTACAACATAAGTCAATTTTTTTATAAAAACAGCAATTTTGTATTTTTCATATAAACTAAATTTAGCGCTATCTGAGGTGTATTGATAAAATTCAGGTCGAATAGGAACTTCAAATGACAAAATCAAATTTAATTATTAAAAAAAAACATAAATCCAGAAAGAAGTGCATGCAAACTTAAATATATATAAACTTAAAATACTGAATAATGTATGTATCTTAAATTTTATTCAAAGAACAAAAGAAAATTTTCAAAACGTAATAAACAAAACAACATAAAAAGAGCAAAAAAAAAATGAAAATTTAAACCGAGCAGATTACATAATATATAAACAAAAATATTTTTCTAAGCAAGTAATATACAAAAAAAAAGCATTTAATTTACATATGACGTAATATAAGAACTATATATTGAGATTCCGTAAATATTGTATTAGAAAAAATAACTTCCGATAGTACGCATCAATGATCCTATTCCACAAACTTGAATTTGTACACCAGTAAGAATACGGATGGCACCAGATTTTGAACCCATGGCATTCAGTACGAAGTCAGGCATCTTCCCATATTGATACTTTTGTTGAGTGGTGTTTTTTGGAAATGAGGCGGTTGGTACACCAGCGGTATCAGTCGACAGCTTTCATACATATAGTGTACTTGAAGGTTGTGGATTCCAACTCCGATGCCGACCATTTCCACTTTCACAATATCAGCTTTGCTTTATGTGAAAGATTTAAAGAGAAATTTAAAATATGAACATTATTTATTGAAGAAGACCATATTTGTCATAGGTAAATGTTGTCTTTATTCTAAAATTGTAAAGTGGAAATAAAATACGCCAAAAATGAAAAAAATGAGTTGAGTATGAGGAACAATTGTCAATAGCCTAAATATTGCACTAAGTCCATATCGATGATCTAAAGGCGTAAAAAAACAGATCCAAAAATCATCATAGTACTTTGTCTGTATGGGGGAAAAATCAGTTTTATTAGATTATCTCAAAATGAAGTTTTTGGAGTTTAGTGCGTATTTTATTTCCACTATACAATTATTAATGACCAAAATTTATACATTTTGACTAGTCAGTTTGTGGAATTGAAACATTGATATTGTTTTTTAACATGAAACAAATCATAATATATTATTAATTTTTAATTAAAAGGCTATTTCTAGGAAAACATGTTACATATATCGGTAATGATTTACAATCGAATTTGTGGTCCCAAAATTCATCACTATAAAATAATAAGAATAAAAATCTAAAATGATTTCTTTTCTATAACTAACTTATGCAGTTATAAGATTTAAAATAAATGAATTACTAACAAAAATTTTGCTCCTGATAAAATATCCCTATGAGCCTAGAATGTGCCTCGTATGGGTGACATTATAATATGATCAATATTACGATAAAAACTCTTTTTGTATTAATGAAATCTGAAGAAGCCTATTTTTTCTTGTTCATATAACAGTACAAAAGAGACAGTGAGATAGATATACACATGCTACAATACAGGGTGAAACGGAAATATTTATTTTTTACTATTATAAACTATTTAGATCAAAATTAATAAAATTTCAAACTTAATTTTGGTATTCAGCCAACAAAAAATCTCTCATACACAGACCATAATAGGAAGAATACAAGAAAATATTCCAATATCGTAAAAAAAACACATTTTTCTTGAAATAAGCATAACAAAGTTTAATAATAATTAACTATAATTCTACAGACCTATATAAATATAACTAATATGTACAAAATATTATATTATGAGTGTTCCTTTGTCGAAAAGGAAGTTCGTGCGTTTACTGATACTCCCTGGGCATCATGGAGAATCTGGGTGGTGTCTTCCAAACCGCGCTGGATGTCCTGACCAACTTCTTCCTGTCGATCTGCGGGAAAATCTCCATCAGGTTTGGATTGAATATCGTCGCCGAATAAAGCTTATCAACCACAAACGGTTTGACGTAGTACTGAACTTTCATTGCCTCGTAGCGGTGATCCTCTGGAAAACAAAATACAAAGCTTTACATTTCACATTTAACTGGGCAAATCTGTATCTATAAAGAACAATAAGTTTCTATGTACGTTAAAGACTCTGATAGCATCCAACCAATGTGGCACCAAACCGGTTTCATCAGAAAGGTAATAATATTATGGAGGATGGTTGTAAACCACAAAAATAATGAAAAAAATTGAACCAAAATTATATAATTTTTGTGTAGTGGCATGGGTAAAAATTTTCCAAAATCTTTGATGCATAATTTTATATATCAAAAACAATTTGTACATTATATATTTCATTGATTTTGACAACATAGGTACAGGCTGTCAACCAAAAAAACACTGATCTGTCATTCTTAATACAGCTCATATCTCGGTATAACAAACTTCACGGGACTATAAAAAATATTTCGTTATACTGGAAATTATACCATTTTTAATTTTTTGTGTCACCATATTATACCTAAAGATGTCAAATAAACTATTAATGCTATTATTACGCGAGAACAAAAACAAAATTTAAGAATCTATCAATCACGTGAAGGAAATATGTTAGGCAAACTGTCAAGGACAAACTGAAGTCGGAGATATTTTATTGCCTGATTGTAACGTGAGGGAGACCAAAGAATTCCTGGGTGACGCAAAGGTGCGAGCAGATGCAAAGATGTGGGGTGGGGAAGTGGTGCAGCAGAGAAGAATTTACAGCCTGAGGACGAGGAGAGCTGAGCCTAGCAGTCTTCATACACGCTAAACTGGGAGCAAGCCAGGGAGAGAGAGAGAGAGAGAGGTATTCGCTATGAAGAGATTTGACCTGTAGAAAGTTTTATCATAAGGGAATTTCTGGTTATCAAATCGATTCTGTCAAATAATTGTACTAGCGCACATCAGTTAATCAGAAATGTAGATTGTGTTAATTGACTCACTTCGAGACCAAACGGGAATAACTCTGGTGATTTTAGATTCGTCCTCGCTTTCATCGTCAGTGTTCAACTGCTCCACCTTCTTAAACGATTTTCGAATCTTCTGTTGCCCCAAAAGACTACCTGCAAAAGCAATACAAAAAATAGTCAATAAACTGAGAATACATAGCTACATTCAATAGATACAATAATATAGGCCACAAAAGCACATACCAGCTTTCTTAGATTTGGATTGATTTTTCATTTCTTGCAGTTTCCTAGCTGTTTCCCTTTCATCTGCGGCTAGTTTTTCATGTAATCTGAAACATTTTTATAATTATTATTGCATTATTGTTACAAGTGTTTTTCCATGGTTTTGCTATCCCTTGATTTTTGTGTTTTATATAGAAACAAAAATGTATTTTGTTTAAAAATAAAATGACTTATTCAACTGAGGAGAGATTTATCATTACTTGAGGCTGTAATCTGACTCTTGACTTCGAGGATAACATCCCAAAATAGAGTATTCACTAGTTAATTATAACCTCAGCATCGTCAAATAAATACTTCATATACAGGTTTCCGTGATGATACCTTTAAATGATTAATCGAACGAAGTAACGCCAAATTTGCATGTATAGTTTTCAAGGTACTTATCCTTGAAGTCACATAAGACACCATAGATTCAACATATATTCGTACAAAATTCACAATATCTATGACAATTGGGGAGTGCTACTGGATAGAAATCCCATCTACCTTTAGAGTGGCCATTTTTGTGGCAATGGTACAGTAGTAACCATGGTTAATTGTCCGATAGCATTTAAATATTACTGTGCATACATCATTAAAAACTGCTTGTTAAAGACCAAACTTCTAAGGGAGTTTGTTCCGAGGGTTTCCTTACCGTTCCTCCTCTTCTTGCTGCTTCTTCCGCAGCGCAGCCTGCTTTCTGGCCTCCTCCTCCTGCTCCAGCATCCTGGCATGTCTGACAGCTTCTTCTGCCTTCCGTCTCTTCTCTGTTTCTTGCAGTTTTTTCTCTGCTAACAATCGTCTCTGTAACACGCACAATAAATATTTCAATCCCTTACAGAATCCTTAACAGACATAATAAAAATAATATAAATCTTTAAAAATTACCTTTTCAGCTTCTTCTTTGAGTTTCTCCTCCCTCTCCATCTGCAACTGTCTCAATTTTTCCTCCTTTTCCTTCTCTGCTCTCTCCCACAAGGCCTGCTTCTGTTTGGCCTGAGCTTCCCTAGCTAGTGCAGCCGCCTTACACTTTTCTTCACGTTTTCTAAACAAAATTTCAAAACAAACTGTTGGTCACTACACTTTTATAAATGAACTGAACTTTCTACACAAAAGATTCAGTATAGCTAGCCGAACGTATATATAGAAATTTCTGACTTCACCAGGAATCGAACCTAGGATCTCTTGGTCAGAAGTTAATCTCTGTAACGCTAGACTAACAAGGTCAGCCTAAAGAAGAATTTATTGAATGGAAACAAAAATAAATAAACTGTAGTAGGAGAAATTTTTCCATGGGGTTGCCGGCTCAAAAGGGCACCTCTGCTCATTTTGATGGTTTTTAGAGTATCCTGTAAGAGGCAGGAAATCGAAAAAAAGATCTGGAGCGTGAGGTTGACCACCTCACTTCCTTAAACCTGCACAGGTCAAAAAATGCACAAGAAATGAGCCCTGGGGACGCCTGGACCACATCAGGGAGGAGAGGGGGTTCAGTTAGCTGGTGTCTCCCCTGTGATGGTGCAAGATCGAGCGTAATGGAGAGCTCTTGTTGCCTCCCTATGCCCCTAAATGGGGTTTGAAAACTATAAAACTATTGGAGGACTGCAATTGTGAGAGTTGCACATAAAATAAGAGTAATGTGCAAATACCAGAACATGCTTAATTAGACAAGTGAAAAAAATAGAAAAGTTTTACCTACCATTAAAACTTATATTATGTTCCCAGCCTTATTTAAAACCATATTGAGATAGTGCCGTTGAAATTCCCGCCATGTGTCACATTTTCATCCTTATATTGGTACAACTTCACACTACATTTGGCCAACCAAGCAGGGACACCATAGATTTTTTTATCTGTGGGTTCTATATGTTTGTACTATTCTATGGACAAGTCATTAGTATCAACAGGCAGGGATTGCCTTGGTTTTAAATAAGGCTGGGAACATAATATAAGTTTTAATGGTAGGTAAAACTTTTCTATTATGTACTCCCAGGCCGTTATTTAAAACCATATTGAGACTTGTTTGTTATCGCCTGGTGACCAAATGTATAACACACTAATGTGAATGTCAGCTTACCTTACGGTAAAGGCTGAAATAATGGAGCTATGGAAGTTGTTGAACTGCTACTGAAGTTAGTCACTTGTCGACAATAATATTTGGCAAAAGTATTTGCACTCTGCCAGTTTCCTCTAGCTAGGATGTCATCCAGCGTATGGTTCTGCAGCCAGTTAAGAGATGCCACCGCTGAGCGGATGCTTCCCGGGGGTGATGACACTCCTGCCTCTTTCAAAATAGATTTTACCCAACCTGCTATTATAGCTCTTGTTGCAGGCTTTGGCTGACCACATGTGGAAATAAAGAGTGGGTGCTCTGTATCTGGAGATATCCTTCTAGTTGCCGATACCTCCAACACTTTTCTGATCCAATAGACTGGGTTTATATTCTGGCAATCCGCATTTTTTAATCTCCATCCTGACTGCTGGTGTGTATGCGAGTCAGTTTTTGATCCAAAAACTGGCCATAAGGATACTCCCTCTTCATCAAAAATGAGCTTATCCTCCGAGCAATGAAGAAGTGTCAGATCATGTACTCGACGCCCTGAAGCCAACAGGAGTAAGGTACAAGTTCTACGATTTGCTTCAAACAATGTTATCTTCCTAGGCGGATTAAGCTCCATCCATTTAATGACCATGCGAGGGTCCCAAATGGGTGGTTTGTGACATCTGGGCTTTGCTAGCAGAACTGACTTTAGGATCCGCTTCACCAAAGGATGAGAGCTAAGACGACCCTCTAAGTGTGGGTTACAGAATGTAGACACCACAGACTTGTGGAGCAAGATCGTACTTGCTGCTAGCTTAACCTTCAAGTGTAAGTCAGATAGAAATCTCGCCAGCTGGCTGCCATTTGGTTTATATGGGTCTACATTGTGTTTGATTGCCCATGCGTGCCATCGTTTCCAAGCAGCTTCATATGATTTTAAAGTGGACTTACGCCACGCCTTACGGAGTAGTTGTTTTTGCTGCTCAGACCAGTTTGTAAGGCTGTTTTGCCACCCCCACATTTCCAAACTTCCAGGGTCAGTGTTTCCGTGTTTGGGGGAGGTTTGCTTGTTGCTGTGTCGATCAACACCCTCCGAAGATTCTGTACTTGAAGAGGGGTGTCCAGCGCACGACTCTTCAGATCTCCTCTCCAAAACACTCTCTTCCACCGAGGGACTACTATTAGAAACGTTCCTTGTGCCTCGTTCAGGTGTCTTAAAACTCGTGGGATGAGGCTCGGTGGTGGAAAGACCCAAGCCAGTCTGCAATTCCATTGGCGACTGAACGCATTGTGGAATGTTGCCTCTCTGTCGCTCTGATCCCATGACACATATGTTTGCACTACGTGTGCTGTTGCTGACGCAAACAGGTCGACTGATGGAGTGCCCCATTTGTCGAATATGGCTTCTGTTGCTTCTGGTAATAGATGCCATTCTGAAAGTGTCTGCTGGCGTGATAGACGATCGGCGATGCCGTTGAGTCGTCCTGGGAGATAATGTACAGACAGACTTATTTTGTGCTGGTCTGCTATCTCCAAAATTTGGCGGGTCAAAGTCAGAAGAGCTTGTGACCTGGTGCCTCCCTCGTTACGCAGATATGAGACCACTGTCTTGTTGTCTGACTGGATCAGAAGACCCGAGCCTGACAGCTCTAGCGCGTGTGGAGACAAGGCAGCCAGCACGGCGAGCATCTCCTTTATGTTGCAGTGCAGGTTCTGCTGATGGGGAAGCCATAGGCCGTTGAGTAGCTTGTCGTCCAGCATGGCTCCCCACCCTACGTCTGATGCATCTGTCGTTAAAAGGTGTTGAAACGCTGGGATGTGGATTAGGGGCAAGTAGTGTACCTTCGAACAAATTGCATAAAAATGACTTTGAAATTTTTTATCTCAATAAATATCCAACGTACAAAAAAATTAAATATGCTGTTAGACAGGTGAAAGAATTCACTAAACAATGGTATTTTTATTTACATTTTTATCTTTAATAAGTCCCCTCCAAATGATTTTTTTATAAAACACTACAATTTTGTTCGAAGGTACACTAGCGAGTATACCTTCGAACACCTTGATGTGTACCTTCGAACATAAGGTAGCTTAAGGCAAAAATTGAAACAAAATAATTATTTGTTATCAAAAAATGCGCTGTTCATTTATTCAGGAAAATATAAAAACGTTACATAAAATAAAAATTAATGTACAAACATTGATTCATTCTCCATTTGAACCCCATTTAGGGGCATTAGGGAGGCAACAAGAGCTCTCCGTTGCACTCGAATATGCAGAATCTTTCACCAGCTGCCTGCACACTCCTCCTCCTCTGATGGGATCCAGGTGTCCCGAGGCTTATTTATTGTGCTTTTTTCTGACCTGTAGTGGTTTAGGACATAAGGTGGTCAACCTCGCGATCCCGATTTGATTTCTCGAGAACAGTCAAAATATTGAGTATTTTTTTAATATATTATAAAGAATTTGTGCTCACTCAGCACCAGAATTCGGACCCACCACTTCAAGGATGCTGAACGTACGAAAGCAGCTGTCTGATACCACTGGACTACCAAAAACCTCAAATGAAAATTGTATTGCATTTTTTTCAGGTGATTGCAAAATGATGCAACATTACTTTTAAATAATTTTAAACTTGTGGCTCGGCCTACTTAGGTCAGGAAACCTTTTACAGTAGCTCAACTCAACCAATCTTTCTCGGCCTTTTGTCCCGTATCCACCGTTGTTGTATATTAGAAATAAAATACGCACTAAACGCCAAAAATGAAAAAAATGAGTTGAGTATGAGGAAATGTTCTATAAACCATTGTCAATAGCCAAAATATTGCACAAAGTCCATATCGATGATCTAAAGGCGTAAAAAAAACAGATCCAAAAATCATCATAGTACTATGTCTGTATGGGGGAAAAATCAGTTTTATTAGATTATCTCAAAATGAAGTTTTTGGCGTTTAGTCCGTATTTTATTTCCACTATACTATTTTTAATGCATCAATACTCTTAACATCTGTTATTGTTAGGCTGTAGTGTAAATATGGAGATTTTTTAATATATTCGTGGAGCATATTTCTCTTCCTCATAATTAACAGCATAGTTAGGGGCATCATATGACATTCCTATTCATTTTTAAATAATTTTAAATATTTAACAACGTTTTAGACCTTAAGTTGAATTTTCTGTGGCTTTCCCAACTGGAATGCCCTTTCGACATTTTCTAACAGCCTGATTAATATTTTCGATACAAGTTTGAGGTCTTTTTCACTAGTTTTCTTTCTTGGCATTGGAAAAATCAAAAAAATAGTCAAGGAAGATTTATATTTATATGCTCTATGTGTACCTTCGAACAGTTCGAAGGTACACTTAAAATAATGTTCGAAGGTACACTCAAGCATAAAAATGATAAAATATCAAAAATAAATAATTTTGAGGTCATATTAACCAAAATTAATATCAAGTAACAAGCAAGATAAATTAGTCTACCAAATAAAATAATATTATTGATTGAAATAGTAAGATATTTCTAAAAAAAAATCTTATAAACATCGGTAAAATATTTACTTTTGGTATAAAAAAACTTTGAAAATAGATGTGTTCCGCGCGCAATCAGTTGAACATACCAAACTACACTGAGCGTTACCATTATCGAAAAACGTACGTAAATTCAATAGTTTTGTATTTTTTTAACATCTCTAAATAAGATTTTTTGAAACTGTTCGAAGGTACACGCGTTCGATGGTACACCACTTGCCCCTACGCTGCTTTTTTGCACATTCCCTCTCCACCAGTTCATCTGCTCTATTGCAGCTTGAGGAATCTTCACCCTGTGAGTTGGACGGTGATATATTAGTTTGCGGCTGTAATACTGAAGAATTCTGCAATTCAATCTTCCTCGTGGTACTGTAAAATGGGCAAAATTTAGGAACCCCAAAAGACTTTGCGACTCCCTTAACGACCACGTTCCTCTTGCTATTAGTGCGTCGATGAACCGTTGTAGTCTGTAGCATTTGTCTTCGGGTAATGATTTTCTGTTGGCTGCTGTATCCCAGGTTATCCCTAAAAATACCACCTGACGGCTTGGAGTGAGGATGGATTTTTGGAGCTGTAGTTTCCACCCCAATGTTTGCAGGCAAAGAACAAACTCTTGCACGTGGTGGCTCAGCTTTATTGGGCACTGGTTTACTAATAGGAAGTCGTCCAGGTAAACCACAATGCGGAATCCCTTCTCCCGAAAGTGTTCTGCCAGCCAGTTTGTGATTGTGGCAAATATTTTGGGTGCCGAGCTTAAGCCGAAAGGAAGGCATGTCATCTGGTAAAGCTGCCCCTTGTAAACCAGACGCAGAAACCTGCGGTGAGATCGGCTCACTGGAATATGAAAATAGGCCTGTGAAAGGTCGATTTTTGCCAACCAATCGTTTGGCTGAATGAATTCTAGTATCTGATGGACATTTATGAGGCTGAATCTTCCCGCTTCTACAAATTGATTTAGCCCTTTCAAATTCAACACGGTTCTTGTCGTGCCGTCTGTTTTTGGCACCAGAAACATCCTGGAGATGAATGATGCTCCGTGTGTGGCTCGTTCTATGATTTGAAGCTCTAGCATCTCCCGGATGTGGTCCGTCATCACTTCCGACTCTCTGGTGAGAAGCGATTGATCTTGATTTGTGGGAAGGATCAAGGGGGGTTTGGAAGCAAAGGGAATCCTGTACCCTTGTAGTACCTCCAAGATTATCTGAGGAGGATTTAACCTCTCCCAGTATTGGGTATGCTGTTGAAGCTGCCCCCCCTGAAACCTCGGCCCGTCATCTGTGTCGTCTCTTGTCCGCGCCCTGACGACGTGCTCCTTCCCTTCTGAATGGTGTTTTATGGGTCGTGGGTCGCCTTGCTTCACGAAACCTCCGCCCTGCCTCTGAACTAGTTTGTTTTGCGGGGCGACGGATGCTTTCCTTAATATTCCCATCTTTAGGAAATGGCTTTATTCCTGATGGGCCCGGCATGGGCTCTACATTTCTAATTTTTGGAAAGCATTTATCCATGCCCCCCATTTTTACCACTGTCGATGCCAGTGCCTCTGGCTCGAAGAGGAATTCCTCGCTTGGAGGAATCCTTCTGAGGGCTGTCTGGACGGTTTTGTCCCTCAGAGATTTTAAAATGACTTCCCTCCTTTGTTCCAACACACTGGCCCTCTTTCCACAGACCATCTGTGTTAAATCTTTAGTGGCCTTCTGGTACTCTGACCTCGGCCCAAATAGCCTCTCCAGCTTTTCTTGGACCTTGGAGGAATCTGACTCTGCCAAATCCTGGACAGCCACTTTGAGGTGCTCCCCCTGAATTACCAGGGCTTGCGTTAGAGCCGCGCAAAAGGAGTCCTGCATGGCCAGGTAGTCACTCCTTGTTAGATGTCTCACTTCGTCATTGGCCTCCAGTGCCGCAAAGACCGGCTTTGCGTTATACGCCTTCTGGACCTCCGCGAATCGGACGTTGTTCCACCCCTGCGAGTTGAGGTGTTGCAAACGCACCCCTTTAGCAATCCGTTCCTCGACGGCTCTTGGGACAGCCGGTTCCGCCAGAGTCGTTTGGATGTCTTCTATGGTGAAACGGGATGCACGTTCCCCAGATACATTGGAACCTGCGGATTCCCAAGACTCCGCCTCGGATATATCCCGTTCGTCCACTTCCTCTTCGCGATACCTCCGAGAGCTACACGGGTCTCCTGAGTCGCGCCATTCTTCCTCGTGGTCTTGCTGCCACGATGTTGACGTCGAAGGTTCTCGAGGCGCCGATGATGTCTGTCCCCTCGGGTTTCCCGACATTTTCTCCATTAAACTATGGACTGTTTGCCCCAAGTCCGCGATTTGTTTTGATAAAATATCAAAACGCGGGTCTTCGGCCGCCATTTTGAGACGCTTAACGCGGTCGTCCGCCTGTTCGCGTTCTTCACGCACCTCGGGGGCATGTATAATCGACGAAATCTCCGCCGCCGTCAGATCCTCGCACTCCCGCACTTCTCCGCGACGTTTACCACTGCGTTTCGGCATCTTTTAACTTGAAAATCTTTTGTTTACACACGACTCGAAAAAATACGCTGGTGACAGTTAGGGAAACAACACACTAATGACTTGTCCATAGAATAGTACAAACATATAGAACCCACAGATAAAAAAATCTATGGTGTCCCTGCTTGGTTGGCCAAATGTAGTGTGAAGTTGTACCAATATAAGGATGAAAATGTGACACATGGCGGGAATTTCAACGGCACTATCTCAATATGGTTTTAAATAACGGCCTGGGAGTACATAATAACAATATACATAGGTCATAATTGTACCTTCTCTGTTCCTCACTCCTGGCTTGCAACATGGCGTCCCTCTTCTTCAGGGCATCGTCCTTGTTTGTGATGATCTGTGTGACCGAACTCAGGTTGCTGTTGGAGCGCGGGGACATCAGCAAATCGTTGACTGACAAAGCAGCTTTCATTGACGCAGGGCCGGGTTTTGAGCTACCTAGGAGCTGTTGAAAAATAATTGTAATAATTTTTTGAAGCAATTTATTTTCAACCTTGCAGATTTGCTGCGGGTTTGAATCCTGGGGAGGACATGGGGTTTTTCTACATCTTCGAAGATTTCCATAATTTAGAAATATCATGGATTTTGACAAATTCGACCACCGAAGCCAGCCTTCGAAAGAGCAGTAGAAGACAGTCTGTAGTGGTTCAACTTTTTATTTAAGATTTATTAAAATCTAACACTAGTTAATTGATTTAATGATTGCGTCAAATAGGTGGCTATATGTGGAGTAATTTATCACTAAATCGCAGTACAAGAGAAAACCACATACCTAACCAAAAAAAAGTAAAAATTCAAGGTATTACCGCTGCCAAAAATTACCCATTGCAGTTTAAATTATGAAGGGTTTTAAATCAGAATCAGCCTTCAGGCACGTTTCCTGAAGAACGAATTCTGTGAGGAATTTTCCCTCTTTAAAAAGAAATTGTAGAAATTTTAAGAGAAAAAGACGATACACTGATTATAGTAGTAAGGTTCCAAAATTAACTAAGTGGTCACTAACCAGTTTGGAAGACGGCACAGGGAGTGGTTGTTTCAATTGTGAAATGGTCTTCCCATTGAGTGGGGTAGCCAGCTTACTTCTCTTATCTTTCTTCACCGGTGGCTCCACATCAATCTGCTCCATTTCCCTCTCCACATTTTCCACCACAGTTTTCTAAAAACAAATGATGAATCTGTTAATAACACATCAAAGCAGTCTTAAGCCCTCTCTAGCAGTGAGGCAACATACCGATTTCTCAAGTCTAGATACATTATAAAAGAATAGAAGTATTTTGAAGCGGTTTGTATACCAGCGGCATCAGTCAACAATATTCTCTCACTATAAACTAAAGTGTAGAAAATTCTGACGATGCAAATTGTCAAAATGTTTATTTCTAAAAGTAATTACATGTACCTACAATTTTTTTTTTAAAGAATGACTACAAATTCTGCAACAAAAACTTTACACGTAATTTCCTTTCCTCTACTCCTCCACCTTTTCCTAATCCTTGGCCTTCCTCCCTATACTTGAAAATGTTTTACATATCGACGCCAATGTTGCAGGAACACATTTACTTGATTTTTTTTTTCAATTTCCACTTAACGATGAACTACCAATATTTCTGCTTGATGTTAAAAATATTATATAAATAAATGTGTTCTGAGTAGAAAAATAAGATAAATGTTATTATTATTATTATTATTATTTGTGTGATAGGCGAGCAGCATAGCTGATGTGCCTATATCTCACTGGTTAGGTTGTTAGCCATGTGTCTGTCTAACTTATTTTTAAACATGTTAACACTGTCAGAACTGATAACGTCATCAGGTAAACCGTTCCACATATTTACAACTCGGTTCGAGAGAAAGTGTCTTCGGGGATTTGATGAGAAACTAGTCTGAGTCAATTTAAGCTGGTGTCCCCTCAGGTGTGTATTGGAACTCAATGTAAAAATGTTTTTAACAGCTTGACACTCGTAATGATTATTAAATATCTTGAAGGTTTCTATCAAATCCCCACGCTCTCGTCTCCTCCTCAATGTAGTCAATCCCAAGACCTCCAATCTCTCCTCGTACTCCAGTCTTCTTAGAGCATATGGTATTCTTGTGGCTCGTCTCTGCACTCTCTCCAACAAGTCGACATCCTTAACAAAGTATGGAGACCACACTTGAAAACCATACTCCAAGAGAGGACGGACATAGGACTTGTATATCTTGAGAAACATTGCAGGATCAACACATCGAAAAGCCTTCCTTATGAGATAGAGAATAGAGTTCGCCCTTTTTACAATCCTGACAATATGTTCCTCCCATTTAAGGTCGCAAGAGATGGTAACACCCAAATCCACCTGAGTTTTGACACTTTTAAGTTCCACATTATTGAAATAGTACGAGGTTCCAGGATTGTTCTGACCGATGTGTAATACTGTACACTTCTCAGGGTCAAGAGTAATAAGCCAGTCAGCACTCCATCCTCCTATGGCATCCAGGTCTCTTTGCAGTTGTGCACTACTCACCACAGGATCAGCAAAAAACTTTGTGTCATCAGCAAAAAATTCCGATTGAGACGAAATCACATTTTTGAGATCCACGATAAACAGAATGAAAAGTATGGGTCCCAACACAGAACCCTGCGGGACACCACTGGAAACCAAACGGTGGCCAGACAATGCACTTCCAACCCTGACTCTAAACTTTCTCTGTGTTAAAAAATCCTTGATCCACCCGAGCAGATTGCCACGCACTCCGAGGTGCTCAATTTTGGACAAAAGACGCTTTATAGGGACACGGTCGAACGCTTTCTCGTAGTCCAAGTAAATGACATCCACAGGAGTGTGTTGGTTCCATGATAGAGTCCACATATCAAGGCAGGATATAAGGTTGGACACAGTGGATCTGCCCGGGACAAACCCATGTTGTTGCTCTGGTATAATGCGCTGGTTGAGTAGGAAAGCTCTTAGTTCGTCGGCTATTATTCTCTCCATACATTTGCACACTATACTAGTTAGGCTAATTGGTCTATAATTGGACGCAGCTAACTTGTCCCCCTTTTTATAAATGGGAGTTATGATGGCCTCTTTCCAGATGCCAGGAAGCACACCACTTTCAAATGACTGTGTCATGATCACGCTCAACGGTTCCGCCAACACTTCAAAACATTCCTTTAATATCTTGGCAGGCAAATTGTCCGGTCCCATTGCTGTGTCCTCCTTCAAATACTTTAACACTTTTTTTACTTTTTGCACTGTGAAATCAATCGTGTTGATCTCCTCGTTAACTCTAAGTATATCCATCTGAGGGATTGTGTCATCTGGCTCAACAACATAAGTCTTCTCAAACTGTTCACTGAATATTTCTGCAACCAAGTCACAACGGTACTCTAAGTTCCCAGATTCGTCTCTTAGTGCTGGAGGAATACCCACTTTGCTTACAAGTTTTTTTCTAACATAGTTAAAGAATGGTTTACTACCACTGTCCACAATATTCCCCTCAAACCTTGCCCTCGCCCGTCTCGTAACTGTAACCAATCGATTATTTACGCTTCTAAACATCCGATATGCACTCTGAGTTTTGCATCTCTGATACTTCCTCCATAGAAGCCTTTTTTCAGCCACTAGTGAAAGGATGTCTTTATCGACCCATGGTTTATTCCTGCTTGCTTTGTTAACTTTTGTGAGAGGAACACAAGTTTCACAGACACGCTGAACAGCATCAGTCAACCCCCTCCACTGCTCTTCCACACTCTCCAGTGCAGAGAGTTGCAAATCAATGCTGGTCAATTCATTCCTCATGGCTTCATAATCAGCCTTATAGTAGTTACGTCTATATTCAGGTTCATGCCTCGAGGACGTTTCCTCCAATGTGACTTGCACGGTTGCCAGTAAAACAATATGATCACTCTTGCCAATATTTGGGAAGTACTCAATATTAGTAATCAATTGCTCATCATTGGTTAAAATAAGATCCAATATGGATTCTTGGTTATTGCGATATCTAGTAGGTCTATCTATCAATTGGGACAGATTGCTGTCGAGCAACATATCCAAAAAACCAGCATATAAAACATTGCCATGACTGAATCTAGTTAGCGGCCAGGCGAGATCGGGGAGGTTCATATCACCAAAAACAATTATACTATTATCTTCCGTAGCTAATCTTATATTGCTAAACAAATCTTTATCACTCTGCTCCAATGTGTAGTGAGGCGGTCTGTATGCAACACAAATCAACAACTGCTGTGACATTATATTGACATCGATCCAAAGAGACTCGCTTTCAGTTGTATTGAAGCGATTATTAACTTTTGTTGTGATGGGAATACCTCCACAACTATCAGCCACGTACACAGCCACTCCACCACCACGTCTCTCTTCCCGATCTTTTCTATACACTGTGTATCCAGGTAAGTTAATTAAACTATCATTTATATCAGGTTTTAACCACGTTTCTGTTATCAGAATAAAGGTTGGGTTTTTATCATAAATTTCCAATTGTAAATCATCAAACTTTGCCGTCAAGGATGCCAGGTTCGTATACATAAAGGTCAAGGTGCCAATAGAGGATGCTATTGGTTTTTTGGAATGCTGAATATGCCCGGGATACCCCTAACATATTTGATGGTAATGTCAGTTTCCCCATTGGCCTGACGTTCCACAAGCCGTTCCCTCAGTCTCTGAAGATTCTCCCGCTGCATGACTGTCAAATCGTTCCGGATTTTTATGCCCTTTTTAGGTTTTTTCTTTTGGCCACGGAAAACTTCGACTGCTTGTTCCTTGTTCTTCAATGTAACCCGAAGAGGTCTGGGTTTTTTACTGTCTGGTTTTCCAAGCCGTATAATAGTAGATTTGTTCAATTCTATATTAGGAACCATCTGAGACACAATTGAAACGACCTGATTCTTATCATACTCCTTCCTTTCGTTGAGATCAGTAGACTCAGACTCATTGACACCAAATATGATGATGTTTTTGCTTCGCTTTTCCCTCTCATTAATCTCATTTATTGTGCTTTCACAATCCAATGCATTCTGATTCCCTTTGATCTTCTCTATAGCTTCTTCCAAATCATGTACTTTCTTCCTTAGAACGGGTACCTGTAGAAGGCCCTCTTCACACTCTGTACACAAGAACTTTAACTTGGGATTTTGTAGTATAATCACTCTTAATTCTGTGGCTAGAAGCCCACTACACTTCACACAAAACTCTCTATTGCACCCATGGCACAATATTTTAGGATTTTTGTCATCATACTTGGTGCCAGACAAACAACTGACACAAGAACCAGATGACATTTTGATTTTGCTAATTATTATTGATTTAAGTGAAACTTCTCACAGAATTACTATCAAAAAGGCAAGAATGGCACTTCTTTTAGTTATCTAAGTTGAATTTGATTATTTTTATAGACTTTTATCAGGTTTTATTGATTTTCTTCACACAGAACACATGGAGCACAACTTCACCATACAAAAGTATTGTTACAATGTGAATGCACAATTGTGACAACCATCCGATCAATGGTGATAAACACAAAATAACGTTTACTAAAAAAATCAACGTATGTGTTCCTGCAATATAGGCAGTGATTGTTTATTTCTAAACGAATTAAAAATAAAACCATGTATGTGCAATGTGCATCATAAGGAGTTAAGATAATGATTAAAATGTCACTTACACCATCTTTGACTGCGCAGATAGCCCTAACCTTGGACCTGGTAACTCTAGTGGGAGCATCCACGCTGACAACATTCTTCACGGGGGACAGTGTCTCGGCCAACCGCTCAAAGTGCTGCACTTTAGACATCACTGGACTGCTGCAAAATTAGCACTTTGGTTACTTTCAGACTCAACTCCAGCTAACTCTGTGACTGAATAAATATTATAAGACTAGCATTCCCCACAGACATCGTCCTATCCTAACTGTATGAATGAACATTTGTATAATGATACATTAGTTACCTATTAAAAAAATATTACTCTGCCATTTACAGGGAATATTCTGTCAATTTTATCAACTATCCAACAATTTGGGTTTCGGGATTAGAACGTTACCACCCGATGGCGCACATTGTAAACGTAAAATGATCACACTAAACCAACATTCGAAACAATGTCAGAAGCCCATAGCTGATTGTTTATACCATCAAATATCATTTTAGTGAGTTGTTAGAATCATTGATTGTTGTATAGGTATTCGTAACTGAGAGTTATGTCAGATGGCAATGCAATTTTTTTTTTAAGTTTATAAAAATCACTGAAATTTACAGACAAAAAAAATTAACGAAATTCTTTCTGCTGTTTTTGCGTGATGTCGTAACTAAGGGACATAAGGATCCATTTAATTTTTATTAGGATAACTTTGCCCTGTATTACAAGGGGAGGGGGTCTAAAATATTGCCTAAAAACCATCAGGTGATTAATGGACGAGCCCTAACGGGATTAGGTAATACTTCAAAACTTGGTGTTTACATTTATATCCCGTAAATCAGGGTTCGACAAAAAACTACAAAAATAATTATAACTAGAAAACTATAAAAAATCACTTATCATAATAATATGTTGAGGTATTTGATTGATGACTCACCTAAGGACATCCTTGATTTTTTTGTCTGCAATGAATTTGGGAATCTGCTTATTTTGTAGCGGCGGAGGCGTGTCCTCAGCTTCGCTCAAATCATCCGTCAACAGGGAATGTTCCGGATCGTACTGGATGATGGCTCCTACAGATAAAAAAGAAGGATAGCGTAAGAATTATGGTCATGGGTAAATAAAAAATTGAAAAAGAAATCTGGCAACCTTTTTCCAATGTGATAGTTTCATCCAAGATATGGATAATGCTACCAGTTTGTTTGGGATGTGATGCGATGGTGACCGTCTGATCCAGCGCTTGTCCCTTCTTAGCCGAAGCATCCTTGACTTCGGGAAGTCCGTGATTAGTGAATGTTGCGTTCAAGACGATTGTGCCTCTCTCACTGGATTTCTCCAACACCACGGTCTCGTTGAGCACCTGAAATTAATACATAACATTATTATAACTAAATGACTGACAATCACAAACAAATTCCACCACTTTTGACCAATCCAACAAGCCAGATTCCAAAAGGGTTACAGTACTATGGAACACACAGAGTTTGCTTGTTGATCATTATCTTGGGATTCATAGATTATCAAAAGGCCTTTGACTCGAGATAAGACACGGAAAGAAGATATTTTCTTAATTGAGAATTCCATAAAACTATGTTGAAGTAGACATGTTTATATTAAGTGTAATCAAAAGTGGGGTTGCCAGCTAAGAATAGCCCCTCTGATGCTTTACTGGTTTTTCGAACATTCTCTAAGAGGGAGGAAATCGAAAAATCTGATTGTGACAGTAAGGTAGTCCACCCCACGCCCTCATAATACCCCTACCCCGGACACATTTGTCAACCAAATATCTGGTTGCCTCCCCATATCTTTTGGAAGGGTCTTAAATTCAGTATATCAATGCTTGATTGACTGACATGCAAAATAATGACAATAGGAAAAAAAAGCGTGAAATATAAAATATTTTTTTATTTAATTTAATAAATTTTTCGATCGTTTTAATAAGTGTAAAATACGCATTACTTGAAAGAACCCAGAATTACCTCACTGGGCTTATACCCAATTAATAATCGATTTTTGAGAGGGCTATAAACATACAGATTGTGCGGTTTTTGGAGGATAACGGGGTGTTATCCAATGAGATTTATACTAGAGATGCAATCGAGTCTAAAAAATGGCATGTAAAAAATTGTGCCACCACCGAAAATGTGCCACGCTCGTGTTTTAGTCGTTGACAACAGCTCAAGCTTGACAGTTGTGTCCGCGGTAATACGGCGTTCTTGAAAATGGTGGATTTGTGGTGAAAAAAAGTCGTTCCTCAACAGAAATCAATATAGGAAAATCCTTTTATCAAAAAGGACGTATTTTATATATTTTAAGTGCATATTATTGTGATAAAATGTTTAAAATATAAAAATATATTTGACAATTATTTTTGTTTTATTAGTTAGGCCCACATCACACTACGGGTGCATACCGAGCGGGGTTAAAAAAACCGCGTCTGTATGAAACGCGTAGATACATTTTTATTTGAATTTATAACCCAGCGGTTCAGTCGACGGCTTTCTTACTACAGCATACGTCATGGGCTCGAATCCCTGTGCCGACTATTTCCACTTTCACAACACAACTCTTCCATAGTGTGTGCAAGTTTCCAAATGTATTTGTGTTCACTTTTAATTAGCCTAAATTCATTTAAAAAGATACACCCGTACGCGGCGTATGCAACAGTGCATAGGTATATTTCTAGATTTTTTTTTATTCTATCAAGGTTTTTTTTTATCAATTTATTTAGAAAAAAGAATACAACTTATATTTATACGGAGTGCCCTCTAATTAAAATTATATATGGAATTTAAGGATGTTCTGCAAACAGAGGTTTTCCACTATCAATGAAATTTTTTACGAAATCCATCATACAACTGAGAAATCGCCAGCGGTTTTTCCCACGGTGCCGTATTTCTGACGGTTCTCGTTTAAGCTGTGTGTATGAGCCCTTACCTAGCCGGACGAAATTTAGAAGCAAGTACACTATAACTAGTGTTTTTATAAAAAGGGTCATTTTTGATTCAAATAAATAAATCATTTTTTCCATTTTCGAAAAATATTTTTTATGAATGTGCTTTTAAACTGTTCGTTGTCTGCCTCGCATTAATAAAGACGAGAGATCTTTTTCAAAAGGTTCTTAGACAATTCTGACAAATACATTCAAATCTCACGCACAAAAAGAAATTTCTATTAATGTGTACCGGTAGAAGGTGACAGCACTTAGCCGTTTGGCGTATTATGTGTGACAAAGACAAAAATATTCGTCAGTAATGCTTGATTGCATATTTTTATTTAAGTTCAACTTCAAATTTACTCGTGATGCTAGTTTCAAACCAAAAATTGTATGGAATTGCATCTCCAGTATAATATCTCATTGGTGTTATCAAACAATCAGTATGGTTTCCGCAGTGGGAGGGGTACATCTGATGCGATTTCGAAAGTCACTGAATATGTAACGGAAGCGTTGGATAAAAGGCAGAAATGCTTGGGAATATTTTTAGATCTGGCAAAGGCTTTTGATTCCGTCTCACAATTAATGAAGAAGTTGGAGAATCTCGGAACCACAAACACGAAACTTTTTTAAGTCTTCCACTGGTTTTCGAGTGATTAGGCTAAAATAATGAACAGTATGTATCTTAAAAATAGAAAAAATCAACCTCTTTTTTTAAGATAAAAAAAAATACGCCGTTTGTACCTACTTAAGGATTTCAAAAAGTTTCAATGATGGGTTTCAACATAACATACTATACGGGTCGATGTTTCAAAATGGAAAATCGATTCAGACAGAATAGAATAATATCTACTTCTTCAATAGATTCAATATGACGTATGTAGAAACGTTTTAATACCTCGGCCGAATTTCGCTAAGCCGCGATTCAACCTGTACCTACATACACAATGTAATACAGTAATACGCGATTGTCCCAATATAATATCACTAGCTTATACCCGTCTTGCTTTACGTTTTTGATTCCGATTGTCAGGCTTGATCGGTAGGTAATTAAACAGGTTCTAGTCTAGCTTCCCATTGCTTAACAGACCTCTATAACTGACATAAGCACAGAAAAAGAAGAATGACACTTTTACAATTTTTGTTTTACTGACCTCATAATATTATACGAACCTACCGACATAATTTGCAAGTTTTCATAGAGAGAGCTCTGTGGTTTGAATCTTAGCTACATTCCCTACTTTGATAATTAATTAGGCATTCCACCCATAGAGGGTGATTTGTACCTGTCAAACTTCAAAAACAAACTGCAAATTTTTTCAAACTTCAAAATCAAACTTCAAATTTTTTCATTAAATCTTTATTTATTCTTATTGAGAATAATAAGATTTGAATAACATTTATATGTATAACAAATCAATCTACCATTATTTTATTACATTTTCACCGTAATACCAAGATTCCATTCAACGTTTACATGAGTAATTTTGTTTCCAAAAGATGACTTAATGTCTTTTTGAGAAATTTGTATGAAGATCCTAAAAAATAGAGTTTTTTAAATAGCTCTAAATAAGTTAATGCAGCAAATTGTATTTAAGAACCTTCTCCAGCATTTTGTACGGCTCTGGGCATATTAATATCTGACGTAGCATTTGTATGATGTTCACATATAAGGTAAAAGTATTGTCAAAGGCAAATAAAAAACAAACATTTCTGAATTATTATGTAGATAGATTCCATTCATGCGAAATTTCACACAAGAACTACGTAACATAGATACTCACATGTTGCCGGATATGCATGTAATTGGTCAATGTATAAAACTCGTGGGAAATTTATAAAAGCCTGAAATTTTCAGGAAATGCATCAAATGAATTTTATTTTACTTAATATAACTTCTAGGTTTTACATACAGTTCCTAAACCGCAAACTTATTAATCATTGTTTTGTGAGTGGAATAAATCTGTGAAATGAAAAGTGGGTACTTAATAATTCAAGTGGCTTGATTACACTTACCTAGTTTTTTAAACATGAATACGTTTTTTTATTATAGTACCCGCATTCTTGGTTTTATCGGAAGGTAGTCACGGAAGTAAAGTGAGTACAAACACGATACATTTTGCGTGGAAAACATCTAGACGCGTATCGAATGCGAGAATCGCTTTTGTTTCTAGAAATATCCTTGCGGCGGCGCTATACACGATTTCCATACAAAATGTATCTCACTTTACATCCGTGACTACCTACCGATGAAACTTAGAATGCGGGAACAGTACCTAATTATCAACAATTTTAATACCTATTACTATTTTATGCGTTATGTCTGCAACTCAGCGGTGTGTTCGATGCATTTTAAATTTGGAATAATTTATTTATTTATTTAATACAATATACGGCGACAAAAACGCCTATTACATGTTAAAAAACAAATCAAACACACTACACAAACTGGTAAACTCCTAAAAATTTATAAAATGCAAGTATATTCCTCAAAACTTAAATCAAAGTATAAATCACAACAAAAACCATAAATAACACTAATCAAATTCCAAATTTTTGGTGTGATGGATACATGACAAATGGATAGGGCATGCAAAATGAAATAATTAAAAACAAAATGCATGCACAAAACGTCACATAAATAAAAAAAGTTAAAATGTAGAATATAGAAATTGGAAATTAAATGAAAGCATACATTAATAATTGTATATTTAGATACCTATTTAAAATCACCATCGTGCTATCCTTCTTGCCATAATTTAAAACAACAAGATGGAAAGGGACGAACACAGTTCGATTAAAAACAGCCGTTTTTAAGTACTTACTTAGTACTAAAAATAATATTATTATATTCTATAATCAATTCAATGTTTTCGGCTAAATTCTTTTTATTTAGTTTTAATTTAATTAATAAATAACACTATTCTATGTATAGGTTTTTATCCAATCCAATCTGAAACAGGATTCCATCACAGAGAAGTGAAATTTCGAGTGGAAAAAAAAAGCAAAGAAAATTTCTCTCCCGGCCGGGACTTCTTATTTTGAAATCGGTGCCTATATGTCACTTAGGCTAGGTACCGTTTTAAATTCATTTACAAATTTGAACATTATTCTATACAACGCCTTAAAAATGCTTCGAAACTGTCAACATTTCCCAGGGAATGTATTTAATTCCTAGATTTCGTACATAACCACTAACTTAAATACACGCCGAGACAGCCGTGGGTACTAACTAAAGAGGCCAAATTCAACCAGTGGTATGCCATTTGTGGAGGAGGTCGGTCGCGCGCGCGCTCTTAACACTTAGGTTTAACAGCACGTAAATAAATCAAAAAAGTAAACAAGATAGAAAAAATATTATTAACGCAATAATAGGTAGGTACTGTCATGTTACAAAACAAGTGTAAGAACGTCATGTAAGTGTATTGTTGTAAGGAATAATACAGAAAAAAAAAAAACGTAAAATAGTATTTTTTGAAATCTGTGTTATGGCGGGAATTTCAACAACGTGAGGTCACAGTTCATTGGACCGACGGTAAGAAGTTATTTTTGTTACACAAGAACTCATGAATGAATCTTTGTTTGTAATAATACTACTAATAAAGTGCGTAAACAAAAAGGAAAAAGTGAAATTTAATTAAATCATAATTTATTAACCGACCTCGGTAGTCTAGTGGCAAAGGCTCCGACTTCAGATCAAGAGGTCCCGGGTTCGATTCCCGGTCGGCTTAGAAATTTTCAATGTGTATTTTCACTTGATATTTCTACTCGGGGTTGGAATTCTGTCTCAGATTGGACGGGACCGGTTGACAAAAATAAACTAATTATGATAGTAAACTATCATAATGCACCGCGGTGTAACGTTATCATGAGAGATGTTCATGCTACAAAGAAAGAAACCTTCTCATCATTCTAGACAAAGGCTGAATAGCATAAAATTTTAATCCTCTGCAAATGTCAAGCTTAAAAAAACTACCGAAACTTCCTGGTGTACTTTTTTGTGGTAAAGGGGTATGAATAAAAATTTCTCCTATCTGGGCTGTAAAACATTTTGCGAGAAAAAGGCACCTGTACAAGTGTGGTGGTTGGAAGTGTGTTCCGACCGCGCAGAGACACGCTGAATACGGTGTTACATAAATAAACAAAAATCCAAGTTAAACAATAATACCTATTATAAAAATATTCCATTGTGTCGCCGCATTGAAGAATAGTGGGTAGTGTGTATGGGCAAACATAAAACATAATATTGTACGAGATTTGCTTAAAGACGCTGGAGCCAGAAACGATAATAATATGCAAATCCAGCCGTTTAGTATGCATTGAAAAATAATAATATTTGCACGGTGTCCGCGTATAGACCAAATCCTGTATTGAAATTCTCACTGGACCTTAGTAATATCTCATAATATTATACAGTATTATTCGCTCTCTCTAATGCGGATAGCTGTTGTTTTACTTTTTAGCAAACACTTCATTATTGGGTTCCCAGGGAACAGACCGTCGTCTGACAAGACGGCAGTCTTTCAAAGTATATGGCAAGTTTTTTTGTTTGTACGGTAACAACATTGACAATGTTTAAGTTGACATTCACCGCTATCGATACCATTACCGTAGTCCTGAGAAAACAGACCTACTACTCGCTACGCCGCTGTAGACAGTGGGCCTTAATCTTCACAATATTCTTTTTAAAGTTGTGATAAGCCAAAAATTTCGACAATATTTTTCGAATTTAAATTGGCGTTCAACATAATTATCAGTTGTTTAATATTAGGTGCGATAGACGACGAAATGAGCCCAGAATGACTTTTTTGTTGCTTTTGACGAAAATCAAACGAGGGCGGTGTTTATTATTTATGATCAGTCGATACATACTCGGTTTAGTTAATTAGACGCCGATGTTTCCATGTGCGTTATGTATAAGAAATTCATTGACGCACAACGAGACTGGAACAAATAGAGAATTCGTTTCCGTCGGTATCTTGTATGCATAACATTAAAGTTATACCTATAACTAACCACGTATATTATAATAGTCGTTCTGCGTTCGAGTTTTTGTTAACAAATATTTTTGTCCCACGAGTGAGAATCTTATACGAAGTTTCTTATATAAGTTTGTGCCGTATGTATGAAAACAAGGATGCCTATATCAATGGTATTAAAGGGCTCATAAACGGGCCATAAAATAGCTGAAACATTTGGCTACAAACATTTAAAACACAGATAGTATCTGAAATATTTGCTTACGAAAATCCTTTCAACCAAGAAGATGGAATAAAATTGGCCCCGCCTTTAAGTTTAGGTACAAAAATATATTTTCATTTCTTCAACGCTCTTTCGTCCATTCGTTCATACAAGGGTCACAAATACCTCCAACATCATCATCATCTTCAGGGTTGAAACCCGTGGTGAGTCTTAGCTGCCACCCTCTATTTGTGCTGTCCCAGTATCCAGCCATCTTAGCTTTGTTCTTCCGATGCTTCTTCTACCGATCGGGTTATTTTATAACACCCTTTTGGGAGGTGCAAATGACCCAGCCAGAGCAGTCTGTTAATCTTGATGAACTTGACTATGCTGATATCCTGGTAGAGATCATAGTGTTGTATCTTCTACGCCAAGTTGACCATCATTTATAGGGCCGTATATTCTACGTAGGATTTTTCTTTCAAACGCGTCCAGCCTGTTTACGTCGTGCTTAGTCATATGTTAAGACTGGTCTTACATATACCTACATACAACATTCCACATTATATTTTCTGAGATATATTTTACGCAGCTCCCACGCATATAGGCATGCATGAGAAGTAGATATGACACTCAAAAATTGGTATTCATTTATAGTATAACTAGCTTTCCCGACAGACGTTGTCCTGTTGTCCTAACTATGAATATTGAATTCGAATTTGTATGGGGATGAATTAATTATCATTTGACCAATGTGATTCCAACCGATGCATCTGTTTTAAACGATGTATATTAAACCCGAATCCTGTCAATTGAACAAACTATCTAACAACTGACAGTTCCGGAAAAATTTCACAATTGGTTTAAAAATTATATGGTAAAAGTACTAATAAGGTAGATAATTAGAGTTTTCTTCAATTTTCTAATTTAACACGCACCTTTCTTATTTTTTCTTTCATAAGAACCTTCTCCTGATTAAATCCAACACGACAAAGAAAAAAAGAATTAGCGAAATCAGTCCAGCCGTTAGGGCGTGATGCGATGGCCACGTAAAATAGCTCCCCTTTTTATAATATAAAAGATTATGTACTACGTATTTTCGTATTCTTTTTCCTCTTCTCCAATCATTTCTTCAATGCTGAGTATAGGGATCGCCTAAAATTTCAATGAAAAAGGGTTCGATATTAGGGGTAGAAACCAATCTTGTAAAGTTAACATAACATAATGAATTGGTTGGTGACGCAGCGGTTACAACGCCGGCTTTCGTACTGCGGACGTCGTGGTTCGATCCCAGGTGCCGACCATCTTCCTCTTTCACGACACAAGCTTTCAGCAGCTTACTGTGAAAGAGTCAAGGAGTGTATTCGTGTTCACTTTGAGTGAGCACAGATTCATTTTAGAAAAAAAAAAAAAAAAAAAGCGTCAAGGGGGGTACCTACCTGAATTTTTCTGAAATGTTTCACGCAACTTTCTAAATGTTTTCGTTCATAAAAAGCTTCTTCACCTGACAATAGCAAATATAATATACAAAAAAGAAAGAATTAGCTAAATTGGTCCAACCGTTCACGCGTGACCGAGGGACATGGGGAGCCATTTCATTTTTATTAGGAAAACTTTACCCCGTATTACAAGGGGAGGGCGTCTAAAATATTGTCTAAAAAGCATCAGGTCTGTGATTAATGGACGAGCTCTAATAAACGGGCGTTATATAGGTGAGTACGAGAAAATCAACACGACATAGTAAGATGATACCGGAAGAAGCCAAAAACCGACAAATATTTGCCCAATCAAGGCGAGCCAATCTGTGTTTAGTTAGATACAACGTTCCAAATATTTTTGAATTCTTGTGCCCCATTTCCAGGACTAGATTTTAAAACATATACAGGGTGACCGGTAATTCGATACATTCCTTGAGAGGGGTTAATACTAAAGCAAATTCGCAACAATTTTGTTCCCGTTAACCAAGGGTCAAATACCAGTGGTTTTCGAGGTCTTTAACTTTTTAGTTTATTTTTTTTTTCAATTTTCCACATTTTGATCTAAAACTGAAATTTGTGAACAAAGTATTCCATTTTGGAAACTAAACATACATTTTTTAATAGCTAAAGAATAAAGGAATGGTTGAAGTAAAATATTAGAAATAAGAAGAAAATTTCAAAAACCTCAGAACTACAACGTTTTAAAATCACAAGTCAGTTTTTTTTCGTTTTTGATTTATATTTTTCTAAGGGAGTTACTCCAAAAAAAGTATAATACACTTGGCGTTTTAACTTTCAAACCACACGAAAAACTTCCCCAATTAATAAGCTTTCCGAAGACGTATGAGTGTTTTCCATTTTACTACAGTTTCTGAAAATACACCTTATTATTATTATTAGTATTGTAATTTTGAGCGCATTTGCTGTATCACATTTAATTTTGTTAAAATCAGCTCCGTAGATTATTTGAAATTGGCGGTCGACTACTAACGAAGATTTCGTCAATGTAGAGTGAGAAAAAAAAGAACTGTCCAATGGAATGTATAACTGAAAGAGAATGTACGAAAAATGTTAAATTCACTCAATATTAGTTAGTTGTATTGAAAATTAGATTTTTCTTTGTATAACGGACGTTCAATAAGGGGGAGGGGGGGGGCTGTCCTAAAAAACCATTGCGTCAGAGAAAGAAACCCAATAATTTATTGCTATCTGCCCACCGTAAAATTTCGATAAGTAGTAAAGACCGGTGCTGCTGATGTTATCATATAATTTGGAAATTTGATAGAGTAGAGATAACATTAAACATAAAATAATAAGTATTTTGTGACAACACATGACAGATAACAGCGACGGTGTTTAGTATTAGTATACTTAATTTCAGTTGATGCGTGTATGTGGTATCGATGAATATAAATATCTTGGCGAAGGCTGACCACGTGCAGAATCGAGAGTTCGGTATGCTGCATCCCGATTCAAGGTCTCTTCGTGTTTGCAACATGTGTTCAGTTTGTATCATTAATTTTGTCTACGAGCAGTCAGTGTTGCCACCTGTCCGGGAATCGCGACTTGCATCTGAGTATCGGGCCAAAACCTAAAATTTTTAGCAAAATCATACCTTTTCGGATACCATATTTTTGGAACGACTTTTTCTTTTACCAAAATTTTTCATCGTTCCAGTTAGGTATATACCACACATTCGGAAAGACTATTTTTAAAAGTTTGTGTTCTGGTCAATATTTTTACAAAGGTGGCCACACTGAGCAGAGTTAATGGACAATAATAATACAATGCAAACTTCTCATAGTATAATTTTGTACATTAAGAGCGTTAAATTACCGTTTTTGCACAGAAGTACTGTTTGTTTACTGAATCAAGAAATCATCATTGTTTATACACTTTGACGTTGACAACTTTCGCCATTAGGTGGTAAAATTTAAAATCCCCGTCCTATCATGAATATCTTCATGTTGAAATATCCCAAAACCCTGCGTGATTGTAACCTGCATGTCCCTCATCGAAATACTAACCTTCAAGCCAACAGCCAGATCTACGAAAACATCGTGTATGTAAATAAGCGTATGGATGTCGCATGTAGTATTATTTTCTAGTGAAATTACGAGGCATCTGTGTTTGAAACATTGTAAGAAAACGTGCTAGGTGATTGAGTGTTAGGATTTTTATCCAGCTTGAGTTTCGAAAAATCAATTTCGAACGAGGTGTTAAGCACAGGAATACGAATAAGAGGAGGGAATTCTCCGTGGCATTCGGATGAAAAAAGAACAGGTTCTGAAATGGAGATACCGTTTTCACAGCACATTGAGGAGATTGCTACAGCAAAATAGCAATTGCTCCCAGACAACAACAAAAACTGATCAAATATAAAGAAAGAGAAAGACCGTCTTATCTCCAAATTGATAAAAGGAGAAACCAATAATATTTACGGCAATGTTTTCTGATAGCAGGGATAACAACTGCAGGATTGAATGGAACTGAGATATCAGCTACACAAAGAGAACACAATTCATTTATAATAACCACGATTAAAAAGCGATTTGCTGCCGCTATCTATTATATAAAAGAAAGTCGGGTTAGTGCGAACACTTATGACTCGAGATCGGCTGAACAGATATTTATGATGCTTGGTTTATTGGATTCTAACCAGCTCCAGATAACAGAATAACTAATAAAAAGTTGAAAAATGGATAAGAAATAATATAAACTATAATACCTATTAAAGTAAGTATGGAACAGATTAAGTGACAACAACGTCTTTTGTATAAATTTTCCAAAACAACACAATTTTTATTTACCATTGAGTTTCAAAACATAGGTACGCAAAATCTTTCAAAAATATTTTTTTTAAAATTCAAACATATTACCTATTCTAAATGTATTTTTGTATAAATTACAAATTTGAAAACAATATTCATAGTAAGGACTACCGAACAACGTCTGTCGGGAAAGCTAGTTTTTATACAAATAAAACACGAACAGAAAAATGAAAAAGGACTTCATATTATTAATCGCATAATTTGTACCCCGAGTCTACAGGTAGCTCATCAAACAGGTTTCCACGGATTGCAAGGCTGTAGTAGAACAACTCGGATAGACGGGAACAATACAATACAAAACATGTCATATCATTCCGCTCGATGAATGGGTCACGTGTACCTATGTATATGATGGTAGGATTGATGACAGCCGCAGAGTGAGCATCACATCTCCGGGCCGGACCACTCACCCGCGACGCTCTCCCCGATTGAGTCATTAGCTTCCCACAGGGCCTCGCCCGACTGGTTTCGGACACAAAGGCTCACACTCACATCGTGTTGTCAGAATCTATACGTACACAAAACGGACACCCAGATTAGATCCCGGTATAGGTAGCGAATTTATAATCCATTCATTCGAGATTATTTGTTCGGCAAAGTGCTGTGGTTCTACAAATTCCGTTCAGTTTCAAAGCCGCGTGTTCTCTCCTGCAACTTTTCAACTGTATTTCAAAATCTTTGCAGCATCTAACCCGACCTCATCCTATCATCTGGGCGTATTTTTAAGCAAGCGTGAAGATTTCATACTCAGCATCGATACAGTCCATCTTAGCCTATTTAATCTTAGGATAATAATTATTAATCCTTTCGATGGAAATTATTTTGTAACTTATTTTGATGATACAAAATATTTAGTTTATTCGAAGACTGAACGTCCTCCTCTTAAACCGTACTTTTATGTGTCTCCATCGTTCATTTTTATACTAGTTTTCAGGCTGTGGTGCGTCAAAGTTTCCTAAAATCTGCGCTTAGCAACAACGAATTTAGTCGATGCGTATTCCTAAAATTAGTCCTGAAAAAGGAGGAGAGGGGTAAAGGTGGTTGCGGGGAGGTAGGAAGATAAATCTGAATATACTCACACAAATACTAAAATTTTTTAAATTTTGACAATTTTTCCATACTTTTAAGCTCGAAATAAATCTTCTGTTAGTGTGATTCTAGCAAGTTCATCAACTGCGTAGTACCCTAGATGTGGAGATTGTTTCGAACTATGTACCGGGAAAGAGTCGTCGTGAGGCGAAGCCTTGCTAGGAGTAGCGATTGAATAATATTTTCTAATGAAGAGGGGAATTTCGTTACATTATGTCATAAGGAAATTCTGACGTTTTTACGATCGGGCATTCTTTGTATACAGTCGAGGGTGGAACTTGCGATCGTGTCAGATTCTAATAAACACGGCGAGTTATATATTTTTAGATAAAATATAATCGAATTCTACTACACACCTACTACCTCCTCCGCGCGGGTAGAATAAAAATTAATTAATTAAATTCACTCCCCCCCCCACCCTCCTATTCGGGGGTGTCCATAATAGTGTCGTTTAATTATTCAAAAAAAAAGTAGGGCACAAAAGGAAAAAAGGCCCATTGCACACTAAATAATATACTATAATAAGAGAGAGAGTTTTTGACTGGAACTAACACACCTACATTTAAACTGAAAGGAAAATTTACCTTGCGGAGATAGGAAACTTCGACCCCAAAATAAATACAGAAATGTGTCAATTGTGTAATGTTTATAATTAAAAGGGTGGTGAATGGAACTATAGAAAAGGCATTATAACAATACGATATTATTTAAGCCCAGTTCATTGGCTCTGTAACATGGATATGTGTCAAACAAAAGAAAATATCGTAATTGAACTATAGGTAATGTTTTTCGTATTTAAAGCCCTATTAGACAATATTTAATAATACAGGTAGCTTAGATGTTGGTGCTCTAAGTAAAGTTTTCTTGCCTTGACGCTCAGTAATTCTGAGGTAAGGCAGTCAAACCATCTCTACCAATCCAGTACCAATCAATAAGGACCAGTTAGAGTCCAGAACTCAGCCAACTTGTAAATGGAACTTCCTGGTGGCTCTATAGACAACACAGTAATTTAAGGTATAATATCAATCGGATACGATGTGATGAATGCTGTACTTTTCGTTAATCAACAAACTATCGACCACCATATAAACGAGTAAGTACCTACCTTATACCCGCAAGAAGAACTCTTCTTCGACTTAAAAGCACAGACGGTTGACTTGATCAAATGCCTTTACGTAATCTAGTATGAAAGTCTAATACTTAATTGTGAGCGACTATAAGAAGAATTTCAAAGTTGGCAAAGTTAATACAATATTTATTTTGTTTTCCCTCTGAAAGCCGAGCTATGGAGTAGGTACTTTTTAATGAAATTCGACGCCTAGTCAGATGTACTAAACCTTTTATCTATATATCGAGCAATAGAATTATTAAACAGAAATATGTTATTATTTTAATTATAATTCCATAGTCCAACATCGAAGAATGATAATTATCGAATTAATCTATTCCCACCCTTTCTATATGAGTCCATAATATTTAACACCCCTCAGATACGTTAAATAAATTCATTACCTTAATGAGGCACCGACCATAATTTACGCCACGAAAAAACAACGAACGTTTCATTATTAGAGAAGTTTTATCAGTTAGTTATATATAATTGTAATTACAAGCCACAATCGATCATCCTTGAATAATATTAATTAAACCTCCCTCACCCCTCGCCCAACCAACCCCCCTGACATATCTTCAGAAGCCTCGGAGGCGACGTGATCGATACAATAGAATAATAACTAAGCAGTGTCCAATAATGGCGGACGATGGCTGGACGGCGGATAAGTCTGATAGAACTGGAATAACACATTATTGAGACTTGAGAAGGTAGAATGTAGGGACTTACGTAACTACCGTAAAAAACGCTGGGACATTCTTAAACTGCACTAATTCTAATGTAATTAAATTTAATATTCCCCTTGCATGTCCATGAAACATTATAGATTCTATCATACATAATAAAATTTTAAAACTATATAAAAACGGATTTTCTCTTTTCTTTTTTATATAAATCTGAAAAAATGGGTGCACGCAGACGTGGCCGACTTCGAATGACGTGGACCGATCATATCGGTAAAATGGAAGCGAAAGAGGTTTGTTTGGATAGGAAAGAATGTAAGTCCGTGCTCTCTGCCTACCCCTCGGTGGAAAGTGTTACAAAAACTGTACCTTTGCTAAGAAAATAGGGTTTCTTGAGACCAAACGAACTTCTAAAATTGATCGTAACCAAATCTCAATTTGTACTGTCTCAAAGTTTTGCATTTAACATAAAATACGTAGTGAAAATAGCCTGCAGCCTGGAGAAGGTTCAAGACCACTGTCCCTAGTACAGTACTGAGGAGACGAGAGTACGAAGATAACGCCGCAGACAGTTGACGCGCCAGAAGACGATACAGGGTTAATCTCGCAAATAACGACATAATAAATAAACATAACACGTACATACCTATATACAACATAAGGAATTTCAGCGCAGTTAGCTCGCAATAAAGAAAACTAGTGGATATCGAAAGATCACTTTGTACGAAGCGGTTGGTAGCCTAGCGATTCCGTCGCCGACGTTCGTACTAACGATCTGTCGGTTCGATCCCAGAGCTAGGTGCCGAGATTCTAGCTTGTCAAAGAGTGTATTTTGTGTTCACTTTGAGTGAGCACAGATTGATTGATTAAAAAAAAGTTAGATTAGAACCATTTCACGTCGAAAGCCAATTTCCATTTCTACCCTCTCATTTCCCCGGTGATCTGGAGCCTCACTACGGGACCAGCTGCTGCTCTGAGACTCTAGTTACATTGTTGGTCCTTCGATTGATTAAAAAAGAAACTGAATAAGAGATAAGAGACAGCACAGCACTGAGGCCAATTTCATAAGAATACCGCTAAACTTAGAATCCTCTAAAAAATATATGAAAATAGCTAAAATTATCACAATTGCTCTAAAATGACCCACTATTCGATCAATTTAAGAGGTACATAACTGAGAACGCATTTTTGTGTTTGTATTCGATGGGCTGATTAACTTTTTTTATCACAACATTACTATCGAAATTCAAAAAGTCTTCCTATAACAGAGAATTGGGGCTCTGCAGCCCGATTCACGGAAAAGTTTAAGTCTAAGTTTAGTTCGAAGTTCGAACGAAGTTCGATTCAAACTTTTCCGTGAATAGGTACATAGACTGTAGATAGTCGCCGCCTACAATTATTATTACCAGCAGCCCTATTCACGGAAAAGTTTGAATCGAACTTCGTTCGAACTTCGAACTAAACTTAGACTTAAACTTTTCCGTGAATCGGGCTGCTGTACCTAGTTGAACACAAAATATGAGGCATGTGTAAATGATAGTAACTCGTATTGTTCTGCCATGATTAAAGTAACATTAACAATATTAGAAGGGTTCTCGTTGTAGGATGACGAGCTCCCGAAGTATTTTTATTACAAGACATTGATTTTATTTGTTTGAACTTTTGATCTCGTATTATAGTCGCTGATGGCGCGGGCGCGATTATCCCCCATATCTCATCAGTTAGGGAATCAATTACACACTGATAGAGACCTTCGGGCAAGGACAGACAACCATCACAGAGCGGCACTCTTTTTATGCAGGTATATACCTACCCGCACTGTTCTTCCCAACCAGCTAATTACGCGTATGCAAAACACGTTTGTCTTATACTGTAGCTATAGGCTCCAAAAAATTGATACGGTAGCTTTTTCCTTTTTAACCACGTGAATCAGTTTCGGCAATCAAGTCATTCTCAACTGGAAGACCTGGGATTCGGTTTTCTGCCAAGTCGACATTTTCATAAAATCATCTCAAAGTTGACATTCTGTCTGGTTGAAATTCTAAAGCAATAGTAGTTGAATTTTAATGCCTTGAGCAATTTCTACCTGTCAACCTGTTATGATGATGTTGATAAATTCTGGCTCGTTCGGTAATCAAATCCGGGACTTTTCGTCAAGTCTAGATTTCGACGCTTGATGGACAAAATAACTAGGCCAGCGTCGGTCATAACATACAATTACATATACTGTTTTTTTACATCATCTATTCTCTCAACATATCACTCTGAAGAGCATGCATTCTCATTTCGTCCAGTTATTCAGAAAGTATCACTCATAATTTATATACACAGCATCTGAACAACACCAATAAATAATAATAATTATAAAATTTCGAAAATATATCGATGACCCACATAATAACACAAAGGTATACACAATACAATAGATTTATAAAGGTTAACCTTTTGAAATTCGGGGGTCTGTTCTGTTTCTGGTGCCAGCGAGGCGAGAGACTGGTCTAACTGTCTGGGGGATTTTAATACGAACTTTCCTCTCAACAACAACTACTTACTAAGTTAAAATAAATCTCTCATTAGACAAATCTTCAATTAGCTATATTTGTCCCCGAAAATAGTACAGATACAATTTGTACTAGAAAATAGCTGTTTGATCATATTATTTTATTTGATCTCAGGATTTAAAATGGTATTCGTCAAGGATATTCAAGACAGTCAAGGATATTCGTTGCTTGGATACGACCGTTATTATGATGACAGTAAAAATATAAGTGTCGACGAAAAATGTCAACTTACAATGAATATTTGCTGGTTATAATATCAATAGTAATGTCAAATATACCTAATTTCTAAAAAATGACATTCGATTCAAAAAGTTATTTACTTAAAAAAAAACATTTTTTTAAATGAATCGGTATTCACTCAAAGTGAACTCTTTGACAGTAAGATACTTAAAGCTTGTGCCGTGAAAGAGGGAAATGGTCGGCAATCTGGGATCGAACCCACGACCTCCGCACGAAACATTGCGAAAGCCGGCGTCGTAACCGCTAGTCTACCAATAACTTCGAAATTATTAATAGGTACGATTTTTCATACTAAAACATGTTTGTGTTGTTTTTTGTTAGTATGCCTGTCGTCCAATCCAATAGGCTGCTGATCGTAGCGAAATATTTTTTTTATCAAAATGTTGAATTGAACAATTTTATTCGGTTTTGTGACGACAACACACGTCTTGTAAAATCACATTTGAAAAATAATGAAGAGACTAATACGGCCGAAAAATTATAAAAATTGTTTGGTATAATAATACTATTGTCTAACAATTTTCAATTTTTTGGTCCCTTGAAATTATTTTTGTAAATACAAACAGAACGATTTGAACAACATACGTTACAAAATAAATATTTATGTTTCGTGTACAGATTGACATTGCTTTAAACTCGTATCATTGTTCAATTATTGTTCAAAGGATGTCAGTGTTGTACTCAACACAGCTTGAACAATAAACAAAATAAGTAAGCATCGAGTAAGTAAGTAAGTAAGTAAAAACAAAGTAAGTAAGCACAATATGGGCCGATAAAACCAAACATTAAAAAAATAATTGTAGGTATATCTATTACAGACCGTTTTTTTATTGTTTATTTTTTACGAACAAAGCACGAGGACTGATGTTTATTGTATGCACGAGCAGGGTACTTAGCGTAATGTGCAGCGTTTGAATAACCATTGGATTTAAACACAGCATTGTCAACAATATGAGGGGTAATTAGCGAGCGGATTTACGACGCTTGAACACCCGTCACTTTTTTTTCATCGTAAAAAAAAGAACAGTCAGAATATTAAAGTAGTCGATACCACAAAATGCGGATTATTGCAGGGTTTGAAGGCAGCCACCCTGGCAACGTTGAAAACTAACGCTCTGGTGGTAAAAAAGTGAACTACTACAGGAAATTTGAATTAAGAGTTCTTAACAATAAATTCTCGCCATATATTATGCGAAGACCGAACATTATAATTACGTCACATGGTGATGCATGACCCCTAGAGTCACTTAAAAACCAAAGCCACCTAAAGAACTCGCGGGCTACAAAAGTGTTAAGTACCTTTTTTTGTACAAAGCGCATTGGCTTTCTTCTGTGAAAAGCATTTTTGCGATATAAAATTTTCCAAGCAAATATATATATTTTTGAAGTGAACACAAATACACTCTTTGACTCTTTCACAGTCACGGTCAGCTACTTAAAGCTTGTGTCGTGAAAGAGGAAGATGATCGGCACCTGGGATCGAACCACTTCAATTATCTAACTATCAGATCTAAGATTTTTCGAATATTGAGGCAGCCTTACTTCAAAAATGTTAACAACTCTTCTTCTCCTTAGCTCCACGGCCCATATTTGGAGTCCATATCCATGCAATAACGCCCTGTCCTCTGCAATTTTCACCGCTACAAATATACCTACCAGTCAACCCGAATATAATCATCATACAATAGGTACTAAAAGTGTATTCAGTAGATAGTGGATAAAATGCAGTATAAATTCACATGAATTTCTTCGCTGTCTTACGTGAACATTATCCTACTCGAGTTTCATAATTGCAATAATTTCAATTAACACCAGGAAAGAGCATCTCAACTTATGTACATTACAGCTAATTGCACTAACTTTTAATAGTCGGTTACCTAGTTTTAGTCATCATTTGATAAACAAACCAATGGTGAAATGATTAAGGAACGAATGAAGCTTTAAATGATTCCGATTACAGAACTGTCGAGGTTTCTACTACGCAGTACCTATTTCAAATTTCAAAAATTCAATATTTAAAAATCGAACATTTTTTATGTAAGTATGTAACGAAATCGTCATTTTAAAAATGGAAAGTCTATTGATATGATAGTATCATTAAAAATCGAACATCTATTGATATAATTAATAGGGTGGTGCGAAAAAAGTCAAGTTGATGATATCGATTCGCTATAGTGCGGAAAAGTTGCGATTGGTAAATACAAGAAAAACAAAAAAATAATTTATGAGTTGTTGAACATGTATTTTTCTTGGTGGAAGTAATTTAAATAATCAAATTTAAATAAAACTCACGTTTCAAATAACCTGTGACCATGAAGGGCGTGCCCCTTCGAAACATGTCAGATATAATAAAACTGTGGAATAGTTAAAAAGTTTTTTATTTAAATTTGATTAAAAAAAGCAGTTTTTTCAGAATTTTTCAGAAATTTACGCACACATATTTTTAATCGCTATAGCGAAAAATAGTTACAGATTGTACAGTTAAATGATAATAAAAAATATTGTTGCGTTTAGATAATATCTTCCGATCGCGAATAGCTCGTTAGAAATTGAGAAAAATTATTTTTTTTGTGAATCGATATCATCAACATAACTTTTTTTGCACCACCCTAATAATTAAAGCATCATTTATTTGAAAATAGAATATCTTCTGATATACCTACTGATGTCTGATAGTACCTATCTATTGATATGATAGTATCATTTAAAATCGAATATCTATTATCTATTGATATAATCAAAACATCATTTGAAAATCGAATATCTTCTGATGTACCTACTGATGTCTGATAGTATCTATTGATATGATAGCATCATTTAAAAATCGAACATTTATTAATTATTGTTATAATATAAAAATCATACCATCAAATAGTTGGTTCTATACCTTTTAACAGCTAAACCCCGATAAACAGCTACCGATAATGAGCTCCCGATACGTATCGGTATGGCAAGTGGCGCCTTCAACAACATGACCAAGATATAGAAGGCGTCGGCCATGCGTGTGTGTTGCACATTCTCCTGTATGGGTGTGAGTCCTGGCACCTGACTCTGGCCCAGGCACAAAAAGTATCTGCATTCGAAACGAAGTGCCTCAGGAGAATTATGGGTATAAGATGGTACCACCGCATCACGAACGACGCTATACGCCGGCGCACCCAGCGTGATCCCATCACCTCTACTATTATGTGGAGGAGATGGACTTGGCTGGGACATGTGTTAAGGATGCCGAATGACAGTTGGCCGAGGAGAGCGCTGTTCTTCCTCCCATCAGGGTCCCGGAGACGAGGAAGACCCTCTCATACTGTGTTCCGCTCCTTCGAGGCAGAGCTGAGGAATCTGGACATGGTGTGGGAGGAGGTCATTAACGTTGCGCAAGATCGAGCGCAATGGAGAGCTCTTGTTGCCTCCCTATGCCCCTAAGTGGGGTCTAAAGGGAGTTTGGATTGGATACCTTTTTTATAAGAATCTGTACTCAATCTATGTGAAAATGAATACTCTTTGACACTCACACAGTAGGTACTAGCTACTTAAAACTTGAGTCCTGAAAACGAAAGATGGTCGGCATCTAGGGTCGAACCCACGACCTCCAGTACGAAGGTCGGTATCGTGACCGCCAGGCTACTAATCAATTCATTTTTTTTACCCATCACGCCGTGTCCCGTAAAGGGTAGGCAGAAAGAACCTCCACGCATACTTCTTTCGTTCTTCCACCGACATACCATTTCTCATACACCCACTCCTATTTCTCTTACTTCTTACCTGGCCTTGAGGACGAATTCGATTCACGTCATTCTCGGTCGGCCACACTTACTTACACCTTTCCTTTCAGTCTTATGATGAATTCTCTTTGTCATTCTGTTTGCATCCATTCTTTCCACATGCCTAAACCATCTCAACTTATTGACTTTCATCTTTGTCACAACACAATACATACTTCCATACCACATCTTCCTAATTTTATTATCTAATCTTGGAAAACGCCATAAAAATCCATAAAAATGTAACTCTGAATACTAATAGACAAACACGCACGCAAAAGTAAGCGTTTCATTACATTAGCCTAACTAATCTAGCTGTATTGTGAAGATTATAATAGCATGCATAGGTAGGGGTACATACGCAAGATATACTCAGATGTGTTTATATATTTTCTTATATTACGAAATATGCTCACAAAAAACCAAGCGGAGACAGCCAGACCAGCGTCTGGCGAGCCGGGGGAGTGGGGTAACAAGCGGAATTGGGCGCCTTCAACGCACACCAACCGAGTATGTGTTGTATGTATATTGTATAGTAGATAATGGTGAGCTAATATTGGCACATCGAGCCGAGCGTAAACAGCTGTGCGTAAACAAACACCGCGACGTCCAACAGGGTGCCACACACTCTCCTGTTATTGGTCAAACGGTTTTGGGTCAAGTGATCGGCGTGCCCAGCCAATAAAAGCATTATTTTACTCGAGTAGCCTTCGTCTTCTGAATTATTACCACAAATCTATTGAAGAAACAGATATTCTTACGTTTTGTACGAAGTATTATTATTGTCGTGGACAACTTGAAGGATTTGAATTTCGAATTTCAATGGATCTAAAGGATTATTCATGAAACGGCCTCTATGCTATCGGAATGGACCAAAATTTGCAATGTAATTCAATTACATGGCAAATTTTGGTCCATTACGACATCATTAGGTACCCCTATTCTAAGTTTTATCCGAAGGTAGTCACGGAAGTAAAGTGAGTATTACACGATACATTTTGTGTGGGAAACGTGTATAGCGCCACCACAAAGATATTTCTAGAAACAGAAGCGATTCACGCATTCGATACGTATAGACGTTTTCCATACAAAATCTATCATGTTACTCACTTTACTTCCGTTACTACCTTCCGATAAAACTTAGAATAGGGGTACATATCAATTTTTCACATGCGCGGAACAAGTTAAATAACATTATTTAAGGAAAACGAGAAACAGTTTCTACCGATATACCTATAAAATTTTTACCCACCCCATTCGGTGTTATTGTTACGTGTAAATATTTGGATTTATTTCTTTTTCAGACGCGACCGGTGCAACATGTGGTGTCGGAGATACCGGTTACAATAGCGGACTTCCGGCGTAAGATGTCCGATGACGCGGTGCTGAGATTCGTGATCGGCGGAAGGAGGGACGGAAGACCGAGTGCGCTGGACGTCAGAGTCTCCACCGTCGTATGGATTGGCTTACTGCTCTTCACCTTCCTTTGGATGTACACCCCCTACTACTCCGTCCACTTCGCCTACATCCCTTACGAAGACATATCCAAAGAGCTGCTCGAAATTCGTAACAATATCCTGGCTAACTTGACATTACCGCCCTGCGGACATAGCGTCATATACAACGGGTCTCTTCAGAGGATACCGCAGGACCAAAACGATTTCGAATTCGACGGCGAGGGTATAGAAGCGGGACAGTACTATCCCAAGGACTGCAAGCCGCGGTTCAGCACGGCCATCATCGTCCCGTACAGAAACAGAAGTCAGAATCTGGACGTGTTCATACCGTACATGCACAACTTCTTGAGAAAACAAGAGATACACTACAGGTGAGTGTAAAGACAAACAAAAATTCATTATTGTAAACTAAATAAGATAGCTTATCTCGAGTGTCGCATCGCTGGGTGTGCCAAATGTAAACATACGTCGTGTGTTCGACAAATAAACAAAATAACTTACATGCTTACTCTTTTTTTTTTGACGGCAAAGCACCCGATATCGAGTGAATCATGCCCATATTTACACATAACTGTTAAAAGCCGCGTAAAAGTACAACTCAGTGACAAAGGAAAAAAAGAAAGAGAGTACAAACAGAAAACAGGCGAAAGAAAGAGAAAAAAAAACATTTAAACCCAAACCGCCATTCAAACCACCCACCCACAAACACAATAATTAGGTATAAAACTTACATGTTCGTTGTTCGAAAAAAAATACCCACTAAATGAAGAAAAACGACAAAACGGCTCAAATGGCAAATCAATCGAGTGTATTTTTCAGGCTATTCGTCAATTCGTCGTAGGTGAGCCAAAATTACCCTTTCTTCGACAGATGGCAAAATTAGTCTGATTTTCGACAAACGACAAAACGGCTCAAATGGCAAATGACAAAACAATCGAGTGTACTTTTCAGGCTATTCGTCAATTCGTCGTAGGTGAGCCAAAATTACCCTTTCTTCGACAGATGGCAAAATTAGTCTGATTTTCGACAAACGACAAAACGGCTCAAATGGCAAATGACAAAACAATCGAGTGTACTTTTCAGGCTATTCATCAATCCGTCCTGATGATCCACAAATATCATTTCTTCTACAAATGGCAAAATTAGTTTTGATTTTCGACAAACGACAAAATAGCTCAAGTGGCAAATGACAAAATATGTCACATTGTCGACAAAATAATCAAGTGTTGATATTTCTCAGGATATTCGTCGTGAGTCAAAATTACGGAGGCCCCTGGAACAAGGGCAAACTATTCAACGCGGGCGTCAGGACGGTGAAAGCCATGGGGTTCCAGTGCATGGTGCTGCACGACGTGGACATGCTGCCGCTGCACCTATCCAACATGTACGCCTGCACCTCGAACCCTCGTCACATGAGCCCCGCCATAGACAAATACAGGTAATTTATCATTTAAATACCATTTCCTGGAAACACTTTCTAGTACTCTTTCTCACAAGACCACACATGTGACAAGCGAAATAAAACAACTAAAATTCGACAAAATAACCGTGGTATTTTATCGAATGTCGTTTTTTTCCTATTATTACATTAAATTTATGCGAATTTCGGCAGAACTAGTTTTTTTTACATTGGGAATTAGTATTAAAATTTCGTTGTTTTTTTTTACAGATACGCGCTCCCGTATGACAGCCTGGTCGGAGGGGCTTTGGCCATGACGCTGAACAACTACGAGAGCATCAACGGTTTCTCCAACAAGTACGAGATGTGGGGCGGCGAAGACGACGATCTGGCTGCCAGGATACAGAGAGAGAACCTTAAGATACTAAGGTGAGCGATTTTTTGAAAATTCCTTCAATTCTCTTTCACACTGAGGAAATTTTTTAGCAAAATGGGGCTCCTAAGCGGCCATAACTGTGCTGAAATATTTTTCGACTGTGTCCCGACCAGCTTGAAAACACCTATCTGCTTCGTCATATACGTCTCTTTTTAAGCATGAAATGAAGTTTGTCCATGTAATCCCAATCGTCCATGAAATTGTTTCTATATTAACCCAAAATTACGAACCATAGCGGCAATACCAGATGAGTATATTTTAAGTAGGGGTTATTTTTATTCGAACAGCTTATTTCCTCTTTCTATTCTGTTATTTCAAAGGATTTTTAAGAGAGACACCAAATGCAAATATTTATGGACATAATCGATTTTTTTATTGCCAAATATTATTTCAGCATAGTTATGTTTGATGCGTGTGCGTTGCCCATTCTCCTGCACGGATGTGAGTCCTGGGACCTGACCAAAGTCCAGGAACAATAAGTATCTGAATTTGAAACGAAGTGTCTCGGCTCTATTATAGAGAGGAGATGGGCATGGCTGGGATATGTGTTGAGGATGTCGAATGTCAGCTGGCCAAGAGCGCTGTTTTTCCTCCCATCGGGGTCTCAAAGACGTGGAAGACCCTCTCATACCGAGTTCCGTTCCTTCGAGACAGAGCTGAGGGAATTTGACATGGTGTGGGAGGAGGTCATAAGCGTTGCCCAAGATCGACCGCAATGGAGAGCTCTTGTCACCTCCCTATGCTCCTGAGTGGACCTCCATAAGGCATCTTGCACATTATTACATACTCGATTTTCATTCCCAGGTTTCCTCCGCACATCTCCCTGTTCACGATGCTGAGCCATCCGCACGAGCCCGTCAATCCCGACAGGATCAGACTGCTGCAGGACAGCGGGGCCAGGTACAAGGAGGACGGACTCTCGGACTTGAAGGTGAAGAGGGTGACCACCTACTACCACCCCCTGTTCACCAACATATCCGTGGAGTTATGACCGGACGACCGTATACCGGATACTGTTACGAGCTGTGATCTATACCTACTGTATCTACTAGGTACGCGTGCTACTGGTCAAATTTCGGTATAACGAATTCGCGGGACCAAAAAAAATTATATTGACAATGATAAAAAAAACAGTTACAAAAAGTATTTTGATATTCGTTATATCATAACGAAATTTGGCCTGCATAAAAATAATCCGAAAATTTGTGGTGCTACATGTAGTTCTTTCGATTTTGGGATTCTCTTACCAAGCAACTGCGACAAATACCTATTAAGTGCCGAGAACCCAAAAGTGAAGAGTGAGATGGTATTTTATAAAATTACCTACGGGAGATATTTATTTATCTATGCTTGTTGGTAGCGCAAAAAAAAACATTATTTTTTAAGAGTTGTTATTGATTGATTGTAAAAAATAATAAAATATATCTGTTGATAAATAAAATTGTTTGTTTTTTTTTTCTTCTATAAATTAAGTTAGTATAAATTAAATTAAGTTAAGGTGTGCCTTAAATAGATGGGATTCGACAAGTCAATAGTCTAATCTAAAACAACAAACCTCTGTAGCCCTACTCCGAACTTTACTCACTAACGTAAGTGAGAAACTCACCGAAATTTTATATAGGCTGCGGAGGAATCAGGAAGAAAAAGTATTCTGTAGGGGTGCTATACACTTCCATAAAAAAAAAATGGTCACTTCACACCAGTGTACATATCACGGAATCTTAGAATAGGGATACTGATCAAGAAAACTCGGGCAGAATACACGCGTTTCCTAAATTTACATTGAAAGAACTTCATACACGGGACGATAGCCTTCGAGAAAACCCTTAATGAGAAGGCGAAAAAGTTGGAAACCCTTGGGTTTACATTATAAAGAGAAACACAAAGAAGGTTTGCATCGATCAGTAGGTATGGATGTTCGATCAGTCGAAATGAACAGTATAAAATAACCGATGATTCATCGCAAATGCCCGCTCATTCGAGACAGAGCCGAGGGATTTGGATATGATGTGGGGGGAGATCCCATTGAGGGCCACAGGGAGGCAACTTTGGAGTAAAAAAAGGGAATATTGTACGATTGATTCATCGTACAATGCATATAATGGAATTAAGTCAACCGCAAAAGAAACAGGAGTCACACACTGGGTTACGTAATATGGAAACCCATAACCGCACTCGGTTCGATTACAATCACCGCATTTTTTGACCGCGATTGCAGATGCAATATACAAGAGGTGCAACACCTTACTGATGCGCTCATTGGGATACTCTTAAAGAAAATCACTTTTTTTTTTTGAGGAAAAAGTTCTCAAGAGTATTCGTGCGTTCTTTATATGAACAGTTAACAGAATAATCAAAGCGATTTCCAGACAAAAAGAACTTTTAGGCCACTCACACTAATATGCAGAACCGTCCTTAATTTCGCCTAAAAGCCGCATTTTCAAAAGAAATGGTTGGTAGACCAGCGGTTACAACGCCCGCTTTCGGACTGTTTCGTATCGGAGGTCGTGGGTTCGATCCCAGGTGCTGACCATCTTCCTCTTTCACGACACAAGCTTTAAGTAGCTTACTGTGAAAGAGTCAAAGAGTGTATTTGTGTTCACTTTGAGTGAGCGCAGATTCATTAAAAAAAATCAACCGCGATCCGACTTCATTTTAGAAAGCTTTACTTTAAGAAATATGGTGTTTAGAAATTGGGAGTAAGTAGCTGCATAATATGGGCATTAGATGAACGCAATAAGGCAATTTCGCGATAAGACAACGCGAATTGAGTTAACCTGACCTGACCTTAGAGAAAAGGGGGGAAAATTAGATATGTTGTAGATTACTTACTTGAAAATTCTAAATGAAATCATTATTAATCTACTTATATTCAATCGTTTGATAGGTTGACTAAACAAACACACATGACATTTTACCAAAAACTATAACATAATTTGAGTGTCAACATGACAAGACAGGTGACAGGGTACAGTGTAACCATTGGGTGACAAGACAACATGGGCAAACAAAACTTCACAAGCTACAGGAAAATAAACAACTAATTATTGCTTTTATAATATTTTCATTAGGACCAAACCATGCATAATACATACTTCCATTAACTTATTAAATACGAGCAGAACCCTTTCGCGCCGAAAAAGAAGCGCTTTCTAAACTTTTTAAAGTCAAATTACGACTCAAACGACCTGGATGGATCATTCGCGATCAATCACTCTACTATGGGTTGCTTATTTCAAATTGTTATTTATTTTTTGTGTGTCCTTTGATCATCAGCCACCGATTCGTGAAAAAGCCCTAAAATCTCTCCACTTGATCCAGTCATTCCAGCTTCAAGGGGCCTACGCATCTTTTCCCCATAGATCTCGTGAAAAAAACCTGTGAGCTGTTAAGACCCATTCATTCCTCCCGAGTCCCGATCCAGCCATCGAAAATGAGCATATTTTGATGTGCATGGTGCTTTTGATGTGATAGAACTATTGGTTGTAGCTTATACGCCAGGTTGTAGGTAGGTACATGAGCGCTTCATTTGGATGGAGTGATCGTGAATGGCGAGCCTTATATTATATCGCATCCTTTCTAGAGAACAGTAGATACCTAACAAAAAGTAAATTATCACACTTTTTAAAATAGTCTCAATTTAAAAAACAAAATTACGATAAGAAATAATGAATTACTGTCTGTACTCGTATCTTTATGTCTACCTAAATACATCAACGATAGAACTGTCCTTGAATTTTTCAGTTTGCGCTAGACGAACTTCGAAATTAGTGAAGTTTCAAGGCACTTTCAAAGTAGGAAAAATCCCGATTTGAAGTTTCAAAAATGGAACGGCAAAGCAAAAGAAGCGCGAATATCCGTCAAAACGATCTCGCGAAATATTTCAAAATAATTCGTTTACCGTAATTTGACAGAGAGAAATAAAAATGGGTTTCAAAATACTACTAAAACTTTCCCTGGTAATCTACGCCTTCTATTTCATGTTTAATCACGAGTTCGCTTCACATTTCGAATATATACCGCGGGAGCAAATCGTCAAAGAGTTAATCAAGTTGCAAAACTCCGTGGTCGCAACCTCGACTCTGCCGCCGTGCAGGCACAGGATCCTCTGGAACGGCACTCTGATCAAAAAACCCGAAGCGATTTCGCTCGTCGATTTCAACGACGACAATATAGAAGGCGGACAGTTCTATCCCGATCACTGCAAGCCCGAATACAGCACGGCCTTGATAGTACCATACAGAAACAGAGTTAATCAGTTAGAAGTGTTTCTTCCTTACATGCACAACTTTTTGAGAAAGCAAGAGATTCACTATAGGTGAGAACATACAAAATAATAATTATGTATCTTGACATCAAAGTGTATCACAGACAATAATTTTACAAAACTTGTGCAGAATCTTCGTGGTTAGTCAGGCATTTGGGAAGCCTTGGAACAAAGGTAAACTATTCAACGTGGGAGCCAAGATTGCTATGGCTCTCCAGTTTGAATGCATTGTGCTGCACGATGTGGACCTTTTGCCCATGCACGAGGCAAACATGTATGCGTGCACATCCCATCCGAGGCACATGAGCTCCAATGTGGATAAATTCAGGTAAAAAAAAACCTTTACTTAGAACACAAACAGAAAGCAAATTGTGGACAATAGGTCCCTAAAGTACGTCTTCATACATTTCATCCAAGTGAAAGGCAGAAAATATTAGTTTCTGTGTAAATTTGCTAGAACCCGTAATTCACCCTCAAACGCCAGGTAATCCAGATCAAGGGTTATTCAACCAAGAACCTGCCAAAACTATAATACAAAGGTTAGCTCAGCAGCAAAGATAAGCAACTATAAGTGCCGTCAAAACTACTTAAACTGATAAGGTAGTGGATATTACTACCGCTATCAAAGTAATACTATGTACTATAGAGGCAAGTACACAATGTATTTGTTAATGATAGTGGTCGGAAAAGCCAGGTGCTATCTCACAATTTGCTCGGTATTGCATAGTTAGGAGTGCAGGTTCATGAGATTTTTCTGAAGATACTACTAATGGCCCAGGGGATTGAAATTTGACAACCAAATGACAAAATGTTGTTAAAGTAAACACCATCATCCAGTGACCCATCCATTTAATCAGCAGTAGATGAAATTTGCAAATGTTTCAAATTCACAACCAATAAAAGTTTGACATTATTGATGAACTAGCTGACCCGCCCTTTGACCTAACCCAGAATAAAAAAATAACTATGACTTACTACATGAATTAAATACCGTTTACAACATAAAAACGGAATTAAATTTAGCTAATAATTAATTGCATTATGTAATAATTATTGTTGATTCGTATGCGGGATGTATTTCAATGGGTCATAAGTTTGTAATAAAAATAATTCCTCTATAGTTGCGTAACTTTAAAAAAAATCCAAGAGATGGCGGTGTTGTAGGACATAAATCACATGTGAAATACGTTACATTGTTCTACATGTTGTTGAAAGAGTAGACCTTATTTAAATCAAATTTTTCTGAATTATTATGGTAAGAAGATTGTTGGTATTGAAAAATTAGAACTTAAAGAAGTAAAGGCACAATCAGATTAATTTTTCGTTTTTTTTTATAAAATTTATGGGCTTGCCTTCTAGGGAAAACAAATAAACTTTTGACATTTTTCATGATTCTAAGCAAAGACTTACGACGATTGTCGTAAAAGAGGAAGATGGGTGAAACAGGGGATGAAATGCATATCCTTCAGTATGAAAGTCAGCAAAAAGCAAGCAATGCACCGGATATAGAATTGGCAGACAATTATGATGGAGGCCAAGTTCATTGTCAATAAATATCTTAAAATTGCAGATACAATCTAATTTACAAATATTTAGTGGGAGGAGCATTGGCCATCACCTCGGAGAACTATAAGACCATCAACGGATTTTCTAACAAGTACGAAATGTGGGGCGGAGAGGACGACGATCTGGCGGCCAGGATGAGAGGGGAAAAACTGGAAATCAAGAGGTACGCCACAAGTCCAACAGATTAGCCTAGCATAATCTTTAGAAATACAGGTCAAATCCTGGTATGTATAACAAACTTCACGGGACCATAAAAAATATTTCGTTATACTGGATACATGGGAAATGATACATTTAAATTTTTTTGTGTCGCCATATTATACCTACAACTGATGAATACAGCAAAACACATTTAGCGCCTGTCTTATAAACATCCGTTAGTTAAACGTCAAACCAAATAAACCGAAATATGATCCATTTGCTCGTTATTCAATTTGCAGTATGACAATTTGTAAATAAACTATCGATAAACTTACGGATATTTGGTCTCTCGTTTATAAGATCGGCCCTTAGTCATTAATCTCATCTCATCATGACTATTTTTGTACAAAAACACAAAATTTTATTGTTTTTAAGTTTTATTAGTTTAAGAATTGTTGGAGACACAAAGTTTAACAGAACACTAGGTACGTTATTTTCACTTGAGAACAAAACCAAATTTCAAGGATTTATCAATAACATAAAGGAAATATGTCAAGCAAGCCCTTGCGAAATGCCAGTTTCAAGGACAAGCTGAAGTAGGAGAAATTTTATTGTCTAATTGTAACACGATTTTAAAACAAAAAAGTTCGTTATACCGAAATTGACTTCGTTTTAATGAATTTTGGATCATTACAACGAAGTACGTTTTATATGGAAGTTTTTCAGGGACAAAAATTGACGATTCGTTATACTTGAAATTTTGTTACTTCGGTATTCGCTATAAGGAGATCGGACCTGTATATAGGCTTAATATGATTTCTTTTTCCAGATTCCCACCTCTCCTATCAACCTACAGCATGCTACATCACGCCCAGGAACCCGTCAATCCCCACAGCAAAAGGATGCTCAAACAGAATAAGTGCTCTTGCAAGTACCGAGAGGACGGACTCTCGGATATCACCGTGGAGAGTGTGGAACTATTTTATCACAAACTCTACACCAACATCTCTGTTGTGATTTAGGGGGATTCCCGCTTGTAAATAAGAATTTAGCCAAAATTACTGTATAGGATAAATAAATGAAATATATTAAGTGTTGTTGTATCTGAATGTTTTATTTCTGTGAATTCAAGTATTTTTTTTTAAATCTTCCATTGTAGAGCATTCTCTGTCAAGTGATAAAGGAATTTATTTTGCAGAGTACTTTCCACCAAAAGCAGTAGCGTTAGTAGAAGCGACATCTCGTACACGTAAAAGAAGCCATTTATTCAACAAAGTGTTTAACACGTCACTCAAAGGTCTGGTTTGTAGCATTTTAAAATATAATCTATATTGGGATATTTTCATTTATATACCTTTTTCAAGTCTCTAAGGCCCAAAATTACAATACAGGCTTAAGGTCCACCTTAATGGTGAAGTGCACATTAAGCTTCGCTTAACAAATTTAAGCAGATTACAAATGTCTCCTTAGCACGAATTTGGGGCTTATCCTACTCGTTTAGTTAAGGGATACCCTGGGGTGTCCTCAACAGCGTAAAGCTCGCTTAACTCAGTTATTTTTTTTCTCGCTAGGAGGCGCCACAAGTCACTATACGGACAAACTGACATTTAAAATGTCATTATATAGCCGCGCAATAATTACGCTTTTTGAAGATGAAATGACTAATTAATTATGATTCAGTACGCTTATTTGTTCGCTGTTGCTTAGGTTGTTTCACTAGCGATTCTATTTGGATTTATTCGTGACCCTTTCTTTGATTATTTGACCACCACATTGACTTACACTGTTCGCTCTGTTTGATAATAATTATTACAAGATCGTTTTGCTTTAACCTAGTTGAATGTATGATATATGGTTATGTTTATTATTGAACACATCTTTCACTTTCCGTAGCTGTATCATAATTAAGTTAAATAATCGAAGCAAGGGTCGTAACACATAAATACCAAGTCAGAATCCAAGAGCGAGCATCCATAAAACCAAAACAACAACACAAACAATGGCGCGCGTCCCGGTGAACATGGCAGATGTGGAGCGTAATGCATAGATAAAACCACGATAAAAGACAAGTAGTACTACCAACTTAACCATATATACGGCTTAGCCAAGCCGCAGTCGAATTTCGATTGATATTCTCGTGTGTGTGGTAAGCTTCACTTAACTTTTAAGCCTCCTCAATAAAGCTACAGGATAAGCTACAGATTGTAATTTCGGCCCTAAATGTTACAAATAATGTTTTTTGTCACCAGTGATAATGCAGGACCTGTGCCTGCGAAACTAGTCAGGGTATAAAATAATTGTGGAATAAAAAAATTATTGCTACACTTAAATTACTTTCTTCAAATAATGTATGCATGCATTCTCCCTTTAAACCCCACTTAGGGGCATAGGGAGGCAACAGGGGTGACACTAGCTGCCTGAACTCCCTTGATGGGGGGTCCTAACATCTGAGGTTTATAATTTGTCTTTCCTGACCTTTTTGGGTTGACCACCTCACAATCCTCAAATGATGAAAGTTTGTTATTTAATATCCTTCTTGTCATAATAATTTAAAACGTTAGGATGGAAAGAGAGACGAGAACAGTTGCAGTACTAATAATTCAATGAAAAACAACCATTACTTTCCCAGCTTGTTCAAGAAAGCCGTAGAAATCCACAAGAATCCCAACAAATTAACGAAAAAGAAAAAAAGTAAAGAAAAAATTCCCTTCGGATAGCAACGCTAATAAAACAACGCATCTCCAACAAATTGAGAGAGCGCAGATTGAGATGATATAAATACCACTGCAACTATGGCAGTATCGTCATTCATCGCACAAACACTGAAGAAGTCCAGTCGGCACACCAAGGTACCAAAACCACTTTTGAGGAAACCCACAGCAGGGATTGGCGAAATATTTATAAGATCAAATAGAAAAATGCATAGTCTCTATCTTTGATATTTACTATAAAGAGGTTGACGGTTCAGTAGCCAACTTTTGTAGTGAAGGTTTTAGGTTCGAATCCCCAGTGATAACGATCTTCCTCTTTCAAAACAGTGAAAAATTATATTTGTGTTCACTTCGAGTGAGCACACATTCATTTAAATAAAAATATAGAAAATCATCATGTCGTGTGAATCAGACGAATACGTCACAAAAAGGTATTAAACCTAAAATAGGACAGTTTAAAATCATTAAACGGACGAGAAATGCATAAAAAATTTGTACAGAACATAAAGATTTTTATATGATTTGAAATCACTTACAGTTTTCCCCTTCTTGTTTGAAACTTGTGGCGAGGCCGCAACGTACGTCTCGTTCACTATGACATTACTCTTCACAACGCCTTTGGGTGTCAAACTGGCCTCCTCCACATCCGTCATTTTGTTGGAAGACCTGGTCCTGCGTATTGGAACATTTTCAGGTTCCTTTGTCTCCACGACGACTTTGGCCTTTTTATTGTCATTCTTGGTTGTCTTAGGAGATTTTGCCTTTACTTCTTCCGCTTTGGCGTTTGATAGCCTTGTCTTCTGCGGGGTTGGTTGCTTCTCCACCGTCGTTTCAACAACCACATCTTTCTTCACCTCTTCGACCGTAGCTGTGGTCACCTGCTGTTGTTTGGTTTCAGCCTCAGAAGCCTCCGACTCTATACTTGGCAATTGCGTTTGTTTTTTGCCTTTTCTTGTCCTCTTAGGTCTCAACTTAACTTTCTTCTTCTCTGTGAATAGATACAATATCTTTTATGATTCACAATATCTTATAATATTTAAGAAAGTCTTCTTCTTCTAGTTCTTTTATATTATAGATAACAATAATAATAAAGTTACAATTTATTGACTCAGTACTAACCAAACTCCTCATCTGAATCTGACGTGTCCACAGCAGTTTGACGCTTCTTCTTTGTGGTTGTCTCTGGTTGTTGTTGTTGTTCCACTGGAATTTCTACCACTGGAGTTTCTAGTTCCACTTTTTCTTCTTTGACTTCTTTCGCCTAAGAAAATTTATAAGCAAAATTATTCATACAATGAAAACAGACAATTTGAAACTTCGATAATACGAATGCAGCAGTAGAAGCAGAAATTACGTAAATAGCAGTATTACCTTTTTCCCGCCAGCTCTTTTGGGCTTTTCAGTCACAGGGGCTACTTCTACGGATATGTTGCTTCTCGACCGTGTAGATCTCGTGCTTGTCTCAAAAGTTTCATCAACCACTAAAAGTAAGAAAAGGAATTATTAAAGGAGTGAAACTGAAACAATTACATGATAAAAAGAACTTTTTATACAATATCTGCAGCTTTAATTCATATAAGCTGGAAGTGGACAAAAATACGACCACTTACAGAGGAAGCCATCTCCATCTATTGAAATTGATTGGAAACAAGATGAAACATTCAAAAGAAAAGTATCAGCACTTACCCTTAGATTCATTAGTCCTGGTGGACCTTGTCCTGAGACTCCTGGTGGAAGTGTTGCTTGCTGGTGCTGCGGTGGACGTGTCGTTATCTGATTCTATTGTGCTATCGTTCTTATCATTTTTCTTTGGCCGACCACGACGTCCAGATTTCTCTGAATATTTAAAAATTAACGATATTACAAGAATTGCATATTTTTTAAGCCATTACAGTCTGAAAAGACATCATGTTTGATAATAATTCTACGTGGGTTTGAACTTGTTCATAAGTGTGTCTTTCTGAAGAAGCTTGACACAGCTGCAGGTGAAACGTCGGTTTAGTACTCTATACTTGTGAAAACTTATTAACAATCAAAATGTAGTGACAATTTTGATGCAGACAAGAGCAGTTTCTTGATAAGGTCCATGCTGGATTAAAAATTATTGTGAAAGTGTAATAAAAATGTTAATTAACTTTTACTAGACATGTAAAAATACAAATTTTTTAACCACTAAAATTCAATAAATTCGTAACAGGAAGGTTTTAAGTGTAATAATGCCTATAGCAAGGATTTTATCAGCATAATAACAGTCATGTTTTGCCATATTGAAGAATGAACCAAATGCCTGCCGGGGTATTCGTGAAAAAGTTTATTTTGAACTAAAAAAAATTCATGCTTAGGTAAATGAGAATTCTAATTACAGTAGTCGCCGGTTATTGTGATCACTGGTTAATAGAATCAGCCGCTTTATAGAATCAAAAGTCCAAGTCCCGATTCAAAATGAAGAATTTCATACAATGTCTATCGGATAATAGAATCACATTTTCGGTTAATAGAATCAATTGTTCCAAAAATTTAGAACACTTTCTTATATTTTAGCCACTGACGTGCACGTTTTTTGTATTTTTTTTTTTCAGTTTCGACTCAATAGACAAATTGCGCATTAGAAAAGATTTATAGCTCAGTCGAGGTCAGTTTTGAACTGTTTACAGCTGTGCGTGTGTTTGTTTATTGCATGGTGATAAAAGTTTGGAACCCTGGAACAGGCAAAAAGATAAAAGACCGAATAACGGTGAGCACTTTTAACGTACGCTATGACGGACTGATGACATTTTAGTTTTTGGAAAGAGTACATCTACCAGATGTTTCGAAGCCGTGAAACACTTGCTAGTTGCTGTGATATTTTTTACACAAATGCTTGAATGAAGTCACATATTTCCGAAAACTAGCCGATACATAGGGACAGACTCTCTTTTGTCTCGATTTCTTTACAATTTTTTTGACATAAAAACCTTTCTTAGGTATATAATGAGTAGGTACCTATGTTTGTGTGAAATATATGTAGGTATGTACTAAGTACGTGTATTTTGTATGGCCGCCGCTTATTAGAATCGCCGGTTAATAGAATCAAAACACACTGGACAAACGTGATCACAATATCCGGCGCCTACTGTACTAATAAATTTACTATCAATTATTATCTTCACAATTTCCCTAATCTTAGGTTTCTATAAATGACGCATCGCATAGAAAAACCTAGAATATGGATACGCCTATGCAAAGGTTACTTAGGGGTAATGATCTTTGCGAAATTGACATATTTTCTAGACCCTTGTATAGTTTCAAAAAAGCGCTAAAGGATAGTGTACCACTTGGCTCGTTAAATTCTGAGTATTTTTCTTTACTGTGATACATAACTATTGTATTTTTTTTTCTTCTGATTTGTAAATTGCATGTAAAAGCAACCATTGGTTGCGTAGATTACAAATAAATAAATACTAACAGCATGTAATATTCTCAACGTTTTTCTATTTGATGCATCAAATATATAATTATTTGAGTTATTTAAATAGTATCCTTAACTAGATTTCATTAGTGTTCATTCCACCAAAAACGAAAATTTTAATTTCGTATGTTAAGGACTCGCGGAATCAATAAGTAAAAGAGCAATTAATGGGTGTTTGAGAATCTCTGCAATGATGATACACAACCCATGACCAACACACACATTATAGCGATCAAATAATATCCTGATGTAAGGAAAAGCAAGGGACCATGAAAATTGTTTGTATTCCAATTAGGGCCGGTCTTTCGAATGAGCATTAAACAGCCTAATAGTAAATGGACATATAACTTTAAAGGCTCCACTAACTCAAAACGGGTCTTTCATGAGAAATTTAATGGACCATTGGTTAATTGACAATTATCTTGTTTTTTTTTTGCGACTGGCAATATTGAACATGTTGCTATCTTCACTCCATACATGTGTGAGAGCGAGACGCGCGGTAAACACCATTCATTAGAAAGATATGACAGACAAGGTCTTATGTTTGTTTTACTGCAACTGTCAAGTCAAGTTTTATTTTATTTCTGTTATTTTAATATTTTTAAAAGGGAACCCAAACAAATATATAAAATAATTCATATATATTATTTTCTGTATTAAAAATAAGTATTTCGAGGTTATTCCCATTGGTTTATAATAATATTATGTACTACGTGCGTCATCTTGTGATTTTGACATTTCACTTAGCATTACTACCAAAGTGAGATATTTTTATAAAATAGACGATATTTTAGTACCGCATAGTTCCTATTTTGATGCTTTATAGAAAGCATTGTAATCCGATTTATTAATTGGTCGAAAAAAATAGGCTCTCTCATAATAAGAATCATCAACAATTTCGAAAAACGGTATCAAAACAGACAAAATTGGCAACCATTTTGACAGTTCTTAATTGTCCATTAGTGTGCTATTGGCTGTTGGAACGGCCCACTAAATTTAATCTTTCATTAAGGGGTTTAATGCCCCAATCGCCGCTATTTGACAGTTGAAAGATCCGTTTTTTTCTCTAATGGGACATTAGTGAGTTAATCCTCCATTAAAACTTATTTGACTGTTTAATGCTTGGTCAAAAGATCCACCCTTAGTCTTTTTTGAAAACCTAAAATGCCTGCATGTGTGTGTAGGAATAATAAATACAAAACGGACTCACTAATGATGGGCATTGTAGGTGGGGGCATGATGGCCGTATCCACATCCTGGACTGCACTGGCATTACTGGGGTCCTCTTTCACTGTGGTATTGTCAGGATTATGGTTTGGAGCTGGTGGGGCTTCACTGGCAGTCTTCTTTGCTCTTCTTGAACCTATGACATCAAGACAATTTATTGGTTCAATCTCTCTACATACATAAAAAGGAGTCAATTAAAGAAAGCACATTTGGCAATCCTCCACGATAGCCCCCCAAATGTATTTGTAATATTTTTTTTTAAATTTGTAATATTGCTATAATATGCATCGCACCGACGCCTGATTGAAAGATCCCGGGTTCAAATTCCCGATTTTTTAACTCGTTGACTGCCGAAAGCCCCCATCAGGGTTGTTGGGCTAATCATTGGGAACGCGGATTCGAGTACGATACATTTTGTATTTGGCAGTATTCCTCTGGGGTTCAGATTGGAGTTTTGTGTATGTAGTGGCATAGTGCCTGAGCTCAACTTTTCATTATATTAAAGTGTTATTTTTTACTACTAAAATAATAAACAAATTTTATATGTTGGCCAATGAGATGCATGTACCCTAAATGTGGAGGCAGTCAACGAGTTAAATTTTGAATGGATAAATCAGTTTTGTAAATCTCATTCAGTATAAAATATGTGGGACGTTTTGGAAGAGTACCTCAATATTATCTTTATAATATGTATCGCACGGACACCTGATCCGAGAGCTGTTGGGTTGGATTCCCTGCCGTCCTCAATGTCTCATTTTAGATATCAGTATTTATAATTCTCATTATTTCATTTTTAAAATGATTTTTTGGAAGGACTCTTCCAAAGCGTCCCACATATTTGATACTGAATGAGATTTACAACATTGATTTTTCCAAAATTAGTACGGCACGAATTCGAACCCGAGATCTCTCAATTAGGTATCCGTGGGATGCATATTATAGCGATATTAGGGATCCATTACAAATTTACATAAAAAATATTAGGGATACGTTTGGGAAGCTTTCGTGGAGGATTGCTGCATATTTTCTACTTTATATCCCCCATCAAGTGTTAAAATAACATAAAAATGCCAGTTCTAATTTGAACCAAGCTTAAAACTGATTCCGAGGAAAACTTTCAAAGTGAATATAAAGTAATAAATCATGCATTGTCTTACTTCTCGTCACGGTGGTATCACTCTGATTCTCTTTCTCGCTTTCAAACTTTTCACTGATAACCGACAAAGGAGAATCTGACGTGGTTAGGTTGTTGAGACCACTCTTCCCAATGGGACTGTCTTCGGCCAAAGATAGGCTCTGCTGTTTGTTCTTTGTTTTCAGCACGTTGCTCAATAACGTAGATGGTTGTTGATCTAATAATATTTCCTGAACTCTGCTGTTATTTTGAGATTCGGGTCGTCTTTTTTTGGCATTCAGTTTTTCATTCAACTGCGAAAATAAGTTTTACACAAAGCACATTATTAGTCCAAAAGAAACAAAAAAAAATTAAAAATATTGAAAGCTTTTATCTAACTCACATAGACTAGATGGGCAAGATAGAGATGACAGTTTTGAAATGACGGATAGACTCAAGAATGGAATTTTTTCAAAAATTGCCCGGGAAACAAACCTTCAGGACGACCACCTGAACACTGGAGGGATATTTGGTAGTCAGCCTCCCAAGAGGACAATGCAGTAGAAACAACAGGACTCATCGAAGTCAAGACACACACCCGACTCATATTAAGAACTTATCACTGAACCCCTCTTCAAGTTAAGAAGGGTTCAGTGAATTTGTATATGAAACTGGTGGGGTTCAGTTCCTCCAAAAAGGTTAAGAACCACTGTACTAGAGTATCCGCATAGTTTGCACATAACTGTAAGGCAGTGATTCCTAAACTGTGAGCCGCATCACACATTGGAAATCACAACGAAGATAGGTTTTCCAATTTCACGAGGTCTAATAAGCTGATGCATCAAGAAAGCCACTGTAAAACCTCATGTTTTAAGGGAACCGTCAACTGAAAAAGATTGGGCACCTGCTTGATAAAGGATGGGTTAAAAAAAATCTATGTAATACCATTTTGTTACTCATGGCAGCGGCTAATACCGAGGCGTTCCTCTTGGCTCGAGGTTTATCCAGAGCAGTTACAATGCTAACTTCCTCCTCCGGACAGAGAGCTGATTGATCTACGACATCCTTGTTCGGAGTGGAGTGGTTTAAATTATTGCTTTGTGGTTTCAAGTTTTCTTTTCCTTCCATACCATCCATAGAGCGAAGTTTCTTCTGTTCTTGAACCGGAACATCTGCAAATCGTTTGAATCCTTGTAATCACTAATAATCCTTGATATGCTTTATTTTTCATTAACAAATTTTATTAAAAATTATTGGATAAATAAAGTGTAGTTTTTTGAAAAGAGTATTGGTGAAAGACAAAGATAATTGGCGCTTCTGACACAATAAAGAGCTGTACACTATATTTCAGACCCCAAACATCTTTACACGTAGTTTATTTGAGGCTGCAATGGACTAGGCATGTTCAAAGAATCCAGACGGGATACTTAGGAGGAAGAAAAACACATAGGGTAGATGAAGGTGGGAAGATGACATGAAGAGAGATAAGAACAAAGGGGGTAATTAGGGGCAGTAGAGGTAAAAGCTTGGTTTGCGTTTAGCACCATTGAAAAAGGATCATAGAGACACTTTTGACATCTTCCACAGAAACCAAAGCTTGTGTTGTGAATGAGGAAGATGGACTGCACTGGGGATCGAACCCACAACCTTCAGAAAATTGGCGGCTGAACCATTTCGAATGAAAACAAGAGAATTAATTATTTGTGTTATTTTATGACAATAGAACATAATTTGATTATAATAGCAAGTTATTATCCATTTTCGGAGTTTTAACCCTGTTTTAATATTAAAATAAAATTATAGACTAACCCAACTCCTCGTTACCATTATCTGCATTTTTGATTTTTCGTTTACGACTGCTTGATGGATTATTGGCTGGGCTTTCAATCTTGATCACATTCCGTTTTTGTTCTTTTAACTTGGAGAGTACTTCAGCTTGCCAATCACACAACTCTTTAAGATCATTCTAAAATATACAAATAATAATGCTAATTTAAAATGGTCATGTAAATGCAGACCCTATAGAGAAGTGCAGAAATATTCATTTCGAATCAACAATCGTCATTTTGTTAATAAAAGCATGTTTGTACTACTATATTTTGCGAGAAATAAAAGGCTTGTATGTGTATTTAGGCGAAATTTGTAGCATTCAGAGAATCCACATCGGGGTCCAACTGAACACGCAAAAAAATAACCTAACAACTTTATTTTAAAATTAAATATCATAACTGAAATTATTATGGAGGGAACTTTCATAAATGCATTATAACCAAAGGCATCGGCATCATGGGTGCATAGTGTTTGACGCTTTTTAAGAAATTGTAAAACTGCAGTATATGTTCAATGATATTACATTTCAATTAAGCAACATGAAAATGACGATATTTTATTTTCAAGAGCCACAATAATTTTAAAAAATCAGTTAGAAATGAAGTTAAAACTACATTTTTAAAATATTACAAAAGCAATAGGTGACACGGAGTGGCAAAACATCTGATAGTACGTACTTTGAATTCATCATCCAGTTGACTTAAGAGGTTGCTGAAAGTTTTAAGGGATAATTCAATATTTTTATCGATATAAAACGACATTTTTAATTAAAAACACTCGCGACGACTTTTAAACTAACACAATATTATTTTAACGCGAATCAACAATCCGTCATAACGAATACGCGGCGAAACGACAATCGAAATTTCAAACTCCTTCACTGTGATTCGTCCGTTAAATTCAATCATATGGCAATACTAAAACAAAACCTATGCACAAAAAAAATAAAATTATTACCTATTACCAAACTGTTAAAAGCCATAAAATTATGAAATAAGCGTTGTTTAGGTATTTAAAAATAAAATAAAAAACTGAAAATTTTGACGTATATAATCAATACTGAAACTTAGTAGAAAAGTATCTCTATCGAACCTACTTCTAAGTTAGGAAAGTATCTAAGTTTCGTCGAGTTGCTTGGTTAACTGATTGCAGACATCATATTTTAATAATATGTTGAACATTTTTCGATTTAGATCAACAATTATAAATACTGATATCAGTGATATCTAAATTAATCATGATATTATTTTCTTATGAATAAAACGAATAAAATGTATATATCGTAAAAATATACTTATTATAAGCTCTATGTAGCTTATGCAAAAGCAATCATCCTGGAAGAACTAGAAAATAAATTGATGCGACTCCTTAGAAAATTGACAATTTTTAGTATAATTTATTTTGATTGAATAAAAATCTAACAAGCACGCGTATTTTTTCAGATATCTAATTTCTTAATTTTAGTCCAATGGTAACATTTTTTGGTGACATTTATTGTCGGTGTAGCAATATGAAAAAAAATATATCGACAATCACAGAACCATACTCTCTAACGAGAGCTAATGACCATCTAATGACAATGACATTATGGATGGACATTATAAGGAGAATCCATTAATTCTATCTATGATTATAAGAATATTTTGATTCGAGGCTTTATAATTGTTTCTCAACTCAATGTTTAGTTTTGATTGGGTAATCTTTGCCGCTTTATATCAGGTTAGATATTTAATAAAATTATTTCTGATTTCTGTATAATAATAAAAAAAAAAAAAAAATACAAACCCAGAGATACCTTACAAGCCAAATTATACACATCTTTAACTAAAGAAGCTACATCATAAATTATTAATGATTTCGTCATTGTTTATATCCATATCCACCAAAATCAGTCTGCCAGTGTTTAAGTCTATTTACTATGTGATTCCGACTTTCTATTTTGTAACCGTTTCTACACAAGCAGGTACTACCAATTCCAAGAATGAATTAAAACACAATTTTTTTAGATAATAGAAATTTTATTGATCTTTATACTGTTCTTTATATTATGTACTTAAATGCACCACTTGCTTTAAAGTCAAATAACAATTTTTAGTCTTAATTTTTCTTAAAAACACATTATTAGGTACCTAGGTAGATAAGAATTGAATAATATGCTTACCACATAGGTGTGTAAATCAGAATACTCATTGCTATTATTACATGTATCTTTTATAGTTATCTCAAGTAGAAAGAATTTATTTAAATTTAAAAAGCGAATTGGATCAAAATTTCATCCATGAATACTGGATAACAACTAACTAGAACATCTGTCCCCAGGATTTTCCCTTAACTATAGAAACTGGCAATGGTACAGAAAGTTTTCCGCAAAATTCTCCACTTTGTTGCATAACTTCTTGGATCATTTCTGAAAAAGGAATAAATTTGAAATTAACTAGATAAAAAGTTTTTAGATTTTTAAGAATCATAGCATGAGGGAGCAATTGGGTGCACACGAAGAAGAAAAATTTACTATTCATGTTACATTTAAACCAAACATAGTGCCAGAGCTGGAAATAGAGTATTATTTTCTCGATGGTTGATATGGACACTAGTCTGTCATCGCCCATTAATTAGTTCTTGTTCCATGGTGTCCAATATTAACCTTAGAAGAAAGTAAGCCCTGTTTCTAGATTCGGCTCTATGTTCGTTTGGTGTAAATGTGATTGGTTTAATGCTCTAGCCGCTCATTCTATTCTCGAGTACTTAATGTATTCCGATATTAGATACTCAAATTATTTATTTCTAAAGTATAGCTGATTACCATTGAAATAATGACTGTGAAGAAAACAGAACAAGAATACAGCCATAATCATTGAATAGCTTCACCATTATAAGGAGGTGGCAAATTTCCTAAAGGCACGACTCACTTTATGTTCCATTATTCAACATTAAGATAAAGATACAGTTGTTGTTGAGTGGTGTGTTTGTGCATATATCTTTTACTAGAGTATTCATTCCAAAACCTACATTTTATCAAAATATTTTTGGCGTAACTTGTTTATTTAGGTTGCAGTGAATGTACATAGAAAGGGAATCTACTTAGCACTAAAAAAATTGCCTAATTTCATATATTATCTACTTATCAAAGTTCATGAATATGTAGGAGAAAAAAATGTAGTTACCAATAAACGTCTCAACATTATTATCAGGGACTTCCCACATCAACTCGTCATGAATTTGTAATAACAAATGGTGTCCTAAGGACTCCGACAGATTAGATAGTCTATGCTCTGTGGCAATCATTGCCAGTTTGCAAATATCTGCTGCCGAACCTAGAGTAATGAATAATTTTACACAACTTACTCATTCAATCATTATTATTCTCACTTTATTTATTGAAATATTTTTACCTTGAATTACAAAGTTTATAGCTTGTCTTTCTGCATAAGCTCTTTGCTTAAGATCTGTACTATTTATGTTACAAAATTTTCTAACTCTTCCAAAAATTGATCTTAGTACTCCATTTTCATCCCTGCATTTCTTCAAAATATTTTCTTTGAATAATTTTAAAGAGGGGAATGTAGCTAAAAAAAATATTGATTTATTTTATTATTAAGCCAATTTTTTTTTTCAGCACATCAGTTACAAAAAGTAAACTTAATATCGATTTACCTAAAAATTTGGATATAATTTTTGAGGCTTGCAACACTTCCATATTCAATATTTCAGCTAACTTTTGAGCCCCTGCCCCATACATCAAAGCGTAAACTAAATGTTTTGTCTTAAAACGATCCTCAGGCATGACATCTTCGATAAAACTCTTGCCCATCCTAGAATATAGAATAATATTGTCAAAAAGTAAGATTAATAAATCGTAAGAACATCTGACCTGACCGAGAAACCTTTCCGAGTACTTTAGCTATTTTTGGATAATTTCAAAATGTCCCAAGTTAAGCTTTTGTAATGTCAGAAAGTAGTTTTAGTACCATTTCATCGCCAGGGTTGAAAATATGTCCACATCATGTTTGAATATTTCTATCAACGTTCTGTCTTGAGTAAAATGTGTGAACACTCGACATTCAATGTGTTGGAAATCTGCCGCAACAAAAGTGTAACCTGGACGGGGAATAAAGGCATTTCTCAGCTGTATGGCTTGTGGTTCAAAATCTAGAAATGAGAAATTCAAATATAACAATTTTTATGTGTGCGTAATCATTGTGAGTAGGGGCATGATGACTTATTTTTCTCACAAACAATTACTAAATTTATACTTAGTTACTCATTTTATTATATGAATAGCTAGCTTTCCCGACAGACGTTGTCCTGTAAGTAGTCCTTACTATGAATATTGATTTCAGATTTGTAATTTATACAAAAATATGTTTGAATGTTGAAAAAATATTTCTGAAAGATTGAAAGAATTCTATAAAAAATCTGCGTACCAATGTTTTGAAACTCAGGTGATTGTCAAGTACTTATATAAAAATTGTGTTATGAAATTTTTCACAGATAGCGTTGTTATCAGTAAATCCGTTCCATACTAACTTTAATATTATATTTTGTATTATTTCTTATGCTTTTTCAACTTTTTAATAGTTATTCTGTTATCCGGAGCGGAGAAGAATCCAATAAATCAAACATTGAAAGAATCTGTTCAGCCGATCTCAAATTATAAGTGTTCACACTAACCCGACTTTCTTTTATATTATACATTATTACAATAAAAATAATACAAGCAATAAATTTCAAAAATATTTGTGCAATTATCATTAATGTTATTCAAGATTGATTAGCGGAAATTACCTCAAGGCAGGGGCCCCCTTTTGTGCCTGATTTTTTTCTGTACAATAAAGTTTATTTTATTGAATTATTGAAAACTGTACAAGTACCTACTTGAAATAGTGGCTATCCTTGGGTTTCAATTTTTTTTAAACAGTTTGAAAGATGTTATTTTAGAGACGTTTTTGTGAGATTTGGAGGACTCACTCTTATTTCTGATTATTTTTAAACTTGGCTTAAAAAAAATCTTTTCTGATGGTTGTTTTGGACTTTCTGGAACAGACTTCCCAAATACTCCTCTTCATCAGTTTGTCTAATATTCTGCCAAACGCCCGTGTTAATACAGATCACTTATCAGAAGACAACTTCTATCAGGTGATCCATAGTTAACTGTACCAAAACCATCAGACGACAAACATTATCACAAAGTATTTTTGTGTTCAAACGACTTAGTTTTAGAATAGATTGCCCTCTTAAATTAATCACCCACTGTATCTTGAATGAATAAAAAAACAAATGAAACCTGACCTTTCTGAGGGAACAACTCTAGAGCCAGAGGCTGTTTAGGAATGGCTTGTAAGTTGGGACTTCGACAAACAATACGTCCCGTGGCAGCTGAAGTTTGTTCCCTATAATCAAACAAGACAAATTAATTAGTAATTCAACTATTTTTTATAAATCATGGCAACACTAAATTTTCATATTCACCAAAGAGTTGTGATGACTCCATTTTTAGATTGATGTAGCAGAGCGTCAACAAATGTTGCCTTGGCCTTATGGATACTGCGATAGTTGAGAACTAATCCTGGTAAGGGATGTAGAGGCACCAAGGATTTCAACTGAAAGAACGTCATAATGTAGCAATATATTACTGACAACAGTATACTCTCTTTAAGCTGGGACATAGAGTTACAGAGAATGGCAGTGTTAAAAAATTCTTGATCTTAAAAACCAGGTCCTACTGTTAGGTAGGAATAAAAATAACCTGGTAAAATAATATATATGAGGGAATTGAACCCGGATTCATTAAATCAAAACTTAATACATATAGAACTAACTGAAAGAATAAGTGAACGAAGATGTGGCCGATTTAGATGGATTTGGCAGATCATATTGGTGTCGTTTTAAAGGAGGGTAAAAGGAATATGAGGTGATGTATGCTTGAATGACGTAAAAGTAGTTTGTTTGGATAGGACTGAATGGAAGTCCATACTCTCTGCCTACACCCTCAGGAATACGGTGTGATGGGTGAAAAAAAAACCAACTACTGTAATCATTAAATCACTTAGTATTTGATTTTTTAGTGTAAATATTTTTTTTCATGTGGAGGTTCCAAAAACTTTTATATGGGTTCCAGAGGCGAATCCCGAACATGTAAGTAGTATATAAATTTGAACCACTACACTACGGGCTTAGGAAAGTCTGCTACTGATGTTTCTATGGCTAAGGTAGTGTGTTCATTTTATGTTAACAAGTTTCACTATTTAGGTGGTCAATTATGTCAAAATTATAAATTACAGGAATCTTCACATCTCTAAGTAGAAAAAATATAGCTTTGTAATGCATTTATAAAAGCATTGTGGGTAGTACGTTATTTATTCTTTAGTAATTTGATGCAAAGCAAAAATCAATACTTATATCTGTCGGCTTTTGGTACATTAGCTTATTAAGATAATGGGTTGCAAAAATACATTACCACCGATTCTGAAGTTGATTTGGCGCCAAGTCTCATTGTTTTCTTCACAGAAACCTTGTTCTTAGTATCCAATTTCATTTCATCAAACAATATTATTCGGAGTTGAGTGGGAGAATTCAGCATAAAGGTTTTGCCTGCAGCTTTAAATGCTTGTTTTTCTATTTTTAGCAATTGATTATTTAGCACAGTTTGCATACCAATTAATGTTAAGGTATCAACGCAAATACCTCTCATTTCCATAGCTGAAAGCACCAAAACCAATATTTACGACTACTGTTAATGGAAAAAAATATACAGCATTTTTTCATGCGATTCCTCAATTATCTTTTATAAGGTTTAGGAGTAGAGATGGGACTAACGGCTTAAATTCAAAAATGTTATAGCCATTTCGTTAATTGAAAATAACGTTAATATTAAAAGCTGAAAGCTATTTTAAACATTTGATATCTTGAAACATGACTTTTTCCTAAAAAAAAAAAAGGTCGTTTTCTCAGTTTAATAGATATTACTATTTTCATTCGGCTAATAATATTACCTGACATATACATAATAGGGGTAGGCTATTATTTCCCTGACTATTATTTTTATTCAACTATTATTAGTAAATATCGTTAAATATTAGATAATAACGTTAGATGCGTTACTTTTATTTATCTAATATTTTTATCAGCTATCGTTATAATGCCCATCAGTGTTGCCAACGGATTTTGGCCGATGTCGCCGATTTTAAAAAAAAAAGTAGCCCAGTCGCCGAACTGAAAATTTGATAGCCCAAAAAGTCGCCCAACTGAAAATTTGGTATCCGGAAACATGAATTTTTGCCAAAAAAAATAGGTCATTCCGAAAATTTTAGTATCCGGAGAGGTGAAAGTTCACCAAAAAAAGGTCATTTTGTATCCGGAAAGGTGAAAGTTCGGTAAAAGGGAAGTAGCCCAAATGGCGACCGATCGCCAATTCTCGTTCCGAGTAGCCCAAATGGCGATAAATCGCTCACGTTGGCAACACTAATGCCCATCTCTATTTGGGAGTAGAGATGGGCATTATATTATAACGATAGCTGATAAAAATATTAGATAAGTAAATAAAAACAACGCCTCTAACGGTATTTATATTAAACAATATTTTGTAAATATTTGTTGAACAAAAATAACAGTCACGCTAATATTGAGCAATAATAGTCTTCACTCATTTACATGACTGTTAATATTGGTTGAATTAAAATATTAGGCTTGCGATGATATTTCTCAATGACCTTTCTTATTTTTTTTGTTTTTTACAATTAATGAAATTGCTGACGTTTTTGAGTTTAAGAAGGAGTCTTAAGAATCCTTATCGAAATGTATCCAACTTTAAGATTTATAAAGGTGTAATGTATTCTTATACTCAATCTTAATAAGTAGAAATTTTGTCTAGAAAGATTTCGTTGGTCTCTGTGTTTACAAAACATACCATAAAATGAAATATGTAAAAATATTTCTTATTCTGAAATTATATTAAGTATATTTTTATAAACATAAATGATTAATTTTTTTTTACCCAATTGAAAAATATCTGTTTATAAGGAAATGAAGTATTTAAAAGAGATTGATTTTTGTTTGAATATTCAACATCTTAACAACGATGATGACTTTGATTTTCCTTGCAAAAAAAAGATTCATGCTAAATTGAGTTCAAGAAATACAGTATGATGTAACGAGTGGAGAAACTTGAGTAGATAAATTCAATTTCATGCCAACAAGAAAATAAATATTCTTGTTTCAACTTACTGGATAAAATAGTGATTATTCTTGTTTCCATCGTGATGAAAACCTTCCACAGATCGTTCTCCATTAATTTTTTATACATTTGGTGACAACTCTTGGACAGAAGGTGCAAACAAAATGCTCCTCTCTGTTCATGAGACTTCATTGCAAGTTTAAAATCAACATTTATAGAAAGCTTAGACAGAATAGCATAAAACGTTTCGGGTGGATCATCCGGATCTAACAAAAAACATCCAATCTGTAAAAAAAAAAAGAATCATCAAATCTATTTTCCCTATCCTACCCCATTTTTCCACCCTCTACTATCCTATTTGGTGTACTCTATCTGAGTAAAATTTGTATGAAGGTTTTTTTTTATTCACGTTAGCTGGTTTTGTGTGTTGTATATCTATATATTTGTTTGTCATACGTGGTTGGATGTTAGAGATTGCTTCGGCAATAATCCCGCCATTGCGCACTATTTTTTATACATTAATCTGTAATAATATGTGCATAAAGAATTAAATAAATAAATAAATCTGAGGGCGCTCTAGGATACAAGAGCTCGCATTTTTTGGGACATAGATTTTTATTTACAACACTGTATTTTTTTGGAGGTGTTTTGTGCTCCGACCTATAGTCATCTAATGTGCTTCTACCACACTGTTAGTATACAACTAGTGTTCTGTTGGTGTCTCTTACACAGAAATTAATAGCGGTTCAGGGATCCTATATTCTCAAATTTTTATGACTTTCGTATTCTTTCTTAAAGACCTCATTTGAAAGTCATACAAATTCTATTAGAAAACTCATCGATCGAAAATAGGGTCCTAGGACTGTGAATTAAATCACCTGATGGACAGAAAATAATGTCAAAGGGAGTTTAATATATTCGCGTAATGGAACAGTAGTTAACCATTGATACTTATACAGAGATATCCCTATTACGTGGGAGGGGGGGGGGGGCTTGTCTGATGGGGAATATTGTGGAAACAAGCTTCTGAAATAGTTTTTATTCTTATAGAAGCTGAAATTTCCGCATTGAAAATTTAAACAGCCGATTCTATTGTTTATTAAGGTTATTGATTTTCCTTGATTCTCATGAGAAGCTTTTTCTCGAAAATTTACAACATAACTATAATATACTTAACGCGGTCACATTAAGGCAGTCTTCAAAACAGGAGTTTTCAAAAGTGTAGCAGTTGAATTTTTTCAAACAAAGTGTAAATTTTGCAAGGTGATAGGTTCGGAGGTGGATGGTCTGAGTCATAATATGTATATTTACGCCTGTAATGAGGTGCAGCATGATCTATGTATTGATATTTTGTTCATGTGTCTGCTATTTTGTGTTGTACCTGTTGGTGTATGATTGTGAATAAATAAATAAATAATAATCACAGAGTTCTATATAATAATAATACTATAAGTAACCTACTTTAGGATCTATAATTTCCCATTTCAGACATACATCCTCTCTATTAAAATTAAACAGATCAATCAACAATATTATCAATTCTTGAGCTTCGTAACAAATTTTCCTTACTGCAGATGACATGACATTGGTGATGAATTTTCTGAAAAAAGTTTAAAGTTATTTTTTAAGATTTATGGATACAAAAAGCATTTTTGTTTTAGTGGTAGATATTTCTTAACAACACCACTTACTTGATATATATTTTCAAATCTGTACTCATTTTTATTTGAAAGTAATAATATTTTTGTTCTTTGTTCATAGAGGATACTAAAAACATTAAACCATAAGGAGTGCATGCCTTGTCGACTGTTCCTGGAACTTTTTCCATCTGACAGAATTTCTCACTGTAGATGTAAAATTGATTTTGAGATCAAATGGTGTAAAAGCTTCATAATATAAATAAGCTCATATTTCGTTAAAATATTTGCCAATTCAAAATTCAAGAGAAATATAGGTATTATATTCTCACCTGAACAAGATAGTGAATCCAATCTCTATCAAAGATTTTTCTAATAACTCATTCTCCAATGTTTCGATATCATCTTCTAGTAATTCCTTCACATTAAAGTCAATCAAGCTCTTTGAAATACTTGTGTGTTCACTTATAGGTGAAGTTTTAGAAGATTTTTTCTCAGAAATTTCTTTACATATCTTAACATGATTTTCTAAGTTCTTCCTTGACTTTTTTAAAGAATATTTATTTTTAGAATCACATTTTTTATCTTTGGACTTCTGAATATTTTTAACTACAGAATTATTCTTAGATTTACTTTTTGTATTTTTCAGTCTGTTATCTTTTATTTTTATTTTATTGAGCGCTTTCATTGCTTTTAATTCTGCTTCAAAAATTTTAACAATATCATCTTCGTTGATTTCTTCAAAAGCATCATTTGTTTTTTTTTTATTCTCGGCCGTATCACACTCAACAGTTCCAGATGGCAACAAAGAATCTTTCAAAGTAGGCAATGAATTTTCAGATTTATCATTTCTCCAGCTACTGCTGCTTGGAAAACCTTCATCAAAATTTTTGTAATCCGTATTTGGTTTAGCTTTCTTAGCTGCTAGCATGTCAGTCAACTTTAATTGCACCATTTTTTTCTTGCAAACTGGTTTTTGGGATGATTGATACAAATTACACGCCTTATAATTATTGTCACTTTGAGCTGTGCTATTTTCCAATTTCCAGCTTTTAGAATCACATATTTCTCTATTATTTTGGTGTAAATTTGGAAAAGTTACTGTTTCTTTTAAACCTGGTTCAGTATGTTCAGTCAGTATATTGTTTTTACTTACATACTTTTCGTTCAGGTCTAAGGGATTACAAATTTTCAGTATTGGATGACTTTTCCCAACTTGTGTACTCTCTAATATTTTTGAATCAGGTAATGGATCCGAAACATATAAACTATTAATGCTGGGAAAATTGGAACCATAGCCATACTTTCTTTTCCAATAATTGTTTTCTGTACCCATAATCCTTACCTTCAGTGGTGTATGCATACAAGAACTACAAAAAAACTTTTCAAATTCAATATGTTTTGTCAATATCAGTTTGAAGTAATAAATCCTTATCTGAATTTATTTAACTTACACTGCACTACTCTCAATATCATATTTTTTAAATATTTGAGATGGTCGCATTATTAAATTTTTACGAATCTAGTTTTGATTGATGAAAATGTGTGAAAATTAAAAGAAAATGCACAACTTTAGAATAAAACTGAAGGAAATAGCGAACCATAAACAAAACCAAAGACTAAAGATGACCATAGACAATATAACAGTTAATATTACAGACATGTTTGCAAGAAGCTATTTGAATATTTTAAACTTTTTTGATAAGGATAAAATAAAACAGTTAAAATATGAGAATTAAATTGAGTTTATTTTTCAATAAATATTAAGCTTACATAGATCACTCTCTCGAGAGTGAATTGCCACATTGTAAAGAAGAACATTAAGCTTAATCAACAAGAATAATTTCAGATTTTGATAGTTTCACACTATCTGGCTTGTCACAATTGGATAGTTTTCTTTTTAAATTATTTTCATTTTTTGTTCTCTTAACTGAATCACTGTTTTTATCTTTGGTCGCTGAAGGTTCAATTGAATTGGAACTATTTTTTATATGAGTTTTAGACTCTTTCATTTTTGGAAAGGTTACTGGTGCCAACTCTTCATCATTTAAAATTGCAAAGCCTTTTGATTTATATTTGATTTTATGAGAATCATCATCTAGTAGCCCAGATTTCGATCCAATTTTCAAATAGCTGATGGTTGAATATGCTGTGAAGTGAAAATCTTCTCTCAAATAACCTGAGACAAGTAAATAAGCAACAATATTCTCTCCTTGTATTCGTGTTAGCTTCGGTGGAAGAACTCCGGCAACTCTCAAATTAGCTGCACCTTTACCATACCAAGAATCTATCAATTTTTGTGCAGTCACTTTTACATCTTGTTTACTTGACCATTTGATGATTTTATACAGATCCCTACAATAATTTTCTATAAAGATTTCTTGTTCTTTAGTGTTGGTCTGACGACATCTGTCGCACATTTTTTGACAATCATCTCTACCAAAATCTTCATCAAAATGACTGGCAATTATTTTTCTTCGACATGTAGAAGCGTTCAGACAGTAACGTATCATACCGTATAGATGTTCCAGGCTTCCAGAGTTAGAAAACACCATTGTGCTTACACGAAATACGTCTTGCATTCTATACATCATAATACACTCTGCCCTTTCTCCATCCCGACCAGCTCTGCCACTCTCTTGATAGTAACTTTCCATGGATTTACTTATAGAATGATGAATAACAAACCTCACATCCGGCTTATCTATTCCAAGCCCGAAAGCCACTGTAGCCACAATAGCTTGATAATATTTCTGAGCCCACTTTGTGTGTATTTGAGATCTGGAAACTGCTTCCAAATTAGCATGGTAGCAAGCTACTTTTAATCCACATTTTCTCAACGATGAAGCCACATCCTCACAGTCTTTAATGCTCGTTGCATATATTATACCTGATTGATTCTTATACCTGTGTTTTAACAAATTTTCTAAAATCGAGATGCAGTCACCAGACACTGCTGGTTTATCTATGATATGATAAAAGAGATTAGGTCTGTTAAAAGAAGAGCGTATTATAAGACAACCACTAATATCTAACATTTTTTGCACATCCATTAAAACTCTTGTTGTAGCTGTGGCGGTTAACCCTAAAATAGGAACATCAGGAAACATGGATGATAAAACACCAAGAAATTTATAGTCAGGTCTAAAATCATGTCCCCACTGAGAACAACAATGAACTTCATCAATCGCTATCCTCTCCAATCTTCCTTCAGCATAACATTTTTGTAACTTTGCCATAAACCTCTTACTTTTGGCAAATCTTTCTGGTGTTACATATAATAATTTTGTAAGAGATTTTTTATTAGTCATATCATCTAAGGCAGAATTAGTTTCCTCTCGACTACTAGTACTGGTCATCAATTTGGCGGGAACATTGTGCTTTTGTAAAGACATAACCTGGTCTTCCATCAACGATATAAGTGGAGATACAACTATTGTTATACCTTCACTAATTACTGCAGGTAGCTGAAAGCACAAACTTTTTCCAGCACCAGTAGGCATCACTATCAACGCATGGTTTTTAGACATAGTTGCATTCATTGCACTCAATTGCTGAGGTCTGAATTCAGTTATTTCGAAAACATGATCGCGAGCATACACCAGTCTCTCAGACCACTCAAAATTATTTCCGTCCCAGTTTTTCTTACCCAATTCTTTGGATTTTTTTAAATCTCTGTGTGCCTTCAAAGATTCTTTACGATCTATCAACTCTTGCTGCAATTGTTTTAGACGTTGAATTTCAGCCTGTATTTCAATCAGTCTTTTATCAATCGAAATAATTTCGGATTCTTCATCCATTTTTATCTACTTAAAATGTATGAAATTATATATGTAATAATAATAAAGTACACAATTTAAGTTATTTACACATTTTAATTTATTTACACTTATTTTAAACAAACGTGAAGTAAAGCATGAGTAGAACCAAAACACAAAATTCAAGCAGTATTTGACAGTTGAGACTTCTTTGGGCAATTAATGTTGTCTGCTTTGAAAAAATCTAATTTCGTTAGGTGTGGAAATAACAGGTAAATAAATACATGTTATATTTTTATAATTTAAAAATATCAATAAAGATTTTATATTTGTTAACTATTTTAGTAAGAATTTTCAAATAAATTTAAATTAAAATAATAAAATATCTCTTGATGATTGCATTAAATAATGGCAATATAAAAAAATCAGCTGTCGCAATTTCATAGAAATAAGATAACGATTAATAATGATTTCATTCTGTCATTTTCCTTTCATTTTTGTTTGTGTATCGTTGTACATAATATTATATTTTATTTAAATAATCAGAGGCTTAAACTCTGTAATTATGGTGGTTCTGTGACAGTTTAATGACACAATTATCCGAAACAATGTCTGAAATTGAAAATGAGGGCAGCGAAAGCCTGCAGCCAGAGGAAGAGCCCAAATTAAAATATCATCGTCTAGGAAACGATGTTTTGAATATTCTACAAAAAGAGGAGGCGGTAAGCTGCATTTCTGTTCATCCTAAATTCATATGCATTGGTTCTATGTGGGGAAAAGTGTATTTAGTTGACCACGAAGGAAATACAGCGTGTATTGGGCCACCAGATCCTGATAAAGACAGAAAAGCTCTCCACTCTCACACAGTTGCTGTAAATTGTATATCAATCGATGAGAATGGAGACTATGTAGCGTCATGTTCAGCTGACGGGAAAGTAATCATTCACGGGCTTTATAGCACGGAAAACAATCATAATATATCGCTGGGTACCGTGATAAGATCTGTGGCTTTGGATCCAAACTATTTTAAACCTGGCTCTGGCCGAAGATTCATCGTAGGTGATAACAAACTGACTCTCTATGAAAAAAGTTTTTTAAACCGAATAAAGACAACAGTATTGGCTGAATGTGAAGGCTATGTTCAAGCTATATCTTGGCAAGACAGATTTGTGGCTTGGGCAAGCGAAGTTGGTGTCCGAGTTTATGATTTAAATGCTCGATGTTCATTAGGACTTATAAAATGGGAACATCCAGCTGTTTCTATCGAGAGATATAAATGTAACCTCGTTTGGGCTGCCGAAAGGACTCTTACAATAGGATGGGTTGACACTATAAGGATTTGTGCAATTAGGAAAAGGAGCAGCTTAGAATTACAAACGAGAACTGTTCCGGAATATTTAGTAGATCCCATGTATACATTTCAAACGGAATACTTCATATGTGGCTTGGCCCCTTTAGATAGTCAGTTGGTTATCTTGGGGTATCCTAAAGAACCAGATTCTACTACTGGAAAGGCACAAAGGCCGATGTTAAATATTGTGCAGTACAAGGAGTGTGAGTTTGCTGAAATATCGTCAGACTGTTTAAACATACGTGGATACGAAAACTATACTTGCAACGCGTATCACCTAGTCTCGGTTATAGAAGAGAATAGATACTTTATAGTCTCACCCAAAGATATAATAGTTGCAATCCAATATAACACCGACGACCGCGTGCAGTGGCTAGTTGATCACGATCTGTTTGAGAGGGCAATGAGAGTTTTGGAGCAAGCTGGTGGGAAGACAGCCAAACATTCAGTCTCCTCAGTTGGAATATTGTATATGGATCGTCTTTTGGAAAGTAACAGCTTTGAAGAAGCGGCGATACTCTGTTCCAAGGTTTGTACGGCAGACAGGTCCTTATGGGAAGAGCAGATCCACAAGTTTTCCAATTTGAATACATTAAGGTCCATTAGCCCGTACGTTCCCAAATTATTAGACCGAAAACTTAGTAGTCAAATTTATGAATTAATTTTGTATGAATACTTAAAATTTGATCCGCAGGGATTTTTAGAAATAGTCAAAGAATGGGATCCGCTGTTGTATAATGTTACCAATGTTGTGCGAGCTGTTTTGGAACATCTTCTTTTGACTGATGTAGATAGGAATTTTTATATGGAGGCATTAGCCACATTGTACATTTATCAAAAAAAATATGACAAGGCCCTATCCATGTATTTGAAACTTCAACATAAAGATGTGTTTACATTAATTAAGGTGTATAATTTGTACGAGTATATTCATGACAAAATTTTAGCACTAATGAAATTGGATAGCGAAAAAGCAATCGCAATTTTGCTAGATAAAAATAAAGTTCCCATCGAAGTCATTGAAGAACAGTTGGAAACAAACGATTACTTTCTGTTCCTTTACTTGGATTCTTTGAGTAAAGTGGATTCATCGGGAAAATATCACGGTAGATTAGTGAAACTATATGCTCAATATTCAAAAGATAAATTGTTACCATTTCTAAAATCTAGTGATAACTATCCCATTCAGGAAGCCTTAGATATATGTAGGAGTAGTAATTTTTATCCGGAGACCGTTTATTTGTTGGGACGCATCGGCAGTACCAAAGAAGCGTTACACATAATTATTGAAAAACTTAAAGACATTAATCAAGCCATTTCGTTTTGTCAAGAGCACAATGATAAAGAACTCTGGATGGATCTCATAAACCACTCGTTCGACAAACCCGCCTATATCACTGTGTTATTGAAAAGAATCGGTAACTATGTTGACCCAAGAATACTCATCAAAGGTATAAAGCCTGGATGTGAAATAGTTGACCTGAAAGATTCATTAGCTAAAATGATGAGCGACTATAACTTACAGTTTTCTGTACAGAATGCCTGTAAAGCAATCACGCTGAGAAATTACTTTGATCTGCATGAAAAACTGATACGTAGCCATCAAAAGGGTATGTGTGTTACTGACGATTATCTATGCAGTGCGTGTCACGGAAAAATTATAATTAAGGATCTCTCACACGCGGCCAATATGAAGATGTACCACTGCCGGCACATGTTTCATTCTGACTGCTTGCCCGATTTTCAAGATCAAGATTTGTGCGCACTCTGCAATACTGTTAATATTTAATTGGTATCTTATCATTAACTAGGCTTCATTGATGACAATTTGGCACATTTTATTTTGAACATTGTGGCCATACAAAACAGAATATTTCGTATGTAGTTTTGTTTAATTTTAAATTTGATTACAATTGTGTTAATTTGTATGTATTTCTTTCTATTGGGGTTATACGGAGGTCAGTAGAAATCAGCATTGACAGAATAAATTTTTAATATGATCAAATTTAAAATTAAAAGAATCCACACAAGGGTTCTGCTTTCGAATATTTACAATGGGTACATTATTTTTCTGTAATTGTGCCATATAGAGAACCATTGATTTGGTCTATCTCTAAATACGGTACAGTACAGTAGATCTTTAAATAGTATTGTACTTTCCTGTTGCCTTCAAGTATATTGGTGTGTGTAAAACATGTATTGTACAAATCAAATAATTAATGGTATAACCTATTTTATAGTAGGCATATTTTAAATTTCAGCAAAGATATTTAAAAATATTTAAGAAACTACAACCATAATTTAATAAAAAAATATCAATAATCCTCTATATTATCTGTAAAAATGTCTTCTCTAAGTATTGTAAAATGCTCAATTTTTTTAACATTAACATTATGTAAAATTCACTGACACAAAGCAACATGAGTAACTCTTAAAATACATGTCTATTAAAATTAATTAGGTATGTACACCTAATTTCATAGAATTATGTTGTAAAGTGTATTAATTTTTTTTTTATAAAAAAATGGGTTTGTCTCACCCAAAGACGGCAACCATTAGTCTACCAACCAATTCAAAGTGCAGTTGTAGCAGGTCTACCTCTCTCTTTGATATAAATCTTTAGCCCCCCATTCTGGATCACTCCAAATGAATGTCATCCATTGTGACGGAAGTGAAACTTTTTTTTTCAATCATTACAACAAAATCTCGCTACATCAATACACATATTTTGCTATTGTTAAATTTAAAATAGCTACACGTGTACCTTGATGGAAGGATGGTGACAAAATGAGACAAATTTGGACCAAGTTTTTAACACAATGAAAACCAAGTCACCACTTGGATCACATCCACTCGAATTTCCCCATTGACGATCCATTTGGAGTGATGGACGAATGGATATCCGACTCACCCTATCACACCACATCATCCAATTGGTTTTGTCCACTCACGGACATTTTTTTGTTGTGACATCGCTCCATTTGGATGGATGTCGTGATTTTGGATGGTGAGTCCTATCTGAATTTATACGAAATTCCTTTTGTTTTTTTTTTTACCTTTCAATTATGCTACTCATAACCTCTCAACCTATTGCTTCATTTTGGTGAGTTGCACGAGTATTCTTGTTGAGATCTTGCTTTAGTGCCTCAGTAGTAATAAATACATTTTTTCAACTACAAAATAACCGTTTTGTATTTCTCATATTGTATTCTACACTAGGTCTGACTACACATTTAACAAACGTGCTTAATTTTTAATAATGAATTATTATAATAAAATATTTCTGTAAATATATATAATCTGTATCCAATGCTATTTTTGTTACATAAAAAGTTAAATTTTATACTCCTTTGCTACCGTATGTTATACAATGATAATTGTTAGAATATATTTTTAACTACACTATATGTTTAATATAGAAAATTATTATGTTATTTATTACAAATTGGTTTTATTTATATCGCCCGGGGAAATTCATACTATGCACGGAGGATATCCCACACATCGCCTTAAAAACCATTCAGAAGTCAAAGGCCAGGCAAATAAGGCTGCTGATGGATGCGTGAGAGCTACTGTATGGAGAAGTAAACACCTCATTTTGAACGAGAGCAAAGTGAGAATAATTTATAAAACCTGCATCCGACCTATCCTGGCTAGAGATGAAACGAATAGCAGTTTAGCATATACTTACTGGATATTTGGTGGCATGTTGCTATGGGTGGACTCGGTCTAATTTGGGTCTTTTTATTAATTAGCAAAATTAACTTACATCAAAAGACTTCTTATGAAGCTGGCTTTATTGACAAAGATAAGCCATACCTCTTAATACAAAGAAATTGGTACGTACTCATTCACCACAATAATTTGTCCTTAATACACTATGAGTACTCAATCATAAATGTAGATCTTGTTATTACTTACTGATTGTATTTCTTAAGTGATAATCTGTTGATAATTTCAAAAAGAATGTCAATGAAAACCTTAGAGGACACCACCTAAAGTTGAGTAAATCTCGTTTTAAATGTAATCCAAGGAAGCATGCACTTATTAACAAGAGTGGTTGATGTGTGGAATAAATTGCCCGAGAGTGTTGTGTCTGCTACTATAGTATCAATCAGTTAAACAGACTAGACGTTTATTTGAGAGACAATGATATGGGCCTATCAGCTTGAGCTACCTGCCCATTACAAATAATAATAAAAACCAAATAAAGTAATTAAACACCAATATTTTATTAAATATAGTTTTTGACCAGATGGACGCAAGTTATCGGGTATCCGTTTCATCTCTTATACAAGGATGGTGAGCCTCATATGCACAACAGAGGTGTAGACCCTCCATTACGTCCTATACCCCGATATAAGGTAAGGAACTCTGATATTAAGAGAGACTACGATGTTCAGGACGCTGTGCGATGGGGTAGATCTATATGACTTTTCTGGAAAGAGCAGATCCTGAAGGGCTTTTAAAAATAGGAGCTGATGGAGTGATAGCTGAAGATCTGTATCCCAGGGATATGTTCATCCATAGGAGGAGAGAAAACAGTCCTAACAGAAGTAGAAGAAGACTTATGTGATGTTAAACAAATTCTCTGTGGATCCGGAGGCTTGTCCAGCTCCATACCGGATAACTTGTTTTACACATTCATTAAAAAAATTTCAAAACCATAATATTCTCGAAACATAACTGGAATTATACTCGACTTTTGGAAAGAACAGACAAAAAGGTCTAGTCATAAAGAGTTTTATTGGTAGGTAAAACTCCCATATTTTACATACGGCAAGCTTTACCGTCGCAGCCAACATAATCAACAAATCTATTGTTTGACAGTAATGTTAGCCAATATGGCGCACATGAATGACGATCCTGTACAATATACTGTTAAGTCAACTTATACGATTTGTAATAAATTTCATCAACTTGTATCGGTGATGATTATTTTTTATCACAATTAATTTTGTAAAAGTCGATTATATTATAATACAAGTACATAGTTATACAGCTTCTTTTACGAATTTTTGAGTAGGTACACAGAAGCTTAGATATTTTAATTAGAAATTGTTAGTTCTTGAAGTACTTACTTATTTAAAATTATAAACAAAGAACACTTTATTGAGGATGATTAAAGAGGTTCGTACTCTAGCGCATAAATTTTTTGAAAGCTGGTTTTTCAACAATGAAGCGTATCGTAATGAATTAAAAAAAAATGCCCTGGTACGTCTGCATAATAATTTATTTTGTGTTAAAATATTATTAAAATAAAATTGTTCACAAATCTTTTAACGTTTTTATATTATCCTAATTATCCCATAAAATATTAAAATCGGTTATTACTTTACAATAAATTTCTTTAAGTTTGTTTACTTTTTGAAGTTTCACCATTTTTTTATATCAAATACTATGGCACTGAGGCATCGTATCGCATTTTTAATGCCAGATTTTTCATACGACGTACTAAAGGTGATGTTTGAATATCTGTCACGTGTTGATTGTTTATGAATATTATTGAGACGTAAATAAAAAAGATTTAACATTTGCATAGTTTAAAAGATATGTCAGATATGGGTCCATATATGCAATCTGATGAAGAAGACGATAGCTCAGAGAGTAACGAAACTGAACAATTTGAAGATTTGTCTGATTGGGATCTTCCTTTGAGCTTTGATACTCCAAAGCACACAGAACTTATAGAAGGAATAAAACATGCAGATCAGACATGGAGAATGAAAGAAAAGGTATCAGTGCTTACCAAATATTGTTCATTTTTCATGTGCTTTTATATATATTTTGATAGGTTGTGTAGTTTTAATTCTGTCACACAACCTCTATTATTGTTTACAGTTGTGTATAACATAACAAGCCTGCTCTCAAAACACTTTCGTAGATACTTTCTAGTATATCTGTATTTAAACTCCGTTGATTTTGTCATTTGAACATTTATTTCCAATGGAATCTAAACTATAATTTTGCTCTTATAAGTTTATGAATTTTTGTTAATTTAATGTATTATTTTGATCAAATAGGACTAATATACAACATTTTTTTATTATTACAGTATAAAACACATTGTGTTGCATTAGTTTTATGTTTAAATATTGGTGTTGACCCTCCAGATATTGTAAAAACACAACCTTGTGCGAGATTGGAATGTTGGGTTGGTGAGTGAAAACTTAAGACAATTTATTGAATATAATATCTTTTCTTTTACAACATTAAATATGATGACGCCACAAATTTATTTTCCATTGTTTTTTATTTTAATTTTTAGATCCTCTGTCATTAGCTCCTCAAAAAGCATTAGAATTAATAGGATCTAGTTTAAGGGTACAATATGAACAATGGCAACCCAGAGCTCGCTATAAGCAATCACTGGATCCTACAAGCGATGAGGTAATTATTTTCCAATATTATACTTTTATTATATACTAGAGGTCCGCCCCAGCTTCGCACGGGTAGATAGATACTTAAAAATAATTTAGTTATCATACAGATCCCTAACTTTTTCAAAATATTTTATAGCATATGTTAATCTGGAATAATTGCATTGCAATGTATCGTGTCACGTCACTTTACCACCGTGACTACTTTGCGCGGTATTTCTACTCCCCTCGGTCCCCTCCCCGCTCCCTTACGCACTCTGCATCGGATAAGTTGAGATGATAAGAGACTATGCTTTTTTTCCAATACTCACATTTTTAAACTCGTGATAACTTTCGAATGGAATGTCCGAATTGAATAATTCAAAAAGTTATACAAACATATTGAAGCAGACTTGAATATGAACTAATTTATTTTAATAAGGAGTTATACCAAGATACCAATAAAGAGCCTTTTCTAGAGGTGACATTTTATTGATTTTTTAAAAATAAAAAAACACTTATTGTAGCATAACTATAATAGTTAGACATATGCTGTCGCGAAACTTTTTGTAAATAATGATGTCTTCTACAAAATTGTAGTACATTGTTTTATTCTATCATCATTAGTTTTCACAGCGTTCGCGATAAAAATAATATTTTAGGTAATTTTTTTACACCTTGGGTTACATTATTGAAGTTTTCGTAGGTTACCCAATTTTTTTTTGAAATTAAATATAGCCTATGTTCACCGCCGATATTGTAGCTTCCCAAAAGTGAAAGAATTTTTCAAATCGGTTCAGTAGTTTTGGAGCCTATTCGATGCAAACAAACAAACAAACAAACAAAAAATCAAATCTTTCCTCTTTATATATTAGTATAGAAGATTGTTACATTACAAATTGTTACTTTAAGGCCGGTCCAGACACTACGTTTTGTGCAACCTTTTGTCTGCACAGTTCAAAACGTTGCAGATAAAATATTGCGTGCAGACTGAAAAACTGCGCAGTTTTGAATCCCGTGCCAAGACTGTACAGTTGCAGCGATAACTGAGTAAAAGAGCATAGATATCTGTGACCTGTTCAGACAAGTCGGTGCATGTGGACGGTAGCACCGTTTTCCGATTCATTTTGTTCCTCAATTTCAATTCGTCAGGTAACAATGACTGACCTTCGGCAATGTTCTCGTGAGTTTCTTACAGAATTCATTACATTATACGAAAGTTTACCATGCCTTTGGCGTATCAAATCCAAGGATTATAGTGACAGGGATAAAAAGGGCGAGGCTTACGAGAATTTAGTGCAAAAATTCAAAGAAATTGATGCAATCGCAAAGAAATAATTGTTTTCTTCTTTCTCTATACTCAAATAGTCCCGCCAATCATTAGGTTCATCATGTAATTCTAGCAGTAATCTAATATGGGAATTTTAGTGCCTTTAGAAGCCATTTCCGTGTCCACTTTGAACGCCGGGTACTTCGGACACGTTCCAATTTTTTTTTACAAGACACAATGCCAAAATTGACTACAGCAGTACCTCCTCCATGAAGGTATCTACAAAAGTGAGCGAAATATATAGACATCACTGCACCATGTGGACGCTCTATTAATTGCACCGTTTTCATTCCGTCTTAAGACTGTGCAGTCAAAAATTTGTACAAAACATAGCGTTTGGACCGGCCTTTACTCTCAAAATAACATATGTAAAACTTTGCTTCCCTTTAAAATAACTTAGCAAAGTTGAATTAAAAATGAGGGTTTTAATTTGTAATTAATATTCTATCTTCCATTGTTTTATATGGTTAAGAATTCTTTGGCAGTGCTAGTGTTTCACACATTGGCGTCTCTTTCTAAAATGTGTCCATGAAAAGAAAGTCGTTTGAGACACCCTTGCGTTTAATGTGCATTGGTATTTTCGATAAAGGTCCTTGTATTTTCGGTCTGATATTTTTATTGGAATACCTATTTTAACAGTTCCTAAAAAATACAAATAATGAAAGGCGGTTAATTATTTGCTATCCTGCTTATCAAAATAAAAATAAAAAAAAACTATGGAAAAGGTGGAACAAGACAATACCATTTGATTTAACATAGTTATGCTTTATCGTTTTATGACATATTTTTAATTATTGTTGCGAAGGCCGTTTCTAGTATAGTACATAAGATTCAATGGTTTCATGTAACTTTTTTAGGCAAATAACAGAATGAAAGGGAGACTTTTTATATCCAGGATTAGCCTTGAACTAAAGATTTTATTGCAATTAAATTATACAAATAAAAATATGTTTCCACATTTATTGAACCTTCATATATACAGGTATAACAAACTTCACGGGACCATAAAAATATTTCGTTAAATAAAATTTCGTTATACTGGATATTATTATTATTTATTTATTTTCGATTTTTATTTCATCAGCCGGCATTACAGTATTCACCTATGCACCGGCCGAATATATAGGAAATTATACATTTTTAATTTTTTGTGTCACCATATTATACTTACTGATGTCAAATAAACTATTATTGCTATTATTAAGTGAGAACAAAAACAAACTTCAAGGATTTATCAATCACGTGAAGGAAGTATGTATGTCAGGCAAACACTCCCGAACTCGCCATTACCAAGGACACACTGAAGTCGGAGAAATTTAAATGCCTAATTGTAGCATAGTTTTAAAATTTTAAAACAAAAAAGTTCGCTATACTGAGATCCACTTCGTTATAACGAATTTTGGTTTAGTACATTTTATGTGGAAGTTTTTCGGGGACGAATTGACGATTCATTATAGGTACTGGAAATTTCGTTACTTTGGTATTCGCTATAAAGAGATTTGATCTGTATATAGATAACAAATACATAGGTTTTAAACTTATATTAATACTAGTATTTCTGACAGATTTTGTCCTGTGGTCCTAATTATGAATTTTGAATTCGAATTTGTATAATGATTCATCAATTACCTTTGTAACCTATGTAATTCTGACCGATGCATCTGTTTTAAACCATATAATATTTTCCATCTGCATTCTGTCAACCCCATCAACTATTAAACAACTAACATTTTCTGTCAAACGTCAATTTAATTTCAAAATTAGAATTAACTTATATTGTAAAATTCACAAAGAACTTTACAGACTTTTAAGTTTTCGAATAAATAAAAATTAGCACCTGTAATTTTATTACAACTAATTGTAGTAAAATTGTATTATAATAAATAATTAAAAACTAAGTATTGAATAAAAATAGTATTAGTAGGTATACCTTATCGCAATATCTGGAGGTTGATAGGTTAATATGAGTGTTTCATAAAATTATCACCAATTTTAAATGCTCAATTATTGTTTTTTATAAACAGAGCTCCATCAGCCTGGAATTTCCTACAAGCAAAGAATAAAAAAAAAAACAGTTGCCATGCCTGCCTTAATTTGAAAGTTTAATTATGATTTTTAATATTTTAACTGCTTAGTGCATCTTATTCTGTTTTTTCTCTTGAAATTTGATTCTTTTGGAATGCTTAACTGAACTCAGACTTAATCTTTTTTAATAAATACTAGCTTTCCCGACAGATGTTGTCCTGTAGTCCTTATTATGAATAGGTATTGATATCAAATTTGTAATTTATATAAAAACTAGTTTTCCCGACAGACGTTGTCCTAACTATGAATATTCATTTCGAATTTGTATAATGATAAGCTTTTATTACCTTATAACTAATGTAATTTAAATCATCGCACCAATTATCAAACAACTGACAGTTCCTGTCAAACATTAATTTAATTCCAATTTTTCAAATTTGGAATAAAAATTATATTGTTAAAAGTACTAAAAAGGTTACTTACTTAGGGTTTTCTATGATTTTCTAATTATCCACGCTACTTTCTTAATTTTTTTTCTTTCATAATAACCTTCTCCAGACAATAGCAAACACGCCAAAAAAAGAATTAGCGAAATCGGTCCAGCCGTTTAGGCATGATGCGATTACCACGCAAAATAGGTCTCCATTTTTATAATATAAATACGATTAAAATATGTTTAAAAGCTTGAAAGAAATTCTATCAAAAATCTGCGTATCAATGTTTTTAAAACTCAATGGTTGTCAAGTACCTACCTAAATAAACATTTTGATGTTATGGAATTTTTCTCAGTAAATCCGTTCCATACTAACTTCATATTATATTTTATATTATTTGCTATCCATTTTTCGAATTTTTAATAAATACTGTATTCTGTTATCCGGCAGAGAAGAATCAAATAAAGCATCATAAAAATCTGTTCAGCCAATCTCGAGTTATAAGTGTTCGCACTAACCCGACATTCTTTTATATCTGAACCACTAACTTTTATACCAGAGGCCTCTTGCAGAGTGACAGGGGCCCTTCCCAGCTCCTGCCCTCCACAAGAAATCCCCCTTAATCATCTTTTTGATGCCATCGAAATATATCCCGTAATTTTACCTTTGACCACTGATGCGGAAGGAGGTACAGAGCTAGGGAAATAAAAGTCCGCCCCCACAGATCCCTGCATCTAGGGGTAAGACAAAAAGTCACCCCGAGGTTGCCTGATATCAGGAACCCTCCGTTAGTTACGCATCCTTCGACATAGATCGAATACCTTGACGATTTTGTGACAAATTTGTGTTAATAAATAAAACAGAACATTGCAGTGCTAGGATATATTTTCAAATCTGAAATATATATTGTAATACCCTGAAGTTATGTTTTATTTATTTGTTTTTAAAGTTTTGTATGAATATTCCTATTCTTTTTCTCATACATGTGAATTTCGCTTCACAGAGATTCCATCTATAATTTGTTAAGTATTACGATTACATAAATACAGTGGCCATGTAATACATGGCTTCTTGTTGTAGACAGTATGTATATACTATATGTTCCTTATCTGCTTCTTGAGAGATAACTGAATATTGCCAACTATAGGTGAAAACATTCTAGGTCATTATCTTCTTATTAACAAAAAAATATTTATGATTTTATATGCGTGAATTAATAAAATCGGAAATTAAATAGATCTCCAAGGATTTAGACAAAATGTGCACGGTGGTTGTCCATTTTAAATAAATATGAAAGAGTCTTATATCGTTCTACTACAGAATTTATTAACCTAACATGAACCGGATTTCTAAAACATTTATAATGGAGTAAAAAAAAATATATAATATTTTTGTTACTTGAACGATACAGGACTCTTTAGAGACTCGCTAGAATGAAAAATTAATTCTTTACCAATAGAATTCCGTGCCCGATGCATCTGTTTTAAGCCATGTTTACAGGGCAAACTCTGACAATCTTTCCAACTATCAAACAACTGACAGTTATTTCAAACGCCAATTAAAATTTAAAAAAAATAGAAAAATGTCTACTTTCAAATGTTAACATTTCTTAAATTTTCTAATGTTCGTTGAAACATTCTTAATTTTTTCCTCTATAAGGACTTACTCCAGACTATAGCAAATGCAACGAAAAAAGAATTAAAGAAATTGGTCCAACCGTTCACCCGTGACAGGTTGAACCAATTTCGCTAATTCCTAATAGGGCTCCACTTTTGTATGTATAGATTAAATCAATGTTAAAAATGGCACTATGTAATGGGTACATTTCAATAAATTGTCAGGATTGAGCTATGCATACTTGAATAGTGTCTTGATCCAGAATACAGTTATAACTTAAGTAGAAAATGTTTGTTTAGCATCCATTCTCTCTCTGATGTGGTAATGCGCAGAGTATTCTCTAAAAGTATCCATTTTCCTTTTCTTATACCTTAATAACTTTCTAATTAATGAGCTGTTTGTTGGTATACAGATTTTTATTGACACTAACTTGCTTTTACCCCGTTTCAAACTCATCATTATCCAACCGAGAACAGCTGGATATGTCTTAAACGAGATAAAATGGTCAAATATGATCATCGCAGCTAACGTTTTTCTTGATTTTACAGGTAAAAAAGTTGTGCTGTTCATTGAGAAGAAATGCTAAAGACGAGAGAGTTCTGTTCCACTATAATGGACACGGAGTGCCCAAACCAACCAGTCAAGGGGAAATATGGGTTTTCAATAGGGTATTGATTCTTCTTTTATTACTAGCCCTTCTTGCTTTTACAATCTCTCTGATGGATTTCTCGTACTAAAATTTTACTATGAAGAACTTAATGTTACCACAATTAATTGTATGTAATTGCAAGAGTCAGTGATGGTTAAAATTGAACAGAAGATTGTTGAATAAGTATGAAAGAAATTTCAATGTGATAATCAATACCCGAAAGGCTATTTAGCGTAAGCAACAAATTTGCCGAAATTGATATTTTTATCGCAAGCGACACTGAATAATATTCTCTGTCAATGTATCTGACCATGTGTATATTCAAATTATTCGATAAGTTACAGCAAAAAGTAATTTTTTGTAAGGTTTTGACTTATTGAAAATTTTGCCTGAAATACCTTTTTGGTATATCCTAAGCGACCAAACTGAGCATTAACCTTGAAAATTGTGTGACATAACTGTCGGTTACGATAATTTTCAAAAATCATTTGAAACAAATTTTTCTCTTGCAACAACTGTGAAGTGTATTGTCTATTTATACTTATCCACTCAAAGATATTTTCTAATGAATATAAAAACAATAAAAATAAATAATTAGTTTATACCAGAAAGTGTGCTTATTTATATAACACTCAATAAATCATCGATTCGCTATATTCTTAATGACTATGTAGCAAAATCTCTAACGTACTAGAATTTTTTTATTTTTATACAAAAAAAAATTCTCTTGTAAATTTGGATTTAGTCGCTTACGCTAAGTGGCCATTCATGTGTCGATATTTCTGGAGAGACAAATTTATGGAAGTGATGATCGAGAGGCTATTTACTGAAGACAAACATGGATGCAAAAAATGAATGTTTTGGTTTTGACAAATACATCAACAACACTGATGACAGACTAAAACTGTTTGATTTTTAAATGGTATGATCAAATGACTACGGGACTGTCTTCTACTGTCATATCAATAACGTTCGCTATTAGGTGGTAATGTTTCCAACTCCCGAAAAATTATGAGAAATTCGATATGTTCAATGTGTGGAAAAATCCCATGCCCCGGGCAGGATTCAAACCCGTGTCCCTCGTCGTACCGTGCGGAGACGGTGACCACTGGACCAACTGCCCCGACGCTAATTCCTTCATAATACGTGTATATAACAAGTAACTGATGTTAATGAGATATAGAGCCATATGTTGGAGTTTTTGAGAACAACTAGAGTAACCAACTTTTTATGGGTAGCTACTGCTGTCATATAGTTGGCGCCAGGATATAAGTATATCCATTTTTGTTTATGTCTCATCTTTATTGCCTATTGGCTTGATTGGTTCACAACGTTCTAAGTTTTTCTAGATTCTTGTGTCCATTTTTGATGACACGAGTTTTGGTTTTGTTTGCAGGCTTACACTCAGTATATTCCCTTATCCGTATACGATTTGCAATCATGGATGGGAACACCGTCACTCTATGTATATGACTGTTCTAACGCTGGCGTTATCGTCGAACAATTTAAAATATTTGCCGAACAACACGAGAAAGATTACGAGGTACAGATCAGATTAATTTCAAACATTTCACTCTCGATTATGATGCACTGTTATTATTTTCAATTGATTCGTTTGCAGCTTTCCAGACAAAACACAAGTGGCTCTCAACCGGACGGAGAATGTCTACCGACGTCTCCACCTTCCTTTAAGAATTGTATTCAGTTGGCGGCCTGCGCTGCCAACCAGATTCTTCCCATGAATCCGGAATTACCGGCAGATCTGTTCACGGCGTGTTTGACAACGCCAATAAAAATGGCGCTCAAATGGTTTGTCATGAAGAATAATGCAGCTAAGATCAATCCACCAGCAACGTTGGAACTCATAGAAAAGTACGAATATAAATTTATATTTTACCATTTTGTAAAAAAACAAATACTGGGTGACCCGCCCGTCAAACTTCGACCTAACCCAAGATAAAAAATATAATTTACTCCTGGTTTATGCAATGTTTGTTACATTTTAACCTTTTCTACTTGTAACTTCCCTCCAAGAAGTGGTATTAAACTCATACTCCGCTTAAACCTTCCCGGATATTAGTAGAACGGATCACCAAAGTTTCATTGAAATATGTTCAGTGATAACTTTGAATCTATCGAGTACACACACACACACAAACATTCAGTTATATATAGATAGATAATGATAGGTTAAAGAATTATCTAACAACTAATGACTAAAAATTCATTACTGATGTTCGATTTTTTAATGGAACAAACCACCACAGGCTTACGACCGTCTTCTACTGCTGTTTCGAAGGCTGGCTTAGTGTGATCACTTTACGTTAACAATGTTCGCCATTAGGTGGTAATGTTTGAGTCTCCGAAACTGCTAATCATGAGAATTCTCGACATGTTCAACATGTCGAAAAATCTCATGTTTGCAACAAATAGATATTTAATAATATAGGTTAATGATAGGTTAAGTTCATCCATAACCCAGTTTTTTCATCACTTTTGAAACAAGAAATATTTTTCATATTTTTCATATATTTCATGTCAGTCAGTCAATAGTTTCTATGACAATTGATAAAAACGGGTATCCACAGAAAATATTATATGTAAAGAAATATGTGATACGTGATCAGAGTTTCCTACATACAACTTTTGCTACGGGAAGAAATGTCAAATAGTCAACAGTTCTCAATGTGTTAAAGGAAAATTGGGGCCTTTTGAGGGACAATATGACTTAAGGACAATTGGCAATTCTCATCTATGTCATGTTGTTTGTAATTTCAGAATTCACAGCCACACATCTATGTCATGTTGTTTGTAATATCAGAATTCTCTGCCAACTCACATCTATATCATGTTATTTATAATTTCAGAATTCCCGGACAACTTACAGACAGAAGAACGATGATCGGAGAATTAAATTGGATCTTCACAGCCATCACAGATACAATAGCGTGGAACACCCTTCCTCGAGATCTTTTTCAACAATTATTTAGGGCTGATCTTCTCACAGCTAGTCTCTGCCGGAATTTCCTGCTTGCAGATAGGATACTAAGGTGGGTATCTTTGAAAATACTTCACGCCACTATTTTTTTGCTCTGTCTGAAGCTTCTCTATTCTGGGTTTATTTAATAAATTTCAGGTGTTACAACTGTACCCCGGTGTCTTCGCCAGCAATGCCATCGATGGCGAACCATCCCATGTGGCAGGCATGGGAGCAAACCTTGGATCTCGCATTGGCTCAACTACCAGCCATGCTAGAAACCCAATGTCCATACATACATTCACCATTCTTCGAAGAGCAGTTGACAGCGTTCCAAGTTTGGTTGGATTTAGGTAGAAAATCTAATAGTATGTATAGGCATAACATGCTTACCTTTTTTTTTGGCTTTATTTTTTTCATACATTTTGGTAACATTTTTAGTTTCATTGTTAAATTTTTTATTTAGAGAATAGTTAAATGTGTCCGAAGTTCAAATCTCTATACTTATAACAACATTTACGGGTTATAGTATAATATTTGGTACAAAAAGAGTTGGATCGATATTTTGATTTGAAAATCCCTCACATTTCCGTAATTTTTTTTTATTCTGTGCAAACTAACTTTTTTCTATAACGAGTAGAAAAATATGGTGTTTATTCATACTATTTTAACATGTAGTGAATTTATTTTTATTTATTTATTTATTTATTAATTTATTAACCTATTTTGCTAACATTATAATGTCTATGGTATATATAATAATTTAGTTTGAGCCGTCAGCGCAGCCTACTGCCGCATAGGTCTCCCCCATTACTCTCCATTTCTCTTTGTCTCTTGTCAGTCGTGTCCACAGAGGTCCTGCCATCTTCCTCAAGTCGTCCGACCACCTCCTACATGGTCTGCCTCTTCGTCTTTTTGGCATTTCCCTAGGAGTCCATTCGGTGACTCTTTTGGTCCACTTTTCATGGCTTTCCCTCCACATGTGGCCGACCCACCTCCATTTCAGGCTTCTGCTTTTTAGCACAGCATCCTCCAACTTTGTGGCTCTTCGAATGTCGCTGTTTCTTTTTTTGTCACTTTTTTTATAACCCAGCATACTTCTTTCCATGCTCTTTTGACAGGTACGTAGTTTCTGAAGGTTTCTGTTATTTGTCGCCCATGTTTGGCATCCATAGGTCAGGATAGGTAGGATGCAGATGTTGAAGACGTTTCTCTTTGCAGCCATGGGGTAATTTTTATTTTTTAGTATTTCCTTCAGTGACCAAAACCTGTTCCAAGCATTTGTGACTCTCCTCTCCAATTTTTTATCTGTTTGATCTTTAAATGACATTATTTGCCCTAAGTAGGTGTATTGCTTCACATATTCTATATTTTCACCATCCACTATGATCGGTATTTCCGAATTATTAGTTATTGCCTTTGTCTTCGTTTTGTTAATTGTTAGACCTATTTCTTTACTTTTTGTTGCGATGTCTTGGATCATTGTTTGTAATGTTTGGGAATCTTTGGATAGCAATACCAAGTCATCAGCAAATCTGAGGTTATTTAGATTTTCGCCATCAATGTTGATGCCCATATTGTCCCAGCATAGGTTCTTGAAAATTTCTTCCAAAACCGCCGAGAAGAGTTTTGGTGAGAGTGGGTCGCCCTGGCGTACTCCTCTTTGTATTTGAAATTGTTCTCCAAGTGATTCCAATTTTACTTGAGCTGTGCTATTAGAGTAGATATTTCTTATAATTCTAGTATACTTATTTTCAATGCCTTGTTCTTTAAGGGCCTTCCAGATGTAGTTGTGGTCTAGTGAGTCAAAAGCTTTGTTGTAATCTATGAAGCACATATATAGAGACTGTCCGTATTCTTGTGTTTTTTCTATCAATTGCTTTATAGTGTGCATGTGGTCAAGCGTGGAAAAGCCCGATCTGAATCCCGCTTGTTCTTTAGGCTGTTTTTCGTCTAACTTCTTTTTTATTCTATTTAGTATTATTTTTGAGAATACTTTATAAACGTTGGACATCAGACTTATAGGACGGTAGTTGTTCATATTGTCTTTATCTCCTTTTTTGTGTATGAGAATAATAGTACAGTTGGTCCACTGAACTGGGATGAATTCAGATTCTAGTATGGTGTTGAATAATTTTGTAAGAGCTGTGACTGTTTCTGGTAGGGTAACCTTCATCTGTTCATTTGTTATGCCATCTGGTCCTGGTGCTTTGTTATTTTTTTGTGTGGATATAGCATGCATTACTTCATTTTCTAATATCGGTGGTATATCTTCTTCATTTTGTTCTTGTAAATCGATCTTCAGATTGCATGGTAGATTATTCATATATAGTCGGCGGTAGAAATCTGTAGCAGTTTCCAAAATTGATTTTCTTTTAGTCTCGTGTTTGTTATCTTTGTTTTTCATTGTTGGTATCCACTCCTTTGTCTCTTTCAGTTCTTTCATTGCTTTCTTTATTCCGCCTGTTTTTTTAATGTGATATTTGATGCGTTCTATTCGTACTTTAGTTTTGTCTTTTTTTATGCTATGGCTTATCCTTTTGCTTATTATTGTGATGAGTTTCAGGTTTTCTTTATCATTTTTGTTTTTGAGGAGTAAGTCCATGATGTTTTTTACGTCAAAATATGGCAGTTTGGGTATTATACAAAATATTTGGCTACACTGGAATAGAATTCAAATCGACAGAACCATTCGAAAGGTTGTCATGCTTACTGAGAATTTGTCGTGTATACTAATGAATATTTTTTTTTTTGATAAAGGTTCTCCGAACCGTTCACCTCCTGATCAACTACCAATGGTTCTCCAAGTGTTGCTTAGTACCATGCATCGTGTTCGAGCCTTGGACATTCTTGGCCGCTTTCTGGCTCTGGGCCCTTGGGCGGTGAATTTGATCCTAAGCGTTGGAATATTTCCATACATGGTTAAATTATTGCAGACTGTGGCTAAAGAACTGAGACCACTTTTGGTTTTCATATGGGCCAAAATAATGGCCGTCGATGGGGTGAGTATTTCATATTTTATTTGTAAAGATGTTGTATAGTATCATGGCAAACTGAATATACTTTAAAAGATCCATGCACAAACACAGCGCATGGACTTTGTCAAAATGACAAACATTTAGATAATTTTAAGTGACACGCACTTGTGAGGAATCACAGGCAATACCTACGATCTATAATTGGGTATGCTTACCAGGTTTGGAGTCCTTACTTTAGCAAGGATATGGATCTTCTGGAGAGAGTTCAGAGAAGAGACACTAAAATACCATATTCTATCTGTGACCTAACCTATTAGGAAAGACTCTCCAGACTGGGATTTACAACCAGTTGTTCTAGATGTGATCTCATTGAGACATACAAGATTATGAATGGTCACTATGATGTTCCTAAATTGAGCTCCATCTACACCCTGAATACCAATACCCATTTGGGAGGACATTCTATGAAGAAAAATTTCACAGTAATCCAATAAAAAATTTCATTTGTAATAGAGTGGTGAATATGTGGAACTGTTTACCTGAGAATGTAATACAAGCACCATCGGTGAATGCTTTCAAGAACAAATTAATAATAATAAAGCATGCTTCTGCATAGTAGGCACAGCGGGCTAGATACCGGATTCATGTAGTCAGCAAGTGAATGTGTTAAAATGGAAGAGATGAGCTAAAAAGTCTGAAAAATTGAGCTATAACAATTATTGTATTCACTTCTTATTTTTACATCTGTTTACCGACCAGCTGGTTTATTATCATTTGAACCTTATTCTATGGATTTTTTTCTGATGTATTGTTGTAGAGTTGTCAGGCAGATTTGGTGAACGCAAAAGGACATAAATACTTCCTGTCAGTTTTGCAAGACACTACAATATCAGTGAGTTCGTAATCTTATACTAACTAAATAACAAAGATAATTATTCCAAATTAGCTTTCCCGACAGACGTTGTCCAAGAAAATGTACTATATTTTACAGCTCTGGCTTTATGTTCGTTTGGTATAAACGCACCTTTAGATGGAAAGTTTTGGCTTAATCAAATTTAACAATGACAATTTGATTCTAGAGTAAACATAGGACCATGGCTGCGTTTGTTTTGGCTGGAATTGTGGACAACTATCTGCCTGGACAGGAAGCTGCTTTGCAGGTTTTTGCCAAATCATTCGAAATTTTTATAAACTATTTTTGTTTTGACAATTCATTTCATTTCGGATTTATTCTTCTTTTGTAGGGTTCTTTAATTTCGATTTGTCTGGAGCAGCTCAACGATCCGAATCCGTATTTGAGACAGTGGCTAGCGATTTGTTTGGGTCGTTTGTGGAAAGGATACGATCAAGCTCGATGGTCTGGAGTTAGGGATATGGCTCACGAAAAACTATACAAACTTCTAGACGATCCCGTACCTGAAGTACGGGCTGCTAGTGTTTACGCCCTCGGTACGTTTGTGTCTAGCGCCCGAGAGAGGACGGAGCACACAAACACCCTCGATCAACAAGTGGCTTATAGCCTGACGAGGATAGCCCATTGGGATATGAGTCCTATTGTAAGAGCAGAGCTTTTAGCTGGTGAATATTTTTGTAATTCTTCAATGATAATTTTCCTTTAAATGTAGGTATTAACATTTTTTTTTGACGACCCTTTCAGCTCTGCAGTGGTTAGTGCTCACATTTGAACCTCACTTCATAGCTGTGTCTTTGCAGGAGGGCAATAAATCAAGTCAAAAAGGAAGCAAGTACGTATTGTAACGTCTATATTTTTATAATATAATAATATAACACTTTTCTATACAAAGGTGTCAGTATAGCCGGCGGAACTTATTGCCCGAGGCAATTTTTTCCAGTCAACCGGTCCCGTCCAATCTGAGACAGGCCAACCCCGGGTAGAAATTTCAAGTGAAAAAACACTTAGAAAAACTCTGACCCGACCGGGAATCGAACCCGGGACCTCAGATCTGAAGTCCACGCTAGTACAACTAGGCTACCGAGGTCGGTAATGATTTTGATGACCTTTTTTTTCGATTTTTTTTTTTAATAATGCTCGGTATAATTTTCCCACCATGCAAATAGAATTTATCATTTTCCAAAATCCTAGTGATTGAAGAAAAAAATATCATAGTTGCTTATATTTTTGTTTTTAATGTGTCCTATGTTTAGATACCTAATCAAATCACTCTAAAACGAGTACAGTGCTAAATAAAGTTAAGATAATAGCGTGATGGCTTGACGCAATTGAGTTTTGGACTGATGGATATCCGACTCATCCTATCAGACCACTTCATCCATTTGGTTTTCCCCACTCACGGTCTTTTTTTGGAGTGATATCTTTCCATTTGGAGGGTCTAAGAAATAGAAAAACTTAATGGTGTGGCATCCTATAAAAATATTTCTCAGTACAGACTGATCTTGCAAGATATTTTTTGATTTTTCTCTTAAATTTTCAAAACCTGACTCAATAATATCAACAACTTACTCTAAAACAAAATAATCAGCAGGTTGTCTACTTCATTTTTAAATTTTTGAAAGTGTTGTGGGAGCTGTAGGGTTATTCTCGTAGCGGTCTTAATACGCTCCTATCTTGATTGAAAATATTAAAATGGGGGATTGGTATTCACAAAACAAGATATCTAGCAGATATCTTAAAAATTCGTTATGTTTGAAATATTAGTATGAAATTCTATGTAATCGGCATTCCCGTAACTATCTTACAAACGTCAAATTCAAGGGCGATCTGATTGCGATCATGTCTTAATCTTATCGTTAAGTGATTTTTAAATGCGATTGATTACGGGAATAAGGCTCCTGTTTAGATTAGTGCAACAGAAGAAAAAAGTTGTGGATTCTTTGGTTATGTCACCCCCCTCTACTTCACTACCATTGCAAACTATTTAACTAAACAAATCTTTCATGTTTTACTGCACAATCTCTCAAAGATTTGCCATGTATATTTCTCAGTGTGGCTGTTTTGATTTCAGAGAGCGTCACAGGATGTATTCGGGGGGCACTATAGACACGGGACGCGATGCACTGGATACTAGCCTCCCTTCCAGTCCTTCGGAGAGGATGAAGCGTGTGTCTAGTTCCAGCTCCATAGCGTCCTTTGGTTCTTCCTGTAGCTTACAAGGCTTGCCAACAATAGGTAAAAAAAATCATCTCTCACCATACAAAAATACTCTTTTTCAATTACTTTCACTAGTCAATAAAATTTTTGCATAATTTATTTGAATTATAATGTATCGTCGTAGTTCTTTGAAACGTCTTATGTGTTCAGAAACAAATTTTACATTAGGCGTGAAAAAGTGTTTTAAGATAATAGGTTAGTTTCACATAAGAGATTAATTTTTTCATCATAGCATTTTTAATATAACCTTAACACATAAGATATTTCGTTGATATGTGCAGCTCGATGAAACGCACAATTTGACACATACGATGTTTCATAGAACCAACGATGATGTATGTACCATGTACTAGAAAAGGCATCTCCTAAAATATGTATGAGTAGATACAAGAATGAGCCAGAAAATTTCGGAGAGGGCTCAGTAGAGTCGCTTAGTGGAACAGTAGAAAAAAAAACTACAGTCGCATTGGTAATTACTAAAGAAATATCTTCATTTCAAGGGGGGGGGGAGTACAAGGGGGTTTGGCCGCCCCCCTCTGGCTATGGCCTTGTATAATTAGGAGCCCCTTATTCATCCATGTGTTTAATAAGCAACGATCTGCGTTCGGTAAAAGGTCATTGCGTTTTTAAATATACTCATTTATGCATAGGTATATTTTTTTTTTTTTTTTTTTTTTTTTTTTTTTTACCCATCACGCCGTGTCCCGTAAGGGGTAGGCAGAGAGAACGGACCTCCACTCTTTTCTATCCAAGCATACTTCTTTCGCTTCTTCCACCGACATACCATTTCTCATACAGCTTCTCCTATTTCTCTTACTTCTTACCTGGCCTTCCTTGAGGACGGAATCGATGTGTTCGATCCACGTCATTCTCGGTCGCCCACGCTCTCTTACACCATTCCTTTCAGCCTTATGAATTTTCTTTGTCATTCTGTTTGCATCCATTCTTTCCACATGCCCAAACCATCTCAACTTATTAACTTTCATCTTTGTCACAACACTTACTTCCATACCACATTCTTTCCTAATATTTTCATTCCTTTCCATATCCCATAAAGTTTTTCCACATATTCTTCGTAGAGATTTCATCTCTACTGCATTTATACTACATTCTTCTTTTTTCGTCCATGTCCACGTTTCACAACCATACATCATCGATGGTAGCAGGATTGCGTTATGCACTAGTTTCTTTGCTTGTAGTGAGACGTTGTTGTTTCTCATTATAGGTCTTAATGCACCGCCCACCCTGCGACCAGCAACTTTCCTACGTTCGATTTCTTTTTCACACTTTCCATCCCGACTAAACATGCTTCCTAAATACACATACTCATTCACTTGCTCAAGACATTCATTTTCTACGGTTACTTTGCAATTCGTTCTTGCTTCATCCCTTTCAAATACCAACACCTTTGTTTTGCTTACATTCATTTTTAGACCATTTTTTGCACAATTTTCAAACACACTTGACACAAGTTCTTGCAAATCATTTTCACACTCAGCCATAAGTACTAAATCATCTGCATACATAAGCGCACATACCTTTATACCATTCAATTCAACCCCTATATTTATATCTTTTAACCCACTGACGCAAAAATCAAAGAACAAATTGAACAACCAGGGTGACATGACGCACCCTTGCTTCACACCTTTCGTAAGATAGAACTCCGGTGAGAGGTGACTGTTCACCTTCACACACGCAGTACTTTCCGAATATAGCGAAGCAATGGCACGAATCAACCGGTTATTCACTCCATACATTGATAGAACTTCCCATAATTTACCCCTGTCTACCCTATCATATGCCTTTTCCAAATCTACGAATGCACAGAAAAGCTTCTGATGTTTGCTCAAAAGCTTCTCCGTAATCATCCGCAGAGCGTAGATCTGATCGGCACACCCCCTCCCATTCATAAAAGCCCCTTGTGCATCCCAAACTTTATTTTCAGTTATTGTTCTAACCCTTTCTACTAAAATTCTACTGTATAATTTACCCACGTTGCTCAACAAGCTGATTGCACGATAGTTGCCACAGTCCAACCGGGAGCCCTTCCCCTTGTACAGAGGGCAGATAATGGCTTTCCTCCAGTCACCTGGGGTACGGCCTTCCGTCCAGCACAAGTTGAAAAGCTCCAGGCACCACTGCAGCGTCACTCGGCCGCCATACCTGATAAGCTCCGTTGCTACCCTATCGCAACCTGACGCTTTCCCATTTTTTGCTTTTTTAAGCGCATTCATAAGTTCATTCATACTGATTTGCTGACTCTCATCACCCTGTCCATTTATACTTACTTGGCACAAACTGCCGCATCCATCCTTGGTTTCAAACAACTCTTCAAAATACTCTTTCCATCTCAGACCTATATCCTTTTCCTGTGTCAGCATACATCCATTTTTATCTTTCAAACAATTCACTTTCTCATCCTTCCCAGACCTTTTCCTTTTCACTTCCTTCCAAAAAAGCTTTAAATTGCCATTCACATTCGCACTTAATTTTTTACATTCATTATCCTCTAATTTTTTCTTTTTCAAGCACACAAGTTTCTTAACTGCATTCTTCTCTTTCTTATAAATATCATACATAACTGTTTTGTCGGAGTCATTCTTCGCACAAACTACATTCTTCCACGCATTCTGTTTTTTATCCACAGCCGCTTTCACTTCTTTGTCCCACCATGCATCACCTTTTTTCCTACCCGTTTTAGATTCCCCGCATACTTTAATCGCACTATTTACTAAAGATTGTTTTATGATTTCCCATTGTTCCTCTAAGCTATAATTGATTGATTCTAAGTTGTTCAACGTGCTTTCAATTAATCTTACATACTCATCCTTACAATTATCCTCATTTAACTTTTCGATTCGTATCCTTTTGGAGCTTCCCACTTCTCTCGGTCTCGATCGCCAACCACGGAACAGATCAATTCTTGCAACTACAAGGAAATGGTCCGTCCCTAGTTCAGCACCTCGAAAAACCCGAGTATCCGTGGTCAAACCCCTCAGTCTAGAATCCACGCACACTAAATCAATCATACTTTTTTCATCCTTTCTTTGCCACGTGTATCTGTGGATCTTTTTGTGTGCAAAAAAGGTGTTTGCAACAAAGAGATCTATTTCTAAGCATAAATCCAGTATCCTATTTCCATTGTCGTTAACCCGTTCATCCCCATATGCACCCAGAACCCTTTCATAACCCTGTCTTCTAACACCAACCCACCCATTTAAATCACCCGCTAAAATTAATCTTTCGTTATCCCCTCGGTTTTCTGCAATATCACTAACGTTTTCCCAAAACTCATCCTTTTCGGCATCAGAGACGCCATCACAAGGAGCATATCCTATTACTAAGAAAATCCTCGTAATGCCTATTCTGAAACGGATCCAAATAAGCCTAGGACTAACAAATTTAAAATCTTTCATACATTCACTCATTCTTTTTGATAAAATAGCCCCCACACCTTGTTTCGCATGCTCCGACTCAGGCACACCAGACCACATAACATTCAACCCATTTTTATCAATCATACCACAGCCTTTCTTCTTTGTTTCATTCAGACATACAATATCCAGACCTTTATCATTCATAATATCAATAACTTCATTAATTTTAGCATCCATGCATCCCCTGATATTCCACACACCAAACCTACACTCGTCCGCTCTCCTCTTTGCGCCTCCCCTATTTTACACGACATGATGGGTGGCGAGCCTCACCGATGAGATATTTTTGTTAAGATTCAAATAATTAAAGTTTGTTAAGTATTTACTATCTCACTCGTCATAATAATTTGAAACGAGATGGTAGGAGACAAGGACATAGCTCCGCCTTATTATTTTTAAGGGGCCGTCCATTGATCATGTGACATTTTTTGCAACTTTTTAAACCTCTTGTTTTCTTTAAATTCATCAGAAAAAAATGTTTGCGTTTTTCCTACAAAACCCCCTTACATGATCTTTCGCGATTTTTTCCAGATCCCCTCTCCTTTTTTGAGCTCACGTGACTTATTGATAAAGTCACTTATTCCTTTTGACGTCTTTTTACCTCTATACCTCACAAACTAAAAATAAATATGATATAAAAATTTTGATATTTTTTTCCCCGAATACTATTTATATAATTGTATAATTAGTGTAATATTTGTATCTAATAGTTGATACTGTTGGTAGTACATGATACAACAAGATGTTTTTCTTTCAAAGATGTATATCAATAATACATAATGGTTTCTTTTTTTTCAGGTTTTGGCTCAGTCTACATGAAATTATGGACCGTGCTCACGTCCATGTGTACCGACCCACATCCAAACGTATCCGAAATGGCAAATAAGATTGTAAATTACATAAAAAATCAAGTATGTAACCTTCTGGTTTCGTCCATTTTTTTCATGTATTTCTATCTTTTTTTTTTTACATTCAAATATTTTTTTTTTCAGGTGATAGAAATGTCCCGAGAATTTAGTATCGAAGGAAGAATTTGCGGAAATGGTAACGGAAGTTCTTCGTTGCCACCTTCACCTAACACGAGAACAATTTATATTCACGATCATTCCAGGACTCTGCCTTTGCCAGGTTAATATTGTTATTTACTAGCTGCCCCAGTGAACTTTGTATCATCTCAGCAATTCTACTGGCTTACTAAAAAAAAAAACACAATGATTGTGACACATCTGAGAGGAACAAACATTTTGCATTTTCCTCTCAATTAAGTAGTCCACATTGTCTCACTATTTATTTATTTATTCATACACAATATTACAGTGATAACAGATAACACATGGAAATGCTGCCCAAATCGGTCAAGCCTGTACTAGGGCAAACATCTATATAAAACTTTCAAAAATATTTTCAAACCAAAGTTATCAAAATAGGTTCCATATTATGTTCCTAATTTTCAGCAAGAAAAACGAATAGCAATCCATTTTTATATCATACATATATGTATCTAGCTACCTCCAATGTCCTGGGTTCCTAGAGAGTGTTACGTCGTCTGACAAAACGGATGTGTTTTCGCCAGGGCGTAAATCTGGCGTTTTTAGAAGTGTTTGCTCGAATGGACCACGCTTCATGGAAGCGACAAACGAGTCGAGCGGGAATGGAGAGAAATGAAAGGAGGCGGACCTCACTTACCTTTTCTGGAACATCTTTCTCGCCGGAACTCACTAAAATGTTCACAGATTAAATATTCACAGATATGCATCACAAACAAAACAACAAAACACATTCACAATTACTTGAAGATGTTATCAGATAGATCGATATTCAAATGTAAAGACGAAAAGTTCGAAAACGGTGATTTTTTGATACGGCGACGAATTGCAGTTCGAATCGTTCTCTTTGTACGGCGACGAATTTTTTTGTGACGCGCCTGGGAAACAAAAGGAATGTCCGGTAAAAAGGATTGCAACAATAATGGGTGTGAAGGAGTCAACCCATTATCGCCCGCCGTGAACGCGATTCACTCTTCGGCGCAAACAGGATGTCTTTCAAAAATCGCGACAAATCTTGTTTGTCGCTGGGGTAACACACATAGACAATGTTCTACACAGACAAATTCACCGCTTTTATAATAGCAAATTTCTTTCCCAGTGCAATAGATATTTTGTACACTTACTCTAAAACGCATATTTAAACTTTTATTCACGAACTCACTGCACTAGGGTTCTTAGTAAGGTTTATTTTCCAAAACTGTAGTAAAAAGGACTACATTTGTACCTTTTCGGAAAGCTAGATAAGTTTTCTCTGCGCCAAGTGTATTAAATTTTTTTGGAGTCACTGCCTTCGAATATAAAAAAAAACTGCCTACTTAATGATTTAAAAACGTTTTATTTCTTAGATTTTTGTCATTTTTTTCTTTTACCTCAACCATTCTTTTGTACATCAGCTATTTGAAAAAATCTTCTTTTAGTTCCCAGTGATGGTTCTATTTTCACAATTTTCAGTTTTAGATCAAAAGGTTTAAATTTGAAAAAATTAAATAATTCGAAAACCACTGGCATTAGACCCCTGGTTAATGGGAACAAAATTATTGCAAATAGGCTCTTTTAAAACTCCTTTCAAGTAGCATAACCTGATATTTGCTTGTTTTCTTATATTATTCATATAATTACAGGTAGTAGAAATAGAAGAAGCATTCTTCCTGGTACGATATCGGAGGAAGAAGGTGCCAGAGCTGGTAGTGCGGGCACTACTGGCGCTGACAGTGGTCGAGCGTCTCTCGGAGTAGGAGTCAACAGAAGACCTATAGTCACCACACAGTACGTGCAGTGGGCTAGCAACTATTTTGCAGGCAGCTCCAAGGAAGATGACGATTGGGAAAATGTACGTCCCAAATTTCTTCAAAACATTTATTACTAGCTTATACCCGTCTTGCTTTACGTTTTTGATTCCGATTGTCAGGCTTGATCGGTAGGTAAATAAACAGGTTCTAGTCTAGCTTCCCATTGCTTAACAGACCTCTATAACTGACATAAGCACAGAAAAAGAAGAATGACACTTTTACAATTTTTGTTTTACCGACCTCATAATATTATACGAACCTACTGACATAATTTGCAAGTTTTCATAGAGAGCTCTGTGGTTTGAATCTTAGCTACATTCCCTACTTTGATAATTAATTAGGCATTCCACCCATAGAGGGTGATTGGTGCTATAAGCTGTCAAACTTCTGGAGGAATCATTTTGCAAATTTTTTCATTAAATCTTTATTTATTGAGAATAATAAGATTTGAATAACATTTATATGTATAACAAATCAATCTATAATTATTTTATTACATTTTCATACCGTAATACCAAGATTCCATTCAACGTTTACATGAGTAATTTTGTTTCCAAAAGATGGCTTACTGTCTTTTTGAGAAATTTGTATGAAGATCCTAAAAAAATAGAGTTTTTTAAATAGCTCTAAATATATTAAAGTTATTGCAGCAAATTGTATTTAAGAACCTTCCCAAGCAAATTGCACGGCTCTGCGCAGATTCATATCTGACGTAGCATTTGTATTTTGAGCGTGATGCTCACATATACGGTAAAAGTCAAACAAACATTTCTGAATTATTATGTAGATCATTAACTTTGTTTCTTTATTAATAAGGAATTTTTGTCATTTTTTGTTATAGGACAGCGAAAGTAGAATGTATCAAGAAAGACAGTGGAGATACAGTAGGAATAAAGTGTTGAGGAAAGAAGCAAGAGGTATGTATTTATATTAACAATAAATCAATCAATCAATCAATATTTCCCTTAAGGTGCATAGGGAGACAACAAGAGTTCTCCTCTGTGCTTGATTTTGCTGCTCCAAAGAAACGGAACACAGTGTGAATCTTACAACTTGAGTAATTTGAATAACTTACAGCGTAATATTTTCTTAAAAAAAATCACAGTTTTTAGTTTGGTCCGATGATGCTTGGTAGCTGAAACCGGTAGCCAATAAATAAAATATTAAAAAATTAACTTGTGTTTTGTTCCTAGAATAAACAAACTAATGCTATGTCCAGTACATTGCTGTAGAATTTTATTGCTGGCAAAAATAATTTGTTTTACTGAACCATGACTTACTCCAGAATTGAACGAAATGTAGAACTTGCCTGCCTATGCTCCCTTGTGGAGTTTCAAATAGAAAAGTGCTAGTTTAAATATTGAATAATGAGTTTGAAGAATAGAATCTAGACATAAATAGAACGTTGTGCACCAACAAAGCCAATAGGCAATAAATATGAGACATTAACAAAAATGGATATAGTCATATCCTGGCTCCAAATACATGACAGCAGTCGCAGTCTTTAAATTTGGTTGCTCTCTTGTTCTCAATAATTTCCAACTTTTATCTCTTTTTTTTTTCATTTTATTATTAAATTTCTATTTGTTGCATACATCAGATTTTTCGACATGTTGAACATTTTGACAATTCTCATGATTAGGAGTTTTGGAGACAAACATTACCACCTAATGGCGAACGTTGTTAACGTAAAGTGATCACACTAAGCCAGCCTTCGAAATAACAGTAGAAGACGGTCGTAAGCCCGTAGTGGTTTGTTCCATTTAAAAATCGAACATTAGTAGTGAATTTTTAGAGTCATTAGTTGTTATTTTTTCTTAAATATTGATATTGTTTAAAGATTATAATATTATATCTAGATTTGATCCTGATGACAGAATATTCTATTAACATTTTCAGAAGAGCAACTTAGAATGCCCATAAGTAGGCTAGATTCTCAAGTCTTCAACGCAAGGAGTCCACTTCCACCGTCGGTCATAATATTCCATCCCTACGATCAGCACATAGCTGTGGCGACCAAAGATTCTTTCGGGTGAGCTGAATATTCCATAATTACAATTTTAAAAAAATTCTGAGTTCCGAATTAATTTTCATTTGTTTTTTTTTAAGAATTTGGGATTGGGGCACCGGTGCTAAACTTTCCTATGGACAGTGGCGTCCCGGCGCCAGACTCACCGCCTTGCAATATGTCAACGCTCACGACGCTGGACGTCTGCTGCTGTGTGGAGCATCCTGCGGTGCCATATCTCTGTACAGACCGGGGCCAAATCAACCCTCGTATTCGGGGAATAATGTCAAAGGAGTTACGAATACCAGCAGAGAGCCGAGATTGGTGACGGCGTGGAGAGTTTTGGCAGAACCACAAGCTCAGCTGCCGAATCATGTGATGTCAAAAGGGACTGGTGAGTTCATTTGTTGTTTTAATAATAATAATACAAAGCCTTTATTGATAAAACATACAAATATAAAAATAACATGCTTACAAATAATTATTAACAACTAAAAAATACTTAAACAAGATACCTCCCGAAAATGAGTACATACTCGTGCTTCGGGAGAGAGATAATACTTAGATACTTTAGTTGGATATGTTTGTATAACCTTTGAATAACTTTAGGTCCTGGTTTAGTCATGGAGTGGCAACAGGCCTCGCAGACGTTGGCCGTCGCTGGTGCAGCTAGGGTTATTCAATTATGGGATGCTAACTGCGAGAGGAAAGCCTTGGATATTTCAACTGGTCAGTATTTTATGGTTATGGATTCCCCTGAGTCTACAAGACTCGAACCCACATCTCTAGCTCTCCTCTGAACTTGTAATGTTGTGCAAATCGTTCACCCTAACCTTGGCAATCACCACAGCAAAAGACCAAATTGTCGCCACCGTGATTTCCTCTGAATAACTTAACCGAAGTGCTTTCACATAATGGATCTTCTTCTTTTCAAGCCTTAACCATCCACTGCTGGATGACGGCCTCTCTCGCATTTTATATCCAGACATTTCTGAATTGAACTTGATATATGCCAGGAGTAGTTGGCAATACAACACCACGCTTGCCAAGCGGGTTGGCGAGGACGCCCTTCCACGTTGGCCCATGGTTCTACACTATCCACCGGGGTTGATACCCGGCGTATAATATATTGCATGGTTTCCAGGAGAGACCAATGTCGAGGAGGTGTGGATAGATATCTACTTGAGATCAAATCAATCTCCGCGCAGAGCATGGCCACCAAATAATGGCAACTTATGTTCCACACAAAGAGTCAATTATGATCCCCCTTTCTCTCTCTTAATGGATCTCTGGTAGCTTTTTTGTAGGAATTGCCTTCCCACAGGAAATTAAGGCACCAGAAATTCGCCTTTAATCCTCTGGTTATCTGCAATGTTTCACATTTCCTGGGATATTTAATGGGAATGCTAATGAGATTAAGCTGTAGTTTTGCTGGTGATATGCAACTTGACAAAGTTATATTACAATGAATTTTATTCTTTTTGTAAATGTTACATGTTAAAATTTTTAGATGCCGATTGCGCCGCTACGTGCATTTCAAGATGTCGCCGCTTGGTGTGTTGCGGGTTCACGGATGGCTCACTCGGCGTTTGGGATGTTAGAACACAGCGAGGGGGGCCCAAGGTGTCCCACCATCACAATCAAAATGCCCTTCTTCAGGCTACCCTTAAGGCAGACGGACACACCCTCATATCTGGCTGGTAAGTAAATTTTTTTTTTACCCATCGTGCCATAGATAATATACTTCTTTTGCTAACAACAACATACCAGTTATCTATCATATAACTTCTCCTTTTTTTTATTTCTGATCTGTGGGTCTAGACAATTTGAAATTGGACTACAAAAGATTTCGTCAATGTATAGTGCGAAAAAATGAACTGTCCACTGGAACGTATAAATAAACAATTATTTAAACCAAACAAAGGCACTTATATAAAAGTATAAAATGTGGACAGTTAATTTTCTTCCTTCTCTTCACTGTCAAAAAATTTGTTTGTAGCCGATCACCAAATACAATTTGTCTAGGCCTGCTGGCCTTGCTTGAGGATGGAATTGATGAAATCGACTCATGGTTGGTAGACCGCGGTTATGTTACTTTTGTACTGTTTTGTGCAGTGGTCATGGGTTCGATCCCAGGTGCCGACCGTCTTCCTCTTTCACGACACAAGCTTTAAGTAGCTTACTGTCAAAGAGTGTATTTGTGTTCACTTTGAGTGAGCACAGATTCATTTAAAAAAAATTATTTCTTTTCATTGTTATATTATATTCTTTTGGTAATTCTACTAGCACTCATTCTTACAAGATGTTGGATAAGAAATTTTGGATCGGAATGTGGATAGTGATATTTTATACCAGTTGAAACTTGATAATAAACTGAAGATACGGTTACGAAGCTCCATAACATCCCTAATTTTTACAACATGCCTATGTTTTAAAACAATTCAAACTAATTTATTCTCAGTATATACATACTCTTAGCATACGCTAAGAGTTATTTTTCTATCTAGTTTATAAAAAAAATGGTTTTGTTTTTTAATTTTAGTATTTCTGGGGAAGTTAATGTTTACGACTTGAGACAAAGTTCTCCGGTGACGAGTATCAAGTCGGACCAAGGAATGTCTGCGATGGCTGTACATCAACATGCTGATATCTTTGCTTGGTGAGTTGTTGATATTTGGCTTTTTGCAAAGAATGATAGAGCATAGAATAGCATATTTGAAGTGGTTGGTAGACTAGCGGTTACAACGCCGGCTTTTGTACTGTTTGGTGCGGACGTCTTGGTTCGATCACGGGTGCCGACCATCTTCCTCTTTCACGACACAAAATTTAAGTAGCTTACTGCGAAAGAGTCAAGGAGTGTATTTGTGTTCACTTTGAGTGAGCGTAGATTCATTTTTTTAATAAAAATAAAATAGATAAATGGAATCTTTCTAAATGTAAAAACATAGGTCAACATAGCTTCATCGACAGACTTTTACAATATGTTCAATTAAAGATATCTTGTCTCCCATAGAAGAAAGATTTTTAGAAAGCATTAATATATTTTATAAATGAAGGGTCGTTCACTTTGATGTAATAATATATTGGTGCAACGCAACTAAAGTGTTGAAAAGAATCAAATCCACTTCAACACTTATTTTAGATTTTATGAGGAACCCTATATTATAATCGGTAAGTTCGTCCGTAGCTCAGTAGTTTTTTTTTTAATTACTCTAACTCCAATGCAAATTATTTTTCATATTTCCTTTTTGTCCAAGTCGATCATCGTTACAATAATAAAATAATCAAAAATAAAAAAAACTTGCCTTGAAATATGGTTTGCTCGATTTTAAAGTACCTTATTACAGATACACCCCAATTTTGGTAATGCAAAAAAATAGTGACAGTTATATTGGGATATCCAATTTTTTTATTTTTTTATTAATTTTTATACAATGATGTATGTTCTATATGATATATGGTGAATTAATGAATGAATGTTTTGAAATAATAATCATAGGTTTATAATATTTATCATGTGATACTTGATCAGAGGTTCCTACATGCAACTGTTGCTGCAGGTCCCCATATGGTAGAGTTAAATTGGGTTAACATTTCAATTTCTATGTTACGAAAGAAGTGATTGCTAGGTTTTTTTTCCGTTTGCTTTTTGTACATTGTAGAGTTGTCACATTTCTGAAAAAATAAATGGGATCATTTTAGTCAATGTATTTGTTTGAAATTTTCAGTGGATATTCAAATCAACACATTGCCATCTATAAAAAGAATGGCATGCAGATGAATTCGATCAAGTTCCACGAAGGCTTCATGGGGCCAAAAATCGGACACGTCTCCTGCCTGTCTTTCCATCCGGAAAGGTATGTATTCGTGGATCTTAAGTCTTACAAATCTGAAAGAAACATTTGTCTCAAACTAATTGTTATCATTCTTACAGGTGTGCTTTGGCGGTCGGCGCTCGTGATTTCATAGTTTCCGTATACAGCACGGACTCGAGGAGATGATATTCGCATTACTATCTGACGCTGCCTCTGCCGTCATTCAGTTCATCTCCGTCGTCGGACTGAATTGGTAACGTCTTGAGGCAACGTCAGATACGTTAACTAATTATTGTATGTATGTTCAATTGTTTAGTGAATAAATAATTTTTTGATTACTGCTAAGTCACTGCATTTAAAGATACCACAAAGTGTTGTATTCATAGTTGTTTATTACTATAGTTATTATTATATAGCGTGTTTTTGCTTTCTTTTTGTATCGACTGAGGTAATAATCCAATTGTAAGGCAGCCATGTTATGAAGGAGGTGTTAAGTTATGAATGAATATATACTTTGGTTTTGTCGATAGTCTGAAATGAATTTAAAGATTAATACAAATGTACTGAAGAAACAATGTAAACAAACGTTTTTCGAAACAAAACAACAATCAATGCGATTATACATCTCGCAGATCTGGAAGAAAAACGTCACAATTGAAAAAACTTTTTTTTTTCAGCTTTCTTTCTTCCCTTTCAATTTCTTAAGATCTCATAGTAAGTTGTGAATTCTGAGAGTAATAATTAATTAGTTTACGATGGACTAATAAAATACGTTCATTGTCATTGGAAAATAAATAAATAAAATTATGTTTTGACTTGTGACTTTTTGTTATATTATTCCATCGCATTTTCAATGTAGAATTTTAACAAGAAATCAGTAATTTTTCGAATTGTGACTTTCTTTATTAAAATAACCTGATGCTACCATAAATTTGACCATTTACTATAGATAGAAAGATTTCCTGTTTTCTGTGTTTGAACACTATTAACTTTGTTAAATTTAAAGTATTTTTTAATAAATAAAATACCTACATGATTGAATATAAAATAATCTTCACATTACAACAGCGAGTTGTGATGGTTTTCACGAGTGGTCATTTAACACAATAGAAAAACAACACGCTCGTCCTCTGTTGGCATTCATGTGAATAACTCTTGTCACTTTCCAATCAATCAATGCCCATTGTTCGTAGTACGGACGTTAGGTAAACAAAACAAGAGCTGCTGGCTGTGGAGTCCAATCCAGGACAAACATATCCTACCACACTCCGGACACGGGTATTCACCTCTGACCGTTGGACCAAATTTTCTTACATTATCTGTCCCCTGACACTCCGCAACGACACCCCGCCACTCCGATCTGTCGGTCACAACACTCTCCCAGTCCGACTGTCTACCGACACTCTTCAACACAGTGTGTAAGTTGTCCTTATATCTCTTGCTCTGTCCACCGTGTTTTCTCTTCCCGTTAGTTAACTCTCTATATATGATGTTTGTCGGGAGCCTATTATCTTTATCGTGGCGATAATTGTCACTTTTCAACACCAAAGAGAGCCATTATTTTAAAAACTTTGGACTTGTGATGTTTTTCTTTCAAATAAGTAATGGTTAAATTATTCAAAAAAAAATCTCGATAATTTTAACTTTGTGGTTGGCAAGCAAAAAAAGAAACATTAGTCTATTGAGAAAATAAAAAAAAAAATTACACAACTGGAATGTTGTGAGACTGTCTGAGAGAAAAATTGAGGATTGTACAAATTAGCAAAGGTTCTATCTAACCAGAGAGAAAAGGTGCTTAATAAAAAATAATATTAACCTATATTGAATAGAAAATAAACTATTTTAATACCCATAAGAGCTACAATATTTTGCATAATAATTTTGTTTTCGAGTGTTGTGCCCATATTAAATATTAATAATAATATAATATAGATAGCTTGTATTTCTCTTTAAATATAGGCAATGTTGAATTAAATTAGTTAAATCACTATGATTTAGAAAATTCTTGCAATGTTCATTAAACTTAATTATTTAGTAGTTTTAAGGAAAATTCTTTCTCTTCTTTTGTAATAATTAAATTATATATACATATATATTATTATGACTGAAATAAATTATTTAGATTAAGTGTAAACTAACCCCGAATTAAAATTCCTATTTATTTAAAACAAATCTTCTGATGTGTGCTGTTTTCGTTAAACGGCTTAATAGTGCATTAAATCATGTTTTTTTTTTTCATGTTAGGTCAATTTTTTTATTTCCTCTTTCGTGCAAAATGTCAAAAGTGTATTTGTGTTCATTTTTTAAGAGAGCACAGGTTCATTTTATGATTCAACTGTGTTTTTTTTTTAAAGTCAAGAGCCAAATTTTTTAACCCACATTTTTTCCAAAATTGGTTTTATTGTTTTAAATTAATATTGTATACAGTCTTAGACGCATTCCGATAAAAGGATTTAAGCCATAAACACTTATTTCCTAAAAACGAAAATTATTGTAAAAAAGGATGACTTAAATGCAAAATGCAACCATTTCAAAGGACTTAAAGCCACAATAATCTCTAGTTTGATCAGGTAAAAGGCGTTAACCCACATAAGGGTGAAAACACAAAGAACGCTGACTCCGACCGGCGTCGGCGTCGACCGACGCAAAGAATGTTTCTATGCATTTGAATGGGGATACGCACAGCAAAAGCAGGAAACTGCTTTCCGGCATGCCCATTCAAATGCATTGAAACCATAGACAACATCTTTTGTTGCGATCGATCGGTGCTGATCAGTCCGCGTATGTTTTTTGTTTCTGGTTTAAAATTTCATTCATGTCTTTGACCAAAACACAGTCAATATTTTATGGAGAGTTTTTAAATCAGCATTGATTGTCTGTGAACAGATAGATACTTTTTGGTCTACAAAACTATAACATAAAATAAATGTTTTAATACATAAACAAAACACAAATTGCTTGTTATTTTGTCTTTTCCTTTAATATTAAGAGATATTATTAACTATATCGTGTAAGTGACAATCGTAACAAAATAGTTTTTTTACGCTACCTTCGTCTGTTAGTCATGACATTGTTATTATTAATGAAGTGATTGGTAGCCTAGTTGATAGAAGCAATGTAGGTTATGGGTGCATACCCCTGTGCCGACCATATTTCCTTTTGACACAAAAGTGTGTTTGGCGTGAAAAATGTATTTGTGTTCATATAGAGCTAATATTTATTGAAAAAAAAACAAATTCACTCGAAATATGCATTATAATAATTATTAGACATATTGTTTTCTTTTATGCAACTTTATCAAAATTAGCAAAGATTTTATTGTATATCATTAATTGTGGCACATTATTTTTGTGGGAACGTCAATGTCAAACGATGATAATTTTGCAATAATAATATTTTGTACATAATTAAGTTGTGTGAATGCCATTTTGCCTTTGACTGAGGGATTATTTAACGATTCCTGTTTTTTTTGTTGTTGAAGGACTACATGTAGAAATTTATCGACATATCTTATGTTTACTCCAGTGTTTTATTTCCATACACTCGAATCACTATTATCCGGGCCGTAAAAAATTGTCCCTGATATTCATAATAATCAATTTGAAAACAATCGAATTCCATTTGTTTTATTTCAAACTAGCTTTCGCGACAGACGTTGTCCTGTGGTCTAACTATGAATATTGAATTCGAATTTAAAAGAATGATAAAAATGAATTTTAACCAATGTCATTCCGACTGAAGCATCTGTTAAAACACATATTTTCCGAATTCTGTCAATCGCACCAACTAAAACAACTGACAGTTTGTTTCAAACGACAATTTCATTTCAAAATTAGATTTTATTCGCATTTTAATTTATAAAAAAATGCGCTTCAATGTTAATAAATTAGAAAATGAAATGACATTTTCGTACTAACTTTAAAATTATATTTATATGATTTGCTATATATTTTTCGATGATTTATTAGTTATTCTGTTATCTGGAGAGGAGAAGAATCCAATAAACCAAAAATGACAAAAATCTGTTCAGCCGATCTCGAGTTATAAGTATTCTAATTAACCCGACTTTCTTTCGTGTCTTTAGATATAATGAAAGTACCAAAAAGTATATAGAATATCAACTTTTTGAAAATTGTAATATTTAAGAAATCTGTCAATTTTTATCCGGATAATTGAGATTTCACTGTATTTAGTTGTAGACAGCTGCTACTTTTTGATGTCGCATTAATGTTTTATTCAATTTTTTTTTACCAAACATTGCAATTTATGTAATATAATAATATATTATATTTTGGATAATTTGAATAAAATTCTCTTTGTCAGTCAGCACATAAAAAATATCAGTTAGAATGAGGTACAAAAAAAATCGCATTTTCTGAAAACTTAGATTTTATTTTATGAATTAATGTAAAAGTTTTGTTTATTTTGATTTAATTTAAATGTAGGGTCATTTTTAAATGTTGGCTGGTTCAACATTATGATTATTTTAAATTTTTTTTAAACTCATTTAGTGGAAGATAAAGTAAAACAAAATCTGAATTAGAAAAATTGTAAAATATAAATTTTTTACTCCGTTATTGTACGTTATTGTATTTACATAGAGTTGAGGAAATATACAATGAAAGATTTGATATGAATAATGGAAAAATATTGAATCCTGTGACATTTCTCCTCCATGACAGTTTAGATGAAATAAACATTTCAATTCTTATGCATAAATGTTGGATCATCGTACAGGTCAAATCTCGGTATAACGACCTTCACGGGACCATAAAAAATATTTCGTTATACTGGATATATAGGAAATTATACTTTTTAAAATTATTTGTGTTCCCATATTTTATTGACTGATGTCAAATAAACTATTATTGCTATTATTAAGTGAGAACAAAAACAAATTTCAAGGATTTATCAATCACGTGAAGGAAATATGTAAGGTAAAGGCTTGCAAACTCGCCAATGCCAAGGACAAACTGAAGTCGGAGAAATTTTATTGCCTAATTGTAACATGATTTTAAAATTTAAAAACAAAAAAGTTCGCTATACTGAGATCGACTTGGTTTTATAATGAATTTTGGTTCAGTACATTTCGTCATATCCCTAGAATAATGACGTATCTATATTTTAGTCTCCGTTTTTTGTGAGTAAAATCAAACTATGATTTCGAGTAGGTACTTTTATAGATTGCTAAGAATTGTGTTACAATAATTACGAAGCATACTGAATGCTTAAAGAGCATAGTCTGGAAAACAAGCATTACTGATCACTATACTTGTATTCTACAGTACACCTGTCCAATTGAAAGTACACATAATAATACTAACAGACAAGATGAAACAAAAAGAAAAACTATCAATGTTGGAGTCCTGAAAGATAATATAAAATTTGAAACTTGGTCTTCTATCTTCCAGGAAAGGAATGTCGACATAGCTTCTACTAATTTCGAAAACACCTTTGAATCTTATATTGAAATTGCATCCCATGAAAACAGAAATACGAGCAAGAAAAATAAAAAATTGAAACCATGGATAACACACAGATTATTGAAATCCATTAGAGAAAAACAAAAGCTCTTTATATCAACAAAGAAGAATCCAAATAATGAAAAACTATTAAAGAACTTCAGAAATTTTAGAAACAGACTAACACTTACAATAAGGGAAGCAAAGAATAAATACTTCAGTGAAAAGATCGTTAAATCTCAAAATGATGCCGGGAAAACATGGAAAGCGATAAACGAGGTTATAGGTAATGTGCGCAAAAAGACACATATAAAGCAGATAAAGCACGGTGATAATTATGTACAGGTGTCCGAAGAGCCAAAAATTGCAGCAAACATCATGAACGAATACTTTTCCAGCGTGGGTAAGAATCTTGCAAGTAACATAAATGTCTGTGATGACGGTGCTAGCGAATCAGAAGTGCCTAGAAACGCATATCCTGCTCTTAGTGAATTCAAAGAAGTATCTCAGAACGATGTAGAAAAAACAATAACGGAATTGAAAAGGGGAGCAGCTCCAGGTTTTGATGGAATAGGAGTAGACCTATTAAAGTCCGTAATAAAATATATAAGTAAACCATTAACACATATCATCAACTTAAGTTTAAACCAGGGCAAATTTCCACAAAATTACAAAACAAGTATAATCACACCAATACATAAAGCAGGACCACAGGATGATATAGGTAATTATAGACCGATCTCACTTATCTCTAATGTAGCCAAGGTTTTCGAAAAAATTATAAAGAAACAATTGATGGATCATATTGTAAACAATAAGATTATAAACGAAAGACAATACGGTTTTATGCCAAAACTTGGCACACAGGACGCAATTGCCTGCCTCACTACTGACATATACAACGCCTTAGATAATGGATACAAATGCATTGGTACATTTATTGATTTGCGAAAAGCATTCGATAGCATTTCACATTCTAGATTGGCAACGAAGCTGTCTAATATTGGAATAAATAATAAAGCACTCAAATTGATGCAAAGCTACCTCCATGATAGAAAACAATACACAAAAGTCTATAGCGCTATCAGTGACTCAAGCACCACTGATTTCGGTATACCACAGGGAACCGTTCTTGGACCTGCTCTGTTTATTGTATACGTAAACGACTTGTTTACATTGCCACTAAAAAGTACCATAGTATCGTACGCAGACGACACAGTCCTTTTCACGAAAGGAAGAACATGGGACGAAGTTAACGAACGAGCCAACCACGACATTAACAAACTTAAAAGGTGGTTTGACCATAATATTCTGTCATTGAATGCAGACAAAACGACATGCATCCCATTTACAATAAACCAGGCAAGTACTCCAAAAGACGTTAAAATAATCATACATTCGGATCTATGCAGAGTTGACAATAATTGCAAAGACACATGTAATCAAATTAAACAGGTAAAAACCATGAAATATTTAGGTATAACAATTGATCAAAACGTTAAATGGAAAGAGCACATAGCATTGACAACGACAAGATTGAGAAAACTGATATATATTTTCTTAGAATTAAGAAATACACTGATTGTGACACAACTAAAAACAGTTTATTATGCCCTGTTTCAATCTATTGCTCAGTATGGCATATTGGGATGGGGAGGCGCCTACCCATCAAATCTGTATCCTCTTGAAGTAACCCAGAGACTTATTCTCAAAATCATTCTGAAGAAGCCCAGAGATTATTCAACGAGCCAGCTTTTCTCCGAAATAAAGGTGATGACAGTGGCACAGATATTCAAAAAATATGCATTGCTGCAGGTAGTTAAAGAACGAGAGTCTCAGACTACCGTGAGTACTGAAACCTCCAGAATCTTAAGGACCATCAATTGTATACCAGTGCCACTGTGCAACAGAGATGTGGCTCAAAGACATTATACATATCTAGGTATCAAATATTTCAATGATCTGCCCAGTGAAGTGCGCGCAAATAGAAGCAACGAACAATTTAAAAAAGAGGTGATAAAACACATTTTGTCACCAATAGTATGACAATAATTAATAGTGATTTATTTTTAGAAAAAAAAAAAAGAAAAAAAAAAAAAAAAAAAAAAAAAAAAAGAAAAAAAAAAAAAAAAAAATCGAATGTGTATAGTATTATTTACGTGTGTGTTTATTCCTGTGAGTTAAGTGCTTAATCTAAAATTCTCAGTGAAACTCCTCCTTTACACGAGACTTGTCTCTATAAGGAGGAATAATAATATAATTATATTTTGATTATAATTTAAATTTGTCCATTCTCATATTGTTGTGTATGTATTGATTTATGCTGTTAAAAAAAAAAAAAAAAAAAAAAAAAATTTACAATAATTTATTTTGAAAACAATAATGTTGAAAAAAGGTAAACATATTATTTAAAAAAAATGTTTCAATGAAAAATTGCCTAAGTACAGATACTTCGTTATTCTACGGATATGACGATTTTATTTGGAAGATTTTCGGAGATAAATTGACGATTCGTTATACTGGAAATTTAGTTACTTCGGTATTCGCTATAAAGAGATTTGACCTGTATTATGTTGATGAGAAATTAACGAGTTTTTTAAATTTTGGTTATCGAAATTATATTAATGGACGTAATAATATACTGTTGCAAATGGCATCGTCTGGAGGCAGATATGTTCACTCTTTATATACCTATTTTAGAAATTTTTCTACAAGAATTCGTTTAATGATTTTGGAAATCAAAGATAACAAAAAAATTAATTGCTTTAGAATTTCTAAACACCTGTTTCCTCAACTGAAAGTTTGACACTTCGATAGAATTTCAAAATGTAATTATAAAAAAAAAAAAACTTCATTCGATTAACAGAATTTATTGTAATAAAATTTTACTTTACAGTTTTTTTTTTTTCTAAGTTGTTTTTAGATGTTTATTTTTGTATATAATGTATAGTTTGCCAGTTTCAATTGATTAGAATAACATGTTACATACATTTTACTGTAGTTAAGTTCTAAACAGCCTATTATTATTTTTTTGTAATGTCTATAGAATATTATTGTTATATATTATTATATTGCCTATTACAATAATATATTATCAACGTAACAAATCTGCTGATAATAAACAAAACTAAAGAAATTTGTTTGTTTTTTTATATTTTTTTTTATCCTAATTTTGTTTTTTTTTTAATGAATAAAAAGCACCACCAAACAGTTTTCGAAGAGAACTATTTTCACAATCCGATCTTGGTAACTGTGTATTCTGAAATCATATTTGTGACTGAGTAAACCTTTTAATGAAAGATTTAACTGTGTCACATGGAAAATATTATATACTAGCTTTTTTTTTAATGAATAAAAAGCACCACCAAACAGTTTTCGAAGAGAACTATTTTCACAATTCGATCTTGGTAACTGTGTATTCTGAAATTATATTTGTGACTGAGTAAGCCTTTTAATGAAAGATTTAACTGTGTCACATGGAAAATATTATATACTAGCTTTTTTTTTAATGAATAAAAAGCACCACCAAACAGTTTTCGAAGAGAACTATTTTCACAATCCGATCTTGGTAACTGTGTATTCTGAAATCATATTTGTGACTGAGTAAACCTTTTAATGAAAGATTTAACTGTGTCACATGGAAAATATTATATACTAGCTTTTTTTTTAATGAATAAAAAGCACCACCAAACAGTTTTCGAAGAGAACTATTTTCACAATTCGATCTTGGTAACTCTGTATTGTGAAATCATATTTGTGACTGAGTAAACCTTTTAATGAAAGATTTAACTGTGTCACATGGAAAATATTATATACTAGCTTTTTTTTAATGAATAAAAAGCACCACCAAACAGTTTTCGAAGAGAACTATTTTCACAATTCGATCTTGGTAACTGTATTCTGAAATCATATTTGTGACTGAGTAAACCTTTTAATGAAAGATTTAACTGTGTCACATGGAAAATATTATATATGTGGATGCTGGCATCTCCCGATCAAAGCCCAGCATCAAAAAGTCTCTGCGTCTGAAACAGTGCCTCAAGAGAATTTTAGGTATAAGATGGTACCACCACATTACGAATGATGGTACAGTTGATTCCGCTTAATTGGGACGGCCGCTTATTTGGTACGAATCACAAAGAACAGAAACCAAACCAAGAAACCAATAGTAAATTTATATGTTTAATTGGGACAACATTCCGCTTAATTGGGACAGTAAATTTAAGATTCCTACTTTTTTACAGAATTTTTGTATTGATAACTTTTACAATGCTGATGAAACCTGCCTCTATTATCGCCCTACTCCAGATGGGTCCTTATGCTATAAACACATTGCACTGTCTGGTTATAAAAAGGCGATGGACCGCATCACTGATGTGTTATGCTGTACAAATATGTCAGATACTGACAAACGAAAGCTATTGATCATAGGAAAAAGTGCTAGACCTCGAAGCTTTAAGCCTTAAGGGGTTAAGAATGGAGGATTTACCAGTGGAGTACCATGCAAACAAAAATGCATGGATGACTTCTGAAATTTAAATTGGCTTAAGTACTAGTTGGTACCAAAATTTACAACTTAAACAAAGAAATATTTTGCTGCTTGTTGACAATTGTGCGGCACACCCTCATTTAGACAATCTACAAAATATACAGCCGGAATTTCTTCATCCTTATACCACATCCTTAGTCCAACGAAAAAAATACAAAATTCGCTTAATTGGGACAAAATGCCCAGGTCCCGATGTGTCCCAATTAAGCGGATCGACTGTATACTTCGCCGCACCCAGCATCTAGCTTTATGGAGAGGAGATGGACTTGGCTGGGACGTGTGTTGATGATACCGAATGACAGCTGGCAGAGAATACTGTTTCCTTCCTTGAGGGTCCTGAATACGAGAAAGAGCCTCGAATGCCGTATTCCGCTCTTTCCAAGCAGCGCTGAGGGATATGGAAATGGTGTGGGAGTAGGGCATAAACATTGCGCAAGATCGAGCGCAATGGAGAGCTCTTGTAGCCTCTATATGCCCCTAAGTAGGGCGTAAAGGGAGATTTGATTTGGATGTTGACAACAAACTTTTCATTGTTACCTGGCCGAATTGAAATTATAGGAATGTCAGTGGAAGCAAAACATGGAGATAAAATTGTGATATTAGGCGGAGCTGTATATATGTACCAAGGCCTTCAGAGGAAGTAGAAGAAAAAAAAAAATGACAAGAAAATTGAAAGATCAAAGCAGAGGAAGATTGCCTGTATGCAGATCAAGCTTCCATTGGGTTTCAGGCAAAGTTTTGGTGAAACACGTATTAATAACTTTTTATGAAAATGCGGTTTTTTGAAGTGCGATTAATTACATTGAATTTGGTAGGTACATAGTAATTTTTTTTTTCGAACACAGTATACATATTTTGTTAGGTTCGTGTACCCACACAGTGAAAGTTAATTTCTTATGACCAATTTAGGAAACACAGTTGCCCTTTCATATTTTTTCCAATCTCGAGCGTTTGGTCAGGTAAGATTGTCAAGAGAATTTTGTTTTTATAATTATCGTCCGATTGTCTTCGCTGCTAGTATGGCACTATAATACCTATATTGTTACCCACCATTAGCATCATTGCACTCTATGAAGCATTCAAAATTAAAACATTCGTTAAAAAAAAACTGTATAATCGCAGCTTTAAAATTTGTACTTTATATTGTATTTTCCATCTACGTATTATTATTCATAGCAATTCTCCTAGAGGAGCTATTCAGTTCTTAGTGCCCGTCTCACTACATACCCGGGAGCCACACTACCCCGCGCTACCCGTTTAGACATACAGCCGCCATTGTTTTAATTGTTCCACACCGCATCGCGCACCATCCATTTGTATTATTAAGTTCCTCCATCGTGCATCTTTCATTCTCAACATCTCCTACATTCTAGACAATGTAGTTTCACAGCAGTCTGCAGACTTCTCAAGACAGACATCAATCATAGTTAGTTGGGAAGTTCTTTCAATAATGAGGGGAATGTCGGGCAAATTGTATCATTTGTATGGAAATATCGGCTTATGTTATACTACACCAAACCGAGCACCCTAAATACCTTGGAGTCACTTTGGACAGAACGCTCACGTACAAGAGGCAAATCGAGGTTCTCTGCGCAAAATTAAAATCAAGGAACAATATCGTCCAGAAACTGGCGGGATCCGGGTGGGGAGCACGTGCCGACACGCTGCGAACCGCAGGACTATCCCTAGTATATTCTGCTGCTGAGTACTGCGCTCCAGTATGGGACGGCAGTGCACACGCCAAAAATGTCGACATCCAGCTCAGATCCACAATGAGGACCATAACCGGGGCTCTCAAACCCACCCAATGCCAGTGGCTGCCGGCCCTCGCCAACATAGCTCCCCCTCAACTTCGCAGAAACGCTTCAACGTTGAGAGAATGGAAAAAAGCAGGGGACAACAACTCTCTCCTGAACGTGGCCCTGAACAATATCCCACCGACAAGGCTCAGGTCAAGAAAACCCTTTTGGACCAGAGCAAAGACTCTAGAGAACGAAGAGTTTACGGTAACTCACTTACTCAGGCATGGACGGAGGAGTGGAGGAGCGCAGACGTTAGAAACATGCACCTTGTTGTGGATCCATCTGAGCGAGTCGCTGGCTTTGAGCTTGACAGAAAACAATGGTCAACCCTAAACCGTCTGAGAACGGGATGCAGCAGGAGTGCGGCTGAACGCCACAGATGGGGTTACGTCGCCGACCCCCGATGCGACTGCGGAGCGCCCACTCAAACCATTCATCATGTCATTAATGAGTGCCCACTCCACAAGTTCGATGGTACAATGGAGGAGCTTTTTAATCCCGTGACGACCGAAGCCAAAAACTGGCTAAGGGATAAAAGTTTTATTTTTTGACGTGATATATTGTAATCTTTGATATTTTTTTTTATAGTTTTATAGATTTTATTTTATTTATTTTTTGCGCCAAATACCATCATATATATATATATATATATATATATATATATATATATATATATATATATATATATATATATATATATATATATATATATATATATATATATATATGTTAATATAAAGCTTTTCGCGACGCGGAATATGTAAATTATTGTTTCGGATACAGTCGCGTTGTGGGTTGTTCCCGATGTTGTTTGGAACATGATTGAAGGTGTTAGTTTGTTGGTTTGATGGTATATATTTCGGAGCCATCAGAGACTCCATCTTCAGCCTTTCGTCGTATTACAGAAGTAATAACGCCGAAAAATTAATCTGCAGTAACAAGACAAGGGTGTTATTCGTTGACTCGCTAAGCAGTTAGCGAGTCAACGAATAACACCCTTGTCTTGTTACTGCAGATTAATTTTTCGGCGTTATTACTTCTGTAATACGACGAAAGGCTGAAGATGGAGTCTCTGATGGCTCCGAAATATATACCATCAAACCAACAAACTAACACCTTCAATCATGTTCCAAACAACATCGGGAACAACCCACAACGCGACTGTATCCGAAACAATAATTTACATATATATATATATATATATATATATATATATATATTAAGATGTAAGTTTTACTCCATTTCACTGTGATCAGTTAGGCAGAGACTATGCTACTGCACTTGCATATGGGACGAGACTGTGCCCATCACCAGAATATGCGTTGGACTCGTCAAAAAGGTGTAGTGTTTCGACATTGTGCGCATGTGTCTCGTCAGGACCATCTCACAAATGGCCGACACACATCATGGAATCCGATGAAAGCGGGGAGCGCCGCATAACATGACTGAAAGTGATGACCTAAGATTTGTCACGAACTGCATGTGTAAAACATGCACCTCGATAGACAAAAAAGGTCATCAGCTTTTCACAGGAAGAATATTAAGATGTAAGTTTTACTCCATTTCACTGTGATCAGTTAGGCAGAGACTATGCTACTGCACTTGCATATGGGACGAGACTGTGCCCATCACCAGAATATGCGTTGGACTCGTCAAAAAGGTGTAGTGTTTCGACATTGTGCGCGACCAAAAAGGTGTAGTGTTTCGACATTGACGAGTCCAACGCATATTCTGGTGATGGGCACAGTCTCGTCCCATATGCAAGTGCAGTAGCATAGTCTCTGCCTAACTGATCACAGTGAAATGGAGTAAAACTTACATCTTAATATTCTTCCTGTGAAAAGCTGATGACCTTTTTTGTCTATCGAGGTGCATGTTTTACACATGCAGTTCGTGACAAATCTTAGGTCATCACTTTCAGTCATGTTATGCGGCGCTCCCCGCTTTCATCGGATTCCATGATGTGTGTCGGCCATTTGTGAGATGGTCCTGACGAGACACATGCGCACAATGTCGAAACACTACACCTTTTTGACGAGTCCAACGCATATTCTGGTGATGGGCACAGTCTCGTCCCATATGCAAGTGCAGTAGCATAGTCTCTGCCTAACTGATCACAGTGAAATGGAGTAAAACTTACATCTTAATATTCTTCCTGTGAAAAGCTGATGACCTTTTTTGTCTATCGAGGTGCATGTTTTACACATGCAGTTCGTGACAAATCTTAGGTCATCACTTTCAGTCATGTTATGCGGCGCTCCCCGCTTTCATCGGATTCCATGATGTGTGTCGGCCATTTGTGAGATGGTCCTGACGAGACACATGCGCACAATGTCGAAACACTACACCTTTTTGACGAGTCCAACGCATATTCTGGTGATGGGCACAGTCTCGTCCCATATGCAAGTGCAGTAGCATAGTCTCTGCCTAACTGATCACAGTGAAATGGAGTAAAACTTACATCTTAATATTCTTCCTGTGAAAAGCTGATGACCTTTTTTGTCTATCGAGGTGCATGTTTTACACATGCAGTTCGTGACAAATCTTAGGTCATCACATCAGTCATGTTATGCGGCGCTCCCCGCTTTCATCGGATTCCATGATGTGTGTCGGCCATTTGTGAGATGGTCCTGACGAGACACATGCGCACAATGTCGAAACACTACACCTTTTTGACGAGTCCAACGCATATTCTGGTGTGCGCGACCAAAAAGGTGTAGTGTTTCGACATTGACGAGTCCAACGCATATTCTGGTGATGGGCACAGTCTCGTCCCATATGCAAGTGCAGTAGCATAGTCTCTGCCTAACTGATCACAGTGAAATGGAGTAAAACTTACATCTTAATATTCTTCCTGTGAAAAGCTGATGACCTTTTTTGTCTATCGAGGTGCATGTTTTACACATGCAGTTCGTGACAAATCTTAGGTCATCACTTTCAGTCATGTTATGCGGCGCTCCCCGCTTTCATCGGATTCCATGATGTGTGTCGGCCATTTGTGAGATGGTCCTGACGAGACACATGCGCACAATGTCGAAACACTACACCTTTTTGACGAGTCCAACGCATATTCTGGTGATGGGCACAGTCTCGTCCCATATGCAAGTGCAGTAGCATAGTCTCTGCCTAACTGATCACAGTGAAATGGAGTAAAACTTACATCTTAATATTCTTCCTGTGAAAAGCTGATGACCTTTTTTGTCTATCGAGGTGCATGTTTTACACATGCAGTTCGTGACAAATCTTAGGTCATCACTTTCAGTCATGTTATGCGGCGCTCCCCGCTTTCATCGGATTCCATGATGTGTGTCGGCCATTTGTGAGATGGTCCTGACGAGACACATGCGCACAATGTCGAAACACTACACCTTTTTGACGAGTCCAACGCATATTCTGGTGATGGGCACAGTCTCGTCCCATATGCAAGTGCAGTAGCATAGTCTCTGCCTAACTGATCACAGTGAAATGGAGTAAAACTTACATCTTAATATTCTTCCTGTGAAAAGCTGATGACCTTTTTTGTCTATCGAGGTGCATGTTTTACACATGCAGTTCGTGACAAATCTTAGGTCATCACATCAGTCATGTTATGCGGCGCTCCCCGCTTTCATCGGATTCCATGATGTGTGTCGGCCATTTGTGAGATGGTCCTGACGAGACACATGCGCACAATGTCGAAACACTACACCTTTTTGACGAGTCCAACGCATATTCTGGTGATGGGCACAGTCTCGTCCCATATGCAAGTGCAGTAGCATAGTCTCTGCCTAACTGATCACAGTGAAATGGAGTAAAACTTACATCTTAATATTCTTCCTGTGAAAAGCTGATGACCTTTTTTGTCTATCGAGGTGCATGTTTTACACATGCAGTTCGTGACAAATCTTAGGTCATCACTTTCAGTCATATATATATATATATATATATATATGTTATTTTAAGTAATGACAGCACCAATTTTACGAATGAAAAGAAGTGTGAATGAGAAAAAGTTTTTATCTAGCAAGCCTCTGGCTTAAAATATTGGATTTTTGTGGCTTATTTTTATTTTGACCTACTTGAGAAATCTGAAGAGAATCCTGTAGGTCAAGAAAAGGATACTTTCATCGATTTCCTGGAAACGAGTTAACGAGAATAGTTTTTCGGTACCTTCTCTAGTGAATTATTTCAACTACGTTGTTCTGTGACGCTATCTCGCGATGTGAACATCTTGCCTAGGGTTTGCAACGAATATGCTAACGATTCGGACAAAACAGTAGTGTTGCTGGAAAAATGCAAGCATCTACTGGTCAAGCATAAATTTATCAAAATAGTCAGTTTCACAATACCAAGTATAGTTTGTTTCAAAATATGTAAGAAATAAGAAAATTTACTAGAGTTCAAAGGGACGAATTTATGATGCTGGCAAGGCTTGTTTGAGAAGCACAATAGACCATTACAAGGTCATAGCGTAAAACAACCCCCCCCCCCAAGTCTTGTTTGACAGAAATCAGCACATGAAACAAAATAAATCATCCCGAAAAACAGCTGTGATAAACGTATTAATAATAGAAAGTTATTTGAATTTCATAAACAAAAGCTTAAAACTTAACTACCTATTATATTTTTTGAACGTGGTCTCATTTACCCAAATCTCCCCTTCAGAGTGATGAAGGAAGACTATAATATTTTCTTTGCGGTATTATATTTTGCATGGTTCAAAGTTGTGAATATGTGGGATATTGGTTGAACACTTGCTCCTTGGTTTTGAGGAATATAAACTGTAGGTAATAATAACGCAATGAATGAAATACATAATTATTAGACTCCATAATGTTATAAAATACAAATGCACGTCGGCTATTTTTATGTTTTTGCATGTGTTCGTAAGAAAGATATTTGAAAGAAGAAAAGATTCGCGAAACATAGCATATGGATAGCGATATAAAAGAAAGTCGGATTAGTGCGAACACTGCGAACACTGTTTGAGATCGGCTGAACGGATTTTTTCCGATGTTTGATTGATCTTCTCCGCTCCGGATAACAGAACTAGGTATTAAAAATTAAAAAAAAAATGCATAAGAAATGATATACAATATAGTATTAAAGTTAGCATGGAACGGATTTCCCGCGACGCGAACACCATCTACATATTTTTTATAACAAAATTATTGTTTATCTGACAACCATTGACATTAAAAATATTGGTATGCAGATGGATTTATTTCGAGCTTTCGGAATTATTTTTTTAACATTCAAACGTAATATTTTAAACGTATTTTTGTATATAGGTACCTACCTATTACAATTTCAAAATCAATATTCATAGGAAGGACTACAACAGGACAACGTCTCTCGGGAAATCTATTATGTATATTATTTAAATGTTATTCGTATGGCGTGTTATTTTTTTTTAACTATTCTCTATTCCTGGAGAGTAGGTATGATTTCGCTACACTTTCGCCCAATAAAAACACGCTAGTCAGTCAGCTGATGTCAATTATGAGAGTGTGATAAGCGCGCGTGACCCACCTCTTTTTCTCAAAAAGTTTCAAATAAGTACCTATATTTTTTGGTCAATCTATCCAGCCATAGAGAAGAATCACTAGGGCTCTGATAGAAGTAAAAAATTACTAAAAATATATGCTACAGTTTTTCACAAAAAAAAAAACGCAAAACTAGCGTTTATGTAGCCAGATATATTGGTTATGTATTTTTGATAAAACAATTTTTGGATATGTTTCAGAAAATTTTGACTATCGACAGTAAACGAAGAAGAAAAAGTTGGACATTTTTTTCCTCGGAGATTTATACCAGTGCTCGAAATTCGACCATAACTAAAATTTAGATCATAAGTTTGAACATTAATGGCTGATAGAGTGCTATTTTATAATGGATTGGATACGTCAAATTTTATGTTGATAATATTATTATGTATAAAGTTTTTGTATTATTATTAAAAAAAAAAAAACAATATTAATCTATTCTCTATTTGACGCAATGAGATTGAATATCCCGCTATTTTCAGCTCCACCTTACATTTAAAAGTACCGCCTTCAAAAAGCTTTCTGCGCCCATCATGAGGCGGTTTACATTTTTCACTATGAAGTTGATCTTTTTTAATAGTAGTCTGTGGTAATATGTGTGAGTATCAAATACAGTAGTGTTTGTAATGTTTTTTTATTGATTTAATCTATTTTTATGCATAATTTTAAGAAAATATTAGCATTCATTCACTCCTCCTATATAAATAAACGTGTGCGAAATTTCATACTCCTCCGTCCGTAAAAATAGTCACAAAGTTTTTCCTTCACATATTAATATATAGATTCCTTATAAGCAGGTACAAAAATATATTATTTAGTTGATTTTGATTTTCTTAAATCTAAATAACCAGATAAAAACTACTATATTATTATTATATAATGGTAAATTGTAATATAATATTGAACTGACACGAGGTTAAAAGAGAAACATGATTGCACTAAACATAAAAAAGTAAAGATGAAGTATATGGACTGATTTGAGGAGAAGAGGAAGAAGGTTTGGGCTCCCTGGGGACGAAATCAACAAAGTTTTTATTAAAAGTAAACATAGCAAGGACACTACACAGTCGCACCTTGGTTTTTCCCCTTTCATAGTTTGAGTTACTGTATTTAATTAATCAATTAACACTTTTCTATACAAAGCCGTTCCAAAGAATGCGTGACTAACGTGTAAGTTAGTAGTTAACTTTATTTTTATTTTATTTATTTGTTGCCACCATAGGCCCAATTTGGGCACTTAGGGACGTCAGAAAGGTTTTACAATATATTTTTAACATATATCTAGATTTTATAGATCACATATAAAATTAATAAGAGAAAAAAAATTATAACAATAAGTAAGTATAAATTACAAACACAGGAATCATAAAAAAATAAATCATAATAAGTTTAATGATTTGAGTCATGGTGGGTGTAAAGGGCCCAACCATGCTCTTGTCAGTCACAACAGATACCTACATGATATTATTTGGTGTTAAAAGTGCATTCTTAGTCATGTCGAAGTTAGTATACCTACATATATTATTATCATTATCAATGCTAAATGGTACAATTTGTCTCATTTAGCATATCGTCAACTGAGTAAAATGACTTATCCACGAGATACGTCCTCACCCTCCTCTCAAACGCTTCCGCCTCCAACAGTCTCACGTCAGCTGGTAGTTTGTTGTATAGGGTAGTTTGTTGTATAGGGTAGTTTGTTGTATAGAGGAGGCTCCTTAGTAAGATACCTCAGGATGACTCAAGTGGACTCTTATTTCCTTAGCTTTTCCCAAGAAGAAACGAAGAAGTAGGCTATGGAGTATGCACTTGGCACCTTTATAATGAATACGGAAGTGGAGGCTACCTACTGCTAGTATCTCCATAGAGACGAACTGATGTAGAATGTATAGGTACTCACATCAGTGGTCAAAGGTCACATGGCAGGAGCCGAGAAGAGGCACTGACAGTCTTCAAGAGGCCTCTGGAGACAAGGTCCAATATGAGGCACATGCCGTTGACAAAAGGGGCATAACATGGTTCTTTGACCTTTTCATAGTTTTTTTCCCCATCACGGTGTTTTCCGAAGAGGGTGGCAGAAGGTACAGACTTCCATTCTTTACTATACAAACAAACCACTTTCGCTTTCTCCAATTTCTCTACCACCTTTTTCACTTCCATTCTAGTCACTACGCTAACATCCACTCCACATTCCTTTCTAATATTATCATGTCTCACTTTATCAATCAGTCTCTTTCCGCATATCCTACGCAGTGATCTCTTTTCTACAGCATTTGGAGTAATTGTATTAAGAGTTTTGAGGTTAAAAGTGTTTTTCCATTCATGTGTCGGGAACGCTTTTGCTTTGGGTCAGGTGCTAATATTGTTGTTTTTGTTCCCTGGATTTGCTAACTGTTTTTGATTGTGCCTAAATAATTTGAGTAATTTTTGATTAAAATAATTATAGGTAATTTACCTAATTACCTACAATTATTGCTATTGGCTTGGATGTTTTCTTATATGATGTTTTCAAGAATTTCTTGTTTAAGATTTTGAAAATAGAACACTCGCTCTGTTTAATAAAATAATATTAACCATAGATATAACTTTTAGTATCTTTGTTTTCTTTATGTCTGGCGGTAAACGAATCTTCGTTTGCGGTAAAGCGTCCGGTAAGTGAGTAACTGAAAGTAGGTACAAAACTTGTCCGGATATTGAGTTTGACTTCGTTCTTATAGAAGGGTAAATATTAACCAACGCGGTGGAGTGTCCTTGTACACACGTCAGTAAAATGTTCTTATTATATTCCTATGATTCCGTATTATTATTTTGCCAAACTTGGCATCTTTATAGCTTGACCAAAGTTATAGATTAAGTCTGATCGCGCCTTATATTCGATGAAAAAAAATATTATTTTGATAATTTATCTACCTAAAAAATCGAAAGTTTGTTATAAGTACCTACTTCTAGTCAGTCAATGCTTTGGGGCTGATATTAAATTATTAATAGCAAAAATAGATATATTCATAATATCTTGGCGCCAAATACATGACAGCAGTCGCAGTCCTGAAATTTTTTTCCTCTACTTGTTCTCAATAATTTCTTACAGTTGGCTCTATATCTCATTAATTTTTTTATTTATTTATTTTTTATTTTATTTTTATTCAAACAAACTTACAGTCATTAAATAAAATATTACAAAGTTCATTGAATATGAATAATAGACCATTACAGATCTACCTACTTGTATAATAATTATACTGTGATTTGTTCAGCGATTATCCATTCAATCCGCTGTTGTTGTAAAATTACCTAAACGAGTTTATACTTATTATTTCTCTCTTGATTTGGGAGTTAGGAATAATAAATTTAAAACTGCATATTGTAATTCTTTTGGAAAATAGATAAAATAACAAAGACAATACATAAGAATGGCAACATTGTTCTGAAGCTATTTTCAAAATACACATCTTTTTTTTTTCTGTGTAAAACGAGAGGCGGGAGATTAACTGGGTGTTCTTTATTTGAAAATCCGAGCTTTCGAATTAAAAAGTGTTATGGTAGCGTTGTAAAAATGAAAGCGTAAGTAGGCACTTAAGATCAGTTTATTAAGGAATGTAAAGCAGCAGTTATAAATCCGCGTTACGGTTTACGGAACAATTATATTCTCTTAATAAAACGGTTAATTACTCCTTAAGAAATTATAAAACTTTCCCCGCAGAGAAAACGTTCCAATGAAAACGCACTTGAAATATTTCATAGGTTGGTAGCAGTGCGTGACGGCTCGTTAAGAAAATACCGTATGTCATAAAAGCGTAGCGTGGAGTGTGTCGGTGTTAAACTTCTTTAAACTTATAACAATACCATAGAGAAAATTTACATTTGTTAAGTAGTTCTACCTACCTGTAAAAAAATAAGTTAGGCACCTAATAATTTACGTTTGCTCTAAAGGTCGGCAAGGCTCTCAAAACATATTTATTTCTCATAAACTATTGCATCGCAGTCTCCTTCTTCATAGAATCGACATCTGCATAGAATGTTCCATAATAATTCTCGAGCCCCAGCTTTCTTAGGGGTTCCATAAGCTTAGAGTAGTCCGCCAGGAAACATGAATGGTTTTAAGTCCTAATTTTTCTTGGGATTTAAGTCATATTTTGGTTCTTTTGAAGAATTTCCATGGGAAATTCCATGTGTGAGCTTAGAAAGCATGTTCCAGAAATCTTCTCCTGTTTCTAATTTCTTCTACCATCTGTTACTTAGGCTGAAAAATCTTCTGATCCAAAATATAAAACATTATACATTGAACTTGGTAGCCTAGTAGTCCCGGCGGGTTCGATGCCAATATGTGTTTTTCAATCGAAATTTCTACTAAGGATTGGAATGCTGTCTCAGATGGGATTAAACCGGTTGACTGGTTAGAGAGTGTAGATATTAAGCAAAAGTTGCACCGGCTAGACTGACACCTAAATATCGTATAAGCATTATAATATAGTGACATACGTAGTCAATTTAAAAAATAATGCATGTGGCTGAAAAAAAATATATTGTACCGTATACAAACTAAGCATTAAAAGAAGAAAATATATTTTCAAAAATAGAACTTTCGGGCTAAATGTTTGGAATTGATAATAATACGTTCATAGATATTAAATTTGACACTTGTTGCTCTATAGTTATTTCAGTGGACTTTATTGCTTGGAGCGATTTCTCTTATTTTTTTTAATCTTTCTCAGCAAAATCGTCTTCTAATGAAGTACTTTGAGTGGTTTTAGATGAATCGGTTATTTGCAAAGCTTTAAACGAATGTCTTTTTTAAATATGTAGACTGTAGAGCTTTTATTGGAAGCAGAAATAAATTATAATAACAAATTGCTCGAAAATACGAGAAAATACACATCTAGTACAGGTGTTTATAATAATATAGAAAACTGTTTTTGTTAGATATAATAATTTTTTGATATAATATATTAAAATTTATAAATTGAACGTGCAAATAATATGGCTGCCACTGTTGCTGGATGCTTGAAAGCTACTGTATGGTAATATAAACACAATACACGTTGAAGAAGAGGAAAGTGATAATGTATAAAGCCTTCATCAGATATATCTTGACATATTATTATGGTATAGAGTCAAGAGCCGATCTAATAAGGACGAAGAGCCTCCTACCTGCAACAGCGACGAAGAATCACCGCCCCACTGCAGGAGTAATACTCCGGGACAGAGTAAGGAACTCCGATATTACGAGAGTCTGCGAAGTCCAGGATGTCATGCGATGGAGTAGATCTAGACTAAGGCGTTTCTGGAGAGATCACGTAGAGAGAGCAAACTCTGAAACAGACAGTGATGATCCAAGAGGTGGAGGGATAGCTGGACAGCCGCATGAAGATCTGACAGAAGACAGCATACAGTACCAAGAGAGAAGAAGGTTTACTCAAAATATATTAAAAAAATCTCAATCAATATTGGTTTATTTTCTATCAATTTTGCATAATAGTAATATTTAATATTTTTTTGGTTGTAATTTTACATTGGTTAAGCAAAAGAAAACATATTTTTTTAAAGATGGGTTTCGTATTCTGTGAAATAAGGTTTTTTTCCCAGTAAAAACACTTGGTTCGATATATACGAAGAGGCACCTTTCTCTGAAGAGTAGGTACCGAACTGACAATATCTTCACCATGGGACCATTATAAATTGTACCAAATATCTCTACAAGTTTCACATCACTAAGGGTATATTATGTATGTATGTAGGGGATGGTACTTCTTCTAATATACTGAACCGAACACTTATATGAAAAGGTTCTTGAGAGGGTTGTAGCACGCTCTTCGATGGTTTACGAATAGTCGATGCATGATGATGACAACATCGCACGAATCGAGACAAGTAAAAAAAATCTTTCTCATTATAAAAAAGTACAGGTACTTACTTACCTACTTATAATAAAAATTGTTGACAGGAAGATTGCTATTGTTTGCTATTCAAAATAAACTTTTTTTTTCTACCAATTCATAAAGAAAATAAACTTTGCAGTATTACTATAGGTTATATTATTATTTCCGAAATTGTATTTTCGGCTGACTATTCGACCATCTTTAGCGGAGAGTATTTTTTTTTTTTTTTTTTTTTTCTTAGGGGATATTTTGCGCTCCGACCTGAATTGGTCTATTGTGCTTCCCCTACTTGCTCATGGTGTTACCCAATTAGAGCTTCCCCACTAATCCCAGACGCTTCAGAAAGTCCAGCATTAGGAGGGGATCCAAGGTGGCGAGGTCCTCCACCTCTATCCTGTGTTTTCCAAAACTTCTTGCTCTCGCATAAACCACTGCATCGCAGTCTGTAAGTAGGTGGTGAGGCGTTTCCACCCCTTCTTCGCAGAATCTACAGGTTCCATCATCTTCGAGTCCCAGCTTCCTCAGGTGTTCCCTAAGTCTGCAGTGACCCGTTAAGAAACCTGTTAGGGTTTTAAGGCCTGTTTTACTTAGGCTTAAACATATTTTGGTTCTTCTGGGGTCAAACCCACCAAGAAGATCCTTGGATTGCCTAAGTCCGGGAAGGTTGTTCCACTGTTCTTCTCTTTCTTCCCTTCCCTTCCTTCTTATCTCTTCTTGGAAGAATCTGTTACTTAGACCGCAAAAAGGTTCTGGTCCAACTAGATGTGTTGCTGCACCTCTTTTCGCTAGCCTATCTGCTCGTTCGTTACCCTTCACCCCGACATGTCCCGGGACCCAGAAGAGAGTGACGTTATTATTCTTGCCTAATTCATTCAGTTTTGATAGGCATTCCCATACCATTTTAGAGTTGATGATGTTGGAACTCAATGCTTTAATGGCTGCTTGGCTGTCAGAAAATATGGCTATGTTGCCTTTTTTATATCTCCTGTCTAGGTTGAGCTGGAAGCATCTATCCAGAGCGAGTATTTCGGCCTGAAAGACACTTGGGAGTTTTCCCATTGGTTCAGAATAGTTTATCCTGGGACCATGGACCCCTGCTCCAACTCCTTCTTCGGTTTTTGATCCGTCAGTGTACCATACAATGGTACCTTTTCTAAGAGAAAGGATAGCTTGTTCGCTCCATTCTTTCTTTGAATTCAGTACTGTAGAGAAGTTTTTCTCAAAGCTGAATGTCTTGATCATTGTGTCTCCTGGTAAGTCGGCAAGATACGCGCAGTTGGACAGGATTTTTTCATGTCCTTCCCGCGCTGCCTTGATAGATCCGGCTTTATATAATCTGAGGTAAGCTTTCTTGGCTGTTTCCTCTATTGCAATGTGCAAAGGTGTCAGTCCCAAGATCACCTCCATGGCTGCTGTTGGGCATGTTCTCATGGCTCCTGTGATGCACAGGCAGGCCAATCTTTGGACCCTCTCGAGTGCTTTCCTCGAGGTGATGAGGTTTGTTCTTCTAGACCATGCTAGTGCTCCATACGTGATGATGGGCACGACCATGGCAGTGTACATCCACAGTAGTATATTTGGGTTACATCCCCAGTTTTTCCCTGCAAATCTTCTGCATGTCATTCCCCTTGTTTTGGGCCTCTAGAAGTCCGAGGATGTCCTCTTCCTTCTTCTGATTGGATCTGGGGAAGTATGTGGTGACGGTGCGTGCCCTGGGGATGTCCTCTTCCGAGCACGCCCTGAGCTTCACTCCATCCCACCCCCTCAGATTGGGTGCCATCGAGGTGAGCCACTCAGCAGTCTGCTCAGTAGCGCACTCGATTATTAGAATACTTGGGCGGAACCGTATGCCCCTGAACTGGAGATGGAGCCCCAGCTCTTTATGGGCAGGCATTACCTCACCCAGGATCAGATCCTCCAGTTTGCTCTGGTCTTCAGAGCTAAGGGTATCCGTTGGATACTCTTTCGGAAGGATCGCCACTTTGAAGATTGATAGAGCAGCTGCATAGCTGCTCTTTTGTCGCTCAGATTCCGTGCGAGCCGGAACCTTAGCCACTGTCCTCATTCTTTTAGAGGATGGCTCCTGTGGCGGGGTTGCCATCCTCTTTTCGGCTTGGGATTGAAGTTTTTGTCTTCCTTCCGCAGCCTTCTTCCGTGCTTCTTCCGGTGACATTCCAGCAGCCAAGTACCGGAGATACCACCGGACTTTGCACCCACTGAGACCCTTTCTAAGAGGGTCATCTAAGCCTCCAGGTTTCCCTAGGGGGGGTAGAGTCATCTTTTTATTTGTTGCTCCCTTTCCATGTGACAAGCCATGAGAGGTTGACGCAACCGATGTAGTACCGGTGTTTAGCCCGGCAGCCTGTTTTTCCTGACCTTGGGGAACACCCAGTGGACAGGGGTTTTTTGCGGTGTTATCCCGCTTAGAATTTTTCATTTTTATTTTTTTTGCATTCATACTCATTATGTTCCCACGAGTAGCTAGGGAAATATAGAGTCCGCCACGCCAGAGCCCCGCTTGACGTGGTAAGGCTAAGTACTCCAGGAGGTCGCCTGATATCCTGGAGGCTCCGTTTGAAGCACCATTTAACCCTGGTGCTATTCAGCCCTCGGCACGGATCGCTTGACACCTTGGCTTGGGTTGGGATTAGGCAAAGGATAAGGGTAGGGAAATCATTGCCTTAAGGAAAGGAGGAGGGGAAGACAATGATTAGCTCAGGTATCCCGGGGTTGCTAAGCCCGTAGCTTACTGGAAAAATAAGCCCCCTGGGGGGAGCGGAGAGTATAGTAATACTACAATGTTTTGTTTCCTTTATAAATCGGTATAATGACCAAATATTATATAGTTACAATAATTTATATAACATTTGATGGCTGGTTTCACCCATGACACGCCCAGACCGATTTGGTTTGGGGAGATTTTTCTGAATCCCACGAACTTTAGGTGTTTTTGCGCCTTCGCAGAAAATTGGAGAGAACAATGGGAAAACCTGATACAGCCTGTCAACGAAGCACCAGTCTCGTAGTCTCGTTAAGCTGCCTGTTTGAAAATTCATTACCTCTGTAACTTTGCCTATTCTTACACACTCGTGCGTAAATCTTTAAAGTTGTAAATTGGGTTTTAATCTTTTATTACGAGTACATATTTTTGCATTTTTTATTATCATTATGCGGTGTGGGCTTAATCTGGTAACGGGTTTATTTTTGGTTTAGGTATGTGTTGTAGCTTGTTTTTTAATTTTGGTGGAATTTAGTTGTGGTGTAGTTGTTGGGAAGAATCATTAACGGTTGTTCAAATTGAATTCAAAATATCCGCAATTTAATTTAATTATAATAATTTTCAACTCAATCTGAAGGTTTTCTTTAATTTACACTTAAATGAATAATTTGTTGCAAGGATCTTTTTCTTTCTTTACTTCTTGGCATGTCAGATGAAGTCCTTCCGACTTTATTCTGAAACCTTGGACTTTTTGTCTACTTTTTTCTTTTTTTTTGGCTTATAAAAGAAAAATGCAAATTTATTTATTTAAGACAGTCATAAGCCCACAGTGGTTTCAAATTTGAAAAAAAAATACCATGAAAAACAAACATTCATTGATTTAATGAAAGCATCTTAATAGAAATTAGTTATCAAAATATTTTATCATATGGACTTAAGTTTTTTTTTTTTGATTTTGAAAGAAACACAGTTATTGAAGGTATAGAAATTGGTTGCCTTGAATTCTTTTTATCAATGAACGTTAACTCGTCTTTATTTTTACATCGTTTGTATTGTCAAAGCGACATTCAAATTTTTCAAATTATTTTTTCATATGCTTATATATAATTATTGCCACAACCAAGGGTCTGCAAGGGCCAACGGACGAAGAAGAGTCGTCGAGATGTTAATACTTCATAATTGAATTTAAATTCTATTATGTATGTATATCCCATAAAGAAATACATAAGATGATCGATGGTTGTCATTATAAGATGCACGATTCACATCCCTACAAGTAAGGGTGTAAAATATAAGAAAATCTTTAGACAATATGGTTTTAGGGATGGTTTACTTTGCTTCGGTTCGCTGATCTTTTCAAGAGTTTACGATGTGGAATTATCCGAGGATCCACTTTCTAAGAGTTAGTGCACTCATATTAAATACATCCTTAAACTCCATTTCCACCATTCCACTCACTACCCTATCTATTATATTTTATAAAATATTATATTATGTACTCTCTTAATAACTTTATCATTTTAAATTAAAACGATATTATTAAATTTGATAACCTATTCAATAAGTAGCTAACCCGTCAAACATTCGTTAAAAATTTCCAATAAAAAACGGCATAACCTCACAACATATTAATCAAACATAACTCGCTTCTTTTTATTCACTTTTCGCGTTTTATTTATACAAAAATGCGCTAAAAATACATAAGTAATGTTTGAATGTTAAAATTTATTTCTGAAAGCTTGAAAAAAAAATCATAAAAAAACTGCGTGGCATATTTTTAACGTCAATAGTAGTTATAGGGTAAATAAAAAAATATTTATCATAGAATTTTTCATAGATGGCGTTGGCGTCGTAGGAAACCTGAACGAATCTGTTCAGCCGATCTCGAGTTATAAGTGTTCGCACTAACCCGACTTTTTTATATAAAGATTATGACCAATTTCCACTTCCACAACACAAGCTTTGCTTTATGTGAAAGATGTTGAAAGTGTATTTGTGTTCATTTTGGCTGAGCCCAAGGCTTGGCTTTTTGGCTTTCTTTAAAAAACAAGAAATAAACATGCCAGTAAATTAAAAAGAAGCTTACAACTGAGTATTATCTAAGATGTTATCTGTTACTAAAAATCATTGTAGCTGCAGCCTATGATTTTTACCGGCTTTAGTTTTTTTTTCAATTTCAAAATTCAAATTCAGTAAAAATGTAAGGGCATATAAAATTGACTTTTTCATTTGATATATTTGTTAATGTACCTAAAAAAAAAAAATGTAGCTCTACAGCAAAAATCTATTATTACGACGAGTTCGCCTGCAGAGACGAGACCTTCGCGAATGCTGCCTCTTTCGTTTAGGTCAACATAAATGAGACAGACAGCAATCTGAAACTGTTTTTTGTCTGCTCGAATTATAGCGCTAGTAACTGCGATTGAGTAGTGTTGTCATCGGTTTCGCTTTCGTTCATTTTATATGTACCTATCCTATATGCCTTTCGTCAACACCACCTAGATAAGAAAGCCTTAGTGCTGAGACTGTGACGTCACATTGTGAGGCCCAGTATGCACTTGCCTTATATCTGTATGTACTTACGTGTACTCTATGATATCTATCATATAGTACCGGCGGCTTGGGCCTCAGAGGTGTGACGTTAGAGCCAAAATGGCCGCCAGCACTAAGGCCTTCTTATATAGGTGGTGTTGCCTTTCGTCGACTCGATTCGATGAGTTTTATCTTTCTATCGAAAACTTTTTATTATTATTCGTCGACAACAATTCTCATAAAAAATGTTTTTCAAACGATGTTCGTATTGTTTGACAGCTCACATAAGTATGAAAACCACCTATTTTGAGTTGAAGATCGAGTTACTAGCTTGAGTTACCTGCTTCTGGGGTGCGGATATCCTACAATCCCTCCATCTCATAGGTGCGACTGAATAAGATGTTAATACAAAGAGTTAACCTGAAGCAAACACCTGTGGAAAAATGCCAACAAGTTGAATATCTTTATCATAATATTCTTTCTTTTAAATCAAGAAGTGCACAACTAAGAAAGCAGAATAAGTGGTCGAGATAAACGCCAGATTTATGATAATAAGCCAGATAAAAGCTTTGCTCTATTTCCGATATAGATGTGAGACGAGCCGGATAAGCATCTTCCACTTAGTAGAAAGGAGACGACTATTGTGAGCAGATAGGTACACGTATTATGGTATGATGCTCTATCATAGCTTAATAGCCTAGCTATTAAGCTATATTATTTTCTCCATATTATGTTGTTTTATTATTATTAGATAGCACGCAAAATTTGGATCATAATATACAAATTACACTTAACTTTTTTTCAACAACAACAAAAATTCTTCCTATATTCTTACACAAATTATTTTTTGGTGTAGGTAACTTATATTTATTAAAAACTAGCTTTCCCGACAGACGTTGTCCTGTGGACCCTTTGGTCTTAACCAGTAGGGCTATTCTCGTAATCAATCGCTTTTAGAAATCACTTAACGATAAGATTAAGACACGATCGCAAGCAGTCGTATTCACAAAACTATCGGAATCTAATCTTATCCTATCTTGAACTGATAGATCATTTTCATACTGATATTTCAAACATAACGAATTTTTAAGATATCTTCTAGATATCTTGTTTTATGAATACCAATCCGCCATTTTATGATTGTCAATCAAGATAAGAGCGTATTAAGACCGCTACGAGAATAATGGCACAGAGGCGGCCCATTCATTGTGCACTGCGCCTCCAGAAACAAAAATAAACTAACTAATTATAATAACATTAAAATATTAATTCTAAAACGTCCATATTTCATTCGTATTCAAAGTTCAGACGGGATTAACGCGAGAATATAATAATTATATGCGCGCAATTTGGTTGACTTTGTATGAAAAATTTCTAAAACGCCAGAAACGGTGGAGTAAGTGAAATGGGCTACTGTAAGAATGGAGAATTACGTAAGCGAGAATGAGAGGGTGCAGGTGCAGAAGATAATAATTTTGTTGTTAGATTACTTCAAAGATGGCTTCGCATCATATTCGTTCCATACAAACTTTAATATCATATTTTATATTATTTAATATCATATTTTATTAGTTATTCTGTTATCCGGAGTGGAGAAGAATCCAATAAATCAAACATCGGAAGAATCTGTTGAGCCAATCTCACTAACCCGACTTTAATTTATATTAGAGATATTACTGAAATAAAAAAAGTCTATCAGAATAGCGTAGCTGGTAGAATTTTTGTTTCTATCCTTCAACCTCTTGGATAATCTGCCTGTTGGTATAAAATCTGCTGTTATTTTTCAGGATTTCTTTAGAAATCTCTAAAAACGCCTTCTAAATATACCCCATCGCACAACATCCTGGACATCGCAGGTTCTCCTAATATCGGAGTTCCTTACTCTGTCCCTGAATGTCGTTTCTGCAATGGGGCGGAGAGTCTTCATCTCTGTCATGCGTAGGGAATCTTCGTCCTTGTTGCATCGGCTTTTGAATACTATATGTCAAGATATATCTGATGTAGGTTTTATTTACCTTCTCACTTTACTTTCCTTAAACATGTGTTCAATTATCCATACAGTAGCTTTCAGGCATCAAGCTGCAGTGGCAGCTTTATTTGCCTGACTTTTGACTTCTTCGTAAAAGTCGCTGCAGCTAGATACATCAACGCCTATGTAGGTACTTAAATCACGTCACTTGTTCTATTGTATCATTATCTATTACAAGATTGCATTTGTACTGACTGTATTGAATTTATCATGATTTTTGTTTTTTTTTTTTTACATTTATTTTGTTTATTTTTCAATTTAGTACCTATATTGTGTTCGAAATGACTTCTTTGACTTTTGTATAAAGAGGTTTCCCTCTACTAAGTTAAGATTCAGGCTTAACCCTGAACTTCAAAATTATGCTAATTACTTTATGTCTTCTTCAGTTGGATATTTGATGGTAAATAGTTGAAAATGACCATCAAAAAGCCTGAAAAAAGACGTTTGTACTTCAAAAACCGGTTAGGATAAAAAAAATCGGGGAAATCAGAAATTACCATTGTTCTTTTGAATGAGTTTTATTTCTTACTAGCTTTCCCGATAAACGTTGTCCTGTAGTCCTTACTATGAATATTGATTTCAAATTTATAGAAAAATACGTTTAAAATAAATTTGAATGTTAAAAAAATATTACTGTAAGCTCGAAAAAAGCTCGTCAATCGTTATCATTTGAACAATAAATTTGTTGGTGTCGCAGGAAATCCGTTCCATACTAACTTTAATATTATTTCTTATGCATTTTTCAACTTTTTGAAAGTTATTCCATTATCCGAAACGGAGAGGAATCCAATAAATCGAACATCGGAAGAATCTGTTCAGCCGATCTCGAGTTATAAAGTGTTCGTACTAATCCGACTTTCTTTTATATTATAAGATTTCAATAATTTTTACTACAAAATAGCAAAGAAAAAGATTCGAAAAAAACCAGCATAGTAATAATTTAATTTTCTGCGATACCGTTGTTGGTTTTAAATGAATTTATGTATTATTGAGTGAACCGTGCTCTTAAAAAATAATAATAATGGCAAAAGATTTCGCTTCGATTGTTTTTCATCGGAAACTTCTGTATCGAACAAAACAAAAGAGTGGCGATATAATGGAAGCAATGGCAGAAGTGCTTGTGTAAGCGATTCGCTTCGAAAAGTAAACACCTAAAGGTTTTGCTTTCATTGCAAACTGCCGGCTTGACAAATTTTAAAAGACAATAATAATTGTCTGGCGAAGATTATTATTTTTCAAAAGTTGTTATTCTTCTCGCTACTAACTGCTCCATGAACTTGTATTGTTATTAATACTTTTCAATTTCTCAGTTTAAATTTTGATTTCAAAAAAACACGAGTTCATATTAGTTGAGATCAAATCATAATTCAATTGATCCGCACCAAATTAATCGACTTTTAACACAATATGTTTTGATTATTATTTGAGAAGGTACCTATGTCTTTTCAAAGCATACTTTCTGGATTTTCTTTGCCTGTCTGTGATTAGACATCTCTAAACTGATGCGTGTGTTTTGCCCATTCTTCTTTAAGGGTGTGAGTACTGGTATTTATCCAAAGCCCAGGCACAAAAAGTCTCCAGATTTGAAAGGAAGTACATCATAAGAAGAATATTAGGCATAAGGTGGTATCAACGCATCACGAACTCATCATTTTCACTATTGTGGATGGACATGTCTTGTTGCCGGATGACAGTTGGCCGAAGAGATTCCTGTTCATTCAACAATCAGAGTCTCGAAGACGAGGAAGACCCGTTCATACCGTGTTCGTTCCCTTCGAGGCAGAGCTGAGGGATCTGGATATAGTATGGGAGGAGGTCATCGAACCTGCGCGATATCCAGTGGAGATCTCTTGTTGCCTCCCGATGCTCTTAATAAGTGGGATCGTAATCGGAGTAAAGATAGATAGATAATATGTACTTCTTGATGAGCAAGAAAATACTTCGATACATACTTAAGCTGTACTTATCAACTCGACTGTTGAACCAACACCACCTATATAAGAAGGCCTTAGTGCTGGCGGCCATTTTTGGCCTCTCGCGTCACGGCCGCCGGCGTGTAGACAGATATCATAGTGTACATGTAAGTACATACAGATATAGACAAGCGAGCGGTGGGCCTCACGATGTGACGCAGCACTAAGGCCTTCTTACATATATAGGTGGTAAGGTGGTGATGGTTGAACACACGGTTTTTTACCGCGTGGTTAACGTGCCGTGCCGTTTATTTTATATTGTCGTGTCGCGGTTCTCAAGGGGAAATGAGAGCTCATAAATGTATCTTATTTGATCTTTTTCAAAAAGGTATGACTGCTTTATAATCGCACAAGGATTCCAGCATAGTCATAACTTTTTTTTTATTTTATAAAATTACACATACCTAATTACACTTATAAACTAACTTCATTTATAAATTTTTTTCTGTTTAATTTTATTTCTTTTTTTCTATTAAGTTTAGGTCTACATTTTGGCTTTTAAACTGTAGTTGGATCCAATGAGTTCTTGGACGACGTCAAAGAAATTGGAAATATTGTAATATGCTATATTGATATACTTTGGGACGGTTTCTTGAAGTTTTATATGTGCATCTGTTTGGGACCGCAATGAGCTCTGTCTGTCATTGGGTGAATTATTTTATCGTATTATATTTCAGAGATTACAATATTAACGCCATAGGGTAAGAACACGTAGAAAGCATATTCCGACCCGCGCCGACCGGCTCAAAGATTGTTGTCTATGGTTTCAATGCATTTAAATGGGCATGCCGGAAAGCGGGTTCCTGCTTTTTCTGTGGGTATCCCCATTCAAATGCATAGTAACATTCTTTGCGCCGGTCGGCGCGGGTTTAATCCAATTTCTACGTGTTCTTACCCATAATTGTTTAAACACTTATAGTAATCCGAATACCTCTCCTCTTATGTATCACCTAGACGGAGACTTCTAATCATCTTTCTGGCAACTGTCATCAGTCATCCATTAGCCTTGTATTCTCGAATTATTGATTCTTCTATTATACTGAAGAAACGTGTTGCACGAAATTTTTCTCTCTGTAATGCTTATGGAGGGAGGAAATAATAGCAATATGTGTATCTATATAGTTTTATATGTACTTATGTATTTTTTTACTTTGTATTTTTACTGCTCTCTATGTTATCTTTTTTAAAAGGCAATTTGCCGTTGATAAATAAATAAACAAATAAGCATCAAAGCTTTCGCCTTTGCGCTGATGGTCTCCAATTATCACTATGAAGGTAAAAAAATTACCATTTACAAAACTGAAACATTACAAAACAAAATACAATTGAAAAAGGGGTGTTATCCAAAACCAAATCAAAATCAATCCAAACCAGGTTCAACGCTACATACATGAATATGACAAATGACAAGTACCTACGCCATTTTGAGTGTTTACATTACATAGAAATCATAGATTTATCATATACAAAAATATTCTTACATGAATGAGGTGTTCACATAAATTATATTGTCAAAATATTAATTTTATCATTTAGTATAATATACAAATTCGAATTCAGTATTTATTTCATCACTAAGACAGGAGATCGTCTGTTGGGAAAGCTAGTCTTATAATAATTTTGATGTGTGACCTTATCAAATTTGGCATGCGAAGCCATGAACCAGCAGTGATATTATTTTATACAGCGGAAAATCGTAAAAGTTTTACGAGTCGCAAAGAGAGTTTTCGAATCAAAATGTCGCACAAGACCTTTATTGGTTCCGCGCTCTACTACGGCCGCTCATTTTCAAATTATATTTTATTTATTTTAAATAATTTATGAGGGGGTAACCTATAAAATATAAAAATGTCGATTGCGCTTTAATCAACTTTATGAGTGAGGTTCGACTGACATTCATTTTTTTGCCTTGATTCATAGGTCGTAAATATTTTATAGATGCGGCGAATAATATCGTTCGGAATTTTCACACAACAAAAAAAAATATCTTTGAAATTAATCAACAGAAAATGACTGGATTTTATACAAATATTTGTTGATTGAACAGAAATGTTGTAAAAAGCTGTTAAACAGCCTAATTTTTGTAGTTGTATATTGTCTAACCTGATAATTATTATTAATTGATATGCCTGCGCAACTTGCTGGTGTATAGTTCGATATTATATCATTTTAAGGCCCATCGCGCACTAGGCAGCCTGGCTGCGCAGCCAGTAAAACATATGACGTTGTATGGGAGCCCGCGCACTAGGCAGCCAAAACAACGCGTCTGCTTGCACGGCAGCCAGCTGGCTGCGGGCAGCCACAGCGTGTGTAGGCGAATGTATGTGGCTGCCGTCAGTCTCCGTGCACTAGTTGAAGCTGCCAGATGTATTTTGTGTTCGATACAGAGAATTTTTTTTGGGAAATTGAAAGTCGTGAAGCAATTTGGGATATAACATCAGAAGAATACAGAATGCATTAAAAACCGGTCTGGGAATGCAAAACATCTTTGAAATAGGTTTGGAATAAGCCTTTTGAGTGCCTTTCTAGAAAAAGAGGATGAATCCAGTGTCTTTTTTTGTTTTGCGTTTTTTACGAGATAGGTAAACAATAATAAGTTCTTTCACGTCCATATCTCGTCCATATCTCGCTCAACGTAAGGATCTCGAATAGTCGTCGATTGGCTGCTATAACTGGCTGCGCAAATATTCTGGCTGCCGCAGCCATGGCTGCGCAGCCAGGCTGCCTAGTGCGCGAGGGGCCTAAGAAGTTGCTCTCTTGTTTTAAATAATTTCCAACTTGTATCTCTATATTTCATTAATTATTATTAAATATCTACATACTTGTTGTATACATGAGATTTTTCGACATGTTGAACATGTCGAGAATTCTCATGATTATGAGATTCGGACTCTTAATTATTACCACCTAATGGCCAACGTTGTAAACGTAAAGTGATCACACTAAGCCAGCCTTCGAAATAACAGTAGAAGACGGTCGTAAGGCCGTAGTGGTTTTTCCCATTTAAAAATCGAACATTAGTGATGAATTGTTAGGTTCATTAATTGTTAGATATTCGTGAAAAAGAAGTGGTTGGTAGACTAGCGGTTACGACGCCGGCTTTCGTACTGTTTCGTTCGGAGGTCGTGGGCATGATCCCAGTAGCCCTAGTATAAGTTTTCGAACATCGAAACGATCACCGTAAGAGTGTCGAAAAATGTTCATACCAAAATGATCGAATGATTCGAGCGTTTGATTTTAGAACACTAATTGCACGCTGAAAAAACTCATACTAGCCCCACAGGCAGTGGCGTACCGAGGGGGGGGGGGGGGGCGCATCTATTAGCAGGGCGGCAAAATATGCTTGCGCTATACTATACGTCCGGTTTTCGAAATAGGCATGTACCAAATTTTGGAAATTACCTTTTTTTTTTTTTTTAGGAAATGTCATGTTACCAGATACCAAATTATAGAAATGACTTTTTTTTTTTAGGAATTATGTGGGGGCGCCAAAGGGTGTGGTTCCCGCCCCGGGCGCCAATAACCCACGGAACGCCACTGCCCACAGGTGACGACCATCTTCCTCTTTCACGACACAAGCTTTAAGTAGCTTACTGCGAAAGAGTCAACTGATAATGTATTTGTGTTCACTTTGAGTCAGCACAGATTCATTTAAAGAAATGGGTGCATGCCAATAATTAATACTTAGAAGAAGAAGTTGAAGTATGTCAAAGTACAATGATTATCAAATTGGCGTAGAATATAATACAAAATGATAAACTAAGCTAAAAATGGAATTAAATGATTGACCATGTTTAGACTTTGGACGTTTACTTAAAGTCACAATAAGCTTAAAATTTGGTTATCTATGTGATAGAACTGTCAATTTTCGCAATTTGTATGAAAGCACGACATACTGTTATGATCGACTCAATACACAACTTTTTTTTATTAATAATTAATATAATATGTATTAATACGTGAAGCAAAAACTTTTTACGAAAAACGCGCAGACGGAGGAGTATGAATTTTCGCACACTTACAGTTTATGTAGAGAACGAATGGCGAATGCTTATTATGCATACCTATGTAAAAAATATATTATATCAATATAAAATACAAGCACAGTAATGTCATGTAGGTATTTGACACTCACATATTCTTCGATGTATTTGACATTTACACAGACCCATATAAGTAATATTCTTTTGTCAAATTAAGATCAATTCCGTCCTCAAGGAAGGCCAGGTAAGAAGTAAGAGAAATAGGAGAAGTTGTATGAGAAATGTTATGTCGGTGGAAGAAGCGAAAGAAGTGTGCTTGGATAGAAAAGAGTGGAGGTCCGTTCTCTCTGCCTACCCCTTACGGGACACCGCTTGATGGGTAAAAAAAATATTAAGAAAAAAAATATTGTTTGTCTTCAAATTTGACATACTCATACTCATGTCATTGTTTTTGAAAGAAAGTTGTGAAATAGCCCTCGCTCAATATGCCTAATATAAAATCTCAATATGTAGGTAGGTACATAAAAGAAAGTTGTGGTGCAGCAATTTGTGTTAATTATGGTCGAATTTCGACCACTGGGCGACCACTATTATAAATAATTACAGCCCAGTAATTGTAATTATTTCACAATTTGACGTTAATTTTGTCGCAGGTATTAAAAGAAACCCAAATTTATGTCCTAGACGTTAAAAATTTACTGCGACATTCATTGTTTCGCGTATGATATAAAACGTTTGGCGGAACTATTTTATAGTTAATTATTTGCGTTGTACCACTGCTAGAATGTACCTGCGACAAGAATTCTTTGTGATCGAAATGAGAATTCATAACCTTATATTATTGACCGTATTTTTTTTTATTTCTTTGGAGGACGTCATGAAAAACTGTGCCAGATCTCTTATCGGCTCACTATGCCTCTTAGGCCCAACGCATCAATCAGTGGATAGATAAATTTATCTTAGAGAAAAGCCTTTTTTTAAGACATTTGCCGCATCACTGCATTAGATATCGCTTATCATTAGGATAGAAGACGCCATTTTTAAAAAGAGGTTTCTACTGTTGGATAACGATTTATCTCTAGGATAGCTGTCAAAATAGCCAATGATTTTTAGCAACACCTGTAACGCCGTGAATGTGAAAAAATTTCGACTAGTTTTTCCATAAACCAAAATGACAATAATTATTTACATCTTCATTAAACATAATGAGAAAATATAAATAATAATATAATGATAATGAATGATCATTTTGAAGCTTCGAACAAATCATATTTTTCTTCAATTTCGATCGACAAAAGATACCAATTACCTGGCTTTCAAACAACGATCTAGAGTAAAAAATCTAAATTGTAGTCGAAGTGTTGTTATATTTATTTATTTGCAATCCACGCAACCAATGGTTGCCTTTACATAGATACAATTAACAAACAAAAAGAAAAAAACACACAATAGTTATGCATCACAGTAAAGAAAAAATATAAGTATCTCAAAGAAATTTAATGAGCCAAATATCTGTTAAACTATTGAAAATTTTCAAGTTTTAGAAATAATATTACAATACAAATAATCTGTGAAACAAACAACACCATTGGAACCTAACCTAATTATCTGATTCAATACGCATCAATTGTCAAAACAAGATTTCAACTGACATCAAATCTGGCGCAAAAAAGCAAATCCATAGAAATTTCCATAGAAATCTATAGATTTCAGCATAGCACCACTGTGATCTTCTAGATATCTATCTATTGGATAGTTTTTCAATTGATGCGGCCATCAGATTCTTTCCATCACTATACCCACTACATAACGTTATCTTAGAGGAGTGCAAAGGGTTACCATGAACATTTATCTACACTCATTTAAGTAAAATGAAAATTGAAAAAAAAATAATTCCATACACGCTAAATTTAGATTATAGGTACTACAAAAGTTTAATAATTATATTATGTAATTAAAAAGATATATAGATATAAATAAAAACGCCCTTCATGATCACAGGTTATTTGAAACTATAAATAACCTGCGACCATGTAGGGCAGGGATGCACAGACTTATAGCTAACAGGGGCCACTGGGGAAGTTTATGAGCCAGGACGGGCCGCAAGAAGGAAAATTAACACTTCTTCTTCTTCTTCTCCTTGGAAATTTTCATTCGCACATGATGGTGGGGTCTGCCTTTAGTATTTTATGTCGCCACTTAGCTCTGTCTTGGGTTAGCTCCGCTCAAATTAATAACAATATTTTTTTAATTTGTAAAAATTATAATAGGTACTAATGATTAATGATCAAACACTGTAATCATATATTTTTTTTTCAAATTAGTACGTCCCTGTTGGGACGATGTGTCATTACTACCAAGTTTTACAAAAAAAAGAAACAACAATCGATGCCATGTTATAAATTACCTATTTTATACTTTTGGAAGAGCAATAAACAATGAATTTTGTACATGATGATATTGATGATTGAATAAAAACATAAAACAACATTGTTTAAGAAAATAGAAAAATATCAATGTCACAACACAACATAGAAATCTGGTGGAGACATTTTTACATACAAAACACTTATAATGGATAATTAAATAATTCCAAATGTCGCACAGAACATCAATTAACATCACAAACAATTCAAAAACACATGACAGATTCTGGCGTCTTCCCTGCGCGGCGTTGGTAAATGTACAAAATTATCTACTCAGGTATATTCTTTTGATTTTTCCAATATTTTGATTCGTCGGCGGGCCGCGGAAATACCCCTTCGCCCCTTCGAAACATGTCAGATACAATAAATTTGTGGAATAGTTAAAAAGTTTTTTATTTAAATTTGATTATTTAAATTATTTCCACCAAGAAAAATTCATGTTCAACAAGTTATAAATTTTATTTTTATATATAGATATCTTTTGAAAATTGGTCAGTATCTCTTCTAAAAAAATACCAAAGTTGATATTTTGATGGCTAGATGGATGTAGGTACATAGCGGTATACCTACCTCCATTTGTGCCAGACTTGTTTAGTATGGACCGTAGTGTCATGAAATCTGTTTTTGACGCGAAATAAATTCTCTATTCCCCTTCTCATCACACACATGTTCACAGTATTATACAGTACCTACGTAGGTGGGCACTGTATAATACTCGTACTACACATTCCATATACAGGTGAAAAATGGGTAGGGGATCTTCAAACAAATCATAAAAATGCGTATGTTATTTCTATCGATCGGCTTACGCGATGTTTGCTGTACATAGTACGAAAAATCGTTTACACTATCTGACACCACTAATGGGTAAACACACGGAATAAGAGTTCTCTTAAATAAATTACTTGTTTTTTTTTGGTTAATATTTTTAAAAATAATAAAAAAAACGTTTTTTTACCCAGTACGCCGTTTTCGGAAGGGGGTAGGCAGAGAGTACGGACTTCCATTCATTCCTATCCAAACAAACCTCTTTCGCTTCTTCCAAACGCATAACATTCCGTATACACGCTCTTCTATTATTCTTTTTGCTCCTGACTTGGCCCTCCTCTAAGACGGCACCGATATTATGGTCGGACCTGTAGGCCTAGACAAATTGCATTTGGCGATCGGCTACAAACGAATTCTTCGACAATGTAGAGTAGGAAGAAAATGAACTGTCCCCATTTATATTTTTATGTAAGTGTCATTGTTTGGTTTAAATATTATTTGTTTATATGTTCCAGTGGACAGTTAATTTTTTCGCCCTATACATTGACGCAATCTTCGTTTGTAGTCGAACGCCAATTTGAATTTGTCTACGGGGCCATGTCATTCGAAGTCGGCCTCGTCTGCGTGCACCCCTCTTTCAGATTTATATATCTTTTTAGTCATTCTCTCTTCGTTTATTCGCTCTACATGCCCGAACTATCTTAATTTATTCACCTTAATTCTAGTCACTACGCTAACATCCACTCCACATTCCTTTCCAATATTATCATTCCTCACTTTATCAATCAGTCTCTTTCCGCATATTATCCTACGCAGTGATTATTCTCATTTCCACAGCATTTATTCCAACTTCCAGATTTTTCGTCCATGTCCAAGTTTCACATTCTACCATTTTCACTAAAGATAGCTGTAACTCCCTTTTAAATGAACGTCCGTCTAAATTTGTTCACCTTTTTTAAGTACCTATGTAAAATAAAAAGGTTTATCATAACATATATTTTTTTTTTGGGTCAAATTTTGCGTTTTGGAAAGCTTAAAGTTGATTTTGACGCGTTCTTTCCCAGCCTGGTCTACAAGGTTCTGAGTTTGAGTATTGTAGGAGAAGTATGACAGGTTTTTAGCCTGCTTCAAATAGCCAAATTGCCTAGCAGCTCTCCACGATTCATTTTGTTAGATAAATAACATTTTTCCAACATCCAACTTGCATGGAAACTCCAGGGTATTGATATCTTTTCGAAAACGTCGCGGTTCCACCCGCAACTCTGACACTCCTAGAGGGGAATCCCATCTGGTGATACTCCAGTGCACTTCACGATAACGACGTATTATAAAATATATTTTATTATTTAAACCACCACGGATTTTCAAAAGTTTTGTCGTGGCCAAAATTGTTTTGTAGCAATGCTTAATTATTCGAATGTTTCATTATATCGATGCTGAGATAAGTTTGTTTTCACATTTAAAATTTATATGTGTACTGTAAAAATGTTTATAACAGATTATTCATTAAAAAAACTTTTATGTTTCTTCTCTTGCATTATTCTGTTAGTTCTGTGTCGGACATACTGATAACATGCTGTTTTTCTAATCCTTTACTAGTTTTAGTATAAGAGAGAGTAGGCTGGCAAACCGCTGAAATGAAATAAATTTACACTTCTCTTTACAAAAGTGTCAGAAAGCCGGCGGAACTTATTGCCTGAGGCATTTTTTTCAGTCAACCGGTCCCGTCCAATCGGAAACAGGCCAGCCCCGGGTAGAAATTTCAACTAAAAAACACATTGAAAAACTCTAATCCAACTGGGAGTCAAACCTAGGACCACTTGATCTGAAGTCCTAGCCTATATCGCGAAAAGTGAAAAGGTTTAATTTTGAAATCAAAAATCGTCGCTTGACACAAACTGCTAGTTTAATAGTTGGTGTGATTGACAGAATTCGGATGGAAAATATTTGGTTTAAAACAGATGCATCGGTCGGAATGGCATTGATTAAAAGTCATTTTTTTAATTATTATAGACCACAGGAAAGTCTCTGTATCGGGAAAGCTAGTTTTATAATATAAAGTGTTACAAAGCTAATGTAAATTCGCTGAGCGCTGAGTTTATATCAGTTTTTTTTTAATTTGTAAAATCCTTTAAATATAATACAAACATAGAGTATTAGGTCATTATCTATCTGTGTACCTGTATGTTTAAAAGAAAAAAAATACGTTAGTGCTTTTAAAATAGCATTTCAGTATAAAAAAAATAGAGAAATGGCCGCATTAGTGAGCCTCTTTACATGAATACCAGCACATAAGGCTTGTGTTCAAAATATTTATGTGTCTGTGCTCACATTAGGGTGAGAGTAGGTCGTACAATAATGTAGACTGGGAGAGAGTTGTATATTCCAAAGAGTTGAATCGAAAAAACCTTTAGATTCATTCCTATAACAATACGTTTCTGATTCTCCAACGCTCTCTGCCTACCCTTTTGACGTAGTTTATGCCCCGTGCCGCAGATGTATGCTTGTTTATGTGCAAGCTCATAAAAGCTTTTCGCTTGATTGCTTAGCGTAAATACAGCGTAAAAATACAACCTACTTAGTACCTTTAATAGACCATTATCCTTTACAGACAGTGGCGTAATAATAATTAATTATTCTCAATTCAAAAATATCAAACTCCCGATTTTCATTAAATGATACATTTTTTTATTCTTGATTTTCATTAAAAATATTCCAGATTTTCATTAAAACAAAGGTATTTAAATCCTCGAAAATATATTTTATTCTTAACTTTCGTTCCGTATCGTTAACACGTGTCCCACATCTTCTCCATTATTGTTGAGTTCCGTGAGAAATTATGCACATTGCATAGTGCACACATCATCTATTGTGTTGTGACTTGATCCGACGTTATTTTATAACATAATATAGAAAATTTGTGGTTTTTCTTAGATTGTGTAGCAACAAACTTAGTAGGTAGTTCCATTTTTTGTACAAAATTTCAGAAAAATCTATATTTTGTTTTATCAAATCATACATATTTTTATCACTTTTATTTGTAGGTACATGTTTTATATTGTAAATGGCACATAGCCGTGAATGAATAGGTAAATAAATAAACAAATGAATAAACATCAAGCCCTATTTTGATCATGGTCCTTCGAGCCGGATCTTTGCAAAACTTGCACTTTCACGAAATTCGAATGATTCTCGAGAGTTGTCTTCTATCCACGACATCGTCAACTGTGTTTCCATAGTCGTAATGACAACAACCAGATTTCTTTTTCTTATCTTCCTAAAAATTAAAATATATTCTTCCTCTAGTGTCCTGTCAGTCCCTCCCAACGTCGACGATTACTTGAGAGAAAGCCTCCCTATCTTCAGCTGCACTAAATAATTAATCTCCCACAGTTCTCAGTCCGGTCCACTGACGAATGTTTCGGAGCCAGGAAAGATGTTTTATTCCGACTCCTCTGCGGCCCTCTATCTCCCCCTCTATTAAATTAAATTAAAATATAACCTAACCAAAAAATCAACCGTTTCTTGTAGAGCCACTGGTGGGATGTTTATGGATATCCCGGCACCAACCTTCACTGGTAAAACACATAAGGTAACTACATCAAATCAATTCATCGCTATTGTACTGAACCGTTGACAATGATTTAGGGTTCACATTTGCTGAACGAATTGCGTAGGCCTTGTTCTTTAAATACTTACTTGGTACCAGAAATACCGTTTAATTTAAGCATATTTTGAATGATTATTATGGTAAGACCTTTTACGGCCGGCTTCAATAACCTATCCGTAGTAATCGGTTAAACGCTATCCGTCAATTAACCGCAGTTAATATTCTATCCTTATCCGCGTTTCAATAAACAAACAACAGATAGATAGTATTTATGTCAGATACCATGGAAACTATCCGCGTTTGATCATAGAAATCGTCAATACTTCGTCCATGTCAATTTTCGAAAATAGTCCGAGTTTCAATATCAACATTATTATTATATTGTCTATGGACAATATAATAATATCTATGCGTCAGAGAGACGCAACATTCGCCCACCATTATTTTTCTCGTCTCGTCGTCGTATATTGTTTAAAAGAAAATAATTTATAAAAAATAAATCATTTACGACGGTTTTGGTTAACCGAAACCTGACGAGAAAATCTTTGTTCGACAATATCGACATGAAATTTATCCGTGAATAACATCCGGGGTTCTTCGTCCTAGTCAGAGTCGAGGACTCCGTCTTCAAATCGCTCTCGTCACTTGAAAAAGCCATTATTTAAAAAAAAAAAAACCTGTTGCTATACCAAACACTTGCCGTCGAAATCGGGGGATAGGAAAAACAAACCGCCGAAATCGGGGGTTAGGAAAACCATAGAAAAAACAGTAATCACAAATGTCACAAGCTACTAGAGATAGGTTATTGAAACGCTTTATCGCCGATTTCTATACAAATCATATAATGAAAGATAGATAGAAAGTTTTGATAAAAATTCTATCGATCCATTGTTTATTGAAACACCAAAGTGTACAGATAGATAGATTTTTAACCATAGATAGGAGATAGATAGGTTATTGAAACCGGAATATTTTAAGCTTAAAATATGATTAAAATTATCTGTATCCATCTCGAATAATAATTGCCTGGCCTCCAGATCCCTTGTTTAATTACCGCTAGGCACAAAAAGATTTCAAGTGTATTTTTGACCTGATAAATACCCGGAGTAAGCAGTCCTGTCTGAGATTAGACTATAATATACCGTTTGATTGTTAGGAAGCATGTTCTAAATACATTATTACTTTGTTATGTACAAAAAATAACACCCTAATTAGCAAAATATTTGACTCAGACAATTTTCACCAATAATTAGGTACTCTTTCAAACTCAGACCTATGTATCGGGACTTCCAGAGCGGATTTTAAATTTGACGATGTGCCAATGTCTGAGTTATCCTTATCAATGAAGGAATAATAAAAATATTTGAGAAAGAACTAAAATTCTAATAAAAATAATAAGGTAACCTATTGAACAACAAAACAAATCTCCCTTTGAACTCCACTCAGAAACATAGGGAGGCGACAAACTATTGAACATTTAATCAAATTGTAAAAAAAAAAACAAATTAGAATGTAATATTAAAATTTCATGACCAAAAAGTTTTGCAATAATATAAATTATATATAATTACTTCTTATTACGCAGATCTTGTTCTCACCACATTCTGGCCCAATTGCGTAATCAACGCATTTCGCGGCTCAGGGTGACCATCTATCTGTTTTACCCATAAAAATTCGTCGATAGATACCGAATTTCCCCCCATGAAATTCAAGTGTTTTATGATGTTCATTATTTTATGAATATTATTCAACTGTGTCAGTGCTGGCACCTGACCAAAGCCCATGCACAAAAAGTATCTGCTTTTGAAACGAACTGCCTCAAGAGAATTTTAGATATAAGATGGTACCACCGCATCATGAACGACGCTGTACGTTTGTGCACTCAGCGTAGGCCTGTAACTGTAGAATGTTGAAATATACCTACTCGTTAATATCTCGGATTATGAGGTGAGGAAATCGAAAAATCATTACATTTTGTTAGGGTTAGTTAGTGATTTATTTCATTCTTTATGCACAAATTAAACGATAGTTTATAAAAAAGTGTGTAAAATTAGTGGCAATGGCGGGATTATAAGTCGAAGCATTCATATTCAGTACATAGAAGTACATTTATATGTACTGAAAAACATGATTGTTATAAGGCCCGGTACTCACTTGCACCGCGAACGTGTAAAGTTGCATCATTTTAATCAAAAGGTTTAGTGTGTACGTGCTTCGCAAATGAAAAGGAACGCGTTCATCCTTGCGATAAAATTGATGCAACGTTTGAATGAGTGAGTGCAAAGTGTAGGTACCTACTTCTTCATTAATAATTATTATTAATGAAGAAAAAAATAGAAGAACAATTATTGTTCTTCTATTTTTTGAAATTGTGGAGTAGCTATTTCGTTATTTAGTTCAAGGATTTGCCACCTCCTTTTAAGTAGGCAATCAGGTTTTACCTTTATTTGTTTACACCTAGATAAAAAGACATCCACTTGAATATAAGTCAAGGAGTCTATAATGAGCCCCTTTTGATCTCAAATTTTGTTAAATAATAATGCTATCATCGTCTTTTTGTCAAAATTTAGGCGTTGTAAACACCTTGTTTGATGTGCTCTGGGGGACTTTGATGACTTTAATAATTACTGTAAATTGAAGCAAATTTAAGTCATCCGTAAGACATTTATCTTTTGGCAGAAGAATTTAAAATACTAAAAATTTAAGTACACATTGAGCTTATTCTTCGCCCACGTCTTTGTCCCATTATTTGGGGTCGGTTCTCCCATTCCTTCTACGCCAAAGATATCTACCAAGCGCAAGCTCTTGCTACACTTCTCTTTCCTTGAATAAGTTGTGGGACCCTTACGGCGATGTCGGAGTCTCATCATGGCTTTGTATAATGCGAGTAAAAAGGAATCTACAAATTCCTGTAATACTCGGGTGGTGGAGGGTCTTATTCAATGTTCGACAACCATGTGGCGGGTGATGTGCCTGGTCTCCTGGCTGGAGTTTCGATGTCCCTATGGACATCTCTTAAGACCATGTGGTTCTTTACTCGCCTATTAATGAGCCCATATCATTTTAGCCTGTTTTCTGTAATCTTTTTGGTAATGGGAGAGACCTTGAGTCTTCTGCAGACATGGAGATTTCTAAGTAAATCGAGTACCTACAGTAATTCCTCAAACTCATCTGAGAATCTTCATCCCTGCAGTGTGTATTATATATTATTCACATCAACCCATTACATGTTAATTACACAATTTCAGCAAATTTCAGCGAATTTGACAAGGAATCGTTCTGATGTCTATTGAGAAAATAATTCCAATAGACAAATTTTACGTCACTTTATTGTATAGATTAAGAAAACAGACTTTTTTGTTCTAAGTTATCTTTAATTTTAGATAATTTATCTTCTAAATCGTAACCACTTGGTGGAACTTATTAAAATACGACAATAATCATACAAAAATAATAAGTAATACAAAATATTTGTTTTTCCCCCCCCACAATTTTATTAGGTACTATGCGGTCTTCTTCTACAGGCTATTTGAGTTAATACCAATAAATATTTATTTTAATTTAAGTAAGGAAAAAATAGAAATAATTGATTTATATTGAAAACATGTTCATCTTTGTTAGTTTTTGAAGTGTTTTCAAAACAAATCCATCAGCAGCGATTCTCGTTATAGCAACCATTTTTTTAAATGAATATGTGCTAACTCAAAGTGAACACAAATACACTCATTGACTCTTTCACAGTAAGCTGCGTACTTAAAGCTTGTGTCGTGAAAGAGGAAGATGGTCAGCACCTGGGTTCGAACCCACGACCTCCGCACGAAACAGTGTGAAAGCTGCCGTCGTAACCGCTAGTCCACCAACCGCTTCATTTATAAGAGTAAAGTAAAAGTAAGTAAGTGAAAACTTTGAAATCTTCTTACACATTGACCCGTACTCGGCTTGCTTATGAATTTACTCCACTCACTTAACTCGTACTGGAGTACTGATGAATGTACCTATGTGGTTCATCTTTATTATATTTGTATAGCTTCTGATATTTCATGTGTCTGTGTATGAGTGTTCAGCTCAGATACACGGAATGATGGGGTGAGGAATATTAGCACATTTTATTTGAAATGTTTTCGGGGGTTTTCACGGGAATTCTTTATTACAACTCATTGAAACAGTCGCCAGGACCGAATCTAGTTAATCGAAAACCTCCCCTCATAAAAATAAAAGTTGACTCGTAAATCTGGTCATAGATTTCTACACATAAAATTCAGGCTGTTTTTGTATGTCAATTACTTTTACCTTTGTAAGTATGTTCTTTCTTAGCCAACGAAATAAAGGTAATGTATCTTCTCTTTCTTTATTCAAAAAAACATAATTTTCTAAAATATTAAAAAAAATACATAAGTTTTTAGCTTTTACAAACGGCATTCAGTCAGTTGATTGATATAAAAAAATACAGTCTAGCCAAAATGTTTATAGAAGAATAAATCGAACGATTCTGTAAAATAAATATTTTCTGTGTGGGACATTTTTATTCCTTGCATCTCCTCTCGGTTCCATCCTGCCCCAACACAGCGGCCAATCTGACGATAAGCAGGTGAAACACATAAGGAGCTCTTTTTGCTCCTCCTTCATATCAGACCCTCGGCGAGATTGTCAGGACGGCGGAGGAGAACAGAATCTAAAAAAAAAACCAGATTTTTATTAACATTGTTCAAGAAAAATAAGTTTGTGTTAGCGCAATATTTAAGGATTTTAAGGGTAGTTTTAGAAACTTTTATGGTAGGTATCTATAGCTTGAACCGCAACGACCTGTTGTTATGGTTATTTGGTGGAAAAACTTGCAACACCAAAACAACACAAAAAAAACAAAAGTTAGTGAGAATGTAATAAAACAGATCGTCATGTTGTTAATCTTAATTGTGTGTTCTAGTTGGAAACCGACGAGCGTCATATACTCAAATTGAGAACATTGTATGATCGCTCAGACGCGCGATCACTTTTCAGTTAGGACAGGATCTTACAGCTGATGCACAATGCAATCCTGATGCTATGTCCATTATATATGGGAGTGAAAGTTGGACGATAAATCTGAAAGTTGGTATAAAAGCTGTACGTGAGGAATCATAATATTAAAAAGAAATTTGGAGTAGGTAAATGTTAGCATAGTGACTAGAAAGAATATAAAAAATTGAGGTGGTTCGGGCGTGTTGAGAGAACCACAAAAAAAATCTACACATTTGAAAGAGAGGGTGCGCGAACACGTAGTCGAATGATCGGCTGATATGAATCGGTGCCTTTTTAAAAAGGAGTGTCATATATCGGTATGCGATTGGTATTGGTAAGAAATGACTGAAACGGCTTGGGACAATTTGCAGACTGACTCCTGTTAAGTATGAGAGTACATACATTGCTCCCGTACTCGCCCTATTTCGGTCCAATATCGCACATTGCGCAACCAAGCGAGCTGCCTTCAACCAGTCATACGGTCTCCATCTATCTTAACCATCCAATAGTCCCACGCACAATATGTCGCAGATATGAAACCTTGCGGAATAGTTTCAGCAACTGTATGTTGCAGCCATCTCTCTTCAGCGCCAACCTATAAATTACTAACTAATTCTGGCCACAGTATACGGAGCATTCATTCGTAAAGCCACAAATTGAATGCTTCCAACCGGTACATAGTGTATATTTTCAGGGTCCAGGTTTCTGAACATACTACATAGGTACACCTAAATAACATTTCAACAAGCTCTGACTTAATTTGAGATTTAATTTATCTTTGCAGAATATTGAAAAATTGGTATTGACCGCCCGCTAATTGCCGTTTAGTTGGAAGGAGATAAATCGGCGACACACTAAATTTGTATGAAACCAACTTTTTAGTTTATCGAATCGATCCAACAGATTCTTCTAACTAATTTGCAATGTACGTGGCCCCTCAGAAACTTCACTTCTAGCGAATGGATACAGTATGCCTTTTCTAATCCTGTATCCTACAGCGTGTTTTAAGTCAAATTAAATAATGTAAATCATGCTTAAGTAAATAATGTAAAGTGGCGTCCTTTATTCATGTCACGATACATCAGTCCAAGTATACAATCGGGTACTGGGTAAAGAGAAATAGCCCCATTTCCTTTATAGTACAATTTATTTGTGGGCCAGGCGGGGGAGGGAGGGTGGCTAGGATGAATTACTATATATCAACTTATTATATTATTATTTTTATTATTGTTATTTCTCATATACGTAGGTGGGAAGACACGCCAATGATAAAAATAAAGTTAGAAATATTTTAATGCCAACCATCTAAATAATTTTTTACCTTGTGTTTTAGCCATAAAGTCTCTTTTTTACAGTGGAAATATTTGGTTATTATTTTACTTGTGGTTTGTCCTATTAGATGGTTGTAAGACATGGACTTAAAAGATAAATTCCATGACTCGGTAAACGATTTTTGAAATATGGCTTTACCGAAGAATATTAAGAGTAAAAACCAAGAAATCATTGATCACGTAAGAGTGAATAGAGAATTGCTGACTGTAATTTAAGTTCGCAAAATCTATTATCTGAACCAAGTTTTGTGGTGGAAGAAGTATCGCCTCCTGTACTTAATTTTAAAGGGAAAATATAGGGACATTGAGGGATAGGGAGAAGGCAAATATCCTGGCTGCGCAATATAGGAGAGTGGACTGGAATCTCACTGGAGTGGGAGGACCTCATTGGCCATGCTAAAAAGAAGAAGATACGTATTTAATCATTTCTTATATTCTTATATACTAAGTCCAATATCACTAAAAAACGGGCGGAGGTCTTAGAACTATACTAACAATAATAAACTAGAGTATATCTTACAAAATATTCCCATAATCTCCCAGTATGGGGTATGTGCATGCCATAAAATTTCTCTAAGCTTGTCTATATTGCACAGCTTAAGCTCACCTCTAACCAGAATCTTCTAGATTCGAAAATTATGCCTTGTCCTACCCGATGTGTAGAAAAAAACCAGCATTTTCAAGACCTCGGGAGACATTTTGAGCACATGACCAAGATAGCTCAGTTAAGGGTTTTGGATGACTGAAATATATAGCTGTTGCGCTGAAAATGATTTTATTTTATACAAAAACACACCACGCTAATATTATAATAATTTGATTTTAACGGTTGGCTTATAAGTATAAGGGAAGGTTGTCCCGGGTGGATAAATTTAAATGCCTGGAAGCAACCATTACCACCCTTGGTGACCTCGGGGCTGAGCTCCCGATACGTATCGGTATGGCAAGTGGCGCCTTCAACAACATGACCAAGATTTGGATGATGCGTGTGTGTTGCCCATTCTCTTATATGGGTGTGAGTCCTGGCACCTGGCCAAAGCCCAGGCACAAAAAGTCTCAGTTTTGGAAATTAAGTGCCGCAGGAGAATTCTGGGCGTAAGATGGTACCATCGCATCACGAACGACGCTATAGGAGATGGACTTGGCTGGGACATGTGTTAAGGATGCCGAATGACAGTTGGCCGAGGAGAGCGCTGTTCTTCCTTCCATCAGGGTCCCGAAGACGAGGAAGACCCTCTCACACTGTGTTCCGCTCCTTCGAAGCAGAGCTGAGGAATCTGGACATGGTGTGGGATGAGGTCATAAACATTGCGCAAGATCGAGCGCAATGGAGAGCTCTTGTTGCCTCCCTATCCTCCTAAGTGAGGCGTAAAGGGAGTTTGGTTTTGGTTTGGTATAAGGATCACTTTTTGGTTTAGAACTAAGCCTTTGTTGTTGGAAGACAAGTATGATACCTAATGAGTAAAATGTGTTATCGAGGTTGCATAGGCGTGATATATTTATGAGTAAATTTCAAATCTGTCAAAGATTTCAAATCTTACGGTATATCTTTATATTATTATATATCTGTGGATATTATATCCCCAATATGGCACAAATTAAATTTTTATTTGAGTGTGCTGTAATATTTTGAAAGGATTTGCAGGAAATAAAGTTGAAAGATGATGTGAAAATAAAATGAGCTATATACGTATTATTATACCTATATACTTGTACGCAATGATGTAGAGGGAAACGTATATTATAAATTATTTATGACGAGTATGAACGTATTTTTGATAGAAATATATTTTTGAAAAACCTACTTGAAACGCTTATAATATGAAGTGTAGCCTCATTGTGAGAAGTAAGAAATAATTTGTAGTATTTTTGAAATTTGGTAATTATCACACAGATTCCCTAGACCGACAATCTTCACAAAACTAATTGTTTTTCTTAATGAAACTGAGCTCACTCAAAGTGAACACAAATACACTCTTGACACTTTCAAAGAAAGCAAAGCTTGTGTTACGAAAACCACTTCAGTAATTCAGCTGCCCCGTAGATAATTTGAATTTTGCGAACAAATTTTTCGTTAATGTAGAGTGCTAAAAAATGAACTGTCCACTGGAACATAATATAAACAAATATTTAAAGCAAATAAAAACACTTATTACAATATATAAAGAGTGGACACTTAATTTTCTTACTTTCGTCATTCGTTCGCAAAATTTGATCGCAAAATTCAAATTGTCTAGGGCCCGGGAGTCAAGAGTTGTTGATCAATATCAAGACACGAAAATTGCCTTATTTTTTTTTTAAATGATTCTGTGCTCACCCGAAGTGAACATAAAAACACTTTCGACATCTTTCACATAAAGCAAATCTTGCGTTGTGAAAGTGTAAATGGTCAACATTGGGATTCGAACCCACGACCTCCAATACGCTGTACGTGATGATGAAAGTCGCCGACTGATACCACTGGTCTACCAACTACCTCTCCTTATTCTTCTCAAGGTTTCGAATCCTCCCAGGGGCATGGGATTTTTTGACACGTCAACCATTTCAAATATTCTCATAACGGGGAAATTACTTTTATGTTTAATAATGACATCAAATAGGTTGTTGTTTATGCTTCTCAAGAGTGTGTGTAAATTTGAGAAGTCAATAAAAGAAAAGAATGGAAAATTTGAGAAATAAAAGTAATTATAGTACTAGAAACGGTTAAGTAGTAGAAGAAGAATAATTGAATATACGGATTCCAAAAAAAATAATATTTTGGCTAATTTTAAATACAACGTGATGTAAATTCAAATATGAACAAATTGAAAATGGATTGTAAAGTGTTTTGGATTTAAAAGGGGAAAAAATTGGGAGAATAAAGTTGCAAACGGTAAGAAAATGCGTCGTTAATGGAGAAAAATATTAAAAAAATCAAACTGCTTTTCGAAAGTCTACTAATGGAGGTATGTTCCCGGCGCTAACACACAAAAAGTACGTATTTGCAAAATTATTATTACTGTATTCTTCTATAATTTATATGAATTTCATGTAGATTTTGTATGAAAATTATGTTAATTTCATGCAAAAAATATCTTCCGTCGTTGCAAAAAAAAAGTAAAATGCTACATCGTGTTTGTAAGCAAGGGATGGACAACTCTTTCATAAAAAAACATCGATTTATGTAAACAAAAAGGACTTAATATACAACGACATATCTAATAATAATAATTCCTTATTGTTTGATATGTTCTTTCTTTGCATATTGTTTTATTCTATCTACTTCAAACTGTGTTTGTATTCTATATGTTAGTATTGTTTAATTATTGTTTCTGCTTTTTGCTATATTCTATTGTTGTCAAAGGCACTTGGTGCCGTAAATTTTGTTAAAATAAATAAAAATTAGTAACACCCAAATAAAATATTTTATAATAGATTCTTCCAACAAAAGACTGAACATCTTCTTCTTCTCAGTCTTGAATCGTCCTCTTCTGAACGTAGGCTTCCTCCATGTTCTTCCACTCCTGCATGTCTATCCTGCACCTTCTGCATCCATGTCCCACGCGCAAATCTCATCAGATAAGTTAGGGTCGTGTGGAGTCTCTCTGGGATGTCCTAGTGCTCCAGCAAAAGAGGCGTTTGAGCTGCGGGCAATATGACCAGCCCAGCGTCATTTTAATGTGGCAACTCTTTCGACAATGTCCTGCACTACTGTTTTGGGCCTAACAGTTTCGTTTCTGGGACTAATTATTATTCCCAGCATGGCATCTTCCATCGTTCTCAGGACAATCCTCAACCGTGCTGCATTTTTAACAGTAAATATAATTCTCAATCCCATAAGTGAGAAATTGATGGGGTTTCGGGGGCTTACCCGCTATCATCAGACCTAATTTAAAACTTTTATTTTTGTCTGATGTAGTCAACAAATAAAAAAAGGGAACCATATTTTCTTGAAACTCTTTTGCGACAAACCGATTTAATTAAAAAATCTCATCAATTTAATATAAATGAAAGTCGGGTTAGTGCGAACACTTATAACTCGAGATCGGCTGAACAGATTATTCTGATGTTTGATTTATTGGATTCTTCTCCGCTCCGGATAACAGAATAACTAATAAAAAGTTGAAAAATGGATAATGGATAGTATAAAATATAATATTAAAGTTAGTATGGAACAGATTTGCTGCGACGCCATAACAACAAAATAATGATGGTAGTTCCTTCTCATTCTTGCAAACGTAATTGCCACTCTTGAAGTAGCCATCCCACTTACTCCAATTTTCATACAAAGTTAACATCGGCCACATAGAGGTAGAATGTCTGCGCGCGCATATTATATTCTCGCGTTTTTCCCGCCTGAGTTTTGAATACGAATAAAATATGGATGTTTTGGAAATATTTTAACGTTAATATTATTTAATAAGCTTAACTCAATCGAATTAATTATGTATTTATAATTATTTATGGGAGCGCAGTGCACATTATGTACATATACGCGGGCCGCCTCGGGTTAGAACCACAGGACAACGTCTGTCGGGAAAGCTAGTTAACAATATAAAGCCGATCATTCGCCTTTCACAACGTAAATTTTTCTTTTTGTACAATATCTTGAAAGTGTTTTATTTCTCATACACAGTACATAATACTAACATTCAAACTAGAATCGACTTTGTTATTTTTTATTTTATTAAATCAATTTACATAAACCCCGTTTCTAAAGCAAAAATACGTTTCAGGGTTATTTATAAAGATTAAACCGAAATTATTTAAAATTTTCATATCCTTTTTCTATGTTTTTCTTGGTTACCATAAACAATCCAAGGTAAATAAATATATTGCTGTTTTTTTTTCTTCTTTTTCTTGATGAAACAAAAACTGAGAAAATAATTGAAATGAAGGACTCGAGCGAATATTTTGGATATCGAATTTTATTATTATGTAGTTTCTATACTAACCAAAGAAAAAAATAACAAATAAACGAAGTATAATAATTAATTTATTTTCTATAAATCAATTGTTTTAATATTAAGTTCGTGAGAAATAGTAGCTACACATTATTAAACTACAATAAAAAAAATATTTAAATTATTAAATATTAAATTAAATTATAAAAAGGATTATAATTATTATTATAACATACTTAAAGATATTCAGAAATTTAAACTAGAAGCGACTTGAAAACACTTAATTTGCAGAAAATATAATTTTATTTAAGAGAAAATTAAATGCAATAAAAAAGCAATAAATATAAACAAATTTACTTAAAAATCAAACGACAGTATTTTATAACAAGTAGAGTGTACGTACCCGCTTTTTTTTTAAACCATAGAAGTCGCAGAAAATAATGTGTATTATACCCGCGAAATTCAGAAAAAAATGCATACTAAAGAAAATTTCATATTTTTATTATCATTCGATGTATGTGTATATAAAACCATCTAACACTCCATAGAACTCCCTAATTAGTTCCTAGCTGAGAAAGTTTCCAGTTGTGTCGAGTTTATATTTTCTCCCCTAGTACGTAATATTTACTAAACTATTTTTTAATATAAAATACTTGGGGGGAAATCTTTGTAACGTTTCGTGATATTTGCTTGCTTGTTGGCTTTTTAACCAGCGCGACCAGTAACTCGCATTGATGGCCATTTATTTTAATTAAAACGACTTGGACTTTTTAAAAACATAATAAAAAGTATTTTTTAATTCGAACTAGTTTTCCCGACAGACGTTTTGTCCTGACTTTGCTTTTAATATATTATTAAAATTAAATTCGTAGAAAGGAAATTAATTACCTGTTTTAACCAATCTAATGTTTACAAGGCAGATTTTGACAAACGCATCAACTATCAATATTATTCGATTTGAGAGTTTATTTTCCGGAACTATAGTAAAAAATAGAAAACATTCATACGTATTTTGGAAAGCTTATTAATTTGAAAAGTGTTTCATATGGTTTGTACGACAAGTGTATCATACTTTTTTGGAAGTAACTCCCTCAGAAAAATCGAAATTGAGTAAATAAAAAAAAAAAAAATAAATTTGAAATTTCAAAACGTTGTATTTCTGAGGTTTTAGAAATTTTCTTTTTGATTTTTTAACTTCAACTTTCTTTCTTCATAATTTTCAGTTATAGGTCAAAAGGTGGAAAATTGAAAAAACTCTAAATGTTTAATAACTCGAAAACCACTGCCATTTTTTGACCCCTGGTTGATGGGAACAAAGTTGTTACAAATTTGCTCTATCATAACCCCTTTCAAGGAATGTATCAAATTATCAGTCACCCTGTATACCTACATATAAAAAAGAAAGAATTTATACCAAGAACTAATTATTAATGAACGTTGACAAATTACACTGGCCAGAGTTCCAGTTCTTTATTCTAGTTGTTCATTCCCCGGACAATTAGGGTGTCAATATTATGTTATATTAAAAATGGAGAGTATTTTCCCGATGTCATCGCATCACGCCTGGGGACCTAGACAAAATACAGTTGGCGATCGACTACAAACGAATTCTTCGACAATGTAGAGTAGGAAGAAAATTAGCAGTCCACTTTTTATAATTTTATATCAGTGTCATTGCTTAGTTCAAATTTAATAATTGTTTACTTGTTGCAGTGGACAGATAATTTTTTCGCACTATACATTGGCGAAATCTTCGTTTGTAGTCGAACGCCAGTTTGAATTTGTCTACGGGGGCTGGGCCGATTTCGCTAATTCTTTTTTTGTCGTGTAGGCTTTTATCAGGAGAGTGTCCTTTTAGAAGAAAAAAATTAAGAAAAATGCATGGAGAATTAGACAATTTGAGAAAACTATAAAAATGGAGAGCTATATCTTCGATGTCATCGCATCTCGCCTAAACGGCTGGACCGTTTTCGCTTATTCTTTTTTGGTCGTGTATGATTTTATCAAAAGAAGGTTGTTTTCATAGTTTTTTTTGGAAAATTGCGTGGAATATTAGAAAATTAAAGAATACTCTAGTAAGTAACATTTTTACTACTTTACAATATAATTTTTATTCCAAATGTGAATTTCCCAAATTAGAGTTAGATAAGAACTTAATTTACTTAGTAACATGTCAACAAAGATTGATTTCAAAATGTAGGTACCTACGCTATTGCTTACATAATTTCATTCTAACGACTCTATCATGTGTATTGTGGTTATGTTAAAGAAGTTGGATATAATTTATTTATGATCTACCATTATTTAATTAATTGAAAAAAAAAACAACAAATTGAAATACGTCTGACAAGGTTAAAATTGAAGATATATATGAAAAAAAAAGATAGGTACTGCTTTATGTAAGCTTTTTAATTATTTCTACTATATTCGAACAATCAATATCATTTTAACTGATCAGAATAACTATTAAAATATCGAAAATAATGACCTAAATTCTTTTTTTTACATTTTACATAGGTTAAGATTTTTTATGTAAAAATTAACTCAGACACAATGAATGCAGCTTAGTATGTAGGTTTTTCTAATGCCAGTAAATGGTCATCCGTGTTGTTGGTATAACTTAATCCGAATTTCAGCTATGTGACATAAAACCTAAGATACCTTTATTATTTATTTCGATACGAAGTTCGACGGGTCAGCTAGTCAACGATAAAGAAGGAACGCTTCATCCCCAGCTCTGGCTCTATGTTCGTTTGATGTAAACGCACCCTTAGAATAATCTGTTTTGTTCCTGGTTAGGAAGATACAGGTTCTTACTGAAAATTCTTTTTCAAATGTTTCCTTCGTTTTATATGTATAATGGTGGTAGTTTTTCCTTTGTACCTATCTAATTATTGGGTGACTGGTATGAGAATATATGAAAGTATGGTCTTAAGGTGACAGCGTAGATCAATCTCTGTTTACCCACCTGCCCCGTAAAGTGTCCGGAAGTTGATGGATTGGACGAATCGTTCCTTGTCTTATTCATTTTGTTCTTACGAAATTGTCTTTTATCCGCAAGTAAGAAAACAAAGCCCCTGTAAATAATAGAAAACAGTTACTTTTGTAAGTATATCTATGATTTAAATGAAAGTCGGGTTAGTGCGAACACTTATCTAGATCGGCCGAACAGATTTTTCTGATGTTTGAATTGTTGGATTCTTCCCCTCTCCGGATAACGGAATAACTCTTAAAAAGTTGAAAAATGCATAAGAATTACTACAGTATTGAACGGATTTCCTGCAACGCCATATTATATGAAAAATTCTATAACAAAAAAATATTGTTTACCTGACAACCATTAACATTACAAATAATGGTTCCTAGATTTTTGATGGAATTTTTTTCGAGCATTCAGAAATAATTTTTTAACATTCAAGCATATTTTAAACGTATTCTTGTATAAATTACAAATTTGATCTCAACGTCTGTCGGGAAAGCTAGTAAAGTGTAATTACATATTTAAAATAATTGAAAAATAAATAAACAGTCGCAGATGTGCGCTTATTTTGGTTTAAGTAAAAAATATAACATCTTATGGCTCCGCCTATTCACTAATCGTGTTAGATTTTAAATGGTATGAACAAACCACTACGGACTTTTTTTACTGTTATTTCGAAGGCTGGCTTATTGTGATCACTCTACGTTAATAACTTTCGCCATTAGGTGGTAATGTTCAAATCATTCATTTTCAATTATATTGATTATGGTTTGATATGGACTTTCTCGGCTTTATGTTATTTTCTTCAACCTCAACCTGTATTTATACTCTATGCTATTATTGTTTTATCCTTGTTTCTGTTTTTTTGTTATTTTGAATAATTGTTGCCAAGGCACTTTGTGCCGTATATTTTGTTGAATTAAAAATAATCAAAATTCATCCGAAACTCCTGAATTTTCAACATGTGGAAAAGTCCCTTGCCCCCGGTAGGATTCGAACTTGCGTCCCTAGTCATCTCGTATAGAGACGGTAGCCACTATGTCAACTGGTCGGACATTTCTTTCTTCATAAAACGTGTATACTTATAGCAAGTAGATGTATTTCAATAATTGATGAGATATGGAGACATCTGTAAAAAAAATTACGAATGAAACTCAATTTCGTAAAATTTTACGTTCAACGATACATTGTTTTGATCTCTATGATTTTCTGATAATTACGCATTCTCCATAGATATTCCGATATATTTCAATTCATTATACACGAAATGTTAAATGGTATTTTGATTCATTTAAGCAAACTATCAAACAACACAATGCGACTAACGAATGTTGGCTCATAATAGGTACATGCGATTATTATAACACTACAGGAGTACCTCGGATAACGAACACCCAATCAATACGATAAGCGAATCGTTCTGTAAAGCAATTTACTCCCATTGCAACGAACCAGAATACTTTCAACCAATCGTAGCTACGATTAGGTAAGTGAAATAATGCATTGTTGCAAAATTCTTCATCTATGTTTGTCAGCTAGGTGGTATAAGATAGTGATCTTGTACCCACACGGTTGGTAAGCATGCATGATATTTCAAGCTGAGTCTATCTGCAAAATTAAAAAAGCGGTATTAATCTCCAGTTTGTATGAGGAACCCTGTTCGGAAAACAAACATACCTACATATGTAGTATTTTTTGTTATACAAAATGAATCTGTGACTACTCAAAGTGAACACAAATACACTCTTTGACTTATCAGCCATAATTAAAGCTTGTGTCGTGTATTATAATAAATAATTGTAAAGAGCAAAGTAACAATCTGACATATTTACGATCTACAATAATTATTGAATGATATCAACCATATCTGACCATTAATACTGTCCACAAAATGAAATGCGCGCAACGATCCATAGAGCGACAAATGTTGGGCATAAGTCTGCGTGATAGAATCACAAATATAGAAATCAGACGCCGAACAAAAGTCGCCGACATTATGGCAAAATTGAAGTGGCAACGGGCAGGACACGTAGCCAGACAGCCAATCTCGAGATGGACTCCCAGAGCCTTAAAGTGGAGACCGTGGGAAAATAAAAGGGGAGTCGGTCGGCCACAAAAGAGGTGGGCCGACGATATTGTTGCGGTCGCCGGGAAAAATGGGTTGAAGCGGCCCAGGATAGAGAGAAGTGGAGACATATGGAAGAGGCCTACATCCAGCAGTGGAGGGAAGGCTAGGAAGAAGAAGAAGAAGATCAACAATAATAATATGGATCGGATCTAGAAGTTACTCGGTGAGGATTGAAACATCTTATTAAGATGTCCAAAATGAAAAGATTTAGTAAGAAAATCTTTCAGAGATAGAGTCAACAATATTACAATATTGTTGGAGATGGTGATGCAATGTGTCTTTTCAAATTTTTTCATGAGGCAATATCGAAAGGATGAAAAACACTAGACTTGCTAGAGCCATAATGGCGACCACCGGAAAGCACCCCAAGAGGTACGTTGAAAGTCGGATCTCGTCATTACGGATGGATAAATGTGAAGATAGTACAAACGGAACAAGAAGAAGCAAAACAAAGCAAGTTTTTTATGTTGGAAAGACATGACAGAGCATTTCGTAAAAGATAATTTACTCGTGGTTGATAACCGAATGTTTCAAAACTTGTGAATAAGTGTATTGCAATGGCTTCCTAGAAATGCGGACCCGATATAAAATGGCCGCAATACATAGAAAAACCTAATTTTATTTCAAGAGGTTTCTTGTTATCTGCGGTATCCAAGCTACGCGTTATGAGACTACAAATATGGCTTACACTGTCTCTTTTGCGCTTTCATCATTTTACTGCCGACAGAGAAAGGGATAAACATATTGTATTGTTTTGTTCTTAAATAAAACTGAATTCGTAATATTATAGCCGCTTTTATTTGCTGAAAAAAAAACAAAGCATAATAGACAGATTTATTCGGTATTCTCAAAATGTTGTTTCACGAGGTACAATTGTACATTATTGATAGTAATTTTGTTTGATGATGAGCTGGAATTTGAAATTCAATTTGTTTACCTGACATAAATGTGTTTTTTTTTTGTCAGAGAGATTCGTTTGATAATAACCAGAACGTACAATTACTACTATTCTATTTAACTCAATATATTTTGGTGACAATTAAATTAACGTCACTCTTATTAAAAATCACAATTGACAGAAAAAAACACAAATCATATACTTAGTTTCTTCATATAACATGATACTACCCTTTTCAAGTCTATACCATTCTTCTACCGCTCCTCTGTTTCCATTTATAAAAGTTTCATACGAGACTATATCAAAAGCCTTGGTCAAGTCAGTAATTACATTTCATTGATTTCAGTCCACTAGTCATGGATTTATTCGTCTTATATTTGGCTCAAAAAATAATAAAATAAGATTTATTCAATAAGTTTTTCATACACCATTGTTTTCTTAAAAAATAATGAACTTTGTAGTTAAAAATGTAAAATATTTATGTTATATATACAAAGCACGTGATAAAATTTTTAATAAAGTTTTAAAAATTATAGATAGTTAACAAAAGTTTGCTTCCTCTAACTTTTTGAACCTCTGAAACTATGTATATGGATTACTGAAATTAAGCTTCGGGGTTCAGAAAAAAGTTCAAAAAGGCAAGACTTTCGATTTCTTCAGCCTGAAAACAGAAGAAGAAAGAGATAAGACTAAAAATTAAGATGGCTTGTTGGACGGAATCTTCTTTTTTATGCAGAAAAGGGATAGATTATGAAAGCATTAATTTTTCTATGATGGAGTATATTCTGCTAAATGTACGTTTGTTTAATTGAATTGAAATGTTCGCTGTGTTTGTTGAAACCTGACTTAATATTAGTTTGCAGCGCAGATTAAAGCTTAATAATGATTTTGTAATATATTTACACAGGGAACTTCCATCCCTTGCATACAACTTTCCATAGTAAAAAAGTTCCCGTAAAACCATTAAATGTTCTAACACTTGTTCTTCTGCACAATTTTCTATTCAATTTTACATGAAACAAATGCTTAGGAGTTTTGATATAAATAAACTTATTATTATTTTCATCTTTTAATTCCATATTCATTACTCGGATTGGTTTGTTGCTTTGAAAATAATAACAGTCTATGAAGATATCCGCTTGCAGAGCTGCATAATCACCAACCGACCTCCATAGTCTCGTAGCAAAGGCTCCGATTTCAGATTAAGATATCCCGGGTTCGATTCCCGGTCGGGTCAGAAATTTTCAATGTTTTTTACTTGAAATTTCTACTCGGGGTTGGAATCCTGTCTCAGATTGTACGGGACTGGTTGACTGTAGAGAATGCTTCAAGGATTAAGTTCCGCTATACACAGGTGTCAGTTTAGCCGGCTAGTCAGAGTGTTATTTTTTAATTTTTATTTAATAATACATTTTTTTTATTAAAACATAAAACATTGATGAGGCTTTTTATGTATTGACATCTCTCCATTTCTTTTTTTATGCTTCTTTAAAGATGAATTTGTTGTTAATTTAGAGACCTAAGCTCGCCCTCTGTATGTTGATTCTGTTATGTTAAGTTTTTATGTGTTACTCTACCATTGTACAGTAAAGTATAAATAAATAAATAATTTGATTTGTATTTAACTGTGACACTTAATCGTCAAATTTTGATGCCACACGATGTAACCATAATCAACATTTGTTTGAATAAAAGCCAATATTATATATTTTGAAATTGGTAACCCTGCTTACACCATGTCCAAGTCCCTCACCTCTGCTTCGAAGGAGTACGATACACAATTCGAGAGGAAAATGTCACGTCTTTCGAATCCTGATGGTCAATATTCTCGTCCCGCTGCATTATGGTGGAGGCACCTTAAATTTTTCATCATGATAGTCGTTATCCATCATGAGCTTCGTTTTACTTACATCGACTCTCAAGTTGACAGTCCCAACTAAAAATGAATACAATATGATTTTATGGATCCTACGCAATCACCGTGTATTGTACAATAGAGGAAGCTACCGGGAAAGTTGTGAAAATAGTTGTTTAAAATTAATTAATTATGAAAACTTAAATCTCTATATAGCTCTCAGTCCACACTCGTACAAAATTCCCGCTTGATTTTATTAGGATTGAGTTTAATGTATTTTGTTTAGCGCTTAAACGTGCACGACTAAACAGTTGAGCTGAAAGCATAACTACGCCATAAATAATGGGCTTGCAAGTATCCCGCGCAACAAGCAACTATGCAGCTCCACTGTATTAGACGGGATAATAAACCGCTTGTGTGTTTGGTGTTTTGTAAAGAGAATTCAATAAAGCGTAACTTTGTTCGTTAATTATTATCTACTCACCCAGACTATAATTAAAAGATAATAATAACGTAACGTGTATAAATAACAATAATCGATATATTATGTCGTATTTGGTGAAATTCCGATAATACTATTGACTGTGAGGATCCCACTTAGCAAGCAACTATTACAAATATATAAATCAATAAGAGAAGAAAAATTTGCACACTTTTAGTTTATAGAGGAGTGGCGAAAGCAACTTTTTTATGCATAAAAAATACTTTAAATCATTAAAAAATGATTACAAACACTAATGTATCTAATGTATTTGACACTCACACACTCTTCTATATACATATTTGACATTGACACAGACGCATATATTATTTTGTTTATCTGTGGTCAAATTAAGATTAAATAATAGAAAAAACTTTGTACATATCAACATTTCAAATTTGACCTATCTATAGTATCTATGTCATTGTTTTTTTAAAGAAAATCGTGAAACAGCGCTCGCTTAATGTACATATATTATGTAAAATCTCAATATAAAAAAAATAATGTTCAAACTTATAATTTAAATTAAGTATTGGCAACCATTAGTATTGATTATTAATTAGTACCTCAGAGATGTTATTTATGGGATGTTAATAATATCTGTTAAATAATTTTGATATATACGTTTTTTTCGTATCGCATCAAGCATAAAAAAATATGAAAGTTTATAGGTACGTTAAAATGTTTTAGGCATGTTGTAAGAATAAATGCAATTAGAATAGCATAGAAAAGGTGCAAGAAGAGGTTGACCGAGAATGACGAGGATCGAACACATCGATTCCTTCCATGAGGAAGGCAAGGTTAGAAGCAAAATAAATAGGAGATGTTGTATGAAAAACGTTATGTCGGTGGAAGAAAAGAGTAAAGGTTCGTTCTCTTTGCCTACCCTGTAAGAAACTGGCGTGTGGATTTATAAAAAGAATGTGTGATGAAAAGTGAGGTTAGGTTACGTACTACATTTTAGGATATTCTACAGTGAAATACAAATTAAAGGGAGTTAATAAGTAAATAAAAAAATAGAGACAAAGATAAACCTACTTTTTAATTTAATTTGTTATTTTATTTAGCAATGTAAATTATTTTAATGTGAAAAAATAATATAAAGTGAATAAAATACGGCTTTAGACTTAGGTACTCAAATAGACCGGCCGGCGTATAAATATATTTTACACTCATACAGACCAAGAACATTTTGACAATTAGTCTAATTAAACAATTTCCCCACAAGAGGGCGAACGTGTAGCGTAATTTCAAATAATAATTAGAACGTTTCAGGAAATTTTATTGTTTCTCTAAATTTAAATTTGTACCCGCTGTTGCTAGCTTGTTCTTTTTTTCAAACCGAAATAATTATTCATGTGGTGATACATAATAGAATGGAATTTGGAATAAATTTTCTATTGTGTTTAGTTGCAATAGTTACTAGGTAAAGTTTGTTTAGTTACAAACTCTACAGTTGACACAAATCATTAGGCGGATTTTCAAATAATTTCGATTGTCAAACAAAGCTATAAATTCAAACCATAGAATAATATTATTATAACCTTTAGGATAATCATTGTCTATGTTCGCTATACACATCTTAGAACAAATTCAATATTTTATGTTATGTACAGAAATGTTTTTGTAGAAATTTTTATTTTTTTGTGATACGACATTAGTGTGTGTTTGTTTAAAATGTTTTAAAATATTGTCTTAACTAATTGAATTTAAGTACTTGAAACGTGGCTATTTTTTGTAATAAATAAATAACCACAGTCGAACTAGGTACTTCATTTTAATTTAATTTATTATTAATTATTTATATTACTTCTTTCCAATATTGGACATAATGTTTATTATACCTACTGAATTTCATATTTGAACCTACTTAAAAAGCATTTTGTTTTTTTTTTCTTCAAAACGTCATTATCTTTATTAAAAATTTAGTTTGTGCATCATGGTTGTAAGCCCTCGAATTATTACGGAAATGAATATAATATTTACTTTATTTGTTTAAATTTTCTATTGTCAAAATGATAAACCAAAATAGAGTGGACCAAAATATGAAAGGAGCAGATTATTGGACTGGGAAAAAACTAAAAAAAACATTGTAGGTATATATTACAGAAAACGTTTTTGTACACTCGAAACAATAATTGTCATTTGACGTAAAATCCAACATGGCGGGTCAAAATCTACAGAGATCAACTCACAATCAAGCGATATGGGTTAATCTATCTCGATTTTCTATCGCTGAGCTATTTTTCCACTGATCAGAGTTTATAAAAATAACGTAGTTGATGTTTGTACGAAAATACCTACATGTCAAATTGTTCGCAGATCTCAACGTGGTAATGCAATATTGGGATGCTTTAAGGGACGCTATAACTGACTTATCTTCTTCTTCCTGTGCTATGTCAAGCGTAGGCTTCTTTGCCCTGGGCTAACCGGAGGAGTTCTTCCATCCGCCGGACTCCGGTCCATTGTCTGATGTTTCTTAGCCAGGACATCTGATGCCGTCTAACCACACCGCGACTTTCATCAGTTTTCCTTTTCATTATTAGGTGAAGAAGTTTGTATTCGGTGTTGCGTCATTCTTTTCATCCTTACTAACAAACCTCTCTCAAGTCGTTCTTAGCAACACCTCCGTTTCAGTCACTATATCGGTCCACGGAATACGGAGCATTCTGCGGTGGAGCCACATTTAAAATGCCTCTATACGGTTCATCAACTGACTTATTGAACAATCAAAAAGTAAATTACCATTTTTTTAAGTTATTGTCAAATACGACTATTGTCAACTACTGATAAATCAGTCTAGTACCTACTGTCATCCTAATAGTATTTTATTTTACTCTCTGTATTATACTAGCTTTCCCGACAGACTTTGTCCTGTGGTCCTATCCAGAGGCGGCCCGATCATATGTGCATAATATGCACAACGCCCCCAGAAACAGAAATACATAATTAATGCGATGAGTTTACCCGATAGTTTTGTTGACTATCAATCAATCAATTCTCCCTTTTACACCCCACTCAGGGGCATAGGGAGGCAACAAGAGCTCTCCATTGCGCTCGATCTTGCGCAATGTTTATGACCTCCTCCCACACCATGTCCATGTCCCTCAGCTCTGGTTCGAAGGAGCGGAACACAGTGTGAGAGGGTCTTCCTCGTTTTCGGGACCCTGATGGGAGGAAGAACAGCGCTCTCCCCGGCCAACTGTCATTCGGCATCCTTAACACATGTCCCAGACATGTCCATCTCCTCCCCACAATGGTAGAGGTGATGGGCTCACGCTGGGTGCGCCGGCGTATATATTGTTGACTATATATGATTTTTTTTTAAAACGCTTGAAACGATGGAGTTAGTGGGATGGGCTACGTAAGAGCGGCAATTACGTATGCGAGAATGAGAGGCAACTACCATCAGGTGCAGTATAAACAATAATTTTGTTGTTTTGTAAATTTTTTCGTCAATGGCGTTGGCGTGTCGCAGGAAATCCGTTTTAAATTATTTATTATCCATGTTTTGAACTTTTTGTTAGTTATTCTGTTAATCGGAGCAGAGAAGAATCCAATAAATCAAACATCGAAATAATCTGTTCAGCCGATCTCGAGTTATAAGTGTTCGCACTAACCCGACTTTCATTTATATTATAAGATATCTACCAAGTCTTGTCGTTGTCTCATTCATATTCTATTACACCTTTTATATGCTTGTCGTCCGACAGGTTTTGCTACTAATTAATAGCGAATAAGCCTTCAAAAGACAAAAAATCACGGTTGTTAGTGTCATTTGTTTTGTTAACACAAATCAAATTTAAAATAAATAAAAAAACAAACACACAACAAAGTAACCGGACCCGAGTATAAAGTTCGCCACCAAAGAGGAAACTTCTGCTTCTTCACTACTAAATTTCTTGCTTCTCTCTTTTCTTACGCGATCTTTAATTTAAAATGGCAACTAAGTGAGTTGATTATTAAAATAACATGGTGTCTAGTTACAACGTTGTTATCAAACGAGGGGTGTTAGTCTAAGGATGGGTCGGCCGCCACCGTAGAAACTTGTTACTTTGTTCACAAGTTGTGCTTCCTCTCAATAATCTTCTACATGACTATTTTTTCCCACTCAAACATTCTATACATACAAAAGAAATCATTAAAAACTAATTACATTTTAATAAAAGAAGCGCTGAAATTTATTCTTATTTTTTTTAGAGTAATTTAAATGATGGAATAACACAAAAATATCCGCATTTTTTCTCATTTTCCGCAAGTACTATTTCTATTATGCACTATGTACGCTTTGCTGTTAAAATCATATCTGCATTTACCTGTCGAATGCGTACCTATTAGGGCGGGCCAATTTGCTTTTCTCTCGATATTGCTAACTTAATATAATAATATAACACTTTATTGGGTAAAAATAAACATAATTAATCAAAATTGGCGGGCTTATTGCCTAGGGCAATTTCTTCCAACCAACTGATTATATATAACATTTAATCCTATATAATTATCTTCCTTTAATATTCCTCCTTCCTTTAATCCTTTAATTTAATATCTATATTTTAGTGCTAAATGCTGTAGGGCTATTCTCGTAATCAATCGCTTTTAAAAATCACTTAACGATAAGATTAAGACACGATCGCAAGCAGTCGTATTCACAAAACTATATCGGAATCTAATGTTAATGCTATCTTGAACTGGATAATTTTCATACTGATATTTCAAACATAACGAATTTTTAAGATATCTACTAGATATCTTTTTTTTTGTGAATACCATTCCTCCATATTATGATTGTCAATCAAGATAAGAGCGTATTAAGACCGCTACGAGAATAAGGGCACTGTTTAAAATACGTATGCAAAATATTTATCAATTCGAAAAATATCTTCTGTCTCCGAATTGAGCTCAAAGTTTCAAAAAATTGTTAAATTTATCGTATTTTGAAGCAAGTATAAAGAAATTAAAAATATCTTTTACATAATATTTTTTAAGATTGTATGTCATAAAATTGCCGTGAGGTTGCCGGCTAAGAATAGCACCTCTGCTCTTTTTGCTGGTTCTTCGAGCATCCTGTAAGAGGCAGGAAATCGAAAAATCAGATCGGGACCGCGAGGTTGACCACCTCGCGTCCTTAAATCTCACGTGGTCAGAAAAGGCACAATGAGCCTCAGACGCCTTCGAGCGCAATGGAGAGCTCTTGTTGCCTCCCTATGCTCCTTAGTGGGGTTTAGGCCTCCCGTGGGTTGGTCTGGGGGGATCCGCGGCGGACTTTGTGTGGGGCCGGCTTTTCGGTTTGATTACTTCGATCGGGCTGGAGGGTCGGTTTCACGTGGATCGGGTTTGCTGCGGATTGGTCTCCTCCGGGCTGGCTTGCGTTGTGCGGGGGGCCTTAAACGGAGTATGTATGTATGTATGTATGTCATAAAAAGGACGGAATAATCAGTTCTGTATGATATAAAGCATAAAAATTCAATATTAGACTTCAACAAATTACATAGAGCGCCGGGAAAAACAAGAGAAAATATTATGAAATGAGAAAAGGGTTAAAAATACCAGTATTGTATTTTGATGGGAGTAAAGCCAAATTTTAAGGCTAGGGATTCGTAAAAGTAGACCAAAATTCATATTGAAATAAAATTGAAATAAATCAATAATAAAAGAGAGTGTTTAAGAAAACTCATTGTGATGTGATGAAAAAAGTGTACAAAATACTGGAACACATGACTAATTAAGTTTGCAGAAGAAAAGACTAGAAAACCATTACAATTAATTATTTTCTCATTACAAACGACAAGTAATCCCAATTAAATGAGTCGCCGGTAATCTAGAAAAAAAAACGATAAGTAACAATTATTTGGGTTTTTTTATTATATATTGTTGATAGTGCTTTCTCAAATCATCATACGCATTCTGACCAAATTGGAAAACAACTGGAAAAATCTAAAAAAAAAACAATTGATATGTTCCAGGTGATTACAACAGAAACTCCTATTTTATCATTTCAAGATCTACGAAAAGATCAATTATAGTTATTCCAAATTGTCACAGTCATACCAATAGGAATATTTTCTAATGATGAGGCAACATAGCTCCAGGAAAAATGTTCCATAATAGATTGCTAAACTAAGCTAATAGGATTCTGCACTGCTTTTCTTTCAGAAAATCTTCACCTTCTGCTGGCCAGCTCTTCTTGTTTTAAACACACACAACAACACAGCACAATTTATATTTATAAGGTTAGTAGTACGCGGCGCGGATGGTTCTATTTATTAATAATTTTAAATAGTAGATTGAAAATGATGATTTCTTTTGCGGTGCGATGCGGTTGAATTTTTATGTTGAATTAGTATTGTGACTCATCCTGGTTAAGCTACGGCTACACTATGGCCCATGCTGATCCAGGATGGCCAAATAGTGGCTCTGGCCAAGCATTGGCAAGTAGCAACATTTGGCAAATATACTTGTACACCTGGCTACACTATTGGCCCAACTCTGACAGCTGGCATGATGCTAGACTGCTAGACAATGTTTCTATCACTGTTTTATTGATTAATTCTTGCTTTCATTCATCATTTTACATTCTAATCTCCAATTATTCACTGTATAATCCTATCTGAGTGGGGAATTTCAAGAGAGTTTATCTCCCTGGGCAAATAGGATATTTTAATATAATTTCCAATTCACATATATACACAATAAAAACATTCATAATTTTATTAAACCTAACCTTCAATTTTTATTGATATTTATTGTTTTGCAATAGGTATATATTTACCTAGCTCTTACAGGTTTATTTGGACTATAACACAAATGAAAATAAAAGATATTGATAAAAAAAAACAAGAATCATGGGTACATTACATACATACTCGAGTGGTATAAAGAAACCATCAACCACCGTCATTGCCGTTTGCGCTTTTCATTATTTTTAATAACAGAAAAGCAGATGCCGCATGTATCACTGTATAGGATGCTGCAATTAATGCCATTATATTATCAGTTCTCGAGTTCACCTCGGTGTGACTAGACGAATACATTGTATTGACGGCGGATAGATAAATAAAAACACTTGCGAGACCTAATTTCAAAATGGAGGAGTGGGACCCTCACTCCTTCATCAAAGAAGCGAAGAGAAGTCTTAATGAGATCATAAGTACTCTCTCTGAACAGAGTAAATTTACGAAGGAGCAACAAATCAAAGTGTCAAAGGAATCAAATATAGTAAGTGATATGATCGCCCACATGGCCTTAATAATAGCTACAAAGGGAAGGGAAACGGAGAGATCCTATGCTGGAGTTGCAAGAGGCACGTGGAAACAAGAAACGAAAACACCTCCCTACACCGGATACAGCATCATTGTGAATGCAGAAGACAGAGATATTAAGCATGAGCAACTCGCTCAAGATATAAAAAAGAATATTAACGTTTCGAAACTGGGAATTGGAATCACCAAATTCAAGAAAGCGCATGATAATAAAATGTTAATCACCTGCGAAAAGAAACAACACGCAGAAATCTTGGTCAAATAAATAAACACAAAAATGAAAAAAACAACAGCAGAACCAATAAAGAAAAAAAAACCGTGCATTATACTGAAAGGTGTTCAAGCTGATTACGCGTCCAAAAATCTAATGGAAGATCTACTAGCCCAGAATGCCGACATAGAAACTATACACAACATAAATAAGACAATGAATCAAATGGAAATTAAAAGAATAATAAAAGGCAGAAATAATCCTCACATAGTTAATTACATAGTTGAGACGAGCGGACAAATGAGAGCATTCCTATTACAAAAGGAGTATTTAAACCTAGGATTCTACAGGATAAAAGTCACAGATTCGAGTCCTCTTATTCAGTGTTACCACTGTCTGTTACCACGGACACACGTTAGTATCGTTTGGAAAACAAACATCACGGACCATTACACTTGCATTTTAACCTGTAAACAGCCAAATCCAGAATACATTAGCTCTAAAACAATAAAAAAGAAAAAAATTGATTATGATTTGCTTTTAAATAAATTAACCCATTTAGACCGAAGGTTTTTTTTCGCGATTTTTTTTCTGAAATTTATATATGTTACATAAAATGGTCTAAATAAAAAATATTTTCAAGTAATTTATTTTTTATTTTTTTTAGTTTTCGAGATATAAGGTGTTCCGAAATCGGAACGCTAGGCTTATGGGCTACCTTTTTATGACATTAGAAGAATATACTGTTTTTTCGTAATTATTTGGTGACCACTAGATACTATAAGAAATTCTTTTATTATTCAAGTTATACATTTAATTCTTCGTCTTCTTCTTCTTAATCGACCCGTTTTGGCCCATTGCTGGACTTAGGCCTTTCCTCCAACTGCCATCCATATGTGTCCTGGGCATCCCTTATCCATGTGCGGCCTGCGATTTTGGCGATTTCGTCTGCCCATTTAGCCTGAGGCCTGCCAGCACCTACTCTGCCCTATCTGGGTTGCCACTTGACGACTTTATTGGTCCATGTGTCCTTGGGAGTATCTGCATGGCCAGCCTATCCAAATTTTTAGTGGCAACCTTTTCACTCTCGAGAGTGAATTGCCTAATTGTAAAGAAGAAGAAGAACCTTTTCAGTTACATTGGCGACTTTGGTTCTCTCTCTAGCCCACACACTTCTTCTCCTATCCCTCAAAGAATCATTATTCACAATATATGTATTAAAAGTTATTATTAGCATAATTACTACTAGGTATTACAAAAATTACCATTACAAAAAACCACTCTTGATGACATATGATTGTACATTTGATATGCAAGGCAACATTGCATTTGTCACATTTATGTCGTGTTTTTATGGCATTTACGCCAGCATTATATTGGTCACATTTATTTCGTGTTTGCTTATTTTGGTTCACAATAATATGATTCAGACCATCTTATCTTGAGTCGATGTGGCACCTCTGAGATGGTCTTGCCTTTCTTCCAGTATCTCCAGGATGGCCGTGGGTTTCCAGATAAATCGACGCTATTAGGCGACGAATCTGCAGAAAATCTAATGGTCTTTCGTCGAATGTTTTGTGTAATTGCAAGTTAGAGGAGAGGACTATATCCAGCAATTGTCCCAGGTGGGCCGATGAAGAAGAAGAAAAATGAAATATATTTTAGGAAAATACATGTTCAATATATACATATGTTATGTTTTCTTAAAAAAATAAAGTTGTAACTAAAATAAATAAATAAACATCAATCTAAACATTCTTCACTATGGGGTTGGATTGAATGTGATTTGTACTCGTATGTGCCTAGCGTTTGAAAATCGGAACACCTGACTTTAAAAGCCATTATAACGACAATATCAATAATTTCGGTATATTGTAAATATAACATGGTAGCGTATATATAGTAGATTATTATTAGCAAAAATTGTATTCATAGGACCCAGAAAACAAAAGTAATAAGTACCTAAGTTGAAGAAAATGGTGCGAAAATCGTCAAATATTATAGGTCAATGTTTTAAAATATATCACGGCGTCGTTACAGGTCCAAGCAAGTTCAAATACTAACCCCAAGCAAGCCTATTATTATTACTCATTAGATACTTCTAATGCACTTTGGTGTTGGCATTAACAAGTAAAATAAAAAATACCACAACGAGTCTAGTGTTCCGAAATCGGATCACTAGGCTTAAATGGGTTAAAGGAAGAAACATGGCCCGCATTGTTCAGCGCAGTCGAATACACTGATGACAGTGTTAACATAATGTCGAACTATTTTGAAAAAACACTGGCGCAACATATCAAAATGCATCACGAGAAATTACTTTTAAAATACAAAACAAGAATATGCGCTTAAAGCCATGGATAACACGAGGATTGTTGGCATCCGTAAGACATAAAAATAAAATTTATGTTTCTATGAAAAAAAATCCCGAAAACAAGAAAATGGTTGAATACTTCAAGAGATACAGAAATGTACTTTCTACACTAATAAAGAAAGCTAAGGAGACTTATTACAGCAACAAAATTGCAGAGAAACAGAATAAAACAAGAACATGTGGCGTACAATTGGGGAAGCTATTGGAAGGAAAAAGAAGACTAATGCAGTAGTATCCATCGAACATGAAGGATTGAAACTGAGAATGAACCATTGCGAGTTGCAAACATTTTCAACAACTATTTTTCTAGTGGAGGAAGTATGCTAGCTGAGAAGATACCAACGGGCCGTACCCACGTTTTGTTGATAAGAAACCAATCTTACACACACCACCCATTTAAGAATTTCGAAAGAGTAACACAAATTGATATAGAAATAATAATATTGGAACTAAGAGGAGGTTCATCTCCAGGTATAGATGGTATTCAGATCGACGTGTTAAAAAGAATAAAAGAGCTTATATCCAAGCCACTCTCACAGCTGGTGAATACATGCCTTGCAAAGGGCTCTTTCCCAGATAATTACAAAAGAGCTATTGTTACGCCTATTTATAAATCAGGAGACACGGAAGACATATCAAATTATAGACCAATATCCTTAGTATCTAATATTGCTAAGATTTTTGAAAGGGTATTGAAAAACCAACTTACTAACTATATTTATAAAAAATAAGATAATACATAATAATCAATATGAGGTTGAGTGTATGACTTCGTTCCCGCTGGACGTGTTTTTTGTTACGTGGTGACAAGTTGCAACTGGAATACATTTTCTGCTGAACTCGATAAGATTTTTCAATTTATTTCTTTTTATTATTATACTTACCTTCACTAACTATTAATTTAAATAGATATAAACTTTGTAGAATAGATTAACAAATTAATAAGGAATTTTATTTTATTTTTCATTATTTGTTTTGTTTGTCCCGTGCGACATTATTGTTGCCACGGGGCGGAAATATTATTTTTTCGTATGTTTTTTTATTCAGTTTAATTTTGTTTTTTCTTTTGCAAAACATCGAAGTGTGTGTTTTTTTTTCTTCTTTCTTTTTTTTGATATTTCTTACGTTTTTTTTTTAATTTAATCACGACACTGACCGATTTTGTTTTTTCTTTATTTTTTTTTCTTTTGTAAAACATCGAAGTGTGTGTGTTTTTTTTCTTCTTTCTTTTTTTTGATATTTCTTACGTTTTTTAATTTAATCACGGCACTGACCGATTTTTTTTCTTTATTTTATTTTCTTTCATACATACTTACCATATAGTTTGTGCTTAAAAAACGTTTATTTATTTTTTCTTCTTATGAAGTAAGCGTCACAATGGATGATCCTCACGATAAAGACCCTCCAGATAGGGTGAGCTTGAAAAGAAAAAAGATTGATGATGCGGAAAAGATAACCATTTCTACCAATTCCCAAAATATGTCTTTGGAAGCCAAACAGTTAGAATATCCTGCTTCGGCATTAGCTCCATTTTTGGTAGTCATAGAGAGCACAGAGAAGGGTAAACAAATACATCCCATGACGGTGGGTGGCTTTTTGTCACGCAGCGGCACGGAGGGAATAGTCCCTGGTGGTGTTAAAGCTGACGGTAAACGTCGAATAACTGTTACATTCTCATCACATAAGTATGCAAATAATTTCATAAAATCAGAAAAATTATCATCTAACAATTTAAAAGCATACATCCCTAATTATAAACTTTTCAAAAGTGGCTTGATCAGAGGAATACCTACTGATTTAAGCAGTGAAGACATCTTAGAGAATTTGCAAGTACCTTCCACCTATGGCCGTGTGATAAAATTACGACGACTCGATCGAAGAGTCAATGTGGATGGGAAATTCGAATGGAGACCTTCGGGTACTATCTTGTTGACCTTTGAAAGTCAAAAACTCCCACATCAAGTCTTCCTTTTTTATAATGCTATAAAAGTAGACCTGTATATTCCTCCATCTTACTTATGCCACAAATGTTTAAGATTTGGTCACACGCACAAGCGTTGTGAAAATGCCCCCAGATGTGTGAAGTGTGGAGAAAAACACGAGAGTGGCACCTGCCAGAAAGAAGAAGAAAAGAAGTGCCTTAATTGTAAGGGCGAACATTCAACAACTAGTAATTTGTGTCCAGAACTCCAAAGACAAAAGGACATTCGACGCGTTATGGCCTCTGAACGGGTCTCTTTTGTCCAAGCCTCGTCTAAAGTCCCCTTCGCAAAAAGGAGCTTCAGTGAGGTGGTCTCTGCCTCTAACAAAAAGAAAATTAACAAAATACCGGACCAGGTTCGTCCGTCAAGTCAAAACTCTAACACCGATAAAAAAGCGATAGAAAACCTTTTAATGTATAAAAATGGTCAACCTTCTCAGATGAAGGATGGCTTTGCTCTACTACCACAATCTGAAGAACCTTCCTGTGGTCTAACCACGGAAATGACCCAAATAACTGAACTATTGGAAAATTCTCAAGCTTTAAAACTGATTTACAAGATTTTCACGTACCTTTTGACAAATATTAATGACGAAAATATCCTTAATCAAATGTCCTCGCAACTGGTGAGTTCAGCAAATGCTCAAACTGAACATACCAGTGACACAAAATAATTCTTCCCTTAACCTTTTATTTATCCCTCCTTTTTACTCACAGCAAAAATTACTGTTGTTTGTGCCATTAAAATAATATTATTGGCGATAGTATAAATATGAACAAACACTCACAAAATATAACAATATTACAATGGAATGCTCGTAGTGCTGTGAGCAATCGAACGGATATTATTACCCTTATTAATCTTTATGACGCAAAGATCGTGGCGATTTCAGAAACATGGATCAGACCACATTTTTCTTTCAACATTCCAGGTTTTTCTTGCGTTAGGTGTGACCGTCAGGTGGGTAGAGGGGGCGGTTCGGCCTTATTAATCAGCTCCACTCTCCCTTTCTCTCAGATAATACTTCCTTACAACCCTTTTCTTGAGGTTGTAGCTGTGAGCATTGAAAATGTGGGCTATGTCTCATTGTATATACCACCCGATACTGGCTTCGATAATGACTACTGGAACTCTATAATCCCTCTCCTTCCTCAATCATTCATTCTCCTCGGAGATTTTAATGCTCATAGCCAAGTATGGGGCTGTTCCATCTCGGACAGGGCTGGAAATCGCCTTTTATCTTTTATTGACGATCACCATTTATGTATTCTAAATGACGGGTCTGCAACCAGACTCACACCTGCTAATCAAAATCGAAGTGCACTGGACTTGTCCTTGTGCACTCGAGACTTAGCCAGCTCAATAGACTGGTCCATTACGTATGACGCCTTTTCCAGTGACCACTTTCCCATACTTCTAACCTTGTGCTCCAGTTCCAATCAATATATATATAAGGGTCAAAGGCAACTTTACAATGTCAGAAAAGCTGACTGGTCCAAATTTAAAGAAATAATGGAGGTTTCTGGTCGGAAACTCTCCCAAGCTTTCAATGTTAACTCTCCTGTCCAGACCAACTATAAAAACTTCCACAAAATACTGCTCAACGTTGTTGATGAAAGCATTCCAAAAAAGAAGAAAGGGGGTAACAAGCCCAAAAAGAATGCTCCTTGGTGGGATGAGGAGTGTGATGATTTAATACATGCACGCAAAACTGCCATGCTTCAATATAAAAAAGACATGTCTCCCGAAAATTTTTTGTCTGCTAAAGCTTTACAAGCTAAAACAAAAAAAATCCTTAGACAAAAAAAACGGAATGGCTGGTTAAAATTTTGTTCATCACTATCTCCAAATTCCCCTTCATCATACGTATGGCAAATGATCAAACGCTTCAGAGGATCAAAGATCAGTCCTGGAAATATCCAACACCCAAAAATTTGGCTGTCCAGTTTCGTTAATACCCTAGCTCCTTCATATGTTCCAAATGTGTCACAGCTCCCTCTTCAAATACAAAGAGTGGAGAACAATAACCTCTGTCCATTAATATATCCATTCACCTTGGATGAATTAAAAATTGTATTACAAAAAATAAAAAATTCCTCTCCTGGTATTGATCTTATTCCATACTCCATCCTGAAAAAGCTTAATAATCAATTCATTTTTACTCTTTTAAACATTTACAATCAGATATTAGCTACAGCTGTAATTCCAGATGACTGGAAATACCAACTTATTATCCCAATACCCAAGCCGGACAAGGATCCTAATCTCGGAGCTTCATATCGTCCAATCGCCCTCTCTTCCTGTTTGGGTAAAACCCTTGAACACCTCATTAGATCACGACTGGAATGGTTTCTGGAACACACTGGATCCCTTTCACAGAATCAATATGGGTATAGAAAATCCCTATCTTGTATGGACTGTCTAAGTGTTCTCACCACAGACATCCAGCTGGCATTCTCTAAAAAAGAATTTGTTTTGGCTGCCTTTTTGGAAATGAATGCAGCATATGACAATGTTTGCCTCCACAAATTATACCATAAACTCCTAAAACTCTCAGTTCCCTCATCTCTGGCTACGCTCATTTTTAATTTGTATACTGATAGAAGAATCATCGTATTAGAAGACGGAAAAGAGATCACAAGAACAGTATGGAGGGGTCTCCCGCAGGGGTCGGTTTTGAGTCCTCTGCTTTTTAACATTTATTGTTCCGACATCCGATCAGACATGCTAGATTACTGTCATATAATACAATATGCAGATGATCTGGTAATATAGGTTGTCGATAAGGATATTAATAGAGCCACGAATCGTTTACAGACATCTCTTGAACACCTCAATAGTTGGCTGATTGCCCACTCCCTGCAGATCTCTCCCCTCAAATCCAAAATCTTGGCGTTTTCTCGGAAACACAAAGATCCAACCATCACTGTAACCCTTAATGATGTACCTATTCCTCAGGTTGTTGAAACGAAATTTTTGGGACTTACACTGGATAGGAAAATGACCTGGAACCCTTTTATTAATTCAGTGATTACAAAGTGTGAAAAAAATACGAATATCCTGAGAGCAGTGGCTGGCGTGACATGGGGGTCTCACCCTACTGTCATGAGAAATCTGTATAATGCCTTGATCAGATGCCATCTGGATTATGCTTGTTTTCTGTTAGATTCACTTCCTGCTCACCTCGAAACCAAGCTTGAGAGAGCACAATCTAAGTGTCTCAGACTCATAACCGGAGCGATGAACTCTACTCCAATAGGTGCCCTTCAAATCGAATGCCAAGAAATGTCCATACATCTAAGGCGACAATACGTTGCAGAAAGATTCATGATGAAACGAATAAGCTACGTAAGTCATCCTCTTTTCAACAACATAAGTAATATTAATCAGTCTATTCAGACAAACCGATATTGGTTAAAAAAACGCTCTCCTCTACTTTGCTCTGCCTTCAACACAATAAATTCTATGTATAATGGCCCAAAATTTTCCGTCTCCTATGTTTGACTTACCTCTTAAAGCATTACAAGTAGCCCCTAATGTTGTAGAAAACATTGGCATCGATAAGAAACCAAATAACTCGTTTGATAATTACAACAGTAAATTCAGTGCAACCGCGAATGAACACTGGCCAAATCACATAAAAATTTACACAGACGGATCCAAAGCGGGGTTGAACGGTGAGGGTGGTTCGGCCTATGTGATCCCAAAACTAAAGATTAGAGTGGGCTTTATATTGCCTCCTGATTCTTCTGTTTATACGTGTGAATGCCTTGCAATGAGAGAGGCCCTACGTGGGTGCTTATATTTATCAGATCAAAGATTTATAGTTTTCTCGGATTCACTGTCATTGATTAGAAGTTTAGCGTCTCCAGTATCACTTTTTTCGCGAAATAAATTAATATTGGACATTAGAATTCTTCTTTTATAATTGAAAGAGATGAATAAAGATGTAATCCTAGCCTGGATTCCAGCTCACGGCAATGAAATGGCCGATTCTTTAGCAAAGGAGGCTTGTTCTCAAGGAGATCAGCCTCCTGATTTCAGCCTACCAGAAAGCGACTGTCTAAGAATAATAGAACGGAAATGTAGAAAGCTGTGGCTTTCAGCTTGGAATCAGGATACCAAAGGCTCCCATTATAGGATGATACAGCCAGATTTACCTTCGCGCCCGTGGTTCAATGCTTCTGAAAGAATGTCTAGGAGTTTCATAGTGAACATATCCAGGATGCGTTTTGGACATGTTCGACTGGATAGTCACTTGTTCAGATTTGGCCTTGTTCAATCTCCATTATGCGAATGCGAATGGGATGAAGAAACGCTAGATCACGTGTTTTTTGGGTGTCCACTGAGGGACTCCTTGGATATTTATTTTCTCTTCAAAAACGTCAATTTCCCTTTATGTATCATTTACTTACTTTCTCTTAATTCCCCAGATGTCCATAAAATTTTGTTTAATTTCATAAATAAAAACATGCTCTTGTTGTAATTTTTTTTTCTCTTTTTTATGAATTATTATTTGTTTTTGTTTTGACTTAATATGACAAGAATCTGGCTGTATCGTCCTTTTTTGGATGCAATGCCAAAACAAAAAAATAATAATAATAATAATCAATATGGATTCATGCCCAAGTTGGGAACTCAGGATGCAATAGCGACATTGACGTCGGAGATATATGGAAATCTGGACACCGGAAAAAAATGTCCAGGAGTGTTTATAGACCTACGTAAAGCTTTCGACAGTGTATCACATGAAATCCTGACAACAAAGCTACAAAGGATAGGTATTATTGACGGTGCACTCTCCCTGCTAAGGAGCTACCTGTCTGACCGAAAACAGTTCACAAAAATAAATGGCACAATTAGTGGCTCTCGAAGCAGCCAATACGGAATCCCTCAGGGAACAGTCTTGGGACCACTCCTCTTTGTGATTTATGTCAACGAGATGTTTGCATTACCTTTGAACGGCAAACTTGTTTCATACGCCGATGACACTGTCCTGGTAGCTAAGGGAGACACATGGGATGATTTAACTCATCGTATGGGAAATGATTTGAAAATTCTTAAGCAATGGTTTGACAGTAATATTTTATCCTTGAATACGGAGAAGACTGTTTGCATGCCGTTCTCGGCAAACAGCGTGGGTGCCCCAATAGAGTTTAAAATGTGTATTCATTCTGCAAAATGTGACGGCGAGGAGTGTGATGAAGAATGTGCCGCCTTAAAAGTAGCAAAGACAGTTAAATATTTGGGAGTAATAATAGATGGTAATGTTAAATGGAAAGACCATATTGAAACAATCGTGAAAAGATTAAGAAAGTGTATATACACATTTATAGAATTAAGAAGCATTATTAGAGTAGATAAGCTTAAAATTGTGTATTACGCGCTGGTACAATCGATTATGCAATATGGCATTGCCGGCTGGGAAGGTGCTTACCCAACCAACGTAAAGCCAATTGAGATTATCCAAAGGACTATCCTCAAGATTATCCTTCGTAGACCTCGTGACTACCCTTCCAAAATGCTGTACAACGAGATAGGTGTGTGCACATTTAAACAAATTTATAAAAAAAAACGCAATATTGCAGATATTTAAAGAATATAGAACGACACCGGGAATACAGCCCCAGGAAGGGAGAACACTCCGAACAACCAACTGCATACCAGTACCCTAGTGTAAGAGGGATGTCGGCCAACGCCACTACACCTACCTGGGGGTAAAGTACTTCAATGGACTAAACACGCATGTCAGAGCGGAGACAAATTTTAAAATATTTAAAAGAAAGATGATTGACCATATAATATCAGAACACAACGAATAATTTCATTTATTAAATTATTATTTTGTTAACCGTGAGGTAGCGATGTCGCTCCACCACTGGATCTTATGAATTGTAACAAAAATAACATTACCGTGCCGTGCATTCTAATGCTGTATCCCCAACTGATCGATGTACTAGCGTCGTACATTATGTAGTATATTTTCATAGTTCGTAGTTCTGCGTGTGGAGGTGTAAATAAAATATTATTATTATAGATACTATGAAGGTGTAGATTTTTGGTGACTAAAATGATGTTATATTTATTGGAGCCTGCCCTTTTGAATAGAATCTTTTTGTTTGTATTTTTTTTCTCTTTGTTTTTCATGTACCTACTTAATTAATAATTGTTTTCATTTACTAATTTTTTTGCCTACTTAATATTTTTTATGTTAAAAATCTATAGAGCTCACTCTCTCGACACAAGACTTGTTCTTTTGAGAGAGTAAACGATTTTTTTTTAATTTGTACGTTTGTATATATATATATATATACATATAGGTATATATTTTTGTAAATCTTATAATCTGTGTAATATGTTTTTTGTTTTCAAAAAAAAAAAAAAATAATATGATATTATCACTGTCAACTTCCATTATTTTATGACGATTATAAAAAAAAATTACAAAACACTATGAAAATAACAACATGGAAGACTGACAGCTGTCAACATTGTTCCAATACTGGTGAATACTTGCGAACTCGATCGACAAGTAAACAAGTAACGGCCAATGTCAAATATTTGGCTATATTGGTCATTGGTGAAGCGGCCACACTATTTGCCCATGATGGGCCAGAGCCTCTATTTGGCCAACATGGCCCCATAGTCTAGCCGTGGCTTTAGCTAAGGGCCTACCAAAAAATGGGTGACAACAAAATTGATGGAAAAAATGAGATGGAGAGGAAAAGTTGTCACTGGCAACACCAATAAGTTTCTTACAACCATGATAACGATCCTCATCGGTTTGTTGTTTTCTCAAAACCTTGTCCCTGCCAACGCTGCTAATTTAATTTCCATTCTTAAGACTTTCTTATCTGATAATGTCACTAAATCAAAAAGCTCTTAACATACTGCAATGGAATAGCAGAAGTGCTATATCTATTAACATATAAAATTGACATTGCCGCAATATCGGAAACTTGGTGTAGACCCAATGTACAATTTTCTATCTCTGGATACAATATTGTGAGTTATGATAGAGTAAATCGAACGGGAGGCGGAGTGGCCCTCACATAAAAAAAAAACAATTTACACTTTCAACACATAATTCTCCCTTCCAATTCATCTAATACTGAAGTTGTTGCAGCGAATATATCAAATACCACATTTTTTTCTATATGCATTCCTCCTAAAGTAGCATTTGATACCCAAGTATCGAATAACATAATGGATTCGTGCTAACCTAAAGATTTTATGGTCTTAGGCGATTACAACGGTCATTCCATTTCTTGGGAATCCGTATCGACGGATGCACTGGGTAAATCAATTCTTGATTTTGTCGACAATCATGGTATTATTATATTGAATGATGGCAGCCCAACTAGAGTAACGCTTCCTCAACTAAACATCAGTGCTGTAGACTTATCAATATGTTCCTCAGATATTTCAATGAATTGTACCTACATGGAAAACTCTGAGAGATCCCATGTCAACTGACCACATTCCTATTTTCATTCAATTAAACGACAACAAAAGTAACATGCTTAAACGCTCTCCTTTGAGAGATTGTAGGATGGGGTATAATGAGTCACTTGCTGATTGGTCAACAAATGACTGGAGATTAGTTTAAAAAAATAGTAACAAATGACTGGAGAGTTAAACTCTTTACAATGTTTGCTAATCAATTTCTAAGTTGTAGATAAAATGTAAGAACTGTACTTCAAATTGAAGGACTGGACCCAGCCCAAGGGGGGGGGGGTCATGACCCCACTGGATCCGCCCTTGCTCTTATGTTCATTTGGTATAAACGCACCCTTAGTTGGTGTTCCTTATTGCTAGGTGTGTATTATTCCATTTCAAATCTACTTATCTATTGAAACTTCCAGAATCTGATGCTGCGGACGACTATACCAGCCTAAGAAGTATTCTGCGACTACTCGTACATCACAACTTGTTGAGAGGACCAACTGTACGGGAAATTCCACTACCTACCTTCAAATGAAAAAGAAGAGGAAATGCTAGGATAGTCATTCTGTTCATCTAGGATGGTAGAGATTTAGTTGCAAAGAATAATCAGACTATAGTTGTATGCCTACACTTTTTATAAATAATGTTATTCTATGTTATGTTTTATAGCTGATTATAATAAAAAATTAATTTCATCTAAGATTTTTTATTCCTTTTCTTATACAGTGTTACACTTAAAAGTGTGTCATGAATTGTGTGTAAAATGTCTGAGAACAATGCAGCAGTTATTAACTCTTTCACAAGCACTGAGGAGATTAACACTATTTAAAAGCTGCTAATGATGGAAGAAATAAAGTCTACGAAAGAAATAACCTCTGGTTGATCTTGGACTATTCGTTAGTCAGACAGAAGGACTTGAGTTTGTTGTTAATATTGATATAGAAAAAATGTGGAAGGAGAGTTAATGAACAGAAGGGAACGAGACATTTTCCAAAAAGTAAACTCAAATTGTCCCTCATGATTTGCAGGACTGCATTTATTGGTTGGATTTTGTTTTCATATCATAGTAATTTAAACTTCATTATCGGAACGATGAGAAAATGAATAATTATTTTTAAAGGATAAAAAAAGTTGTATGTTGACACAGGAAAAGAGTATAGGTTTGAGGTAAAAATGATATTTTGAAAAGTTGTTTGAATCCGAGGATGGAAGTGACAGATTGTACGAAGTAGTTTGTAAATTAATAGAACTACAAAAGTCTGGAAATTATTGTGTATAAACTTATGAATGAGAAAGAAAAAGGGATCCGCCCTTGACAGAGGACCATACCTTAAGTGACTGGAGGAAAGCCATTATCTATCTACTGTATAAAGGGTAGGGTTTGCAGTTTACTACGGTAACTATTGTGCAATCAGCTAGTTGAACAATGTGGATAAAATATTCAGTAGAATTTTGATAGAAAGGGTTTGGGACGGGTGTGCAGATCAGATCTTTGCTCTGCGAATGATTACCGAAATGTTCCGAGTAAGCATAAGAAGCTTTTCTGTTTATTTGGAAAAGGAATATGGTAAGGTTAAGGTAGATTGGGATGAGCTATAGGATATTCTGTCAAACTATGGAGTGGACGACAGGCTGATTAGTGCGAATGCTCCGCTATATTTGATAAGTTCTCACCTTCCGCCTGAGTTTTATCTTAGGAAGGGTGTATCATGTGACCTAATAAAAAACAAAACCGTCTCCCTAAAAGCTAAACATTTTGATCACAAAACAATGCTATTACTGTCAATGATTTATAGCTGTGACACATGGGCACAGGGCTGTTGTATAAATAAACTAAAAAAAATGAGAGCTCTAAGACGAAGAATAATATGTGGAAAGACACTGTGAGACATGGAAATTAATGAGTATATTTTTTTTTTATAAAAATGAATCTGTGCTCCCTCAAAGTGATCACAAATACACTCCTCGACTCTTTCACAGTAAGCTACTTAAAGCTTGTGTCGTGAAAGAGGAAGATGGTCGGCACCTGGGATCGAACCACGACGTCCGCACCAAACAGTACAAAAGCCTAGTTTAGAAAGTACCAAGATAAAAGTTTAGGTGGTTTGGTTATGTTGAAAGAATGTATGATAATATGATGACTATGAGAATTTATAAGGCTAAAAGGAAAGGTGTAAGAAGGCGTTATTGACAGAGATGAATGAAGTGGGTTGAACACATTGGTTCAAGGGAAGACAGGTCAGAAACAAAACAAATAGAAGTTGTATGAGAAAATATGGTACATAGGTGGAAAAAGCGCAAGATGTTTATTTGGATAGAAAAGAAAGGAGATCTGTTCCATATGCCCACACTTTAAAGGACACTGCGTGTTGGGTAAAATAAGGTCAGTTTAATAATATAACATGAAATACTTCTTGCTAATGAGTGAAGGAAAGAAAAATAATATCAAAAATATACAGAAAGGTAAGTATGTACATATATTAAGTATTTGTACCGAAAATAATTTTAATTAATTTTGGTTAAATATTATAGATCATACCGTGAGAAATCACAATGAGAAACCATCACAGACTTGTCGAGATTTTTAATGACACGGAATTAATAGTAAATATTAGAGTAATATTCACTCAAAAGAACGCAAGCTTTCTTAAAATGCTAATAAAATAGTTACACCAATTATTAATAATATTAATTATTATTCATAATATATTTCAAAGTTTAATTCATTATTCTTTTTTTTTATTAGCCTTCCACTCATTATTGAGTGATTTAGGTTCATTATTTTTCTTGTCATTAATTACCTATATTATTTTTATTATTATCAGTCAGTTTATTTTTGAGATTCCCGCAATATCTATCTTGATATCAATAAACAAAACAAACAGCTTTGTACGGAAATGTGTATTGTTATGTTTACCAACCTAGTTTGCACTCTGCAGTTGGCGGCTTGGCGCACATACGGCGAAACTTCATGGTCAACATGTTTCATACATTAGGTCGGTGATCAAGTGCGTCTAAAAGGCTCGCTCGTTAAATACTCCATGCTTGTGATCTTGTCAAAGTTAATAACTGTCAATAAAATAATTGGCTGTCGTCCGCAGTAATGAATGAAAAACTTTTCAAATTATGTTTTTTTTCTCATCTAGTGCCCATCAATAAAATTAAAAGTTACAAGCGTTCATCCCATTAATTGTGATCGGTTTGTATACATGGCGGATACCACAATTTGCAAAGTTAAAGAACGACAAGGAAAGATTCCTACCAGTACTCCAGGATGTGTTATGGTGCAATCTTCGACGTGTTTGCCTCACTGTTTGCGTTAAGGATGCTAAATTTGGATTTATTTTATCACTGGCTATCCATGAACATGAAGTGGTTCCTAGATTACTCACCTAGTACAATTTCGAAATATGAATTCTTTCCTGTTTCTCTAAATAAAGTTAACTGCTTCGATGAGATCAACTGAATGCATTAGTGCTTCATTATGTTGATAAGGATACATTTTTGTCCTTTTTGCTTTTAATGGTTTTTTAACTTTCTCACTCTATAATAAGGTAAAAATGTACTTTAGAGATCTACTCAAGCCAAAAATTCAAATATGTTCGGTTTGCAGAGGGTAAAATGGATTCGGGGGTACTTGTGAAGAAGAAACCCCCCTGAATGATTATATTCTAACCTAACCTATTTTCATGACTGTTAGTCATTAAAATAGGTTAGTAAGAAAACGTGCTAACGAACCTAATTTTTTTAATGAATTGGTAGTAATGTCAAAGTACAAGTAGATCTCTAAAGTGCATTTCAACCTATAATAATAATGGTTAATTAATGAAAGTACGTATACAAAAATAAACTTGTACAGTCATTACTAGCAGTACAAAAAAACGATTTCTCGATCAGGTTAGCAAGTGGCAATTACATTGATATTTCCTGTTATAGAAAAAAAGTATAAATATAGGGTAAAGTTATGAATTTATCTCCAAAGCAGCAAAATAAACTAATACGACATAATAAGTAGGTGATACCCCCAGCACCACTCTATTAAGTTCATAAAAAGTCATAGGTTTCTTTATTGTATTCTTAAGGCTAGGGGGTAAGCCAATGACCTTGGGGTAATGGGCGTGTCTAAGTCCTTTGTCCCCCTCTTCTCCTGCACTTACCTCAATTTAAATCTCCTAACACTAAAAAGTAAGAAAACTTGCAGTCTGTCAAGAAATTGGCAAAAAATTGAGGGCGCTGTTATCGCTCATGGTAACACATTAACAATGACTGTGCTAAAATAAAACACTGTAACGGAAATATTGAATATTTATAATGAAAAAAAAATATTTTAAAAATGTCTCTATCGTGACTCTTCAAGAAGATTTATGCATATACTTCGAGACCTAGAGATGTAATTACTTTTCTAATCGAAGCTGATTTTCAATTTCTAGTGCAAATACGTAGTATAATTAAGTTTTAAATTGTAATTTTTTTTGAAAACTGAAAAATAAATAATAAAGATAAATGATAAGTTTTGTGTTTGAACAATTATTTTTTGTTCCCTTGATTTATTGTTCCTTTAGCAGGTTTTTTCTCTGAAATAACTTGCCAAAAATTTTACATATTTTGGACTTCGGGATATGAAAAATAAAAAGCCATAATTAAAATAAAGTGATGTTTAATGAATTAATTGAAGTTAAATAAAGTATAGACAAACTGTAATATTCTTTTAAGCTTTCATCTATATAAACTATATTTCTTGGAGTTCTTTTGGCAACATCCTGTTTTCCATGATTATTTTAAGACAATTTTCTCTTTTAGCCGCAATACTTTCCTATTTGAATTGCATTTTTGTACGAAAACCCAATGTTTATTAAAGTTTTTCGTAGAAGTTCGTAGCTCCCATCAAAATTCAAATAATTTCGTACAACTTGTAACATGCTTCTCAAACTGGGTATTGCTTTTTTTACTGTATAAAAATGAACTTTTTGCCTTATGGCACAGCGGTCGAAATCATCCAATTCTTTTTTTGGTCGCCCTTTTCTATGTTTACCTGGCGTGGTAAATTTGCATTGATTTGAATTCCCTTCTTTTACAATTCTCCTAATAGAACGCACATATTATATACCTGAAAAAAAAATAAAGATTAATTATTTGATATGAAAGTTTTATTGTATAAAAACAATGAGCTGACACTGTCGAAAACATATTTACTATTATCGATTGATTTCTTAATATTAGTATTATAATTTAATAAGTTTATACATTATTTTAATTAAAAAAGTAAAAAAAATCAACTTATATAGTATTGCAATTTAACAAACATTATTTGCTATACCGTGTTTTGTTTTTCGATCGTCAAAACAAACTGTCCTGTGATCTTTTATTGACATATATTTTTAAAACAAATAAAGTATCCTTAAATGAGCTCTAACTAACTTCTTATACATGAAAATGTTAAAATTTATCATGAAAAAGTATTTTATCTACAAAAAACACAGTATTTACCAATCAATTGAGATGTTAGTTAGAAAACATTAGTAGACAGTTCTCCGGCTTTAACTCCACTAAACATTGCGAATACGTGGCGAATACACACGAATAATGATTTTTCTTGATCCACTACGAATTGTATTGTTCATTTTAATGTCCAAACACACAAACACAAAACTATATTTGATCATGAAATACAAACAAGATATCTTATATATAAATGTCACTGTCAATTATAAACAAAATATAAAAAAGTCCAAATAACTAAAGTTTAAGTTCAAAACGAATAAAGTATAATAAAAATATATTGTCCAAGCACACAAAACTATCATTTATCACGAAATAAGCATAAAATAATCCAAATGTCGATAAAAATGACAATACAGTCAAAGGAACACAACGTCCGCTTCGAAACAAACTCTCCATATGACGCCTCGCACCCCGAACCGCTTCTTTTGCCTGTAATCTTCTATAAAATAAACCATAGACAATAAAAAATTCATACAATTTGTAGTTTTTCAGCTTTTTATAAAAAAATACAATTTAAAACTCAATTATGCTACGTATTTGCACTAGAAATTAAAAATCTCCTTCGATTAAAAAAATAATTACATCTCTAGGTCTCGTAGTTAATGCATAAATCTTCTTGAAAAGTCACGACAGAGACATTTTTAAAATATTTTTTTTCATGATAAATATTCAATATTTTTAAAATATTGAAAGTGTTTGCACTAGAAGAAAGATTGAAGAACATCACAATATTTTTCTCAAGAAGCTATCTTTAACAACAACGATAAAAAATTGCATGAAAAAACACCAAAAAACAGCGATTACCCTACCCCAGAGCCTTAACAAAAAATCCAGATTGGAAACAGATTTATCCTCCAATTATATTCAATGGCTCCATACAGTGGTAATAAAACCCTTGATAGCATATGTCCCTGTTGTTTGGTACAAAAAGACTGAGCAAACAACCGTAAGGAACCTAATAATAATATAATTTAGAAAATACCTAATATTATAGATAAATGTCGTGCATGTGGTCAGACAGGAGAGACTCTCAGATCTAGTAAATAAATAATAAAATATATTCAATGAGAAGTAATTCAAGATTCAAAAATAAGTCAAATTACACAAATCAAGCAGACAAGTTAAGTTACGTTCCATTTAAATTTCCCCGTTTCATAGTTGGAAGCGATATCTCTATCTATCCACACAGTGGGACTTCTTTGTCGACTGCTCTACAGTAAAAAAAAGAAACTAGGTACACATTTTTTTATTTCAATGAATATATTTTGTCTATACATTGTCATTCATAGAACACATTTTATAGTTCAATATATTACCCTCCTTATAAAGAAAAACTTGTGTTACAGAATATTAAACATTTGATTGAATGGAGACGTTAGTCTCTGAAAAGCGCTTCATGTTTGAATCGTTTTATGATAGAACTATATATAAAGGTCTCCTCAAGAATGTCACTAGGTCCTTGAGCTCTTATGGTCTTGAATAATAAGGAGGGTAGACTTTTAGAGAAAGTTAGATAGTTTGGTTTTCTTATAAGGAAAAGGGCTCGGCTTGAGTAAAGAAATTAAATACGAGTTTTAGAATAGAGGTAAGAATTTATTCAGTCTTGTACTTACCAATATTAATTTGACATCACATGAAATTGAGAAAAGAAGGTTTAATTCACTATTAAATAAAAAAAGGCTTGCTTTTTTCCATAAAATTATAATGAAAAATAAAACTTGTAACAAGGATATTTGAAAAGTTACCGAGGTGCAAAAAATAATTAGATAGCCGTGTCTGCAAATGGAGTGTGTTAGATATTCTCTGCAATCCTCTATGAAATAAGGTTTTGTGTGAAATCTATATAATAATTCAGAAATGTTTGTCTGCTTTCTATCGTATATGTGAACATCACGCTCAAAATACAAATGCTACGTCAGATATTAATATGCCCAGAGCCGTACAAAATGCTGGAGAAGGTTCTTAAATACAATTTGCTGCATTAACTTTAATATATTTAGAGCTAATTAAAAACCCCTATTTTTTAGGATCTTCATACAAAATTTTAATAAACATTAAAAGTGTCATTCTTCTTTTTCTGTGCTTATGTCAGTTATAGAGGTCTACAAAGCAATGGGAAGCTAGACTAGAACCTGTTTAATTACCTACCGATCAAGCCTGACAATCGGCATCAAAAACGTAAAGCAAGACGGGTATAAGCTAGTAAACAATAAATTGATATTCATTCCGGTGTCGAATCAAAAGGTAAACTGTTTATTTTGCATGTATGCTAAATTGGTGCTATTAATGTTGTGAGAAATTTTCAGTAGGTGGCGGAATTTCATCTGTAGATGGTGTGATTTCTCCTATAAATGCGAGCATCACCAAGCACTTTCTGCAAAACACAGTAAGACATCTTGTTTATGAATATGGCATAAAGCAAAGAAAGACAATACAAATGTAGAAATAAAAGGAACAATCATGAATAAAAATTATATGCACCTATATATTTAAAAATATGAGTATGGGCTCACTCAAAGCAAACACAAATACACTTTTGACATCTTTCACACTAACCAAAGGGTTGTGTCGTGAAAGTGGAAATGGTCGGCACCGGGATTCGAACCCACGACCTTCAGTATGCTGTGTGTATGCAAGCCATCGACTGATACCATTGGACTACCAATCACCTCCATACAAATTAAATTTCTTCTAAATAATGTTCTTCCAAATAAACATCTTCGCTAATATCTCTATTGATAACACATGTACCTACTGGGTGATTGTTATAAATCCCTTGTGAAGTATAGAGTAGGAAATGTTGACTGGTATACACAATGTTTTACTAATTTTTGCAACCTGCTTCTAAATGATAATAGTTGATCCTTAATATTTATTTGCTTGGAGATACTCTAACTTCTGCTTCGGGTGTTAATGTGTTCAAGTGTGGATTTGACAGACTGAACAAGTGAATACTGTTGTGAGATCAAACATATCAGCATAGCTGCCTGTCTGATAACATTAATAGTAAAAATAATAATATCTAATGACTTATCGTACTTACATATTTGATGACATGCATCTTTTCCTGCAACTGCGGAATGCTTGCAGATATATGTGGCATGTCTTCCTGCTCCGACCGTAAAGAAGACTGTATTTGGAAATTTACTGATAGCTCTTGGGAGTTGAGAAGACAGAAAGCTATCATTTGGGGATTCTAAAAAAATATTTGCATGTGTATTTGGACCTCTTAGATTTCCACTTGACTGCCTCGGTTTTACTATATCCCTAAGAGATAAGAGCGATTGATAGTACGGCCATTTATGTACATTGTCGTTGATGGATCTTCTGAGCTAATGGTAGAATTTTATCATATTCAACTGCGAACTGGCTCCTTAAATATTTCCATTTCTTTCTCAGTTTAATTTCTGTAAATGAAAATACCATTACATGTAATAAGTTGTTATTGAAATAAGAATGATTTATAGAAAAATAAATGTATAACTACGTTGTTTCTGTCACTAATAATTTTATTTGAGTAGACATGTTTCGGCTATTACCTAGCCATTATCAATACTAACTTAAATTCTACAGATCTACATAATATATTGTAAGCTTAACTAAGATGTCGTGAAGAGGGATGGGGAATACGGGTGTGTGTGGAGTGTGGGATGTTATCTTTTAACGGGAATGTTTTAAGTATCGGCGGTGCGTTTGGTATGGTTATTTTATTTACGATATTGTTGTCGGAGTTAATGTTTTTATGAATTTAAGGTTTAAGGTTTACATAACCTCAAAAATTGTTTTTAAAGTAGCGTACTTTGACAACTTAAGTTTTAACTCAACAAAATAATAATAATATACAAATAATATTCGGCAACCAAAATTTAAAGAAAAGTTTGCAAAATATACTGTAATGTAAGATTAGTGATACGTGAGATACGTACACGATACGTATATCCAATATCGAGAATGGCAAAGAGGGAAAATGTTGAGTCAATAACAATACTACCAAACGAAACATTCAATATTTACGGGTGGTACCCCTTGGTCTTGCGACTACACTCACGTTTATTTTTCTCGTATTGTAACCGTAGCATATCCCACCAATCCCACGGCCTTCCAATAATCAAAATTATTTTTTGTTGCTTTTGTTTCGAGCAATCATTTTCAGGAAACTCGTACCTACTATCCTCACTGCAGTGGTGTTGCATCTCGGAATTTGAAGTTTTCGAAATATCTGGAGCCGGTTAAAGCTGGCATTTTATAGTACTTAACCGCAGCGGCATTCAATTATCCATAAACTAAAAATCCATGCTACCATAATGTAATATTTATCTATGGAATTAGTATACCATAGACAACGTCATGATTTTCTTTTTTCTATGGTTACCAATTTGTACCGTAGAGTAATTAGCTCTTGCCTTTATTTTTCTAAGGCCCGCTTGCGCCATCAGACGGACTAAATATGGCGAAGTCTGGAACTAGTAAACCAGAGATCAAGTCCACAAATAAAATTGTCTTGCACCAGCCATTTTTGATCTATGGTTTACTATTTCTGGGATGCCAGGTGTATAATGATAAATGGGTTACTTCTCGAGATTTATCGAAAAATATACTTATGATAACATAAACTTTATCGATTGTAAAATTAACCTTAATTAAGTTTTAATAAATATTTATATTTTACATGACAATTAATCTCACGAAAAGTGATTTTATGATCTCTAGAGACTAACGTGGCAGCATAATATCCTAAATTTAAATAATTATTTTACTATGGTCACTCTAGATGCACGCATGCGCAGTGCGCACAAACGTTGTTATTGTTTAGAACCATTTGACGTTTGTCAAATTATGTTATAATGCGAGTTCCAAAATGATTTTTGTTTCTCGGAAAGCCGGAATCTTTCAAATATCTCATGTTATATTAGATTTGTAATCTTCAATGTGGTTGTGTTAAGAACGCTCATACTGGATTTTGGGTTTATCTGACTTGTTATTTGTTTGCATACGTTTGTGCTCGCCTGAAATTCTTTGAAGTTTCTCTATACTATCACTGGCTTATCTAGGAACACGGATCCTAGATCACTCACCTATTTCTTTATTACAGTTAAAATAAACACCTCTCATCACAACAGCTTTCGCCTTTGCGATGAGTGATGACAACAAAGACTTCTATTTCTTAGTAGATAGTAAACTGCTCCAATGAGATCAATTATTAAATGCACAAGGATGACTTTTTTCCTTTTCAAACTTTATTTTATCTACCCTCTTACTATTTCATTTTCTCCGGGTCTTCTACTACCCTCTTGAAAGTACCAAATTCCCACAGGAGTATGTTAGCACCTCCGTTGAGAACCTACGCTTTAACTGGAAGATATTCCATTGTGCGACACCATTTCTTTGTCAACTGCTCTATGGCTTAAATGAAACTATCCACTGTTTTTTTTTTATATTTTCTTTAATTACAAAAATAATAAACATAAGTGCTATGCATAATATTATGAACAACAATAAGTTTTAAAAAAAACTCATTTACATTTCATAAAGGAGATGGCATTCTCAGAAAATTTGTTGAAATTACATTGTGTGATAGAATTACACAAGACTTTCTTTTTTTGAAATGGATTATCAGCAAGCACCTTCTGCCCAAAGCATTGAAGATCTATTCGGGTGTTTTTATACCAAACGAATGTAAACCCAGAGTTGGAAAATAGAGCATATGTTCTTGATCGTTGATATAGTCACCAAGAAACTAACAACGAGAAACAAAATGACAAAGAACTGTCATCGCCCATTAATTGGTTCTAGCTCGTAGTTTCCATGGTGTCCAATATCAACGATTAAAACTCTATTTTCCAGCTCTGGGTCTATGTTCGTTAGATATAAAAGCAAAAACACAGTAGGATTTCTCGTTTATTTACAGATTATGGCAACCAATAAAAGGCAATACAAATTGAATGAAATAAAACATAAGGGGGCATAGTATAAAATGGTGTAGTATTGATGTCCTTAAAAAGGAGGTAAAAGAGAAAAAATGTTCCTTAGCTCATGAAAGAATTTGAGAAATGATTGCTCATTTTTACCAAGGAACAGGAATATGAATATTTTTCTACATATTCTTTATTTCTTGTTATTTACCTTCTAACATGCTTACTTAGTACTTATTATAATTTTTATATTACTTAATTGTTTTGTTAATCAAATATATTATGGTATCATATGGCAATCATAAGGGGTATAATGATCTCCATGGATCATATTATTGTACACATACTTGGCCAAAACTATCCCTTATGCAGTGAGTTCCTAGGGAACGGTGTGTCGTCTGACAAGACGGCGTCTTTCAAAATTATATGTCATTGTTTTTTGTTAATACGGAAACAATATTGACAATGTTCTCAACTGACATATTCACCGCTATTTATAGTAGCAGCGTATCCGTAGGAAAACAACCCATTACTAAGTTTTTTTAGTCACGTTATGTATAAAATTGTAACATACATAGTGAAATAATTATACCATTTCATAAAAATTTTATCAATACAAGATTTAACTTTTAAGGATACTAATATTTGAATCTCCTTTAAATGAATAAATTTGAACAGGTCTCTCCTACTATAAATTAATTTTAATAAAAATGATCTCCTTGGTGATAGTCTTAAATCCCTTGTGAAGTATAAGGAGTTGCAGATGTCGACTGGTAGACAAAATCTTGTACCAACTTTTACACGCTGCTACAAAATGATAAATAATAGTTGATCCTGATGATTTTTCATTGTATATGGAAGAAGACTTTTAAAAAACATACTACATAATTACGTTCATCTTCATTTTCACATAGAGTTCAAAAGGAGAATGATGATGATATTTGGACCTCTAAGGATTCCACTTGATTGTCTCGGGTTTATTATATCCTTAAGAGAAATTTAAGGCCATTTACTGCAGTCGCTGATGCATATTCCTAGATCGTAGCATTTTACCAAATTCCACTGCAAACTGCTCCCTTCAATATTTAGATTTCTTTCTCAGTTTCATTTCTGTAAATAAAAATACATTTGCATGTAATAGGTTGCTATTGAAATAAGTTTGTTATCAGTTGACTAGGGAAACATGACATGTTAAGAGTATTATGTGTATAAAATAATAATATGATGCAGGAAAACTTACACATATCCTACTCCGCCCCCTCTCCTGTATACTCGTCTCTCATTACTTCCATATACCCCCTGTTGTCCCCTCCATACCCACGCTCGTTGTCCCCTCCGTACCCACGCTCATTGTCCCCTGGCCTCACTGGCCCTTCTGTACCCTCTCCGCCTTCAAAGGCGCCCCATACCCATTCTGGCCAACTCCAGCATTGCAGCCCCTGTCACCTTCGCTGACATTGGACCCGCTGTAACCACCTGACTGTCCTTTCTTGGTGTTAGCACCACCGTACCCTCTAGAGTTAGCGCCTTCTTAGGTGTTACATTATAAGCTCCGTTGTTGTAGTCTGCTCCTGAAAAATCATGTTTATATGAGGAAGTATGCCCAACAGTAACTCATCCATTGGCAATAATAAAAGGATAATAATGCATTGATTTTCTAGAAAAGCGACTGTAACATTACGAACAGTCTTTTTTTAGACATGTACAAAGAAATAAAATGCTCTGAACCACGACGTCAAATTGTTAAATTTAAAAACTTTTGCAATAGTTGTTAGTAATTTTGAAAATTAGCTTTTTTTGTAGGTACACTTTTCAAGGAAACAATATTGCATGAGAGAAAATGTCTGAAACAACATCTCAACCCTGACAGCTATGTGAGAGCCAACTCAGGCTACCAATTGTCCAACATCACTGTAGGACTCGGTAGGAGGTCAATTATACATTTTATATATTAGCCACCAAGCCTCCAATGATATTTTAAGCGAATTACGAGAAAGAAACCAATTTTGTAAATAAAAAGAATAAAAAATACACAAACCTTGTTTTCCCCATTGGGAGCAATTCTAGCTGGGGCGCCGTGGGCACCTGAGGCACTCACCCCAGTTGCTGGTGGGGGCACAGAGTATTGAGCAGCATAACCGCCACTTCCTCCATATCCGCCGGCGTATTCTGAAATTCAACAACAAGATTTAACATTAGGTTATATTCAAATCGTATATAAGATAGCCTCGAAATCATTAGGAGTGACTAAACTGGATTATTACCGAATTGAATTTAGTTCCATTTATTGTAAACATACTAGATAATAATATAATATACGGTAAACATTTCACTGAAGCCGGGAAGGTGGTAATGCACATGAAAGATATTGTTGCGTTAATAATAACTACATATTATGAACAATACAAAAAAGAATTGATTGGATATCAAATGTTATTAAAACTTACTATCTTCATTTGCAATCCAAATTTCTCTTCAACATTTGTCCACGTCATTTTGATATTGTAGTTTTGACAAAAACCGCGGTCACTGATTTATACATAATAACGTATTTGACAGTTGATAACTCGAAAGCACCGAACTTAGTACCCGACTAGCGATGTTAACCGTTCTATTTTGGTGGTTTAACTTTTTGCTATTTATTTGGTCGCTTGATCTCTGGTCAGTGGTGGTGCAAGACAAAATTTCGTTATTTGGTCTTCTTTTCCACTAACCAAGGTTAAATCACTTTGGTGCAAGGGGCCCTAAAAATGGATAACTGTCACAAAGTAAACCCAAAGACAATTGAAAAAAAAGAATGATTTATTATAAATGTCTACAAAACAATAAAATTATATACAATTAAATATACAGAGGGTGAGTTTATCATTGGACAGAGATATCTTCCAATTAATTTTCATTAACATTTCAAAAACATTCAGGATAAAACGTTTTAAAATTACCGGAGTCGCTATTTCTACCCCTTGGTTTCCCGCGCTTTTTCAAATTAAAAATATTCCCGCCATAAAAGTGGTTATTCCTACCCATTTTCTGCGACTTCTATGGTTTACAAAGTAAATAAGCGTGTGTCACTTGTTATATACTACTCAAAAGTGGTTTATATACTGTCATTTGACGTCTGTGAAGTTTTGATCGATATTTTTAGCTACATTTGTGTGCAAACTTTATTTTTCTTATACTAGTTATCTACTTTTTTTATTGCAATTAATTTCCTTACATATTTTCTACAAATTAAGTGTTTTTATGTCGCTTTTAGGTTAAATTTCTGAATATATTGGATATTTCGTTCTGTGCAACTACTATGAAGTGTGTCATGATTATTTTAAGTGTAATTTAATAATGTGTTGTTATCCAGTATTTCTGACGAACTTTGTATTAAAACAATTGATTTGTAGAATAAAATAGATTAATAATTATTTCATGCCTTGTCCCCCAAAGGAATAGCAATAGTGCTTGCCAACAAATTTTATTACTATGCACAATGAAAATTAATGATTGTTTATATTAAATTATTGATTGCAGATCACAAATACTACAAATTGTGTTTGTTATCCATTACTTAAGGTTAATTTTTCTATGATTCTATGGTAATTGTGACAGCTCCGTTATATAATGCCCTTATTTACCTTTTGATTGTTTTACATAGTTTTTGTTTCATTTAGAAAGAGAAAAAAATAAAAAATAAATTTATTTTCCTTTGTTGTTTATGGTAAATTGATAAAAAAAATTCAAAAATTTGACACTAATGACGGTTAAAGTGTAGAAATAACCACGGCCTAAAATTACAAACAGTTTTATTCCATAGTTCTAAAGGCTATTGTGGGCGCTTCTTACAAATTCATTACAACTGACTTTGGAGGTTAGAGAAACTGTATAATTCAAATAAGCTATAGGCGAGCAGTTTATAGCTGATGTACCCATATCTAGCTCAATCAAAATCAATACTTATTCTTCAAATACTCGTCTTATAAAGGCGTCAAAAGTGTATTTGTGTTCACTTCGAGTAAGCTCGTGTTTCCTCAGGTGCGTGACCTGATTCATTGTTAACATTTCACTAAAGCTGGGAATGTGGTGATGCCCATGCAAGATCTTTAAGGTCTCTAATAATATCCACACATTCTTATTTAAAAACCATTACTGCAATATGTAGATACATAAACACACTGAATATCAATTGTTTTTAAAACTTACCAATCGAGATTTCTCTCCAACATTTTTGTCTACGGCATTTTTATTGCTGTGCAATTAAATATCTTAAATAGGAGTTTTAGCAAAACCCGCGGCAATAAAATTCCCGGTATCCATCGCGTTATAATAATATTTTTGGCCAAAATCACTCGATATCGGGTGGAAGGCCTCAACAAAAAAAAAATATTTTGACGACTCGACATGACAGTAGTGACACATAACAAGAGAAAAAATGACAGAACCAGCGTCTGCCTGCCCAAAAAAGAATGTCCAATTCATTCCGGTAAATTTGCCCGCGTCGCCTGCTAGTGCCTGAAAGCGGGCCCCTGTTTTTATTGTGCGCACGTCCATTCAAATGCATAGAAACATTCTTTGCGCCGGTCGGCAGGTGTCGGAATCGGCTTTCTACGTGTTCGCGCCCGAGTATATGTTGTGTTCTGTGGCTTTCATTCTGGCACAAGACTGTTTGCGTTTAGTATTTTTATCTATTGTATACTTGCAAAATAAAGCTTTTTCAACAGTTGAAACAATGGATAATATAAAAAATGATAATGACTTATGTGAGAGTGATAATATACTCATTTATAAATTAGAGGAAAATGAAATAGAAAATTTTTTAATAGATGTCAACATAGCACTTTCAAAGCCACACGATAGTAATACGATAGTTAATACGCAAATAATTCAGAGTGGAAAGAAACCATACGAGTTTGATATATGCCACAAAAAGTTCAATCAATCAGGAAATTTAAAGACACATAGGCGAAAACATAGTGGTGAAAAACCATACGAGTGTAATATATGCCGCAAAAAGTTCAATAGATCAGAACATTTAAATATACATATGCGAATACACAGAGGCGAAAAACCATACGAGTGTAATATATGCCGCAAAAAGTTCAATAGAGCAGAAAATTTAAATATACATATGCGAATACACAAAGGCGAAAAACCATACGAGTGTAATATATGCCGCAAAAAGTTCAATAGAGCAGAAAATTTAAATACACATATGCGAATACACAGTGGCGAAAAACCATACGAGTGTAATATATGCCGTAAACATTTCAATATTTCAGGAAATCTAAAGAGACATATGCTAATACACAGTGGCGAAAAACCATACGAGTGTAATATATGTTCCAAAAATTTCAGTTACTCAGGAAGTTTAAAGAAACATATGCGAATACATAGTGGTGAAAAACCATACGAGTGTAACATATGCCACAAAAAGTTCATTGAATCAGGAAGTTTAAAGAAACATATGCGAATACATAGTGGTGAAAAACCATACGAGTGTAACATATGCCACAAAAAGTTCATTGAATCAGGAAGTTTAAAGAAACATATGCGAATACATAGTGGTGAAAACCCATACGAGTGTAATATATGCCGCAAAAAGTTCAATAGAGCAGAAAATTTAAATATACATATGCGAATACACAGAGGCGAAAAACCATACGAGTGTAATATATGCCGCAAAAAGTTCAATAGAGCAGAAAATTTAAATACACATATGCGAATACACAGTGGTGAAAACCCATACGAGTGTAATATATGTTCCAAAAATTTAAGTCACTCAGGAAGTTTAAAGAAACATATGCGAATACATAGTGGTGAAAAACCATACGAGTGTAACATATGCCACAAAAAGTTCATTGAATCAGGAAGTTTAAAGAAACATATGCGAATACATAGTGGTGAAAACCCATACGAGTGTAATATATGCCGTAAACATTTCAATATTTTAGGAAATCTAAACAGACATATGCTAAAACATAGTGGTGAAAAACCATACGAGTGTAACATATGCCGCAAAAAGTTCAATGAATCAGGAAGTTTAAAGAAACATATGCGAATACATAGTGGTGAAAAACCATACGAGTGCAATATATGTTCCAAAAAGTTCAGTCAGTCAGGATGTTTAAAGACACATATGCTAAAACATAGTGGTGAAAAACCATACGAGTGTAATATATGCCGTAAACATTTCAATATTTTAGGAAATCTAAAAAGACATATTCGAACACATAGTGGTGAAAAACCATACGAGTGTAACATATGCCGCAAAAAGTTCAATGAATCAGGAAATTTAAAGAAACATATGCGAATACACAGTGGTGAAAAACCATACGAGTGTAATATATGCCGTAAACATTTCAATATTTCAGGAAATCTAAAGACACATATGCTAAGACATAGTGATGAAAAACCATACGAGTGTAATATATGTTCCAAAAAGTTCAGCCAGTCAGGAAGATTAAAGACACATATGCTAAAACATAGTGGTGAAAAACCATACGAGTGTAATATATGCCGTAAACATTTCAATATTTCAGGAAATCTAAAGACACATATGCTAATACATAGTGATGAAAAACCATACGAGTGTAATATATGCCGCAAAAAGTTCAATAGAGCTGAAAATTTAAATACACATATGCGAATACACAGTGGCGAAAAACCATACGAGTGTAATATATGCCGTAAACATTTCAATATTTCAGGAAATCTAAAGAGACATATGCTAATACACAGTGGCGAAAAACCATACGAGTGTAATATATGTTCCAAAAATTTCAGTTACTCAGGAAGTTTAAAGAAACATATGCGAATACATAGTGGTGAAAAACCATACGAGTGTAACATATGCCACAAAAAGTTCATTGAATCAGGAAGTTTAAAGAAACATATGCGAATACATAGTGGTGAAAACCCATACGAGTGTAATATATGCCGTAAACATTTCAATATTTTAGGAAATCTAAACAGACATATATGCTAAAACATAGTGGTGAAAAACCATACGAGTGTAACATATGCCGCAAAAAGTTAAATTAATCAGGAAGTTTAAAGAAACATATGCGAATACATAGTGGTGAAAAACCATACGAGTGCAATATATGTTCCAAAAAGTTCAGTCAGTCAGGATGTTTAAAGACACATATGCTAAAACATAGTGGTGAAAAACCATACGAGTTTAATATATGCCGTAAACATTTCAATATTTTAGGAAATCTAAAAAGACATATTCGAACACATAGTGGTGAAAAACCATACGAGTGTAACATATGCCGCAAAAAGTTCAATGAATCAGAAAATTTAAAGAAACATATGCTAATACATAGTGATGAAAAACCATACGAGTGTAAAATATGTTCAAAAAGTTCAGCCAGTCAGGATGTTTAAAGACACATATGCTAAGACATAGTGGTGAAAAACCATACGAGTGTAATATATGCCGTAAACATTTCAATATTTCAGGAAATCTAAAGAGACATATGCTAATACATAGTGATGAAAAACCATACGAGTGTAATATATGTTCCAAAAAGTTCAGTCAGTCAGGATGTTTAAAGACACATATGCTAAAACATAGTGGTAAAAAACCATACGAGTGTAATATATGTTCCAAAAATTTCAGCCAGTCAGGAAGATTAAAGACACATATGCTAAAACATAGTGGTGAAAAACCATACGAGTGTAATATATGCCGTAAACATTTCAATATTTCAGGAAATCTAAAGACACATATTCGAACACATAGTGGTGAAAAACCATACGAGTGTAACATATGCCGCAAAAAGTTCAATGAATCAGGAAATTTAAAGAAACATATGCGAATACACAGTGGTGAAAAACCATACGAGTGTAATATATGCCGTAAACATTTCAATATTTCAGGAAATCTAAAGACATATATGCTAAGACATAGTGGTGAAAAACCATACGAGTGTAATATATGTCGTAAACATTTCAATATTTCAGGAAATCTAAAGAGACATATGCTAATACATAGTGATGAAAAACCATACGAGTGTAATATATGTTCAAAAAGTTCAGTCAGTCAGGATGTTTAAAGACACATATGCTAAGACATAGTGGTGAAAAACCATACGAGTGTAATATATGCCGTAAACATTTCAATATTTCAGGATATCTAAAGAGACATATGCTAATACATAGTGATGAAAAACCATACGAGTGTAATATATGTTCAAAAAGTTCAGTCAGTCAGGATGTTTAAAGACACATATGCTAAGACATAGTGGTGAAAAACCATACGAGTTTAATATATGCCGTAAACATTTCAATATTTTAGGAAATCTAAAAAGACATATTCGAACACATAGTGGTGAAAAACCATACGAGTGTAACATATGCCGCAAAAAGTTCAATGAATCAGAAAATTTAAAGAAACATATGCTAATACATAGTGATGAAAAACCATACGAGTGTAAAATATGTTCAAAAAGTTCAGCCAGTCAGGATGTTTAAAGACACATATGCTAAGACATAGTGGTGAAAAACCATACGAGTGTAATATATGCCGTAAACATTTCAATATTTCAGGAAATCTAAAGAGACATATGCTAATACATAGTGATGAAAAACCATACGAGTGTAATATATGTTCCAAAAAGTTCAGTCAGTCAGGATGTTTAAAGACACATATGCTAAAACATAGTGGTAAAAAACCATACGAGTGTAATATATGTTCCAAAAATTTCAGCCAGTCAGGAAGATTAAAGACACATATGCTAAAACATAGTGGTGAAAAACCATACGAGTGTAATATATGCCGTAAACATTTCAATATTTCAGGAAATCTAAAGACACATATTCGAACACATAGTGGTGAAAAACCATACGAGTGTAACATATGCCGCAAAAAGTTCAATGAATCAGGAAATTTAAAGAAACATATGCGAATACACAGTGGTGAAAAACCATACGAGTGTAATATATGCCGTAAACATTTCAATATTTCAGGAAATCTAAAGACATATATGCTAAGACATAGTGGTGAAAAACCATACGAGTGTAATATATGTCGTAAACATTTCAATATTTCAGGAAATCTAAAGAGACATATGCTAATACATAGTGATGAAAAACCATACGAGTGTAATATATGTTCAAAAAGTTCAGTCAGTCAGGATGTTTAAAGACACATATGCTAAGACATAGTGGTGAAAAACCATACGAGTGTAATATATGCCGTAAACATTTCAATATTTCAGGATATCTAAAGAGACATATGCTAATACATAGTGATGAAAAACCATACGAGTGTAATATATGTTCCAAAAAGTTCAGTCAGTCAGGATGTTTAAAGACACATATGCTAAAACAAAGTGGTGAAAAACCATACGAGTGTAATATATGTTCCAAAAAGTTCAGCCAGTCAGGAAGATTAAAGACACATATGCTAAAACATAGTGGTGAAAAACCATACGAGTGTAATATATGCCGTAAACATTTCAATATTTCAGGAAATCTAAAGACGCATATGCTAAAACATAGTGGTGAAAAACCATACGAGTGTAATATATGCCGTAAACATTTCAATATTTCAGGAAATCTAAAGAGACATAATATGCTAATACATAGTGATGAAAAACCATACGAGTGTAATATATGCCGTAAACATTTCAATATTTCAGGAAATCTAAAGAGACATAATATGCTAATACACAGTGATGAAAAACCATACGAGTGTAATATATGCCGTAAATATTTCAATATTTCAGGAAATCTAAAGAGACATGCTAATACATAGTGATGAAAAACCATACGAGTGTAATATATGTTCAAAAAGTTCAGCCAGTCAGGAAGATTAAAGACACATATGCTAAAACATAGTGGTGAATAACCATACGAGTGTAATATATGCCGTAAACATTTCAATATTTCAGGAAATCTAAAGAGACATAATACGCTAATACATAGTGATGAAAAACCATAGGAGTGTAATATATGCCGTAAACATTTCAATATTTCAGGAAATCTAAAGAGACATAATATGCTAATACATAGTGGTGAAAAACCATACGAGTGTATTATATGTTCCAAAAAGTTCAGCCAGTCAGGAAGATTAAAGACACATATGCTAAAACATAGTGGTGAAAAACCATACGAGTGTAATATATGCCGTAAACATTTCAATATTTCAGGAAATCTAAAGAGACATAATATGCTAATACATAGTGATGAAAAACCATACGAGTGTAATATATGCCGTAAACATTTCAATATTTCAGGAAATCTAAAGAGACATAATATGCTAATACATAGTGATGAAAAACCATACGAGTGTAATATATGTTCCAAAAAGTTCAGTCAGTCAGGATGTTTAAAGACACATATGCTAAAACATAGTGGTAAAAAACCATACGAGTGTAATATATGTTCCAAAAATTTCAGCCAGTCAGGAAGATTAAAGACACATATGCTAAAACATAGTGGTGAAAAACCATACGAGTGTAATATATGCCGTAAACATTTCAATATTTCAGGAAATCTAAAGACACATATTCGAACACATAGTGGTGAAAAACCATACGAGTGTAACATATGCCGCAAAAAGTTCAATGAATCAGGAAATTTAAAGAAACATATGCGAATACACAGTGGTGAAAAACCATACGAGTGTAATATATGCCGTAAACATTTCAATATTTCAGGAAATCTAAAGACACATATGCTAAGACATAGTGGTGAAAAACCATACGAGTGTAATATATGTCGTAAACATTTCAATATTTCAGGAAATCTAAAGAGACATATGCTAATACATAGTGATGAAAAACCATACGAGTGTAATATATGTTCAAAAAGTTCAGTCAGTCAGGATGTTTAAAGACACATATGCTAAGACATAGTGGTGACAAACCATACGAGTGTAATATATGCCGTAAACATTTCAATATTTCAGGATATCTAAAGAGACATATGCTAATACATAGTGATGAAAAACCATACGAGTGTAATATATGTTCCAAAAAGTTCAGTCAGTCAGGATGTTTAAAGACACATATGCTAAAACAAAGTGGTGAAAAACCATACGAGTGTAATATATGTTCCAAAAAGTTCAGCCAGTCAGGAAGATTAAAGACACATATGCTAAAACATAGTGGTGAAAAACCATACGAGTGTAATATATGCCGTAAACATTTCAATATTTCAGGAAATCTAAAGACGCATATGCTAAAACATAGTGGTGAAAAACCATACGAGTGTAATATATGCCGTAAACATTTCAATATTTCAGGAAATCTAAAGAGACATAATATGCTAATACATAGTGATGAAAAACCATACGAGTGTAATATATGCCGTAAACATTTCAATATTTCAGGAAATCTAAAGAGACATAATATGCTAATACACAGTGATGAAAAACCATACGAGTGTAATATATGCCGTAAATATTTCAATATTTCAGGAAATCTAAAGAGACATGCTAATACATAGTGATGAAAAACCATACGAGTGTAATATATGTTCAAAAAGTTCAGCCAGTCAGGAAGATTAAAGACACATATGCTAAAACATAGTGGTGAATAACCATACGAGTGTAATATATGCCGTAAACATTTCAATATTTCAGGAAATCTAAAGAGACATAATACGCTAATACATAGTGATGAAAAACCATAGGAGTGTAATATATGCCGTAAACATTTCAATATTTCAGGAAATCTAAAGAGACATAATATGCTAATACATAGTGGTGAAAAACCATACGAGTGTATTATATGTTCCAAAAAGTTCAGCCAGTCAGGAAGATTAAAGACACATATGCTAAAACATAGTGGTGAAAAACCATACGAGTGTAATATATGCCGTAAACATTTCAATATTTCAGGAAATCTAAAGACACATATGCTAAAACATAGTGGTGAAAAACCATACGAGTGTAACATATGCCGCAAAAAGTTCAATGAATCAGGAAGTTTAAAGACACATATGCTAAAACATAGTGGTGAAAAACCATACGAGTGTAAAATATGTTCAAAAAGTTCAGCCAGTCAGGAAGATTAAAGACACATATGCTAAAACATAGTGGTGAATAACCATACGAGTGTAATATATGTCGTAAACATTTCAATATTTCAGGAAATCTAAAGAGACTAATATGCTAATACATAGTGATGAAAAACCATACGAGTGTAATATATGTTCCAAAAAGTTCAGTCACTCAGGAAGTTTAAAGACACATAATATGCTAAAACATAGTGGTGAAAAACCATACGAGTGTAATATATGCCGTAAACATTTCAATATTTCAGGAAATCTAAAGACACATATGCTAATACATAGTGATGAAAAACCATACGAGTGTAATATATGCCGTAAACATTTCAATATTTCAGGAAATCTAAAGACACATATGCTAATACATAGTGATGAAAAACCATACGAGTGTAATATATGTTCCAACATGTTCAGTCAGTCAGGATGTTTAAAGAAACATATGCGAATACACAGTGGTGAAAAACCATACGAGTGTAACATATGCCGTAAAAAGTTCAATGAATCAGGAAGTTTAAAGAAACATATGCAAATACACAGTGGTGAAAAACCATACGAGTGTAACATATGCCGCGAAAAGTTCAATGAATCAGGAAGTTTAAAGAAACATATGCGAATATACAGTGATGAAAAACCATAGGAGCGTAATATATGTTCCAAAAAGTTGAATAGATCTGATCATTTAAATAAACATACGCGAACACATAGCGGTGAAAAACCATTTGAGTGTAATATATGCCGCAAAAAGTTCAATGAATCAGGAAGTTTAAAGAAACATATGCGAACACATAGATAACTGATTTATATTAACAATTCATACCTATATGCAATAGCTTGTTTTCAATGACAATATCTGTATTTTTTTCATTATAAAAATATATAAATTATAGAAGAAAAAAAATATTGCAATACAATGACATAGGTACCTATCTATACCTACTGTCCACGATACACGTGGACTACTGGACAAGGTCAAACTCCGTGTGTTGGACTAGGTGAGTCAATTACGTGAACATTGCAAAAAGATTATTTCGAGGGGTGAAAGGCTATTTGGTTTAAGCGACATTGTGGGCGATATTGAGTTATATATATATCGTTGGAATCGGCGAATTTTTCTGCGTCGATTGGTCTAGGTTTCGTGTCTGTTATGATTATTGGTCAATAAACACCTTTTAATGATTAACACCTTTATTGTAACACAAGTTATTTAAGCACAATAATTATACAGAGGCCATTTTTATTATATTTTTTGACAAGTCTTCTTATTCTCTATGATTCTTACAGACTATAGGAGTTAGTGCTGCCAACACTAAAAACTGTTTGTTGTTCCTTTTCAACACCCCTCCTCAACAAATAGTTTTTCTATTTCCTTATTTAGATCATATGACAAACCTTAAAGCTATGAATTTATATTTAATACAATTACTTAGTATTTAATCTATAATGACATATTTATTTACTTAAGATATTATTTCTAAATTTCTCAAAGAGCATTTTAGCCAACGGTTTTGTAAATATATCAGCCAAGTTGTTTTCTGTTTCAACATATTTCAAAGTTATACAACCACTTTCAACATTACTGACTATATAATGATACTTAATATTTATATGTTTTAATCTTTTAATATTTTCTCTGTTATAAGCTAACTTAATGACAGATTGGTTATCTTCATACATTATTATATTATCAACTTTTACTTGAAAATCAGATAAGATACTTTTCAACCAACACGCTTCAGTAATAGCCACACTTAGGCCCAAAATTACAATACAGGCTTAAGGTCCACCTTTACGGTGAGTTGCACATTAAGCTTCGCTTAACAAAATTATGCAGATTACAATGTCTCCTTAGCACGAATTTGGGGCTTATCCTACTCGTTAAGTTAAGGGATACCCTGGGGTGTCCTCAACAGCGTAAAGCTCGCTTAACTCAGTTATTTTTTCTCTCGCTAGGAGGTGCACACGTCATTATACGGACAAACTGACATTTACAATGTCATTATATAGCCGCGCAATAATTACGCTTTTTGAAGATGAAATGTCTAATTAATTATGATTCATTACGCTTATTTGTCCGCTGTTGCTTAGGTTGTTTCACTAGCGATTCTATTTGGATTTATTCGTGACCCTTTCTTTGATTATTTGACCACCACATTGACTTATATACACTGTTCGCTCTGTTTGATAATAATTACAAGATCGTTTTGCTTTAACCTAGTTGAATGTATGATATATGGTTATGTTTATTATTGAACACATCTTTCACTTTCCGTAGCTGTATCTTAATTAAGTTAAATAATCGAAGCAAGGGTCGTAACACATAAATACCAAGTCAGAATCCAAGAGCGAGCATCCATAAAACCAAAACAACAACACAAACAATGGCGCGCGTCCCGGTGAACATGACAGATGTGGAGCGTAATGCATAGATAAAACCACGATAAAAGACAAGTAGTACTACCAACTTAACCATATATACGGCTTGGCCAAGCCGCAGTCGAATTTTGATTGATATTCTCGTGTGATTGGTAAGCTCCACTTAACTTTTAAGCCTCCTCAATAAAGCTACAGGATAAGCTACAGATTGTAATTTCGGCCCTTAATGCTACATATTCAGATTCAGTAGAAGAAAGTGAAACGTTTGTTTGCTTTCTACTACACCATGAAATAAAACAACCAAATACCTTAAAAATATATCCAGTAGTTGATTTTCTGTCTTTAATGTCACCTCCCCAATCACTGTCAACAAATCCTTGTACACCTGTGTCCATAGCATTATATGATAAACTTAAATTTAACGTACCTTTTATATAGCGTAGTACTCTCTTCAAACATTTGTACAGCATCTCACTGGCACAATGTTGGAACCTGCTAAGAAAACTTACTGATACACATAAATCTGGTCTTGTTCCACTCACAGCATACATCAAGGAGCCTATTAGTTGTCTGCATTTTGTTTCAATTTCAGGGCTTTCTGATTCATTCTTATTTAATACACTAAAATCAAAGTTCTGATCTATCGGGGTACTTACCGGTTTACAATCTAACATGTTATATTTTTCTAATATTTTCCTTAAATATTTTTCCTGACTCATAATAGTTACATCTTGTTTCTGTATAATATCGATACCCAAATAATGTGAAGCTATTCCCATATCTTTCATTTTAAAATTATTATTCAGTTCTGATTTTAAGGTTTCTATGTCCATTGTATTATTTCCGAAGAATATTATATCATCTACGTATATCAACACATACATAAAATTTCCTTTTTGATTTTTCATATACAAACATTGATCATTTTTGGATTTTTTAAACATCATTTTAGACATAAATTCTTCAAATTTCTTATACCAACATTTTGGAGAGTTTTTAAGTCCGTATAGTGATTTATTCAATTTGCAAATCTTTCCATCTGGCAACTTTATATAAACAATGTCTTCAATGTCTCCATGTAAGAATGCACCCACAACATCCATTTGATGGACATATAATTTCATTTTATTGGCCACAGACATGAGTATTCTAAATGTTGTTAACTTCGCTACAGGTGAATAAACATTCATATCATAATCAGTTTGTTGAAATCCCCTCGCAACTAGTCGAGCCTTAAATATTTTTCTACTGTTTACCTCTTTTATCTTAAAAACCCATTTTGTTGATACTACTGCTGAATCATCTGGAACCTTGTTTACTTCATCCCATGTATGATTTTCATTCAAGGTATTCAATTCAGTTTTCATGGCATTTTTCCATTCTTCACTTTCTACGCTTTTCATGGCGTCTTCATAATTTAATGGTTCTAATCCAATTGCTAAAAAACTTACATCCGATATGTAATCGTTCATCCATGCTGGTTTATTTCTTATTCTATTAGGTCTCATTTCGATATTATTTTCTTCCAATTCCTGTATCACAGGAAGAGATACATCCTGTTCCGAAGCATGTTGTGATGCTTCAACATCAGCTGTCTGTATATTTTCTGAAGAACATTCATTTAAAGGATTTCTATTATCAATTCGTGCATCTGAATAAATTAATGTCTGGTTTGTACATTCTTTGTTTACCTCTGAAAGTTTTTCCACATCTATCATATTATGTTTATTGGTCTCATCCGAGTGATTCTCAATATTTTCATGATTTCCTTTGATAAATGTCACTTCTCTTTTAACCAATATATTATTTTTATCTGGAAACAGAATTCCATACCCCTTCGTAGTTTCACCATAACCCATTTTTTCATGCCATTCAATAATGTTATTTTTACTTTTTCCTATAAATGCAAAATCTTCATTGGACTTGTTTTTAAACTTCATGAAATATAATTTCTGATGACGATAAGCTACTGCACCTACGTAACCAGTTCTGGTATGAATAAGTTTACTAATTTTTTCATTTGTATATATCTCGTAACCCTTGTCAATAGCGGTACTTACAGAAAATAAATTGCATTGTAAATTGGGCACAAACAATACATCATATAAGGTTGTATCAATCCATTTTTCACCGTTAAATGATAACGTTTTTATATTACCCGCTCCAAGCGCATTAATTCCTGAGCCATCTCCCATGGATACTTCTCTGGGCTTATCAAAATGTATATATGAATCAAACATACCTTTGTTGTTGCACATGTGTTCTGATGCCCCACTGTCCAAGATCCATATATTGCTTGGAACTTGTCCACATTTACCCGAAACCTGAAAAGCATTACTAATATTTTTTTCCTTAACATTTGAATTATTGAACTTAGAATCCTGTTTATTTTTAAACCAACATTTTTCAGTTTCATGATTATTCTTTTTACATACTTTACAATACATATTCTGTTTATTTTTGAACCAACATTTTTCAGTTTCATGACTATTATTTTTACACACTTTACAGTATTTTTTACTTAATTTACACTCTTTCTTGTAATGGCCCTCCTTGCCACACAGAAAACATCTTCTTCCCTTCTTTGCGATAAATGCTGTGGTATTCTCAGTTTCATTCTTTCCCATGATATTCCTTTGCTCCTCCACTAGTAGTCTTGCTGTCAGTTCTTGAATTGCCTTGTTTTCGTTAGGGACTGAATCCCATGCAGATATGAAATGTTTGTACTGTGATGGTAAGGAGCTAATTATTTTTGTAACTACCATGTTTTCAGGGATGTCACCAGCTAACTGTTTGATTTGATCCACAACTTCTTGTATTTCTGATATGAATAAAGCCATGCCTTGATTATTGTATTTCATTTCAAAAAATTTCTGCTGAAGTAAATGAAGTGTTAGGTCGGATCTCTGTTCAAATACTAAGTTCAGTTTATCCCAAATTTCTTTTGCTGTATTGCAGGTTGTTATTAGAGGAATCGTTTTATTTGCCAGTCGCGATACAATTATCCCTTGTGCTTTGGAATCTTGAATTTTCCAATTTTCATCGACGGCATTTGGCGCCTCACCTTGTTCGATTACTTTATAAACATCTACGGCTTTTAACAAAACTTTTGTTTGAAATTTCCAAGAATTCCAATTTGATTTATCTTCTAATAAACTTGTGCCACGCATATTAAACATTTGCGCTTCCATATTTTGTATTTTTTTTTTTTAACCTCTTGTTGTATACACGTGGCTTTACCGCCAATTATTGGTTTATTTTCAATTTTGTTTTTTTCTTTCAAAGTCACTATTATATTTATCTGCAATGACTGGGCCCATAACCTGTTATGATTATTGGTCAATAAACACCTTTTAATGATTAACACCTTTATTGTAACACAAGTTATTTAAGCACAATAATTATACAGAGGCCATTTTTATTATATTTTTTGACAAGTCTTCTTATTCTCTATGATTCTTACAGACTATAGGAGTTAGTGCTGCCAACACTAAAAACTGTTTGTTGTTCCTTTTCAACAGTGTCAATCAGAGCACTTTTATGGCGCTTGAACAATCTTATTTTAGGGCTCGTTTCTGAAAAAGATATGTATGATATGAAATAAGATGAAGAAAGAGAGAAGGAAGAGAGCTTACCGTTTTCACTGATCATAAACCATTAACATACGCATTAAGTAAAAAGGTGACACCATCTGACACACCACGAAGATTAAGACAGTTAGATTTTATATCACAGTTTACAACCCAAATACAACACATCAAGGGTGAAACCAACATCGTGGCTGACACATTGTCAAGGCTAGCAGAAATAAACGTTACACATAATTTTGACGACGATGAACTGTTTAAAGATCAGTTAAAAGATGAAGAGTTAACCGAATTGATGAAAAATAACAAAAACTTGAAATTCAAAACTATAAAAATGCCAAATACGAATAATCAACTTATTTTTGATGTGTCAACAAATCAAGCAAGAGTGTACCTACCAGAAAAATACAGGAAGAGTGCATACAATACAGTTCACAATACTTGTCATATGGGCGCAAAATCAACAAGTAAGTTAATGAGACAGCGATATGTATGGACCAACATGAACAAAGATGTAAATAGTTGGGTAAAACAATGTGTCAGCTGCCAAAAAGCAAAAGTTCACCGTCACACAATTTCACCGCTAGCAGACTACCATGTATTAGAAAGATTCGAACATGTCCATATTGATATTATAGGCCCATTACCACCATCAGAAGAAAATAGATACTGCATAACATTCATTGATCGAGCAACATCATGGCCAGAGGTTATTCCAACCAGAGATATGACGGCCGAAACGGTAGCTAAAGCATTAGTCACAAGCTGGATAGCGAGGTTTGGTGTACCGTCCAAAATAACAACGGATCAAGGACGCCAGTTTGAGTCTGATCTATTCAACCAACTTGCTCATCTACTTGGAATAACGAAAACGAGGACAACAGCTTACAATCCGAGATGCAACGGAAAAATTGAAAGACTGCATAGAACACTGAAAGCAGCAATAATGGCCAAATGCAACGATAACGCCAATTGGTATAATCATCTACCGTTGATTCTTTTGGGAATGAGATCAGTCCCAAAAGAAAATGACTACAGCCCAGCACAGATGACTTACGGTAAAACTATTAACCTGCCCGGAGACTATTTTACAACATCTACGACTAACATAAACCATTCTGACTATACAAGACAGTTAATAGACTTAAAGCTGACCACGAGTTCACATAGCAGTAACAGACACATTTTTTGTTTTTATTATAACGTCTTTTATGCACAGCGATACTTGCATCTATATATTTTCACCTCTGTTGTTGTTTTATAACTGTAAGAACCACGTTAGAACGAAAATGTGTTTTTTTTTTACAAGACGAAATGTTATATATCCCGTTTTTAATACCATCTTAACAATTATTTAAAGTAAATTACTATTATGTTTCAATAAAATTTCTTATTATTATTTTATTTAATACAGGGCAAGCCACCTAGGAACTCAAACATTTCTATCTCGTTCATTTTTCAAGATATTTACATAAAAAAATATTAGAGATGAAACGGATATCCGGCAACTATCCGGTATCTGGCCTATCCGGCGCCCTAAATGCTATCCGGCCGAATACCGGATAACTTACACCTATCCGGCCGGATACGGGATAGTAAAAAAGGTACCTATGTTTTGATAATTTATTGATTTATTTAGTAAGTAAGACTTACGAAATATACCTTAATAAATAGATTTCAGAAAAATTATCAAGTATCACCTCAGCACGGGCTCTTGCCTAGTGGGGTGATAAATTCCAATAATTTTATTATCATTCTCATGTAATTCATATTTATTTGTATTATTTTTTGGAAATAAAATTAAATAAAAAAAAAAAATACCTTGTAATCACAAAAACTCTACATCTTAGAAAATTGATTACCAAACATACTGCAATAAGGGTAAATTATGGAGTGGAGAATGAATACTTATTTCTTTAAAAAGAGGTAGCAAGCGGTTTCGCTCGTCTTCGAAAATAAGGAAAGTTTAATAAAAATACGTTTCGTCATATATATGAGCAGTGTGATCTTTAAAATGAATAAATATCATTCTGCTGGAAGATGCAGACAGATTCCACGATTTTTGGAACAATAACGTTCCGGCAACGGAGTCAGTCCAATTGGGTATGCCGCCTACGTAAGCGTAATTCATGCGTTGTACCCACGGTAATTCACGCACTGCACGGGCTCTATTGAAGACTTCTTTAGCATTATGCGACTTTTATAAATAAAAAAAAAACACTGATATTTTAAGGGAAGCGCTGCATCAGGGTCCCGAAGACGAGGAAGACCCTCTCATACTGTGTTTCGCTCCTTCGAAGCAGAGCTGAAGAATCTGGACATGGTGTGTGAGGAGGTCTTAAACGCTAGATCGAGCGCAATGGAGAGGTCTTGTTGCCTCCCTATGCCCCTAAAAGGAGCGTAAAGGGATTTTGGATTGGATTGGATGGAAGGGAGCCGTAAATCTAAATAGATTAGAAACCTCTGCACAAATTCTATCCTGGCTTACAACCTTGGTTCCGAGGGTAAAAATTAAAATCTAAATCGCTCTAATCATAGGAAAAAATATTATCACACCACACTAATCCAGACCAACTAATGCGGTTGATGATTTTTTCGACAATGATGCCATATGGATACACCAACCAACCGGAAACATGCCCCGGATATCCGGCTGCTCAGTTCGCCGAATATCCGGTATTCGGCTAAAATGCTATCCGTTTCATCTCTAAAAAATATACAAATCGATTGTTTCTTAAAAGTTCAAAGTATTATATTTTTCTGAAAAATGGTAAAAAATCAGTAAAGTGGTCAAAAAGTACAGTAACTAGCCACCAGAACTGGCATAGATAATATTATAGTAACTAGCCACCCGAACTCGCATAAGTAATATTACAGTAACTGGCTACCATACATGTTTTCAGGATTAGCTGAAAAACTATCAAATTGTTTGTTTTAAAGTTAAATTAATTATGCAGACAACACAAAAGTGTTTTATCAAACTATATTTGTGTAAAAATATCGTTTCAGTACGAAAACACAGTTTAACTACAATATAAATGAAATACTTTCAAGTTCATTATAATTTGACACTTTTTGCAGATATCTAGATTTAAACTTAATATAATACAATATAAAGTATTCCAATTCAGAAATAATGAATGTACTAGAGATAGGTGAAGCTCATGCCATTGTCAAATGTTGTAGAACGATGGAAAATGTTACAGAAATAGAATTTTCTGAAAGGTTTCCTAATTTATAGAGATGCGTGAGCTACCAGGGGACGTCAAACTCTGAAGAAAAGGCCGAAAAACTGGCCATCTACATTCTAATACCATGACTGAGGCTTCTAAATAATCTGATATAAGTTCTATACATGCAGCGATCCATGGAAAGAGCAATGCTTGATATAAGCCAAGAAGAAATAAGCTGGCGGAGGACATCATGGTTGCCATAGCAAAACTGAAATGGCAATGAGCAGGGCTTGTATCAATACAAGATCCCGTTTCCCCCAAAGAACTTGCCCTCGCAGAAAACGATGGAATAGAATCAAAGATGGATGAAATAGCTATGCTCGGGATCGCAACAAGAAAAGCTTTGCATAACATGACACTTTGGTATAAATAAATGAAGCGGAATAAGTAATAATGATTATTTTGATGTCCCCACGTAGGCGAAAAAAGAAGCTACAAGATAGTTCCATTGCGTTCTTGTACATTGATAATCACATCCTCCCACTCTGTTTGAATTTTTTTTAAATTTTACCCATCACGCTGTTTCCCGAAGGGGGTAGGCAGAGAGTACGGATTTCCATTCATTCCTATCCAAACAAACCTCTTTCGCTGCCTGCTAATAGCCTGCTTCTATTTTATTTTAGCAATGTCAGATAAATCATTTAGCCTACCTCTGTATAAAAATAGCTGTGTCGCTTAAAACGTTTTTCCTTGCTTTAATTTGTCATACCATTGGTACTTGAGTCATTTATACTGACTACGAAAAAAGGGCGAATTGTATTAAGCGCCATGTATCTTTGAAACTTTTAAATTTTGGTTTTTGATAGTATTACCACTATGTGTATTGATTTTTTATGGTTTGTCCTTCTTAGACCATTTTTTGATACGATCAGTCGTTTTTTTATAATGATTTATTTTCAAAAAAAAAAAACTTTAAATGGCTCTCCTGTAAAGTTCATAAAATGTCTCTTAAACCAAATAGCCTTTCACCCCTCGATTTTATTAATAAAGGTGCAAAAATAAGATCGAAGAATTGTGAATACTTTCTCCTAAAAGAGAAGATATTATTTGTTAATATTAATGCGAATTTTATACACGAAAAATGTAAATTTTTTAATGAATAATGAAAGGTAGGTACCTATACGAAATGTCGTTGGGGTTAGGGTTGGCAGCTCCCGTTTTATATATTAGAGGATTTGATACGATTAAATAAAGGACATAGGATGAAAATAAAGGACATCAATATTTTTTTTAAATAAAATACTGTTTTGATATCAGTAGCTACATATATAAATTGCACACCGAAAATAAAAGTGTTACAATTTGCTGGATTCCTGGCCACAAGGGTGTCGCGGGCAATGAGGAGGCAGATAAACTGGCCAAATTAGCCAGCACCATCGGAGAGCCTCCCGTGTTCAGGAATCTTCAAATTGAGGATATTTATTTGGAAGTTAAGAAGCGCTTATTGGAACTGTGGAGAGAACACTGGGCGTCCAATAATAAAGGACGCTCATATGGATTGGTTCAAAAGGATGTATGTTCAAGGCCATGGTTTGTTCGAATAAAACTGTCCACGATTTGCAGAATGCGTCTTGGTCACAATTGCCTCTCGAATCACTTGTTTAAAATTAACGTTAAAAACAGTACCACTAGTATAAGTTTTCGAAAATCGAATATCGAAACGATAATCGAAAGAGATTCAAAAAATTTCCATACAAAAATGATCAAATTTTTCGATCGTTTGATTTTCGAACACTATTTGCACGCCAATAAGCGCTTATTAGTGTGCAATTAGCTTTCGATTAAACTCGTACTAGCCCCACAGTCCCTTGTGCGAGTGTGGGGAAGATGAGGAGACGTTAGACCATGTATTTTTCGATTGCTCGCTAAGAGCTCCTCTGAATATCGTCTTTGGTAGGAATCATGTTGTAGTTAATGGTCCTATAAATTCAACATATTTACTGAATACTTGTAATACAGACATATACAGGGACATCTGCCGATTTATTTCAAAGAACAACCTTAAGATATGGACATTGTTTTGATTTTTTATTTCTTTCTCTTTTTTTAATCTTCTTTGTTTATAGATTTGTCCTATGAACTCTTATACTATTAATCTTGATAATGGCACACATCACCCCCCTGGGTGGATTGCCTAATAAAAGAAGAAGAAGATATCAGTAGCGACATTTATTAAAAAGCAATGCTAATACGCAATGTAGCGTTGTTTGTCGTTTATCGAAGCCAAGTAACACCCGGTTTCAATAATGTATCTATAGTTATCAGTTTAACGCTGTCCGTCAACATCTCGGTATTCACCAAGAAAAACTGAGCGTACGATTAGCTGAGCGAACGATATTTTGAATAACGAATATGTTTTCATCGCGCAAAACCACGCTGTTTTTTTTCCAAATTAAAGGACAAAGTATTGTCCTCTATTGAAGATTTCAAATTAGAGGTCAAGATCAATTTTTGGGTCTGAAATACAGGACGTCCTATAAAATAAAAGACGTCTGGCAACCCTAGTTGGGGTTGATATAACTTGCTTCTGGGCGTATGGGTGGAAACACACTCTTTGCGGTGGTCGGCGCGGGTCGTAATCGGCTTTCTATGTGTTTCCACCCTATCACACTTACATACGCCTGAACGGCTGGTCCGATGTCGCTAATTCTTTTTTTTCTCGTGTTTGCTTTTGTCAGGAGAAGGTTTTTATGATATATATTAGACGTTCAAACTTACGACCTGGCCAACAATAGTAAATCAATGTGAAAGATATAAATTGAAATGTTTGAAAAAGGTTTGTAGCTTGAAAAATGCCCAAAGCAGATTGAATTGAGTATTTTAAAGATTTTTTTTTACCCATCACGCCGTTTCCCGAAGGGGGTAGGCAGAGAGTACGGATTTCCATTCTGTCCTATCCAAACACACCTCTTTCGCTTCTTCCAAACGCATAACATTCCGCATACATGCTCTTCTATTCCTTTTGCTCCTGACTTGGCCCTCCTCTAAGACTGAACCGATATGGTCGAACCATGTCATTCGAGGTCGGCCTCGTCTGCGTGCACCCATCCTTTCAGATTTATATATCCTTTTAGTCATTCTCTCCTCGTTCATTCTCTCTACATGCCCAAACCACCTAAATTTATTCACTTTCATTCTGGTCACTACGCTAACATCCACTTCACATTCCTTTCTAATGTTATCATTCCTCACCTTATCAATCAGTCGCTTTCCGCATATCCTACGCAGTGATCTCATTTCCACAGCATTTATTCCAACTTCCAGATTTTTCGTCCATGTCCAAGTTTCACTACCATACATCATGGATGGAATCAGGATTGCATTGTGCATCAACTGTTTGGATTTAAGAGATACGTTGTTATTTCTCATTAGAGGTCTAAGTGCACCGCCAACCCTTCTACCAGCCAGTTTCCTTCTTTCAATCTCCTTTTTACACCTTCCATCTCTGTTAGACTACCTAAATAGACATACTCATCCACTTGTTCCAAGTTCAAACCATTCACTTTCACACAACATTGCGTTCTTAAATCTTCTCTTTCAAAAAACAAGCACCTTTGTCTTATTGACATTAATTTCACAATTTTGATAAACATGCGTCACAAGTTCTTGCAAATCACGCTCCTTTTCAGCCATCAATACTAGATCATCTGCATACACCAGAGCGCACACATTCATTCCATTCAGATCTACACCCACTGTACTGTTTTTTATATCACGCACGCAAAAATCAAAGAATAGATTGAACAGCCAAGGTGACATCACGCATCCTTGCTTAACCCCTCTGGTAAGACGGAACTCTCGTGACAGATGAGTATTCACCCTGACACAAGCAGAACTATCAGAGTAAAGGGAAGCAACAGCGCGTATCAGTTGTCTATCCACTCCATAAAATGACAAAACCTCCCACAATTTCTTTCGGTCTACTCTATCATACGCTTTCTCCAGGTCTACGAAAGCACAGAAAATCTTTTGATGTTTGTTCAATAACTTCTCCGTTACCATTCGCAGAGAGAAAATTTGGTCCACACATCCTCTACCATTCATAAAAGCACCTTGCGCATCCCAGACCTTACATTCAGTCACATTCCTCACTCTATCTATTAAGATCCTGCCATATATTTTGCCTACAGCGCTCAGCAAGCTAATGGCTCGATAACTGCTGCAGTCCAAATTTGACCCCTTCCCCTTATATAGAGGACGTGTAAGCACCTCTGCAGTATCACCTCACCGTCCAACTTAATGAACTCTGTAGCAACTCTGTCACACCCGGTCGCTTTCCCATTCTTTGCCTTCTTTAGTGCATTCTTCAGCTCAGTCATACTTATTTCCTGGCTCTCTTCACTGCCATCGCTCTCCATTTGTACGTCGCTACCACATCCAATCCCTCTTCAAAATACTCTCTACACCTTTCAGCTATGTCTTCACCATTCATCAACATACACCCATCATTACTTTTAATGCAACATACCGCATCATCACCATCAGATCTAATTTCGTTATTTTATTAATATTTTAAAGATCACTAATTTCATTGCTTTTCGAGACCTGAATATTTTTTTATTCATATCCTGCAATATAAAACTTGGTTTCAAATGACGTCATTTGGTGCAATAAAAGTTATTCGCGTTGTTTTTTGGAATTCTGATAGGACAATGTCTGTCAAGTTAGCAAAATATGGAGATTTTTAAGTTTCCGGGCTGATTGTATTTGTATTAGAAACACATATTTAATTTAAATACCTACAGATTGATAATGACAAAAATATAATAAAAATATAGTAGGTATGTAGGTAATTAGTTTATTTAAGGAAAATTTTAGAATATAAATAAAAAAGTAATACTCCGACATCTCAGACAGTCTTGGAAATGGAACAAGATGTTTTTTGTTATAATTAATTTTGATGAGAATATAATCCTGGATTGTTTAGGAAGAGAAACCAAATACAGTAACATGTGAGCGAAGCCACGGGTAACAACTAGTAATAAATAAAACAAAGACAATACGAAACTACTTTGATGGATGTTACATATTAGGGAGAGGTTAGTATAACATTAACAAAATATACGTATAATTTTGAGGATATGCGTTGTGATTCAAAGAAATAGTAACCATCTCGTTTTCTTTTATAATTTTTAGACACGGACAGGAAGATTTAACCTTATCCCGGGAGATACCAAACAGACAAACCCTGCAATAATATAACCATTAAGAGAAAAAAATGCAAACATGTTTAGAAGCTTGGAAGGTTATTCGAGTGAGGAAAGGTAAGATTAAAGGTAAGATAAGTTGGTTATCTATTCTTATAATAGTTATCTTAGTATTGGGTAATTATTAAGTTTGCGGGCTGATTCGATTTTTTAATATGAAACACACATCAAATTTAAACGCAGATTGGTAAATAAGCATGATATGGATTGATTTGATAATATTTGAAGTATTTTATTAACAATAAAAAAAAACAATTTTAAAAGTTGCCTTGTTTTCATAATATATTGAAGTGACAATTTATTTTTTTATTCTCAAATTGGTGTTTTTGTTTGGAAAATGAAGTAGTTGTTGGTCATTGTTGTCGTTTAGATTGTCAATTTGGTAGGGATTTGAACTACGATTGATTGAATGATAGCTCTTCGATTTGAATAGGTTTGGTCAGAGGTTCCCAATCTTTTCCAGTGCGCGCCGCCCTTATATGTTATATATTTTGTCACAGCGCCCTTCTTTAGTAAGTAAAGAAGATATAGATAGGTACCTACAATAATATTAATTAGGCACAAAAATTTAAATATCCATATGAAACTGAGTTTTATTATGTTTATCAGAATTCCGAATTTGAACAGATAACAATTAAAATGACAAAAAGGAAATACGGTAATTATTGAGTCAAATTAATGTGGGGGATGAGCTTGATGATTTCCACACACTTTTTCAAAGCGGGGAATAAGACTTGAGACTGCTAACCTCATTTCTTGCTCCACGTTGATCTTCGAGCGATATTTATTCTTAATAACAGCTTCCAGCTATCCAGCTTCGCACTTTTGAAGTTAAATTTGGATATTCATTTTGAATAGATATCGAAAACTCCAAAAGATGCGAGCGCTCAAAATAGAAATTGTTGCTTTAGGGATCGCGCACACTGCAAACAATTTGGAAGAAGATTTATCGGCGGCAGAATTAATTTGTCTGAAACTAACTTCTTAGTTGCATCGATTCGACTATCTACAAAGTTGGTTTCATACAAATTAAGTCTGCCGCCGATTAATCTCCGTCCAAATTATTTGCAACGTGAATATTTGTGGTTCGATGAAGATCGGTGGTTTCGGATTATGACAGAAAATCGACTCGCGGCGCCCCTCTTCACTATCTACGGCGCACACTTTGGGAACCCCTGGGTTAGGTTAAGGTTGGAACATATTGAAAAAGGGGAGTTTGGGGGATGGAATTCCATACCTTTTTGGACACCTCCCCGAGTGGTAATACTTACACTCTGCTAGCCAGTCACAAAAGTTCCGAATTATGGGACGCAGTGACGGCGGCCTCCATGGAGGCTGCAGGCTAGTATACAAATAATACACTCTGCTAGGATAAAACATAATCATTTCAAGGGTTTTGTCAAAAATCGAATCAGCCCTCGAACTTAATAATTACCTATTGTTATTGTAATAAAAGTTTAATCATTTTTATTACAGTTTGGACTGATTTCAAAGCTGATACAGAAAAGGCCTGCAGAATCTCTAGATCATTCTAGTGGTGGGCCCGATACAAGATGTTCATGGAGGCAATTGGCTTTTTGTGTTATCCGTGCTACAGGTATTTTTAAAAATTTATGTAGGTATACTTATCAATACCAATTTTTATGTTCAATCTTGTTAGCTTGAAAAATAAATCTTTTAGTCGTTCACCCTTGATTGAGTCGACGACCTTCGTACATACAATGCACTGGAAGTCAGGGGTCCGGATCCTGGTGCCGACCATTTCCAATTTTGTACATAATTACTCATAGTATATGGAATATACATGAGTCTTGTGATCGGATTTAAAAAAAAAATAGATTTCGCTGAAATTAATTTTCTCGACGTTTTCGAGGGTGTAGATTCGATTTTCATAAAATTTGGTATACGGGTTGGCCTTATGCTCCTACACAAGCACGTAAAATTTGAGGTCCGTAACTTCAGTGGGTCCCCCTTAAAGTACCGATTAATATTGTATATGTAGTTCTAAAGCAGATAATAAAAAGCTCCAATAGTCGATATCATTTTAAAGTTTCTATAATAATTCCAAGGATAAATTCATTTTAATCGTAAATTTTTTAATTTTTATGCAAAGATATGTTTTACACGAAAAGGCTGTTATAATATACTATGAGTTCTGGGCTACCCTAGGTTAGCAGCTTTTTTCGTTGGTGCATATGATTAATAGTATAAGGCATAATTTTTATTTTTTTGTGAGTTCTAATAGTATGTGTCTGCGGTATCAGCCAAAGATGTTGAAAGTATATTTGTGTTCATTATGGGTGAGCATAGACACATTTAAAAAAAAATATGTGTCGCTATAATTGTATACAGTATCTTAACTTTACGAAGGAGTGTATGTATGTATAGCTAGCCTGTTTTTTTTTCTAAACGGTTTCTGCCTCTTGGGACCTTGATGTCATCCGCCTTTTTTTTGGGCCGCCTCTGTTTCTTTGACCCTCAGGAATCTCACTGGAGATACCTACTGTTGGGAATTCTCTCGTCTTCCATTCTCTCAACATGATCCCTCCAAAAGCGCCTTCACACCCCATTTATGTTATTTATTGTTAATATTTTTTTTTTCATTCCGTAGCTTTCAAATCTCATCGGTGAAGAAAAAAATATCCTAAAAAGTTAAGTGTTGGCATTGATGGATTCAATTCAAAATGAACTAGATGTTTCTATTGGCATTTGAGGCTGCAGAGTCTGAGGCAGAAAGGAAAGGAGAAGATTTCAGGACTAGAGTTGTTTAAAAAGCTTGTCGATGCAGTTGAAATTGATTCTTTGGAAATGTTTTGAAATATTCTTCTCTTTTCAAACATACATTTTTGATATAAATAATTGATTTTCACTTCTTTTATATTATTTCATCATTTTAAATTATGCTCTACAAATTTTCTCAATTTAAGAGCTCACACAGACATGTGAGGTTCTGTGTTTGGTATCCTTTATGTTGTAGAAGTGGTGGAATTCCTAAGTAACGACTGTCGCGACACGAGCCGTGCAACTGGAGTTGCTACAGTCGTCGCTTTTGGATTTCACCAAGTGCAGAGTTTTAGTTCTTTCGATTACCTACGCAGAGTTTTAGTTCTTGCTTGGTGTCAATATCAACGATCAAGAAAGAATGCTTAGTGATGAAAAATCTTAACATTAATTCAAAAATGCATGTGCATTCTTGGTGTAATTATATACTTCGTATAACATATTTTGAATTATTGCAATGTCTCTTGCGACAATAGGTTTTTGCCTATGAATCTAGACAAGAAAAAAATTGTGGAGTGAAAATATAACATTTTTTTAAATAATTTTATTGAATACGGGCAGCTTTTAATGAATTTACAAAATTGAATATTTAACATTTATATATTGCCATTTATTTATATTACACTCTGCACTACACACTAATTTTATTTATTTATTTATTTTATTTTAACAATATATACGGCACAAAGTGCCTTTGACAACAATAGAATATAACAAAAAGCAGAAACAGGAAATTAAACAATATAACACATAGAATACAAACACAGTTTAAGGCAGAAAGAATAAAACAATAGGCAAAGAGAGTACACAATAGCAAACATTCATGCAAGACTATTTAAGGCCAACAACTGCAGTAATACATAGATAATGTTAACACTAATAACACTTATTAATCTTTACACTATTTTCACTTTACCAAAAATGTATTATCTAAATATTCTAAATAATTAATACGTTTTATAGAAACGAGAATTAATACTTTTTTATGTATCTCAAAAAACTGCTAGCTTGTATCAAAATCTATGCATTTGTTTCTTACCAATAGGTATCTTAGGTTAACATTTATAGAAACTTAATTTATTTTTTTTTTCTTTAAAAAATGAATCTGTGCTCACTCGAAGTGAACACAAATACACTCTTAACATCTTTCACACTAAGCAAATGCTTGTGTCGTGAAAGCGGAAATGGTCGGGACGGCCTGGATTCGAACCTACGACCTCCAATACGCTGTACGTACCTACGAAAGTCGCCGATTGATACCACTGGACTACCAACCACCTCTAGTTGTATGAAATTGTTTTATGAAATGAAATAGACTTTTATTTCCATAGGACCAGTTGGGCACTTAGACATGTCAAGTTACAATAAAAGCACATAAAAATAAATGAAAAAACCACTACTGATTTACGACCGTCTTCTACTGTTATTTCGAAGGCTGGCTTACGCACTGAGTTCCTAGGGAGCGGTCCGTCGGCGTCGTCTCACAAGACGGCAGTCTTTCTAAATATATGACAATGTTTTTTGTTACTACGGTTACAATATTGACAATTTTCTCATCTGACACATTCACCGCTGTTTATAGTAGCGCCGTATCCGTAGGAAAACAGACCATTAGTGTGTGATCACTTTACGTCAACACAGTTCGTTGATGGTTAATAACTCTCTGCTGCTGTTGGATCTTCTCAGGACTTCAGTGTTGGTGACTAAGTCTTCACCTGCATGCTAAACTATCATAAAAATTACAACAGCAAAACGATAAATTCTGTTAAAAAACAATGTCCTAATTTGTCTAGTACTTCTGTCATTATGGTTGGTTTTTTTGACATAACATATGAGCAATACTAAACACCCTTAAGCGTAGAGACGAGATAAGAGTAGATTACCAAAGCTAAGCGGAAATCCACATCAAATAACAAAATAACAAAGTTTAAAAGGATATAAATCTATTTTTCAATTTAAATTTCACCGACACGTTACCATCCTGATATGCAGGAGCAGGGGTACCAACCGACGTTCATGTTATTACAAATTTTCAGTGCGAGATCAGGTGTATAAAACCGATTGCTCGAAGAAATCAATAAACAGGTGAGAGGAGAGATAGATATTTCTCAGTTTTATGTTTTTTACGTACCTACACAAGGGGGCAAGGTGATATGTACATTTTTCCACGATATTTTTTTCAATTATAAATTATAGGTAAACCAAGAGGGGTGGGTACCTACGTATTCATGAAACTGGTAGAATATTAAGATTTATTCAATATATTTTTTTTTATTTATGTTTTGGCATTGCATCCAAAAAAGGATGATACAGCCAGACTCTTGTCATATTAAGTCAAAACAAAAACAAATAATAATTCATAAAAAAGAGAAAAAAAAATTACAACAAAAGCATGTTTTTATTTATGAAATTAAACAAAATTTTATGGACATCTGGGGAATTAAGAGAAAGCAAGTAAATGATACATAAAGGGAAACTGACGTTTTTGAAGAGAAAATAAATATCCAAGGAGTCCCTCAGTGGACACCCAAAAAACACGTGATCTAGCGTTTCTTCATCCCATTCGCATTCGCATAATGGAGATTGAACAAGGCCAAATCTGAACAAGTGACTATCCAGTCGAACATGTCCAAAACGCATCCTGGATATGTTCACTATGAAACTCCTAGACATTCTTTTAGAAGCATTGAACCACGGGCGCGAAGGTAAATCTGGCTGTATCATCCTATAATGGGAGCCTTTGGTATCCTGATTCCAAGCTGAAAGCCACAGCTATTTATTCAATATAGAGTAGGAAGAAATTAACTATCCCCTTTTTATATTATTATATGAGTGTCTTTCTTTGGTTGAAATAATAATTGCTTACATATTATAATATTATGTTCCGGCGTGACCACCCTTACATTTTTTCGCAGTCTACATTTACGAAAAATTCGTTCGCAAAATTCAAATTGTCTTCGGAGACTGGTTTTACATCCATAATCTATATATAAATACGTAAAGGAAAAACATTGTGACTATTTTTACGGAAAATGCGTGTACGGAGGAGTACGAAATTTCGCACACTTTTACTTTATAAATAGAGAAGGGGTGGCGAATGCTAATATTTTCTTAAAATTATGCATTAAAATAGATCAAATCAATAAAAAAAAACTTTATACATAATATCAACATTTAAAAATTTTCGTATTCATGTCATTGATTTGGAAAGAAAATTGTAAAATAGCACTCGCTCAATCTATTGTTCAAACTTATAATCTAAATTAGTTCGTATTTCGACCACTGGTCGACCACTAGTATAGTAAAATGCTCCATACATAGGTCTTACATAATTGTTTACGAAGTTTTAGATCTACATTGCCGGATTCAAGAATCTTATATTTTTGTTAGAGGCGAATCTTGCTTGGTGAAACAGTCCTAAAAAAACAAAAAGATATGTAATGTTTTCTATGTAGAACACCAATAAAGTAATTTAAGACAGTTTTAATTAAAAAGATTTATTTAAGAACACCAATAAAAATCTCTAATTGGTTGTGCACAATAATAAGAATTGAAGTAACCGTCTTTTATTGCCCAACCGCGGAAAAAAGTAGAAAGAGAGAGTGCATCCCATTTAAGAGAGCAGTGATTTAAAGAGACGGAGAGTTTCATGGGCCACCCGCTACAAGTCAGTCGGATTGTCTGATTGCCTTTACGTGCAACATCTACTTTTAAATTGATTCCCTTTGTTCTTGTGCAACTCAGAAGGCGAAATAAAATACATGAACAACCGTTCTAATAGAAATGATACGCCCAATAAAACGGTAATGCCACGAGCAAGCAGAAACACCAACCTTCTCCGCCTAACAAACTACAATTATTTCATAAACAACGAAAAATTTGATGCAATAATTGCAGAGAATGTTCTATGATTAAAGGCTATGGACCATAATATGAATACATAGGTCAACAATAATTAGTAGTGGTTCAATATGCAGATTTTTTCAAGACATAAAATCTCTGCATTTGAAATGATGAAGTGCCTCAGGAGATTTATGGGTATAATACATACCTTGCCCACCCGGCGAGAGCCCGTCATTGTGGATGGACTTGGATGGGGCATGTGCAAGGATGCCGAATGACAGTTGGCTGAGAAGTGCGTGATTCTTCCTCCCATCAGGGTCCCGAAGACGTGGAAGGCCCTCTCACACTATGCTCCACTCTTTCGAAGTAGAGCTGAGGGATTTGGACATTGTGGACGGACTATGCTCCTGAGTGGGGTGTAAAAGGGAAAATTGGTTGATTGATTGTTTGAAATATACAGAACTCTCAAAAGTTCCATGTTGGGAATTTTCCACTTGTTCAAAATGCCGAAAAATCCCATTCCCCCAACAGGACTCCAACCTGCATGCCTAAGCGAAGACGCTTATCAATGAACCAAATGACTGAGCGTTCGAAAAATATCCCTTTATATTCGGACTGCGGCCCCGTCCTTAATGGTCGCATGATCGTGCGATTGAGATGATCGTATGAACGCGGACGCCCTGTTCAAACATATTATAACATTGTATGAACGTGTCCTAACTGGACAGACAGACCGATCGGTGCCTTATTTGAAATGATCGCTGTTGAATCGATAATTAATACGACGCCTACTTGCCAAAAGTTCTAACTTATTTACATTCATATCTATTTGTTTGCGTTGTCAAGGAAAGTGAGATCATTTTCAGAGAGAAAGATCATTTTGATAACACATAATTTTTCATCGTGCGACCACAAATAATTTGTTTATGCGTTCATGCGACCAGCTAGGACCGGGCCTAATATATTCATTATAACTATTTATAATAACGCAAAAATATTACTTGTAGACATTTCCGTGTTAGACGCAGCTTTGTGGTGTTTATATAACAATATGAAAATTGGATTCTTTTAGAGATGCTCAAGGGAACTTGTCGCGTTGTTTGAAACAAATAAAATGCAATAAAACAGTCTTTTAACTTTTAATAACTTCCATATATTACTATTTCTATTTTGTTCCAAGCAAACGAATCTAATAACTGATCCTCGAATAGAAAGGAAAATACTAGGTAGTATTATAATATAATAATACTATTTTTATTAACTGTCTCTTTATACTATAATACTCGTATTTATTTTGGAGTCTGAATTTGACTTACTTTAAATTAAATAAGCTTACTAAAGTTTAACTATATTGTTGTGAATATATGAAATTTAATTTTCCCAGTATATAATTAAAAGTAATTTTCGAATGAAGGATCTCGAAAGTGTATGTATTTTTGTCTTCATCAAGCTCAGTGGGGCAAGTAGATACGAGTTTTATCAAAGGCTAATAATTGCAAATTGTTCTAACATTTAAACGATCGATTTTGTATGGATTTTTTCCAAGCCTCTTTCGATGATCGTTTCGGTATTCGATCATAGACGGATTCATAAAAATGTGTAAAGTATTTGTAATGTATTATTTTGTTAATAGAAGTAAAACGATAACAAACTTTACGTTGAAAGTGTTGAAAGCTCTGTGCGATTTGGAATAAATAAGAATATTTGAAAAAAAAAAATGTTATGTGAATGGGAGGTTTTCTGGGGAGCTTCCGACAAGACACACTAGGTGGCAGCGCTTCTAATCAGGTCTAATGTCAAATTATGACAGCTGTCAAACATACCATCTAGCATTGATTGATGAATATTATGCTAATATATATCCTCTCTTTTTTGTTTTCTCAATTAAACAATTCAACGTTTTAATTATTGATGATTGCAAAAGTGGCTTTTTCTAGGAGGTAAACCATAGTGTGTCCTTTTACACTACACACAAACAAAAGCACTAGGTATGTATTTGTCTTCAAGGGTGGATTTGCAGTACTGTTCTTTGAGAATAAGTCTCAGTGGTGCTGTTCTGTATCTTCTTGTTTTATTGTTTTCTGTTACGGCATTTTTTCATTTGTATTTAGGTAGGTATATAAAAAATAAAATAAGATAAACAATTATTTTATTTGTAATGGTACCTATGTAAAAAGAAATGTACAATGATTATTCTAAACATATTGTAAGTTATCTTATTATAATAATATATATGTTGTTTAATTTGAAATAAACTAGAATGATAAATTGTTTTTTCATTTTTACTGTAACACAAAATATAAACAAAAAATTTAAAGTATTTATTTACGAAAGACAAAATCGACCATAACACACACACATTCATATGATTGAGGTTATAAACGTCAAACGTTAATTTGACCAGTGTTGCCAACGCCATTTTTCAAACGCAAAGTAGCCCAGCTGAAAATTTAATATGTGGTAATTCCGAAAATTTTAGCATTCGAAGAGAGGTGGGAGTTCACTAAAAAAAGGTCATTTAGTATCCGGAAAGGTGAAAATTCGCTAATTCTTGTTCAAAATAGCCCAAATGGCAGTAAATCGCCCCCTTTGGCAACACTAAATTTGACAATAGACCGGATTAGCAAGGGCGCCTCTGGTGGCACAAAATGAAAAAAAAAAACATCCCATTATGCTGTAGCCGCGTTTCATACATAGTTGTTTCCGATTCGCAATATGTGCCTGTATATTTTAAACTAGCGTTCGACCAGTGCTCGAAATTCGACTATAACTAATTTAAATTATTAGTTTAAACATGATTAACGTTCCATTGTTAAAGACTGAGCGAGCGCTATTTCAAAATTTTCTTTAGAAAACAGTGATATGGATATGTCTTATTTTTGAAATACTGATATGTTCAATTGTATTGGACACATCACTCCAGCATCGAATCATATTTATTAATGAGCATCTGTATGAACTGTGACCCATATTTATACCTTTGTCCTACGCCGAAGAAATCTTTGTTTGATGGCTGAGTAGTTACTCACGACATGTACTATACTATTATAGGAGGACAAGGCACACATACACTCAGATTTTTAAATAATATGTATTCACCCACACATACACAAAAACACTGTCATACCAATTTTTGACAAGCGCTGAGTGTACACTTCACAATATCGATGTGTTGTGGTACATGATTAATTATCTGCACTGCTGTAATGATTTTGAGTTTTCCTTGTTGTTTTAAATATTTTTATATTTTTTCTTTTACTAATATGTAGTAATAAGTGTTCTCTAAATGTTTCAACTGGAACATGTGCAAAATCTTGGAAAATAAGGTCAAGATTAATTAAGGCACTAGATAAGAGTACATTTTAGAGGGATTTATTACCATTGTTAATCATTTTTAGGTACATAAACATATTCGTATGGGGATTATTTTTATACTAGTTTGTGGGTAATTAAGTCTTACATAAGTTGGTGAAAATTGCAACTTGATACATTGAATGTAACTGGAGATATTCAAGTTTTCATATCTAGGAAAACGTGAAAACCTACATATCTATAAGCAAAGTACACATATGATGTAAGTATATTTCAATCTGGAGACGAACCGTCTGCTGGACATATGAGAAGCATTTGATGTCAAATCGAACAGGAATAATCAACTTGGTTAATTAGTCCAGAGTTTATTAGAATTAATTTTTGTATTAAAAATGATCAAATTACTAAGTATAGAAATATTAGATTTTTATATTGTTTTTAGGTTGCTTTTCCTAATACATATTAGAGTCATTACTTTTAGAATCTTTTGAAGTAACTATAAACACTTTTAATGGGTTAGTTATGGATTTATATGTTTTGATTATAATTTTGTATAATATAGTATGTACTACTAAGAGTATCTTACACTACGTGCAGGGGGATGCCTAAATGTCAATTTATAAATGTAACATTTGTAAAAGTACTAAAACTTTTGGAATGGCCAGGGTTTTTGAATTGACAAAGCCTGGCGAATTATGACCAAAACCTGTGGCTGCGTCCGAGAGCCTCGGCTTCAAACATCAATTCGATGGGAGCTGGTGAGATTCACGTAAAAGGGAACTTATGTACTTTTGGTACTTTATTTGAAATATTATGCCAGCCAGACATGTCCCGCACCTCTCTGTTCGTTAGTTTTCATTGCCTGTTAAATATGTATGATTTAATTATTATTTGATCGATATAAGTTATGTATTTCAAAAGATATGATGAAAAATGTCACAAATTGATAGTGAAAAATGTTGACCATTTTTCCTAAAATAGAGACCGTTGATTGGTTAATTTAAACCAGTCCTGTGATTGGTTTTCTTTGTTCTCGATTTTTATATAAATAAAATCGCAAAATGTACGGCGAGTTGAGTCGACTACTGGAATCTACTTGAGATACTCCACTGTTCACTGGGACCACTTCTAGAAGACCAACTCGCCGGACGTCTGCCTTCAAGATTGAAAGCTTGTTTCATTTCTACAACCTCTCACAACCCCTGGTGATCGGAGCTTCAACAATGATGGAACCGCTGCTGTCTCCCGATCTATCGACATCTGGTGCGTAAGCGTGTCGGTGATACTGAGGGCCTTCGTAGCTGCATGAGCTACTGGTTGGACCCTGCCCAGCTGACACATGGTAGCTTACATCAATGTTTTTTTCCATTATTATCAAAGACGAACAATATTAATCTTTTCTCAAATTAACCACAGATAAACAAAATAATTATGCAGGCAATGTCAAATACATCGAGATGTGTGTGAGTTTCAAATACATAGCATTACAGTAGTGTTTGTAATGTTTTTTTTAATCGATTTCATGAATTGAGATACATACTTTTAATATATTATCCACTCCTTTATATTAACTACAAGCTTTCCCGACAGACGTTGTCCTGTGATCTAACCATGAATATTGAATTCGAAATTAAATTATAAGGATGATAAAAATTACCTTTAACCATTGTCATTCCGACCGATGCCTTTGTTTTAAACCACATTTTTTCCGACAACTGACAGTTTGTGTGAAAGGACAATAAGATTTATTCACTTTTTGCGTTTTATTTTACAAAAATGCGTTTTAATATTATAGGTACGTACGCAAATACCCTATATCGTCTCAACAACTCGCCTCCGAGTAGATAGGCATGTACGCAAGTACCTACCTATATTATGATTAACATTCCTTTGTTGGCAGACTCAACTCTGATAACATCGACTCTCTGCACACGGCGCCAAGAAGCGCGCCCTTAGAGTGCAGTGCACGGACAGTCAGACCACGCCAGCCTGCCTTACCGTCAAGACACGCATCTTACTAACAGTTCCGCCGTCACTGTCGCTCACTACACATTAACTCTTCTCGAACATTCACTCGCTATCTTGTCACGTTTATATTATACCTGTGCTTCCTTGAATAAACTACTTATCTACGAACACGCATCTTTTATGTAGCAACCTTCTGAATCTACATTACCGCATTGCCATATCTACCAAAACCGACCTCGCTACATCTGATGACCCCGACGTGGCCCGATTGGCCGGGCAAAGGAAAACCTACAGCTGGTAACCCCAATCGCTACAATATTAACAAATTAGAAAAAATCTTATAAAACATTCCATCAAAAATCTGCGTGCCAAGATTTTTATGGTCAATGGTTGTCAGGTAAATAAAATTTGTGTTTCTATAGATATTTCATAAATTGTGATTTTTTATCCATTTTCCAACTTCTTATTAGTGTTATCCGGAGTGGAGAAGAATCCAATCAATCGAAAATAGAAAGAATCTGCTTAGCCGATCGAGAGTGTTAAGTGTTCGCACTAACCCGACTTTGATTTATATTATAAGATGGGTCTTAACTGGAAAGCGTTCGCGCGACGAGTTTCATATTATACTCAAATCGTTCAAATTCTGAACATTGTATGATCGCTAATCGCACGGTCGCGCGATCACTTTTCAGTTAGGACAGGTCCTTAGTGTTCGAAATTTCATACTTTTCCGTCAGTGGAATTTTTGTAAAAAGGCGTGTTAAGTTTTTGCATCACGTATTAATATATGGATGGCATGCATGTTCATAACTCTCTAATAGTTCTACAGGCAAGCATCTCCGCTTATTGCGACTAGATAAAATGGTATTTATCGCTTGATAAAGCGTTATCTATGGGTAAAAGCTAGTATCTCTTTACGTAGTCGCAAGAGCAAGACATCACATGACCGACAAGTTTAGTTTAAAGGTAGAGTTGTTTATTTTTTTCCAATATGTTATTTTTTATAAATAATAAAAGTACCTACCTAAGAAGAAAACTCGGCCGACACGCATAAAGTTAAAATATACACGTGTCGAGGTGAAATCTTCTACCGTATGAAAGAAAAAAAAACCATATTAGGTTATTTTTACTCGCAAACTTACAGCGTTTCGGTTTATTTTGTTTGGTAAAGTTCTTCCAGGACATAGTTTTATTATTTGCGATAAGGGGAGGGATGCGAATGTGATGTCGATGTGAAAATAATAAAATCATCATCGATGTAATGAAATATCAACTGATTATTGCTGGAAAGATCATAGTAAACATTTATTTTATATTACAAGACGAAAATGACATGTATAAAAAACAATAAGGTATGACGCAGTTATAATAGCTTAGTGAAATTTACAGAGTAGGTACATATTATTTTGGCAAGTTTTTGAAAATTGTTAGAAGGTAAAAAATGCGTGATACTATATTTTTTTAAAATTTTAAATTGTACCTTATTTTGAGATTCAAAATATTTATTGGCACAATATTATCAGATATAGACCCACAAATGTTTTTGTATCTACTAGTTACCTATACTATTCAGCTATTTCTAAAAGAGTGTATGTAGATACCTCAAAAATTGGAGTCTATGTAACCATTTATATCCTGTAAGTCAAAGTTGGACCAAATAAGTACCAAAATAAATATAATTCGAATTTGGTTAGTCGTAAGAGTGTTCTATCTCTTGACTTCTGCTTAATCGTACTTTCTGGGACACCCTGTGTACAAAATGGTTAGTCGTGCGTTTGTTCCACCAAAACTCGAGAACGGCTAGACGGATTTGGCTGATTCTGGTAGCAAAATATTCGAATAAGCTCAGGGTAATTATTTAAAAAAAAATGAAAATAATTGCGAGGGAAATGAAAAAAAAACTTAAAACAACAACTTTTTCCTTGCTTTCCATTCCTACCTATCAAATACGTCCCAAAAAATATGTTTTTTTTTGTGGTTGTGGGTGGGTTTGTGTTCACTCAAAGAATATTAAATAAACTAGCTGTAACACAACGAGCTATGGAGAGGAGGATGCAAGGTATCTCATTGAGTGATAGGAAGACTAACACATGGATAAGACGGAAAACAGGAGTCATCGATGTGGTTCAGAAGGTCGTTAAACAAAAGTGGAGTTGGGCTGGTCATGTGGCCAGAGTAACCGACACCAGATGGACCAAGAAATTTCTTGAGTGGCGTCCGAGAACCGGGAGGAGAAGTGTTGGCAGGCCTCAGGCGAGGTCTGACGACATTAGACGGATTGTCGGGATTGTGTGGATGCGGCTGGCGCAAGACAGAGGGTTGTGGAAGTCACAAGGGGAGGCCTTTGTCCAACAATGAACGCGAGAGGGCTGAAGAAAGAAAAGAAAAGAAAGTGGGTGGGTGAAGAAGTTTTGTTTGGGATGTAGTAGGTTACACCAAGTTTACATGGTCATCATTTTTTAAGTATTTGTTTAAGCATTCTCATATATTTTCAAAACTGGTTCTGGCATTAAAAACCCTTTTCACAATCAAAAGCAGTCATTTTAATACAGACATGTTCAAATGTAATGAGTAATGATATACGCAAATATTTTTGGCATTATTTTACCTTCTTTATAATATTTCAATCCGTTTGATCTCAAAATACTATAAAAAAGAATCATTGTTTTTGTTGTCCTGGGGATGTAAGTGGTAAAAAGTTTACAGGGTCATCTATCTAAGCAAAAAAAATACTCATAATCCTTGTACACATTCATCCAAAACCGTTCGCGATAGAGTCAAAAAAACGGAGATCCGAAGGATTTGCGAAGTCGAGGACGTTGTAAGGTGGGGAAGACGGAGGAGACGGTTTTAGAGCGACCACGTTTCAAGAACGAGCAGCAAAAATCGCCAGAAACAACATACCACAAGGAAGCAGACAGCCTGGAGAGACAGCTGTCACTCAGCTTCCCAAGAGCACAACGTAGCAGTAACAACAAGCCAGCAGGCCCAATCAAATATGAAGAAGAAGATTTTTTGCACAGATGAAACGTCTGAAAGAAATTGACTTCTCTCGAGGGCGAAATGTGTAAAGGCTGGATCGGAAATGTTAGATGGAAGTTTCACCCGTCGCGTCGTCGATAAAGAAAAAAAGTATGAATACTTATTTTGTCGTGCAAGGGTTGGCGCGTATGAAACAAGGAATAGCGCCGACGCTCGTTTGTCTTCTAACACGAATACATTTTATTCTTATTTCAAAAACTTATAAAAGTAGTTCGAATGGTAGGATATTATGTTGATTATTTTCATTCGAACACTTTTCAAATCACTATTTTAAAAGTATTTATAATGTTTTTAATTTCCTCGACAGACGTTGTCCTGAAGTCCTTACTATGTAGGTATATTGATTTCACATTTTTGTAATTTATACAAAAATACGTTTAAAATATTTTTGAGTGTTAAACATTATTTCTGAGATCTTGAAAGAAATTCTTTCAAATATCTGCGTACCAATGTTTTGAAACTCAATGGTTGTCAAGTAGATAAAACTTGTGTTGATATGGAATTATTCACAGATGGCCTTGTTCCCTACTAAGTATAATATTATATTTTATACTAGCTTTCCCGACAGACGTTGGCCTGTAGTCCTTACTATGAATATTGATTTCACATTTTTGTAATTTATACAAAAATGCCGTGGGGCTGTCGGCTTAGAATAGCACCTCTGTTCTTTTTGCTGGTTTTTCGAGCATCCTGTAAGAGGCAGGTAATCGAAAAATCAGATCGGGGTCGTGGGGTTGACCACCTCACACCCTTAAATCCAAGCGGTCAGAAAAGGCAACAAAATTAAGCCTCGGACGCCTGGGCCCCACCAGGGGGGGGTCCAGGCAGCTAGTGTCCCCCCTGTGTTGACCACGGCTCGCTCTAACAAGAGCTTGAAAATCGGGACCCTGAATGTCCGCACTTTGAGGGCGGGCGGGGAGCTTGTGTGCTGCCAAGTTGGCGGGAGAATATGGACTGGATATCCTGGGGCTGAGCGAGGCACGCATCCCAGGGACGGGGCAGAGTGACGCTGGCAACTATGTCATGCTGCACTCTGGTCACCGAACTGCACGGATGCGTGGCGTCGCTCTACTTTTAAGTAAATATGCCTTCTCTCGCCTTCTTGGTTGGGAACCTGTTTCTGACCGCCTGATGAGTGCGTCCTTCAAGATGACAGGCGAAACACTGACGGTCCTCCTATGCTATGCTCCCACTGAGGATGGGGATGCGGCTGCCAAGGACTGTTTTTATGACAGTCTGGATGCAGTTGTGTCCCATGTCCCAAGGCGCCACCGCTTAATAGTACTGGGGGATTTTAATGCCAAGGTTGGCAGTGACCCCAGTATGGACCAGGCGTCATGGGTAGGCATGGCATGGGAGTGATAAATGATAATGGAAGCCGTCTGATTGGTTTCGCCACACTCCATGGACTATTAATAGGGGGAACTTTGTTCCCCCACAAGGATATCCATAAATATACTTGGACCTCGCCTGACAGGAGAACAAAAAACCAGATTGACCATCTTCTGGTAAGGGCCAGCAACCGAACTGACCTGCGTGATGTCCGCACCTACCGAGGGGCAGACATGGATACTGATCACGAACTCCTTGTGGGTTCGTTGAGATTCAGATTTACCCATTTCCAGCAGGGGCCGTCTGCCTCTCGCCCGCTGGACATACGCAGGTTAGAGAGTGCTCAGTGTCGTCATACGTACGAGGCTGAGTTACGCACCAGGTTTGCCCCCTTGCAGGATTCACACGGAGCTGTTCCGATTGAGACAGCTTGGAATAGCTTCCGTGACGCCGTTATGGAATCCGCACGTTCTTCTGTCGACTATAAGAGCAAAAAGAGGCCAATATGGATGTCCGATGGGTCCTGGAGCCTCATCGAAGATCGCCAGAAGGCTAAGACCCTCAGAGACAGCGAAAAAGACCCTCAAAAACTGGCTGCTTTGGTGTCTGAGTACAGAGAGCTGAGCCGCAAGGTGAAGCACTCTGTACGAACAGATAAGAGAAGACACCTGGACTCTCAGATACGGCGAGCGCAGTCTGCTGCACTCGGAAATGACTCAAGGACACTTTTCGAAATCACCCGGGAGGTCGGGGGCAGGGGTCAAAAAAGACCTGTGACGGCAATACGAGACTCTCGTGGAGCCACTGTCACCGCCCCCGAACTGATTAAAGGGAGATGGAGGGAGTACTTTGAGTCAATATTAAACCGTCCCGAGCCCTCCTCACCTTACTACTTTGAGGAGGAGTTGGCTGGTCTGAATATACCTCAGGCAACTGGGATATGTGAGGACCCGCCGACATACAGTGAGATGGTGCTGGCCGTGATGAGACTTAAGAACAACAAAGCGCCAGGAGACGATGGAATTCACGCAGAGCTCCTCAAACAAGGCATAGACACCCTTGGCCAACCACTATCAGATATATTTAAAATGGCGTGGGAAGAGGAGAGGTGCCCAAAAGATTGGCGGAATGGATCCATCGTCGCAATATTTAAAAAGGGGGACCCCCTTGAATGCGGAAACTACCGTGGAATTACTCTGCTGAGTGTTCCCGGTAAGGTATTATCTCAGATATTACTACACCGCATTCGGGGGCCTGTCATGGCTGTCCTGAGAGAGCAACAATGCGGCTTTGTACCTGGAAGGTCCTGCACGGACCCAATTTTCTGTGCCAGGTGCATCTTTCAGCAGTGCAAGGAGTTTAACTCTCCAGTCGCTTGTTGCTTTATAGATTTTGAAAAGGCCATCGACAGCCCACATAGACCATCGATATGGAAAATTTTAGCTCTGTACGGTATACCTCCGAAGATAGTTAAAATGGTGCAGTCCCTGTACGAAGACTCCGAGTGTAGCGTGAAAACGCCAGGTGGTCCTACTGAAGCTTTTAGGATCACCACGGGAGTCAGACAGGGCTGCGTACTGGCTCCTTTTATATTCATAATTGTCATGGACTTCCTGTTGAGAAAGTCCATGCAAGGAGCAAGAGGTATACCGATAACACAGAGAGATGGTCTAATGGGCGAACTGTGCGATCTGGAGTACGCGGACGACCTAGCGTTGTTCAGTACGACAGTGGAGGAATTACAGCGCAGTGTTTCAAGACTCTGCGACGAAACAGCACGCCTCGGCCTTCGAGTCAATGCCAGTAAAACGGAGCTCATGGCAAATAATGCCTGCCCCGATAAACAGCTACCGATAACCATCGATGGTCACCAGGTCTCCCGGGTGGATAAATTTAAGTACCTGGGAGCAACCATTACCATCACTGGTGACCTCGGGGCTGAGCTCCCGATACGTATCGGTATGGCAAGTGGCGCCTTCAACAACATGACCAAGATATGGAAGGCGTCGGCGTTTAGTGTCGAGACGAAATGTAAACTGTTTGATGCGTGTGTGTTGCCCATTCTCCTGTATGGGTGTGAGTCCTGGCACCTGACTCTGGCCCAGGCACAAAAAGTATCTGCATTCGAAACGAAGTGCCTCAGGAGAATTTTGGGTATAAGATGGTACCACCGCATCACGAACGACGCTATACGCCGACGCACCCAGCGTGAGCCCATCACCTCTACAATTATGTGGAGGAGATGGACTTGGCTGGGACATGTGTTAAGGATGCCGAATGACAGTTGGCCGAGGAGAGCGCTGTTTTTCCTCCCATCAGGGTCCCGGAGACGAGGAAGACCCTCTCATACTGTGTTCCGCTCCTTCGAGGCAGAGCTGAGGAATCTGGACATGGTGTGGGAGGAGGTCATTAACGTTGCGCAGGATCGAGCGCAATGGAGAGCTCTTGTTGCCTCCCTATGCCCCTAAGTGGGGTCTAAAGGGAGTTTGGATTGGATACCCGGAAAGATGGAGGAACAATAATAATTATTCTCTTGTTTAGCCAAGAACACTAGTGCATTTTTTTTAATAAGGGCTCTTATTGTCTTAAAAACGGCACTGTGTCTGCGCATTCGTGTTGTTATTTTATTCTCAGAATAAAAGGGTTAAAAATGGCAAAAGATTGAAATATCATTATGTACTACCTATCTACACAAACGGTCCAAAAATTTAATGATTTAAAATTTTACATAGGTACACACATATTATACATGATTATTTTATCACGATGATATTTTGAATGCAAATACTTTATTCCCGAACATAAAATATAAAGCTTCGTTAAGCGACACAATAATAATATAATGTTGGTACTTTTACAATAAGTATGTTGATTCAAAACAGAGCTTATTATATTATGAAGAACTAGCTTAGCCGACAGACGTGGTCCTGTAGTCCTTACTATGAATATTGATCTCGCGTTTGTAATGTATACAGAAATACGTTTAAAATATTATGTTTGAATATTAAAAAATTATTTCTGAAAGTACGAAAAAATTCCATAAAATATCTGCGTACCAATATTTTAAATGTCAATGGTTGTCAGGTAAACAAGAATGTTGTTATTATATAATTTTTCATAGATGGCGTTGACGTCGCAGGAAATCCGTTCCATTCTAACATTAATATTATATTTTATATTGTTTCTTATGTATTTTTCCACCTTTTTACAGCTATTCTGTTATCTGGAGCGGAGAAGAATCCAATAAATCAAACAACAACGATCTGTTCAGTCAATCCCGAGTTATAAGTGTTCGCTCTAACCCGACATTCTTTTATATTATAGTTATATGTACATCATATCAATTATGTATAATAATGATTTACTTTGCTTGTTCAATTTCATATAAAATACTCCCTAGGTAATAGAATTATTCACAATGATATCAAATTAATATGTTTGAAATAACATCGGTACTGCTACTGTACTTAAAATTCCTGGTGTACTAATAATCTAAATCCTACTTGTACCGGGTGTCGTCTATAACTTGCTGTTTGCTGAAATGACTAACATGACTATTTTTCTTTTATTTTTTCAGGCCCTTCATTCACTCCTGGACGCACATTCTGTTCACGGTATTTCAAATAATAATTTCTGAACTGACCATAAAATATGTGCGAGATATGTTTGACAAATCAACACCATGTTTTTCGAAAAAAATTGACCAGGAGGTTCTTCAATTTTATCAAAATTATCCACCGAGATTGACTATCCAATGCGTATCGTATGGTTTTCCTTGGAGTGGTGTTGTGGGTTATTACCTGAAATCACTTCGATTCCCAAATGTAGCTTAGGCCAGTGTTCCGTAATAGAATTATAAACAGTTTTCTGCTAATAGCACTAAATGTTTTATTATCAATACCGGCACCTTTTTTCTGATTCGGTAGGCATGACGTGTGGAAACATTTCATAAGGAACCTGAGCTCATTTAAATGAGCGATTATATCCGGCAGTTATCTGCCTACTGTTTATACAAGTTTTACTATCCATTCTTTTCTTTTGAACACAGAAGCCAAATCGGAACCATGAGCCCCCTTTAAAAACACTTGGGTCTCAATTTTTCGCGGCACACCAACTGAGGACCACGGTACACCAGTGTGCCGCGGCACACACTTTGCGAAACACTGCCTCAGGCATTAGGATTGTGCAAAAAGTTGATATTTTCGATTCGCTGTGGTCTGGAAAAGTTGCGATTGGTATATACAAAAAAAATATTAAAAGACAGACTTTACCTCCCAATCCCGAAAAAATATGAAAATTCCTGTTTTTTTTTTGGAATTTTTCAAAAATTATACACATATATTTTTTCCCCTATAGTGAAAAATAGTACAGTTTAATAATAAAAAAATTGTATTGAATTGGATTCGCACGGGACACGGCCGATGTGGTCGGATGCTCCACAGATGGCAGATGCGTGAATCCCCTGCTTGTCACTGTGGAGCATCTGTGTCCTGAGCATCCAACATATCGTGGAGACCTGAGAGTTTAATGAAATACACACATGGCCACTTCTAATGCCTTGATGAGGCTAAAATGCCAAACGATAATAATAATAACATTTAGGTTTTTCAAAAAAAAACTTGAATGCTCACAGCAGCAGTGACAGCAGATTGTTAGCACTAATGTGAATGCACGGCATACTGCGATGTTTTGATATTTGAGTAATGCACACAACGCTTATAGCATGCTTTAAAATTGTTAATATGGAATAATATGGAATGTTCATGAAGGGAATCGGTAGGTACCGCAAGCTAGAGTGTGGTTAACTAGGCAAATTCATACTTGCAGATTACATATTCTCCAATTACGATGAAGTAACGTGACAGTTGGACATTGCATGTAAAATATAAATTATTGGCATTTGGTCAAATTGTTAATTTATTATGTATGTTTTTAAATATTAAATAGCCAACTAGCAGCAAAATCTGTTAGACCACAGGCATATAAAAGGTTTTTTTTTGTTTGTTTGCACTATACAGCTAAATCAGTAATTATTTTATTAGTAGTTAATCACAAATACACTCGTTGAATCCTTCACAATAAGCTACTAAAATCTTATATCTGGTGATAGAAGAAGAAAGTTGAACCTGCAATCTCAAACTCTGCGATTAAACAGCACGCCTTGGCCTTCGAGTCAATGCCAGTAATGCCTGCCCCGATAAACAGCTGCCGATAACCATCGATGGTCACCAGGTCTCCCGGGTGGATAAGTTTAAGTACCTGGGAGCAACCATTGCCACCACTGGTGACCTCGGGGCTGAGCTCCCGATACGTATCGGTATGGCAAGTGGCGCCTTCAACAACATGACCGAAATATGGAAGGTGTCGGCGTCCTGATGGGTAGGTAAACTTTTCAAAACTGCGGTAAGACTTGCAATGTTGTACGGAGCAGAATGCTAGACAACGACCAAAAAACAACAAATAGTCGAGTTACATACAAATAAAGTTCGTCAAATATTTTAAGTAGTCGAATTAGTTTTGTCATATGTATGAAAAATATTTCGCGTGAGTTTTGAGTGTTTCTGTGAAAACATCTAGTTATAAAGACGAACTTTCCAATACATAGGACAATAATTTTTCAATGTTCATGAAACGAAAAGTTGTACTTAAATAGTATCAGCATGCCTCTATAGTGTATAGTGCACACCATTTGGTTCAGGTGTTTTCTCCATGCTTATTATTTGATGAAATTGTATTATTTCTTCCACAACCACCCCTTCCCTGCCCCAGACGTCTCTAAGCGACACTTCCTCTATTAACCGTATCAAAAACCTCTTCCTCCTCTCATATTTCTTCCATTTTCTGCTCGGTTTTCCTCCGCTTACACACTCTGCTGACATATTTATTTATTTTCCCACGTAGATTTATCGCATTCCTTTTCTAATAAATTAACAAAATGTGTCGTTGCTTCTTCGAACATAAGCTTTCTTCCTGAAACTCATCAATTAGAATAATAATTATTGTTGTTGTTTTTCACTATTTACCTACCTTCTAATTTTACTTTTATTAATTTTTTATTTCTCATAGTATATGGAATAAACATGAGTCTTGTGTTCGGATTTCAAAAAAAAATAGATTTCGCAGAAATTAATTTTCTCGACGTTTTCGAGGGTGTAGATTCCAAAAATGCAACATTTTTTTTTTAAATTTACGCGTTTCCGTACGCGTACGCCAAAAATGTGTGCGCACCCATAAATCATAGTAATTCTTATCCGATTTGATTGAAATTTGAAATAATAATTCCAATGATAAAATCATTTTAATCGTAAAATTATGAATTTTTATGCAATGATATGTTTTACACGAAAAGGCTGTTATAATATACTATGAGTTCTGGGCTAGCAGCTTTTTTTCTTTTTAACAAAATCATTGAAATAATTTTATGTAAGTATCCCATACACTTCTTTGTAATCTACAAACTATATTTGGTGCCTCACTCTCACATTGATATTTAATTATTATAACCTAATTGTTATCTAAATTTTTGTTTTCTTTTTTTTTATTTAAATGATACACTCCTTGACTCTTTCATAGTAAGCTACTTAAAGCTTGTGTCGTGAAAGAGGAAGATGGTCGGCACCTGGGATCGAACCACGACGTCCGCAGTACGAAAGCCGGCGTTGTAACCGCTGGGTCACCAACCACTTCGTCTTGACTTGTTTTTTTTTTTTATATTGGGCTTCTTTGTTCCTGTGTCATGGAAGATTCTTCTTTTCTTATTTTTTTCAACTATTTGGACCTAATAGATGTACTCCAATTAAAAGAATAAATTAAACTCAATAAAATGCAATCATTTAATACTTAATTTGTGCTAGATAGTTTTTTTTACAAATTTGAACCAGTACGGGCTTACGACTTTCTACTACTGTTTCGAAGATTAACTAATGCACTGGGTTCCTAGGGTTACGGTCCGTCCTCTGAGAAGACGGAAGTTTTTCAAAATGTATGACAATGTTTTTTGTTACTACCAATATTGACAATCTTCTAATTTGACATTCACCGTTATCGCTTTAGCAGTACCTTAGTCCTAGGAAAACAGCCCATAAGTGTGATCACTTTACGTCAATCATGTGGTGCGATTTTTTATTTTATATTTATTTGGTTCTTCAACAGGCAACATTATACAAAAAATATAGTGGAATGATAAAGCCACTTGTTACAGAAAAACACAATACATATTATTATCATTCTTGTTGAAATTAAGGCTTAAAAAATCATGCATTTGTAATTAAAAATAACCTATGTATCGACAGTAAAATGAAAATTTTCTTCAAACAAAAAATGTGGAATAACATCAAGAAGATAAAAATTAAATTATTGATGCACGTGATGCAAGAGGAATTAAAATATTGAATTAAATACATTACTAAATTATTATAATATTATTTAGGTAATTAATCAAATCATGAAATTTGTTTTAACCTTAAAATTAATTCTTCATTAATGTGACGTGTTAACTTGGCATGTTGCCAGGTCCGGGGCAGAGAGAGTCTTCTAGCTAGACAGTAAGTCCACTGGTAGAAGACCAGGACAGCGGCTAATATGAATAACCCGGGACCTGGACGTACCGGGTGTGGGAAATCAGTGGAAGTCCTTTCCAGACTCTGTAGGAGTTGTATGACCATCGGAAGTAAGTAAGTAAATATTTTACTTAATCAGTCAATCAGCACTACCTGTAAAACCCCACTTACTATAACAGCTAGAAAGACAACAAGAGGTCTCAACTGCCTTCAATCCAGCGCAGTTACGATGACCTCCTCCCACATCATGTCCAAATCTCTCAGCTCTGCATCTGAAAGGGTCATCCTCGATAATAATTATTTATTAAAATAAAAGTATTATAGAACTATCCAATCCAATCAAAACACTCTTTACACCCCACATTACGGGCATAGGGAGGCAATAGGCGCTCTCAATTGCGCACGATCCTGCAATTTTTTTTTACCTTCCGCCACACCGCGTCCGAATCCTTCAGTTCTTTTTTGAAGAAAAGAAACACGGTTTGATATGGTTTTCCTCCTCTTCGGGACCCTGACGGAAAGAAAAAAACGGCGCTCTCGTCATCCTCACCGCATGTCTCAGAGCCAAATCCATCACCTCTCCATAATGGTAGAAGTTAGTTGAAATAACACTGGAATAAATTGATTTCAAAGAGACATATTTTATGCCTCAATATTGACACCATTTATATGACATTCCTAAGATTCTTTTATACGTACACAATTTGAAAATTTTATGGACGTAATAAAACAGATAATTCAGAGCCTTCTTGAAAGTGTTTTATTGTCAGCAAGTTAATATCCTTCAACGCATCGCAATATCATTATCATCTTGAGAAGGAATGGAACATTATATTATACTTGCATTTTTACGATGAATTCAGAGGATTTTTAATAACTCCATTCTAGCGCTCATGCCTCTCGAGCTAGCAACAATACGACTCCATTAAAATGTTTAATTTGCATCGCTTTAGATAGCGGGTTGTGAAGCAACAATTTAAAAATAAATTTAAAAAAAAACTAATGAGAATGAAATTTATTCGGAACTTACTATTTTCAAAATATAATCTTGACGACATTTTAATTATTACCTATACGTCATACTCTCGAGAGGTCAGCCTGTCCCCAGAATTTCTTGAATATTATATTATGGCGGTGTTGGATTGCAGAATTTAACGCTGTGACAAAAATTCAACGACTTTCCAAACGATAAATAAATTAATAAAAAAAAACTCTCTAGAGAGTGGATTGCCACATTGGAATGAATAAGTTGCAGAAGAAGAAGTTGAAGATGAAAAATTTGCTGAACCCAGATGAGGTATGAGTGTGTAGGTTGGATGTCAAGTATGTACCATTTATTTATTTCACAACGAAAGCTTTTACTTAGTTTGAAGGTGTGAAAAGTGCCCTGTCCTAGCTATCATATGATCTCACGATTGCGTATATCTCATGAACGCATAAACAAACGTCCACTTTCCTTGACAACGCAAACAAATAAATATGAATGTTAGTAAGTAAGAAGTTTTGGCAAGTAGGTGTCGTATTAATTATTATCGATACAACAGAGCAATACAAGCGACGCGCGATTATTTCAAACAAGGCACCAATCGGACGATTGAATTTATGTCTGTCCGTCTGCCCAGTTAGGACACGTTCATACAATGTTATAATATACTTGAACAGGGCGTCCGCGTTCATGCGATCTTCGCAATCGCACGATCATGCGATTATGCGACAATTTTGCATCTTGGGATCACAAATTTGTTTATTCGTTCATCGCATAAACAAATTTCGTGTGACCATGCGACCAGTTAGGACAGTGGCATAGGATAAGAACACGTGGAAAGCCGATTCCGACCCGCGCCGACCGGCTCATAGATTGTTGTCTATGTGTGTTCTTACCCTTATATTGAACAGCCAATACGCTTTATGCCTATACTCTCATTTTCGAGTTGATGGGTGTAATTATTTCTTTTATACTTTACTTTTTTTATTTGGTTCATTCTACTACAACTCTTATTGATATTCCTCTAAAAAAATTGGTTTGGAAAAACAAATTACATACTTAAACTGTTCGAATAACTTAAATAGGTTTAAAAAATCGACAAAGTTAACTCCAAAATAGATAAGATCCGCCATATTCCCTTTACTTCCGATCTTTCTAATTCTAGCTCGTCTTGGTGCGTCGATTTCCCGGATAGGTGCGTCGAGGCACTTAATCATGTTTACGTTAATTTTGTCATTTACGTTAACGTATGTTTTATTTGATGTCTATCTCAAACGCGGAGTTATTTATGACTCAAGTTTCTTATTCAGTGTCGTATCGGTCTACTTTATACGACTTGCTAACAGGAATTTGAATCTAGCATGTGCGATCTTCGAGTATTGCCGTTAAGAATTTAAACATTTTTAATCACATATCTATTTGATAAATTTTGTCTTTGAATTGTTTTTCTTGAATAAATTAGAAAGCATCGCCCGCAAGCAAATACCAAATAACTACTATAAAATTACCCATTGCGTCTTCACATTATCAATAATAGGTACACAACATGGTATGAGAGGGTCTGCCTCGTCTTCGGGACCCTGATGGGAGGAAGAACAGCGCTCTCCTCGGCCAACTGTCATTCGGCATCCTTAACACGTGTCCCAGCCAGATGCATCTCCTGTCCACAATATTTTCCTGAGGCACTTAGTTTCAAATGCAGATTCTTTTTCCGTCTGGTCCTTGGTCTGGTGCCAGGACTCACATCCAAACAGGAGAATGTTCCTAATGTTTACCCATTCATATGATTATTGCGTGTTTCTTTCTAAGTGATTCAAAGCTATACTGTTACATTGAAATGAGAAATCGTTATCTTTACAAAACCTGTAACCAATGAAGATTGTCTGGTTCAATAAAACTTTTAAAGTTAAATACCCATTCAAGTATCATTTCTATCTAAAGTCAAAACAGAAAATACTTAGTAAATTTGAAAAAAAAACAAAAATGGGAAAAATCAAAAGCCAAATTTAACGAATAAACCTTCTTGGCAACAGTTACATAAAATAATAATATTGTCGTATATGTATCACGAACTGTAATGAACGCCCCAATTAATAACTCAGAGGTTCTACAGAAGCTCTTTCTGAAAACCCTGTATTAAATGTTCATGGATAGATGACCAAGGAAACTTATTCTCGTGGATGACCAAGTTGAGGCCCTGACATAGACAGCTCCTTCAATGTATAATCAAGGACCGTTTTGGATAAAAAGGAATTGAGAAGGCGATGGGCGAAAATTGTTTCGAAACAATCTTAGGATTGAGAACCGAAATGATAGCATCTGATAGGGCCTAAATTATTTGTTGAGATATTAAAACATATGCGTCTGTGTCAATGTCCAATACATCGCAGTGTGTGTGTGTGTGAGAGAGAGAGAGAGGGTGTGTGTGTGAGAGTATCATATACATTGTAATTTTTTTTATTGAATTTATCTATATTTTATGCATATTTAAGCATTCGCCACTGTTTCTCTATATAAACTATATGTGCGAAATTTCATACTCCGTGCAATTTTCGTAAAAAGGTGCGTAGGTATAAAGTTTTTGCTTCACGTATAAACATATTTTTTCGCACTTGGTCTCGAGTGATTCAGGTATTAATATATTAATGTCTTTAGGAGGGGTGTAAAAATACAGTTTTTCAATAAGTGGAGAATTAAACGTTTCAGAGAATGTAAAAGTGTAATTCGCAAGTCGAAAGACAATACCGATACACGCTCGTGATAAGTTAAACTCTGTAAATTGATAGAATCGATAGTGGAACTCTATGAGAACTATCACCCCTAGCATCGCATGTTCAGATAACTCAATACTGAACTCGGTACACGTGGGACGTTTCTCAGTTGCACACGAAATATAACTCATGTGTTAGCTCTAAATATGATCCAATTTCACACATGACTCAAAATCCGTATACAACTCCAACGTCAATTTGTTGTATGTACTAGTGTCCCACGCACGACAATATAGCACTGTCGCAATACGAGAATTACAGCAGATTTAACTAGCTAATTATGAAGTTGTTTGTTACATTTTCTCAGCGGAGAAACACGTTATGCGATGAATGCAAATGCTTGAAAAAAAAACTCGTTGGGTGAGGGATGAATCATATTATTTTTTCAATGATTTTCCCGCGTAGGAGGATTAAAGGTCACCCTTCTGTGTTTGATTAAAGGTCGTTGAATTTCAAGTATATCTATTCTTTCTAATATATTTTTCAATTAAGATACTTTTTTCAAAATTCTATAAAATATATATAATACCTATAAAATTTAAATTTGCTTTCCCATCTGTCGTAATTATTTGAAACAAGATGGGAAGAGTCAAGAAAACATTCTAATAAACACAGCAACGTTTTTCTAAAAGACTCTCTGTGGTGATTTTTTACACAGTCGCCATATCTCATAGACCATTAGGGTGGCTTAACCACGTGCTGTGAAAGTCTTAAATATGCATCAGAATCTATGGCGTTACAACCCTGTGTGGGTTTTGGACTCTTTTATCAGCAAACTTTGTGTTAGTGACCGGCCGCCCAAAGTCCCATATCCCTCACAACGCCATCCTGTAATCACAGTCTCGATCTTTCTATGCTCCTCCTGCCATCTGGTCTTGTGCAAAAGATATTTTTTAAGACTGACTTGAAAAAAATGACTGCTCGCGATACATATCCCAATCAACGTAACTAACTAGTTTCTTAAGACTGACTTGAAAAAATCTGCTTGCGATACATATCCCAATCAACGGAACTATCTGGCTTAACTTTATTAATATGGACACTTTAATGTCATTGTTTATAACATGAATCTCGTGATCGTATCTGATTCGCCAGTGATCTCCGTCTCTAATTGATATGAACCAAGATCAGCGCAAGATCTTCTTTTCTAACACGTCCCGTTGTAGCCAAGTCTCTGAACTATGGATCCAGACCGGTCAAATTGTGGCTTTGCTCAATGTTATTGAATACTCTTGGACAGCAGTTTTATGAAGTCCAAATGAAGCCCGGTATGAGGATGTGATTATTTATTAGTGAATGCATGGCAATAGTTTGCCTTTAACAAAAATTAACAATACTAAGATCATATTATATTAATATACAATACCCCCTATTCGGATTTTAGAACGTTCTTATTAAGAACGTTGCAAATGATTTAGAATTAAGTTCACTCGAACTAAAATTCGTATTCGGAATTATGCCGTGTTCTAAAAACCAATATTAGTTCACCATAAATATTTTTTGAATTATAATTGTCTATGGATCGAGTATGCGCCTTATTGGTTGATGCTGACAAGCGGACAGCCAATCGGAGAAGACAAATTCAAACGAGCTCCATGTTCCAAGCAAGTTCCAAGTAACATGGTCGCCGGAAATTGCCGAACCAACCCGAAGTGTAACGAAGACGACTGTATGATTGCATTGGTGTTCAATGATAATAATTTTTTATGCTATTATTTAAAATATTTAAAAGAATTAGAAAACGAAAATTTAAAACACCTAAATACCTACTTATATTTAATTAAAATATTTAAATTAAAAAAGTAAAACTATCACAAGACATGAAACAATGGCAATAGGAATAATAAAATCAATTATCAATAAAACTGTGCATAAGCAAATTGGAAATAATAATAAAAACAGACAAAATAGTCAGAATAATTAAATCATAAAGTGGTCCGCATTTTATCAAAATTATCTAACTCATCAGCGACGACCGCGCGCTGACGTTATTTTTATCCAACGCACCTACGTGAAACTATTGACATTTGCAAAGGAGTAGTCTGCTATGGATTTTTTACAGGTGACCAGTGTGTGATACAGGAGAGGTGGGGTCTCATACAAGGTATTTTGTTTATTCCTGATTAACCCTGGATAGCTAACCTTCTCAGGTACCCTGTTAACCATCCGCCTAAACGACGGGCATTAGAAAAACTATTTTTTTTGTAATAAGTTGCAATCTTAGGATATTTATTTCTTTATATTACAGTTATTTAATAGGATTCTTAATTTAAGAAAAAAAAATTAATTTAATATTTTTTTATTTATTTTTCTTAGACCTCTAAAGAAAAATACGCATTTTTTCATCAAAATGTTTGTAATGCTCAAGGTACAAAAAAAAAATTAAAAATAATCAGTTTTCTGGCGTTGTATGGCACAAGGAAACATAAAACTTTATTTTTTAATACAAAATGAAGTGTTTTTTTAGAACATGTGACACAAAAAATAACTTAATATTCACCACATATTGCTACTTTAGAACTGTTATCAACTTTTTCTTCCCAAAAGTATTTTTTTACGTTTTTCTCTCTTTAATGACTCTTTTTCATCTTCTTATATTTGAGGAGAACCTTAACACGAAGGCTGCTGCTCTTGATTGGTGGATAGCTGCCCTGAAATATCGCTCCCGATCTTTTCTTTGACTTGCGTTGGCATCATTGTTTTAGCCAGTCTTAACAAAGAATATGATACTGCTTTGTGAAGTTTCTGAAGGAGCAGCATCCGAGGCCAACCCGCTGACAAACGTAGCCTGTATTGCCAACTATCCCAAGCATATATCAAGTTGAATTCAGAAATGGCCGGATATAATATGAGGGAGGCCGTCATCCAGCAGTGGATGCTTAAGGTTGAAAAGAAGAGAAAGAAGAAGACAACATAATTTCATCGTCTAAGTGTATGAGATGGTGGACTCAAATGTCTTTCTTCAGAGACTGATGGTTCATAATTTTCGTCTAAAGAGATGTCCAAAGGGACATCATCTTCCGCCAAAATGTCTTAGGTTTTACTTTCAGAATCGACATTCAGATCATTGTCACTGTACTCCTGGCTTATCACAATAGTTATCGTATCTTCATAGTCAAACTAAAATACTAACGTTAAAGCTAACCGTCCGTCGAAACGACGGGTACCAGCTACATATATCTCAAAAAAGTAAAAAAGCATGACACCTATGTACCTTATCGGCGAGTATGCTATTAGGACAACCTCATCGCCGACTGAGTTGACCAGCCGAACCAAGATGATCGGATGCATCCTTAAAAAGATACAGCGATATTACTATTCGATGCCCGTCGATTCGACGGAGGTTAGCTTTCTAGGGTTAAAAATCAGACCAACTTATCTGGCCGCCTCTTTCCATTCTCTGGAAAGTGTCTCTTAGAGTCTGTGTCTCTTGTGACAATTTCTATCTATCAATAAGCATTCGTATTAAATATCCATAAGAAAAATATAAGATAAAATTCTTAATTCTCTTCTTTCAACTAGTATTTATTATACCAAGCTTCTACAATACTTTTTTTTTATTTTTACCCATCACACCGTGTCCCGTACGGGGTAGGCAGAGAGAACGGACCTCCACTCTTTTCTATCCAAGCATACTTCTTTCGCTTCTTCCACCGACATACCATTTCTATCTATCAATAACGACATACCATTTCTACAATACCTCACATCAAATTATTTTTATTTTTGAAAAAAAAATATTTAAACTAGAAAATTCTTCTTTACATCGTTTAAAATTTCTGCGTATTTCGAGAATGATTATTAAAAAAATATATTAATACACATTCATCAGTCTGTCCTCGTATATTTTCATACTGTTAGTTAAAAAAAATATTAATTAAAATTCGTCGACTAGACTAAATGGGTTGTTTGTTTATTGTCACAGGTGCGTGAACTTTCAGTAGAATATTTATTTTTAGCTATAAATAGCTTTCAACGAGCTTCAGACGCGCCGACTATAGCTTTACGTAGGCTAACCACCTCTTCTAGCCTTCTATGTACAAACGTTATATTTATGACTTCTTCATTTATGCCACGAAGGCCAATTCACACCAGTATATTTAACCGCCAGTTTTGTCTATTGGTATTGTTTTTCGGTTGTCGAATTTTTGCCTGTTTCAGTTTTTCAGATTTCGACAATTCACCCATAAAAGTAGGCTTGCTGTGTGCTTTTCAGCTCTAACCTTTTAATAGATTACTGTATCAATGTTCCACCACAAACTCAGTGTAATTATATCGAACATCCGTGGCAAAAAAAAAATTCTGCTAAATTTCAATTCTGATAGATCTACAATCCATGTCTACACCGCCTGGATTCAATTTGCCACGAAAGACATGGTCTGCTTTAAACAGGTTCAGAACAGACCATGGCATGTGCGCCGATTTCGCCCACAAATGTGGATGACGGGAATCTCCCGAGTGCGACTGCGGAGCTGATAGGCAGACCATCAGCCACATAGTATCGGAATGCAGCAACAGAGCATACGAGGGTAGTCTCTCGGATATCGCCACACTGACAGACAGAGCAACAGACTACATTCGAGAGCTGGATTTGACCATCTGACAAGCAGGAAAATTTCCCCTGCGCCCCAATCCCCTGATGAAATGGCCATAAGCTAAATAAAAATAATCCATGTCTACAGTACCGAACAAGAAATTTTTGTCCATTCTCAGAAAAGAGTCTCTCAAATTTGACTCTCTTGAAATCGGTTCTGCGATATTTCTTCTCCTTTACTTACCCTATTGGTTCCCACAAACGTGTGTGATCACTATGGTAAACTGGTCATTTTTAATTGCTGATCAAACAGCTTCTTCTATAGTTCGAATGTCGCATAACTTAACACATTGCACAAATTTTGTTACCAAAAACCTGCACAAAAATGTCAAATTAAACAATTTTGTCTGAAAATTTTAAAATTTTTCAACGTTCAACGAAATATTTTGTGAACTTTCTAATGAGCAAAGTTTACTCTTTGCTATCTTTGTTTAAATTAAGAACGACAGTTCTACCTGTCACAACATCGACAGTTTAATCTGTTACTGTGTGTAAGTTTTAGCGTGCCTGGCTACATAATAATTACGATGTTTATCAGTAGACTCCTCCACTCTCCAGGGTATTGTGACAGTGTCTAGGCAGTGCCAAGCCCACGGTGCCGCAACACTTTTGTTCACAACTTCCATGCGACAAACATACATACGTAATAATTATTAGCGACACGCGACAGGAAAGCAGAGTCGACATCAGGAAACATTTACTATTTTTTCAACAAATCTAAAAACTCGAACAAGCTTCAACGATATGAACCTAAAGATTTTTCTATCCCTCTCGAAATCTACGGTTTCTATAAAGTCAAAAGAAATTTAGAGATTATTTATGAAAAGGAAGACAATTGAGGGGTACCTAATGTACAAACTTTACCAAAAAAAAAACTAGCTTTCCCGAAAGTCTTTGTCCTGTGCTCCTAACTATGAATATTCAATTCGAATTTGTATAATGATAAGCTTATTACCTTTTAACCAATGTAATTTAGATCGATGCATCTCTTTCAAACCACATACATTTATATTTTTTAAATGAATCTGTGCTCACTCGAAGTGAACACAAATACACTCTTCGACTCTTTCACAGTAAGCTATTTAAAGCTTGTGTCGTGAAGACGAGCTGGTCGGCATCGCCGGTATTCGAACCTACGACCTCCAATACGATGTACGCAGGAAAGTCGGTATTGATACGGTCACTAGACTAACAACCACCGCACTTTTCCATCAACATTCTGTCTATCACACCAACTATCCAACAACTAACTGACAGTTCCTGTCAAACATCAAATTTTCAAATTTGGAATACATCATTTTTTTATTAAAATTTAATATATTATTATGATGAACATGCATTTCTTTCATTCAAAACAAAATGTCATATTTGCTGCGACATTTCATTCACAGGAACATTTGGAAACTATCACAATGAAGAATATAATATCGTTTAATTAAAATGAAAATTTTCGTACATAAGCCAAGGAATATTTTCTTCTTCTTCTTCTTAATTTAGGCCTTGTGGCCTGTAATTTAAGAGGTGGGGTTTGCCTCCAGCGAGGTCGACTCCCAGCTGTCCTTCCACCTCTTTGGTGGTCTGCCTGGGAGCCGTCTTCCATGGGGTTGGCCGTACAATACCATGCATGTGAGGGAGTCTGGAAGAGTCCATTCTACTCACATGGGCATACCAGAACCTTCTTCGATGCCTTCCCCATCTTACTATGTCCTCGACCTCGCATATTTCCAGTCATTTCTGAAACTCTCAACGCATTTTCTTAAGCTACCGAAATAAACCATAACTATATTATAAGCAAAGCTTACGTGAGTTGTAATGAATCTAGAAACACTCACATAGGCTATCAGATTCAAGTAGGTAACTATTTCTTTATATACCAATTTACTCAAAAGTCTTCTCTTCTTTTACTTTTTATCAGTTATTTATTCAGTTCTTTTAATGTAAGAACCGTTAAAATAAAAACATTATAACGTCTCGGATAGTAATAAAACAGGAATATGTATATGATTCTATGACGACTGCAGCGTGAGCACTTGGAGCTAGATAGGTATTTTATTCCACTAGGAAGTCTATTTCACAATATAATCTACTCAGGTATTTAAATCCAAGTGACTTTTGCATAATATTAGTAAGAGTAAAGATAATCAAAGTGCAGCCTTATCCTCTCTAAGTTATGCTTTCTCTTTAACCCGAAGAATCCCAACCATCTCTACTTCCGTTCCCTCCCTTAGCAGACATTCCACCGCGGTGTCGTTAAGCGACATCTTCCCCTCATTAACACACAGACGGTTAATTCTCGCGATAAGAAAACCAACTTCCAATAGAAAAACCTAGTAAGTACAAAAAAAAATCTGATAAAAGTGGTGCCAAATAAACAATGAAAAGTACGCACATTTTTCGAGTACCATAAATGAGAGATGAATTTAAGGAAGTAGGTAGGAACAGCCTGAAAACCTTATTAGTTACATACTGGGGATAGAGCGAATCGGAACATTCATAGTTAATAATCTTGAGCACCATTGCAATCGAATAAATATTTACGGATGACATCCATATAAAGTGATAATTATTTGAATAAATAAAAGGTGTCAGTATAGCCGGCGTAACTTATTACCAGGGGCATTTCTTCCAGTCAACCGGTACCGTCCAATCTGAGGCCAACCCCCTGTAGAAATTTCAAGTGAAGAATTACTTGACCCGACCGGGAATCGAACCCGGGACCTCGAAGTCAACGCCTACATCACTAGGTAACCGAGGTCGGTGAATAAATCTGTCTCTTTAAAAAAATTGATCAACTAATTTATAGATAAAAGTTGGAAATTATTGAGAACAAGAGCAACCAAATTTAAAGACTGCGACTGCTGTCATGTATTTGACGCCAGGATATGACTATTTTTTTGTAAATGTCTCATCTTTATTGCCTATTGGCTTTGTTGGGGCACAACGATCTAATTGTGTCTAGATTCTTGTGACCTGTTTTTTCAGGACTAGATCTTAACGAATATGTAACAACTAAAAACTCTAAAAATTCATTACTGATGTTCGATTTTTAAATGGAATAAACCACCACGGGCTTACGATCGTCTTCTACTGTTATTTCGAAGGCTGGCTTAGTGTGATCACTTTACGTTAACAACGTTCGCCATAAGGTGGTAATGTTTAAGTCTCCGAAACTCCTAATCATGAGAATTCTCAACATGCTCAACATGTCGAAAAATCCCATGTATGCAAAAAGTAGATATTTAATAATTAGGTAGGTATTCATGAAATTGATGAACTAATTTATATACTAAAATAATGAAAATGATTTTTTAAACACAATTTTTTGACAGTTTTTGGAGAAAAAAAAATTGACTTACTCGCTTTGGTGTCCCGCATTTTCTAGGGGATATTTAAAAATGATCTCTTAAAACAAATAGGAGTGACTCGCTTGAGGTTTCATAAACCAAAGGGGACACACCACACACTCGCTCACCCATCTTTCGACATTATGCTTTTTTCGGTAGATTAACTTAATGTCTTGCAAACATAATCATTATGAACATTATAAGAATAACACAATCAATCCACTGATTTACTCGCCCTCAAACAACGTAAAACTCCTTCACAAACATTTCAGAAGCCGAAGTGACTTATTGCCTGATGAAATTTTGTACTAGTCAACCAGTGCATTCAAACTTAATTGCTAAGAATGCCCTTTCATTAGATAATGATGTGTTTTTTTTTTTTTTTTTTATTCTTTTTAAAAAAAATTTTTTTTTTTTTTTTTAAAATTTTATTTTTTTGTTTTTTTGTTCGCTTTTGCAAAAAAAGGCTTGCTATTTTCAAGATTGAGTGCAACAGATACAAGTATCTTGTCTCTTGCATAATCTCAAAAGTAAATTTTCAATAAATTAGTATCTACTTATTCTAAAAGTCTGTTAAGCATATGTCTAACCCAATAACAGTTAGAACAATCTAAATACACAAATCCCAGGGACTAAAGTCAAGTGCAATAAAATTGCCGCCAACAGTATCGGTCAGCCGATGGTCCCATAGTAACAACGTTCCGTACTAACGACAGCTTTTTACATTGTTACCATAGGAACACCGATGACCGATATCGTTCACGAATTTTATTGCAGTTAACTTCAGCGCTAGGTCAGCACCACGTCAAATTGGTGAACCGACATCCACGGGTAAAACCTGTAGGACGATCCGAATAATGTAGGAAGGTCCGAAAGTACCTTATCTTATACAAATGCTGAGACTTTTTTTACTGCGCACAAGTTCCACGTTTACGAATACAATTTTGTAAAGTATTATGTATGAAAGTCTTAAGTCTTTTCACTGCCTTCACAGTGTTTATTTGGTTCAGATAACGGGACCATCGTTGAAAGTTTGATGTGTTATTGTAAATTTAACAATAATTTACTTTAGTTTTGTTATTATTATCAAATTTGAACCCATATTTATTATTGTATATTACGCTAACCGAAACATTTTTTAAGGACCGTATGTAGAGGATTGCCTGTTTTACATACACGACTAATCTAATTATCTAAAGTAAGCAAGTCAATGTGTTGTACAGTGTTATGCATGTACACATGTACACATCCTGGAAGTTCTCTACACATATTTACTTACACTTTGGGTTCGATTATCAATAACCCATTAATGGAACGATAATGAAATTGAGGTAGTAACACCACCGATAAACCATAGATGGCGTGTTAGTAGCATGCCTTATCGTAAAGAGGGCGTCTGCCTACATGTTTACTTTTTACTATATACTTTTATATAATATTATTATCCTATCATCGTAAATTTAAAATTATTCTTTCAACCCTTTATCTTTTTTGGCTTTATCGAAATAATCCCCTACAAGTGATGTTGCAGCACGACATAATGAAAACATTGTCAATTTTATTCGTTTGTTTAGTTTTTTATTTATATAAAAGGACTAAACCGGAGTGCTTTTGAAAAAAAATAAAGCACATACTTGTCTACAAAGATATCCCAATATTTTTTTGTTTGTTTAATGTATCTGTGCTCACTCAAAGTGAACACAAATACACTCAATGACTCTTTCACAGTAAGCTACTTAAAGCTTGTGTCGTGAAAGAGGAAGAGGAACCGCCCAGCGCGCTGCGCTTCCAACCACTTCAAAATTTAAATGAAACAATTAGTTTATGAATTTAAACAAACTCATTTGCACTTTCACGATATATGAGATAGACGAAAGCGCTCGAGCCTCAATAAAAAAACGTTAAAGTGCAACTATGTTTGTTTAAATTATAATAATGAACCAACACTACGTAAATACACAAACTTTACAAAAAATAAACAATTAATTTATTATTCCACAAATGGCTGAGAAGAATTTTTTTAATCACAGATTAATGACAGTATTTTTTATAATTTTACTTGTACCCTGTACTCCTCGGGGCTGAGCTCCCGACTCGTACGTTATGGCAAGTGGCGCCTTTAACAATATGACCAAAATATGGAAGGCGTCGGCGTTTAGTGTCGAGACGAAATGTAAATGGTCTGTGTTGCCCATTCTCCTGTATGGGTGTGAGTTCTGGCATCTGACCAAAGCCTGGGCTTTTTGTGCCTGGGCACAAAAAGTCTCAGGTTTCGAAATGAAGTTTTTCAGGAGAATTTTGGGTGTAAGATGGTACCACCACATCACGAACGACGCTATACGCCGGCGCTTCTACCATTATGGTGAGGAGATGAACTTGGCTGGGACATGTGTTAAGGACGCCGAGTGACAGTTGGCCGAGGAGAGCGCTGTTCTTCCTCCCATCAGGGTCCCGAAGACGAGGATGACCCTCTCATACTGTGTTCAGTATGAGAGGGTCGGGACATATACATGGTGTGGGAGGAGGACATTAATATTGCGCAAGTTCGAGTGTAATGGAGAGCTCTTGTTGCATCCCTAAGTCGAGCGTTAAGGGAGTTTGGATTGAGTTGGATTCTGAAAAACACGGACAAAAAAATTATATGTGTTTTATTTTTTAAATCTCATATTTTTTTTTAATTTCTCAGGCTATGCATTAATCAGAATAGTAATTATTAAAATGAGTTCCAAAAATAATCACAAAAGTCAATTTGTATCAACAAACTCATAAAATAAAATAGAACATAATAAGTAGATTCCAAAAATAATTATAATTTCATAATATTGTGTGACTATCGAAATTGTTATTATCATAACTTTTATGAAAAATGTTTTATGAGTTTTGTCATGAATTTATTGAGTTTATTAAATTAAATTATCATTCTCTATCGCGCGCTTTCATCAATTCATTTTCCAGAAAACAAATAGGTAATAATTATGAAACATTTTCAACGAGTGTTATATGTTTGTTAATACCATTATTTAATATTTTACGCTTGTAAACATTATTATATTAGTTCAGCGTTCATTTGCAATCAGTGTTTGACACGTGCAGTATGTATGTGAAGCATACCTCGCACCCCTATGCGATTCCCCTTTATTAGAGAAAAAAAAATTATAACAGAATTTTTACTAACTTACTCTTTATAAGATGCGACTTTTTACTAATCTGCTACGACTTTTTGCTAACCTCTTATTCTTAACGAGAAACGTCTTTTTACTAACCTATTCGTAAAGCAAGACAGGATTTAAAAAAGACTTTTTCATGCTTAGCATCCAAAATCTAACAGCCGGTTTCATAAAAAAATAAAGGAGACTTTACGTTTTCTTTAAAAAACGCGTTTCTTAACAACAAAATGACACTTAAAGTCGACTTTAGTGAAGTTCAATCTTTTGCCAACGGTGTTCATTGAAAATTTCGTGGCGATCTCTCTGTCGCAAATGATGAACTTTTATATTATACGGTGACTCTGTGGACAAAAATTACTCAAATAGGGTGGAAAACATGGCAAAACGGGAAGATTATTATTATTTACTGATTTCTTTTACTAATTCATAATCCACAATAATAATTAACAACAATAACGGCACATTGAAGCTCTATTGAGAAATGAAATTGACAGATTAACAGAAATTCCGCGAAAATATTAATAAACAACCTATGTTTATATTATAATAAATATTATAATAAATAAATTAATTAATTAAATGTTTTCCATAGATTTCCATGGTAACACTGCCAACTGCTACCAACTTTAATTTTTTTTTTTTGACAATTTAATCTTTATCTTAATTAAGTAAGCGGGAATATTATTTTATGAATCACGTCAAATATTTTAAGGAGACTTAAAAATTTTAAATTTCTATTAGTTAAAGAATTCTATATTCGCCTTTTTTAAGCCAGCCGTAAGTATCATTACGATTGGAATTGGATCGGAGTCGCGGTCTAAATGGAGAGTACGGCCGCAGGTCAATTTAGTTACAGAAATAGGATAATTTGTAAGAAGAAAATGTCAGTGCATGGAAAAGTAAGAGTAGAGGTTCCTTCTCTCTGTCTACCACTAAAGGGTACGATGTGATTGATAAAAAAAAATCTTATCTTAAAACGATTCATGGAAGTCAATTTGATGGAACTTGAATGGAGATTAATAAAACGGAATGAAAATGAAAATACATTTACAACAAATTAACCTCGTTGTAATAAAAATGAATTAGCTTCATGGAACGAGCGATATCAAATCCCATCTAAGAAACTCCAATTCGGAACGGTAAGTAATAAAAAGATGGAAGAAAATGAAATGATTGAAAATCGGCTCTACATATATTTATCTACGTATACTGATTATTCTTTATTTAGTATTGCAATAGGTATCTATAAAAAATACGAATTAAATAGATACGAATCTTGGTCGTTCTCGAACTGGTTCGGAAAAACTTTCACATTTTATGCGGTTTACGAAAACTGCACCATTTTAGCAATAGTTTTACCAAAAGTTCAATATGGAAACCAAAGTCTTTAACCGAATCCAATGTCTGGGTAGGGAGGTTTTAATGAGAATAAACCAGTACCTACTTACTTATGGGTTCGAGACAAACAGGTACTAAAAAATAAGTTACAATAGAAACAGTTTACATAAAAAAAACAATACAATATCAAATCAATCAATCAAAACTCCCTTTGAACTCCGCTCAGGAGAATAGGAAGGCAACAAGAGCTCTCCATTGTTCTCGATCTTGCGCAATGCTATGACCTCCTCTCACACCATGTCCAACTCCCTCAGCTCTGCCTCGAAGGAACGGAACACGGTATGAAAGGGTATTCCACGTCTACGAGACCCTGATGGGAGGAAAAACAGCGCTCTCCTCGGCCAACTGTCTTCGGCATCCTCGACGCATGTCCCAGTCATGCCCAACTTCTCTACGTAATGGTGGAAGTGATGTACCTGCGCTGAGGCACTTCGTTTCAAATACAGATACCTTTTGTGTCTGGGCTTTGTTCAAGTGCCAGGACTCACACCCATACAGGAGAATGAGAACAACACACGCATCAAAAAGTTTACATTTCGTCTCAACACTAAACGCCGACGTCTTCGCCGTATCTTGGTGATGTTCTTGCCATACCACCGATAGGTACGTATCGGGATCTCGGCCCCGAGGTCACCAGAGGCGGTAATGGTAATTTAAATTTATCCACCCGGAAGACCTGATGAACGTGGAATATCAAATAGGTATGGCTACTTAATACAAAACATGGCGCAATACGTTCACAATACAACGAGTCATTACAAATCATACTCTTTTTAACCTGTGCCAAAAGTGATGTGGGAGGAGGTTATGGCGCAAGATCGAGCGCACTTACTAGATAGATCTTGTTGCATCCCTATGCTCATACATGGATCTGGAAGGGAATACTAATTGATTGACTGAACCTCTAAAATGGGCATTGGGCACCTTGGTTTATTTATAGTAGTGCTGGAACTACAGTAGGACAAGCGCTTGATTTTGGACTACGCTCAACCCATAAGATGTTATGAATTTTTGTCTTTGACTATGATTTTTAAGCCATCTTTTTGTAGTTTGTATGTATTCAGGAAATTTTGTTTTGTTTGAAAAGTAAAGTAATTTGCACTGTTCGACTTATAAAATACCGCAGAGCGGCACTTTGATTGAAATCATCAGGTTTATAAAATAAACTGACATTTTGAACATATGTACATAAAGTAATTTATACTTCGAACACCATCACAAACGAAAAACAAAAGAACAAAAGTGAATTCAAATTAATTCCATGAGCGTTTTGAAATACTCAAGTACCTACATACAAATTTCCACTACGTACCATGCTTTCGACGACTTGTCATAAACCTATTTATATGTTTGTGTGTTATTGCGTAGGTACTGAAAGGCGAATCAATGCATAGTAGTTGGCAAGTTTTGCAGTCAACAGTTCGTTGAACCGACAGAGGGATTATTCCGTCAAAGATCGTCACACGCCCTCTCTCTCCAACATGACTATGTCTGTCTCTCTCACTACCCTACTCCTTACAACATCTAAATAACAATTTATATTGAATTGATTTGTCTCATAAAATATGTATCATTGGAATTCCAACCGCATCCTATCAAATAAATCCAATCTCTGAGTTTTCTTTTAATTTTGGGTGTAAGAGCGCTGAAAGTGTTACGCCAACCATCTTGTGATACAACGCGCTCCATGCATTTCTCAGGGCTGTTCCACTTGCGCGAACCTTGATTTGCGATATACTGCGCATGTGAGAGAGGATCGTGAGAAGATGCTATTCGCAAAAACCCGCTTATATATCACTGATAAGTGAAAAATGTTATTATTTAAAGAAAGTTCACGAACAAAAAATACATACAACTGAGATGAAAATATTTTTAAGAAGGTCCACGGGGTCACAATATTAGATAAAAGTAGAAACGAGTTTATTCGCAGAAGTTTAAAGAGACAAGACTCCGATGGTATGGACATGTGAATAGAAGGGGGGACGATCACGTGGTCAAGGTGACTCCCAACATCCCCACACAACCCAGGGGGAGAGGTTGTCCACAGGCCACATGGTGGACAAATATCGAGAGAGTGTTGAGGGAGGGTCAGCTGACCAGTGTGACTACGTACCAGGAGGGCTGACCCCAGATAAACTGGGAATAGGCATGGAAAAGAAAGAAATAAGTAATCGAATCGTAAGGCGAATAATATTACTTAGTTACTGAATCCACGTGAAGCATGTGGTCGCCACGAAGCCTCGCCAAGCACCCCTATCCTGGGCTAGATCCAGGGTGACATAACAATCTAAGCCGGTACCCCGAATTTATGGTCAGTTTTGGTCTTTCACGTCTTCTTGAACCAACCAATGTGTAAAATAGGCTTCCATAATCAATGGACTCGGGGAAGATACGTAAGACATGGCTTATCCAGCTCAGCCAACAATTCAGCATAACCTTTGTCATTAGAGGTTGCATTGCGTTCGTGATCGGACAGTTTCGTTTCTTACAAAGTCGAACCACCCTCGAGGATCCGTCTAAAAAATATTAACTCGAATAATGCAAAATATTTTTGTTTGTCATATTACGTAAAAAAAAAAGTATTATGCGTGATGCTAGACGAGTGTTTCAGCGTAAAAATTGATTTAGTATGTACGAACTGGCCAATATACACAATGATTTGTAACGGCGCAAAATTAGCTGTCGTACAAATGGTTTGAAACGTGTTTAAAATTCCCTCATTCAAAAAAAAAAGAAAAGAATAGAATTTCTTTGAGGGAAAATGTTTCTATTATTGGCTCGAATAAGGATTCAACAACAGTGACATAAAAAATAAGATCTCATTTTAAATCGAGCAGAAGATAAAATCTGTACCTTGAGGATGGCTCCACTTGTATAATCGAAATGTAATCATAAAAAAGGAAGACATTTTTATAACATTATTTTGGTACGGGATTGTGATTAACTGGGTAATATAAATCTTATTATTTGGAAGGGAATACGAAGGTAATTACATTTTTTATACTCTGGATAGGCGTTCTTACTCTTTTTTTACATTTTTTCTTCTTCATAGAAATAAAACGAGAAAAAATCACCCTGATTTGTTTTACACGATTAACTCAATTTTATTATTATTCGGTTTTATTTTTTTTTATCTGGCAATTAATTTCTACAGGGTACTAAAAAAATATTCGATCTTCGTTCGTATTTCGAACAATCGTTTCAATTTTTTTTTTTACAATCTTTCGTAATAAAAGTCTTACTTATTTTTAAGATTCTTCTTGTGTACCTAAGCTATTTCCCGATAACCATTAAAAATGAGAATGTCGAAAAGTTGGGAGTCACGAACGTTACTCGATTCTCTGCGTTTATGCATGGTTTTTTTTTTATCTTTCCTTTCTATAAGCTGTCGCATAATAGTTGTAATTGTATACTTTTTGTTTTTTAATGTTAATAAGAATGTCCTCACGAACGTTACTCGAATCTTTGCGTTTATGCATGTTTTTTTTTATCTTTCCTTTCTATAAGCTGTCGCATAATAGTTGTAATTGTATACTTTTTGTTTTTTAATGTTAATAAGAATGTCCTCACGAACGTTACTCGATTCTCTGCGTTTATGCATGTTTTTTTTTATCTTTCCTTTCTATAAGCTGTCGCATGATAGTTGTAATTGTATACTTTTTGTTTTTTAATGTTAATAAGAATGTCCTCACGAACGTTACTCGATTCTCTGCGTTTATGCATGTTTTTTTTTATCTTTCCTTTCTATAAGCTATCGCATAATAGTTGTAATTGTATACTTTTTGTTTTTTAATGTTAATAAGAATGTCCTCACGAACGTTACTCGATTCTCTGCGTTTATGCATGTTTTTTTTTTTATCTTTCCTTTCTATAAGCTATCGCATAATAGTTGTAATTGTATACTGTTGACCATTGATTGATATACCTATGCACCCTGCTGATATATACTTCGATGTACCATTTTTATAGCATTGTGGCTGCACCACCCAAGATTGGGTGCAAGCCAATAATAAATAGAAGAAGAAGAAAGTTGGGAGAAAAAAAAATTAATACAAGATAAAAAAAAATATTATTTTCTGTCGATCGAAGCACCACTTTGCTGATCACTAAATCAATTTAATGAAATAAATTTGGACATTCTTTTTTTTTATTCAGGTTTTTTCAGAAATATTTCTTCTTCTTCTTCTAATGTTGATCCCCATTTGTTCCTTCATTTTTTAAGAGGATTTTCGCTAGTGAGAAGAAAGAGAGAATTATTGAGCTGTCCAGTGTCCATTCCTTGAATATGTCTATACCACACTTTTGCTTTCTATCTACAATAGCTGTTAATTAAAACACTCACAGATCCCAATAAATTTTGAATCCATGAGTTAGTATTTTGTAATTTTTAGCCTTATTATATTTTTTTATGTTGCTAAAAATACCAAAATGAATCTGTGCTCACTCAAAGTGAACACAAATAAACTCATTGACTCATTCAAAGTAAGCTACATAAAATTAGTTTCGTGAAAGAGGAAGATGGTCGGCAGCTGGGAACTGGGAACGAACTCACGATTTCCAGGTAAATGTTAGGCTACCAACCAGTTTGAATCAATATCAATAAAAAAGTTAGCTTTAGTGAATGATCGGACCGGTAGCCGGTTAATTCATTGCGAACAATTCATCGTCAGTACCATTAATCGCAGGTACAATTCATCGCGAACAATTCATCAATTTATATTGTAAACAAAAACCCAGAACCCGGAATCGAATTGCATTCCAAAAGTACTCGCGATGAATTGTACCCACGATGAATTGTACTGACGATTAATTGTTCGCGATGAATTTTCCCAGACCCGATCGGACCTACTCGTCAAATAAATGGGAGACGTTCTGAAAAAATCAAATCAGATCAAACAATTATTTGAAGAAGAAAGTATTAAGGTACATTGCTGAGACAGCTTAATTACAGATGTAGGGTCAGTTTCGATAATATCTTGCAGTCAGCACACTACCACAAAATTATGACTTTGGAGAACAGACGGACTCTGACATGTGCTTCTACTGGTTTACGGGTTGGTTGACTCCAGCGATCTTCTCGGGGAAATATGTTTTCGATGTCCTATGAGATCCTTAGGATCTCAGGCCACATTTGGGATGCCAAGATGTGGAAACAATTACGCACAAAACTCATACTTTAACCGTTCTATGGGCATATTATATAATTCATTTTTTAGTAACATAGACTTAAATAACTCTTCTCTTGCGGTTTTCAGGCAAAATGTAAGAGCACACCTGACGTCAGTGCAATAGCTTCTTTTATCTTCTTGCTTATTCCTATACCTCACCCTTATCCTTCTTCCCATTATCCCCAGCTGAGCCTGCACATATTGTCCATAAGTATTTTTTTTTCTTCTTTTTCTGTTACTTGTCTTACTTCTTACCTACTCGCTGTTTATTTTTTTTTTTTTAATAATAAACAGCGTCTAAGAATATACTTTACTGGTGTTTTTGTTGTCCATACTATTTGTGTAATTATTTGTAATATTATCACTGTTTGTATATTTTGTTTAATAAAATAAAATAAATATTATCAAGCATATATTTTGACAGAAACTCCATTCTGCATTGCAACCAAAAAATAAATCAGCACATTTCTACATGTAACGTGTAAGCTGGGAAAACTTATTCCCAGAGAGATTTTTTCTAGTCATCCGGTCCCGTCCATTATGAGACTGCCAATACCACCAGGTATGTATGTCAGGGCTCTGTCAGCTTAAGAAAAATCCGTACTGATTCAATAAGCACAAATAGCTATTCTATTATGTGTGTTTTTTTAATTAAATTATTTATGCGGTCCTAGAAAAATACAGCATCTGCTTCGAGCGTATTTTTCGAAGTCTGTGTGAGTGTGTTTGGATCTTATCAGGCAACCCCCATCGCAGACAAGCGGGGCTTGTTGCCATACGCTCCTCAGACTTCAACACACTCCATGCCGGTCGGAAGACATGAATGCGATACGCTTCTCAACAACAATACAGCATCCCAGGGCTGAACTTTCGAGGCTTTCGAAAAAGTAACTGCACAACGAAATTATTTCGTATTATGAACGAGCACATATCTTATCATAATAATTCGGTAAAATTTGGGTTTAATGGAGTCTATTCATTCTATTGATTAGATCAATGATGGATGGCCTAGTAATACTTTGTTCCCTAAAAATGCATTTACTTATATTTACTAAGATTTTTTCCCCGCCAAATTTGTTTCTGTGCTCGAATCCCAATTATTTCAACAATATAATATCTACGTTGACTACAACTGTTTTAAATTTGGCAGATATTTTGTTAGGTATAAAAAATTCAAATATCCACTTACTTTACTATTTTCGACATTTTTTCGAAACGTTCTTCTATGAGAACTTTCAATTTTGATATTTCTAACTCTTATCATACCAAAACACTTGCACGCAAAAATGGGGAGGAGATTTAACGAAATCTTAAATAGGTAGATACACTACTTTTGGAAAAAAATTGGTCATCCAAATAACCATGTTTTAAAGAAACTTGGACATTTTTTAATAAATTTAATATTTCGAATGAAATTTAATCCTGAACCAACCCTATTTCAAAAGATAAAGAGTCTTAAACCTTTTCAGGATATACACATACTCATATTTTCTTCGAGTTTTCGAGTGTTTGAAGATCATATGAAGATAAGGTGGAGATGTTTTTACAGCATGTGAATAAGGACCTTATTTCCATGATTCAAGAACAGGCTTTAACATCGCCATAACCATCTTTGCTCAACGAAAAGCGATAATAAGCCATAGGCAAAATGCTTTTTCTATCGTTGAAAAAATATTCACCAGACATTTTTATTAAAACATGAAATTCATTTTAAAATATCCCTACGGTTATATCCAAAATGTTTAAAAAAAAGTTTTTTTGTGTTAGACCTCTTACCTACCATAAAATCTTTACCGACTGTTGAAAACGAACAGTGTATAAAAAATTGTTTCTTCATTTAAATAATTATACCTTGCCCATCAAAGACCCATTCGAGGGAACTTCGGGATTTTACAACATTCTTCAAACATACAAACATTTGTCAAGACATGAAAAAAATATTAAATTACGTCAGCTTTCGTACTGTTTCCAACTGCACAGGTTATGGTTTCGATCCTAAGGGCTGATCATCTTCCTTTTTCATGACACGAGCTTTAAGTAGTTTATTGTAAAAGAATCAAATAGTGTGTTTTTGTTCAACATTTTTTTTTTTATAATTCTGAAATATAACATTGTTCATAACCCTGTTCTTCCTACCATCAGGGTCCCGAAGATGAGGAAGACCCTCTTATACTGTGTTTCGCTCCTTCGAAGCAGAGCTGAGGGATCTGTGGGGCTAGTACGAGAGTAGTAGAGGAGTTTATTCGAAAGCTAATTGCACGCTAATAAGCGCTTATTAGCGTGCATATAGTGTTCTAAAATCAAACGATCGAATCATTATTTTATGATTTTTCTATGGAAATGTTTCGAAACTCTTTCGTTATTCGATCATCGAAAACTTTTACTAGTGGTACTGGACATGGTGTGGGAGGAGGTCATAAACAATGCGCAAGATCGAGCGCAATGGAGAACTCTTATTGCCTTCTTATGCCTTTAAGTGGGATGTAAAGGGAACTTAGATTTGGATAACATTGTACCTATTTGGAATTTAAAAAACAAAATATAGAAAACAGGTATGCATTATCGAAGTCCCTAAGAAAATACATTAATTTGGTGTACATATTACAATATTTATTACAGGTAATTGAAAAATTTATACACTGAAATACATCTGAATGTTATTAGACAGCTTATAGTTCAAGTTTGACTGGGTTTAAAGAACCTTGTTATTCTCTCTAAATAAAAAGGGTAAAAAGTAGTCTAAAGCTGAGGCACACATGAAAATGTATTTCTAAACAGATTAAGCCTCGTGAATGGAAGAAAGAAGGATGGAAAAAGGAATGGAAGGCCGAGACTCAGATGAGAGAACAGCATCGAAGAACAGGATATGTGATGAGGATAAGGTTAATTCCTTGTTCGAGGTGTAGTAGGTACATGAAAAAAGATTTGTCCAGCTTCTTTGTTTTCTAATCGTTCTTGTTTACCTCATCAGAAATTAAAATATTTTCCATTTGTACAAGAAAATCATAATTAACCTTATCGCATTTTCTAGGTTTTTCTAAAATGACAGTGGGTAGGGCATGTCGCCATAAGGGAACAGAGTTATGGGCACCCAAAATCCTAAAATGGAGACCGTGGGATAGAAGAAAAGGAGTTTGGCGGGACCAAAATAATGAACCGATAAAATGGGGTTGTGAATATTATATTTCAATTTTGTTTTTTTTTTTTCAATTTACGGTCTAGGTGATTGCTGAGGAGCATGGTGGTGACCAAGACCATGAGACATGACATGGTGAGATACGATTCCAAATCCAATCCAAACTCCCTTTAGACCCCACTTAGGGGCATAGGGAGGCAACAAGAGCTCTCCATTGCGCTCGATCCTGCGCAACGTTAATGACCTCCTCCCACACCATGTCCAGATTCCTCAGATACGATTAGTTCTCATTTATAATTTTACAGATATGTATTTCAAAATGCAATCTTAAATTATAAATTTTTTTATTAATAATTTTTTTTAAATCTGTAAAGTTCACAATAAAATAACACAGGGCCTCGTGAAGATAAATGCAAGCTCGGCGTATTGCACCCTTGCACCGAACGGTGTTTGCAGTTGTGACATAGACGACAGCGCTTTAAATATGCATATAGCGAACTGCAGCTCAAGAGGGCGAGTCGACCACTTGAACCTCCCCTGGAATACAGAAACATGACTTATTACCACCACGAAAATATATCTCTAGATTAGGGCTGTTTACACAACCTGAAGATTTTGAAAAAATAACAATTATAGGAACTTACCTACTATAGAGAGTAAAATAATATTAAAATTTATAGGACCAGTTTTTTACGGTGCCAATATTGATTCAGGGGATGATGATGATTTTTTTTTTCAATATTGAACCACTATGCTCAAAATCCCAACCATGGTAATTTTCTACATGTTAAAACATGTCATAAAGGATAAAGAAAATTCAATGACTTCCTATCCCAAAAGACTATCGAGGAAGTAAAGATATAATGAATATGTAACAACTAATGACTCGAACAATTCATTACTGATGTTCCATTTTTAAATGGAACGAACCAACACGGTCTTAAAACCCTCTTCTACTGTTATTTCGAAGGCTGGCTTTGTGTGATCACTTTACTTTAAGAACGTTCGACATTATTTATTTTTTTATTTACTTATTTAATCATTGTCACATCAAATTCATACATACTATACAGTTCAAAACAATAATACACACCAGATACAAATAAAAAAGAAAAATATGCCGCCTCACTAGGTGTGAACCTGTGTTGAGGTTAGCATGCACATACGAATAGGCACATTTAAACACAATAAATCTTTGGAAAATAAAATTAAGAACAAGATGATATTAATAATGATAACAAATTACAATAATAGTAGTAAATTGCAATAACAGTTATAATTTACAATAACAATAATAAGTTTCAACAATATAAATTAATTACAATAGCAATAACAAATTACAACAATATAAATAAATTACAATAACCTTAATAAATGTAATGTTTGAGTCTCCGAAACTCCTAATCATGAGAATAATTTTCAACATGTTCAACAGGTCGAAAAATCTCATGTGTACAACAAGAAGTCGATATTTAATAATTAATTAATGAGGTATACCTATAGAGATAAAACTTGGAAATTATTGGAAACAAGAGAGCAACCAAATTTATAGACTGCGACTGCTGTCATGTGTTTGGTGCCAGATATGACTATATTCATTTTTGTTATTGTCTTGTTATCTTTATTACCTATTGGCTTTGTTGGTGAACAACGTTCTAATTATATTATCTAGATTCTTGTGTCCATTTTTCAGGACTAGATCTTAACGAATATGTTACAACATTACTGATGTTTGATTTTTAAATGGAACGAATCAATACGGGCTTACAACCATCTTCTACTGTTATTTCGAAGGCTGGCTTTGTGTGATCACTTTACGTTAACAAAGTTCGACATTAGGTAATTATTATATTTAAGGCATAATGCCGTGGGGCTGTCGGCTTAGAATAGCACCTCTGTTCTTTTTGCTGGTTTTTCGAGCATCCTGTAAGAGGCAGGTAATCGAAAAATCAGATCGGGGTCGTGGGGTTGACCACCTCACACCCTTAAACTCCAGCGGTCAGAAAAGGCAACAAAATTAAGCCATCTGGAGTACGCGGACGACCTAGCGTTGTTCAGTACGACAGTGGAGGAATTACAGCGCAGTGTTTCAAGACTCTGCAACGAAACAGCACGCCTCGGCCTTCGAGTCAATGCCAGTAAGACGGAGCTCATGGCGAATAATGCCTGCCCCGATAAACAGCAACCGATAACCATCGATGGTCACCAGGTCTCCCGGGTGGATAAATTTAAGTACCTGGGAGCAACCATTACCACCGCTGGTGACCTCGGGGCTGAGCTCCCGATTCGTATCGGTATGGCAAGTGGCGCCTTCAACAACATGACCAAGATATGGAAAGCGTCGGCGTTTAGCGTCGAGACGAAATGTAAACTGTTTGATGCGTGTGTGTTGCCCATTCTCCTTTATGGGTGTGAGTCCTGGCACCTGACTCTGGCCCAGGCACAAAAAGTCTCAGCCTTTGAGATGAAGTGCCTAAGGAGAATTCTGGGCGTAAGATGGTACCACCGCATCACGAACGACGCTATACGCCGGCGCACCCAGCGTGAGTCCATCACCTCCACCATTGTGGGGAGGAGATGGACTTGGCTGGGACATGTGTTAAGGATGCCGAATGACAGTTGGCCGAGGAGAGCGCTGTTCTTCCTCCCATCAGGGTCCCGAAGACGAGGAAGACCCTCTCACACTGTGTTCCGCTCCTTCGAAGCAGAGCTGAGGGACATGGACATGGTGTGGGAGGAGGTCATCACCGTTGCGCAAGATCGAGCGCAATGGAGAGCTCTTGTTGCCTCCCTATGCCCCTAAGTGGGGTCTAAAGGGAGTTTGGATTTGGAAGGCATAATAGTTTGTCCTCTACTTACTCTTTGATGTACATGCATGTTGTACATAATTTTACAAACATGGGATGTTGTTTGCTCCCATCTTCCAGTTGTAAGGCGGGGTAGAGAGAGGGGACATCATTGGAGAGACCACTTTAGCAGAATGGGTCCAAAATGACTTTCAAAAATAACAAGGGAGGAAATAGGAGAGGGACGCAGACCACCGGGAATACCACCAAAGAGATGGAGGGAGAGCTGGTCATCGGCATCCCAAGAACTAGGCTGATTTCAGAAAAGGCACATCCTCCAAGATAATATTGATACAATTACCTTTGAGGAGACAGAACCTCATTTAGAAAATGTCACCAGTGGTGCCAGACCTTGATAGAGCATGTTTCGATGCGAGATGCACGGCGTGTTATAAAATTCACAGCATCTTTCTAGGACATTATACATGGCGTATAAAGCGGGATGACGCCCACCGTCATATTATCAAATATATACGAAATAGATACACGAGACACATTCACTACTTTACATAAACCCCGGGTAAATTATTTATGGTCGTACTTTACCTCCGACATGAGTCGACAATCGTTGGATTTTTATTTTATTATTTTGAATAAATACAATTTTCAATTCAGCGTGTTGTCATAATGAATTTTTTGTATTCTTTGTCCGTATACTCAAAAGACAATGACACAACATTTGAGTGTTTTTTTTTTATCGTTAAGAGATTTGTTGAAATGTTTTTGAATAATTAACTACCTATCAATTATTTTCGAAATCTAATCAACAGTTTTTACGTAATAGGATATTTATTACTTAGAAAAATTTACGACTTCACAATACCTATATACGAAAATTCGCAGGAAAATATTAACCTCAAATTCACAGTCAAAAGTTAGATAATAATCAAATTACAAAAAAAAATCATAAAACATAGATATTGCAAATGATTAAAACTTTAAAAGTTACAGTACCTATTTCATTTTATAAAAAATAACTTAATTACACAAAATCATCATTATAAAGGTTCACAACCGATTCACGCCCCCGTGGTGAAGCACCCCTGAGGGACGGTTAGCTTCCAAAGGTAGGTAGGTCTGAGCTCTCCACGATATCTTATTCTGCCCTGATAGTGAAGAAATTTACTATTCTTTCTTTATTTTGAAAACCCGCCATTACATTCTTAGGAGCGCCTTAAGTCCACTGGCTACTCGTGTGAATAAATTTTATGCTTTTTGAAGACGTACTTATCATATTTTACTGCTCCTCTCCCACTATTATGGGGAACTTTGAGGTGGAGGAAAAGCCATTACCTGACTCTTTGACGTAATGACCTTCATGGAGTGTACCTACCCAAACACCCTAGACTTTTATTGACAGTTTTAATTGAGTCGTAAAAATAGAAAAACAATCCTTATTTTTTTAAAGTTATCTTCTTTTGTAAACGTGATGGAAAAACCTATTTTTACAGTGATGACTTTTTCGATGTTTCACAGTAAATGGCTGATGGTAGGTATTCATTTATTTATTTTCACCCATAGGTCTTTTGTCACACCAAGGGTGGGTTTTTCAACCGCGCGAATAATAGTATTAGCACAATATTTTACTATCAGGTGTTCCTCGAAATGATAATGGATTAGTAATAAGTATACCTACATCACAATGCTTAAAAACATTTTTTCTTCTAGCAAAATTATGATGACATTACATTATTTAAAGACTAACATATTGTTATTTCTTTGCTATCACTAACGCTTTGCTATTACTAACGATCGAGAAACCCACCCTAAGTTAAGACACTAAAACACCTGAATTCTATTCTGTTGACTTCTATGAGCCCTCCCATCCGTACTCACCTAGTCCCATCATTCCGGAAGGAGAAGGAGTAAACCTTTCTCTCCACAAATCCCCAATCAAGGTGTCATTCCACCCGTGGCGAAGGATGCATAACTAACGGATAGGTTAGTAACCAACGGAGGCTCCCTGATACCAGGCAACTTCAGGGTGACTTTTTGCCTTACCCCTACATGCAGGGATCTGTAGGAGCGGACTTTTATTTCCCTAGGAAATAAATAAATAAATAAAATAAATAAATCTTTATTGGACAAAAAATACAGTGTTAATACAATTTAAAAAACCTACCAAAAGGCGGACTTATTGCTGCAAAGCGCAATGTCTTACAGCCAAACTCTGGAAATTATTGAGAGCAAGAGACCAACCAAATTTAAAGACTGCGACTGCTGTCATGTATTTGGGACCAGCAGCCCTATTCACAAAAGTTTGAATCGAACTTCGTTCGAACTTCGAACTAAACTTAGACTTAAACTTTTCCGTGAATCGGGCTGCTGGATATGACTATATCCATTTTTGTTAATGTCTCATTTTTATTGCCTATTGGCTTTGTTGGGGCACAAAGTTCCTACTTCCGTTTTCTACTTCCTGAAGTAGAAAAAATCTCTATTATGATGATATTGGGGTGGCCCTTTACACCATCCTGTAATGAGAAATAAATTAAGGCGCATAATTTTTTTTCTTTCCTTTATTATTTTATATATTAATTATTTTTTTATACCCGTTAGTAACCAAAGGGTTTCAATTTCTGACGACCTCAAAATTAGCCTTTTAAACCACGTATGAACAAACATATTAAATGTATTTGACCACACCCAGTATGTTACTTGATGTATATTGTGTTGTATAGTTTTCTTTCTTGTTGATTTGTTTTTGTTTGTAGTGGTTTCTATGACAATATGTTTGTATTGGTTTCTATTTTATAAAGGACAAGGGACCAAAAATGCCCCTTGTGTCATGGGACCAAATGAGATCTATTGTGACATCCTTCAATTCATTCATGGAGCGCTGCCTCTTATTGTGCCTGGTCTCCAGAGGCCTCTTTCTTGCAGAGTGACAGTGCCTCTTCCAGGCTCCTGTTCTCCGTAAAAAGTCTCCTTAACCTTCTTTTTGATGCCCTCGAAAGACAGGTCCCAACAGGATTCCCATCTCCTTGTCGCAACAATTGCTTTTGGTCATGTAACCTTATGTCCCATTTGACCACTGATGCGGAATTCCTATTATATCCAATACATCAGGTCGGCTCTACAATGGTGCCATATACATCCTCCATAACCAGTACTATGTTGAGAATTCTCATGATTAGGAGTTTCGGAGACTTCAGCATTACCACCTAACGGCGATCGTTGTTAACGTAAAGTGATTACACTAAGCCAGCCTTCGAAATAACAGTAGAAAAATGGAAAATCAGTAGTGAATTGTTAGAGTCATTAGTTGTTACATATTCGTACTTCAGGAAGGCCGCATTTTTGGGACTTTGTAATGTGGACAAAGTAAAGTTGGCTATTTAATGTTTAGAAGAAGAACTAAACAAAAAATACTTGGTTTAGAAATTCACCAGTTGATTTGAGGGAATTTGTACTTTATTTATTTTTTAATCCATTTACGGTCAGAATTTCAAGATACAAAAAAATCATACTTATATTATCTAGACATGATACTTTATACCATATTTCAAAGTTAGGTGTAGGTAATTAAATTATTATCAAAATACAGACGTCAATATTGACATAAAAAACATCATAATTACGCGTAATGGCAACATTTATTGTGCATCAGTGCTGCCACCACTGACAAGACATGAAAACATTTAGAAATGTCATCATTAAATTTTCAACAAGTAGTGGCGCTTTTGCCTCTCCCTTAAACGATTCCATTAACTTTATTTTTTCGGCAGCTTATGCTTAGTGCACGCTTAAGTAAACAAAACTTTTTGAGGCCTAGTGTACTACCACCTACTGCGACCCATAAACAGTAAATCTATTCCATATCTACTAACTTTATTTTTTTTTAATATTTGCTAGGTATCACTTTTTTCGAATTTTTAATAATAATTTTTGTGTTATCCGGAGCGGAAAAAATCAAATAAACCAAAAATGATAAGAATCTGTAGTCTCGAGTTATGTATAATAAGTGATCGCACTTGCCCGACATTCTTTTATATTATAGAAGAATGCATCCTGGGAGATAAAGTGTGGGAAGACCAAGGCTGAGGTGGATGGATCTAGAGAAATAATGTGCTCATTAATGTAATGTTTTGTATCTTTTTGACGACTCCAAGAGCCTGAAGGGGCCTAGGGATGAGAATGATAAATAAAAATAAAACTGCGCATGGTCCCAACATGTACCACGTGACTGCTGTTAAGCTCATACAAATCGCTACCTTAATGCAGAACTATCCTAAGTATCTCAAGAGTAATTTTTGACAGGAGCAGTTTAAAGTTTGACATATGTCATAATAATTAAAATATTTTTAAAATTCAACCCAACTTTTGACATGCTTTGGTACATTGTACATGTTAAAGCTCACATTTATTGAAACAATTGTTATCTTTATTTAACATTTTTTTATTTTATATTTTCACTACATAGTGAAATTCTGTAGGAGATTAAAATTAATGCATTAACAATCACGGTGTCATCTATTTAGGATCAAAATGTTTATGAGGAATTGGTAAAAAAAATAATCAATGTGAGATGGGATATTTCTGCACATAATATATTGGTCTATGCTAGACATTTCCTCATACTCAACTCAATTTGACCAAAACATGAACTTAGGCTAGTTCTGCATTAAGGTAACGAAATAGTGACGTTTGTTGGTAGCGGTGTGTGACATACGATTTTTTATTTTTAATATTTTAGCGTTAACACAGAGGAATATTATATTTTAATCATATAATTAGTTGAAGGAAGTACCTATTGGTTTTGTTATGTTGTCTTTTTCTTGTGGATGAAAGTAAAATGATTTATCATTGATAAATTATCTTCAGTCACGTGACTGTTGAATAAAGGAACCGATTTACGGTTCTGCGCATCCAAAAAAGTTCTCTAATGATATTTGTACTCATTGGGATGGATGGCGTGGAGGAGGATCTCAGGGTAATGGGGGTGACTAACTGGAGGATGCGGGCGATGGACAGGGGCAGGGAATCATGGAAGAGGCCGAGGTTCACAATGGGCTGGAGTGCCAATGATGATGAGGATGTATGCAATGCACATCATATAGGTTAATTGAAGATACAGAATGAGATTTTGATATGATGTGGTCACGGCAGTTTTATCATCGGGGTTATTTCATCTGTTCTTTCCTCAAAACACACCGCTGTTTACATAAAATAAGATAAATAATTGACACACCTGTTGCCAAATAGTCAGCATACTTTTTAATAAAAGATTTGTAAAAAGGCTCAAGCTTTGAAATGTAAAAAACTAGGTAGAATGAATATCAAAAATCCTTTGCCCAAAATCTGTTAAATTTTCATGAAACATTGTATTTTATTCAGAACTTAACCAATATGCCATGCGGATAATAATGACCCTATCATTTATTCAAACATTTTCACACGATTCTTTTTGGAATTTCGTTTGGTACAATAAAACTTCCTGTAATATTACAAGGAAACCGTAGCTGTGTTGAAATAAAGGGAACTTCACTTTCACACCCTTTCTTCGATCAAGACTTTTTCTTTACTATATTAAGGTTGTGGTATACTAACTTCTCCTTCTTCTGGTGTCCTATTGGGTCCTCCTGATTTCGCAGACTACATCCCAATCTTCAGCTGTCCTGAACAAATATCCCACAGTTCTCAGTCCGGTCCACTCACGAATTTTTCGGATCCAGGATTGGTTACGATCCAAGTTTTAATTTTAATACAGTTTTCCCCCTTTAATATATTCAGGTTTTCAGTGGACAGAGGTCAATTTACGTATACACATATTAGAGCACTGTTTAGATTCTGAATTCTATTTACTTTCACTTTTGGGTTTGCGTCCCATCCTCTTCTGATTCCAGTCTGAGACAGGATGCCAACCGCAGTAATCAGTTTCAATATAGGTTCCAGACATAAAAATACATAAAAATGGCTTAAATTTTTTTCAAGTTTAATTCAATTTCGTCTATTTGTACCTATGTGATAAACTTCACTCCAATAACAAATCTGTAAGCATATTAAATATATTGAATGATAAAATCCAGCAACATAAGGTGTGCACCGATGTGTTCTAGGGGAAGACTGCATCATTTACTTAGAATATGGTAAAGCGATTTGAAAGCACATTGTTCCTATAAATATTATCACCATTCTACTGATACTGTATCCGCCTTCCGAAATAAACGTAGATACCAAATCTTCTCAATGAAATGCTACTGTTATTATATAATTCGATTTCTTTTATTTTTGAATTTCGAATAAAGGAGAAATTAAATTCGAATTTGTTTTAAAAGATATCGTCCTAGATTTATCATATAGTTCAAACCCGATGTAAGTCCTTATGGGACCGGCATTTTTACCTGTAACGGATACTCCAAGCTAAAGTTTTCTTTTTTCTTCTTATCGACTATATGGGAGATGGAAGATGAATGGGTTAAATAGCAAGAATGGATAACATATAGATGTGGATTTCACATTATGGAGACTGCTGGAGTGGAGACCATGGGGCGATAACAGACCATGCGGGCGGCAACTTACTAGATGTACGAATGACATTAAGAAGTTCGCCAGAGCGGGTAAGAATCGCAGACGAGAGAAGTATAAACGGAGAGGGAAGGCCTATTTTCTGCAGTGAGCAAACTTGGGCTGGTGATGATAATGATGAATAGAAAAGGATAGAAAAAGTTAAGTATGCCAAAACTTAAGCCTTGCGAATCCAGCATAATTATGAACTCTTTTTTTGGGATCTAGCAGGATGTTTTGAAAATCTTATGATGATTGTTTAGGCTGATACTACATGTATATCTGTAAGATTTTAGCTCTTTTTCAAATAAATCCATCAAACGCAACCAAGAATAATTCTCCACTTATGGGCATAGGGAGACAACAAGATTTCTCTACTGCGCTCGGTATTGCGCAATTTAAAAATATTTACTTCCAAGTTATTTAATGTGGATAAAATGTTATATTGTTAAAGGTGTTATTGAGTGTCTTTTAGAACCTTTATAATAACTGACATAAATCAAAACAAAATAACAGCGACTCGTTTGATGCTACCATGTTTAGTAGAGCTCCGACTGCTCTTTACATGAATACGAAAATAATAAAATGGAGATTTCACACAGAGCGCCTCAGTCGTACAAAAACCCCTGGCCATTCCTGTATCTCGTAATGTTCGAGCTTATCAGCGCTTCATAAACTGTGCATCAAAGAAAAAAAATTATAAAATTTATAAAAATATTCAACAATCCATGAAATTGTGACTCGAGATAATTCAGGTAGGTAGTTAAATCTCTAAAGTGAAGATACCCGACATAAATATCTATTCATGGCACTTGTATAAAAGTTTGTGATGATAAATTCGCTCTTTAGTATTAATTGACTAAGAGTGACAGTATGTATTTCTTTTTACGATTAAAAGATTTTTTAAATCAGCAACTAAGTGGCATAATCATAAACGCAAAAGGGCTTGGGATGAGAATGAGAAATAAAAAATATGTAATTACTCGAGCAGACAAGGAAGCTGCAGGCATATCAAAATGACCTAAGAGAGGCGATATGGAAAATGAACATATATTATGACCCTAGAAACGACCCTATGAATAACCCTAGAAATGTCAGAATGTACAAAACATGGTATAGAATCTAGCCGAGACTATCCGAACCATGAACCTCCTTCCTACCAGCGAGTTGCTTGATTCTTGGAAACGTCTCCGGGAAAACCCTTTCTGATAGAATTAAAAACGCGAAAATCCGATATCGAGGATTTAGAATTTCGCGCGGAACATTTTAAGAAAGCTTAATGAACCCAGTAATTTTTCATTTTTACTGGTATTGAAAATACCTAATTATCAGTTCTTTATAGTTGGTATGATTTTCAAAATGAGCCCTGTAAACATAGTTTAAAACAGATGCATCGGTCGGAATAATATTAAAAAAAACAGGTAATCAATTTATCATTACAAATTCAATATTTTTTATGGTTACGACCACAGGACAACGTCTATTTATTTATTTATTCAATTAACGGCTTTCGCCTTTTACAGTTTAAGAGTAACATTTACATACAAAAAACAAACTTTACATATTATACTAAAAAAGGTGAGACAAAAATAAATACAAGATCAGATGGAAGTTACGTAGTTATATCGTCGTGATGGCTTAAAATTTAAAAAAAATAGTGGAAAGGTTTGAGAATCTCTGTGAAAGATAGATGAAAGCGTATTTTTACGCTTTGTGGTATTGTGTGTATGGTCCCCATTTTTATATTCGCACGTATGTTGCATTTTTAATAAATACACACACATTGAATATTACTTTGAAGATAATAACGCCGAGGTGTGGAAACCTACGCAGTCAGGAAGGTTTACCGTCTTTATATTTTTTGTTGTTCCAAAACCTTAAATTATTCAAAACACCCGCGTATTTCTTCCCAGATATTATTTTTATTACTATATTTTTTTTCAAAACAAAGGTAGGTATATTTTATTTCAGCTATATACGACCGTACAACTGTTTGATGCGTGTGTGTTGCCCATTCTCCTCTATGGTTGTGAGTCCTGGCACCTGACAAAAGGCACAAAAAATCTCTGGGTGTAAGATTGTGGTGAGGAGATGGACTTGGCTGGGCTTTGGTAACTTTCTAGATACCAAATCTACATCTAGATTTTTGTAAAATAAAAAAAGCTTTAAATTTTTAATATTATCGTTATTTTCAATTAATGAAACTGCTATATAACGTTTTTTTTTAAATTTAAGCCGTTAGTCCCACCTCAAATTATTATAACTGATATTTTGAATTTCCATAAGTAGTGGAATAAGTTGGGATATTTTTGTATCGCACAACCAACATTAGAAATAGAACATTATTATTATCCATAGAATTAATAATGTCTTCTTCATATTCATATATGAAAAAAAAATGTTAAATGTTTATGTCTCTTCTGCCTCTTCGCTCCCGAGGCGTGGTCATCTTATTATATTATGGTAGATTATGTAGCAAATCATAGATCTTTAGGTTTTCCTGTACTTGTCCAATGCGGAGACTTATAAACTGGACTCAACTTAAAGATAAATCATACCAATTAATCGTCAGATATTTTTTTTTTAAATATAAATAAATCGGGACTTTAAAATAATTAATTAACACTTTTCCATTCTGAGACAGGCCAATTCCGGGTAGAAATTTCAAGTGAACAAAACACTTAGATAAAATCTGATCGGGAATCGAACCCGGGACCTCGTGACCTAAAGTCCACGTCTATACAACAAGGCTACTGAAGTGCGGCTAAACGAGTACAATAACAAAAAAAAACCAAGTGATTTTTTTTTTTTAAAAATGAATCTGTGCTCACTCAAAGTGAACACAAATACACTCCTTGACTCTTTCACAGTAAGCTACCGAAAGCTTGTGTCGTGAAAGAGGAAGATGGTCGGCACCTGGGATCGAACCACGACGTCCGCAGTGCGAAAGCCGGCGTTGTAACCGCTGGGTCACCAACCACTTCGTTGTAACAAACTAATCAGTCAGTTTAATATGTGCTGGACGAACAAACGATTCATCCTGTACGATTGCTGATCTTTCGGATTTCCATAAAATTTGAACGATATAACCTATCAGTAGAGTATAAAGAATTGGTAAAATTAATCGGCCGCCTAGAGAGTTTTGTACTAAAACAAGTTTAGCAGTTTAAAAATCCAAAATGTAAATGGGATGTCTTGGATTGTACCTACCAAGGACTAAATATTTTATAATGTACTGTACATTCTGCTTAATCCGTTGATTTTAAATATTCTTCAAATGCGGCTGCTCAAATCTGTCAAACAAATGGGCAACTTTAAAAAAGCGGGGTTGACGGATATGGTTTGACAACGTGTCTTAACACGTTAACACTTTTCTAACCCTTAAGTGAGAAAAATTTGCTTATTATGCTAAAAGCAATAAAATCTGTAATTAATTCTACTTCAAACCGACAGGTTTCTTTTTAGCCAGTGACCATCTTGAAAGACTTATCCCCAATCTGCGGCTCTTATGGGATGTTTTTCTTCCTTTCTGTGCCGCTAGAGGCGCCCTAGCTAATCCGGTCTATTGTCAAATTCAGTGTTGCCAAAGGGGGCGATTTACTGCCGTTTGGGCTATTTGAAACTTACTTGCTTACTTACTTAGTTACTTACTTACTCTTTTAGCGAGTTTTCACCTTTCCGGATACTAAATGACCTTTTTTAGTGAACTCCCACCTCTCTTCGGATACTAAAATTTTCGGAATGATCGCATACGAAATTTTCAGTTGGGCTTCTTTGCGTTTGAAAAACAGCGTTGGCAACACTGGTTAAATTAACGTATATAACCTCAACGGTCCGTTTTGTCTTTCGTAAATAAATACTTTAATTTTTTTATTTATACTTTGTGTTACAGTGAACATGAAAAAAAAACAATTTATCATTCTAGTTCTGTTTATTTTAAATTAAACAACTTATGTATTATTATATGCGATAACAATACGTTTATAATAATCATTGTACATTTCTTTTTACAAACTATTTTACAAATAAAATTGTTTATCTTATTTTATTTTTTATATATCTACCTAAATACAACCTAACATACCGTAACAGAATACAAGAATATATACAGAACAGCAGCACTGATATTATTTTTCTCTCAAAGAACAGGACTGAAAATTCACCCTTGAAAACAAATACATACCTAGTGATTTTGTTTGTATGTAGTGTAAAAGGACATACTATAGTTTACCTCCTAGAAAAAGCCACTTTTGCAATCATCAATAATTAAAACGTTAAATTGATGAATTGAGAAAACAAAAAAGAAAGCAAATATCTGTGGTGGCATGGTAAAAGGCATTAAGTCGCGTTTTTCAGCATTTTGAGTTATAAGCGCTACATCATACATTATCACAAACAGAACAAAGTTCAAAAACATAAGTTTAAAAAAATCCACTTATAAAGGATTTAAAAGCATTTTTTCATTCCGGCATAACTCAATATTCATTTTATTTGGCAAGGTAAAACGACGCGCGTCGAATTTTGTCTACCACGAAGTTAAACGGTGTTGTCTATGATAGAGCTGCCGTGAGAAGCCGTTCTTTTAAAAGTGAACCTTTTTAAAATGTGTTTAAATAATGTATTTTGTGAATTTTGTGGCAGGTATCTTCCTTATCTGTCGACCATTCTGTTTACAACTTTCGTTGTTTTTATTGTTAAGCTACAGACGGTAATATCTGCATATTATTATTTTTTTTTTTAATATTTTTCATTGCTATTTTAATACGATTATTAATATAATTTAAAGAAAGTCGTGCTAGTGCGAACTATTATATCAACAACTGATGACTGATTATACAGTTCGATTTTAAAATAGTATGAACAAACCACTACGGGCTTACGACCATCTTCTAATGTTATTTCGAAGGTTGGATTAGTGTGATCACTTTACGTTAACAACGTTCGCCATTAGGTCGTAATGTTCAAATTTCCGAATATTCATCTGGTTTGCAATGGTTTGATGTTGGAACCTCCACTGCGCATGATTTTGTGCAGCTTGTATGACCTCTTCCCAAACCTTGTATAAATTCCTCAGCTCTGCTTTGAAGGATCGGTACATTTTGAGAGAGGGTTATCTTAACAAAGGTAATAATACCTTTAATTAACTAATTTCATTATATTATTCATTTATTACTTAAGAATATTACATTCTGAGCATAAAAATATACCTACTGATGTTCTGGGAATGCTATGCTAGAAAATAATAATAGGTAAGCTAAAAAATAACTAATATTTATGAAGAATAAAATGTAAGTGTTGAAAAATAATAAATTAGCATGTGATAGAGAGAAACTTGGTATATTTCCTTGTAAAATTTGACCTAAGTACAAAATTTTTTTAACCTATGAGCCAAAATTGTCAAGGTAAAAAGACACGCATTATAAATAAAGCATATAAACAAAGTAATATTGAAGAAATAAATATGAGTTATCGTATAGTGAACCCTTTTTAACAAAGTAAATGCATCAAAGTTGATCTATTTTATTTGTCTTAGATAATATTTGACAAAAATGAAACCTCTTAAAATACTGACAAGTAAATCCGCCATACTGAGAAATGTCATCCCACTGACTTAATGCCTTTTACCATGCCACCACAGATATATTAGTATAATATTTATCAGTAAATGCTAGATGGTATGTTTGACAGCTGTCACAATTTGACAATAGACCTGATTAGAAGTTCTGCCACCTAGTGTGTATTGTCGGTAGCTCCCCAGAAAACTTCCCATTGTGTTCACAGCTTTTTGTTTATAAAATTTATGTTCCAAAAGTAAGAACCAATCCACTTTTTTTACAATCAAATTACCTAGTAAGATAAAAAAAGTGCACCTTATTTTTACCTCTTCAAAGTTTTTATTATATTTTGAATAAAAGAAAAAGATATGTAGGTATAATAATTTTAAAAGATGACAGAGAATTGCTCTTGGAACACGTTCGAATTAAATTTGATTTGAATATTCTATTATTAATTGCATTTTAAATGGGAAATAAACGTCCGTGAAGAAAACTTTGAGTTTGTCTTTGTACTAGAAAGTTCATACAATTCTGCGAAAAGCAATTTCAAGCATAATGGGACATTATCTATTCCAAAGATATTTTATCTATTCAGATGTTTTCATGCAATTTAGCTTCACCATAGAAAAAAATACTTTCAACTCCGTTAGCTCAATGCATGATGGCTATCAAAATATTATTATAAATAAAATTGAACATCTTGATGTGTTTGAGAATCGACTTTTCATCCAAAGTATTTTTTAATATGGTATTGGGTGCGTTTTTAATTTTGTGTGTACGTATATGTCTCTATTTTCAAATATTTGCGATGTCAAAAAATTGTTGTGAGATGGGGGCGTCAAAGGCGGAGATAGTGGCACCGACATGTGGAAAGGATGCATGGAGATCTTAATGGGCAAACGCCTACCAGGAAGAAACACCTTTAGGAGGAAACACTGATTCTATGAAAAAGGAAAAAATATGAAATTTTTCACTCAGTAGTCACTGATGGTTGCATAATGATTCTCACAGATGTCTCATACCATTTCATCTTTTATAGATATCTATTAAATAAAGTCGGGTTAGTGCGAACACTTATAACTCGAGATCGGCTGAATAGATTTTTATGTTGCTTGGTTAAACACATGTTTGTAACATATTTTTGTATACTTAAAAATTACAAACTCGAAATCAACATCAATCAATAAGGACTACAGGACAACGTCTGTCGGGAAAGCTGGTGATTATATAAATTAAAATCACCATTAGAAAATCTTCATCGCTCCTTTTTAGCGGGTTCTATTCGCAAATTTATTTATTTTTTAATCAAAGACCCAATAGAATACCTACTGAACAATACAAAAAAAACAGTTAATTTATACAAAAACATTTTATCTTCAGTGCTCCAATAACACGTATCTCTCGCATAGCTAAATGATGGCTTTCGGTACCTAAAGTTTTTGAGTTGACAAAATAACTGACGTGATACCCAGCGTTGCCACATTTGTAAAAATTTGGCCCGGACACAACCTTAAAAAAAACCAATTCCGAAGGCGAAATATCGTTAAAAAAAGGTGATTGAAAAAATGTATGTCCAGCGGGCGTAGCTAAAATTGCACTCAACGACTAGTCTGTCATAGAAAACGACTACAGCCAGACGACAGAAAACTCGTAGCTCAGGACATTTTTTTGTTTCGCATGGACACTCGGACACACGTCGCGAAACCCGGACATGTGGCAACACTGGTGATACCTGTATGGGGTTAGTAAGTAAGTCAGTGCTGTGTGCTATTCAAATGTTGATTTTATGGCAATGACCGGTACCCTAAAGGCAAACGCTCGGATTGGGATAACCAAGTATGAGGCGCACGATTTCAGTCAGTAGCATCAGATTTTTCGACATGTCGATCGTAATTTTATTATTGAAGAATTTCAGGATCGTGGAATTTTACCAAGTACCATAAAGTCATCACACCTAATCCAGTCTTCAAAATAGCAAAAAAAGTTCGAAGGACCATAAAGGTACACGATCAATATGTTTTAAATATGAAAAGAAGTTTATTTGTTAAAAATCAATCAACTAAAATAATACAGGCATTCTTAAAATAAAATTATGTACGTAAGCGAATGTGACGATAGAGTCTGGCTAAAGGAAAGCAATACAATACGAATAACAACTATAGTATCTATGTACTACACTGTGCATTGCATTCCACATTTCTTGGAAGTTATCCAAAATACTTTTAACATGACAAATCAAATCATAAGGAAACATTATTGCGAAAAGAGAATTTTCCTATTGTTTTTTTTTTCATTCGCTTTATTCCATCTCGTTTTGCAGTAAGTAGTCGAAACGGAAAAGTTGTAATTTTCTTGGCAAAGCTTCGAATCGTTTTCTTGGGAGGAAAATACATCGGAAATTAAACGTACAATAGGGAAGACGGAATGTGTGAACACAGGGAGAAATAAGTCTTCTTTGTGTATTGAAATGTACTGAATTTTATGACATTCCTTTTATCAATACAATGACATTATTCAATTGTGTTTTGATTTACTTACTAGCGATTGAATGAGTTTTTTGAAAAAACTCATCAACCGCATTGCATTTCAGTTGACATACCGCATTTGTTAAAGACAATTTTTATTCATACAGTCTGCTCGAAGGACAATCTATTGGTCGCCTACTCAAAAATGGTCCCAACATTACAATTCAACATAATATACTAATTTCCTTTGAATTCTCATTTCTTTGTTATTGACCGATTGATTATTTGGAAATAAAAAGTTATTTTGTTATCAAAGAATTGAATAATGGGGAAAATAGACCATATTATAAAGCTTTAATTCTCGGAGCTTTGGACCTAATAAGGGAAAAGCTATATCGAACAGAGTCAAAGCATAGACAAAAATATTACTATGAAATGATTTGACGTGTTCGTGAACTAAGTGCATCGTAGAATTACTGCACATAGGAAAGATCATAATATAGAAATCAGCGTTTTTTTTTCACTAAGCTAATGTTACAAGAGTAGAAAACGATTGTAAGCCCGTAGTGATCTTAAATAACCAAATAAATTCTAATTTTGTTCAGTTAGCATCAATAAGTTGGTAACTTTTATTTGTTAGATCGTTTTTTAACATGCCATAATAGATAAGGTCATTGGCTCTATAACGCGAAGTGAATCAATCAAGAAAAAAAAGTGTCTATCGGATCAAATTGGGATTCTTAACCATCCTCGAACCACCCTTAACACATTTTTTATTCAAATTCGTGCTGTCGTTAAAGAGTTTGATGATAAGAACGAATCTACACGTAAGAATATAGTATAATTACTTAAAGATGTGCAATAAAGGCTGAAGTGATTCATTTGAGATCTGTGTAGCTAGTACGAGTTTTATCAAAAGCTAATTGCACGCTAATAAGTGGTTTTTAGTGTGCAAATGGTGTTCTAAAATCAAACGATCGAATCGTTCAATCATTTTGTATAGACATTTTTACGAAACTGTTTCGATGATCGTTTCGATACTGTATCATCGAAAACTTATACTCGGGATACTGCTGCAATCGTTGGGAATTTAATTTAAATGCATTTCACCCTCTCCTTTTTTTAATTATATTAGGTATATCACCGCTTTACATGTCATTTTTTTCTATAATCAAATTTCTTTGTTGATTCATTCGTTGTTATTATTTCACTGAACACTGAAGTCACGTCTCTGAAGACTCTCCCATAGTCTACCGCATCAACATCAACCGCACAGCGATATAAAAGCGAGGCAAACCATTTGATACACCTTCAATGAGAACTCCCCTAAAACAAGTAATAATATAGCTATTTGCGTTGACACACTGAAGTCACGTCTCTGAAGACTCTCCCATAGTCTGCCGCATCAACATCAACCGCACAGCGATATAAAAGCGAGGCAAACCATTTGATACACCTTCAATGAGAAGCGCTGAAGTTTTCTATTTTGAGAGAACTCTCCTAAAACAAGTAATAATATAGCTATTTGCGTTGACACACTGAAGTCACGTCTCTGAAGACTCTCCCATAGTCTGCCGCATCAACATCAACCGCACAGCGATATAAAAGCGAGGCAAACCATTTGATACACCTTCAATGAGAAGCGCTGAAGTTTTCTACTTTGAGAGAACTCTCCTAAAACAAGTAATAATATAGCTATTTGCGTTGACACACTGAAGTCACGTCTCTGAAGACTCTCCCATAGTCTGCCGCATCAACATCAACCGCACAGCGATATAAAAGCGAGGCAAACCGTTTGATACACCTTCAATGAGAAGCGTTGAAGTTTTCTACTTTGAGAGAACTCTCCTAAAACAAGTAATAATATAGCTATTTGCGTTGACACACTGAAGTCACGTCTCTGAAGACTCTCCCATAGTCTGCCGCATCAACATCAACCGCACAGCGATATAAAAGCGAGGCAAACCGTTTGATACACCTTCAATGAGAAGCGTTGAAGTTTTCTACTTTGAGAGAACTCCCCTAAAACAAGTAATAATATAGATATTTGCGTTGACACACTGAAGTCACGTCTCTGAAGACTCTCCCATAGTCTGCCGCATCAACATCAACCGCACAGCGATATAAAAGCGAGGCAAACCGTTTGATACACCTTCAATGAGAAGCGTTGAAGTTTTCTACTTTGAGAGAACTCCCCTAAAACAAGTAATAATATAGCTATTTGCGTTGACACACTAAAGTCACGTCTCTGAAGACTCTCCCATAGTCTGCCGCATCAACATCAACCGCACAGCGATATAAAAGCGAGGCAAACCGTTTGATACACCTTCAATGAGAAGCGTTGAAGTTTTCTACTTTGAGAGAACTCCCCTAAAAATTAATACAGCAACAAAATAACGATCACTGCTATTTTCAACATTTATAATTGCAATAGAGGAACATTAAATAAACTCATAAATAAGCAATGTTTTATTATTATGTATTTATAAAGTTGCCGTGGGGTTGCCGGCTAAGTATAGCACCTCTGCTCTTTTTTCTGGTTTTTCGAGTATCATGTAAGAGGCAGGAAATCGAAAAATCAGATTGGGACCGTGAGGTTGACCACCTAACGTCCTTAAACCTCGACCGGTCAGAAAAGGCACAATGAACCTCGGACGCCTTCGAGCGCAATGGAGAGCTCTTGATGCCTCCCTATGCTCTTGAGTGGGGCTTAGGCCTCCCGCATTGTGGGTTGGTTTGCGGGGATTCGCGGCGGGCATGATTTGTGTGGGGTCGGGTTTTCGGTTTGATTGCTTCGATCGCGCTAGGGGGTCGGATTTGTGCGGGTCGGTTTTGCAGCGGATTGGTCTCCTCCGGACTGGCTTGCGGTGTGCAGGGCGCCATAAAGGGAGTAATATGTATTATTGTACTATTGTACCGAGATAAGAAAATATGCGATAAAATTATGAGGCCGAAATAATTTCAATTGATAGCATAATGTAGTGAATATTGTTTACATTTCGAAACTCAAGGGCTCTTTGTTATCAAAAGAAGTTGGTAAAAGGCTCGTTTCATGTAAGCAAAAAAATATTTACAGCCCTCAGCCAAATGAGCGAGATCTAGAAGACGCGTTGCCTTTTGAGATTGAAACTGTTGACAGTTTCGGCCGAGGGTGCTTGGTAGTAGTCTATTTTCACAGATGTTAAAATATTTAAGACTCTTATAAATATAATTTATTTACGTCTTATTTACGTAATTATTATAATAAATTATTATAAAAATTTACGTCTGTTTAGAGATTGAGGTTATTTTTACACCTATGACCGGTGTTACTTCTGTAAAAATCAATGTTCAATTGTCATCTTCTGTAAAAATCAAGACTGTCGTTTTCCGTTAAATAGTTATTTTATGCCAAAAAAACTAATACAAAACAGAGCTGATTACAAAATATTGATATAAAATTTTTTTTTGCTGTACAACTTTTCCAGATAAAGACCCGTATGCAAAGTCTACTTTCGTTCTAGTTTTTCCTCTCTGAAAGATTCATTTTCATGTTCCCATACACTTTCTTCTATCATTTACTTTTAATGAGTGCAATGTCACTAAACAGATTCAAAAGAATATGCTCGCTCAAAGTGAACAAAAATAAACTCTTTTACTCTTTCACAGTAAGATATACGGCACCTGGGATCGATCCCACGACCTCCAGTACGAAACAATACGAAAACCGGCGTCCTAACCACTAGGCTACTAATCACTTCAAATCGCACTTTGTGAATTTGCTTATAAGAATGTGATTGCTACTTACTATCAAGTATGCTACCTAGTATAGCGAGAAACTTACTAGTGATGGTTATTGCTACATAATCACACCTATAAAACCGTTGGTTATTTATGATATAGCGAATAGTTACAAGTGGTATTTAGTTTAGCACTATATCCACAGATTTATGTTCTCCAAAACTCAGTTCCAAAGCTTTAGCCAACTTCTTGTCTGTGTGCGCATTTGTGCTAAGTTAAAAACAAGTACTAGCCTCTACCCGATAAAAAGTATCACTTTTTTTTTATTTCTTCAAACTTCAAGGTTGGAAATAAGTTCAGCAGCCAGAAAAATCTAAGCTTACTGGATATTGAATCTGAAAAAGTTTGTAATAATAATCACCATGTTTGCTTTCAATATCCAAGATGTTGAGCGTGTCAGAGACCACGTAGGAAGGGCAGATTCTGAAAAGCTTATAAAAATGCAGCTGATGGTATATCAACAGGCAAACCACCCAAAAGGTGGAGGTACAGCTGGACATCCGCATCCAAAACATGAAGCTTCGAGATAAGACAGAACGCAATGTGTAGAAGAAGAAGAAGTTTATTTATTGAGCTTGCGAGATTTGAGAGGAATCTTGAAAGTACAACAATGTTGTTTAATATGGTAAAATGATGGTCATTTTATAAGTCAATTACCTACTATTCTCGGTGCAGTTTGCCATTTCTATACCAACTTTGACACATAGGTAATGAGAGAAAAGGCGCATTCTCACCAACAAAAACAACAACACTCCATTTTACACCCCACTCAGGGGCATAGGGAGGCAACAAGAGCTCTCCATTGCGCTCGATCTTATGCAACGTTTATGACCTCCTCCCACACCATATCCAGATTCCTCAGCTCTGCTTCGAAGGAGCGGAACACAGTATGAGAGGGTCTTCCTCGTCCTCGGGACCCTGATGAAAGGAAGAACAGCGCTCTCCTCGGCCAACTGTCATTCGGCATCCTTAACACGTCCCAGCCAAGTCCATCTCCTCCACATAATAGTAGAAGTGATGGGCTCACGCCGGGTGCGCCGGCGTATAGCGTCGTTCGTGATGCGGTGGTACCATCTTATACCCAAAATTCTCCGAGGCACTTCGTTTCGAATGCAGATACCTTTTGTGCCTGGGCTTTGGTCAGGTTCCAGGACTCACACCCATAGAGAAGAATGGGCAACACACACGCATCAAACAGTTTACATTTCGTCTCGACACTAAACGCCGACGCCTTCCATATTCTGGTCATGTTGTTAAAGGCGCCACTTGCCATACCGATACGTATCGGGAGCTCAGCCCCGAGGTCACCAGTGGTGGTAATGGTTGCTCCCAGGTACTTAAGCTTATCCACCCGGGAGACCTGTGCGGTAATTGTAATCTTGGAGGATCGTTATTTTTTTTTTCTTTTTAAATACTCAAAATAATTCAAAACCACAATCAATTTGCCCATATTGCCTGACAAACGGACACATGAGCATTAAATGTGTATTTTTATAGTGGATGTTTGTTGGAGTACCAACCAAATGATATTACTACTGTTTGTCACTTAAGAAAACCTCACACCTTGATGTTAGTTAGGTTGGTGAAATGCTTTCCTCAACTTACATAATGTCTGTTTTCGTTCCAGCCCACTTTATAGTAAATAATAAAAGAAAATATTACCAATATTTTCATCAAAAGAAACATGCATTCCAACTGAAATTAAAAAAAAAAACTATGAAGTGTTGGAAGAGGTGGAGCGACCTAATGGTCTTAATAGGTAGAGTGGATGGGGATGACCAGAGACAGAAAGGAGTGGCGTGAATATGAGGGGTCTACATTCTGGCTAAAAAGAGTAGAAAATAATAATTGAGGGCGCTGCAGTCGTTTGTATGGCAACATGGTATCATATCCAATGCTTTGTAGAGGTTATTAAATTTAAAAGAATTTAATAACGAACTGTACCAGCCATGGCATTAAAAACGATATGGTAAAAAACTCTACGCAAAACGAGTCAAAAAACAAGAGATAATAAGATATATTTAATGGGTGCTGTAATCCACAAAATGGTGCTTACAACTGCTTACTATTCTATGGCCGAATTTCAATCATATAAATGTCAAAATGTTTAAACATAACCTATAATTTATTTGTAAGTGAATATTATAGGAATATACAAAAAAAAATATGTCGGAAAAATATCCAAATTAGTAAAAGGTAATTAAATTTTTTTGAAATGTATTGGATGTTGTATTTACCAGTTAGAATTGCTGTCCATTCGTAAACATTTGAAATGTCAGACAACAACCTATGTTCAGTGTTGCCAGAGTGATAACATTTTAGTTCATCGATAATTAATTTCTACTCTTTTTAGCCAGACTGTATGTCCTGCAGTGGACGTTCACGAGCTAATGATAAACAAGAATATTATTTTAAGTGATGAATTAAAGAAATCTAAACAATAAACAGCAGTAATCCAAGTACGAACAAAACTATAGTCCATCATCAACTCGAATTTATTTTACTATTTGAATGCCGATCACATTATTCCTATCGCGGGTAGAAGGTGTGCAAAAAAGCCCAAGATAGAGCAAAGTAGAACAAGGAGAAAGAGAATCGATGGTCGATTTAAAATGGTTATTTTTTATACAGCAAAGCTTCCCGTGTTAAATAAGGCTTTTCAGGAAAGATTGCCTTATTTTCATTATAAAATTATATTAAAAGCTACACATCGTTGTCCCGTTACTATGAATATTGATTTAGAATTTGTAATTTATACAAAAATACGTTTAAAATGTATGTTTGAATGTGAAAAAATTAATTCTGCTTGAAAGAAATTCTATAAAAAATCTGCATACCAATGTTTTGAAACTCATTCAAGTCAAGTAAATAAAATTGGTGTTGTTATGGAATTTTTCACAGATGGCGTTGTTGTCAGTAAATCCGTTCCATACTAACTTTAATGTTATATTTTATATTATTTGTTATCCATTTCTTTATTATTAAATATTCCGGAGCGGAGAAGAATCCAATAAACCAAGCTTCATAAAAATTTGTTAAGCCGATCTCGAATTATAAGTGTTCGCACTAACCCGACTTTCTTTTGTATTAGAGATTAACAATTATTGTGATTTTCTATACACATATAATCACAATTACATGTATGTGTCCCCCAAGTTGTCTGCCTTAAGAAGTACACAAACTTTGTAATGAAATAAGATCTGTCACCTGAAAATTGTTTACTTTACGTTCCTATCTACAAACTTGAAAACTTGGAAGTAAACAGCCAATTAATTTATTCATACAAAATATATATTTCCATAATAATTCGATAAAATTCTGTTTTAATGGAGTATATTCTTGCAATAACGTAACATGTTTCATATATTATTATATTTCCTACTAAACTGCCATCTCTTGGATTTTTTTTAAAAATTAACAAAACAATAGGGGAATTTATTGTTTTTATTACAAACTTCATGAACATTGCGCAGGATCGAGCGCAATGGAGAGCTCTTGTTGCCTCCCTATGCCCCTGAGTGGGGTTTAAAAAGGGAGAATTGATTGATTGATTACAAACTTATTCATCCCGCATACGAATCAACAATAATAATTATTACCTACTCAATTCACAATTATTATATTTATTACATAATGCAATAAATTATTAGCTAAATTGAATTCAGTTTTTATGTCGTTAACTGTATTAAATTCGTGTATTAAGTCGAACTATTTTTTTTATTCAGGGTTAGGTCAAAGTTGGATGGGCAGGTCAGTTAGTTAAATATTATAATATGAAAATCGTTTCTTTGGTATTATTTGTGACTGTTTTGTTCTTCGTTTCCGAGCTTAAATAGACATGCGAATTATTTTAAGATACAACTAATGACTGTTTTTAGCAATCAATCTTTTAAAATATTTCTCCATATTTATTTGCAAAATCCAGCTAAATACATCTGCGAATGACTTATATTTCATCATCATCACTTCCTTGAGGGGAAGGCAAGATTAAAGTAAAATAAATAAGGGAGGCTGTACAAGAAAATATCAGTAGATCAAAGGAAATTTTATTTTCTAAAATTTGCAATGATTTCCTTAAATTTGTGCGAATTTAAAGAGAATGGAGTCATTCAGATTCCTTCACATAGGGTTGGTCGACCAACCTCATGAATGGTGGCTTCCAGACAGACCAGGACAGTTTTAAAAAGTCAGCAAAGAGTTAACCTCAACGTGGCGAACCCCACCTCTTGAATGGCAATAAGAACTAAATTAAGAATAATAAACAAGATTAAGCTGTGCGAAATGTTTCATAACCTATTTTTACAGTATTTTTTAGCTTATTTACCATACATGGGATGATGTTAGTTGAGTTTTTTACTTATGTCTTCACTCAATGCAAACGAAATAATAAAGAAACTGTTATGATGTGGCCGCGTCTTTTTTTAAAATGTTTCATAATATTTCATATTTTAGTCGCGACAATTAATTTTTTAGGTTAATATTAAAGAAGTTATTTTAACCAGATGGACTTTTTAATTGACCGGGATAATTGTTAAGTTTGGTGGATTTTTTAAATTTGAATTATAATGGCACGTGGCAGGGTTTAAAAAAGGACGTTCAGAATAACGTTTGTACCCCCTAGATATATTATTATTATAAAGCAATACTAGGTTGAAGACTTTTTGCTCATAATTCCTAGTAAAACTTTAATAGATTTCTGTTGTCTCGATTCCTTGCAACGTTGTTCACTTCTATTTACTCCTGATTCTTTGCAACATTGTTCACTTCTATTTACTCCTGATTCCTTGTAACATTGTTCACTTCTATTTACTCCTGATTCCTTGCAACATTGTTCACTTCAATTTTACTCCTGCTATCCTGCAACATTTTTTGCATCTAACTCCTAATTCCTTGCAAAAAAATTTAACTGCTGTGATTCCTTACAATATTTTTCACTCCTAATTTCTTGGAACATTTTTCATTTCTATTTACATCTAATTTCTTGCAACATTTTTTCGTGATTACTTCATCCTGTCTTGCCTTCCTTCAGGTTTTTTTTATCAATATATTGTTCATGCTGACATATTGTTGCGAACAATATTCATCTATGTGTATACTTTTGAATTAAATTCATAAATAATGTTCCTACCTCAAATATAAAAAAGTGTTATGCAAAATTCTAACTAGATATGAGGTGATTTAAAAAAAACTCCTATGGAAATATATTCATAAACAACAACTTATACATTCTCCGCGTCATGTTTAGTACTGAAAACACTGCATTTTATTAGTGTTTTTATGTTGGAATTTTATGGCTTGTAATGTTATCGGCAGCAATCTCCCCTTTCTATACTATGTCAGGAACATCCAATTACAATATTCATTAATTTGCAGTCTACAACTAGAGTTTTTAAAAACAAATTCAATATTAATTTCAATATTTCATAGTCTAAAAGCATATTTTTTGAACTTAACTATTTTTTTACTGAATTCTGAAGACGTCTCTCTACTGCTGGATTAACTCTGTCGCCTCTTCAAGAGTTTTTTACCATTTTCAAACTTCTCGATCAATTTCTCCCCGCGACAAAAATCACATCGTTGATCCATCTTTTTGTCTGCATACTAAAAATAACAAGTTGTGTATATCGGCAAAATGCAACGAGACAAAGTTTAAAAGAAATCTCAAAAGACCGCAAGTTTTTAAAAAAGAATATCATCTGAATAATCATATAAATAGTCAAACCAAAGAAGGAATATAAAAAAAATAGTGTCCGCCTAAGTATAATAGCCAGAAAACAGTCCAGAATCGGACGTATTAGAAACAAAACTCTCCCTCGAATCAAAAAAATATAAGTAAAACCATTCGAAACAGATTACGAAATATAGAAATCCAAAGTGTGTGCAAATTTCGAGATTTTGTCAAATGGAGACGACGCATAATAAGGTTCTGGTACGAACATAACATCCAGAATGGCAAGTCTTACGGCCGGTTTCAATAACCTATCTATCCCCTATCTATGGTTAAAAATCTATCTATCTTTACACTTTGGTGTTTCAATAAACAATGGATAGATAGAATTTCTATCTAAACTTTCTATCTATCTTTCATTATATGATTTGTATAGAAATCGGCGATAAAGCGTTTCAATAACCTATCTCTAGTAGCTTGTGACATTTGTGATTACTTACTGTTTTTTCTATGGTTTTCCTAACCCCCGATTTCGGCGGTTTGTTTTTCCTATCCAAAGAGTTCCATAAATAGAGCGGCTTACTTGCCTTGTATTTTATGTTCTCAATATGAGGCAGTTAACCGCTGCGTATTTTTATGAATTCAGTCTGTCACAGACGTTGCTAGGTGACGCATCGTGTTGCTCACATAATAATTGCCCTCATGTGTAATGAGATACTGCACCAATTATGCAATAAGATAATAAAAGTGACAATATTGTATCTTTTAATCCTTAAAAACAATTTATTATATGTTTTTTTCATTTAATAATTAATAATATTTTCTACAATAAATTTCAATATTATTTGACACATCGATACCTCAATATGCAAATTGGGTAACTCCAAAAAATTAACTTTTTTGGATGAAAAAAAAACGACATAATTTTGATACATAACGATTCTATAATTTGAAAAAAAACCCGCAAAGTGGAACCTGGAACGGGGCCCAGGTCTCGTAACCCTTAGGTTAGCAATCAGAAGTGAAAGTAACAGAAAAAAATTCTTTCCTTCATATACATCTTCCTTCAAACTTATTAGATATGGAAAAACTCTTCAAGTCATAATTTAAATGAAATCGTTGTTCATGTACTCTCATGCCCTTTCGTTTTTTTATCATTTTAATTTGTGATCCAAGGTTTGCTTTATTTCTGTTTTAAGTATAATTTTCTGCCCAAGTATTTCATATTTCTCTTTTTTCTGGTTTAAATTTGAGGCCTATGAAAATTTATGTGCTACATATTTTCCTTCTTTTAATTTTACAAGATTGATATCTCTCAGTTTTCACCAGAATCTGAGTATTCTGTTGACCGTAATGTTCTTGCAATCTCTTACAACATTAAAATAAAAAAAACTTCCTTATTCTGTGCTTGTAATGATATTCAATCAAACGATTTTCTTAATCAATGTCATGAGTATACAGTTTCATCTTGAATTTATCCAAGAAAATTCTCAATCTCGGTCTGCATAGAGAATAGAGTTGAGCATTTTAAACGTTGTAATACTAACAAACTTTTCCCTATTTTTCTTAAGGTGTTATTAAGACATTTTATTATTATGTTGGATTTGCCGAAATCACCAAGAATGTGTATTTGAATACAGAATTTTTATATCATCATTAGGTAAATCGTTTTGTCAAAAATGCAGTTATCCATGTTGTATATCAATGTATCGACACCATAGCAACATAATAATAACATTGTTGCTTAGTAAACAGTTTGTTACTATAGTAAACAAATATAAACAATGCACTAAGTAAAAAGGTTGAATTCCATTACATTCGCAGTAAAAGTCATTTATATCGAAAATTAAAATTTTCTAAGTCATCGTTATGAATGTTTTCGGCGCATTATTTAAACACAATTGGAACATCACCCGCACACCTCCCGTCCCTCCCACCAAACTGGACACAAATTTAAAGTGAATTTTCTTCCTATTAGCCCCTCTATTTATGGAACTCTTTGTTCCTATCCCCCGATTTCGACGGCAAGTGTTTGGTATAGCAACAAGTTTTTTTGAAAATAATGGCTTTTTGAGATTTTAGAAGAGAAGAGGGATTTGGAGTTATTTGAAGACGGAGTCTTCGACTCTGACGAGAACGAAGAACCCCGGATGTTATATACACGGATAAATTTCATGTCGATATTGTCGAACAAAGATTTTCTTGTCAGGTTTCGGTTAACCAAAACCGTCGTAAATTATTTATTTTTTATAAATTATTGTCTTATAAACAATATACGACGACGAGACGAGAAAAATAATGGTGGGCGAATGTTGCGTTTCTCTGACACATAGATATTATTATATTGTCCATAGACAATATAATAATATTGTTGATATTGAAACTCTGATGTATTTTCGAAAATTGACATGGACGAAGTATTGACAAATTCTATGATCAAACGAGGATAGTTTCCATGGTAACTGACATAAATACTATCTATCTGTTGTTTGTTTATTGAAACGCGGATAAGGATAGAATATTAACTGCGGTTAATTGACGGATAGCGTTTAACTGATTACTACGGATAGGCTATTGAAACCGGCCATTAGTAGCAGAAAAATGGTCACAAGAATCTAGACATAATTGTGCACCAACAAAGCCAATACGCAATAAAGATACCAGTCGCAGTCTGTAAATTTAGTTGCTGTCTTGTTCACAATAATTTCTAACATTTATCTCCATATCTCATAAATTATTAAATATCTGCTTGTTGTACACATGAGATTTTTTGACATGTTGAACATGTTGAGAATTCTGAGAGTTTCGGATACTTTACCCCCAACATTACCACCATTGTAAAACGTCGGCAAATTAAGACGGTCGTAATCCCGTAGTGGTTTGTTCCATTTAAAAAAACGAACATCAGTTATGAATTGTTAGAGTCATTGTTTCTTACACATTCGTTACGTCTTAGTGCGACAAGATTCAAACAATATTTCTCTGATACACTACTAATATGACCAACGAAGAGATGGGATGAATATTCGGGAGTCACAGCAGACTAAAGACTGGTTGGCTAATGAGATTTTTTAGTCAGCTTTACAGAATACCCGTATAAAAAATATTTTATTATTTCTTTTGGATAAGAGTTTATCAATATCATTTATTATCTTCGATGAATATTAAAACTTCATCCCAAATCTAGCTGAAAGTAATGAATACTAATATTATGCATTTGTTGCCTTCATTATCCTTTTTTACAAATGTTTAAGTTAATGTCCACCTGACCTCTGTTATTTTTCATATATTTTTTTTAACTTCTGTCTTCAGCAAAGCATTAAATATTATTCCATCGTTTTCTCCTCCACAATTATAAAATGATATTATTATCCTCTTTACAAAAAAACAATAATTGTCATTTATGAATAAATAAACAGAGTCGTAGACAATATTATTAGCTCTCGAGACATGTAGGGTTTCCAAAACAAATTATTATCTGTATGATCAGTTTGGCAATAATAGTATCCTTCAAAAAGTATCTACTACTAAAGAGACTCTTCTCTAGACTCCGTACAATCGTAACTAAAATGGAGAGACCAATAACGATAATGTTGACATTATTTGACAAATAAAACTACTTTTATTTGGATGAGACCAAAAATAATAACATCAGAAATAAATAACAATGGGATGGGAAACAAAAGAGCTGTTATTTTGATTTACATATAAAGAAGTCGCTACGCGGAACTATTTTTTATCCACTGTTATTTTTTTTTAAGAACGCACTTAAATTATCAAGCTTTTATATTAAACTAGCTTTCCCGACAGACGTTGTCCTGTGTTCCTAAATATCAATATTGAATTTGAACTTGAATGGTGATGAATTAATTATCATTTGACCAATGTGATTCCGAACGATGCGTCTGTTTTAAACCATGCATATTCCATCCGCATTCTGTCAATCCCACAAATTGACGATTTCTGTCAAAATTTCAAAATTAGAATAAAAATTATAACGTAAAAAGTACTAATAAGGTTGTCTACGTAGAGTTTTCTTTAATTTTCTAATTTTCCATGCATTTTTCTTAATTTTTTTCTTCTAAAAGGACATTCTCCTGCTAAAAGCCTACACGTGAAAAAAAAATTAGTGAAATCGGTCCAGCTGTTTAGGCATGATGCGATGACATCGGGAAATAGCTCTCCATTTTTATATATATGTAAGATAAGATAAACTTCACATTTTGTCTGTTCTGCGACTTCAATATTTTATCTGAATAATTCAAAACTTGCTACTTCGAAATAAAAATGAAAGAGTTTTGTATAGTTTTATCACAAAATTTATTGTTCAAACATGAACCGGTTTTCGGAGACTACCACCTCAGGCAAGAGTCTGACTTTTATTTTGAAATGGACTATCACCAAGCACTTTCTGCCAAAATATCTAAAAACTTGGTGCTTAGTTTGCGTTGGCCTGCTTATTCTTTTTCTATCCCTTCGGCTTCAATTAATAATTTTTGAGCCCCTGTTCCATATTTTTCATCGGCTCTTATGTGTTTATTTTTGCTCGACATCTCGATTACTTTAAGAATTATAATAATAATATAACACTTTTCTATACAAAGGTGTCAGTATAGCCGGCGGAGCTTATTGCCTGAGGTAATTTTTTCCAGTCAACCGGTCCCATCCAATCTGAGACAGGCCAACCCCGGGTAGAAATTTCAAGTAATAAACACTTAGAGAAATTCTGACCCGACCGGGAATCGAACCCGGGACCTCGGATCTGAAGTCCACGCCAGTACAATTAGGCTACCGAGGTTGGTAACGCCAGTACAATTGGGCTACCTAATGATAATATAATATAATGCCGCACTATTCATAAAGCTTAGCCGGAACTTCTGAATGCGCAATATCTTAAGATTGGACACCGTCCGGTCTCGAAGAGAGTTTCTATGGTACATCTACTAGTTGTATGAGCATTAGTAAGCCGAGAAAGACCTCAAACTGCTCGGGTTAGATGTTTGGCGGAAAACAGGCTACCATATAGAAATATTCTGGATTGGGCCACGCCACGGTCCGTTCTAAGTTATAGCGCCGCAGATGTATCTATTCATGTAGGATCTGTTATTTTTCAGTAATTAGTCCGGTTCTTGAAATGCTCATGACCAGCTTTTCTCCATATCTTTGGTGATCGGCGTTTCTCGGGTGGTTCTTCGGTTACTCTGTATCAATGCATCATTGTTATCGTGTCCTAATCTATTTCAAAATAACTGTATAGATCAGGGGTTCCCAATCTTTTTCAGCCCACGGCGCACTTGCAAGTTTAGTATTTTGTCACGGCGCTCTACTTACTTTTTAAAATAAAAAATAACGCTCATTGGTGTCAGTATAGCCGGCGGAACTTAATGCTTGAAGCATTCTCTACCAGTCAACCGGTTTCATCCAATCTGAGACAGGATTACAACCCCGAGTAGAAATTTCTACAAATTGTGGGAAGCAATCCTGAACACTGCCTTGATACAGTTTTTTTTTATTTAAACTGCAGTTTTTTTCTAAACGCCGCGCCGCAATTACCTCCGATAGTTTCAAAATGTGCGTGTTGTTGCCTTGTAATGAAAGATTCAAATTATTCAGTTAACAAAAATATATCGCAGAAGTACGCTAGTTTTAGCAAAAAAATCTGGTTCAGTAGAATATTTGGTAATAGTGCGAATTTCTTCGTGTAATTCCATCTCAAAATATTACAATTAATTAATTATTGTTGCTATAATTTTGGTTTCGAATAGTGATCGGTGGCTTTGGATAATGATAGAGGCTCGACTTACGGCGCCCCTCTTCACTTTCTACGGCGCACTCTTTGGGAACCCCTGGTATAGATAGTCGGTAGTTAAGCTATAATTATTTGTTTAGTAAAATACTTAACATATATTTTAGAATCATTTTTAAAATTTACCAGCCGTTATCCGACGGACGTTATTGCTCCTCCATACATAAAAATGTTACTGTTGTTTCATTTGTATTTGACCTTACTCCCCTAAGCATACTTAGAGAATATAATATTTATCTTGTTTTGTAAGTAGGATGATTGTGTGTTTGTGTTGTTGGGTATAGGGTATTATTATACCTCCCTAATAATGTTTTATTAATTCAATAGGCTAATAGAAACATTATAATATAAAAATATATCCATGTTTAGCCATTGTTATCATTTCTTTATTTCTTCTTTCCAAATAAAAAGACGTACAATAAGAAAACCATTGTTGTATCTCCCATAATAATAGTATTATCATTAGTATTGTCTATTTTATATATACAGGATTATTTGGCTGAGCCAACCAGAGGCATCAATAGATACTTATCGTGGAAACTCGATATTAAATTGATAGAGACTGGCGCCATCTATTCATAAAATCTCTAAGCTTCGTACCTATATCCATTCAAAAAATGAAATTTTCCGCTTTTCGGTCACGGCAGTCTTCTTTCAAACAACACCTTTTAAGGATGCACTTCCATTAACTCTTTACTGATTTTTCTTTTTTACATAAACTTCAATCAATCAATCAATTCTCCCTTTTACACCCCACTCAGGAGCAAAGGGAGGGAACAAGAGCTCTCCATTGCGCTCGATCTTACACAATGTTCATGACCTCCTCCCACACCATGTCCAAATCCCTCAGCTCTGCTTTGAAGGAGCGGAACACAGTTTGAGAGGGTTTTACTCGTCTTCGGGACCCTTATGGGAGGAAGAACAGCGCTCTCCTGTAAACTTAGCTGATATATATGCAATATTTATGCTTTCAATTTGAGATCATGAAAGCAGTACCACTAGTATAAGAATATTGAAACGATCATCGAAAGAGTTTCGAAAAAATTTCCATACAAAAATGATCGAATGATTCGACCGTTTGTTTGTCGGACACTAATTGCACACTTTTAGGCGCTTATAAGCGTGCAATTAGCTTTCGATTAAACTCGTACTAGCCCCACAGGATACTGGTTTATTATGTTGCGTATCGTGGAATTAAAAGTGATGAGGGTTTATAACAAAATCAAAACAAAAAAGTGACATAGTTTGAAATTTTATGAAAAGCTGACATGTGTTTAGAAAATAGCATAATCTTATGTAATTACAGAATGCAAGTATTTTATACAAATTCTGAGCTTAAAATGCCATCTTCAAAAATAGATTCAACATTTTAGTATAAGCCATCATCCCCGTCGTTCCCTCACTGCTGAGGATCGTGACCATCACCACTACCCACCATCCCAACCAGCCGTCCCCAAAGTCCCTGGTCTAACACCATTTATTTTGTAGGGCCTCCCAAAGTGTCCCACCCGTTGCCTCTTTGACCTGGTCGCTCCATCTCATCGGAGCCTGACCCCGACCTCTGACGTCCTCGATTCTTCCGGTTAGGAGAAGCCTCTAATAACTATCATCTCCGCGTCTCGCAATTTCTCCAAAGAACTGTATGACACGTCGAGTTTGTGTCTATAATTAACGGTAATTTCAATAACATTACAACCCTTCAAAAAATGAAATTTCTATGAAACTAATCTTCAGACCTGCCTTGTAATAATATTAATAATTTATTGAGAAAAAAATAGTTACAAAAAATGATGTGATTCGAAATACAATTACATTAACAATGTAGAAACAAATGCTACCTTCCCAATTGAGCAGAGCTCGTGTTAGGGAAGGAAGTACCAAACAGCCACAACATTACTACTTCTCAAAAAATTAAAACATTTTTCTAAAGTCAAAAACACAGAGATAAACTGTATAGTGCAGTATTTAAAATATCAGTAGTAATGTACCATGGTCACATGATTCTATGATTTTAGGCACACACATGCATAAAAAATTGTAATGAAACCTATCAAAATTTTACCAAAAATCTAAATAATGTGTTGCGATAGATTGTTGTGAAGGATATAATCATGAAATGTAAGGTATATAATTTAAATATTTATTGACTTGTGGTCGGCCAGTGCTCGACATTCGACCATAGCTAAGTTAGATTATATGTTCGAAATTCGAAATGTTGATGAAATGTTCAAATTTTTTCTATGGTTATTAATAAATACACAAAAATATTAATCTATTCTCAATTTGACCACAGATAAACAAAAGACCTTTGTCAAATTATGTCAAATACATCGAAGTGTGTGAGAGTATGAAATACATAACATTACTTACAGTAGTCTGCGTACTATTTTTTATTGATTTAATCTATTTTTATGCATCATTTAAAAGAAAATAATCATAGCATTCGCATCCCTTCTCTATAAACATTGTGTTAATCACGTTCATGGAGAAGAATAATTCTAGGAATCACAAAATATCGAGATATGTAAGGGAGTGACTTAACAACTTTGTTCAACAATTGCAAGTGGAGAATTATTTCAATTATTCTTGATATTTTACCTACCAGTAATAGGTATGTCATTGTGTCCATGGATTTCACTCTATTTTTTTAAGAGTAAAGATATTTTTAATTTAAATTAGATTTAAGATATTTTTTAGAGGACCCAAAAACTTATGCACGTGGTTTTGGTTGGTGTAGATTTTAGAGGGCTACAAATTATTGATGTTTTCGTCGATAACTTTTGAAATCCCATATTAAATAGGTACTTATAATAAAATTATTATTATTATCTCTAATATAAATGAAAGTCGGGTTAGTGCGAACACTTATAACTCGAGTTCGCCTGAACAGATTCTTCCGATGTTTGATTTATTGAATTCTTCTCCGCTCCGGATAACAGAATAACTAATAAAAAGTTGAATAAATGACTCAAAATGATATAAAATATAATATTAATGTTAATATGGAACGGATTTTCTGTTGGGGACATTACCGCCATCTGTTGGGGAAATACGGAAATGTCTGGTAGATTAATATTTTGGTAGAAAGATTCTATAGATCAATGTTTTCCTATGTTTCCACAGATAGCGGTAATGTGACCACCATTGAAATCAAAAATACTGATACGTACGAACATTTTTGATGATATCTTTTTCAAGTTTTTTTACAATTTGCTAACATAGCTGTAATATAAAATAAAACAGGGTTAGTGCGAACACTTATAACTCGAGATCAGTTTAACATATTTTATCGAGTTTGTAGTAGTAGTCATGTATGTTAACTATGTTAATATGTTACCCAGCAATATTTTATTGACTTTAAGGCGGGACGAAGTTCGATGGGTCAGTTAGTTTTAAATAAAACTCTGTATATTTCACTTTTTTATTTTTTATTGGCAGAGGCCTTTCGGTCACACAGAGGGCTAGTTTTCTAATTAAAATTAAATGTAAAAGTTTTCTAAAACTTTCAAAACAGTGAGATATAAAAGTTAAAAATTGTTTAAAACAACCGTCACGTACAAAATGGACAATAATTCCAAACATGAATCCTACTAAAGTGGCTTTTAACAAATAAAAAGCTCGGTTATATAGATGCTAGTGAAGTAAGTACATGATTAGTTGTAAGTAAATTAGGTTGTGAACTGCCTTCCTTCTATTGAAATGAAACAGTTAGCTATTAAGCTCATGATATATGTATTAGCATACAAGCGGAATCATTTTAGCCAAACCATATTGAATTTTTAATATGATTACGTAGGGAACTTCTTTATTTGACCCACTTAGGAAATCGATTCATATTATACCTACATATTTTATTTGTACGAAGTTAGTTGAAATCGTATCATAATACATTTTACACACTGTTGATGGGCTAATTGGGTGGAATTAAATCAAATCATATAGTTCTATTCTGAAAACTTACCGAGTGGCTGCCGGCTAAGAAAAGCACCTCTGCATCCTGTGAGGGAAATCGAAAAATCAGATCGAGGCCGTGAGGTTGATCACCTTCCAATCCAAATCCAAACTTCCTTAAGGCCCCACTTAGGGGCATAGGGAGGCAAAAAGAGCTCTCCATTGCGCTCGATCTTGCGCAACGTTTATGACCACCTTACGTCCTTAAATCTCAACCGGTCAGAAAAGTCTTATTATGTTATAGTATAAGTAAAATAATATTGTTATTTTTAAGTTATAAAATAAGTTATTTTTGTAACTTTATAATCTAAATAAAAATAAAATAAAAAAAGGCACAATGAGCCTCGGACGCCTTCGACCGCAATGGAGAGCTCTTGATACCTGCCTTTGCTTCTTAGTGGTGCTAAGGCATCACGCACTGCGGGGGGGGGGAGGGGGATGCGCGGCGGGCTTGATTTATGTGGGGTCGGCTTTTTGGTTTGATTGCTTCGATCGAGCTAGGGGGTCGGTTTCGTGTGGGTTAGGTTTTCTTTGGATTAGTCTGACTTGTGGTGTGCGGGGGGCCTAAAAGGATAAATGTATATATGTATTCTGAAAACATTACTGCCGCCTTTCTTTTCACCTTTATGGTGGTCTGCGTGGAAATCTTCTGCCTTGTGGTATACCATCAACTCTCATCATCACCTATACCGTCATCTCCCATCATACCGGCATAATCCGGCCAGTATTTTCTGTCGCCAATATCCTACATAACACTACATATTACTCTCATGAAGATGTATGACACTCTCAAAAGATCCAAATCTACTTTGTAAAGGACGTCTTATATAGAGTTGAATTTTGGACTTACCAAGTTAACTACAATGAACCGATTTCAAGCGTTTGAGATGTGGGTACACCAGAGAATACTCCGCATACAGTGGACAGACAAGGTCAGCAACACGTTAGTCCTGCAAAAGGCTAGGGTTGACTGAAAGTTACTGGCAAATATTAAGGTGCGGAAGGTATCCTAGTTGGGTCATGTATTTAGAGGGCGAAATACTATTCGCTAAACTCGATAATTAAGGAAGAAAATATAGAGGTTGGACAAGAGGTGAATCCCTTTATGTATCATTTACTTGCTTTCTCTTAATTCCCCAGATGTCCATAAAATTTTGTTTAATTTCATAAATAAAAACATGCTCTTGTTGTAATTTTTTTTTCTCTTTTTTATGAATTATTATTTGTTTTTGTTTTGAATGAATGTTTTATTATGTGAATGATTGTTTCCGGTATTATTTGTTTAGTTCGTGTATTAATTACATACATAATATAGAGAACCACATGGTTACAACATAACTATACATTTTGTCCTCAAGGAACGCCAGGTCAGAAATTGTTCGACGCTGGAGCAATGGATGAAAGTATGCTTGGCAAGAAAATAATAGAGGGCCGTTCTCTCGGGACTCTTAGGGAACACGGCGTAATGGATAAAAATATAAATAAAAAGATTATTGAACAAAAAGCATCCATAATAATTGGTCAGGTGAGTGTACGATGAACTATACAGGTCAAAGATCGCGTGATTTGGCCACATTTCATAAGTAATCGCTAATAAAATGAATGCATATAAAGGAAACACATATTACTTTGTATCAAGACATGTGGTATGTTTTGAATCATAGCTATTTAAGTTTGTTATAGTATATGAGAAAAAAATTATCAATATTTTTTATTCTAATTCTCAAACGTCTTCTTCTCTTGGAAACAGAGGGGCTTATAATAAATCTTCCATTGCTTTTGACGCTGTGTAGAGTCAATGACTTCCTTCTTAGTTTCAATGGGTTCGAATCCCGGTGCCAACCATTTCCACTTTCACAACACACGCTTTGCTTTATGTGAAATACCTATGTCAAAAGAGTGTTTGTGTTTATAATAGGTGAGCCCAGATTCATTTTTTTTTTAATTAAAATAAAAAAATTACTTTCTCCTTCTTCGTTTCTTTAGTTGCTATCTCTGATACCAAATTCCTTCAACTCTTTCTGTCCTCCGCAGCCGAAGATTAGGTATCTATCTGTTTCTTTTTTTCAGGTGACACCACCTTGGAAGTGCCTTTTATAAGGATTAGTGTAATGTTAGAATCAAGAAGTTGGTAGCATGTCATTTGTTGATAAAATTCTGGACTAAGTGAATATGAACACAAAATAAACTACATTTTACAAGGAAGTTAACTGCGTTTATATGTATTAAAAATTCTTTTCTCAAGTTTTAGGAAAAACTTTGAGATATTAGGATAGCCTCCAAATAATACCTTGTGCGAATATGGCGCAATTCAATAATCTGATAACCATAATATGCTTCGATGCCCATTGCTGGGAGGGCTGTACTCACAAAGAACTTATGCTAGCAATAGATTTAAATTGCGGGTTTTTATTGTGACACGAATACATAAAGTAAGTATGTACCTAATAGAGTATTTTTTATTGGTATTCCCACACTCAGGCAATGCCTGGTGGGGTCTCTTGTTTATTTTGTGTGGTTGTTAAATTTGTAAATAATATTTAGTAGCAGGAGTTTTAAATTAATTAAACATCGATTTTATTCACAATGATCAAAGCTTGTTTCGTAGCATTAAAAAAACAGGTTAACGACACCAAGAATCGAGCTCTAGATTTCTACTAACTCTATGAAAGTCTGCACTCGAACCACTAAGCAACCAAACACCTTCGATTCATTTTAACCCGCTCCTTGTTACTGGTTACTGTAAATTTTATGATGATAGTACAAAGCAATAAAAAAACAGATCGTGTCCGCCACAATAAAAAGTTAATTAATTCGGCAAGGCACATTTCCAGACACATCTCTTTTACTTCCTTGCCATCTCGTGATCACATTGTGATTTTATTATTTCTACCCCCATGCGACGATAAGGGATGTTTTTATTATATAGATTCACCCTCAAATTACTAATACGTGCAACAATAAAAAGACTGGTTGGTAGAACCTTTTTTTCAGGCAATTTCTTCAATGATAGATCGTTTATTTTTTCATCAGTTATATTTTTTTCAGTTATTTTTTATTTTCTTACATTTAACATTGCCTAACATAGATATACACTTGTGTCTTGAATGCGAAAATGGTCGGCACCACCGTGATTCTAACCCACGACCACGAAAACCTATAGCACAGGACTACCAAGAACCAAAATATCCGTTTTTGTCATTTTTACTTAATCGATTTTACTTGTTGTTTCTTAACATACGAAACAGAAATGTACGTTTTATTGTAGAATGAACTTTATTTAAATAGTTAAGCTAGCTGTTCATCAAGTAATTTTCTTTTTTTCTGAAACGTCTCTCAATTTTTTTAGATCCGTAAATTAAAAAAACACAATACTTTTAGATATATTATTCCGGAAAATTGTGACGATCAATTTTCATACTAATAGGAATTTTTGTCTGATTTGCCTAGTAGTAATACCCCTTAAGAAAATAATTAAGGTAAGTTCAAACTAAACTTTTTCGTGAATAAGTAACAAACACAGAAGAATTTCAACGAAGATAATAATATAAGAAAAAATATATGGTTTTGAAAAGGTTGAGAAGAGTTTGTAACATGACAATAAAAAAATCTATGACTTGGTGACAATTTCATTGTCCTTGTGAAAATTCTTTGTCATCAGAACAAATAATTTGTTATGGTTTGTCGTGGAAAAGTGCAGGGACCGCTGGCAGCCCTCGCAGGAACATGTCCTTCCCTGAAAGGACTGCCTTTAGAACACGTCTCACTTGAACTACACAATAAGACACACCTGCTAGTTTTATACCCTATACGTAGGTACCTTTTTGTGCCGAACCTTTTGCGTTCAGAGGCGGCGCGGGGGAATGAAATCTATATAATTTATTTCGATAAAAAAACTTTAATATTTTCTTCAAGAAGACGTGCTCAGTAAGGGCCCTCCTGGTGGAAAAAGCTTCCTTGTCTCTAGCTGCATCAATCAGTTCGCTGACGGTTTAGATTCTTAATTGGATGTTTAATGCCTTTAGATAATTTTATTCCTTTCAAGTATTTTTGTTTTTTTTTTTTGTAATTTTGCAAGTTCGAACCGATCATTTGAATTGCGCAAAAATCGAGGTTTTGTAAATGTCTGCGATGTTTCCTTGATATTTTTCTACACAATACTCCATATCCGGGGTAAACGAAGACAACGCACCACCACTCTTTTCTATCCAAGCACACTTCTTTCGCTTCTTCCACCGACATCTTGTTGTAATTTCTAACACAACCTCTCTTATTCCTTTCCTTTTGACCTGGCCTTCCTTGAGGATGGAATTCATGTGTTTGAACCATATCATTTCCGGTCGACTAAGCCTTTTCACACCTTTTCTTTCTGCCCTATATGTAAATTCATTTTACAATTCTGCCTGTATACATTCTTCCAATATGCACAAATCATCGCAACTTATCAATTTCTTGACAACATATTGTCCTGACAACACTTTCTTCCATAGTACATTCCTATCTAATATTCTTATTCATTTGCATATCTCACAGATTATTTCCACATATTCTTCGTAGAGCTCTCGTGTCTACCGCATTTGAAATTGAAAGTGTTTTACAGATTTTTTCTTAAACAGCGTAGTTTTTAACATTGCACCTTAAGCCGACCCTGAGCAGTCCTACTCCCTGAAACATCCGAAAAATTGTTTCCCTTTTTTTAACGCTCCTCTCACACCGCTCTCTCTACAAATAACACCCACACATTTTATGATTTCTCTTCTATGTTTTTTATTCCCCCTGCAAAATACTAGAAGCTAGTGTTATGGCCACTATAACAAAGGAACTCCACGACTGTGAATAGTCACATGGAGTTAGATGGAAACTCGAACTCGAAAAACTCAAAAACTTAACACTCTCTCGTATTGAAATATCGAAAATCATTTTCTTTTTATATAAAGATCACGTCAACATAAACTTTTTTACCCCCTTGTTGGCAGAACAATAATCTTATTCGTAACTCAGCTATGGGCAGGGAAATTTTTGCCTTAAATGAATAATTAGCGGATCATATCGACATATTTCATGTTGAGTCACTTCGAAGATTGAATTCATATAGCTAGTTTCTGTTGTTCTTTATTGTCATAATAGTGGAGGTATCTATGATATCGATCGATGTTGAAATGGTGAGTCTCACCTCACTAATTTTGGCCAGTAATATCGCTACATATATTATAGTTCCAATATAATATTATACCTGCTTACTGTTTTTTTTTTCTATTCATGTGTATTATTTTTTGTTGACTTGTCATTTTGGTGCAAGAACAATGTACTTAGTATATACATTTGTTGTTACATTGTTTGGCGCAAAGGTTTTTACCGTCATGCTAAACAGTGGCATTTTTTTTAACAATAAATAAATAAATACCTAAATATGACACGTCTCTGGTTGTCAATCATGGTATGACACGCATAATCTCGATATAAAATATAGAACAGGAGCCCTATTTTCCGTGGTCATCACTTAACGCTTGAACGGCTGGATCAATAATTTCGGTAATTCTTTTTTTTGTGTTTGCTATTGTCACAAGAAAGTTATTTTGAATGAAAAAAGTTACGCGGAATTTTGGAAATTTTATGAAAACATAAAGTTTAATTAAACACTTTTAGTGTTTTTGATAATATAATTTTTACTCCAATTTTGAAATTAAATTGGCGTTTGATTGAAACTGTAAGTTGTTTGATGGTTAATGCGATTTACAGAATGCTGATGGAAAATATATGGCTTAAAACATATGCATTGGTCGGAATTATATGGGTAAAAAGAAAACTAATTTATCATTAGGTTTACAAAGTCGAATTAAATATTCATAGTTAGAACCACAAAGAAAGCTAGAATTGTTTTATTTATCAAGAACTAGCTTTCCTGACAGACGTTGTCCTGTAGTCCTTACTATGAATATTGATTTCTAATTTGTAATTTATATAAAAAATACGTTTAAAATATATTGTTTGAATGTTAAAAAATATTATTTCTGAAAGCTTGAAAGAAATTCTATCAAAAATTTGCGTACCCATGTTTTGAAAATCAATGGTTGTCAGGTAATCAAAAATTATTTCGTTACGGAATTTTTCACAGATGGCATTGTTGTCAGTGAATCCGTTCCATACTTACTTTGGTATTATATTTTATATGATTTGCTATCCATTTTAATCAGTTATGATGTTATCCGGAGTGGATAAAAATCCAATAAACCAAGCACCATAAAAATCTGTTCAGCCGATCTCGAGTTGTAAGTGTTTGCACCCGACTAATACACTTCCGACATCTTTCACATAAAGCAAAACTTGTGTTGTGAAAGTGGAAATGGTCGGCACCGAGATTCGAACCCACGACCTCTAATACGCTGTGCGTACGAAAGTCGTCGACTGATACCACTGGTCTACCAACCACATTTAAATTATAAATTTATATATCAACAATGTTTGGAGTAAAACAAAATCGAAACGAAGGGACATAATAATATTGTCTCATATTTGATCAAATTTTAATATTTTGTCATAAAAAAACGACTTTTATTATTCATACTAATAAAAAGTACCTTCCGCTAATTTTCAAATTGTAAAATCCTTTATATTTTTATCATGTTTTTTTTTTAATATAATGACGATTGCAATAAAAACCAATAAATTGTCTGCAATAAAATAAAATTATATTGGAACGAATTAAATGATATTGGTTATATTACCATCATCCCTTGAAGAGATTTTACTAGAACGTGGGGAGGTTTACCCTATCATCCCCCTCACACAAAATTGGATATAATTTTTTTTATTAGTATTTTATTATTTTTTTTCGAGTATACTCGATTGCATCGAACCATCCGATGTTATTGACTGGGATTTTAAGCAGATTTCATTTTGGAGAAAATTACATCAATATTTTTTCGATTTGAATCGTTATAAAGATAATTTATTATTATGAAAAAAAAAGAAAAAAGAAAAGAAAAATTTTTTTTTTCATTTCTATCAATGATTTTTTAATTTGATTTCGTATTAATGTTTTTGGGAATCAATACTTCTGATGCTCTTGAATGTCAAATTTTATAGGTAGGTATAATTAATTAGGACGACCTAGCGTTGTTCAGTACGACAGTGGAGGAATTAAAGCGCAGTGTTTCAAGACTGTGCGACGAAACAGAACGCCATGGCCTTCGAGTCAATGCCAGTAAGACGGAGCTCATGGCGAATAATGCCTGCCCCGATAAACAGCTACCGATAACCATCGACGGTCACCAGGACCAGGATAAATTTAAATATCTGGGAGCAACCATTACCACCACTGGTGACCTCGGGGCTGAGCTCCCGATACGTATCGGTATGGCAAGTGGCGCCTTCAACAACATGACCAAGATATGGAAGGCGTCGGCGTTTAGTGTCGAGACGAAATGTAAACTGTTTGATGCGTGTGTGTTGCCCATTCTCCTGTATGGGTGTGAGTCCTGGCACCTGACCAAAGCCCAGGCATAAAGAGTCTCAGCTTTCGAAATGAAGTGTCTCAGGAGAATTTTGGGTACAAGATGGTACCACCGCATCACGAACGACGCTATACTATATATTATGGGGAGGAGATGGACTTGGCTGGGAAATGTGTTAGCAATGGGTTCCTAGGGGACGGTCCGTTTTCTCTCTCCACTATCCTGCTGAACAACGCTAGGTTGTCGGCGTACTCCAGATCGCACATTTCGTCTATTAGACCATCTCTCAGTGTTAATGGTATACCTCTTGCTCCTTGCATGGACTTTCTCAAGAGGAAGTCTGCACAGGGACTAGACCATTTTAACTATCTTCGGAGGTATACCGTACAGAGCTAAAATTTTCCATATCGATGGTCTATGTGGGCTATCAAAGGCCTTTTCAAAATCTATATATTAATATAAATGTTATTTCATGTGACGTATCAAATAACATTATAAGGTCAATACTGAAAAAAACACCCCGATGTCCGTATTATTTTTCAGAAAAATAATAAAATCGTCATTATTATTGTTTGAATATTTTTGTTTATTCGAGTAACTTATAAAAATAATAACAAAAAAATATTTTAGGTAGGTATCTCCAAAGTTATATTTGCACAAAATAAACAAAAACATAGCAATAATATTATTATTTGTTATTGTCTTCATAATAATATTTGTTTTATGAGATTTTTGTGTAAAAAATATTATTTCATTATGATTTTCAAAATATCATCATTTATGGTTTATTCTACACGTTCTTCCGTTGGATAAGAAAAATATAAAATATTTTTTTTAATCCCGAAAGGAAATTATTTTGCCAAATCATCTGTTGATATTATTATAACATTGTTTATTTAATAAATAATGTTCTTACAAAATAAAACACACAATAATATTGTAGGAGGCAGATCATCATCATCAGCGTGCCCTTACCCGTGCCCGTGGTGAGTCACTTAGTACAAATAATATTATTAGAGAACTTTTTTAGATGCGCAGAACCGAAAATTGGTTCCTTTATTCAACAGTCACGTGACTGAAGATCAATTCTCAATTATAATTCATTTTACTTTCATCCACAAGCACAAGACAACACAACAAAACCCAAATGTACCTACTTCTTTCAACTAATTATATACCTAATTAAAGCAAAACATTCATCTGTGTTAACGCTAAAATATTAAAAATAAAAAATCGAATGTCACAAATCGCTACCGACAAACGTCAGGGTTGTATGAGTTATACAGCAGTCAATGGTACTACTTGTTGGGACCATACGCAGTGGCACATTATTTCTCTAGTATTATTTTCTTCTCAAAGGTCTTAGATAATAAGCTAATGTCTAATATTTCTGTCTTTAACAAGATTCTCCATCCTGATCTGTCAGCGGCTGCCACTTTCCAGTTATGCTGACAGTCTGTGACATCGTCATTGGTCTTCCGATACGTTTTATTATTCAAACACATTTCTTTCGCTTCTTCCACCGACATAGCGTTTCTAATACAACCTCACCTATTACATACTTTTTCTTCTGACCTGATAGACGACTCTTTTTATCTTACCAGAAGTGGTTGATGACCCAGCGGTTACAACGCCGGCTTTCGTACTGCGGACGTCGTGGTTCGATCCCAGGTGCCGACCATCTTCCTCTTTCACGACACAAGCTTTCAGTAGCTTACTGTGAAAGAGTCAAGGAGTGTATTTGTGTTCACATTGAGTGAGCACAGATTCATTTAAAAAATAATAATAATAATAATTCGGGAAAATTTGGTTTAAATGTAGTCTAATCTTGCAACAACATACAATAATATAACATGTTTCACATGTGACACAATATTTCCTACTACACCGCCATCTCTTGATTTTTGAAAAAGTTGAAAATGCATAAGAAATAATAATTAAATACGATATTAAAGTTAGTATACATATATCGGATTTCCTGCGACGCCAACGCCATCTATGAAAAATTATATGACGATAAAATTATTGTTTACCTGACAACCATTGACATAAAAAATAGGCAAATTTTGATGGAATTTTTTTTCGGCTTTTAGAAATAATTTTTCAACATTCAAAAATATATAAACGTATTTTTGTATCCAAATCCAAACTCCCTTTAGACCCCACTTAGGGGCATAGGGAGGCAACAAGAGCTCTCCATTGCGCTCGATCCTGCGCAACGTTAATGACCTCCTCCCACATCATGTCCAGATTCCTCAGCTCTGCCTCGAAGGAGCGGAACACAGTATGAGAGGGTCTTCCTCGTCTCCGGGACCCTGATGGGAGGAAAAACAGCGCTCTCCTCGGCCAACTGTCATTCGGCATCCTTAACACATGTCCCAGCCAAGTCCATCTCCTCCACATAATAGTAGAGGTGATGGGCTCACGCTGGGTGCGTCGGCGTATAGCGTCGTTTGTGATGCGGTGGTACCATCTTATACCCAAAATTCTCCTGAGGCACTTCGTTTCGAATGCAGATACTTTTTGTGCCTGGGCCAGAGTCAGGTGCCAGGACTCACACCCATACAGGAGAATGGGCAACACACACGCATCAAACAGTTTACATTTCGTCTCGACACTAAACGCCGACGCCTTCCATATCTTGGTCATGTTGTTGAAGGCGCCACTTGCCATACCGATACGTATCGGGAGCTCAGCCCCGAGGTCACCAGTGGTGGTAATGGTTGCTCCCAGGTACTTAAATTTATCCACCCGGGAGACCTGGTGACCATCGATGGTTATCGGTAGCTGTTTATCGGGGCAGGCATTATTTGCCATGAGCTCCGTTTTACTGGCATTGATTCGAAGGCCGAGGCGTGCTGTTTCGTCGCAGAGTCTTGAAACACTGCGCTGTAATTCCTCCACTGTCGTACTGAACAACGCTAGGTCGTCCGCGTACTCCAGATCGCACAGTTCGCCCATTAGACCATCTCTCTGTGTTATCGGTATACCTCTTGCTCCTTGCATGGACTTTCTCAACAGGAAGTCCATGACAATTATGAATATAAAAGGAGCCAGTACGCAGCCCTGTCTGACTCCCGTGGTGATCCTAAAAGCTTCAGTAGGACCACCTGGCGTTTTCACGCTACACTCGGAGTCTTCGTACAGGGACTGCACCATTTTAACTATCTTCGGAGGTATACCGTACAGAGCTAAAATTTTCCATATCGATGGTCTATGTGGGCTGTCGAAGGCCTTTTCAAAATCTATAAAGCAACAAGCGACTGGAGAGTTAAACTCCTTGCACTGCTGAAAGATGCACCTGGCACAGAAAATTGGGTCCGTGCAGGACCTTCCAGGTACAAAGCCGCATTGTTGCTCTCTCAGGACAGCCATGACAGACCCCCGAATGCGGTGTAGTAATATCTGAGATAATACCTTACCGGGAACACTCAGCAGAGTAATTCCACGGTAGTTTCCGCATTCAAGGGGGTCCCCCTTTTTAAATATTGCGACGATGGATCCATTCCGCCAATCTTTTGGGCACCTCTCCTCTTCCCACGCCATTTTAAATATATCTGATAGTGGTTGGCCAAGGGTGTCTATGCCTTGTTTGAGGAGCTCTGCGTGAATTCCATCGTCTCCTGGCGCTTTGTTGTTCTTAAGTCTCATCACGGCCAGCACCATCTCACTGTATGTCGGCGGGTCCTCACATATCCCAGTTGCCTGAGGTATATTCAGACCAGCCAACTCCTCCTCAAAGTTGTAAGGTGAGGAGGGCTCGGGACGGTTTAATATTGACTCAAAGTACTCCCTCCATCTCCCTTTAATCAGTTCGGGGGCAGTGACAGTGGCTCCACGAGAGTCTCGTATTGCCGTCACGGGTCTTTTTTGACCCCTGCCCCCGACCTCCCGGGTGATTTCGAAAAGTGTCCTTGAGTCATTTCCGAGTGCAGCAGACTGCGCTCGCCGTATCTGAGAGTCCAGGTGTCTTCTCTTATCTGTTCGTACAGAGTGCTTCACCTTGCGACTCAGCTCTCTGTACTCAGACACCAAAGCAGCCAGTTTTTGAGGGTCTTTTTCGCTGTCTCTGAGGGTCTTAGCCTTCTGGCGATCTTCGATGAGGCTCCAGGACCCATCGGACATCCATATTGGCCTCTTTTTGCTCTTATAGCCGACAGAAGAACGTGCGGATTCCATAACGGCGTCACGGAAGCTATTCCAAGCTGTCTCAATCGGAACAGCTCCGTGTGAATCCTGCAAGGGGGCAAACCTGGTGCGTAACTCAGCCTCGTACGTATGACGACACTGAGCACTCTCTAACCTGCGTATGTCCAGCGGGCGAGAGGCAGACGGCCCCTGCTGGAAATGGGTAAATCTGAATCTCAACGAACCCACAAGGAGTTCGTGATCAGTATCCATGTCTGCCCCTCGGTAGGTGCGGACATCACGCAGGTCAGTTCGGTTGCTGGCCCTTACCAGAAGATGGTCAATCTGGTTTTTTGTTCTCCTGTCAGGCGAGGTCCAAGTATATTTATGGATATCCTTGTGGGGGAACAAAGTTCCCCCTATTAAGAGTCCATGGAGTGTGGCGAAACCAATCAGACGGCTTCCATTATCATTTATCACTCCCATGCCATGCCTACCCATGACGCCTGGTCCATACTGGGGGTCACTGCCAACCTTGGCATTAAAATCCCCCAGTACTATTAAGCGGTGGCGCCTTGGGACATGGGACACAACTGCATCCAGACTGTCATAAAAACAGTCCTTGGCAGCCGCATCCCCATCCTCAGTGGGAGCATAGCATAGGAGGACCGTCAGTGTTTCGCCTGTCATCTTGAAGGACGCACTCATCAGGCGGTCAGAAACAGGTTCCCAACCAAGAAGGCGAGAGAAGGCATATTTACTTAAAAGTAGAGCGACGCCACGCATCCGTGCAGTTCGGTGACCAGAGTGCAGCATGACATAGTTGCCAGCGTCACTCTGCCCCGTCCCTGGGATGCGTGCCTCGCTCAGCCCCAGGATATCCAGTCCATATTCTCCCGCCAACTTGGCAGCAACAAGCTCCCCGCCCGCCCTCAAAGTGCGGACATTCAGGGTCCCGATTTTCAAGCTCTTGTTAGAGCGAGCCGTGGTCAACACAGGGGGGACACTAGCTGCCTGGACCCCCCCCTGGTGGGGCCCAGGCGTCCGAGGCTTAATTTTGTTGCCTTTTCTGACCGCTTGGATTTAAGGGTGTGAGGTGGTCAACCCCACGACCCCGATCTGATTTTTCGATTACCTGCCTCTTACAGGATGCTCGAAAAACCAGCAAAAAGAACAGAGGTGTTATTCTAAGCCGACAGCCCCACGGCAAATATCCGGGTATAGAAGACTCAATATATTTTTATTCGTTTTAATTATTATTCTTCTTTAGGAAATGCTTTTTGATATCTACCTTCTATAATATTAACATTATAACGAGTATGCAGGTGGTATTGAATTCTTTGACATCAGCATCAACCTTCTTAGGAGGATCACCAAAAAGGCCTTCTCATAGTCCATCTTTGGTAATGCATGGACTCATCAGAGTCTGCATCTTTTAACATAAAGCTCTTCCTATTTCCCTGTCTTACTCATTAAACTAAAAAAAATACTCTATATTATCTTTCAATCACTAGTCTTATTAATACTTATCAATTATAATTCTGTGTAATTATTTTAGTAATCAGAGTCTTCACCTCTTTATTAAAATTACTTTTGATTGTTTTTTGTACAGATTTGACTAATTCAATGTTAACTATAATAATTCATATGTTTTTTTGTATTGCCAACCATTTTGTTTCTTTTGAGTACGTATAGATTTGTAAAAGGCCTTGGCCGTATATTTATTGAAAATAAAAAAAATAAAACATTGAATAACGAAATTTCAAAGGAAAATTGTCGCCGACTTAATACAGAAAAATTATTCTTTGAAAGAGTAAAAAAATCTTTCGAATTTTATTTGTTAATCTGGCAGATGAAAAAACACTTTTTTAGATCAACAAACTGTGATCCATAATGGTTGGATTTAAGCTGTCATTGCTCAGCAATTTGCCAATGTTACTTGTAACTTTGTACTACTTATTTTGTATACGTGCATTAAGAACAAAATAAAATAAATAGAAAATGAACAAACATTTTCAAGGATTATGTATCCTAGTACTTAGTAAAGATTTATAATCATGCTCGAGAAAAGGTATCTTTCCATACATCAAGATATTTTAGAAATCTGAGCATTATTTAGAATGAACTTCAGGAAGTATCTACTTAATCCAATGAGACAAAAAATCATCACAAAATGAATAATTTAGGCAAAAAATTTTTTTTTCTGAAATTATAAAGAAAATACACTCTGGTGCCGCGCTTGATTGGGATGATTAAAAGGACGGGCTCTGGTGACAGTTGACATGCGCATGGAATAATAATATTATGATAACTCACTGAATAGAAGGTTCCCTTAGATATTATTTAAGAACCATTAGTTGGAGAGAAGCGCAAACATGCAGATTCTATTGTTGAAGGCTTTCAATGAAATATGAAGTACCTATTCGTTATTTTTGATACCTTTTTGAAACGATTCAATGCATTCATATCCGGCGAACTGCGTTCTACGTAATAATATTACATATAATGTAAAATACATTTCAATGAAAACATTTTATGAATCGCATTGTAAAGGTAATACGACATCATAACTTACAGTCAATAGTAAGTATTTTCATAGAAAATTAAAGTTTTTTTTTGATAATCTTTTTTTTTTTAACCTATCACGCCGTGTCCCGTAAGGGGTAGGTTAGAAAGAACGAACCTCCACTACATTCTATCCAAGCACACATCTTTCGCATCTTTCACCGACATACCAATTCTCACACAACCTCCCCTATTTCTTTTGCTTCTGACCTGACCTTCCTTGAGGATGGAATCGATGTTTTCGATCCACGTCATTCTCGGTTGGTCACACCTTCGTACACCTTTCCATTTTAAATCCTCATTGTCATTTTGTTTGCATCCATTCTACCAACGCGCCAAAACCATTTCAAGTTATTAACTGTCATCTTTGTCACAAAACTTATTTCCATATTTTGTAATCTTTCCATTATTTACTCGACATCCTCGGTAGCAAGATACTGCATAATTTATTATGTCTACTGAATTTGAGAAAAGGATTGTGAGACGAATTTTGTGACCTATGCCGGAAGCACGTCATCTTGAGCTGGGAAGCAATGGGAAGGTACGCGCGCTAACAGGACAGCAAAAATATTGATCATCAGTGACATAATATAAGATCATGAAGATTGGCATTCACCGGGTATGTTTCTAGATCCGGAGTGGGTAGGTACAGTGGTAGTTTGTACACCAGTGGTGTCAATCGGCGGCTTTTGTACGTACATCGTGTTGAACGTCGTGGGTATGGATCCCGATGCTGATTTTTCCCAATTTCACGACTCAAGCCTTAACTTAGTGTGAAAGATGTCAGAATTGTATTTGCCATCAGTTTGAGTGAGCACAGATTCACTTAAAAAAATGTGTAAATAACAAACAAACACATATTCAAACAAACAATCTTCTGCAAGGGTTATGAGAGATGGAAATTCTAAGGCCCTGGCCTAGCTGGTCGCATGAAAGCACGATCGTGAGATTACGACGATCGCATGAACGCGTAAACAAATTTTTGATCGCACGATGAGAAAGTTTGTGTCCTAACTGCCATCGCATGATCGCGCGTCGACTTTCCTTGACAACGAAAACAAATAAATATATGAATGTTAGTAAGTAAGAACTTTTGGCAAGTAGGTGTCGTATTAATTATCGATAGGTACAGCAGAGCAATACAAGCGACGCGCGATCATTTCAAACAAGACACCGATCGGACGATCGAATCTACGTCCGTCCGTCTGCCCAGTTAGGATACATTCATACAATGCAATATCTTTGAACAGGGCGTCCGCGTTCATGCGATCATCGCAATCGCACGATTGTGCGATCACGCGACCAGCTAGGACAGGGTCTAACATTTATAATGCGACTTATAACATAAATTAATTGGCCGCTATTGAAATAATACAGAAAAACTACCATGTTTTCACTTCGCAATATGGACTATATGCAATATGCAACTATAGGCCGCCAGACAATCATTGATCTCCTGGCAGATATATTCATCACAACATTTAAGTACAAAGCGATACAAGTCAAGATAATGGAATTTTCGAATTGACTATTTAACAAGAAAAACAAAAATATACTTATTAATTGAATTATATATAAATTGTGATGAAATGGCCATACGCTAAATAAATAATAGGTCATGATCTAGGTGAAAGAGATTACAAAAATGTGTTTTATTAACATTAACGGCTATGCGTTTACGTACGAAATTTAATAAATTAATTCAAATAATGGCTTTGTATGTTATGATGTAATATAAATAATATATTAAATGACGTAACCTAAGAATGTTTTCGCTTACGTTAATTAAAACTTTCATCGTCATCTCAACTGCTTTGTTAGGGGCTTGATTGACACACACCTGGCACATTAATTACAAATTCTACACACCTAATTATGTCAGAAGGAATCGTGCGGTTAATTTACAAAATAATAATTACAATAGCTATGGTACAAGGATATTATGCTGAAATTCATTAACATTTACATACAAGAAATGAAAATGAGCAAAATACCAATGATGTTCTAAGGAGACACTGTCATTGATTCTCGTGTATTTAAATCAGCTATATTAACACACGAGCAGATTTCGGATCACAAAATTCACAATTTATATGGTGTCAGATGGAAACATTAATCAAAACTATGAGAAAAAAAGTCCATAAGTAATAATAAAAAATAAGTCATAAATAATATTGTACAATTGGAAATTGGAAATTGGCAAAGTGGGATGGCGCGATATAAATTAAATAAATAAAATTAATTAATTAATTATAATCAAATGATTAACGTGGACTGTATCTATATGCGTGGCATGCTGTGCTGGAGGAGTGGTGTGACCAGCTGGAAAGAAAAAGGATCTGGAAGATGGACTAACCTTAACTCCACGGTGATCTCCTTCTGCTGGCCAGCTCTTCCTTGTTGAACACAAAAACATAAAAAAAAAACACAGCACAATTTATAATTATAAAACGCGGCGCGGATGGTTATTTTTATTATTAATTAAATTTTGGAAGAGTAGATTGAATATAAAAATGATTATTTTTTAAGCGGTGCGATGCGGTTGATTTCATATTGAAGATTGTTATTGTCACTCATCCTGGTTAGCTAAAGGTAGGAACCAAAAAATGGGTAACAACAATTTGATGGAAAAAATGAGATGGAAAGGACAGGTTGACACTGGCAACACCACAAAGCTTACCATAAAAATATTCAAAATAAGTCCAACTTATATTCGTACAATTGGAAATTGGCAAAGCTTACCATAAAATATTCAAAATAAGTCCAACTAATATTCGTACAATTGGAAATTGGCAAAGCTTACCATAAAATATTCAAAATAAGTCCAACTAATATTCGTACAATTGGTAATTGGCAAAGCTTGCCATAAAAATATTCAAAATAAGTCCAACTAATATTCGTACAATTGGTAATTGGCAAAGCTTGCCATAAAAATATTCAAAATAAGTCCAACTAATATTCGTACAATTGGTAATTGGCAAAGCTTGCCATAAAAATATTCAAAATAAGTCCAACTAATATTCGTACAATTGGTAATTGGCAAAGCTTACCCTAAAAATATTCAAAATAAGTCCAACTAATATTTTTTTTTTTTTTTTTTTTTTTTTTTTTACCCATCACGCCGTGTCCCGTAAGGGGTAGGCAGAGAGAACGGACCTCCACTCTTTTCTATCCAAGCATACTTCTTTCGCTTCTTCCACCGACATACCATTTCTCATACAGCTTCTCCTATTTCTCTTACTTCTTACCTGGCCTTCCTTGAGGACGGAATCGATGTGTTCGATCCACGTCATTCTCGGTCGCCCACGCTTTCTTACACCATTCCTTTCAGCCTTATGAATTTTCTTTGTCATTCTGTTTGCATCCATTCTTTCCACATGCCCAAACCATCTCAACTTATTAACTTTCATCTTTGTCACAACACTTACTTCCATACCACATTCTTTCCTAATATTTTCATTCCTTTCCATATCCCATAAAGTTTTTCCACATATTCTTCGTAGAGATTTCATCTCTACTGCATTTATACTACATTCTTCTTTTTTCGTCCATGTCCACGTTTCACAACCATACATCATCGATGGTAGCAGGATTGCGTTATGCACTAGTTTCTTTGCTTGTAGTGAGACGTTGTTGTTTCTCATTATAGGTCTTAATGCACCTCCCACCCTGCGACCAGCAACTTTCCTACGTTCGATTTCTTTTTCACACTTTCCATCCCGACTAAACATGCTTCCTAAATACACATACTCATTCACTTGCTCAAGACATTCATTTTCTACGGTTACTTTGCAATTCGTTCTTGCTTCATCCCTTTCAAATACCAACACCTTTGTTTTGCTTACATTCATTTTTAGACCATTTTTTGCACAATTTTCAAACACACTTGACACAAGTTCTTGCAAATCATTTTCACACTCAGCCATAAGTACTAAATCATCTGCATACATAAGCGCACATACCTTTATACCATTCAATTCAACCCCTATATTTATATCTTTTAACCCACTGACGCAAAAATCAAAGAACAAATTGAACAACCAGGGTGACATGACGCACCCTTGCTTCACACCTTTCGTAAGATAGAACTCCAATGAAAGGTGACTGTTCACCTTCACACACGCAGTACTTTCCGAATATAGCGAAGCAATGGCACGAATCAACCGGTTATTCACTCCATACATTGATAGAACTTCCCATAATTTACCCCTGTCTACCCTATCATATGCCTTTTCCAAATCTACGAATGCACAGAAAAGCTTCTGATGTTTACTCAAAAGCTTCTCCGTAATCATCCGCAGAGCGTAGATCTGATCGGCACACCCCCTCCCATTCATAAAAGCCCCTTGTGCATCCCAAACTTTATTTTCAGTTATTGTTCTAACCCTTTCTACTAAAATTCTACTGTATAATTTACCCACGTTGCTCAACAAGCTGATTGCACGATAGTTGCCACAGTCCAACCGGGAGCCCTTCCCCTTGTACAGAGGGCAGATAATGGCTTTCCTCCAGTCACCTGGGGTACGGCCTTCCGTCCAGCACAAGTTGAAAAGCTCCAGGCACCACTGCAGCGTCACTCGGCCGCCATACCTGATAAGCTCCGTTGCTACCCTATCGCAACCTGACGCTTTCCCATTTTTTGCTTTTTTAAGCGCATTCATAAGTTCATTCATACTGATTTGCTGACTCTCATCACCCTGTCCATTTATACTTACTTGGCACAAACTGCCGCTAATATAAACTAATATTCGTACAATTGGTAATTGGCAAACCTTGCCATAAAAATATTCAAAATAAGTCCAACTAATATTCGTACAATTGGTAATTGGCAAAGCTTGCCATAAAAATATTCAAAATAAGTCCAACTAATATTCGTACAATTGGAAATTGGCAAAGCTTACCATAAAATATTCAAAATAAGTCCAACTAATATTCGTACAATTGGAAATTGGCAAAGCTTACCATAAAATATTCAAAATAAGTCCAACTAATATTCGTACAATTGGTAATTGGCAAAGCTTGCCATAAAAATATTCAAAATAAGTCCAACTAATATTCGTACAATTGGTAATTGGCAAAGCTTGCCATAAAAATATTCAAAATAAGTCCAACTAATATTCGTACAATTGGTAATTGGCAAAGCTTGCCATAAAAATATTCAAAATAAGTCCAACGAATATTCGTATAATTGGTAATTGGCAAAGCTTACCCTAAAAATATTCAACAAAGCTGGAAATCAACCTTTCTAAAGGTGAAACCTGACAAATTATAAAATGCGTAGTAGAGCCAGAGATTTTTGAGAAACGCAAAATTTAACATTGTGATCGTTGGACTTGTCCAGCCCGGGAACAAAAATATTCTAGTGTTAAGACAGCAAGGCCTTCAATGTCAGAAATCGTATTTATTTTTCTTGTCAAAAGTGAACAGCGGTATAATATTATGCAATACCATTTCGCATTACACAGAAATATAATATGATATGTTATATAAAAGCCATCATCTTTTTCAACACGATAATATGCTTCGAGCTCCTGTAAAACTCATTAAGTGTATGAAACATTTTCGCCATATTAAATATTCCTTTTTTATGGCTATTTCACGTGGCCAAAGGTGGGGTTGTTTCATACGGTAATTTAATTAAACAAAATAATAATAATATTTCAGCGGATCATGCAACTTTTGATATCGTATTAACTTTGTATAATATGAGTATGATTATAATACGGACAGCTATTAGGGGCTGTAGAGTGTGGTTAACACGGGATTATTATCAGTAACAACTCCCCTTCAGATATCACAATCTATACTGTTATATAAAACTGCAACATTGTCAAATATCAAGTTTTTAAACAAAGTATATACAGGATGGGAGTCGGCTGAACATGTTTTGTTTTCCTGCCCCATAATAAATTCAAACCATCTGGACTATTTTTTGTTCATAGATATGACATATTGTATCCAATAAATGTTTCCTGATGATAACAAATCATTAAAATATATTATAGCGATACATCAAAAACTAAATGATATAATAAGAAGTAAATTAATTGTTCTATGATTTCTAATCGAATTTGAATACACATAATGGAATAGCGTCATTGGCTTCATCATTCTTTTTGGATGTAATGCCACACTGAGCTTTTGAAACTAGGGAGTCAATAATTCTACCCCACCCTGTAGATAAGAGGCTTTTGAAATGATACAGAACGAATCCAGAAGTTCTTATTCACTCAATGAACAGAAAAATGATAACTCAAGACAATAAAAGTTTGAAAAACCTCGTGTCTGGGCCATTTTTGCGTAAATGGTTGAAAAATTAAATTTTGGAGCGTAAAATATGTAACAAAAAGCATTGGATTTGATCACGTCGAAGATTTTAGAGGAACGACATGCTTACAATGATAGACAACTAAATAATGTTATCGGGAGCCATCAACCAGTTAAAGTAGGCCTCCAAAGTATGTAAAATCATAGAATAAGACCCTCCACTATCCCATTTTATCAGGAATTATTTAGACGAATATTTTTGCATTGAAATGTTTGTTTAATCAGGTTAGAAAACATTACATTCTTTCATGTCCTATTCTACTGGATTGAAAATTTTGAAAAAAAAATTATTTCAAATTCATCACTCGGAGAAAAAGTAATAGATAAATACAACCTGTGTATTAACTTGAATAAAAAAAAGTTTACTTTTAAAGTTATATATTTTGTGAATCCAATAAGGAAAAATACATTGTAGGTTAAACTGCGGCACAAGCTAGTATTCTATTAACATTTGCTTTTACCTTTAGTACAGTATAATGAATTTAAGCATTTTTTAAAAGGACATATTGATTACATTGTTTTTGTATAGGTTTCTACATAAAACGAATCAGGTCGCGTACTCATTTAGGCACGAGTGCAAGCCGTTGGCGATGCCTCAATATAATCAAAAGAACGCACGCGTTCGATTTGGGAACCGCTTCCAAATTTTTGACGTCCTTAAATGAGTACACGGCCTTGTTTCTGACGTAACAGCGTAACGCATACCTTTTTCATGAAATAGGTACATTTTGTTCAATGCTTCACAGCGGGCTTAACGACCGGACCTCCTCCCACATTAGAGGGTCTTCCTCGTCTTTGGGACCCTGATGGGAGAAAGAACACCGCTCTTCTCAGCTAACCGTCATTCGGCAACCTTAACACATGTCCGAGCCAAGTCCATCTCCTCCCCATAATGATAGAAGTTATGGGCTCACGCAGGGTGCGCCGACGTATAGCGACCATCTTACACCCAAAATTAGCCTGAGGCACAATTTGAAAAGCTGAGATTTTTTGTGCCTGGGCTTTGGTCAGGTGCCAGGACTCACACCTATATAGGAGGGCAACCCACACACATCAAACAATTTTCGTTTCGTCTCGACACTAAACGCCGACACTTTCCATATTTTGGTCAAATACATAGTTTATGTATATTATATCCATTTAAAAATCGAACATCAATAATGAATTGTTAGAGTCATTAGTTGTTTATATTCTTATAAGTTTTTCGCCGTGTTGAAAAAAAACTGTCACAAAGTACGTCAAACGCAGTTTAGTAAAAAATGGTTTGGGCTAAACTTTTTTATATCTGTCGCGATGGCATAACTGGCTTAATATCTTATTTAATGTATAAAGATAGTGTAAAGATCCTTAATAAAAAAATACAAGGCAGTTAGTTCCAAACAAAACCAACAAATAATACAACTTTATAATAATAGAAAGCGGAAATAAGTAAATTTAAATTAGCATATTCTAGCAGTTCACAAAAGCGAATTTAATGTCCGGTGCACGTAAAATATATAATATAAGGTTGATGTGGTCGGGGCAGCAGAAAGCCAGGACTTTTCCTTGGAATATCCAGATATTTTATGGACTTGGACTTCATAAAGGAACCTTTAATTAAGTCCATTCTTTAGTAACATCTGTTCGCCGGGTTAATATTCGGTATTTGTCCGGTAAGTTATGGTTTTTACTTGTGGTAAGATAGAAATAGTTAGATAGTAGATTCTTTGTATGCGAATAATCATATTGCCTTTTATATCTTATATATAAAAATGCTTTTTACCTTAAAATTTTTATTCCAATTTTGAAATTTTGACAGAAATTGTCAATTGGTGCGATTGAAAGAATGCGGATGGAATATACATGGTTTAAAACAGACGCATCGTTTGGAATCACATTGGTCAAATGATAATCAATTCATCACCGTACAAATTCGAATTCAATATTCATATTTAGGAACACAGGACAACGTCTGTCGGGAAAGGTAGCTTAGTATAAAGTTTTAAAGAAATAAGTGGGTTCAAATTTTTTATTATAAGTATTTTCAGATGAATTGAATCTAAATAGAATCCATCATGGATTCTATTTAGATTAAATTCTGGATCTTTTTTATTTAATTATATTTTAGATATTGTATTTTTCTATATAAATACACATTTTTAAAGTTCTAGATTTTATGGTTTTCGAGATATATGAAAAAATTAAATAAAAATTCAAAGGGTCATTACCCCTGACTGAAAAAAAAATTCAAAATTCCGAGTATACAAATTTTGTAGGCATAAAGTATTAAATATTTTCTGAAGTTTTAGGATCTGTGCATCAAGCGAATCAAAAGTTATAAGGGACGGACGGACACACATACGCACACGTTGGAAAACCACCCCTCACTCTTCCCCTCCAATTAATAATATGTTTTGAAAACGAAATAGTATAATTTGACTCTTTTTGTAGAAATTGTTTTTTTTGAACTTTCGATAAAACCAGTTTTAAACTTTTTAGGAGCCACTTAAAAATCATCCCTTTTTATATGTGCCCTTTTTCGTCCCTTTTAGTAAAAATTTGGTAAACTGTCCAAGAAAACTACTACTTATTTCTATAGGAGAGTTCATATACCAAATCTCAAGTTCGTACCATGTCTAGTTTCCGAGATATTCGCATACTTTGAAAAACATTCAACCCTATTTTTCACCCCCTTAGGGGTGGAATTTCCAAAAATCCTTTCTTAGTGGAAGGTTTTGTATTGGAACCTACCTGATTTCCAAATTTCACTTCTCTACGATTAGCCGTTTGGGCTGTGCGTTGATGAGTGAGTATGTCAGTCAGTCAGTCAGTCAGGCACTTTCCTTTATTATTATAGATTGTCAGTATGAAAGATGATTGCTAGTAAACCTGCGCCGCGCGCGGCATGTCAAATTTCCATAGTACGCGGTTGTTCGCGGTGGTTCGCCTCACCGCACCGTAACTTCGCGCGCGGCGCAGGTGAGTACACAGCTTAATATTATGTATATATATGGGGCATCTTCAACGTTCATTATAACGCGCCAGATCTAAATTGTTTCTAGTAAAAAAAATGTGTTATTTGGTGTTAAGTTCGATAGTATTTTGTGTGTTTTGCTAGGTGGTAAGTTGCCATAAGTCTAATACGCAATGATTACAAAACTGGACACTATTTACGCATTCTAGCATGAAAACAAAATCCATATTTTAAACCTTAACATTTTCCCCAGTGCTATATCAGGTAGTACACATTAGTCTAGCATATTGATACAGACAACCGTCTGAAGTGCCATTCAAAGAAATATCAAATTTTCACAAAACATTTTGAATGCTGCATAATACTTACTGGGGTTTTTAAGAGTAGTTTGATACATTTCGATAGTTTGAGTACACGAAAATTTGTATCCGCAATATATAAATCTGAGAGTAAGGGGTATATTTCTTGTATTTAATTTATCTGCTGTTAAGTATGTAGGTGAAAAAGATTACAGCAAATCTGTGACAAGTGCATTATAGAGTACCACCTTCTCCACTCCAGTTAATCATCAAACAAAGAAGGGCTTTGAGCAAATGGTTGATCGTAATTGTCCAGGCAATGCAATACGAAAGAATGGACTGGGGTAAGAATGTAGAAGATTTGTCCAGGGAGTTCTTTATTTTGGTCAAAGTCTATCTTTTCTTGGATAGTGAAATTATTGAGTGTTGGCAAAATTCACTTTCTCCAGTAACAAAAGTCCAGTTGTCAATATCATTATTTACTCTTACAACCCATAGAATATTTAGGATAATGTTTTCAAAAAATAGATAGGTATATTCTGTTTTACTAAATAATGAGCGATCCTGGGTATGCGCCCGAGGGATTCATGCCGAGATAAATTTAAATCCCTAGACATACTTACTCTCGCGGGTGCATACATAAGGGAGTGCTTATTGTACGCACGAAGGAATCTGTCGAGAACCCCCGAAAATGGCGATGCACACAGATACGAGACAAGACGCAAACACGACATCAGACCCGTCAAACATAGACTGACAAAAACATCTAAAAGCTATATCTGTCAGAGCGTCCGACTGTTCAATGTGCTCCCGGCCGACATCCGAAATCTGGCTGGTTCCGAGTTTGAGAGAGGAGTGAGTCGTACCTTGTCGAAAAATCATTTTACTCCACTGACGATATGCTAAATGAGGCTAACAGCAGCGTTTAGCATAGACTATCAACTTGTTACTAGGTATCAACTTATTATTATATTTCACACATTTTTAAATTGATAATAAAAATACAACATGTCAAGGACAATGTGCCGGTTGACTCTACATCAACCGGCACTGCAAATCATAGGTATTTCACATTTTATTTTTGTCTTCTATTATATTATAATAAATTGTCTATATTGAATTCCTTGACTATTGAAAATTAATATTTGTTATATGTAATATGTAATAATGACGCCACCAAGTGCCTGCAAGGGCCTATGGATGGAGAAATAAATAAATAAATAAATTAATATTCTTTGGTTATGTTGCCAGTGCAGCAAGTGGATTGCCAGTTTCATAAGAGAAGAAGAAGATTTTAGATTTTTTAAAGCTTTGGAGTTTTTTAGAGCGTTTCTATATATTTAGCACGACTCTACGCAGTTTAAAACTAAGCTTAAAGTCTCAATTTTCTTTCGGCTTAGTGTGAAAACATACCAAAATTATATATAACTTAAATGTGTAGGTGCGTGATGAATTTGTTGTAGGTGCCAAGCATAATTGCACACAGCTTAGAGCATTACCTGCTATATCCTCTATTTTGTAGGTAATTTCATTTCACAACAACAAGACTGCCACCTACACGCCTGAAAAATATGATATTACCCAGGAACTCTAGGCAGGCACCCTTGCTCGCATTAAAATATTCTTGTCAATATAGTTTTATTTCGCTTAACCTTTGTAACGTTTGACATTTTATCAACGTGAAAATATCATGTTGAACTTTTTTATTCGTTTTGATTTACGATAATGACCTTTGTATATACGTAATAATAAATATTATAATGCCATACACGCAGTATAATGACAACACTATTATGATAATACTCATAATGACAGTTCCAACATTTCTATTTAATATTGTCGTTGGCGCTTGTGTCGCCGATTTCGTACTACATTCGAACGTTTGAAATTCAAATTATTGAAATGGTGGTGGAATTTTGTAATATAAGTTATTGATCTCTTATATTAATAAAATAATGCTCATTTTTTGTGTTCGTTTTATTTTTTGTAAATAAAATGTCTGTACCTAGTGTATTCATTATTTTTAAAATGAGAAAGACTATCCAGTTTTTTAGATGTTTATTAATTGCTACCTGCATTTCATATAAAGTATGCATAATTTTACTGTTGAATTAGTCATTTAGCATGACGAAATTGTTCCAGATTATAAAAGTGTCGACTTGAATATTGTAATATATTATATAAATAACGATGCTATCTCCGTATAAAACGCGACTAACAATAGAAAACGAATTAGCAATGTTAGTTTTGTGTATTTCCATGAGGTAGTACAAGGATCGCGTGCCTATGGAGGCGATTTTAATAACGGCTACGATTGTGAAAATATTATTATTATGTATAATTACAGTGTAACGGAGCTGGCGGGTTTTATTATTCGACGCTGGGCTCGGAAGAAATTACAAAAAGGGCGTCACAGAAGGTTGTAGTATTATTAGCAAGCGTTGACAATCAAACAACTCTGCGTCCATTTGTAATTTTATTTGTTATGTTTTGTTATCGTGATCTTTATTTTGAGAATATCATTGTTACACTTTTTAATTTTTGTCATGGTGTTGGTAAGAACTTTTTACATAATGTGATGTATCTTATAAATGTAACACAAAATACATAATTTTTCAGTAAAATTTCTGTGAATAGATTCCGTTTTTGATTTTTATTTATTTGAAAAGCTCCTAAAATGATCATAGGTAAAATAGTTTATTCTTGCTTTTCTTCTAGAACATCATCAAAACATCACGTTTAAATGATTATTCAGCATAACCATCGCAGCCTGATTCAGGATTCAGCTTAAATGTTCAAAATATATTAGAAACACACCAAGCCACCTTTCTTCAACCAAACAAGAAATATCTAGTCAGCCCTAAATAGAATACATACTGGATATGGCATGTATGCCGAATCGGCACAAAAATGTGGCTAGGGAGTTTGCCGAGTGTGAAAAAAGTATACCACGGCAGCTTCTTAAACTTCTATCAAGTATTTAAAGGCATTATAAATTAGCAAGCAAGGATCTTGACCCTTTTATGTAAAACGATATGTGAGTATACATACGCTAAATAAATAAATAAATAAAAAACATAAATCTGAACTGCAGGACGTGTTATGCAGTTTCTATTGGTATTTTTTTTTTTTTTTAAATGAATCTGTGCTCACTCAAAGTGAACACAAATACACTCCCTGACTCTTTCACAGTAAGCTACTGAAAGCTTGTGTCGTGAAAGAGGAAGATGGTCGGCACCTGGGATCGAACCACGACGTCCGCAGTACGAAAGCCGGCGATTTAACCGCTGGGTCACCAACCACTTCTCAATTTTATTGAGTATTCGCTTATCTGATGATCGATTGCTTGTGTCATCCCACATGGGTATAATGTTGACTCTATTCGACCCATTTAAGTAGGTTTGAAAGGGTCCCTACAGCCTACATCAAATCGTATTCTGTTATTTTTGGAATTGTTAGGTCCAGGCAGTTCTGTTGTTTCGTTGGGATAGTGTACTAGGTTCTGGTTTCTTACTGATGATGCGGTCTTATCTCCAAACCTCGTACCACGCCACCTCCGGATTGGGAACTCGTCAATAAATAATTACCATTGCCTTCCAATAAAAAATAATGGTTTTCATTCAATGCGTCAAAATACCAGACTCCCTAATCCGGTATAAAAAAACAAGCAACTGTTTTTCAAACTCTTTTCCACCATCGCATTCCCAAACTTTTTTCTCTTAACGAAATTAATAATATCTTGAATTGAAACTTTCGATACAACAATCAGGGATTCGTTTTGAGAGATTTATCATGTTCGTATATTATAACCTATTTTGCACTTACTTTGATGTAGGAAGGAAATGCTGAAGCTGAGTCCCTACTAATTCCTTTTGAATCCAATGACAGGTGTCTTTCGTATTTAAATATATTCTTAGCTACCTTTACGCCTCACTTAGGGGCATAGGGAGGCAATAAGTTGGGTAGTTGGACTTGATAATTCTTTAAAAAGTGAATTGATAACACATTTTGTGAGAACTTTTTAAGCAAGAAAATTATTATTCACGAACGACTGATACAAGATGGCGCTGGTAATTAACATGTCCAATTCAGTTTAAAATGTAATGTGAAATGCCTCGTGTAAAAATTACCAAAAAAATCACCACATTCACTCTTTTATTACACATTCATTTTATGAAAAAAAAGTTCCATACAAATTTTAGTCCGCGAAAAAAATGATGCCTTTAATCGAATCGTTAACATTTTCAACCGAAAATAATAAATAATAATGTTGAAAAAAGCTGAACCCTTCCGATTGTGCGGGTATTAAAAAAGTTTCGCTATTAAAATTATCTGGTTTGATGGCGAGAGGCGTTCAGGCAATGTAGCGTGGTGTCGGGTCATTAATGGGAATGTTCGCGGATTAAAACTCCTAGTTGTGAAGAAGTGTCTGTGTATGGGTGCTCAGTACTGGTACCTGCCTGGAACCTATTCGTTACTGTGTGCCTCCGAGTATTACTGCAAGTAATAACACCGTACAATAATACAGACATAATGTAACACGTATAACTTGGATTTTTGACCGTGTTATATATCCTCTATTGAGATGATTACCTGAAAATCATTTTGTAAAGCAAAGATTGGGGCGCCATAGAGTTGTTAGACGGGCAGTTCTATTTATTCTTGGTATGAATATGAAGGAAAAGTCAGAAAAATCTGAAATAATTCTGCTGTTCTATATGGAATTAGATTAAAATTCTGCTATTCTATATAGTTTTTTTCAACCTCAATGCGCTTTTTAAAACGCAAAATAATCTTTCCATCAGCCTCCAAAAATAATTTTATCTTTCTTTGTAAAATTATGGTGTTTCGCCGCCTTGAACTCTTCATTGTCGGAAAATCGCTATCCACCAATATTTTTTTGCCAGCTCCGGGAACGAAAATTGTCGATTGGTACCATGACTATGCTTAAAGTTCTATAAAATGGCGAATATTGCAATGCCAAGTGAATCAGTGAGAGCTCGTCGAGGAGCAGGAGCATTGGCGGTCAATTTTCCTTATTTAAATAATTGTCACCTACTTCCTAAAAACCATGCATATTGCTTTGCGCAAGGTGCAACGTTTATACTTTCGAGTCCCAGAATAAGTAAGTAAGGAGATTTTTAACCGATTTCTGGACTTTTAAACCCTCCAGAGGTGCTGAAGATTTTTTCACCCACTGTATTGACTCCCGTGTATATGTAAAGTGGAACTAAATTACCCGATCATCTCTCCTGTTCTCTCTTCATTAGCTTGATTAATTTTATCCTGGCGCCAAATACATGAAAGCAGTCGCAGTCTTAAAATTTGGTTGCTCTCTTGTTCTCAACAATTTCCAACTTTTATCTCTATTTTTCATTTTATTATTAAATTTCTACTGGTTGCATACATGATATTTTTCGACATGTTGAACATGTTGAGAATTCTCATGATTAGGAGTTTCGGAGACAAACATTACCACCTAATAGCGTAAAGTGATCACACTAAGCCAGCCTTCGAAATAACAGTAGAAGACGGTCGAAATCCCGTAGTGGTTTGTTCCATTTAAAAATCGAACATTAGTCATGAATTGTTTGAGTCATTACTTGTTATTTTTTCTTGATTAATTTTAAATGGCTGCAAGAAAATACAAATGTGAGGGCGGTAAAATAGTATGAAGATTCGTTATTTTCTATGCGGTAAATAATCACAAAGTTTCACACGATACCACGTCGTTAAATAATAGGCGAACCGTCTTCTTCTTTTCTCTAGCTTGCTCCAAACTTAGCGTCTAAGTAGACTGTTGGGGTCAGCCCTCCTCGTTCTAAGTCCGTCTCTGCTGCACCACCTCTTCCAATCCCAATCTTCGCATCCGGTCACGCCTCTGCACTACCCAAGAATTCTTTGGTCGTCCTCTATTTGTCACACGTGGAACACTCATGTTGGTGACCTGATTTAAAATATGTTCCTGCGGTCTCCGCTCTGTGTCAAAAAATAAGGATAGGCAAACCATGTCGAGATAAACTAGTCTGATTGTAGCAGACAGCCATCCATCCAATATAAAACCAGCACTAGATTTCATAATGATTTCAAAAGAGACAGTTTCAAATGGGTACTTACTTGTTCAACATTAGGATCAACTCGTCCTATGTGTCCTGCTCACATTGGAACAGGGTTGCCACGGCCGTTTCAAAATATAATTTTCATTAATACCCTACTCCAAAAGTCTTAATGGAAAAGAAACGAGTTTTATTTGCCTTGAGTGATTTCTAATGTAGTTTTTTACTCCTCTGAAAACATTATCTAAATGATAAATTTCCTTTGAGAACTTGACCGCTCTATATTAAAGACTTCTCAAGAGTAAAGATTACTATTTTGGTATGAGTAGAATGGTTATGTTTTATCTTGAAACTCCTACCAAGGGTTTCTCTGGCGAGTTGATTGGTATTTTCAGGAGAAGGTATTTTTGAAAGAAAAAATAAAGAAAATTGCGTGGAAAATCATAAAATTAAAGAAAACTCAAAGCAGGTAACCTTTTTACTATTTTTTAAAATATAAGTAACTGTCAGTTGTTAGACAGTTCGCGCGATTAGATTAAAACAGATGCATCGATCGGAATTACATTGGTCAAAAGGTTATTAATTCATCACCATACGAATTCAATATTCATAGTTAGCAACACAGAAGAATGTCTGTCGGGAAAGCTAGTTTTAAATAAATGAATATAATAAATTAACATTTTTCAATACAAATGTGTCAGTACAGTCGGCGGAGCATGCCTAAGTAGCTTTTTCCAGTCAACCGGTCCCCCCCAATTTGAGGACAGACTTTGACACGACCGGCAATCACTTCATAAAAAAAATGTCGTCATGTGAATGTTGCGATGGACAGAGTCTTTGAGTAATGATAATGATATAGTCCAAAAACTACAACAAATAAAGGAGAAAGTATGATTCTTCGGTCTCCAAAAAAAAAAATTTTTCAATTAATTTTTCAACAAAAATAATTTTTGCGACAGCCCTGCATGGTAGTCCGTCCTTTTCCCGTCGGGATTTTCTACGACACTTTTAATGTACCATTCACATCTGCATAATGTGGTAGAAGTTTGAAACATCAAAACAGACTTAACACGTGTATTGGACCAAAGTGGGTGTGAATGTGAAAAATAATCCCAGGTATTAGGGCTAGTGTATCAAATAGACGGATTATTATTGCCTCAAATTATTTTATCGTTATGGGCTCAACTTGGCCAATAATACTCCTAGGTTATTATCAGTGTTACGAATCCGACTTTCAACCAAACGTCATCATCAATGTAATGGTGAAAAAAATGTTTTCAATTGATTTATTGATTGACTAGTAGCAAACCCTACTGAATGGCAGGCATAAAAAACAAATTTTTAGAATGTGACATGTCTTCCAAGGCAACCATTTCATGTACAAGTCTCAGGATCACATATTGCGTCGATATAATGTCTCTCACAGACACGTATGATTTTTTTACCCATCACTCCGTGTCTCATAAAGGGTATCGAAGCACACTTTTTTAAAATGAATCCATGCTCACTCAAAGTGAACACAAAATACACTCTTTGGCTCTTTCACAGTAAGCTTGAAGCTTGTGTCGTGAAAGAGGAAGATGGTCGGCACCTGCGATCAAACCTACGACATTCAAAGGATACAATCTCTCCTATTTCTCTTTGAGAATGGAATCCATGTGTACCGCACATTCTTCCATACCACATTCCTTCCTAATATTATCATTCCTTTACACATCCCACAGAGTCTTTGCACATATTCGTCGGGGAACTCTCATCTCTACTGCACGTTATACATTTTTTTTTCGTCCATGTCTACGTTTCACAACCATACATCATTGATGGTAGCAGAATTATTGCGTTATACGCTAGTTTTTTAGCTTGTAGTGAGGCATCTCCCACCCTGCTACCAGCAACATATTCCTATACGTTCGAATTCTCCTTCACACTTTCCATCCATTAACATATTTCCTAAATACATATAAGTACTAGATTACTTGCTCAAGGCATTTTTTTTTCTACGGTTATTTTACAATTTCTTATTGTTTCATCCCTTCCAAAGACCAAAATTTAAATGACAATCAAAGATGCAACAACGAATATCGGCTAAAAGACCAAGCTGTGAAACATATTTTTTATTGATTAATAATTAGTATGTTCAATTAGAATTACAGTTCAACACCTTTACGGCAATCAGAGCAAGATACCTTTGCGTGAACTTAGAAGGTTTATACCAAAATACCAATAACTGCCTCACAGTAAACACAGTCCAATAATCATTATCAGTGGTACTAATAGAAACTGCGTTATAATACCGTTATGACGGAAATTCTTATAACGGCAGGAATCGCTTAATAATAATCAACCCTATACCGTGTCATAACTATACCGCAGAATACTTTGGCAACCTCGCATTTATCAATGAAGCTAGTGATTCTTCCATACTACGGGGTTGATTTCTAAGCATTCCGTATGACCCTCGAGAAAGTTCGTGTGCGGAATATCGCGAGTATGTACGAATCGGTACGAATATTTTCGAAGGTCGATTCGATTCATTGACAGCTCGGAATATTGCTGAAACTTTGAGTGTGTTAAGTGTCAAAATATGAAGAGTGCAGTGGTAGTCTGTCTCATTAAACGTCGCTATTACGTCGAAATTATTCTTGTTATAGCTTATTAATTGTTTTATTTTAGTAGCACTTTTGCGAATTCTGCGTGTATTCGAAGAATAACGTTCTATTAGTACGGCTGTAGGTGTATGCTTTAAAACTTTTCCACTGAAGCAGAAAAATATGATCAGCACCAGATTTCGATCATACAGCATTCAATTCATTCATCAATTCATCATAGTACGGAATTTGTGGTTAATAAATTAGAGCATCTTCGTTATTCCGCTCAAAACAATAATAATATAATGATTTCAAAATATTTTTACAGTGAGAATTCCTTAAAAATTAATTAACATTGAAACAATATTGACTAGGGCTTAACCTGTGAAAATAACCGTGTTTACAATCCACCATCTCTCACATATACGTACGGTAGAATAACATTATTTCTCCCCATGTTATTTTAAGGATATTTTTGTCATAGGGTTCCTTCACAAGGACGGTATTATAAGCCAGGGGTATTTTTTTAATAACATCCAGGAAAACCTCTTTCCCTTCTCCGGGGCAATTCAAAAAGGATCTACCGTCTAGCGTTTGAATTGCTGGTATTAAAATGTACATGATTGATGGTGAGGGCTTATTAAAAATATACCTTCATCAAATAATATAGAACTAGGGTTGCGATAGCACTGCTCATACTAAATATTAAACCCGGATATTTTTTAACGAATTCTTTTAAGCCACTCATTCATTCTTTCCGGGAATTATAATTATTAACGAATGTATAAGCTGAGATCTAGAGCTGAAAAAATGGTCACAAGAATCTAGACATAATAAGTACGTTGTGCACCAACAAAGCCAACTGGCAGTAATTAAGATGAGATATTAACAAACATGGATATATTCTTAACCTGGCACCAAATGGCTTTAAATTTGGTAGCTCTCATGTTCTCAATCATTTCCAGCTTTTGTCTCTATATTTCATTAATTATTATTATTACTAGCTGATACCCGTCTTGCTTTACGTTGTTGATTTGGCTAGTCAGACTTGAGCCGTAGGTTATTGAACAGGTTTTGTATGCAGCTTTCCTCTTCTCAGGACCAGTAGGCCTAGACAAAATGCATTTGGCAATAGACTACAAACTACTTCGACAATGTAGAGTAGGAAGAAAATTAACTGTCCACTTTTTATATTTTATATTATAAGGATCATTGTTTGGTTTGAATAAATGTTTATATGTTCCAGTGGACAGTTAATTTTTTCGCACTATACATTAGCGATATCTTTGTTTGTAGTCGAACGCCAATTTGAATTTGTCTACGGCGGCATTTCACGCTAAGATTTAGAATGTGTACCCAGCTAATGTTTCAAAAAAGGAAAAAATAAGAGTCACTGCTAAATATGCGAAAAGTTTGAAAAACTAATGTCACTTTCAATATTTAAGTATAAAAAAAATAGAAGATGAGGAAAAATTAATACTCACTGTTGAATACGCGAAAAAATTAAAAGAAGAATGTAGTTATACATAGGTACCTACCTACCTAGTATTATATAATACGTCTAGTTGTTCCTAATGAAAACCTGTTTGTAGATATAGGTACCTACCTACCTAGTATTATATTATGTATAGTTAGTTTGACCTACTTATGACTGTAGTGATACATTTAATGAGGTACCTTAGGAGAGAGAGGGTGCAAGCGAACACTGCTTTACCGGCTTTAGTCATCTGTCATGGCGTACATATTTTATAAGAAGTTTCGGTGAAAATCTTTATAAAATAAGAATTAAAAGACTTCTACTTATATTTTTTGTATTTCAAATCAAACTTCGATTGATTTTGTACATTTTCATACCGTAATGCTACAGTTCTACACAAAATTTAGACGTATAATTTTACTTTTAAAACATGACTTTCTCATTTTTGTATGAAGATTTTAAATTTTTAGAAATTTGTAAATAATTTAAAATATATTTAATGAAATGTAAATATTTGTATCTCAGATTACCACAATTGTATTTGCGAAAAACTGCGAAGAAAAATATTCAACGCAGAACCTACGGTTTTAGCGTGATGCTCTTACATACAGTTGGAGTGAAACAAATAAATAAATAAATAAATAAATAAATAAATAAATAAATAAATATACATACATTACTGAATTATTATGTAGATTAAATCTCTACTTGTTGTGCACATGGAATTTTTTGACATATTGAACATGTTGAGAATTCTCGTGATTGGGATTTCCGGAGACTTAAACATTACCACCTAATGGCGAACGTTATATACGTAAAGTGATCACACGTTAACAACGTTCCTACGGATTCGTCGCTACTATAAACAGCGGTGAATATGTCAGTTGAGATCATTGTCAATATTGTTTCCGTAGTAACAAATACATTGTCATAATAATTTTAGACGACGCGACGGACCGTTCCCTAGGAACCCAGTCCCCAAAGCCTTTAAAATAACAGTAAAAGACAGTCGAAAGCCCGTAGTGGTTTGTTTCATTTAAAAACCGAACATCAGGTATGAATTATTGTTAGAGTAACTAGTTGTTATACATTCCTTAAAAATTGTACCTAGTTCCCGGAAAGAATCGAGGTGCCCTTTTGCGCTGATATTTTTGCACCCCTAGTAGCGATATTAAAAACCTTTTAATTTTGAACTTTCACAAAAAGGTGAGGAGGCTCCAGCTAGCGTTGATATCTAAAATTAAAATAAATAAATAATGTTATATTAATAAAAGTACACAGAGCCTTCAAGACAATGCCTCCTCCGACGAGAGAACACGGACAGTGTTCTTCTTCTTCTTATTATTATTATTATCAATAACCATTTTGTAAGTGAGAAATTAATTATTATTCTAGGTATCGGAATTTTGGCAAATTGTTTTCGGCTCCAGTTAATAATAATTACTCAGTGAAACGTTTCGATTGAAAATACGTTGGTTAAAAATAGACTGATCTTATCTTTTCATGTTGAATCAGATTTTCTTAATGAAAGTCCGCGTGTTAAAACGAAACTATAGATTTAAGATAATCAGAGAAACCTTCTGAAATTATCTTTTTTTCTTTTCAGTTCAAATTCTTTCTCTCAAAATAATATGGTTACTGTACAGTGTACATACAAAATGCGTTGAGGATTATTGGCACCACTACTTAAGTAAATAGTATTATAAAAGTCACCTCTAACACAATCAAAAGCAAAATTTAAATTTTTATTCATGTCGTGTTTATGGTTACATGTTACATGTAGAGGTGGGACTAACGGCTTAAATTCAAAAACGTTATAGGAATTTCGTTAATTGAAAATGACGTTAATATTATAAGCTTAAAGCTATTCTATTTTCAAGTCTAAATGAACATTAGGTATCTAGAAACATAACTTTTCCTAAAAAAGGTCAATTCCAAAATTTGGTGTCTGGAAAGTTCTTTTTCCTAAAAAAAATTGGTATCTCGAAAGTTGTCCTTTTCCTAAAAAAAAAATGTCGTTTATTCAGTATAATATTTTCATTCGACTAATATTGCCTGTCATATAAATAATAGACAGGTAGGCTATTATTTACCTGACTATTATTTTTATTCAACTACCTATTATTTATAAATATCGTTAAATATGAATATCGTTAGATGCGTTATTTTTATTTATCTACTATATTTATCAGCTATCGTTATAATGTCCATATCTTACATGTATCTATGGTTAATATTTCGTCTTGAACAATCGATGATGGAGATGGTGGTCTCCGAAAACCGGTTCATTTTTTTAACAATAATTAATTTTGTGATAGAACTATACAAGATTCATTTCATTTTTTATCTGATTTTCACCAGGCACCTTCTGTCCAAAACATCCAACATTTATTTTCAGTTCTTGGGCTCCATTCACATATTGTTGAACGTTACTTATTTAAATTTGTGTACCTTTTTGATTACGAGAAAAAAATATTGCTTGATCGAAATTTCTTCCATATAGCCAAATAAATACTTACATTTTTGTAAAAATTTCAAAAGTTTTCGAAATATCATTTATTTTTTGAAAAGGAGACATGGTTAAAAACGCCAAAATCTCTCAGATAGGTGTCTAGACTCTACTAGATATCAAAGATGCATTCCTATTTACTTAATCTTAACCATCTCAACCCTTATTTAGCGGCGTATTTATATTAGCCTTTGCTCTGAATGGTCTCCCCACAAAATGATGTACTAAGGTACTACACGTTTTTATAGAAAGCTTAGAAGATATGTTTCCATATTTTGCTGCCAATGCTTATGCCCTTGTGTGTGGGGGGGGGGGGGGGATTTTTTTTGTATTTAAGTATCTGAAATTTCTAAAAGTTTTTGAAATAAAACTACTCGTACTTCATCTGTTTTAACTACAATATTTACTATAATGAGAGCCAACTACTTTTAGGGTAAATTATTAATGACTTACCAATTTCACTGCACCTCCCTTACCCCTGTTCTCTATCAAGTCCAGGACCCTGATCTTCTCGCAGCCATACTTCTTGGAATACCCTCCGGCCACTTCTACAGTCTTGTCTTTATTTCCATCACTCACCACTATGATCTCGTACTTAAATGACGGAAACTGCTTGCTTCTGTTTTCCAAAAACTCCACACACTCGTCAAGCATTGGTGGCACTGCAATACAAAATACTTTATATTATTAAATGTGAAAATTTAAAAAACCATTTCTGGGTTTTTAAGTTGTGTGTGGAGCCAAATTTAGGGTCTTAAGAAGAAATAATGAAAATAATCTGCATGGTCTTTGAAGCTGTGATTAATACTGGAAGAGACAATAAGAATACATTCATTGTTACAGACCCTATATGAGGAAAAAATGTTCCAAGGAAAAAAAGTGGTTGGTACCCTTGTGGTTACGTTGCCAGCTTTCGTCATGCGTTTGATCCCAGGTTCCGATCTTCTTTAAATAATAGCTTTGCTAGAAGTGACCTTCAGAAAGTTAAAATTTCAAAAAAAAAAACCCGAAAGAAATGAAATATTTTGATAGTCCTATCGTAAGATTATTCAGAGTTGTGGAGAATGGATATAGATGGTTGAGACATATGTTCAGGTTGCCAAAAATGACAGTTGGCCGAGGAGAGCGCTGTTCCTCCCATCAGGGATCGGAAAACTAGGGAGACCCGCTGATGCGATGCAGAGCTGAGGGATTTGGAAATGGTGTGAAAGGAGGTCATTAATTTCGCAAGATCGAGCGTAATGAAGAGTTATTCTTGCCTCCCTATGTTCTTTAGTAGGGTCTCAAACTTAATCATGGTACTTATTAACGATAGCCAATAAACATTTAACTAGTATGTATAGGTAACTACTCGTTTACTTTTTTTTTTATCAAGATAACTTTCTAGTCTTTAAGTCTTAAATATTTGTTAATGGAGACGATATTCTCCGAAAACCTGTTCATGTTTGACCCATAAACTTTGTGAAAGAACTATAGGTATACAAGACTCTTTCATTGTAATTTCAAGATAACGTTGTGTAGCTATACGTAGCCCACTTAGAACATTGTGAGATATCATAACAATATAAGACACCTCTCAAGTCCTATAAATACAGACAACCACCTTGGGTAGAGACACAGCAATAGATGGGAAGGGCCATTACAACCATCTGTGTTCGCTGTTCACTTACAAAAGAACTTTTGCCATGTCAAAGGACACTTTCTTTACGAGTCCCTGGTTAAATCACCAATCGGGCGAAGTTCTAAATTTCTAGATAAAAATATGTTGTATTCGTTAAGCAAAATACACGGGAGAAGTTTTAATGCTATATTTTTTTAATTAATCTAAGAGGCTCGGATTAAAACACTTTTGGCATCTTTCACAGAAAACAAAGTTTATTTCACCCATCTTCCATTCGACTTCCTGTCCAGAAAAACCTCTTTACCGTTTGTCCTAACTGGAAAGCGTTCGCGCGTCCGTGCGAAGAGGTTTATAATATATTATTCAAACGCGGACGGATCGTTTAAAATGAGAACATTGTATGATCGCTCATCGCGTGGTCTTAGTTTCATTTAAGAGCATAACGTTTTTCATACATTGTCTCCCATCCATTTAACTCCTGACTTGGCCCTCTCTGAATGACACCGATATGGTCGGCCCACGTGGGTCGTCTCCGTGCTAATCAAAACGGGAAATGCTCGAAACTGGGCATCCAAGCCACAACCTTTAGTGCGGAAGTTGGCAAATTGAACTGCTACCCATCCAACTCTTCCTCTATTTATTATAACACTAGCTGATACCCGTCTTGCTTTACGTTGTTGATTTGGCTAGTCAGACTTGAGCCGTAGGTTATTGAACAGGTTTTGTATGCAGCTTTCCCCTTCTCAGGACCAGTAGGCCTAGACAAAATGCATTTGGCAATCGACTACAAACGACTTCGACAATGTAGAGTAGGAAGAAAATTAACTGTCCACTTTTTATATTTTATATTATAAGGATCATTGTTTGGTTTGAATAAATGTTTATATGTTCCAGTGGACAGTTAATTTTTTCGCACTATACATTAGCGATATCTTTGTTTGTAGTCGAACGCCAATTTGAATTTGTCTACGGCGGCAGGAGTATATATTATCTTAATAACTGGGTACACACGTAACGATTTATCTTTAAGATTTGATCGATAATCGCTCATTTTCAAAAAAAAATTTCGCTAAGATTTAAAAAATGAGCGATTATCGGTCAAATATGTTATAGATAATCTATCATTTTCAAAATTTTTCACGCTAAGATTTAGAATGTGTACCCATCTAATGTTTCAAAAAAGGAAAAAAATAAGAGTCACTGCTAAATATGCGAAAAATTTGAAAAACTAATGTCACTTTCAATATTTATTAAAAAAATAGAAGATGAGGAAAAATTAATACTCACTGTTGAATACGCGAAAAAATTAAAAGAAGAATGTAGTTATGCATAGGTACCTACCTACCTAGTATTATAATACGTGTAGTTTTTCCTAATGAAAACCTGTGTGTAGATATAGGTACCTACCTACTTAGTATTATAATATGTGTAGTTTTTCCTAATGAAAACCTCCATACTGCGTGTAGATATAGGTACCTACCTACCTAGTATTATATTATCTATAGTTAGTTTGACCTACTTATGACTGTAGTGATAAATTTAATGAGGTACCTTAGGAGAGAGAGGGTGCAAGCGAACTCTGCTTTACCGGCTTTAGTCATCTGTCATGGCGTACATATTTTATAAGAAGTTTCGGTGAAAATCTTTATAAAATAAGAATTAAAAGACTTCTACTTATATTTTTTGTATTTCAAATCAAACTTCGATCGATTTTGTACATTTTCATACCATAATGCTACAGTTCTACACAAAATTTAGACGTATAATTTTACTTTTAAAACATGACTTTCTCATTTTTGTATGAAGATTTTAAATTTTTATAAATTTGTAAATAATTTAAAATATATTTAATGAAATGTAAATATTTGTATCTCAGATTACCACAATTGTATTTGCGAAAACCTGCGAAGAAAAATATTCAACGCAGAACCTACGGTTTTAGCGTGATGCTATGACATACAGTTGGAGTGAAACAAATAAATAAATAAATAAATAAATATACATACATTACTGAATTATTATGTAGATTTTGATAATGGAGACGGTAGTCTCCGGAAACCAGATCATGTTTGAATAATACATTTTGTAAAATTAATGGATTGAAGGTGCATTCTTGGTGGAATTATTTAAATACGGTATGTAATTTAAATAAAACAATAATTTATTTGTTATTCCACAAATTTAATAACCTGACTATTTTCGCAGGTACAGGTCCTTCACGGTCAAAGGTGACTTAGAATCTACCGTAATAAGTTTTGTGCACCTTCAGCACATCGAAGTTCGTAAAGTAAAGCTGTTTCTTCTCCTTGTCCCCTACTGAAAATCTCACCGTTACCGAACAAATGGGGTGGAAGCAAAACCAGACTGAGTGCTGTATGATGATACCCAAAATTCTTGGAAGATTAGGAGAATTTCTACAAAATATTGCTGGCTAAATTTCTCATCATATTGAATGGAATTTTTTTGAATAAAACCATTATAGGTAATACCTATCTGAGTATAATAATATACCTTTCCATAATTTTTCAGTTAGTCTGTTTTAGCGAGATTAACTGCAACAGCGGAGTGGGGAGAACTGGGAAGTTATTTTAGTTTACAGTAATGTTTGAAATTATTTTATTAATTACTTAATTAAATTTTATTAGTCAATATAATATCTTAATGCTAGTTCCGGGGAAGAAATCACGTTCCTTGAAGATTCTCCACAGTGTGTGGTTCAAAAATAACAAAGAACCCTATGGACGGTGCAAATAAAAATACGCTCTATATTTTAAGCTTATGTACATCAGGCTAGGAAATCCTGAGAATGTTCAAGTTCTACCTGTATTTGAGCCTTACTATTACTGATTTTTCTATTTTTTATGATACATAGGTCTAATTTAAAACAGCAAAAAAATTTTTTTTTTGATCTTCCTATCAGTTTACCGCCGTATTTCAAAGCTTGTTTGTTACTCAGGCCTTTTCTCTTCTTTTTCATTTATGTCAATAAAAATGTATAAGCGAAAACTCATCACTCACTAATCAATGCCATCTTTGTAATAAATCCCAAAAATTTATTAAAAAGGTTTGAGACTTGGATAAGGTGTAAACCAACGGAACATTTTTCAACAATGTCGCCGATACAATTAAGACGCGAGGATCAAAACAACGAAGAAAACGTCGGAGTAATCCGTTGGATGGAACCGTCTACTTAAGCGCACTTTTGAAAGTGTTTCCATTAAACAAGATCTACCAGTTAAAGTCCAGTTTAAATAATTCTTCTTGAAAATGGAATTAATTCCCGGGTTCTTAAAGCTGTAATCTGTCCTGAAACTCGATGAGGTGTGGGTGTCGTTAGGTGCACAAAAGTTATAATGAAATAATTAAGAAATTAAGAATAATGTTATACAACGAATTTTGATTAATTATTGTTGAATTAATTATAGGTATTTACCTGTTGACTTGATTGTTCATTGAAAAAGTATGTACTTGTGCCTTTCACAATAGTTAAACAACACTTTGTTAGGCTATTATAGGCGTGGTAATCAGTATTTAAATGATCGAATATGAATTCAAACTAAGTGTGATAAAAAGTACTGATTATGTGGAACTGATAAATTTTCAGCTCACATTATAATATTCAACATCTGACACATATTTTAATTCAAGTTTGCTGCGTTATAAATTAATCGAAGCGATTGATGTATCATGTTGAGCAACGAACCACAGGCTCACTATAATTCATATCGGTTTTATTATAGGCCAGTCAGTTACTATTGTCTTCGCCCAGTAAATATTTTTCGCCCATGTTATTATTTTATTCGGAATTGTTGAAATTTAGTTCTAAGCTTAGAATAAGGCCCTGTTCTAGCTGTGGGCCTAGACAAAATACAGTTGGCGATCGACCACAAACGAATTCTTCGACAATGTAGAGTAGGAAGAAAATTAGCTGTCCACTTTTTATATTTTTATATAAGTGTCATTGCTTGGTTTAAATAATTTTTTACGTGTTCCAGTGGACAGATAATTTTTTCGCACTATACATTGGCGAAATCTTCGTTTGTAGTCGAACGCCAGTTTGAATTTGTCTACGGGGGCTGGTCGCATGATCGCACGATCGTGCGATTGTGATGATCGCATGAACGCGGATGCCCTGTTCAACATATAACATTGTATGAACGTGTCCGAACTGGGCAGACGGACAGAGGTAAATTCGGTCATCCTATCGGTGCCTTGTTTGAAATGATCGCGCGTCGCTTGTATTGCTCTGTTGTATCGATAATTAATACGACACCTACTTGCCAAAAGTTCTTACTTACTAACATTCATATTTCTATTTGTTTGCGTTGTCAAGGAAAGTGGACGCGCGAACATGCGATGGCAGTAAGGACACATAATTTTTCATCGTGCGATCATAAATTTGTTTATGCGTTCATGCGATCATCGCAATCATACGACCAGCTTGGACAGGGCCCCACTGTTTCCCACTGTATGTAGGTCATTTTATGAATTTTTAGTAATTTGTTTTTTTTTATTTATTCAAGATAATACAAATTAACAATAATTACACTATTGTGTCACGTCAACTTAATAATAATAATCTGTGGTTGGATGTTAGAGATTGCTTCGGCTATAATCCCGCCATTGCCACTTGTTTATACACTATTTTTTGTACACTTCCTCCCATCAGGGTCCCGAGGACGAGGAAAACCCTCTCATACTGTGTTCCGCTCCTTCGAAGCAGAGCTGAGGAATCTGGACGTGGTGTGGGAGGAGGTCATAAACGTTGCGCAAGATCGAGCGCAATGGAGAGCTCTTGTTGCCTCCCTATGCCCCTAAGTGGGGTCTTAAGGGAGTTTGGATTTGGATTTTTAATATGCATCTACATAATAATTCAGAAATGTTTTTTTATTTGCCTTTGACAATACTTTCCGTTATGTCGGAGCATCACGCTCAAAATACAAATGCTGCGTCAGATATGAATCTGCGCAGAGCGGTGAAATTTGCTCGAGAACGTTCTAAGATACAATTGGCAACGTTAACTTTAATATATTAAGAGCTATTTAAAAAACTTTATTTTTTTAGGATCTTCATACAAATTTTCAAAAAAGACAGAAAGCCATCTTTTGGAAACAAAATTACTCATGTAAACGTTGAATGGAATCTTGGTATTACGGTATGAAAATGTAATAAAATAATTGGAGATTGATTCGTTATACATATAAATGTTATTCAAATCTTATTATTCTCAATAAATAAAGATTTAATGCAAAATTTTGGAAATATAATTCCTCCATTTTGTAATTTGACACATTTAAAAAAATTTATGGCCGCAGTTTGTGTAAATCTGTCGTGGCCATTAGATGAGTAAGTACCTGATAAAATCATATTAAATGTTGGTAAATAATAAAGATACATTATATTAAATTCATAATACATTTAAATATATTAATCGTAAAAATGATTTTTGAAAATTGAAATGAGTATAAAAATTCTTTAGTAGATTTGGTCGATAAAACAGAACTCTGAAAGAAAGCGAACCTGTCAGGAACTAATGACGTTCCTGTTTATCAAAATCATAATGAATTTGTCAGGTATTTGTGCATGTTTATTATAGTAAAAAATAGAATCATCGAATATCACTTTATTCGAAGATCACTTTATTTGCTATTATAATAACAAAATTATCTAAATTCTTAATTAATAGGTATGAAGATAAATCAAAAACAATGTTAAATATATATTAATATTTTATTGCGTTAATATAACAATCTTCACGTATGTTTCATAATACGACAAGAAGCATTATATTAAAAAAGTATGGTATGATATGGCTGTAGTAGTTTCTACCGTCAATAACATATTCTCTTTACACATCTCAAACATGATCCTGTAGAATAAAGAATCCTTCAAAGACCAAAACTGCAATCGTTGGATGTAGTCTGTGAAGATTGACAGGTTTTGACGCAAAAAAAACCAAAAGGTATCTCAGTCACAGCACAATTTGATGACAGATAAAAGCAACCAAGGTTTGTGACACTGAAAATGAATAAATTAATCATCAGTCAATAAATATTTACGTTTATTTTTCTTTACTAACCCCTTTGCACTAATGGTTGAATTTAAAATCAAATCTTATAGTTTAGCATAAATAATATTGCTTATATATTTTGAAAAAGAGTATGAAAGTTTTAGCTCATTTGTTTCCAATTTGGTTAACATTTCAAAGTGATTCATGCATTCTTAAACTAAAAAAATAAAATACTAAGCGATGGAAAGAATGTTACAGAAAATGACAATATTTTTTTATGTTTCTGAGCCAATACTTAAAAATTACAAAGAAGGGATTATAATCTTAATAAACAACATTTGGTACCTACCGAAAAATCTATTAGAGCAGCAAACTCATATTTATGTATTTATATTTTCAAAATTGGAAGCATTATATCACTCTCTTATGTTTTTTGACATATCAATATTTATCAACAATGAGTGACAAGTGACATTGACTATGAATTCTATTAATCTATGTATAAGTAAATCTATGATTTAGCAGCGCACTATTACCTAATTAAAATAAAGCAGCGTATTTTTCACAAATCATTCTTCCAGGATGGGTTTTCTAAGAATCTACATAATAATAAATAAAATAATAATATTGCTTAACCAATTTATATATTATATTTTGTGTGTAAATGACATCTACTTCATATTATATTTTTATGAAGGTTTGTTTTAAAGACACTATCAAAAGAAAATATGTATAGCGGAATAAAATGTCGTCTATAATTAATTAGTAATTTTGCTACGTCATAATTAATTATTAAATAAAAAAGGTTTTAATTATTTATATGAATAAAAAACATATTTTCAATATAATCAATTATTTGAACTGTATGCACTATCTCCATCTATGGTACTACCGCACGAGCTGTCAAATTTTTTACGCGTGAAATTGTGAGTGGTTTGTCGAAAATAGACATCAAAGCTGATTCATTCCTTGGAAAAATATTTAAGTCAGTAGAGTTTGATGGATGGACTGAGATATAAATTGATTAATATTGGATTTCAGGTATGTAACCTATAGTTTCAAAAAACATATAATTTATAACCTAAAAATAATTATCATACAGATACAAACATCACCTCACTTACTTCTTAAGTTTCACATTTTCAACCTGTGGAACATTATTCCAAATTCCTTCCAATGTTTTATTGTAAATTATAAAAAGAAATAGGCATTAAATGCAGCAAATTTAAAACATTTGTCAACACACATTATTTTTTTGTTGCAGATAAGTATCTCCTGATAGAATGAAGGAGCCAGTCATTTCATTGCAACAAATCACAGAGACCGCAGAGCAATATCTGATAATATTTTGACTAAGGGATGAATTATGAATATAAATTTGCTTGAACACAAATCAATTCCAAGTAAGTATTGAATCTTCTCAATAATAACTTATCAATATCAACATTTTGTTTATGTTCTTTTTATTAAACTCATGTTATATCCATTACTTTATTTAAAAAGTGTAATCTCTTATTTGTTTTAAAATTATGCGTAAGATAATTTTGAGATACCTGTCTAACCTTAGAAAGTCCCATCCTAATATCGGTTTTATTATTATAGATAAGGACTACGCTGGGCCAGACATGAGCAGATAATGCCATCATTGCGAGCACCAAAGAGAATTATGGGTGGACATCCGGCCGAATTGGAAGACCTAGGCTGCAATGAAAGAATGAGGTCAGGAGGGATGCCGAGCAACTTTTTGACCCACGAAATCAGGACAGATGTAGAGACAAGGTTGACTCTGCGTCCAGTATTGGAAGCCAAGGCTGAATTAGGCTGTAGCGCCATCGGAAGAAGAAATATTTATAGATATTATGTTAAAATAACCAACACCAGGCCGATTAAAACGTCATTTACTTATAAACTTTTAACAATTTTTAATATTATTCTTATGAATATGAAGATTACCTATGTATATTTAATTTGCAGATTATGTGTATTAAGTAAATACTAAAAAGAGCATTCATAGATTTGTTAAAAGAACCTAGCAACATCATTAACTTACAAGTGATTGCATTGGAGGACAATTATTGTTAACTAAATTCCAAACTATTAATTTTTTTTTAATTTAGTTTAGATATATTATTATTTTAATTTCAGAATTATTATTATTGTAAACCTGTTTTTTTTTTGTTGAAATTTAGTTGAAGTTTCTATAATCAGACCTCTTTTCCTGTAACATCGAAAAAATTCATATTATTACAGACTGATATATTTAACATTACACCGTTATTTATGGTCAATTTTAAAATGCCATTTTTTTTAACATTTGACCAGTACCAACTGGATTATGACTTTCTTCTCTTGCTATTTCGAATGGCTTTGTGTGATGACTTCACGTTAACAACGTTCCTTATTTAGGTGGTCAAATTGAAATCCTTGAGTAATTGACAAATTCAACAATCTGCCAAGATGCTAACCACCGGGCCAACGGCCCGTTGCATTTATGCCTTCCATAATTCGTCTATGGAGCTGAGATTCCTAGGATTATATCTTATAATGAATGCAATGCCAAAATGTCTACAGAATTTTAAAATGTGTCAAAATTTTCTAGATATTTTCTCATAACAATAACATTTACATGTTTTGTATATCTCTTATTAATTGTCAACTCTTGGTATGACTTATATTAAGCACCTATGAGAGATGAGAGTTCTAATTCTCTAGAAGTACCTAAATATTTATACTCAAAATTATCATTTATTAAAAAGTTTTACCCTGTTAAGAAGTTTATCAACTGCAAAATCCCTTAGTTATTTATTATAAAAGTGTGTTTCTTTACCAATTATTGTATTGATTGTTTTATTAATGTAAGTAAAATTAATTTTTGAAATCCAAACTCCCTTTACGCCCCACTTAGGGGCATAGGGATTTAATAAATTGGTGGTATACTTGAAATTTTTATTATTACCCTATTCCTGTGTTATATTTTTAATAAGCAATCTACACTAATTTTTCTATTCACACGAAGGCTGGATGTGAGGTGCAGGTTCGAATCCTTGGCCACAAAATTCTTTACTATGCTCAAAATAATTAACACCCACTTCTGGTAAGAAATTTCTGGTTCCAATTCCCAGATGGGTCAGAATATTTATAGGAATTTTTTATGCAATATTTTCTTGCTGGCTATACTGACAATTTTTCATGCAAAAGATTTTCAGGTACAAAATCACTGGCTCGGGTAGAGGTCTTAACACTTAAAATAATTATGTACCTACCTGTTAAATTTGATATTAAGAATAAATAAAGCTTTGTAGGTACATAATTATATTTTTGCAGAAGAACAACTAAAGCATTTACAGAAATCAAGTGTTCTATCTAAATGTACTTGAAGGGGAAGGTATAGAAAATAGTTAAAAATGCTATGTTTATGACTCACCTTTGCTGCCTCCACAGCAATTCTACAAATTTCTCATACTATCTAATTATATCTACCTATTTACCAATTCAAATCCTTGGACTTACAGGTAATACAAACTCAATCAATCAATCAATTCTCCATTTTTTGACCCCTCTTAGGGACATACTTTATAGGTACCATATTTTATTAATCCATAAATCAGGTTCTGTAATTCACATTTTTCTCAACAAACTATCAACAATTTTATGGACGGGTAAAAAGGCTAGTAAAGAATAAAATAAATAATATACAAGTGTTCGACACTTGAACGAACGAAGTGTGCGAATAATAGTCACAAATTTATCGAAAAATGCGAAATTTTTGAGAAGTTTTTTTAAAAAAATGGGACCTGTTACCATGTTTTTGACAGCAGCTCAAGCCATGTAAAGGTTCGCGTGAAAAAAAAATCAAGAATAATTTGAACATGGATATTAAAATAAGCAGAGTTTTACTGTCGACCGAAATTGTTGAGCTGTGAAAATTGATCCAGAATAAAAACATGAGTTAAGATTTAAATATCCCTCATAAAATTTGCAAAATAAAACCCATGTTGATTCAATGTAAAATAACACAGGTATTTTATAGAGGCTAAACTGTTAAAAGGTTATTTAACAAAATGTTATGAAAAATAACACGTTTAAACTTATCTACAAAATATAAGGGATTCCTTTTCATCCCTAATAAAACAAGGATTTTGAAGGTTGTTTACATTTAAATAATGATACAATTTGGATGTTTCCCCTTGAAGAGACGTTATGTTATTTGGCGCTTATTCACCCCTTGATATAATGAGAAATTAAAATATTATGTAGCAGGTAGAAAACAACATATTATTCATATACTGTAAACTAGCTTTCCCGACAGACGTTGTCCTGTGGTTCTAACCCGAGGCGGCGCGTTCATATGTACATAATCTACCTCGCCTATAAAGTGCCGATGCTGTGTGTGCACATACCTATTATGAAAGTGCCCAAGTTGACTTTGAATGAAAATTGGAGTAAGTAGGATGGGCTACTGTAAGAGCGGCAATTACTTTTGCGAGAATGAGAGGTAACAATATTTTTTTTGTTATGGCGTCGCAGAAAATCCCTCCCATACTAACTTTAATATTATATTTTATATTAATTCTTATCCATTTTTCTAATTTTTATAAGTTATTCTGTTATCCGGTGCGGAGAAGAATCCAATAATTCAAACATCGAAAGAATCTGTTCGGCCGATCTCGAGTTATAAGTGTTCGCACTAACTCGACTTTCATTTATATTATAAGATTACAGTAATTGGCCGACCGTTTTATCATTGAACGCTGTGATATCAGATAATATCCAAGGGAACGCTGTGATATCCGATAACATCCAAGTGACTAGAATGAAAGTGAATAAATTAAGGTGATTTGGGCATGTAGAGAGAAAGAACGAAGATAGAATGACTAAAAGGATATATTATAAATCTGAATGAATGGGCGCACGAAGACGAGGCCGACCTCGAATGACATTGTCCGATCATATCAGTGCCGTCTTAGAGGAGGGCTAAGTCAGGAGCAAAAGGAATAGAAGAGTATGTATGCGGAATGTTATGCGTTTGGAAGAAGCGAAAGAGGATTGTTTGGATAGGAAAGAATGGAAGTCCATACTCTCTGCCTACCCCCTTCGGGAAACGGCGTGATGGGTAAAAATAACCCTTTTCTTGGAGAAAATTGATAGATTTTCCTCTTTATGTTCGAATCGGACTCTCCAGATCTTCGGACACATTGCTGGTGGTGTTGAAAGATCTACTAGAGGCAGAGGAAGAGCACCCACTAGTACTAGATGGACAGACCAAATCAGGGCTGCTATGGATTCTACAGTTGTTGGAGCAGTGCGGACGGTGATGTGTCGGGAGAGGTGGAGGACATCAGACTACTATTAATACTTGATGTTGAGGCGGATGGGGTCAAGACCCTCAGTAATTAGGAAAAACGAAGATTATGATGATTATTATTGGAGAAGGTTTTTAAGATCATTATCGTAGAGACATTACCACACCTTACCTATTGTCGCCACTAGGTCCCTTCATGCACTTTGGTCTTGTGCCAGCCGCTCCACTTCCTCCCAGGTCAGTCCGATACTCTGCAGGTCGGTGGTATAGGCTCGTACAATGGTAAGGCACGGTCTTTCTTCCTTCTTGTACCGCCCGGATCGTAAAATACACAATCTACATAATGATTCAGAAATGTTTGTATGTTTGCTTTTTATCGTATGTCGGATCATCACGCTCAAAATACAAATGCTACGTCAGATATGAATCTGCGCAGAGCCGTGCAAAATGCCGGAGAAGGTTCTTAAATAGATACAATTTGCTGCATTAATTTTAATATATTTAGAGCTATTTAAAAAACTGTATTTTTTTAGGATCTTTATACAAATTTTTCAAAAAAGACAGTAAGCCATCTTTTGGAAACAAAATTACTCATGTAAACGTTGAATGGAATCTTGGTATTACGGTATGAAAATGTAATGACAAAATGTGATATTGGACCCTTTACATCTGGTATCACATGGCTATTGTTGATGTTATTATGTACCTATTGTATTTTAAATGCTTTTTATATTTATATTTTTTTTTTGCATAAAAATGTGATGCTTTATGTATTGTTTTGACAAGTTTAAGTGCCCTAATTTGGGCCTAAAAACGAGAATAAAGAATAAAGAATAAAGAATAAAGAATAAAGAATAATAAAATAATTGTAGATTGATTGGTTATACATATAAATGTTATTCATAATTTTTAGAGCGCCGTCCTAATCCTATTATTCTCAATAAATAAAGATTTAATGAAAAAATTTGCAAAATAATTCCTCCATTTTGAAGTTTGATATTTTGAAATATACATATTTTAGTGACATTTGGGTCGGTAAAACAGCTGCCTTTATCACACATAGAGGGTGTAGGGAATGTAGCTAAGATTCAAACCACAGAGAGAGTAAAACTTGCAAATTATGTAGGTAGGTTCGTATAATATTATTTGAGGTCGGTAAAACAGCTGCCTTCATCATTAGTCAATCACCTAAAATTTGTACCATTCCACACATAGAGGGACGTATCTAAGATTCAAACCATAGATAGAGTAAAACTAGCATAATAATATGTAGGTAGGTTCGATTGAACAGTGAAATTGAATCAAGTGTGAGATGTAACATATTATGATACATGCAGTTTTTTTTAATGTGAGTTGCAAACTATAATTATTTTTCTTCTTTCTTTTTAATAAGCATTAAAAGTGTCATTCTTCTCTCTTTTTATGAATTGTGAAAGTGTCATTCTTCTTTTTCTGTACTTATGTCAGTTAAAGAGGTCTGTTAAGCAATTGGAAGCTAGACTAGAACCTGTTTAATTACCTACCGATCAAGCCTGACAATCGGATTCAAAAACGTAAAGCAAGACGGATATACGCTAGTAGAGACATAATTTTGTAAATTCATTAGATGACGTCATGGGTTAAGTGTAGAGATTGAGACATTATACAAAGTTATATTATGAAAACGGATAGCTGTTAGTTAGTCTTCAATCAAATTCTTTGGATAATTTTGAACGTCAATATTGTAACTCTTATTGGTTGTATGTATATTCTATCTATTTTATTTATCAAATATGTTGAAGTTTATTTTTTTAAACGAATCTGGGCTTACTCAAAGTGAACACAAATACACTTTTGACATCTTTCACACTAAACGAAGGCTATTGTCGTAAAAGTGGAAATGGTCGGCATCGGGATTCAAACAAACGAACGTACGCTTTACTACGAAAGCCATCAACTGATACTACTGGGCTACCAACCACATATATTTTTTCAAAGAAAGCAAAGCTGAATGAAGCTAATAGACACGGAGAGCAGAAAAATAAAGATGTCTTTTGAATTTAAAAAGCCTCGCGGAGAAGTGTGTGTATGTAAGATAACTAGCCACCCCCTCATATTTTCAATACTCGATTTTACAAATCACAATGATACCACCCTTATTGATACAATTGAGTAGCGTTTTACGGGTTGGTTAATCGAAAACCATATGAAAATTATAAAAAAATATGTCATTGTTTGCTGATTTGTAAAATGTTGTTTAATGCTTTTGTTTTTTTTTAGATTTAAATAATAATTGTTCTTATTTTTAAGTAGGTACATGAACGAATGTCAAGCTAACATGATGATTTAAAACGATCTATATAACAGACTCTTAGAATATTCGCACTAAATAGAAATATTCTCACGACATGGTTATACAATTAAGGATCAGAAGAAAAAGGTTCATGTGATAACCAACGTTGAGGATAATGGAATGAGCTAAAGAAGTCTTAATATCCAAGGTTAAATCAACTATGATTTTCTGACGCATGATTGAATAACAAATAATACTTAATGAGATAAAAATCATTGGATCATAAGACCATTGGGTAGTACAAGAAGAGAATAGAAACACTTTGACAAAACTTACGCGTAAAAAAAATAACTACCGCTGATGGCATAAAATGTTTGATGACGTTGACTATCACCTAAGGATAGGACTCTCTTTCCTGGGCGGTTATACAAAACCTTCTCTATAGTCACAGATTCGTTCATTCTCGAACGTTTCTCAGCCATGAAACCTGTCTTCTCTCAAAATCTCGTTGATTTTAAATTTTACCTTTAAATACCAAATGAATCAATTTGTAACCTCTCATGCAGTAGGTGTACCTATAAACACATTATATTATCTTTAAAGACAAAACATAACCTGTGATATTTTTGCATGTATGTCCGGGTTGGATTGTAGTAGCTAATAAATGTGAGGGAACAGTCATACCACTCGAAAGATAAGTATCGATCTTTTGATTTGAATGTCAAAGACTTACGTACCGAGTTGTTGAACAAGTAACGTTGAAAGAATGGGAATCAGCATTCAAATGTTTCCATCAGATAATTCTACACACGAACGTATAGATTTTATTGACTTTCTGACTATAAAAGATATTCCTTTACATGGATTTAATACATCAAAGATGACTCTTTTCACGTGTAGGCGGAGAGGATTGAGTGTCACAAAACCACGAGTTCTAAATTCTTCTTTACAAAATACCTAATTTGCGTCTCATCTACATTGATGAGGCATCGCTATTAAATAAAGTCCTTTAATTATATACTTTTTTTTTAATTAAATGATTCTGTGTTTACTCAAAGCGAACACAAAAATACACTCTTTGACTGTTTCACAGTAAGCTACTTAAAGGTTGTGTCGTGAAAGAAGAAGATGGTCGGCTCCTGGGATCGAACCCACGACCTCCGCACGAAACAGTACGAAAGCCAGCGTTGTAACCGCTAGTCTACCAACCACTTCTTTTCACCTTCTCTTTCTAACACACAATGTGTAATTAAAACAGGCTTTCCAAGAGAAGTTTTAAGCCCGACCTTGTTTTTTCAAATGCTTACGTCTGTAAATCTTTTCAGATTATATCTAAGAATTTGACATTTTCAAAAGTTCATAATTGCTTTATTTTGTAACACTTTAAATAAACCAATCTTGAACTTTCAGTCTTTGATTGATTTCAAAAGAATCTCTTTAGTCTTCATGTATGTGCAGGGATTGCAGGTTTTTAGTAAATAAAACATTATACGGAATAACTTAAGCCAAAAACTTGTCGATTGATTGAAAGTTGGTGCGATTGACAGAATAAGGATGGAAAATAATATATGGCTCAAAACAGGGTCGGTCGGAATTAGATTGGTTAAAAGGTATCATCATACAAAGTGGAAATCAAAATTCATAGCTAGGACCACAGGACAACGTTTGACGGGAAAGCTAGTTCTATATAGAAAACAGTTGCATCACTATCACTAACTTAATCTAAGTTAAACTTAGGAAATACATAAGAAAGTAAATTGGGATTCATCGATGTCTGAGAGAAGAAATTGGAATGTAGTTTTATAGGAATGGAAAGTATCAAAAAGTTTGAGAAAAAATTTAACGGTAGAAGGTGATTTTATGAAATCTTTGTAAGATAGATCTGCGATTATTGAACTTGTCTTTATGAACACAGTCTGCATGTCATCATCCAAACACAAATATTACGATAGGATATTATGGGGGTCTAACAGCAGCACCTAGCGGCACATAAAGAAACTAACATAAAAAGAGCAATCACAATAAATTATGTATTCTATTCTGTTTCTTTTATTAACTTGCTCTTCTTCAATTGTGAGCTTCTGAATTTTGAAATAAAATAATAATTCTGAAGCGTTGATACAAAATATAGTTTAATAGGATAGAAAATTGTATAAAGTAATGTGAATTTCGACCAAGAATGATGACCTTTCTTTTAGTTTTTGATTCAAATTTTTTTTGTTTCCTTATTATTTTACTAGCTAATACCCGTCTTGCTTTACGTTTTTAATTCCGAATGTCAAGCTTGATTGGTAGGTAATTAAACAGGTTCTATTGTTCTAGTCTAGCTTCCCATTGCTTAACTGACCTCTATAACTGACATAAGCACAGAAAAAGAAGAATTACACTTTCACAATTCATAAAAAGAGAGAAGAATGACAGTTTTAATGTTTATAAAAAAGAAAGAAGAAAAATTATAGTCTGCCACATACCTAGGTACATGGAAAAAACTGCATGTATCATAATATGTTACATCTTACACTTGATTCAATTCCACTGCTCAATAGAAGGGTAAAAAATTCCTTTAATAGTAATATAATACAAACCTACCTAAATAATATGAAAGTTTTACTCTCAATATGGTTTGAGTCTTGACTACATTCCCTACAACCTCTATGTGTGGAATGGTACAAATTTTATGCGATTGGCTAATGATAAAGGCAGCTGTTTTACCGACCTCAAACGTTAGTCGAAAAGTAATCTGAAAATGTACTTTCATTTTAATGTTGATAAAATGTGTTTTATATGGTTTGAATTACATTTATTTTTACTTCAAAACAACCTTGAATCTTTTAAATACATTTTTATTCTGTCAAACTTTGGTTCCATGCAACATTTACATGAGTAATTTTGTTTTCAAAAGATGGCCATCTGTGTTTACGCAGATTTTACTATGAAAATTTTGTAATTTTAGAAATTTATTAATCACATTAAATATATATGAGAAATTGTAAAAATTTGTATCTATGATTACCATAAATTTCTTTTCCATGTCTGGATACATCAAACTCAAAATAATCGCCACAAATTGTTGAAGAGTTTTGCATCTAACTTGACATCAATGGTTGATGTGTTATAACTTCAAGATGCAAGTAACAACATCTGGTAGATTATTACTGAGCGAATAAAAATCAACTTGATTATGCAAATAAACTCACCTACATAGATTAACAATACTCTCTATTTTGGTGGTTCAACTTATAAATCTGCAATCCCCAGACTCGTCACAGGAAATTGAAGAATTAATTGCCCATAGTAGGATTCGAAACCTACCGAGATGCTCACTTGACGTCAATAGATGTTGTATTATTATTATGTGAAAAATTAGGTGAAAAATTCTATGGCAATTAGGCAAAACTATTTAATGTCATTTTGAGAAAGGCATTGGAATCAAAACAAAACTACACCACTACAATATAATTTAAAAAAATATGTGAAGTTACCTATAAGGAAATTTTCAATGAATCAATGCAGGTATATCAATATCCAATTTAGGTATTTCTTCTTCTCCTTATTGATAAATGCCATTATCTATTAAAATTAAACAAAATTTGAACCAAAATGTACATAGGAAACAAATTCAAATTTAAGTTATTGGCTTCTGAAAAATGTCAAGTTTTTCAAGGTAGAACCATTTTAGTAGTAGTATTATTTATGAGTATGAATGAATGAATGAAAGAATTTTTATTTATTTTTTGTCCAATCATTATTTAATTCATAAAACATAAAATCAACAATTGAAAAGCTATATAAAAAAAATAAAATATGTATAATCTCAAAGTTTTATTGTTAAATCAGCAGAGTAAAAAAAATATTCTCCCAAACAAATGGAAACCAGAAAAGATATTCCGACCCACCGTTATATTAGTTATTCACTTCTTAACCCAACATTATATCATTTTTATTCCATAACCGAAATCAAAAATTTAAAGTTTAAATAAATCTGATGCTAGAACACAGAATTCTATACAATAAATAACGTAGAATCCCGATTCGCATTCAAAAATGAAGCCGAAATATTGCAACTTTTGACAGTTTGGTTCCCAAAAGAACGTGGTACGGTGTATATTTATTCAGTCGATTTTGTCGTGTTTTTTACAATAAAATATATTTTTACATTGAAATACCTAAGTGAAATTAGATCATTTTTAAGTATCTTTATAAATGTCAACATCATTTCTTACGTTCCGTTTTGACTACTGTACTGTCAAAATTGCCGGCCAAATCGGCTTCACTTATTTACTATGAAGAGCTATTGGAGTACTCCATCTCGGTAGTTATATATAAAAATCTATTTGCTAGAAACACACTAATTGTATCAGCTTGTGTTGTGTCGAGCCAGAAGCATTATTGTTTTTATATAATATGGTTTAAGATACATTTAGACTCTGTATGAAGCTGATAATATGCTTTTAGCGGGCCACAACACAAAAGAAGAAAGAGAACTTATTTATAATGATATGTAGTAAAAATTTATAAAATCACTGGCACCCGCAAGAGTCTGTTATTGATTATGGTCAATCTTCTTTACATCCCATAAGCTGCCATTGAATATTTTTTCAATACAATTATTTCCCTTCTCAACTAAATGGGAAATTTTAAGGAACTCTCTAAAATTATTCATCTGCAACATAATGTTTCTGAATTAAAATACACATAAAGAAATTCAAGAAAGATAATTAATGAAATTCTTACATAGCTTACCATTTTGTTAAATAATGTTGTCTTGCAAAAATAAAACTTTTGAGTTTGTTTAAATAGAAATGCACTTTTATCAATCAATTTGATCATTAGAAGTATGTACTTAATTGCTATGTCAAAAAGGTGGGATGAAAGCAATTAGTCTTGTTGAAAACACGTTTGCCAGAGGAACCTGAAAAAATATAAACAAAATTAATTACTTTAATTACTATTAAGATCCTGTAATTTCGGTACTTTCCGCCTTATAACATAACTATTCTGCAATTTGCAACGCATAAATGTTTGAAGTTATGGCTTAAGCTTACAAATATTTTAATCAATTAATGACTTACCAGTTTTATTTTCATTAAACTCAATTGAAAATAATTATTTTCAAAATCGAACCGTAACTTTCGTTTGACAACAAAATACGATTTATTGTGAAGTGTCATCCTGTCATCGTGGTGTGATCCATGGATAACAAAAGATAATTATTATTACAATTCAACATTAGTTAGAATATAGGTATTATACCTATATTCTAACTAATGTTGAATTGTAAAAACTTGTAAACAAAATATTATTATACTAAATATTAGTATAATAATATTTTGATTTACTTTTATAATGGCCTCTTAAAATACTTAATTCATTCAAAAAAATATTTTTTACACATAAACCACCTTAAATGTGAAAAAAAAAATATAAAACATTCAATAAATTATATTTTTTCTCGAATTACTTATATAATGGCCTCTTTAAATACTTGATTCATTTAAAAAAATATTTTTCACACAAAAACTACATTATTGTGTAAAAAAAAAATTATAAAACATTCAATAAATTATTATAAAAAATTTCTTCATTCTTTTTTGTTTTCTCGCTCACTATCTATGGAAGATCTATGGCGACCGCGGACCGATTGTCATTAGATTCAGATTCTGACAGCTCATACAAACAAAACGAAACAGCGATTGAATTCCAAATTCAAAAACATTGTAAACTTTTAATATATTGAAATATATTTTTCTAAGTAGGTACCTAAGCTATATATAATTACTAAGATTAGGCTATTCATGAATTGTAAAGATATAGGGGCATAATATGTGATACTTTTTGAATTTGCTGTCCCTGTAACTAAAATATGACAGGTTTTGAAGATTATTTTGTATACTATGTTCTAGACATGGAGTAGCAGCTTTGAAATAATAATACCTGGAACATTATGCAGTCTAAATAGATTTTATGAAGATCTTTAAAAGGTATAAATGCTACACTTTCAAACAAATAATGAAAGATTCCAAATGAAGGTTTTATGCAGAGCATATATCAAATATGGTTCATTATGCAGTCTAAATGGATTTTATGAAGATCTTTAAAAGGTATAAATACTACACTTTAATATAATATGAAGTTCTTAAAAGTTTGATATTCTTTCTAAATCCTTAATATTGATTCTAATCAAATTCTCACAATGTGTATTTTTAAAACAAATCCCTGAAAAATGCAAAATTTTCTAATCTTGTCTTATATATTTGCAACCATGTAATCACTTTATTTTGCTTTCATATATTAAATGAATTATGTTTTTTTCTAGGTCAGAACCTTGCAAGGATTTTGGATATGTCAAGAAACGCTGCCAAAAATATTACCCACCTTGTTTTGTGATGAATGTAACATTAAATAAAATAAGTAAAAGGTAAGAGAATATAAGTTTGCATTTATCTACATAAGAATTTTGAGCTCGATACAGTTTCGTGAATTCATATTCTGGTAATATTTTGAGATTTAGATGTGGGTAAGTACACACTACGCAAACTGTTTTACCATCCAATTCTTGCTATTATGGATGTTCATACAAATTTCAAATTAAATCTTCATTAATATATTTTATTACCTTAGCTTTATTATATTTTCTTTAATATTTAATACATTTTCTTTAATATTTAATATGATTTTATCTGGTACCCACATAATTACTCATCTATCTGGCTACGACAGTTTGAAAAAAAACTGTGGCCATAAATTTTTTAAAATGTGTCAATATTCAAAATGGAGGAAATATTTTTCCAAAATCTTTCATTAAATCTTTATTTATTGAGAATAATAAGATTTGAATAACATTTATATGTATAACAAATCAATCTCCAATTATTTTATTACATTTTCATACAGTAATACCAAGATTCCATTCTACGTTTACATGAGTAATTTTGTTTCCAAAAGATGGCTTACTGTCTTTTTTGAAAAATTTGTATGAAGATCTTAAAAAAATAAAGTTTTTTAAATAGCGCTAAATATATTAAAGTTAATATATCAAAGAGTATTTAAGAACGCTCTACGGAATTTTGCGCGGCTTTTCGCATATTAATATCTGACCTTAACGTCTGTTTTCTACGATTGATGCGCATTCAAAAATATAAATAAATAAACGGACTAAAATATTATGTAGATATTGATTTCATTGTGATCTTATTCATTTAAATACTTCAAAAAAATCTCTGTTATAAAAAGAGTGTTGATTTTGGCTACTTATAGATGTATTATATACCTACTATAACTTTAATTAATGTACCTACATGATATTACATAATGTAAATTATGTGGAAGATGGAATGATATTATATGTCGTATCATAATAATGTTGTATTTTTTCTAGGATGAATGATTTGTTACAAACCTTGGAAGGTCGTCAAGAAAGGCTTCCAATCAAACCTCTTACTGGCCGCTGTCTTTGAAGAATACTTCTTTTAACACGATGATTAAGTATACGACACCCTATGAATATTTTTTTTAACGAATTGAAGGTAATTATGCTAAAGTGGTTTTGAGTTTATTTACATACTAATTTAGATACAATATAATACCGTTGTTGAGTGTGATTAATTGGAATACAAATATTATGTGGATAAAACAAATGTTTTATTAAACTGATTAAAATCCCGAAGACATTAATTTAAAGATTCTCAATTATTGTCAACAATTTTATTTCTTTCTCTCAACAATTCTGTCAAGTTCACTGTACCTTATGATCTAATTTATCACTGTTACCGGCCAGTTTGTCTATGGAATGTTCATACCAATTTCAACGATGATTTTAAGATTTATCTTTTTCAACAATGATTTTAACATTTAAACATTATTTATATTTCAGGAATATAAAATGATTCAACAATTGTTGCTAAATTATTTAATACTTATCTACATTAGAATATAATTTTCTCAGGTACCTACATAATTACTTATCTATTACATTGTCTACGACAGTTTGAAAAAAAACTGTGGCCATAAATTTGCTAAAATGTGTCAGATTTCAAAATGGAGGATTATTTTGCAAATTTTTTCATTAAATCTTTGTTTATTGAGAATAATAAGATTTGAATAACATTTATATGTATAACAAATCAATCTCCAATTATTTTATTACATTTTCATACCGTAATACCAAGATTCCATTCAACGTTTACATGAGTAATTTTGTTTCCAAAAGATGGCATCTGTCTTTTTTGAAAACGTAGTATGAAGATCCTAAAAAAATAAGAGTTTTTTAAATAGCTTTAAATATATCAAAGCTTATGTAGTTAAATATATTTAAGAACGCTCTCTGGAATTTTGCGCGGCTTTTCGCATATTAATATCTGACCTTAAGGTCTGTTTTCTACGATTGATGATGATTCAAAAATATAAATAAACGGACTAAAATATTATGTAGATTTATGCGTGATTTTAAGATTTTTGTACGCTTGTTTGTCCCGTACAAATTTTGCGCAAACGTTTTTTTACTCTTTTTACTAATAGCTAGATTTCTGGATTTGCATCTTTAGACTTTTAGATTTGCAGTTTCTTTCTTTTGATGGTTTTTAGTCATATCACAGTAAAATTGAAATGTCTCACTTTTTCATACATTGGACAGTACACGATGAATTGTATCGAAAATACAAATTAAAATAAATTGAAATACATGGTTGATTAATACAATACTATAACGCCCGAACAAGAAGAGTGTATTTAGAGTATATTTTTGGCAAAGCCGAAAATGGGATAGTCAGAATTTGCAATGAAGTTAATTGTTTGACTGGAGTTACGTTCGGAAACCCAATTTTTCCAGACAACGAAATACAAATAATTATGAGTCCTTAATCAACAAAGTGATCTTTGTGAAGAAAGAATCATTAGTATTGATGATGAAGAAGACATGTGGGTTGATGCTCAAAAAATGAAATAATAGGTAAGTATTTGGAATAGAGAAAATTAGTGACGAGAACCTCCCAGAATCGAGCTAAAAGGCTGTCATTTAAAAATTTACTTTTTATTATAGAGTTCCACCCAGATGGATTAATAGTGTTGACCACCATTATCTCTGACAAAAAGTTTGACGGAAGATGAGACCGATTGATATTAAGGGATGGGGACGTAATGTCCAAATGCTTGTAGCAGATTAGTACTAAGATTGTGACGATGTTGACCAGCAAAAGCTTACGCTGAGAGTCTTCATTTGTATGAATCATTGTAAGATTCAATATTTTGCTAGACGAAGCGGAAAAATGGTAAAACAAGAAAATTGATAAACGGCTATAAATGAGACTTATTGAAGACATCACATTAATTGCAGGAAAGATATGATTGACAAGAGCATTCGTCCAAACTTGTGACTGATCTAGGTGGTTGAAGATGAAGACAAAGATCTCCTGCGTAAAGCTACATATCAAAGCGACGATGACGTGTTTTTGAATGTAAAAGGTGGCTTATTTTTTGTCGTTTTCTCGATGCCTGAAGGTATTGTCCTATTACAAAAGTCCTCTCTGCGTCTCTGACAATTTTCTTCAGCCCTCCCGACACTGCGCCAATTACGTTGCTTCGGCTGTGAAAAGTAGCAGTGATATATAAAATCGAAAAATCGCAATAATGTCTCAATATATATAATTATTTCAATATTTTCTTGAATGGAATAGGAAAAGCACAGACTGGAGACGATGTAATATCTCTTTTCGGGAAGACGTTTGGAAGATGTTCAAACAACAATGCCAACATTGTTATCTTCGTCAACCAACTCGTCTGTCTTCGCCTCTCTCTCTCCACTGGAACTTTTGTGTCTTTCGTTTTGTTTCCGTTCGTCTCTTGTTTTCCGATCGATGGAAATAAATTGTATTGTTCCATTGAAAGATATTCTTAACTATAGAATTTAATATTTTCATTCAAATTCGCAATGAGACGCCGTCTTAAAATATTATCTCCCAATTGAAAAGAGTTTGTCAGTTTAAATTGATTTTGCACAGTGTTACCGAAATTTTACTACTGTCCATTTTTTTTTGATCAAGGTATCTTCGGAAATCAACAAATGGATTGAGATGGCGAGGTCAACCTTAAACAAAATTCAGAGACTCTTGCGTGATTGTGACATCTTGTATACAAAATGTTGAAGTGTCTAAGCTAATGTTTTGCCAGTGCTACTATAAGTGGAAGGTTGACGCTGAATGTCTGAAATATGAATAGGATTGCAGCGTTTTAACTCTGGCTGTGCCGAAGGATGCATATTGCATATCATCAATGAGATAGTCCTGTGGCGCTAGTACGAGTTTTATCAAAAACTAATTGCACGCAAATAAGCGCTTATTGGCGTGCAAATAGTGTTCTTAAATCAAACGTCACGACACAAGATTTAAGTGAAAGAGTCAAGGAGTGTATTTGTGTTCACTTTGAGTGAGCACAGATACATTAGAAAAAAACGATCGAATCATTCGATCATTTTAGTATGAAAATATTTCGAAATCCTTTCGATGATCGTTTCGATATTCGATCGTCAAAAACTTATACTAGGGCTACTGATGCGAGCAATAAACAAGACGAGATAGATTCTGACCACTGTTGAAAGAAGAATAGCCGCAATTTCAGCTAAATCTTCCGGAATGAAAAATGGCTTCCTAGAGTAAATTGTGGAAGGAAAAATAGAGGACAGGCATGGGGAGTAAAAGAGATTCATGGCTGAATATCTAAGACAGTCGATTGGTGCGCCGGAGGCTGCTAAAAAGAGAGACTTGCCCAAAATTGCGGCTTTTTAATAAATACTATATAACTTAACCAAAAACATAACCTAAATTAACCAATATATAAGTATGTCTCTAGAAGAGATTTTTAAGTCAAGTACGTAGTTTGTATTGAGAATAGCGTTTATTCCTATTCGCTATCAGACCCGCTAAAATAATTAAGAATCCGCCAAAAAAGTGTATGAAAAAAGTTACTTTTAACTGAATCTTCCACTTAAATTATCACAATTCCTCTTAAATGACCCACTATTCGATCAATTTAAGCGGCACCGTAGAAAGACCCGCCAAAATTTTAGAGAAACCGCTTAGGTATATTATGTCAAAATTGTGTCAGTCACCTGTCTTAAAAACAAAAATAAAAACCAAAAAAGTTATTATTTTCACTAAATATATCATTTTGCTCTTGTTTTCATCACAAAAATACGTTAATAGTGTTAAATTTCTTGATTAAGATGAATTTGTTTGAGAAAAAGGAAACTTGGCGGCCATGATGATAATTTTGACATGGGGAAATTATTCGTTTGAAATCACTTGCAGTTATATTCACTTCGATCGATTTCTTAAGGAATATCGCTTGGATTGGTTGAAATCACATTGAATTGCCCACGAAATTAAAATTTTTACTTGATGCTAAATTTTAGCGGATCTGATAGGGAATAGGGGTAATGTGTTGTATTACTTACAGTGTTGAACACAATATTCTAGAGGTGTCATGTATAATGAAACTTCTAGTGCTAGTAATAGCTCTTAAGGGCCGGAGTATTCCCACACTCGGTGTTGACAACGGTAAACAATTATTGTGGTCTTTGTTAGAGTTAGAACAGCTTTGCAACAAAATAGTACAAAAAATGTGGTACCACGTTTGTAGGCGTCATTTTTTTAAATTTACGAATGGAAATTTTGAATCATACTTTTTTAATCCTAGCTAAAATTTCCATAAATGAATTCATTATTCAATAATAATATACTGCCGAATCACTCGAAAACGAGGGCAGAGGTAAAAAGAATGACATTCTTTCCCGACACATGTTTTCCCATCTTTACAATATTGACTTGGAATTTCTGGGTGGATTGCCTAATAAAGGAAGAAGAAGACTTGGAATTTGTAGAACGATAAATAGTTACTTATCTTCAATAATAATATAATTTATAAACTTTATTGCAAAAAAACACAATTAGTTAAATTGTGTGTTTTTTTAAAGAAATAAAATAAATAAGGTTAGAAAAAGAATTTTCAAAATTGGTACAGTCGTTCACGCGTGATACGATGACCAAAAATAGGGCCTCATTTTTATATGTTGTATCCAAATCCAAACTCCCTTAACGCCCGACTTAGGGGCAAAGCGAGGCAACAAGATCGAGAGCTTTTGTTATATGTATAGCAATTGGAATGTCCCTGATATCAATATAATATAGTTAATAATTATTGTGAAAAAAAAACAATGAATCTTTAGAATAAAAAAAGAAGGTGTTTCGCTGTTGGATCAATGCCCTCAAGAAATATTCATAAAAGTATGTAGTGTTAAAATTAAAATATGAACCCTTGTTTGAAGCAAACTATGTAAGTTAATCGGATGAACGGACAGGCCATCTATCCAAAGTAAGCTGGAAGTACTGCGCAAGTTTAAGCTTGAAATTTCACTAGGATTACAAAATGATATATTGCGGAAGATGGGGAACAGTGCAGTCAGCGAGATTGGTCAGGAATCGACCCCAGGAGAGTTAAGCGAACATCGCAGTTACCCACGTAATATCTAGAGAAAGCCTTACCGTGTGTCCTAACTGGAAAGCGTTCGCATGTCCGTGCGACGAGTTTCATCTCTAATATAAATGAAAGTCGTGTTAGTGCGAACACTTATAACTCGAGATCGGCTGCACAGATTCTTTCAATGTTTGATTTATTGGATTCTTCTCCGCTCCGGATAACAGAATAACAATTAAAAAAGTGAAAAAAAAAGGGTAACAAATGATATAAAATACAATATTTAAGTTAGTATGGAAGAAGCCATCGCGGGTTGTTCCCTCTCATTCTTGCATACGTGATTTCCGCTCTTACAGTAGCCGTTCCCACTTACTCCACCGCAAAGTCAACAAAATTCTCGGGCACATTCTTTTCGGTACCTACTTCATAGGTGAGGTAGAATGTGTGCGCGCGCATATTATATTCTCACGTTGTTCCCGAGCTTTGAATACGAATGAAATATGGATGTTTTAGAAATATTTTAACTTAACATTATTATTTTATTATTAACTTAATCGGATATTTTTGTTTCTGAGGGCGCAGTGCACATATTATATGAACGGGCCGCCTCTGGTTAGTACCTACTACAGAATAACGTCTGTCGGGAATGCTAGTAATATACTAAAACACGGAAAGATCACTCAAATTGAGAACATTGTATGATCGCTCATCGCATGGTCGCTCGATCACTTTTCACCTAATGGAATTTCAATTTTTGTTTCACTTTCGGATATATGAAAGATAATATAACTAACTTATGTAAATTGTCGGTTATTAGAAATGTTTGATTAGCGGTCCCCTAACCGAAGTGAGTTGCAATCACCACCACTTGCATCTTCATTCTTCTTCTTTTTTATAATGTGGCAGATTGCTTTATCGAGGGAGTGATCTACGATTTTTCCCAACAAGCCACAGGATTTGCTTATTGTGAAACGTTTTTTGTAAAAAAAAACTTGAATTTGGATTCTTTATGTAGTTTCAACCATTTTTAGACTTGTGCCATGATTTCTAGCGGTTGACAAAAGCCGAGAATAATTTTGAAAAATCTGACGATTGTTTTAATTCGCGTGGCTGACAAATTTCACAATAATAGGAAAATATTTTGTTTCCTTAGAGCAGTATTGAAGATATTGTAAAATATGAGGTCCTTATAGATAAGATCTTGCAAAATATAATACTTAGAGTATGACCATTTCGAGGTCCTGTTAAGCAATCCGAAAGGCACAGTGCAGAGTGGTTGGAAGGAGATAGTTGAGGACGTAGTAAAGGATGGTCGCGACCCTCAGATATCAGGAACATGACGAAAAATATCTGCACTTAAAACGGAGAAAGTTACTTTAAGTGTGTTCAACGGCTCATGGACTCACTTCACTTATCGAATATCCAATTTTTTTTAGTACCTATCTATTCGCTGATTTCTTATTCTATAGACCATCATGCTTTTGCATTTTGTAGTTACGTAAGTAGAAATTATTTAGTAAGTGCATTGAGCGTAGGTCTGTGCTCATCTGCTGCTCGAATGTATCCAGCAAGGGTTGTTGGCCTTTAATGTAATAATTTTTAATGAGCACCATCATATATCATGATGTTTATAAAAAAATTTAATGTTTCAATTATTTGGAATGCTGTGCTAGTAACTTCTATAATATAAATGAAAGTCGAGTTGGTGCGAGCACTTATAACTCGAGATCGGCTGAATAGATTTTTATGATGCTTGGTTTATTGGATTCTTCTCAGCTCCGGATAACAGAATAATGATTAAAAGATCGAAAATTGTGAAATTATGAAATATAATATTAAAGTTAGTATGGAACGGATTTACTGACAACAATGCCATCTGCAAAAAAATCCATAACAACACAATTTATATTTACTTTACAACCATTAAAGAATTTATCTGTTGAGACCAAGAATGATAAAAGCTGACTTCTTCCAGCCTATACCCGTCCACTCCTGGACAAAGGCCTCCTCCATCTCCCTCCACGCCGCTCTATCTTGGGCTCTCTGCACACAGTTTACCCCAACGTGTTTTTCGATGTCGTCCCTCCACCGAAGTGGTGGTCTCCCAACGCTTCCGACAGTAATTCTGGATCTCAAGGTTTCGGCCTGGTTTTGCCATGTGATCTGCCCACCGCTATTTGAGAGAAGCGATACGTTTGGCAATATCTGTCACTTTGGTTCTTTGCCGTATCGCTTCGTTCCTTACTCTATCTCTCAGGGTGATACCCAACATGGCTATTTCCATGGATCTTTGGGTGACAGTGTCTCTGTTTCCAGGTTATATGTTGCAACCGATACTTACGCACGTCTCATGATATACTCTGCGCTTTAGGTTCATGGGGATCTCACTCACCCAGCAGTAATTTCACGAACATTTAAAATTATAAACGGATATTTTCGCTGAAGATGGCTATCTAAATGTGAACACATTTATAGATTTTTTAATCATAATTTATTTATTTTTTGAAATTTTTGAAGGTTTCACTCAAAGTGAACACAAATACACTTTCGACATCTTTCACATTTCTGAAAGTGAATACAATCGGTACCGGAATCCAAATTTAAAAGCCCAGTAAAGGTTAAAACTGCTAGTTGAGTATATTATCTACGTAGGTACTCGAAGCTATGAGGGTAGTATCTAATCTTGATTTATTGCGAAAAGCTAGTTTTTTACCCATTCGTCGGATTATGAATACGTTTTATTGGTGAATTGTATCGTCGTTGAATTTATGGTGCTGGCTATGCCCTCGAACGGCCAATCTGTAACGTCATTTTATGAAGTCAATAAATTTGGGTATCAAGCAAATTTCCATACCTATTTTGATATTTAAAAGCGTTTTTCGGTCAATCGCTGCATGCGGTATATTGAGTGAGTATATTTTTTCCGTTGGATTTTTTTTTTACACATTTCAACCAAAGAGACGAATTCGACTGCGAAAATAACAGGATTGAATTTTTGAAAAATTTGAATATGATTTTTTTTATTCACGCAAACTTTAAAAGTTATTATTTTCGTGTTGAAAAGTTGGAATAAAAAATATTATTATTATAAAGTTTCTTGATTAAAAAAAACATCAATTATTCTCTATTCAAGTCAACCGCATCATTATGAAAAATACTGAAAATAAATGGTAATATTGAAAAAAAAAAACACGTATAATCAAAATTGTTATCTCTTAATTTAAAGTTTCAAAAGACACAATAAGTATATACCTAAGAAGCTTTCCCGACAGACGTTGTGCTGTAGTTCTTAGGTACTATGAATATTCATTTTAAATTTGTATTTTATACAAAAATACGTTCAAAATATGTTTAAATGTTGAAAAAATTATTTCTGAAGGCTTGAAGGAAATTCTATTAAATATCTGCATACCGATGTTTTGAAACTCAATGGTTGTCAAGTAAATAAAAATTGTATTAGTATGGAATTTTGCACAGATGCATTGTTGTCAGTAAATTCGTTCCATACCAACTTTAATATAGTATTTTATATTATTTGCTATCCATTTTTCGAGTTTTAAATCATTGTTATTCTATTATCTGGAGCGAAGATGAAGCCAAGAAACCAAGCAGTCGAACTCGATTTACAAATTTTCGCACCAAATTGGCTTTCTTTAATATTATAGATATTGCTGTTGTAAGTGCTTGCTTTCAACCAACCGTTATTGTGATTATAAAACGGCCTTTGATAATGTCAATCATGCGAGATAGAATAAATTTATTCATATATGAAGTTTTTTAATTGAAGCCTTAAATTTTTTGAGCTTGGTTGATAAATTCTGATTTTAATGGAAATATTAGCAGCAAAACCTATCGGAATACAGATATAGAAAATGGTCATTAATTGTTTGATTGTCCTATAAATCATTTATATTTATTTATTTATTTATTTATTTACATAATATAAACGGCTTTCGCCTTTAAACACAAATTCATTACATTTGTACAAAAAAATATCTCAAACAATATAGATGATCAAAAAAACAAAGACAGTCACAATGAAATAAAATTAAATATCACTCAAAAAAAAAGTCACTAATCAACAAAATCAAAAAATAAAAAACTTTAAACTTTCTGTAAAATCCATTCATAAAATAATTAAACATCACAAAAAATCCAAAAAAAAAAAAAAAACTTTACTCAGCAAAAACATAATACCTATATAAAGGAAAATTATAAATAAAATAAAATACAAATTTAAAAAGACAAGTCACAACAAAACAAAATTAAAAATTATTAAAAAAAGTGACAAAGAAACTAAATTAAGAAAAAATTAGACACAAAGAAATAAAATTAAAAATCACAAAAAAAAAACTTTAAATTTTCTGTATAGACATGCAGACAAAAATTCAAATTTGAAAATTAAGAAGTAAAAATGCCAGAATCCAGCCGATGAAATCCATTCATAAAATAATTAAAAAAAAAACAATACTTACAAAAATTTCTTAAAAAAAAAAAAAAACTCTTCGCTAAGGCATATAAAGAATATAAAAAAAACAAATAAAAACAAGGACAGTTACAAAGAAATAAATTAAAATTATTAAAAAAAAAACTTTAACTTTCTGTAAAGACGTGCAAAAAAATGAAATCTGAAAAATAAGATGTAAATGTCAGAAGCAAGCCGATAAAATCCATTCATAAAATAATTAAACATCACAAAAAAATCCAAAAAAAAAAAAAATTTTTTTTACTCTGCAAAAACATAATACCTACCTATATAAAAAAAATATAAATAAAATAAAATTCTAATTTAAAAAAGACAAGTCACAACAAAACAAATTTAAAAATTATTAAAAAAAGTGACAAAGAAACTAAATTAAGAAAAAAATTAGTCACAAAGAAATAAAATTAAAAATCACAAAAAATAAAAAAAAAATTTAAATTTTCTGTATAGACATGCAGACAAAAATTCAAATTTGAAAATTAAGAAGTAAAAATGCCAGAAGCCAGCCGATGAAATCCATTCATAAAATAATTAAAAAAAAAAACAATAGGTACTTACAAAAATTTCTTAAAAAAAAATAAAAATAAAATAACTCTTCGCAAAGGCATATAAAAAACAAAAAAAATAATAAACAAATAAATTAAAACAAGGACAGTTACAAACAAATAAATTAAAAAAAATTTTAACTTTCTGTAGACGTGCAAAAAAATTGAAATCTGAAAAATAAGATGTAAATGTCAGAAGCAAGCCGATAAAATCCATTCATGAAATAATTTCGAACAAAGTCGATATATTATATCCCCATCAAAGGGTCCAAAATTTACCATGATCAAAACTGTGGACAATCTGCCATTTCTGTCCGTAGCAACAGTTGTATTAAGGAACCTGAAATGTCGCTTATGAAATATTTCGCGTAAGGTTCGCATCCGTAAGAGTGTTTCAAAGAAAATACCGAGATACAGACACACATAACAATTATTATAAGAGATATCAAGTTTTTTTGGATAAAACCTTTCATCTCAAAATGGCTTTGGTTGGTAAATTCTTATGATATATAAATTGAAATCAAAAGGAACAAAATAATATACCTACTTTTGACTTTTTCTCGGTACCTAAGCTTCGTCAAGCTCGTGTCGTGAAAGAGGAAGATGGTCGACACTTTGGATCGAACCCACGACCTCCTATTTGAAATAGTACGTAAGCTGGCTTTGTAACCGCTAGATTAACAACCAATTCAATAATAATAATATGACAGAGATAATACAATATTATTATAGAGGAGATTGACAAATCTTTTTGTTATTCTCTTGTTTTACCTATTTTCTAAATTTAACTCGTACCGTTGTTGTTGTTGTGAATTTCTTGTTTATATTATTTTGTTTTGACGTCAAGACAGATAAAGTAATAATAATGCGAAGCGATAACGGTTCGATACTCCGCCAAAATAATCTGCAATTTGATAGAATTTTTCATTTTAAACGTCGGTCGCGTGAGACGGAATAACCTCTTAGTCTAGACTCCAGTCTTCAGACTCCAGACATTCATGCTATTTTCAAAAGACGTAGTATTATTTTTATTTTATTGCCAAATAAATCTACATTTTAGATTAAAAAGCAATCGTGTTCGTAAAAAGGTTGTCAAAATTTTTATTGCTATCATGCGGGTTTCTTTGTATCAACCTTGATAAAGGGTAGGTATGAGATTTTCGTGTTAAAACAGTAATGAGTTTATCGAACTTCTTAGAAATGATTGCATGCGATATTTTGTATAGGTAATATGAATTATACCATAAAAAGTTTTAAATCAGATTGTCTATCATCCTTCAAATTCAAACTAATCCAATTGTTAATGTGGAATCTTTTATTCAAAAGTATTTGTACAAAATAATATCAGTATTCTATTAAATACCTAAATAAATATTAGATGGCTCTCTATGCTCCTAAGTGGGGCTTAGGCCTTCCGCATGGTGGGTTGGTTTGGTGGAATCCGCGGCGGGCTTGATTTGTGTTTGGCCGGCTTTTTGGTTTGATTGCTGCGATCGAGCTAGGGGATCGGTTTCGTGCGTGTCGGGTTTGCTGCGGATTGGTCTCCTCTGGGCTGACTTGCGGTGTTCAAATTCTTCCTCACGTTGATGTCAATATTGGGGGATTCAAAATATTTTAGATCTTTTGTTAAATGCGACTCTTGCATGGTGGACTCTACACTTTATTTCTGCCTTTGAGCGACCATCCTGCGAAATTCTACTGCCCGAGTATATATATAAATTCCTTTATCTGCCCAATAGGAACGCCATCCAGGAACACACTCGCAGCTGATATCTCGAATATAATATTATATCTCTATATAATTTTTACTAAAAGGGATGAAAAAGGGCACATAGAAAAAGGAATTACTTTTAAATGGCTCCTAATTTATGTTTAAAGCTGGTTTAAATAAATAAATAAATAATTAAATAAATAAATAAATCTGAAACAATGCCATGTAATTATCATCTGTATTGTTTTACATTGCCGTCTATTTGTGTGTACTTTCTTAAATGTTTATTGGTCTGAATTAATAAAAAAACCTCTGAAAAGATTTTAATAATATGTAAAAGTGTTAATGACAATAAGCTTTTCTCATCTCATTTTGAACATTGCCGTCTGTTTGAGTGTACTTCCTCACAGGATATCCCCGCAAGTGAAACGAGAGGAAGCTGTCCTGACAAAAGTTGCAAAAGTCCCGTTCACTGAAAATGGTTTGGTTTAGATAATCCATGATTCGGTTTAGTTAATCCTCTTTACTTCTGAAATAACATCCACGGATACGGACTGTCAGTTTGGAAACGAATTAAGAGTGGAAATGTAAAATGAAAATCTACAAATTTGCGGATAAAAAAGTTTAATCCAAAGAGATTTAAAATTTCAGGTATTTTGATGTTAAAAATATCCAGTATAATAATGGTTTGAAGTATATTAATAAAGCAAGTAATCAAAAAAATTAAACACAATCAGTGTCCTTTCCGTCCTTTCAAAATGCATATATTATCCTGTCTTGATAGTTTATAGTTTAGTATTGTTAAGGTTACTGAAGATGGACGGTTGTCCGAAAACGTTTTAACCAAATATACATACTCAAGTAGAACCGACAAAGTTTTTGTTGATTTTAATTAATGTTTGTTTATTAAAATGTTCTACAAAGTTACTCACGACAAAAAAAAATGAAGATAATCAGTGTTATTAATAAAACACCTTATTACTGGTAAGTATAAACCATAGAATTACTAAATCTCTAAAACCGTGGTACAACGAGGATGTTATATGCGTATTCTATGGTTTATTATGGTATACCTGGAGTATTCATAACATTTTTCTTAGACCATGGTATTTTATTACGATATACCAAGATTATTAATAACACTGAATATGTACGTATTCGTACCTGATGGTTTCGTTGCCGACTTTCGTACCATAAATTCGATTACAGGATTCGGTTCGACGATTCGGTTTCGATTACAGGAGCCTACCATCTTGCTCTTTCATGACACAAATTTATTTGATAACTGTAAAAGATGTCAAATAGTGTTTTCTTTTAAAGGTATCTTTGGAAAAAAAAGTATTTACTCTAATCTGCGGGAGATAGTTGAATAACATGGACCTTATTCGCCTCAATTATAAGGCTAGAAAAATTTCTTGGACATAAAAATGGTCACTTATACCGAAGTCCTAAAAAGAGTCGAACGGCAACCAACTACTTAGTGTCTAGTATTAGACAAATTTGTCTCTCTTGGACATCCATAATTCTCCATTGGATACTATCCTATCCTATCCTAGAATCCTATGCGTAAAGAGCACTATAATCGATTTCTTGGTTTTGTAATTTTATAGTGGACTTGTAGCAAGATTGTGGATGAGCTGTTCCGAGCTGTACAAGATAAGCTGTACAACAGTTTGATGATATGCATAGCATCATTTTTGCACCCTGCATATTATATGCCACATAAAATTAAGTACACGACATTGATAATACAAAATCACGCTCGCCTACTAATTCATGCTAGGACGAAAAAAATATTGCTGTTTGATGTATTTTTATTCTGGTTAATCGGTAATGTGTGTTTATCGGTGCGGTAAAACTTCGAGAAATCGAAATCTTTTTGCAGTCTAGGTATTCAGACTGCGAAAAGCGACATTGTATTTTTAACATAATATTATTATTGTATTCTCATAATAATATTTTTTCTTTCCAACCTTGAACCTATTAATTTTTCCCAAGAATCTCTTCAAACAAATTCTTTTACAGCACATTGTTTCTTTAATACAAAATGATAAAATAATGGTGAAGTCACCTACCCAGTATGTTAGGTAAAAGTGGTGCGGTGATGTTTGAGAGCTTTGTGAAGGGTTTCGAGTGGAGAAGACTTGGAGAGACTCTTGAGTAGTCCACTCTGCGTGGAATCATTCTGGAATGCTGGAAGAGAAGAGATACAATATGTATTGTTAATATCATTATTATTTATAGAACGTAGCCTGTTTAGGGATGATAGCAAATATCTTTGATGATTTGACGTATTTTTGGATCAATTTTAAATTTGGGCAAAACTAATACCTAATGCTCGATTGAATATTGTGGAAGAAATAATTAGAAGAAAGAGGTACTATTGACCAAATGCACAGCTATAATCTATTCTAACAAAGTAGTAGGTACTATTAATTAATAATCTGAAGTACAAAAGAAAGGTGGGTTAGTGCGAACACTTATAACTTGAGATCGGCTGAACATATTCATATTATGCTTAGTTTATAGGATTTTTTCCACTCCGGATAACATAATAACTATTATAAAGTTGAAAAATGCATAATAAATAATATAAAATTATATGATATTAACGTTAATATGAAACGTATTTCCTGCGACGCCAACGCCATCTATGAAAAGTTCAATAACAACAAAATTATTGTTTACCAAACAACCATTGACATTGAAATATTGGTACGGAGATTTTTGAAGGAATTTGTTTCAAGATTTTTGGGCAATGTTTATGACCTCCTTCCACACAATATCCAAATCCCTCAGCTCTGCTTCGAAGGAAAAAACACAGTATGAGGGTCTGAGCGCTGTTCTTTCTCCCTCGTCTTCGATGGGAGAAAGAACAGCGCTCTCCTCGGCCAACTTTCATTCGGCATCCTTAACACATGTCTCAGCTAAGTCCATCTCCTCTCTACGATGGTAGAGGTGAGATGGGCCTACGCGAAAAATTCGATATAATAAGTCCTAGTATGCTTTAAACTGACTGTTTATGTTTGTAAGGATTTACTTGAATAAATAAATATTATTAAGCTATCATAATGTTAAGTTCACCTTCTAAGGCAATTTGGATAAACCTTGAATATGAAAAAAATGATATTTCGTCAACCCTATGTTCACTGCCCTTATATATACTTAAAACTTATAGCCCTGTCCTACACTGAAGGCTTCAACGACACTTGGTTGAATTTTATTCAAGGCGAAGTTCTTATTATCTAAACCACTTCATCCAAGATCGCAGAGTGAGATGCAAAACAATGGACAACCCCATCTAAAAATATATGAGGCGTTCTATCTCCGGTCGATAAACTTGGGTGCTACGTTACACAGCCTAAAGTAATAGATAAGGCACCTTAAACGTATTTTGTCTTGGAAGATTCTTCGAGTTTACTTGTTGAATGAATATAACATTATAAGGTTTATTAACATCATTACGATCGATTGGATTTTATGTCCATGCTTTTTATAACTTATTTTTTCCCCTTTTTGAGTTTGTTTAAGTTTTTTGAGTTATTTTTAATTTGATCGAGTTTTCTATCTTTAGTTTGTGTCCTTATTGGAAAACGTTAGCGTGTCCGTGCGTCGATCGTCATAATATGCTCAAACGCGGACGGATCGTTCAAACTGAGAACATTGTATCTTCGTTCGATGCTCGGACGTGCGATCACTTTTCAATTAGGACAGGGCCTCAAAGTAGTTTATATTTTCTTTTTGTTTTTTAAAATAGTTACTTAATTATGCCATAACCAGCAAATTTAAAAGATAGAAATTGCTATTTCCGGCCAAGTTATAGTTAGGCATACGGAGGAGACACAATCCTGGCTGCTGCCTGCCAGGATTGTGTCTCCTCCGGTTGTCTCGCACTCCTTTGTACCATGTAACGATTGACGTGAACGTTGGCCAGACACTTATACATACATCCTGACCAGCGTTCGATTACATTGATAATTCATCATAAAGATTACATGTCCTAAATTGCGATATTCATTGTAGGTATATATAACTGGTTGGTCGGAGCTCTTTACACTGCAACCAGCATTGCTCTTGTATCATGTTCTGTTGACTGCTCTCTGCCTCTATATAAACTATTCATTATTTTTCCAGGTATATTTCTATGTCTATGCTTTTTCTTGGTATTGTCTTATTTTATATTTTTTTTAATCGGATAAATAATGTTCAAATGACGATTCTAAGTGTCCGAATGGACCCAAGGATGATAAGATACAATAAACAATAATAAACAAGATCAGCTAGAGATGGCATTCCACAATCTAGCAGGCTTCCAGGACGATCACCCAAAATATGGAAGGATAGTCAACAAGTCCCAAGAGGTAAACACAACAGGAAAATAACGGGCCTAGGAAAAGATGAAGAAGAAGCTATTACAAAGGGTTTACATACCTAGAACGCGAAATAAAGAACGTAAAATGTTAACAATAAAGAGGAACACGGCTATTAACTGTTAAAACTCAGACAACAAAACGCCCCCACCGAGTTAGTTGTTCATACCTCCAAAGAACATACGCACAGCGGAACAATATGTTTATTGTGTTTTATTGTACAGAATAACGAGGTTATTTTCGCATGAGTGATTTTTATTTAGGTCTGAGTGTACTCGAGAAGCAGCAAAGACCCCTCTCGACATTAAGGGGATCATTACGTACCCACTTGCCTTCCCTCATGAAATTTACTATTGCCTATGCATTGTTTTTCATTTCGCGGAAAATTATTCACAGCATCCTCATTATGTATACCAGGTGAACTTATCTCATTGTGAGTGTGTGTTTACACCGAGCGAACATAGAGCTAGAGCCGGAAATAAATGATATTATTTTTATTTTATTCCTAGATATTGACACCATGAGATGTGGACACCTTTTACACAAGTGGAATAAAAGGAAGCATCCCTTTTGTGAATGTGGCCAGATCGAGACAATTAGACAAATTGTGCTGAGCTGTCCCATTAAAAAATTCGAGGAATCACTAGAAGAAATCAGCAGGGTGACGCCTAAGGCAGTAGAATATATTAAAAATATTGTCGCGGAGCTAGGTATGACTCCAACAAAGGTCGCAAACATACGAAAGAAGAAGAAGACACCATGGAAAAAACAACGAGCAAGAACTATATAATAATAAATAGGCGATGTCAGATTTCGTGCCCGCCAGAGTTCTGGTTCTTTCTTGTTGATGTTTTCACGGTGTTCATAATATCAACAATCAAGAAAATATAGGTACCTACTCTATTTCCAGATTGTTCGTTTAGTGTAAACGCACCTTTAGATAAATGATGAGAAAAATGGACTAGTCTTTAAAAATGTGTATTAAGTTTTTGAAAATCCGTAATAAATAAAAATAACAATGATAATAAAAAACTTTGTTCGGTAAAAATATACATAATAATCAATCAAAATTGGCAAGCTTATTGCCTAGGACATTTTTTTCCAAACAACCTAAACATTTCAAAATAAATTATTAAACTAGCGATGATTTTCCATAAAAAAGTTTCAGTGTATGGCCGATGAAACTAAATGCCTTGGTAGGCACAATTACCACTAAATACACTTGCAAAAAAGGCCTATAATAATTATTGTCCTCAAAATATTCCTTTTGTATAAAAACAAAATAACGAACAAAACTTTGACATTGACGAAAATTATATCACTTGAATTAAGAAGAAGACAAGTATGTTTACACCTGGTATGAAGTATGAGGCCAAATTAAGATGAAGAAAGTATGTTTACACCTGGTATGAAGTATGAGGCCAAATTAAGAAGAAGACAAGTATGTTTACACCTGGTATGAAGTATGAGACCAAATTAAGACAAGTATGTATCATCATATACGTGTTGAAAGAAAAATTAAAATATTATGTACATAAACCTACATCTATAATTAATTCGAGGAAATAAAACGTGAAGAGAACCGCACCTCGTAATTCAAGGTGTTGAGTTGGATGTTTGAAAAGGAGCCCGTCGTCATATATTACATATTAATAACGATATATTCACCGTGATATTAGAGTACTTACCGAGGAGTGAAATAGTCGGCAGGAAATGTATAATGTTATGACTTACGTACTGAACCTCGCATTAGTATTATTATTACCATTTTGAATTTCGGGAAATAAATATATCACGTCTGCGTCAATGGGTTTTACGTCAGCGTAAGCGAATTTATTATTATCATGGACTTTCTCTTGAGAAAGTCCATCCATGGAGTAAGAGGTATACCGATAACACAGAGAGATGGTCAAATGGGCGAAATGTGCGATCTGGAATACGCGGATGACCTAGCGTTTTTCAGTACGACAGTGGAGGAATAAGAGCGCAGTGTTTAATGCGGTGTTCAGACGGGGCGATGTAAGGCCAGACGATTTCGCTTGCATAAAAAAAATATCGCTCGGTCGCCCATTGATCGTCTGATGTGTTCACACGAGTCCACCGACATACATTCAATCTGTCAGGTGCGCTGATTGTTTTAAAAATGGCGGACGTCGAGGTAGAAGTCGCGGAGTACTTGGAGTTAGTTGAAAATATTGTTTTAGACGATATAAAAAGACTCCTAATTGAGGAAAAATAAAAAAAAACGCAGATATTGGGTGCGGAATTGGATTCTAAGGAGAAATAAATTTAGAGCAGTGCTGTCAACTGTCAAGAAACAGAACATACGGACGCCGCGCATATCTGCGCATGAGTGCATCGTTCCACCAGATACAAAAGTTGAAAGGCGTTCAACTTGAGACGATATCGCTTTCAACCATTTTTATCGCTTCAGATTTATCGACAATCTGTTCACACGGTTCAATTGGCTGGCGATATTTTAGTGTCCTGGCGATATTCGCCTCGTCTGAACACCGCATAAGACTCTGCGACGAAACGTAAGACGGAGTTCACTGAGAATAATGCCTGCCCCGATAACCATCGACGGTCACCAGATCTCCCGGATGAATACATTTAAATACCTGGGATCAACCATTACCACCTCTGGTGACCTCGGGTCTGAGCTCCTGATACGTATCGGTATGGCAAGTGGCGCCTTTAACAACATGACCAAGATTTGGAAAGCGTCGAGATGAAATGCAAAATATTATATGCGTGTGTTGCCCATTTTCCTCTATGCATAGGTGTAATTCCTGACACCTGCCTATTGCCCAAAAAGTCTCCGCCTTCTAAACAAAGTGCTTCGGGAGAATTTGACGTAAAAGATGGTACCACCGTATTACGAACGACGCTATACGCCGAATGACAGTTGACCGAGGAGAGCGCTGTTCTTCCTCCCATCAGGGTACCGATCACGTGGAAGACCCTCTCACAACATGCACGAAGCAGAGCTATAATTTTGAAATGTTTATTAGTTTAAATTGATGAAAAAACTTCTGAAAAGATTTTTACAAAAATGTAAAAGTGTTAATGACAATAAGCTTTTCTCACCTCATTTTACGAAAATATCCTTATAAAATTACCAATTTCGTCCTCAGTTACGCATAAAAAGAAGGCAATAGAAAACATCCTACAAAACCACCGAAAAGATAGAGAGAATTTTGACAGTCTTTACCTGAGGAGGGACAGGCCACGGTACAGACGACTCCAGGATCTCAAAAAAAGAAAAGAATTCAAATTATAAAAATCTCTAAAAGAATTGAAAGAGGTCGTATGGTCCTCGTAAGGACTTTGCTGAACTATTCTGAAAGTTTCAGCCAGTCAAAAAAAAAAAACATTTTATACGGCGCAATTCATTCGGGGCGCTCCTTTCGCCTATTTCATGCAAAACATTGCGAGATGTTTCTACGTATTATGAATAAAGAAGCTACCCTGGAATCATAAATAATTCAAGACAATCCCTCCCATAGAATGTCCAGCGTTAGCCGACCTATTCATAATGTTACCTACATATTTTAAACTTACCTTTTTTATTATTATTTTTTTCTATTTACATTTAGTTACATTATCATAATAAAAATGATAAAAAAAAACGGGTTGAATTTATGAATGTGTTTACGATTTGGGTATGAAGAAAAGTTTACGATATCCCGCTCGTTATGTTAAAAAAAGTTCCGTTTTAATGACCCGTAATTTTGGGACAGAACCAGATGTATATAAAATACTGAGAGATATGTAATAAGTATCTTGCATCATGTCAGAACACCTCAAGGATGACTATCACTCTGATAAAAGTGATCACAAATCAAAATAACATTTTAAACGGCACAAATCTACTCGCCAATATTTTTGAGTTAGGCTCTTTGTTATAGAATTCATGATGTTCTCGACCTTCAGCAATGAGGACGATGACTTTTAAGGTAAGGTATTAGCTATCGATTTATCTACACGGTCCTTTTATAATCATTTATTTGATTTATATTGACTTTTTTTTTCTCAATTTATTGCTTTATCTTCTGTAAGGAGTACGTTGAGTATAACATGAGTTTTTTTATGTTTCTATGATACAAATTTGAACACTTCTGCATTTCTTAGGCTGCTAGTTTCAAACCTGCAGGATCTCTTTCTAAATGGTATCTCCAAAAGGATCTTCTATAATATTCTATATCCCATCCCACAACTTCATCGACATCAAACAGTTCACAACTCTTTAAAAATGTACCTACATACATTATTTTAATTGCCTTGATATTATTTTTTTGTATCTTTAATTTCGTAGGACGCGTTCAAATAATAGATGCTGATAGACTCCCACAAGAAGCGGCCGACAACAAATTAACGATCGCAAATCGGGAAAATCCTCCAAGAGATGGAGAGACAGTTGAAGTTCGGTGTGCCAGAAAACCTTACTAAAACGATAGCAGGGCATCAAACCTATTTAAAGAGAAAGAAAAAGAATAAGAATTTCGCAAAAGCATAGAATGGGGAAGAAAAATATAAGGTGCTTAAATACCCCGGACTCCCCCTCCCTCATCATCCAGTTTCTGTTTATATTGTGTTATCGTCAGATCGATTATTATTATTATTCTTGCTTGTTAAAAAACAATTTCCACCTCCCACGCTCTTGTAACGCGATTACACCGCTGTGAGTGCATTTCCACAATATCAAATTATTATGAAGATAAAAAAGCGGTTGCTTATAAACGAAATAAAAAAAAACAAATGAACGATGTTCTAAAATTTAAAAAAGTTAATTTTCATCAAAAATAAAAATCCCACCGCAAAATTTTATCATAATTCAAATTCGAAACTTTTTTTTTTTTTTTTAAATGAATCTGTACTCACTCAAAGTTAACACAAGTACACTCTATGACTATTACACAGTAAGCTACTTAAAGCTTGTGTCGTGAAAGAGGAAGATGGTCGGCACCTGGGATCGAACCCACGACATCCCCACAAAACAAACCCTCTCCACAACATCGACAACCCTAATTATCTCTCGTATCCATTTATTTATTCTCCTGTCTCCTAAATAAATATGTACCTAATATCTTTCTCTCCACGGCCCTTTTATTTAACGATTTTAAAATAAAATAAACATTTTTCATGCTTAGTTATAGAGGAATCTAGGTCAAAAAGATAAAGAATCAAGAAGTTTAAGAAAAATGAACCGATTTAAGTTTGATGGCAAAGATTTTTATGGTGATAACGACTGTATTGAAAGTTTGACAAATCGATAGTTTCGTATTATTTAGTTTCAATCAAAACTTAATGCGTCAAAATATGCAGGCTCAATTTTGTTTGATACATACATTTTTATATACTTGCGTGTATATTTTTAATTACCTCATGATTAATAATTGTAGTTGCACCATATTAAAATGATTTATCCTATATATAATATAATACGTTATAACAATAAGCATTTGCGTTTTCTCCCTGGGGGAAAAAAGAATTGGCACAAAACGTATACCACAAAACAGTCGAAACCGCATTTCCGGTAATACTTTTGTGTTGTCATCAGTATGTTTTTAATGAAAATCTTAATAAGGAAAATGTACACGTTTTTATGAAATGAAATTTAATACGGAAAAAAAGTATATGTACACGTAGTCCGACGATTTCAATTACTTTTTTTTTTTCAAATATTTTCCAACAGTCAAAGGATAGATTGTAGCATTTAAAATCATAATTTTAAGTCGACACTAATAATTATTTTTGAAATTTTTCGGTCTTAAGATTGCTTTAATTTCCTTATTTGTTTAAATGTTTGTGGTGGATTGTAGACCAGTGGTTTAGTCGACGGTTTTCGAACGTACAGAGTATTGAAGGTCGTGGGTTCGAATCCCGGCGCCGACCATTCCCACTTTCACAACACAAACTTTGCTTTATGTGAAAGATGTCTTAAGTGCATTTGTGTTTATTTTGAATGATCCCAGATTAATTAAAAAAATACACTCGTTACATAGGAGTGAGAGTGTAAAATTCCAGTTTTGTTGGAAAATGTAACCTGTAAAACAAGTGAAACATTTGAAAGTGATATTTTTCAAAAAAAAAACTATAATATTATAAATTATAAAAAAGACAGTTAAAAATTCGTCATTTAATTCTTATAAAGTTAGTCTTTGACAGCGAAGAACGATTAATATGGTAAAAATCAATGTTATTTTCAAATACAAGTTCCGACGTGTAATTTACGTGTAACTTAATATTTTAGAAATTTCAATAGTTAAGCTACGCACCGTGTTTTGGTCAAAGCGCTCTTGTCCTGGACTTGAAGAATTTTCCACAAAAGAAAACATTACCAAACTATGGTTGTTAACTATGAAAGTGATGATGGAAATCGATCTGTGTAAAAACGAGTTTTCCATTGTTTGTCGAACCGACTGAGTAATATCGACGAGCCATAATTGTTATAGAGTTTGTCGAGATTTGCAGCGAGTACGTAGCATTATAACATGACAACGTGGCTTTAGACAAAGTATAATTTTCTCTAACTGTCTGTTTATGACAGTTGAAATATTTTTCATTCAATTTCCTACAGTTCTTCTATGTTCATATTATTATTATTACTTTTTCTCTCTCTCTCTACGTTGAAATGCCTCCGGGTAGATTGAAACGCGACAGCGGTTGTAGATCGTACTAAGTGTAAAAAAGTCTTTTTTTTACGACGATCGCAAATTCTTCTGTTTCTTTGAATGCCGTTCATTCGGTTCATTTGTTTTTTTATATTTTATTTTCTTCGAGAGCTTCTCACTTAACGTCCATCAATCATGGGAAACTCGGTATTATGATTTTTTTATGAGATGTCATTCTCAGATTTATTAGTGGTCAACTTGAATATAGTAAAAAAATCTAATAAGAAGTAAAAATATACTATTTTTTCAGTTTTGAAAAAAGAATGTGGTTAGATCTTTCGACAATCTTTCGACAGATCGAGCGCAATGGAGAGCTCTTGTTGCCTCCCTATGCCCCTAAGTGGGGCCTTAAGGGAGTTTGGATTTGAGATCTTTCGACAACAAGGAACTCGGCAGATTTATAAATGAATATTTCTATTTCCCTTAAGGTGTTCAATGCTGCACTTCAAGATCTTTTAAAGATTCGGGTTGACAAACCTGGGATCAGTCGGAGAATTTCTATAGACATGTGGGACTGAAAATACCGTACGATGGGGCAGAGTTAGAAGTTTTTGGAGACACTAAGCCAACAGAATAGAGTCCAGGATATCCGAATCCAAAATAAAGCATATGAAATTTCACCAGAGTATCATCGCCTTTCAAGAACACCACCAAAAAGATGGAGGGACAGCAGCTGGTCCACGGTGTCCACCAGGAGTAGCTTTTCTGAAAAACTGACCTTTGATCTAAAACAAAAATATGAGGACAGGGAACTTCAGATGATATCGTTCTCTTTGCGAAACGTGAACAAGAACTGGAATTAATGCTTACAGCTCAAAACAATGTTTCGCGTTCTGTAAGACTAAAAATGAATTAATCCCAAACAAGACCAGTCAGAGGATTTAAAAAATCAAGACCAGTTAGGTATATAGAAAATCAAGTTATTGAAAGGGTTTATACCTGTGAAACTACCAGCTATCTTAAACTCATTTTCAAAGTAGGTTTCGATTGCTGGGAAGCAGAAATCGAACGCATACAAGTCACAAGTCTCTAAATTATCATAGGTAATTCTGAAGTTCAAATGATATGCAAACTGCCTATAGTAAAAGGTATTCAACCTGTGCATTGGTATTCACATAATATACAATACTGTCAATAGTTAAACTCCAAGTAATACAACGAGCGATGGAAAAGGGGATGTTAAAAAATTGTCTTAAAGACAGAATGCGGAATGGAAGGATTGGGGAAAGGACCAAAGTTGCCGATGTCACAAACAAAATAGGTTCAAAAGTTGTGTGGGGAAAACTGGGGTATTCTTAATAATAACACAAAGGTGTCAGTATAGTCGGCGGAACTTATTGCCTGAGGCAATTTTTTACAGTCAACCGGTCCCGTCCAATCTGAGACAGGCCAACCCCGGGTAGAAATTTCAAGTGAAAAAACACTTAGAAAAACTCTGACCCGACCGGGAATCGAACCCGGGACCTCGGATCTGAAGTCCACGCTAGTACAACTAGGCTACCGAGGTCGGCGATTCTTTAGGCGCGCAAAGCCAACCTTTCAAAGAAGACAAGATTTTGTATATTTTATGTGCGCGTTGGTGTGTATTTATTTTTTACTTGAAGTGTTTGATAGACTATTAGAAAGATACTTATTTTCTGTTTTGATGTACTGCTGGTCATGGGTTCGAATCCCATCAGTCCCGCCTTTCTTCTCTCAAGTCATAAGTTTTTCTTTTGAAGAAAAAAAAATGAAAAAAAAAATATGATTTTTACTTAAGCTGATCCGTAATACATTAAAAAATGCGAATTCGTAATATTCTTATTGTTAAAGCAAAAAAAAAAAAAAAAAAAATTAAAAGAGAGTAAAAATGCTAATCTTTTCAATAAATTATTGAGATATTTCTTATTCAAATAATATAAAATATGGGTTGAAATGTATACAGAAAAGATATTATTAATAGCTGCTGAGGTAGGCAAATTAAAAAAGATTTGATTTGGTCCCACCGAAAGGAATTTTCGCAACAATACAAAATTGGAAATAGGCAAAATCTTAGGGTCTTCTTAATACCGTGACATCCTTTACAATGGTGAAGATATTATTCGGCCTTCTGTCGTCCCACGAAATACTCAACGTTCTGAAACATTCTAAAGAAAAGATAAGTGAGCGCACAAAAGAATATTATTCCTTAAAAAAATTTCTTCACAAAAATAAAAACATTTATACGTACAGTGGTTGAAAACAAAATTGTGATCACTTCGAAATAAAAAAAGCTGTAATTCATTATTAAATTAGAATTATCGAGCTGTTATTTTTATAACTCATTTATTGAACGGATACGACGAAAAACTAAGCAAGCAACAGTTTACTAATACACAAAATAAGATTAAGTATATTATTATCTCATTTTTTTGGATATAATGATGAAAGATGTCAAAGAATTTTAAAATAACAAGCATTGTGGAAAAAATTAAATAGTGCTTTATGATTTGATTACAGACTTTCATATTTACTTTCTGAAAGGTGTGGTGTTCTTCTATGTTTTGGGCAGAAGATGCTTGGTGGTAGTCCAATTCAATTAAAATGAAGCACAGTGTTACCTAATCAGTAAATCCAACGATCCACCGCCCCGTACATCTGGCTGCAGAGAGATATGCCTACTCTAGAGAACAATGTTCTACGTCAGAATTCACCAAGCATGAAGACTCGACTCTCGAAAAAATGAGGATGACGACTGCATTCTAAAGTATGGTAATTGAAAAAGTAGAATACGATCCCAATCCAACCGTATTCTAATTCACATATCCCCGGAATGATACGGGCTTACGGCCCAAGATTTGCTATGTCGAGACAATAACTTCCAAGCCATCAGTTTTGTTTACGGAACTGGCAAGTTTTTCATAAATAATTAGATAAGTATAATGTGAGATATCATTCTGTTGCATACTTAACTTTAAAAAAATCATACAGTACATTTTAATCAGTAACCATTGATACACATTGTTGGCACAAGGGATACAGCGCCGTAGAGTTGCATGACTCTATGTCGCATCCATTATCTATGAATTGTCAATCTATGAATTTTTGTATTTCCGTTTCCCTTCTTCAGCCATATTGTAATGGAATAATACGTGTTTATAACCGCTCCACGCAGTTTTATTTAATTCAAAATAAATTTCCTCAATCCTCAGCTCAACACACATTGATAAATCGTTTTACTCCATTGACGATAATATGCTTAATGAAGCAGAATGCATCTTTCAGCATTGATGAGAATTATTTCTTGCTTTCTTCAATTTTATTTACATCAATAGTGTTTGCGCCGGACGCTTTCCTTGAAATATAAAAAAAAATATATTAATTGTCAAAATTGACCCTTATACCTTCTTCTCAATGTCTTTGATATGAGTCAGTAGAAAACTATACCTCGCTGTGGTAACATAGTGTCGAAACCTAATATATTGAAACATCGTTCGTATTGTTTTTCGTGTTGATTAATAAAATTGTGACATCGAGTTCTTTTGTTATCGTGCTATTGTTTTGTTTGACTAATTTGTGCACAGGAACTGCCGCATGATCCAGAGTTGGCGTCTCCAGGAATACAAGGTGAGTGTCAGAGGCAAACCCTCCCTATCGCTCCTTTTCCCTAATAAAGCGCCTGGTCCTTCACAAACCCTTCGGATTACTTCGCGTAACCAAATAGATTGTTCTGTAGTCGCAGCAACCGGTTTTACTTTTTTTGTAATCATTGTCACTGTTTTTTAATGTCTTCTTCTGATTTACAAACTGACGGTGCTCTAATTTCAGAATCTTAACATCTGAATAGCAAATCTTTATGTGAAACTTTTGTAAGCCTTGTTGATATTTTGTATTCTTCTTTTTCATTGTAATTATGCATTTTATCATGACGTGCCCAAATGCCCTTAATGGGTCTATTGTGCAACAAATAAATAAATATTAGAACACTAGCTGACCCGTCAAACTTCGTTCAACACCTTCGTACCTACTATAATTCTTTCCAAAATATCTTGCTTACTTTCTGAAACATTGTGGGGAATCAAACAAATAACAAACAAAATAAAATTTCTGATGACAAACGGCATAACCTCACAACATATTTATCAAACTTAACTCACCTCTTTTTATTCACTTTTCGCGTTCCAATTTTGAATCAAACATAAGTCATCTCTTTTAATTCACTTTCTGCGTTATATATTTTTTTACAAAAATACGCTTAAAATATGTTTGAATGTTAAAAAATCATTTCTGAATCTTTGAAAGAAATTCTATCAACTTATTCTTTTGAAACTCAATGGTTGTCAGGTAAATAAAAATTGTGTTATAGAATTTTCACAGATGGCGTTGTTGTTAAGAAATGCGTCCCATACTAATATTAAGGTCATATTTTTATATTATTTTCTTTCCATTTTTTCGATTTTTAATAGTTATTCCGTTATCCGGAGCGTAGAAGTAGCCTATAAACCTAGAATTATAAAAAAATCTGTTCAGCTGATCTCGAGTTAAAAGTGTTCGCACAAACCCGACTTTATTTTATATTATAGATTCAACCACTTCTTAAAAATGTTCAACCAAAAACAAGATAAGATATTACTATTCTACTAAAAACAAGGTAAGATATTAAGATTCGACTAAAAACAAGGTAACAGATTACGATTCTACTAAAAACAAGGTAAGATATTACGATTCGACTTAAAACAAGGTAAGATACGTGTTCCCAATACTTTGTTCATAGACTGTGTGGTACGTATAATATTATAATACCAATGTTCTAACAATATGCCTACATTATTATTTTTATCTACCTTTTTTGTTTCGTTATTTTTTTTTATAAAATTTCGATAAAAAATAATGACTCGAATTTCATAAAAGTTTGTGCACACATTGTTTGTCCATTCAATGAGGTGTAAGATTCGATGGCGCGCTATACCCTTTTCCAACTCGGCTGCTTTATTCTGAAGATGTCTTCCGCAAGATATTATTTCTCTTCAAATTATTTTTTTTTATCATGAATAACAGAAAAATACTTAGGAACATTTTTTAAGATTTTTTTTTGTATTAAGCATCTGTAGGTATCATTATAATGTTTGGCATAAGATGGTGTTATTTGTAGATCCATACGGTAAAGACCGAGTAATTCCACCTTTTACTTGAAAAGGGTTATACTAGAGCTTATTTGCAATAATTTTGTTCCAATTAATTATGGGTTTAAAGCCAGTAGTTTTCGATATATTTAATTTAATAGAGTTTTCTTCAATTTTCCACCTTTTGTCCTAAAACTGAATACTGTAAGTACTTCACTTTGATGAATGAAAGGAATAGTCGAATTAAAAATCAAACAGAAAATTACAAAAATCTCTGAAATACGGTTTTAATTCAGGGTCAATTTTTTTCGTTTTTAATATCAATTTTCGAAGGGTTTTCAAACTCCAGAAAAATAACGACACATTTGGCGTACAAACCACAGGAAAAACTTTCCTTATAATTAAACATTCTTCCCGTTTTGGGAAAAAAAAAATCTTAAAAATCAGTTTGCAAAACTTGATACTCTATTCTCCTTATCCAGCATCAAGCTGTCTGGAGAACATATTTGATTAATAATAATAATCTATATAATAATTAAGAAATGTTTTTTTATTTGCCTTTTGTCGTTGCTTTACCGTATATGTGAGCATCACGCCTAAACGGCTGAACCGATTTCACTAATTCTTTTTTTGTCGTGTTGGCTTTTATCAGTAGAAGGTTCTTATGAAAGAAAAAATTAAGAAAGTTGCGTGGTAAATATACCGATTTCACTATTTCTTTTTTTGTCGTGTTGGCTTTTATCAGTAGAAGGTTCTTATGAAAGAAAAAATTAAAAAAGTTTCGTGGTAAATCTACATAATTTTTCAGACTAAAAATCCCCAATCCAAGGTGTCATTCGATCCGTGCCGAAGGATGCGTGGCTGACGGGAAGGTCAGTCGATAACGGAGGCTCCCTGATACCAGGCAACCTCAGGGTGACTCTTAGCCTTACCTCTACATGCGGGGCTCTGTAGGGGCGGACTTTTATTTCCCTAGCTCATCGTGGGATCAACATGGACCTTTATAAACAGTTAATTAAAAAAACAGAAGAAATGGCTATGGAGGATGCATCTGGCTCCTCCATAGAAACGATGGAAGTGGAGGGTGCCTCTGGTGCCGCCACGAAAATAACCCCTGTGGAGGATATATCAGGTACCCCCACAGAGAAAACCACCGTGGAGATTACTCCTAATATCTCAACGGATATAATCGATGTGAAGGATATACCAGGTACCTCCACATCAGTGGTCGAAGGGGGCATTAGGCCACAAGACCAAAAACCGACGCCGCTGTCGGGAGACAAGACTCCACCTAGGGTCTATCTCTCGGGAGCGGCAAAGAAACGTCTCAGGAGACTCCTTGCGGAGGGCAAAAGCCGAGAAGAGGCATTGGTGCTCTGCAGGAGGCCTCTTGGGAATGCTTCGGTAGAACAGGCGGAGACGAGGGCAAACAAGAGGCCGCGCCCCACCGATGAATCCCCGAAGGACAAACCCAACAAAATCAGAAGGCAAGGAGACAAAACAGGTCCCTCCTTCAGAGATGTTGCCAGCTCGATTAGAGTTGGAATACAAGACCAAAATAAAAGTCTTAAGGACGAAGAAATGAGGGCCATAGCGGACTCAATTCTCCAAAAAGTCGACGAGATCTCGGGCAGCGGCATGGGCCCAAGATTTCTAGCGACCCACTTCAAAATGGGGTGCCTGACCGTGGTTTGTGGTGACGAACGCAGCAAGGCTTGGCTGACTGACTGCGTCTCTAGCCTAAAACCCTACGAGGGGGCATGTCTTCGGGCCATTGATGAACGAGACATGCCCAAACCAAACATCGGTACAGCATGGATTCCAGGTCCTCCACTAGAGGCAAGAGTCCTGCTGAACCGACTAGATGTTCAGAACGCAGGTCTGAACTGCATGGGGTGGAAAATCCTCCACAAAAACACCCACGAGGGGAAGGGACAGATTGTGACCTTCGCATTTGACGATGCTGCCCTCGAGGGGTTGGAAAGGATCCAATACAAACCCATCTTCGGATTTGGAGCCATACACTTTCGTGTCAAGGCTAAAGCTGGCAGTGAACAGACCACAGGGCTGCAGGCCGGAGCTTCCGCGAAGGAGAGCATCGAGAATCTGAAGGGACCCGAGAGCTCTACCGACGCGACGAGGTCCGAACCTGCGCCAGGGCCCAGTGCGACGACCCCAGCTCTTAAACAATCACGGCCTGAAGGACTGACAGCTCCAAAAATAGGAATGCCAGCTAGAAAACAGGCACTTGGATCAGACGGGAAAGATCCGAAAGGACTTCCCAGATTCAAGACCAAAAAAGGCCCGCGAGGAAAAGGTGCTCATAGGCCCTCTCCCTCTGTGGAGCATAAAAACAACACCCTTCCCAAATAATCCCTTCCCGCATTAAAATAATGCATAATATAACCCCTATCCACAACCCTCTTCCCGACTCCCCCCTTAACACCAATCCCACCCCAATTCCCCCCCCCCAAAACAAAAAAAAAATCAAAACATGTTCAAGATAATTCAAATCAATCTCCACCATGCGAAGGCCGCCTCCGCATTACTCTCCGAAAAAATGCTTAAGGAGAAACTGGACATAGCTTTGATTCAAGAACCATGGATCATCAAGAACATGGTAAAAGGACTTGGCAGCGCAGGTAAGACTCTGTATGCCACTAATAGAATAAGACCAAGAGCCTGTATTCTATTTTCAAAAAACGTTAAGTTTATGCCAATCCCAGAAATCTGCACAGATGACCTGGTAGCAGCATATGTATCTCTCCCGGGACAGGCAACCCAAAGAATAGTAATATGTTCAGCATACCTGCCCGGAGAAAAAGAAGACCCCACACTTCAGCTAGCCCCAGTGGTGGACTACTGTCGCAGCCATGGTACCCAATTAGTCCTGGGCTGCGACAGTAACTCTCATCACACTACATGGGGCAGCACAGACACAAATCATAGAGGAGAAATACTTTATGATTACCTCTTGACGCACAAATTACACACACTCAATCGTGGCACCACTCCAACATTTGTCACCAGGGTGCGGGAAGAGGTACTAGACATTACTATCTGTGCGGAGTCTTTGATGGACCGCGCACGTCACTGGAATGTCTGTGACGACATTACCATGTCAGATCACAGATACATCAGATTCGACATTCTAATCAATAAAGTTAGAGAAATCGAATCATACCGAAACCCAAGGGCCACTAATTGGGACGGCTTTAGGCACCAACTAGAGGAAAACATAAAAAATATTACCAAAACCGTCAGATCAATTGAACAAATTGAATCAGCGGTAGGGGACCTAAACTCTCATATGCTGAATGCATACAAAGACAACTGTCCCCTTAAAACCACCAAGACAAACCGAAAGGTCCCCTGGTGGAGTGAAAAATTAAACTCACTCAGGAAAGAATCCAGAAGACTCTTCAACAGAGCAAAAGCTAGTGGAGACTGGGATTCTTATAAACAATCTCTTACGAAATATAATAGAGAATTAAGGAAAGCCAAACGACTGTCTTGGAGGAAGTTCTGCGAAGAGATAAATGGTCCCTCGCATGTGGCTAAGATCCACAAGATATTGTCCAAAGGACCCCCTTCCTATCTGGGCTCACTAAAGAAAACCGATGGGACATTCACCGAGAACGATGAGAAGACCCTGGAGCTTCTGGCACAGGTGCACTTTCCAGGCTCAAATATCATATCTGAATCTGACGCTCTTAGGGCACAAGTCACCAAAAAACCCAAACCTGATATTGAGGATTGGAGAAGAGCGTCGGAGATTTTCAGACCCAATCAGATTCTATGGGCTACAGGCAGCTTCCAACCATATAAATCTGAAGGGGAAGATGGCATCTTCCCCGCCCTACTGCAGCAAGGAGGAAAAATTATCCTACCTACAGTAATCAAAATCTTCAGAGCAAGCTATGCATGGGGATACATACCGTTAGATTGGACCAGGGTTAGGGTAACATACATACCCAAAGCTGGCGACAAAGACAAGTCACAGCCTAAATCCTACAGACCAATTAGCCTTACCTCATTTTTGCTTAAAGCAATGGAGAAAGTGCTAAATCAATACATAAGGGAAAAATATCTTAAGATAAAACCCCTACATATTAGACAACATGCCTATCAAACTGGCAAGTCTACGGAATCTGCTCTGATCGAATTAACCGACAGACTGGAAAAGGCCATAGAGGACAAAGAAATTGCCCTATGCGCCTTTCTCGACATTGAGGGCGCCTTTGACAATACATCAACGGACGTCATACTCAAAAGCATGAATGAAAGAAGCATCGACCAAACAACACTAAATTGGATTGAAGCGATGCTGTCGAATAGGATAGCCAAAACCACACTACTCGACAAAACGTTAGCTGTACGGGTAGCGAGAGGATGTCCTCAAGGAGGTGTTTTATCACCCCTAGAATGGTCCATCGTAGTCGACAGCCTTTTATGGAAGCTAAACAATGCTTACTTTAATACACAGGGATATGCAGACGACTTGGTTATCACGGTTGTAGGAAAGTTCCAAGGCACCGTATCCAGTCAAATGCAAAAGGCTCTGAAATTGGTGGAAACATGGTGCAAAGACTATGGTCTCTCAGTGAACGCCAATAAAACTGTAATAATCCCTTTTACCAATAAAAGAAAGCTGGATGAGCTTAAAGCACCAACTTTCTTTGGTAAAACTCTAACTTTTTCCAAGGAAGTCAAGTACCTAGGCCTGATCCTGGATCAACGACTGACATGGAACCCTCACTTGGAATACATTGCCAAGAAAGCTAAAATAGCTTTAGGTACCAGCTGCAGAATAGCTGGTCTGAAATGGGGCCTTCAGCCGAGGCAAACCTTATGGCTATATACAGCCATGGTAAGACCGATTGTCACCTATGGTTGTGTAGCCTGGCAGAAAAAAACCCAACAGAAAACGTGTACTGACACGCTAAACAAAGTTCAGAGACTTGCATGTCTCCTCATAACGGGCGCCATGTGCTCAACGCCCACGGCCGCGCTGGAGGCGATGCTGTGCCTGGGCCCGCTGCATATACATGTACAGTTGGAGGCTCGCATGGCGCTGCTTCGGGCGGCGGCGGGGGGCGGGGACAAATGGCGCTCCAATGTATTCAGAGGACTAAATGGGGACCTCTACAAAGCCCCCATCATGGGCATGCCTTCGGACACCATGAATGTGGTATACAGCTTTGTTAAACATTACAAAATAGAAATACTTGAAAGAGAGACATGGCGAGAAAATGATCCCTACTCCTTTCGAGATGGAGACATTGTATGGTACACAGATGGCTCCAAAAAAGATGACCGAGCAGGGTCTGGAGTATATGGCGTGCGCCCTAGGATGGAAATATCAACCAGCCTGGGAGAATATGCCACTGTCTTCCAGGCAGAAATGAGTGCTATCATTGACTGCGCTCACATAAACCTGCAACGATCATATTATAATAAAAAAATCTACATCCTCTCAGACAGTCAAGCGGCTCTTAAGGCCCTTGAGTCAGTAGAGGTGAGATCCAAACTAACGATGGAATGTATACAGGCCCTGAATCACCTTGGTGCAAAAAACACGGTGAGACTAGTCTGGGTGCCCGGGCACTGTGGAGTCATGGGCAATGAAAAGGCCGATGAACTTGCCAGAGCTGGCGCAGAAAAACCCGCATTTGGCCCAGAGCCCATCTGCGGACTACCACGTAACGCTCTCAGAACCAGCCTAAAGAACTGGGTCAAAGACAAAAGTTACGAAATCTGGGCAACCAACCCAGGGATGAAACATGCGAAGGAACTAATCACAGGGTACTCGCAGAAGTTCACCTTTGAAGCACTCAAGCTTTCCAAAAAACAAATAAGGATCCTGACGAGGACCTTAACAGGACACTGCAGACTGCGCAAGCATATGTCCATAATAGGACTCTCAGACACTCCAATCTGCAGATTCTGCTCAGAGGACCACGAAACACCAATTCACATCCTCTGCAGCTGTGAAGCACTCGCTCACAAAAGAAGTCATACCCTCGGTGGGCCACTACTGAACGCTGAGAAGGTAAGACTGCTCGCACCTAGGCAAATTGTGAGCTACATGACTCACATAGGCCTGGATAACGAGCTGTAACATTGAGGGAAGTCACAATATTCCTATCATGGTCGCAGTGACACAAAGGGTACCCTGGTCCCTTAACCCTCTTTCAAAAAAAAAAAAAATCTACATAATAATTCAGAAATGTTTTTTTATTTGCTTTTTACCGTATGTCATAGCATCACGCTCAAAATGCGAATGCTACGTCAGATATGAATCTGCACAGAGCCGTGCAAAATGCCAGAGAAGGTTCTTTAATACAATTTGCTGCATTAACTTTAATATATTTAGAGCTATTTAAAAAACCCTATTTTTTAGGATCTTCATACAAAATTTTAATAAAGTGTCATTCTTCTTTTTCTGTGCTTATGTCAGTTATAGAGGTCTGTTAAACAATGGGAAGCTAGACTAGAACCTGTTTAATTACCTACCGATCAAGCCTGACAATCGGAATCAAAAACGTAAAGCAAGACGGGTATAAGCTAGTAATAAATAATCCTACAAATTTGTATAGTATTAGTATGGCATTTAATTGGAAGGCCTATGGATAATTATGTATATATTCTCTGAAAGGTGAAAATACTCTACTCAGTAGACCCAGGAATTCTAGTAAGAAAGTTAAGGAATCCAGCTGCTAGACCTGTTTGTATTATATCTTGGTCAGGTCTTCTACGATAGCGTGGGCGTTTTGGTAGCTTAACCTTTAAAGTTCCTAGACGAATAGATTATACCCACTCTTATAAAATTGATTTGTGGAATAAATAATTAAATATAGCAACAAGGATTCCGTCAAAAGAGTGGATGAAATTTTTTTTAGCTGTGGGCATTTATTACACCTACCCACAAAACAGCAATAGTGCTATCGACGAATGGAGTTGTTCCCAAGTCGCTTAAAGAAAATCTAGGGAATCTTAGCATCTCTAGTGATCTCAGATATGCTATTCAAAAGGCAGTTCTGTTGTAACAGATGTTGAAAAAGTTTATTTCTCTATAGTTCGAGGATCTCTCATGATTACATTACATCGTGATGTATCACGAGAGAAAAGACCGATATATTTTTTTAAATTAAATCATATATTTTAATATAAAGTGTGTATCATTGTGTTTAATTTTAATTACTTTTTATAAAATGCTGTGTAGTTTTTAAATGTTTTAAATAAATACTGACCGAACGATTTACGCAAACCGTCCGGACATTGTATTGATTGATCGTGTCATGACCGACAAGACCGATATTAATTAAATAATCTCTTAAAACATTCGTATTTCTTGTTAGTTTTGTTTATATTTTTTTAAACAATGATGACTTTAAGTTTAAGTATAGTATTTTAATTTAATAAATAAAACATCTTAGATAATAATAATAAGAAGTAAACCTACACTTTTCTATATGTACAAATATGTCAGTGTATCTGGCGGAACTTATTGACTGAGGCAATTTTTTCTAGGCCCGTTTAATTTGCAAGAGACCAACCCAGGGTAGAAAATTAAGAAAATAACACTTTAACTAAAAAAAGAAAAGAAAAAGAAACATTTTGACTACAAGAAAATATGTTCGATAGGTAGGTATGTGAGAAGTTAAATTTTTTATAGGAGAGAAATCAGTGTAGCGGCCATGTTTCGCATGACGACATCAGTTACCAATAGCGTTTCTCCATGGTGTCGACACCCGGCAGCAGCCTGCCACATCGTACAAAGCCACACAACTAGCACTCATCATCAAGTCTGTATAGAGCCAATACAGAGCACGCACCATCCACGCAACGCGGTACGCCACATGGCGTCCGCGCATTAATAGACATATGTATTATCTTCTTCATACTAATCTTCCGTTAATACAAAACCTGTGTATTCTCACTCTACAGCAACCATCAACACCCACAGCAATTTATCAAATATTGTCTATCTTTTTCTATTTTGTTCAAGCATTGAGTTTAAAATTTTAACAATGGAATCATTAGACACTGCTGTTAATTTCGAATTAGATAACGGCTCAAAGTGTCCTTAATTTTCAATGTTTAATTAACAGCAAAAGAAAATTAAAAGAAAATTACATTACATTTTTTTAGATTCTTCTGCCGCTGTCCTAGTAGTTACTTAAGTACTAGATCTCAACAAATCGTAAAATATTAACTTTTTAATGCTAATGTACAATGTACATCTATAGTATTCGATTTCATTTTTCATTATTTTCAGCCTAGAATTTAGGCCATAGATATCTCTTGGTCTCTGTAAATTACTAAAAATAACCACATCCTTTATTGTTTGGATTTATTAATTTATATTTTACATACGGTAAGGCCATTTACATTTTTATTAGTTATACAGGTATATAAAATACATAAAATAAATTTAAATTCACATCTAAAGAATAAATGAAATAATATCAAATTAAGACAGTAAACAATTATTGTAACAATTAAAATGCATGAAAAATGAACAATAATCCGAACTGAGCTCCAAGCGCAATACAATTTTTTTAGTCAACAACAAAATTGTTTGACAAATCAGATTATAATTTTAAAGAATTTCTTCCAGTCATTATCTGGTGAACATAACGATGTTAGCCTTAATACACTTAAGCCATATTATGAGAGTAGAAAATGTTCCAAGAGTAGAGGAGGAGAGTGGCGCATTAGAGATACTTAATTAATAAAACGGAACAAAAGTGCCGGCCCTGGAGATAATTAAGGAGATATTTTAAATTAAGAGCTAATTGTTTTTCATCCGAAAGGTGAAATATTGAGCGAGGTATTTCAAAAGCGATCATATCCAAATTGATGAATTCACGGAAATAAAAAATTCATAATATTAATTTATGGGTAAACCAATGAATAATAATTGTCTTTTATTCAGCGTATTTGATCCTACGTTTACGGGCGCAATATTTGGAAGAATAAATTCGGATACAATGAGCCTGATAGGTAGGCACTGACAAAAGCTTTATTATAAAAACAAATAAGTTTTTATAAATCATAATCATTTCATTACATTAGGTATTGAGAATGTTTACCTATGAGAAAACATAAAATAAAATATAGGTAAATATTTTTCTGTACACATCTGAACACGCGCGGTAATACAACCAATGTCACGTTGTATGCAACGTATCAAATTTACATAGTAAGCGGTTCGCGGTAGTTCGTGACGAACCACTGCGTACTATGTAAATTTGATACGTTGTATGCAACGTATCAAATTTACATAGTAAGCGGTTCGCGGTAGTTCGTGACGAACCACTGCGTACTATGTAAATTTGATACGTTGTATGCAACGTATCAAATTTACATAGTAAGCGGTTCGCGGTAGTTCGTGACGAACCACTGCGTACTATGTAAATTTGATACGTTGTATGCAACGTGACATTGGTTATATTACCGCGCGTGTTCAGATGTGTACAGGTTATAAACAGTGTTTAATTTTACACTCACATTTTACACATTTTTTTTTTTTTTTTGAAAAAAAGAATACTACCTAACAAAAACGCAAATTAAGTACACACGTTTTAGGCTTTCCAAAGTAAATTAAAAATATATTTCTTACGTACTGACTTCTCATATTTTTAAAGGTGGTTCGACTAACTATGGAATGGAGGCGGAAGCTTCTAATAGGGCGGTCACTGTGATCAGTGACGTAATATTATTACGTAATATAATATTATTATTACATATGCTAATAAACTAACGCGGATAGGAAAGGTAAAATAATGTATCTATGCATTAATGTCAAGGTCAAGGATATCTACGTTTTGGGTAGGTATATTATAAAACAATAACAACTATCAACGAATTGAATTGTATAGGGTTTTGAAAATAGACGGCCAACTTTTATATAGCTGTCTATGAGAGTGTCTTGATTACTCCTTCACTTACGACCATTTTCAAGAAATATTTTTCAATTGCAATTACTCCATCTACCCGTAAGACCCGGAACATTATTACATCGAAAAATCTGAATCCGCCAACACCCCTTCCTCATCAGCGCACCTTTGAAACGGTTAGATAGCAAAACACTGCATTGTCACAATTTGAGGGCAACCTACAGTAGTTAAAAGGCATCCTTTCTAGGTCAATTTTAGGATTTTCACTGATACTTGAGAGAAGGAGTAAGGTTATGCTTTCTGTAAGCTGCCATGTGTCAGCTGGGCAGGGTCCAACCAGTAGCTCATGAAGCTACGAAGGCCCTCAGTATCACCGACACGCTTACGCACCAGATGTCGATAGATCGGGAGACACCAGCGGTTCCATCATTGTTGAAGCTCCGATCACCAGGGGTTGTGAGAGGTTGTAGAAATGAAACAAGCTTTCAATCCTGAAGGCAGACGTCCGGCGAGTTGGTCTTCTAGAAGTGGTCCCAGTGAACAGTGGAGTATCTCAAGTAGATTCCAGTAGTCGACTCAACTCGCTGTACATTTTGCGATTTTATTTATACTAAAATCGAGAACAAAGAAAACCAATCACAGGACTGGTTTAAATTAACCAATCAACGATCTCTATTTTAGGAAAAATGGTCAACATTTTTCACTATCAATTTGTAACATTTTTCGTAATATCTTTTGAATTACAGAATTTATATTGCTTAAATAATAATTAAATCATACATATTTAACAGGCAATGAAAACTAACGAACAGAGAGGTGCGGGACATGTCTGGCTGGCATAATATTTCAAGTAAAGTAGCAAAGTACATAAGTTCCCTTTTACATGAAACTCACCAGCTCCCATCGAATTTTTTTTTTTAATAAATGAATCTGTGCTCACTCAAAGTGAACACAAATACACTCCTTGACTCTTTCACAGTAAGCTACTGAAAGCTTGTGTCGTGAAAGAGGAATATGGTCGGCACCTGGGATCGAACCACGACGTCCGCAGTACAAAAGTCGGCGTTGTAACCGCTGGGTCACCAACCGTTCGAAGGCAATCATCTCGGACGCAGCCACAGCTTTTGGTCATTAATTCGCCAGGCTTTGTCAATTCAAAAACCCTGGCCGTTCCAAAAGTTTTAGTACTTTTACAAATGTTACATTTATAAATTGATATTTAGGCATCCCTCTGCACGTAGTGTATGATACTCTTAGTAGTACATACTATCCTATACATTATTATAATCAAAAAATATAAATCCATAATTAACCCATTAAAAGTGTTTATAATTAGTTCAAAAGATTCTAAAAGCAGTGACTCTAATATGTATTAGGAAAGGCAACCTAAAAACAATATAGAAATTCAATATTTCTATACTTGGTAATTTGATCATTTTTAATACAAAAATTAATTCCAATAAAATCTGGACTAATTAACCAAGTTGATTATTCCTGTTCGATTTGACATCAAACGCTTCTCATGTTTACCAGCAGACAGCAGTCTCCAGAACGAAATATACTTACATCAGATGTGTCCTATGCTTATAGATATGTAGGTTTTCACGTTTTCCTAGATATGAAAACTTAAATATCTCCAGTTACATTCAATGTATCAACTTGTAATTTTCACCAACTTATGTAAGACTTAATTACCCACAAACTAGTATAAAAATAATCCCCATACGAATATGTTTATGTACTTAAAAATGATTAGCAATGGTAATAAATCCCTCTAAAATGTACTCTTATCTAGTGCCTTAATTAATTATGACCTTATTTCCCAAGATTTTGCACATATTCTTATTGATACATTTAGAGAACACTAATTACTACATATTAGCAAAAGAAAAAATATAAAAACATTCAAAACAGCAAGGAAAACTCAATATCATTACAACAGTGCAGATAATTAATCATGTACCACAACACATCGATATTGTGAAGTGAACACTCAGCGCTTGTCAAAAATTGGTATGACAGTGTTTTTGTGTATGTGTGGGTGAATACATATTTATTAAAAATGTGAGTGTATGTGTGCCTTGTCCTCCTAAAATAGTATAGTACATATCGTAAGTACTCAGCCATCAGACAAAGATTTCTTCGGCGTAGGACAAAGGTATAAATATGGGTCACACTTCATACAGATGCTCATTAATAAATATGATTCGATGCTGGAGTGATGTGTCCAATACACTTTCCTTTGAAACACGTCTCAAATGGTTGGCCTAAACATCTTTAATTCAACCGTTAGGAACTCATAACAACGTTTGAATTTCTATAATAAACCTCTTCGAACCTGACTTTTAAAATAATACCTACATATTTTGTCAAATAAAATCATTGTCAAATTATTAGATTTTTAATACTTTTGAAGTAAGCATAAGTATTTTAATTACTGTTTTAAGTTGCTTAAAAATCTAGTATCTTGCGAACTGGATCCTGATTGTGGTTTGCGATTGAATGAAAGGCTTTTTATGGCGTTGTAAAGATTTTATGGTTTTATCGCCATCTGTAATAAAGATTTGAATTACACAGAAGATGAATCCTTGTTCTAATTTTTTGACTAGATACAGTATCTGACGATAAAATTATAATAGGTATAACAAATTCAATAAGATTTATTTTCCTACGCCAATTTGTAAATTACTCTTTACTTTGTTATGAAGGTATTTTGCAACGGTCAGTGTGTGAATTTCGATAACATTTGATTACTATAAGTGCCATTTTGTATGGGAATATTATTCTTATAAGTGCATAAATTCTCAAGGACTAGGTCAGTTGAATCTTTGTTCTGTAAAATACTTTACTAGCTTCAATCAAACTAAACAATTCCCTTTGAACTCCCACTTAGGGGTATAAGGAGGCAATAAGGTCATAAATATTGCGCTCGAACTTGCGCAATGTTTATGACCTCCTTCCACACCGTGTCCAAATCCCATCAAATCAAATTAAGTAACTGGGAGCAATTATTACTATCACTGCAAACCTCGGGGCTGAGCTGTCGACACGTGTATCAGTATGGCAAGTGACACCTTTAACAAAACAATACAATTCTCCCTTTTACACCCCACTCAGGGGCATTGGTGGGCAACAAGAGCTCTCCATTGCGCTCAATCTTGCGCAATATCAATGCCTTTAACAAAATGACCAAAATATATAAAGCATCGGCGTTTAGTCTCAAGACGAAATGTAAACTGTTTGATGCGTGATGGCCAGAGCCCAGGTACAAAAAGTATCTGCGTTTGAAACGAAGTTCCTCAGGAGAATCTTAGTTAAAAGATGGTACCACCGCATTATGAACGACGCTATCATAACACCTATCGTAGGCCCATCATTTCTACCATTATGGAAAGGAGATGAACTTGGTGTGGACATATTGTGTTAATGATGCCGATTGACAGTTGGCCGAGGAAAGCACTGTTCTTCCTTCCATCAGGATCCCGAGGACGAGGAAGGCCCTCAAACCGTGATCCGCTCCTTCAAAGCAGAGTTAACCCTTTGAAGACCGTAAGGTTTCTAGAAATAAATTTAAGCATTGAAATGGGTTTCATTATCAAAAATGATGTATCATGATAGAAAAATATAACAGAACTCGAATTTTTTTTTCAGATTTTTAAAAAATGATACGGTCCTTAAAGGTAACTTTATATTGAAAATTGAGTTATGTTTTGGATGCTATTTTAACTACTTTTATGTCAAAATTTACAATATTTTCAAACATAAAAGATAGAAAATGACTTTAACTTGTCATTTATTTTTATATAGTAAGTATATAATATATATATTATGTATATTATTAGAGAAAGCGTTGTTGTATACTCGAAACCATTGTCAGTTTTTATATAAAATCCAACATGGCGGGCTAAAATCTACATGATCAGCTCGCAATCAATCGATATGGGTTAAACTACCTCGCCGACAACTTTCTACCGCTGAACTCTTATTTTCCACTGATCAGAGTTATTAAATAAAGCAGTCAAAGACTAACTTCTCGAAATAACTCATTCTTCCAACGATTTCATATTTTCATAAACTCATAGATTCTTTTTAAGGTAATGCATGTGTAATTATACCCGGGATTATTTTTCAAATAACAAAAATACTCTGTTTTACTGTAACATTTTAACGAATCGATTGAATCTCAATTACTTAATTGGCGGTTTTTACTTAGAAAACGGTATTTTAAACGAAATATAATAATAAAGCTACGGTTTGTTTTTCTTCGGGTTAGGCTAGCGGTTTATTGTGCTGTTGTTTTTGTATCTCCTTTACATAATATTATTTTCTATTAAATATCTTAAAATAACATCAACATTAAATTTTACCAATTAATTAAATGTAACTCCAATTGGGACGGATATAAAAGACTCGTGTCCGCCCAATCTTCTCAATAAAATAAACTTCTGTACCAAATCTCCTAGAGTTTTAATAAACCTAACAAGTTTAATCAAAACGCATACTTGGAGTTTTTTGCAATACTGCGCTGTAACGAGAGTACAAGAAATACAGTTTACACCGCACTCTATTCATCATCATCATTGGCGCTACAGCCCGTTATGAGCCTTGGCCTCCTCAAGAAATCTTCTCCATTCCTCTCTGTCCTCTGCCGCTCTCCTCCAGTTCGTCATTCCGATCGCTCTGATGTCGTCCTCCGTGTCATCCTGCCATCTCAGTTTGGGTCTGCCTCTACTCCTACGGCCATCTGGACAGGTGTTTAGGACCTTTTTTGGGATATGATCATCACTCATTCGGCTGACATGACCCAACCATTCGAATCTGCGTACTTTTATAAATTGTACGATACTGGGTTCGTCATATAAAGCCTGCAGTTCGTGATTGTAGCGTATCCTCCAGTGTCCGTTTTCGTTTACTGCTCCAAAGATCTTTCTCAGTATTTTTCGTTCAAATATTAGCAGGCTATTTTCATAATTTTTTAAAACCCAACATTCGGCTCCGTACACAACGACAGGTTTTAGGAGAGTCTTATATATTAAGAGTTTAGTCTTTCGGGTGAGTAATTTTGACCTCATGTGCCTTAAAAGACCATAATAGCATCTATTGCCAGCAGCCAGCCTTGCCTTAATTTCTGTGCTGCAGTTATTTTCATGTGTTATTGTGGTGCCAAGACTGCCAAGGTAGCAGAAAGAGTCTACCATTTCCACGGTATGTGTGCCCACTTGTATGGGATTCAGGCTGTCATATGGTGGTTTTTTTGCCAACATATATTTGGTCTTAGTTGCATTAATTTTTAAGCCCATATTTTTGCGGCTTTTTAAAGCTTCAGGAAATCGTTTTTCATTCCAGAGAGAGTTCTGGAGACAAGATCCAAATCGTCTGCATATCCTAGTATCTGGCTAGATTTTCTGAATAAAGTGCCAGATGTTTCCAGCCCCGACTCTCTTATGGCCTTTTCTAAGGCGATGTTAAAGAGCAGACATGCCAGCGCATCACCCTGTCTCAGTCCATTGTATGTGCTGAAGGGATCCGATGTGCTATTCTGCACCTTTACTAGACACTGGGTGTTGGACATAGTAAGCCTTGTGAGTCGAATCAGCTTCTGTGGGATGCTCATTTCTCCCATGGCTTCATACAGTTTTTGTATGTTTATACTGTCATAAGCAGCCTTAAAATCAACGAACATGTGGTGTGTTTCTATGTTGAATTCCAATGTTTTTTCCAGCATCATTCTGAGAGTGAATATCTGGTCAATTGTCGATCTGTCAGGTCTAAAGCCGCTCTGGTATTGTCCCACAGTGCTCTCCACAAATAGGACTGCACTCTATTGCCATAGTCTATTTCTGGTGGGAATGACAAAAAAATATACGAATTGAATCTTTTTTTTGCACAATTTAAGGCGGATGACACCTCTTTAACACACGCATCATTAAAATCTCATTAAAAAGCGGTTTTATTGGAGAAAAGTGCACCAACCTGCTTTTGATTGCGCAATAATTTTCTAATTCGTATTTTTTTTTATTTAGAGCCAAGAATCCAGATAAATTATGAGTGGTTTCTGCTAGACCACCGTAACTTTAGTGATGTTTACATAGGATAACAAAGGAACAAAAAAGCCGCAAACATTCATACATATAATTTACACTACTTGGGCAAAAATCTAGGCAATGAGCCGTTCCTGTGAACCTCTGCCCTAGCAAGACTCTACAGTGTACTTATTGGTCGCGTTATTTGAAGATAATAACCCTTGTTGATATATAAAAATGGAGAGCTATTTCCCGATGTCATCGCATCACGTCTAAACGGCTGGACCGATATCGCTAATTCTTTTTTTGTCGTGTAGGCTTTTATCAGGTGAACGTCCTTTTAGAAGAAAAATAATTAAGAAAAATGCATGGAAAATTAGAAAATTAAAGAAAACTCTACGTAGACAACCTTATTTATACTTTTTACCTTATAATTTTTACTTAATTTTGAAATTTTGACAGAAATTATCAATTGGTGGGATTGATATAATGCGGGTGGAGTACACGCGGTTTAAAACAGACGCATCGGTCGGAATCACATTGGTCAAATGATAATTAATTCATCACCATACAAATTCGAATTCAATATTCATATTTAGGAACACAGGACAACGTCTGTCGGGAAAGCTAGTTGATATATAAAAATGATCATTGTCTGTATATTTTTCGGGGTATTAAAAGAACATTGAAGGTCATGACCCAGTTGGCGGATAAATCGGTTATTCCTTTCCACAACACAGACTGCCGAAGATTGCCGGATCTAATCAAATCAATCCGCTGTTAGAAAGTAATTCAATCAAAAAGTCTCAGTGCGGAGCGGAATGGGATTATTTCATCACTGCCTTCAAGACAGCAAAGCAATGCGTATTGTAGGGAAAACCTCTCGGTTAGAGTACACTTGTCCGCCATATTATTAGGGTCGATATTTTTTTTTTGATTTCGTCAAAGTTTTATCAAGCAACCAAGCCCTTTTTATCTTGCTCGTTTTTAGAAGGGTAAATGAAAAAGAAGGGGAAGTAAGGTGATCACGAACGATGCAACCTCCAGAGACAACCGCGGTTAAACTTGATCGTAGACTGAATTGGATTGTCCATGTTCTACGTATATGTCCCCCAACTCCATAATATGTAGATCATGGAAGCCTATTTTAATCACCGAAGATGTGGCAGACAAAAATTCACCATTAAGAGATCTTACGATGAATTCATTCGGCATACCAGCTCAATTCGGAATGAAAACCTGGATCTAGCCCAGGATAGAGATGCTTGGCTTTGTGGTGACCACACCCTCCACCTAGGGAGCGAACGTAGATTGAGAAGAAGGTGAAGAATTAAAAAATGGATGCCCATTTTCCGTGGTCATCTCATGACGCGTGAACGGCTCGACTAATTTCGATAATGCTTTTTTGTCGTGTTTGCTGTTGTCATAAGGAAACTTGGGCGGAATACTAGAAAAAAATATCTAAAGGCGTAGGCATAATAATTGGCGTTTGATGGAAAGTGTCAGTTATTAGATAATATGTTCTCAATAATTACCAACTTTTATCTCTATTATTATTATTAAATATTAATTATTATTAAATATCTATTTGTTGCATACATGTGATTTTTCGACATGTTGAACATGTCGAGAATTCTCATGATTAGGAGTTTAGGAGACTCAAACATTACCACCTAATGGCGAACGTTGTTAACGTAAAGTGATCACACTAAGTCAGCCTTCGAAACAACAGTAGAAGACGGTCGTAAGCCCGTGGTGGTTTGTTCCATTCAAAAATCGAACATCCGTAATGAATTTTTAGAGTCATTAGTTGTTAGATAATTCTTTAGTTATTAGATAGTTTGTGCGATTGACAGAATGCGGATGGAAAACAAATGGTGTAAAACAAATGCAACGGTCGGAATAACATTGGCTAAAAGGAAACAAATTTATCATTATACAAATTCGAATCAAATATTCATAGTAAGGTCCACAGGACACCGTCTGACGGGCAAGCTATTCAGAATGAATAAATTATATACTTTTTTATATTTCCACTAAGACTTCGTTTGTTTCAAACAAAAAAAACATGACTTAACTTAACCGAGAATTCAGTCTAAATTCTTGACATAATTTGTTGATATTTTAATGATTTAAATTTTAGAATTAATTGCTTGAAAAATGCAGTCAGTGAGTGTATATATATAAGTTGAAAGGATTTGCAGTAAAGATTTGGATCATGTTCGGATTAAGGAGCTCTGTAATCTCGCGAATCCACCCTTCACAGTATTTTGACTGACGTATCGAGGGTTTGACGGTACCTAGTATACAATAATATACCGGATACCCCAATCCCTTTCATATTTTATTGGCAATTTTTTAGATTTCCCATCGGCCCACTGGGTAGGGGCTTTAAACCGAATCGTCCTCATACATATTAGCTACGGTTTTACGAGATGTTTGGGCCAAAATATCGAATTCCATACTTCTTGAAATTGTCCAAAACACCCATAATACCCCTTATACTAGACTATTTTATATATTTAATGTTTCATCTTTATTTTATTGTTCGTTTTGACCAAGTTTTCGGTGTTAGTTGTAAGACCTTAAGAATAGATTTTGTCTAGTAAAGTAGTTTTTGTCAATGTCCTCCCAACAGACGTGAGAAGGGTAGTTAAAGAATAAATAGAAAAAGGGTAAAACATACTAGGTAGTAGGTACGTTAAATAATAAAAAATGTACCAATGTAATTACATATGTAATCTTAATTATGAGAAATTTCGATGGAGCATAGGTTTGTTCTCCTCTCTTATTCCTTAAGGGATACGGCGCGATGGCTACCTTTCGCTGTTCTAAAATAAATTTATTTGACTAGTTGTTTATTTAAATGTCAAACTATAAAGATTATCCGCATCATTTGCAACATGCAATGTAGAAAACATGTCAAAAAAAAACCTTTCCTACACAATTTTATTTATTTACATGAGACACATAAGTCCGTTATTTAATGCTTTTTCTACATAATATTATATCGGAATCAAAATATTATATAAAATGATAAGTAGTATGACTTTTATTTCCTTGAATGTGGATCCTATGATAATATTATGATTGAATTATGGATACGATGCATTTATTGAAAATTATGGCAAAGACGCTCTCAGAGAGCAATCTTTGACAGTGAACATGAGGGACTGCACCGGGTCACCGCAGTAAAAATCTTCAGAATTCCACTTGTGCCATCTGTGCAACATTTAAGCACACCATCTATGTCCATTGAGGCCTCGGGAGCCACATTTCCTCCCCCAACACCCTGGAATAGCTTGAAAGCCTGAATTTTGCTATGTATAGGGTGCATGTGTCCTGTGAGTAGCAGATGTCACAATTTTCTGTCTTCTGATGTTGTCACCCATTATTGATGACTGATGCCATACGAACTAATATGGATTTTTTTATAAAGTTTGAGTTAAAAGGGGCAAAAAAATTTAGCCTGGCTGATAAACGGGAAGACGCGACGAGCACATATTAATTTTATATGTAAAAAAAATATTGTTTTTCGAATAAATTTCATGAAATCCTTCCTCACTCATCATAACATTAAGCCAGTCTTTCAAATACTAACTAGTAGATACTGCACATTCGCCCGTAGTAAATGAGAAATCTAACATTTAAAGAACGAAAAATATACCTAAATCTTAAAAAAAAATTATGTTTATTAAAAAATGAATAGAATACTGACAAAATTAAAATCATTAGGAGCTATGTTATTTAAGTATGGATCTTTAATTTCATCTCTATTATCAACCATGATCTCGATATTAATATACATACCTATCTGACAATGGTGAATAATTATGTACACAGGTACATAAATACGCAATAATAATATTACTAGTGGTTGGCCAGTGCTCGAAATTCGACCTTAACACTAATTTAGATTATAAGTTTGAACATTATTAAGATTGCTTTGTCAAAAGTTGAGGGAGTGACATTTCAAAATTATTCCCTTTTTAAAATAATGACATGGATACGCGAAATATGAAATATTACAAAGTTTTTTCTATGGTTATTCAATATAAAAAAAAAATATTAATCTATTCTCAATTTGACCACAGATAAACAAAAGATCTGCTTCAAATAATGTCAAATACATCGAAGTGTGTGTGAGTATGAAGTATAGTATATAATTTGCCTTCACGTATTAATACACAAAATAACTATTAAAAAATTCGATTGAGAATTAAAATTATTAATAATAATTTGATATTTCCCAACATAATTTCGTTAATTTTATTATTATTTCTGAAATTTAAAACGACGCTGGCGAAATTTGTTAATAATATTTGTGTTAAAAATATTAACGACACCATTTTGTGATTATTATTCATGACTTTAGTGTCGATTTTAATTTAAATAATCCATATTTTGCCAGTTTGCTTGCAATTTTTTTAAATAAAAATACTTAAAAGTTTTTTTGTTTTTAATTTCACTGATAATCTAAAACACGGTCGAATTATATTTTTATTCTTCTAAGGTTTTTTTTAACTCTGCGCTCGTTTTGAGTGATTCGGCTTTCTTAGTTTTCAGTTTCTCAGTTTTGTCTACGCTGGTTCTTTGAAAGACACTGGAGGCTTAAGATGTGATTTAACCATTTTCTAAGCAAAGGTGCCACTATAATGGGCTATGAAACGTCAAAGTCCAATCACTGTATTTCATTAAATTATTCATTTTAACTACATTTCTACCCATTAATTCAGAGATTGCCAAGTTTCGTTTTGTAACAGCGATTTAAAAGTATTTAAGTGGTCGCCCAGAGCTTTAATAAGTGATATGATTTTATAAAATTAGACTGAGCGAACGCTATTAAACATTTTCTTTCAAAAATAATGCCTTGGATACGTCAAATTTGAAATGCTGATATTTAAAAAGTTTTTTCTATTATTATTCTTTACAAAGAATATTAATCTATTCTCAATTTGACCACAGATAAACAAAAGTATATATGCGTCTGTGTCAATGTCAAGTAGATACATAGAAATGTGAGTGAGTATCAAATACATAGCATTGATGTGATTTAATGTATTTTTAAAACATAATTGAAAAAAACATTAGCCTTTTCCACCCCTTCTCTTTATAAAATACTAGCTTTCCCGAAAGACGCTGTCCTGTCTTCCTAACTATGAATATTGTATTCAAATTTGTATTATGATAATCTTTTAACCAATGTTATTTAGATCCAAACCATATATTTTCCATCGACATCCTGTCAATTGCAACTTTTTAATTTAAATTTTTCAAATTTGGAATAATAATTTTATTGTAAAAAGTACTAAAAATGTTACCTACTTAGAGTTTTCTTTAATTTTCTAATTTTCCACACAACTTTCCTAATTTTTGTCTACGAAAACACCCTTTCCTGATAAAGAAGTGGTTGGTGGTCTAGCGGTTACGACGCCGGCTTTCGCACTGTTTCGTGCGGAGGCCGTGGGTTCGAATCCTGGCCGTGTCGACCATCTTCCTCTTTCATGACACAAGCTTTAAGTAGCTTACTGTGAAGGAGTCAATGAGTGTATTTGTGTTCACTTTGAGTGAGCGCAGATTCATTTATATATAAAAAAAAGCCTACACGACAAAAAAAGAATTAGCGAAATCGGTCCAGCCGTTTAGGCGTGATGCGATGACATCGGGAAATAGCTCTCCATTTTTATATAATAGAAGATAAGTGTGCGAAATTTCATACTCCTCCGTCCACGTAATTTTCGTAAAAAATAGTCACAAAGTTTTTCCTTCATGTATTAATAATATACATTTATTTTATACCGAATATAATAATATATTATGTAGATCGTTTTAACAGAAAATGGATCGTAGAAAATAATTTGGTTGTCGTCCGTCATCCGTAATCCTCAGAGACGATTTTCAGTAAACGTATTCGAGATTAAAACGGGACCGTACCGGGCGTCCGGCCGGCGCGGCGTCTTGTAAAACGCTGAAGTTTGAATAAGTGACAGCGTAAGTATTCACGGTGACCCCTGTCACTGGAGACTGACAGCTTTTTGAACCGGAATCTCTAGACATGAGAGTGACTTGATTTAAATACAACAGATTAGAATGTCTTTGCCTCGTCGTGGTTACAAATAAACTTTATACACCCGGTTTATCGAAATTACGAAAACATCTTAGTAGAAGTACCAGTTGAGAGCAGGTAGCAGTGCTAAAACGCATTCCCCTGGCTTGCAAGAGAATGCGAATAAATCTCCATCTACGCAAGAGCATACTGTGCGGGGTGGTGAGTCTTCATCGATGGACCAACTAAAAACCTTTATTAATAAAAAGCTTGATGATAAATTCGATGCCATAAGCCAGGAAATGGCTTTATTATCGAAAAATCTGATGACTCTTATTGAGTCTCGATTCAATATTGTAACAGAAAAGGTAAATAAATTGGAGAGTGAGAATGTTGAATTGAGAAAACGTCTGTCAGCCTTAGAATCAGCAGACCAAAATGACTGCTCCTCTAAGATGCTCGAACAAATGGAGGAAAGGATCAAAAGACAAAATAACTTAATAGTGTACAACGTGGAGGAGAGTCATATAGACGATAAACAGGAAGCTGATAAATTCGACAAAGTTATAATATCGACAATGTTGCAGGAGCTAATAACGTTATGGATGAAGGTCTGAACCATGAGAGTATTAACATATTGTATGCTAACCTGAGAAGTATCAGGAATAAATTCCATGAAGTTGAGGCTATGATCGGGGTATTTCCTGACATAGACATATGTTTATTTTGTGAAACATGGCTAAAATCCAATGAAACTGATTACTATAATATAAAGGGTTTCAACTCAATCTTTAACTGTAGAAATTCTGAAACAAGGGGTGGAGGAACAGCCATTTATATAAGACAAGACTTAGATTATAAAGTCTTACACACAAGCGAAGAATATAACTCTATAACGATAAGTATTACCAAACATAACTTTATAAAAAATATTTGTGTCTTATACAGACCTCCCGATACTAGTGTTCCGGATTTCATTGAGGAGTTGGATGCACTATTGTCTGGATTAAAAAATGTGATTCTTGTTGGTGACATTAACTTGGACTTGCTTACTAAAAATTCCGTTATCAACGAGTATAAATTTGTTATCCAATCTAATAATTACAAGATAGTTAATAAGATTGAATTATCGGATGCAACCAGAGTAGTAGGCAGTTCTGGAACTCTGATCGACCATGTGCTGTGTGATGGCTATAACAGCATCGTCTCATTGAGCCTACATGACTGGTCTGAGCTCGATCATAGGGTGCTGAGAATCACCGTCACTAGATTGAAGAAGAAAAAGCAAAAGTTTGCATTTAGAGATAGAAAGATAACTGATGAACCACAGTTTGTGAAAGCAGTCCAGGAAAAACTCGTTATTAAAAATATTCGAAGCTTTGAGGACTTGATCAGAATTATGTACGATTCAAAGTCAGAAACTACTACTAATAGAAGATGCCGCATCAGAGGAAACAACTCTTGGATGACCCACAGGATAGTAAATATGATTAACAGAAGGAACAAGATGTATTCTCTATTGGGCTCCCATCCAGAAATGAGAATGGAGTATAACAGATTGAAAAATTTGATCTCGGGTGAGATACGAAAGACTAAAGCGTCCTATTATCAAAATAGGCTTGAAAATGCTGGAGGCGATAAGAGAAAATTTTGGCAAATCATTAACGAGGGTCTTGGCCGAAACAATAAGGACAGAAAGTGTGTTGAAATAAAGGAATTAACAAACCCTGATGGTACTGTCTGTGACTCTCAGAATATCGCTGAAGTAATGAATCAATACTTTTGTAACATTGGCAGAAAGCTTGCGGACGTAATAAGGTCAAATAATCAACACACTATAAGAATGAACAAGCAATCGAGCACACCAATGAGTAGTTTGTTCCTTTACCCAACAAATATGGAAGAGATATCCTTGGTCATAACGAATCTCAAAAATAGCAAAGCCTCAGGGAATGATGGGATTACATCTAGTGACATCAAAATAGTGCGCGATATAATATCTGAGCCAATTGCAAATATAATAAATGACTGCATTCGGACAGGATCATTTCCTGACTGTCTGAAAACTGCTCTGATTGTGCCAATACATAAAGATGGTGATAGAAGGAAGCCCGAAAACTATCGTCCTATAAGTCTCCTTAGTGCTTTTAGTAAGATATTTGAAAAAGTAATTCACAAGAGATTTGTAGACTATATACAAAAATCTTTCGGGTTCGATCCTTATCAATATGGGTTCCAGTCGAGGAGCAACACAACAACGGCATTGATTGACGTAATGGACTACATTAATGCCGAATTGGACAAGGGAAACTACGTCGTGCCAGTGTTTATTGACTTGTCAAAGGCATTCGATACCGTTGACCATGGGGTATTATTGCATTCTCTGTATAACCTGGGAATTAGAGGGAGCGCTCACAAATTAGTTAAAAGTTACTTGGCAGATAGAACAGCTATTCTTAGGAATGCAGATGTGACAAGCAGTGAGTGCTCCGTGGGCATGGGCGTCCCTCAGGGTTCAATTCTTGGACCACTTCTATACCTACTGTATATCGACAGTTTGAGATTTTGTAACCTCAGAGGGAGGTACTTTGTCTATGCTGATGACACTGTGTTGATTTATAGCCACAGTGAGGGCCATTTATTGGAAAGGGTGATCAATGATGATTTGAATATTTATGTGGAATGGCTTTGTAACAACTCGCTCACCATTAACGCGAAAAAAACCAACTATATGATCTTAAAGCAGAAAAATAAGGCTGAACTGAGCCTGAAGATCGTGATTAATCACATGGAAATTCAGAGAGTAAGTCGACTGAAATATCTGGGAATGATGATGGACGAAAAACTGACATGGAGTGAGCATATAGGCACAATTCTAGATAGAACTGGACCAATTCTGGGTGTGCTGCGAAGGCGAGAATTATTCGATACTACAACTAAAAAATATATATACAATTCCTTCATTCTGCCTCATTTTACCTATGGCATTCTCTTGTGGACCCAGTGTAGCCAAAATCTTAAGTCACGAGTGGAAAGGGCTATGAATAAGGCTGTTAAATTGGTTTTCGATATGAATAGACTTACCAGAACCACAGAAGTTTACAGGGTGTCTGGCATGTTTTGTTTGGATGACCTCATTAGATTGGAAAAAAACAAGATGATTTTTCAAATTAAAAATAACCTTATAAAAACAAACAGGAACTTCATACTCAACAATGAAATACATAGTTACCAGACTAGACAGAGAGAACACCTGCGAACGGAACAGCCAAGAACAGAGAGAATGAGAAAAGGCTTCAGTTACACCGCGTGTACAGAATATAATTCTCTTCCGACGGACATTAAGCAAAGCACGAACCTGAAACATTTTGTAGGGAGGCTAAAGACTTTGATACTTAACAATCGCAGCGAGACTGCTCAAATTTAATATAAGTTAAGTTTACATTTATTTTCATTTTCCAGCAGCCCCCTGCCACAGTTCACACTTCCAGATCTTGAGCCTATTATCGAATAACGATATGCATATATCTTTTTTGAATTACTGGCTCAGTTTAATCTTTGTCTTTGACATGCTTGTTTGGTTGTGTCGAATCATGCCTTTTGACATACTAAAGATTTTTTTTTTTTTTTTTTACTGACCTTGATTTTCAATATTTTGGATTCGTTTTCGACCCAATTCGTTGCATGATTTGCCTTGTGTGAGTTTGTATAATTTTTATGTGTAAAATGTGCTTATTTAATGCATCTACCTATGTATACTTTTTATTTATTTTGAATCTATATTTTATACGTTATTATTGTTAACTTCAGACTTTAGTTGACTATTTTGTGTGTTTTATTTTTGTGTGTTTTTTCTTTTTTTGTGAAAAGATTTTTAACAATTTGTTATACCTGATTATTTTGTTCTCCTTATACCAGCCTAGAGCTGACTGGAGAATTTTGTTTGAATAAATAAAAAAATAAATAGTTAAATAAAAAATCTTTAAATGTATTTATTTTGTCTTTTAAATATAAAAAAAAAAACTGTTTGTAATGTTATGTTTTTCTTACTCACACACTTTGATGTATTTGAGTACAGATCTTTTGTTTACTTGTGGTCAAATTGAGAATAAATTAATATTGTTTGTCTTAAACAACCGTTGAAAAAACTTTGAAATATCGACATTTCAAATTTGACGTATCCAATATCCATGTCTTTATTTTGGAAAAATATTGTGAAATAGCGCTCGCTCAGTCTTTGATAAAGGAATTTTAATAATTTCAAATTTATAATGTTAATTAGTTATCGTCGAATTTCGAGCACTGGCCGACAACTAGTATTTTCAATAAAGTGTTTCAGATTGGCAGATGGAAATAAAGCAGAAACATTTTCGTCTTTTCATAGATTGCTGAAAATATCGACGAATTCCAGTAAATTTTGTATAACAGACTAAAAGTTCACAATGAAATAATAGGTAGGTATGTAAGCATGTTGAAACTGTCGTCTTCCAAGAGACGGATCTGAAATTGGTTGAAAGTTTAATTATGAGATTTGAGATTAAAATGAAATTGAACGTTACCAAAGTTGGGGATTAAGTCGGGATATTTTGAAGGAAATGCAGAATATTTCAGAGACAAAAGACATATCGTTATTACTCTCCATTGTAAAGTCAAAGTTTGAGAATCTCGTCGTATTTCGTTAAGTTAACGATCATTGTTACGGACCAAACTTTTCTCTCGATGTGAAATGTTCCAAATACACAGAGTATCAGAGCTTATTCCAGTGGCGTGCGGTCTATACAATACTCATTTAATTCGGGATGTCCACCTCCTCTCGGAAGTGATTTGTTATGTTATTATACATGCAATAGAAAAAAATAAAAAACAAAATATAGATATGTATTTAAATAACGACCGTGATGTTGACCACCTCACGTCTTTAAATCTCAACTGGTCAGAAAAGGCACAATGAGCCTCGGACGCCTTCGAGCGCATTGGAGAGCGCTTGATGCCTCCCTATACTCCCGAATGGGGCTTAGGCCCCCCGCATTGCGGTTTGGTTTGTCCGGGGCCGTCTTTTTGGTTTTATTGCTTCGATCGAACTAGAGGGTCGGTTTCGTGCGGGTCGGGTTTGCTACGGATTGGTCTCCCTGGGCAAGCTTGCTGTGTGGGGGGCCTTAAAGGGAGAATGTATATATTTTTTTTTTTTTTAAATGAATCTGTGCTCACTCAAAGTGAACACAAATACACTCCTTGACTCTTTCACAGTAAGCTACTAAAAGCTTGTGTCGTGAAAGAGGAAGATGGTCGGCACCTGGGATCGAACCACGACGTCCGCAGTACGAAAGCCGGCATTGTAACCGCTGGGTCACCAACCACTTCGATGTATGTATATATTTAAATAACAAATAGGTTCTCTATTTCTATCAATTTTAATCACGTGTTTTAATTCAAATGTTATTACACTCATTTTAATGCACGTTGAAATGAGTTTAAAATGTCTAAAGTCATACTTTCAAATAATTTATTCGAACATTATGCGCTTTCGTCACGTAGATGTTCACTTCATTTTTGCCTTCTCGCAAATGTGTAATTTTGTGCTTAAAAAAAACTTTCCAATCAGTTGGACATTTGAAATTTTTGCGATTAGAAAAGCTATTTATCAATATTAGAATAAAATATAATTTAAAAATAATCCACATAGTGGCGCTTCAGTCGAATCGAACGTTAGTACTCTCGCGTTAGCGCATTAAAGAAACGTTTGTATGATGAATGTGATGCTGCATCACCCAAAAATGGATGCAAACTGATGATGTATAAAAAGATGACTGATGCGATAAACCCATTCTAAATATTGTTTATCCGCAATTAATAAAATCAAATGTTACTCTTAGGGTGGGTCAGTAATATAACAAAGCGTTAGCGATAGCAAAGTAATAACAATATTTTAGTCATTAAAAAATGTCAACATACAATAATTTTGCTGAATGAAAAAATGTTTTTAAGCATTGTATTGTTGGTATGCATGTTACTCATCGATTATCATTAGGTAACTTTGATATTCCTTAAGATCGAGCAACACTTGATAGTAAATTATTATTGTGCTAATGCTTTACTTTTACTCGCGGTGTCGAAAAACCCACCCTAAGTACTTTATTATTGCGGTTTGAAATAAATTTCTACAATGATCCAATAAGTTTTTACTCACTTTATTATTATGTATTCTGGTCAAACAGATGGATAGGCGATGTTTGCTTAGCTTACTGTTTTTTTTTTTTTTTATAAAACCAGCGCACGCCGCTGGCCTGAATGTACCTCGAGATCCAAAGACCGTCTCTCATACCATAGTAATATTGCAACTGGGTCTCCGGAGATTAGAGACACTTTGCAACCTAATAACATTATGCAGACTAAAAATTTGAAAATTTGCAAAATTATCCCCAAACGTTCTAAACTCATTGTAGTTCTATCTAAACTCATTGTAGTTCTATCAAAACTCATTGTAGTAGTTCTATCTAAACTCATTGTAGTTCTAGTATTATTGTTTTTAATACCTAATACTAAAATCTCATCATTGGTAATTTAAAACTGTTTTCATACTCGCATGTCGTATTTATATTGTTTGTAAAATACCTGCAAAATACTGACTAAAAAAGTCTAAAAGGACTTAGGAATTTGACAATAAAAAAGAACGCGTGTATGTACTGATTGTTTGATTTAAATAAATTTCCGTGACAGGGTGGAATCCAAATATGACAAAATATTACATCGATTGACAAGAGTTATTCGCGTGTGTAATAATTCAAGGCGGAAAACAATTTCATAGGAAATCTATAGAGGAGAATGATGTATCAGCATGTCGAGGGGATTCAATCCAAAATAATGGTTCCCGAGGGAAAACGCTAAGATGAAAAATAAAACTTAATATAGCGCAAAACACGTGTCCTACCTTGTCTCATTTGTTTTGTTTTGTCAAAATATAAGATACGGATTCTTTTGTTTTTTATATTTTTTGTCATTGTTTTACTTTATACCTAAAAGAAATTATCTTTCGAGAACGTTTTTTTTCGATATCATTAGGTACATCAAAATTACATTGAAAATCAAAATGGGGTCTGGAATAAAGTCTTTTTTAATTTTTTTTCCATCACTCCGTGTCCCGTAAGCGGAAGGAAGAGAGAACGGACCTCCACCCTTTCTATCCAAACACACTTCTTTCAGCTTCTTCCAACGACATAGCATTTCTCTTGCAACCTCTCCTATTCCTCGTACTTCTTATCTAGCCTTCCTTGAGGACGGAATCGATGTGTTCCATCCACGTCATTCTCGGTCGGCCACTCTTTCTCACACCTTTCCTTTCAGCCTTGTAAATTTTCTTTGTCATTCTGTTTTCATCCATTGTTTCCGCATGCCCAAAACATCTCAACTTATTGACTTTCATCTGTGTCACAACACTAACTTCTTGCGTTATGCACTAGTTTTTTCGCTTGTTGTGAGACGTCATTGTTTCTTATTAAAGGTCTTAGTGCTCCGCCTACCCTGCTATCAGCCACTTTCTTACGTTCGATTTCCCTTTCTTATTTTTCTTTTAGAACCACATGATACGGATAAATTAACACATGAACGTAAGCAAGCTTCTTGATCAAAATATGGGTACATCCAATACTTATGTATCTATAAAGCAGATACTGATGTTAAAGCCAGGATAGATCAACTCAAAATGTTTTCACGGACCACTTAAGTAATGCATAATAGTAATGGATCTCATAATCTACTTTCAACATCGTAACTTCTTACGAATGACAGATCTTACGAAAGCTTTAAAATGTTTACTTTGCTTTTGGCTGCAATATCATTAATTTAGCATGTTGTTGACCATATTATTCTGAGATTGCTGTTGCGTTGTTATAAGACACTTGAACATCAAAACTTACAAAGGTGAAATAATCACATTAAAAAAAAATTAAAATAAATTTAGTAATTCACCTCAAATTTAAAATCATCCCTTTTAGCTTCAGCAGGTAAATAACAAATTAAACGGTTCAAATAATAATTATTTATGATATTTGAAAAAGGGTTTATCGTTTATTAAAATTATATTAAAACTGAAATTATTTTTAATCAAAATTTATGCTTTAAAATTTGAATTAATCAAAATTAACAATATTAATTGTCTAGTAGATAATATATCACAATAATACTCGCTCTATTGGGTGGTTAGAAAATTTGGATAAAAATTTTAAGTTAACCCTCAGTGTTCAAACAAACTGTTCCATTTTTGACCCCACTTAGGGGCATAGACCCTAATAGATCTCTCCACCGCACTCGATCTTGTGCGTCTTCAATGACTTCCTCCCACATCATGTCTAAATCTCTCATCTCTGGCTCGAAGGAACGGATAAGATCTTCCCCGTCTTCGGGACTCTGATTGGAGGGAAAATAGCGCAATTCTGGTCTAACTGCCATTCAGCATCCTTATATCCCAGCCAAGTTTTCTAAGTGGGTATTACAATTTAGTATTAGATTATTTAAGGTTCAATAACTTGAATTTGACCAACTCCTAGGTAATAGGTAGTAATGGCCTTTTAGTTCATCCTAAATATTTCGTATATGATGAGTGTTCTCTGCATTTTTTATACCTATCAATTTAAATACATACTTAATTCAAGTGTCTCTTCGGGACTATATTATTTTTTGGACACTTAAATAAGAATGCGATACATATACGTTTCTATTACCTACCTAAATTCCTGTGATCTATATTTTTCCTACATACATACATACTCCCTTTAAGGCCCCCCGCACAACGCAAGCCAGCCCGGAGGAGACCAATCCGCAGCAAACCCGATCCACGTGAAACCGACCCTCCAGCCCGATCGAAGTAATCAAACCGAAAAGCCGGCCCCACACAAAGTCCGCCGCGGATCCCCCCAGACCAACCCACGGGAGGCCTAAACCCCACTGAGGAGCATAGGGAGGCAACAAGAGCTCTCCATTGCGCTCGAAGGCGTCTGAGGCTCATTGTGCCTTTTCTGACCACGTGAGATTTAAGGACGCGAGGTGGTCAACCTCGCGGTCCCGATCTGATTTTTCGATTTCCTGCCTCTTACAGGATGCTCGAAGAACCAGCAAAAAGAGCAGAGGTGCTATTCTTAGCCGGCAACCTCACGGCAAAGCCGGCAACCTCACGGCAAATATTTTTCCTACCTCTCGAAAACTTACCAAAAATTGGTATTACAATTCACATGAATATGCGAACGGGTCGGTTTTTACTCAGAACATATTATAATCTAAAGTTTCTTTAATATAATTTGACAGGAATCGAGCAACTTTGAGTCTAAAATTTGTATGCCAAAGCGGAACCAGCAATCTTTGGAAAAGACAATATACGGTAAGTCCTATTTTTGTTGATATTTTGATGTTTTATTCTTTACGACATAGGTACCTAGCTTGAAAAAAACAGCATTACTTATGTAAATAATATAGGTAGGTCTACAAAAAATCAGACGTTGACAGAGTTGGTAAACACCCTGTACTTCCTTACGGAAATATATAAATGATGTTAATAATTGGTTACGGACTGATTAACTGCCCTTATCTCTGGGACACATACGGTCCATTATATGGGTATTATGAGGCCATATATGGGTCGGATCTGCCCCACGTTGTAATATTACGTATGTAAATACATTCGTCATTTGACCCTTTGCTATCGGCATCACAGGATCATTATAATATCCATGTATGAGAATAATTCGTAGAACGGTTATGAGAGATTCTGTCCGTATAACCAACCCCCAAATTGTCGATAGTTTTGTTGTTAAAAATATTTATGAAGGAATAAGTTCTAGATTTTACGAAAATGAATGATCTATGTATATTAATCTTAAGACAGAAAAAAGATAGTATAAACTCTCGATTTACGATAACTTCAACACTTCATATTCATTGCACACAAATTTTAAGCATCTTTCTTTTTTACTGTTTTTTTATTTTATATTCTTTTACTGCATTCTACATTTTGTGATCTATGTACAATTAATTTTAGTTTAAATATATATTATCTATATAATATTATATTATTTATCTTTTCTTTATCTCTTTTATTTTCGTATTATTTTTCTCACTGTTCAGTGAAAAGGGAAACCCTAGATATCTTTTAGCGCAAGGTAGGTACTTCGTCGAATCTGCGGACCTGTGAGAGATGGTGAAGAATGTCTCATACGCCACAACGACGAACAACTGTACATGAAGTATTTTCTAGGCTCTTAAGATCTCTACACACATAAGATTACAAACGCTTAGATGGGCTGGGCGTGTACAGAGGATGCCAAACTCTCGGGCTTCAAAGAAAATTCTAACCTCTAAAAATTCTCACCCAGGGGGAAGAAAAAAGTTGGGAAGACTTAGATGGTATCAAGACAGCATCAAGAGAACAGGACATGTTAGGGGTGAAAGGAGGCCAAGACCCGATTTGGGTGTAGCGACATTACAGCCCGAAGTTCAGCGCAAAGAGTATGTCATTGTTCACTCGTAAAGTTGAAAGATTTCCGAAACAATTGTAATTTGGGATAGTGGCTATCCTGTCTGTTTTCCAAGCAGTGAATTTAACAAAATATTAACACTTGGTTGCACAAATTTAAGAAAAATACCGCGGTCATATGCGGTATATGTAAATGCACTTTTTATTATTGCTTTTATTCAACATAGTTCAATGGGCGAGGTCTTCACAGGGTCCTGGGTTCGATTCCCGGTCGGGTCAGAGTTTTTCTAAGCGTTTTTTCACATGAAATTTCTACCCGGAGTTGGCCTGTCTCAGATTGGACGGGACCCTTTGACTGGAAAAAATTGCCTCACGTAATCATTTCCTCCACCTATACTGACGCCTTTATATAGAAAAGTGTTAATTTACTTTTGTTCCATAGTATGCAAGTATTATATACTAATTTGTAGATTTAAATGTCTGCCAAAATAAGATTCAACATATTATATCTATTATAATTTACCGTAATGTCAATGATATTACAACTCTATTATGTAATAAAAAATAATCAGACTTCTGTCGTGTTGTGTGCCGTGATTGACAGAATGCATATGGAATATACATGGTTTAAAACAGACGCATCGTTCGGAATCACATTGGTCAAATGATAATTAATTCATCACCATACAAATTCGAATTCAATATTAATAGGGTAGCCCAGAACTCATTGTACCTATATTATAACAGCCTTTTCGTGTAAAACATATTTTTGCATAAAAATTCATAATTTTACGATTAAAATGAATTTATCCTTGGAATTATTATAGAAACATTAAAATGATATCGACTATTGGAGCTTTTTATTATCTGCTTTAGAACTACATATTCAATATTAATCGGTACTTTAAGGGGGGCCCACTGAAGTTACGGACCTCAAATTTTACGTGCTTGTGTAGGAGCATAAGACCAACCCGTATACCAAATTTTATGATCGAAGAATTTATTTTTCTTTTTTAGCCCTTTTTCTAGAACAAGTGAAATTTTCTTTGGATACTGAAGAGGGTTCCCCTGAAGGTATAGATCTCAACATTTTACTGACTCATCTACATCGAAGGGCTAACCGTTCTACCAAATTTCAATCAAATCGGATAAGAATTACTATGAGTTATGGGTGCGCACACATTTTTGGCATACGCGTACATGTACGCGTATGCCAATGTACGCGGAATTTTTTTTTTGCATATTTGGAATCTACACCCTCGAAAACGTCGAGAAAATTAATTTCAGCGAATTCTATATTTTTTTTTGAAATCCGATCACAAGACTCATGTACCTATATATTCCATATACCTACTATGAGTAAAATTATGACAAAGATTCTTCTTAAAGTAATTTAAAACAAACTCAGCCAATAACAATAATAATTATTAATTGGTTATCCTGGCGAACTGTTTGTTCTGATATAAGTGTACTTGTGTGTGTTTGCGCGGCATCGCATCCCTAAATGCTACTAGCTCTTACAGCCCTCTATTGGTAGAAGGCTTCATGCTATACAATACATGTTCACATACTTGGAGTTGCTCAGCTAATAACGTTAGTGTAAATATAAACAATCCTCTAACGGTTACAGATGTTCGCTATGTGAGGAAGATAACAGTCACAGTGCTAATTCCCCCCCCCCCTGTGATAAATCACTTGATAAATACTTCGTAACTTATTCTAGCGATTAATATAAAACTACCCTATAGCTCTCTTGATCTTTCTTGAACATTGTGGTCATTATGTTGGGGTCTCTCTAAGCAGACCATTGTTTTTTAGGCTTGCAAGGGAGCGACCAATTTCCACATTGAGATTCAACGTCACATCAATAACATCGCTCTGTGGCTTTCGGGATGTCTTAAAACGAGCATGACGAGGATTGATTTGATTGATTTCGTTCTTAAGGAACATCAGATATCATAAAAGTTTAAGGAAAAAAAAAACAGTTTTTTTTTTAGAAAATGTTGCGTCGGTGCAAGAAGCAATGGAATTGTACGTGGAATTAAAAAAATAAAAGCTCATTCTCGCTGTCTTCCTCTTAACAGCGTGATGGGAGTACTATTGAATATGTACATTTGTAACTAATGTTAACGGCTTTATTTTAAGTTAAATTGATATTAATGAGTCACTTTTTAAGAAATCCATTATCATGAAATGATAAATATTAAAATTATTATTAAAAATAGGTATGTCGTTCATTCGTGTTGACCAAAGTTTTAAAAGCATTTACATAAAATGGTCGTTATATAAGGATTCGAATGCGCAACTTCCCATACAGTATGTGTTGATTTTATAAAAAAAATCATATAAAATTAACAGGCTTACACAGTGCTAACACGTTTTCAGCATGTACACAAAGTAGCAGTGAATGTGATTCCCGCATTTTTCCTAAACGTTCCCTCGTTATGATAATAAGTGATAACAATTATTATACGTATACCCCCCTAGCTTGGGTGGGTTTATATAACGATATTTCAAAATTAATAAACTTTTACCCTTTAGTCTAAATACGTTGTTTGCTTTATTATTGTTGGGATCGCTCCAAATCTTTATTGTTTCGCGTAAGCATATTAGAAGATGTTTTTGTTTCCTTTTCTGAAAGCCTTTTTAAGGTTTGAATCTTTAATTAGGAAGCAAATATCTGAAAGTGCATTTTTGTTTTATTTGAGATTTAATTGTTTGTATGTATCTTTGTACATCACCAGATTGAAGCATGCATAATAGAAGAAAATTAAACGTGCATTTAACGTGCAACTAGTTGTCGGCACGTGCTTGAATTTCGACCATATCTAATTTAGATCATAAGTTTGAACATTATTAAGATTCCCTTGTCAAAGACTTAGCGGTCGGTATTTTCCTTTTTTTCCAAAATAAATTTTGTTTTATTTTATTCATACTTTACTGTAGGTACATTGGTAGAGTAACACATAAAAAATTAACATAACAATGACATCACAGAATCAACATACAGAGGGCGAGCGTCACAATGTTTTTCGTTCATGTATTAATATATATATATATATATGTAGATCAAGTCAATCAATCAATCAATTCTCCCTTTTACACCCCACTCAGGGGCATAGGGAGGCAACAAGAGCTCTCCATTGCGCTCGATCTTGCGCAATGTTTATGACCTCCTCCCACACCATGTCCATGTCCCTCAGCTCTGCTTCGAAGGAGCGGAACACAGTGTGAGAGGGTCTTCCTCTTCCCATGTAGATCAAGTACCTTATTTAAATGAAACAATTAATTTGTTATTCCACAAATTATTTAATAACCTGACTAGTTTCGACCAGAAACGATTAGTCACATGTGACCATGCAGGACCTTTGCCTGCGAAACTAGAGAGGGTGTTAAATAATTTGTGGAAAATCAAATTAATTGTTTCATTTAAGCCACGTTATATGATGAAATATTTCCGGAATATTGACAGTTATTTTGAATATTATGTCATTGTATAAAGCGCGGATTAGATCTTACATTTAGAACCAATTATTTGATGAAATAAGCAGTGTTCGAACTATTCAACATCTTCCCATCAGGGTTTTCAAGAGGAGGAAGACCCTCTCATACCGTGTTCCGTTACTTCGAGACAGACCTAAGGGTTCTGGATTTTGTGCGGGAAGAGTTAATCGAAGCTGCGCGAGAACGAGTGCAATGGAGTGGTGCCCCTTAGTGGGGTCATAAAAGGGAGTATGTCATTGTTATGTTTAACCTAGTCAATTGGCAATACATTAAATAGAAACTGCTTAAAACGACCCACTATTTATTTTTACCACCCCCCCCCCCCCAAACCCACTCTCTACCATATAAATTAAAGTCGGGTTAGTGCGAACACTTATAACTCGAGATTGGCTCAACAGATTCTTCTGATGTTTGATTTATTGGATTCTTCTCCGCTCCGGATAACAGAATAACTAATAAAAAGTAAAAAAAATGGATAAGAAATGATGTAGAATACAAATTTAAGTTTGTATGGAAAGGTTACCTGGGACGCGCCCACGACATCGCGGGTAGTTCCCTTTCATTCTCGCATACGCTCTTACAGTAGCCCATCCCACTTACTCCACCGCACCGTTTCGATAGTTTTAGAAATTTTTCATAAAAAGTCAACAATATTATCGGGCATATTCGTGTTGGTAATAGTCGAGGTAGGGTGTGCGCGCGAGCGCATTTTTCTCAAGTTGTTCCCGCCAGAGCTTTTAATACGAATGAAATAGGGATGTTTCAGAAATAGTTTAATGTTATTATTTTATTAGCTTAACTAATCGAATTAATTTTGTATTGTTTAACGGGGGCGCAGTGCACATCATGTACATATTAACGGGCCACTTCGGGCTAGAACCACAGGACAACGTCTGTCGGGAAAGCTAGTTTAAAATAAGTACCTATCCAACCCACTAATTGATTGAATGATTGCATCAAATAGTTGTTTTTTTATGTATGATCTTGTCGTGTATTAACAAAGTCACCTGAAATTCAGTAATTCATTCATTTACAAAGTCCTCTTTCTGTTTTCCAATAGCATAATAAAAAAACAACTGAAATGGTTTTTAACGGCAGTCACGCTATTTTTTAATCGTCTTTGCTTAAAAAAATGTTATTGAGAATCTTTACAAAGTAAGTCAACGAAATGTCTACACATGCACACTTCATAGGCTAGTATCCGGCCAACAGGAAGTGTCTCCACAAAGGTTTCTAAAAAGCATTGTTTGTAAGGAACAGTAGGCAGGCTATGGACCGTCGAGCACTTCAGTTAGGTCAAGAGTTCTTAACGCCGGCAAAGGCCACCTTTTATAATGGGAATCTATCTCCTAAGCCTATATGCTCAAAATGCTTCATAGTATGTAGCTATCTACCTGAATATCCTTATATTTTTACAAACAGCTAGCCGTGTCTCTCGAATCGAAAGTATTTACAATCATTTTTGTCGAATTTCGATATCCATTTATATGTTTTATTATCAAGATTTAATATTCTGTCTCATTTCAGGAGTTTGAAAGTTTTTCTTCGTATTTCTGTTGTAAATGAACCGACAATAATGACACGCAAATAAGTAAATTCAAAAATTTACACCACAAATGATAGTAGGTACACAAAGTTTGTCTAGATTCTTGGGTCCACTTTTTAGGACTAGATGTTAACGAATATAATATCAACAACTGATGACTGACTAATACTGTTCGATTTTTAAATGGTATGGACAAACCACTACGGGCTTGCGACCTTCTTCTACTATTATTTCGAAAGCTGCCTTTGTGAACACTTTACGTTAAAAACGTTCGCCATTAGGTGTATTGTACAAATCCCCGATAGATATTGAGATTATCAATATGTTGAACATGTAAAAAAATACCGGACGATGTAGCCAGACTTCAAAAATCCCCGAACTGTTTCTTGAATTTACTTACAAGGTCTTTGTTTTTCATCACAACAGCATACACACATATTATGTACATACTCCCTTAATGGCCCCCCGCACAACGCAAGCCAGCCCGGAGAAGACCAATAGCAAACCGGACCCGCACGAAACCGACCCCGTAGCTCGATCGAGGCAATCAAACCGAAATGCCGGCCCCACACAAATCAAGCCCGCCGCGGATCCCCCCCCCCCCCAACAATGTGAGAGGCCTAGTCCCCACTCAGGAGCATAGGGAGAATCAAGAGCTCACCATTGCGCTCGGATGCGTCCAAGGTTCCTTATGCCTTTTCTGACCGGTTGAGGTTTAAGGTCCCGATCTGATTTTTCGATTTTCTGCCTATTACAGGATTCTCGAAAAACCAGCAAAAAGAGCAGAGGTGCTATTCTTAGCCGGCAACCCCGCGGGTGCAACAGCATAGGCACACGTTATTCTGGATAGCTTAACTACCTGTAAAAAATATCAAGAGATGACGGTGTAGTAGAAAATAAGTCGCATATGAAATATGCTACGTTTATTATACGACATAGTATTGCAAGAATAGATTTCATTAAAACCGAATTATAAAGGTAAGAAGCGTGTTGATTTAAAAAGTGAGATAGGAAATAAAACACGAGATTTGATTATTTGCTGATAACACGAAGTGCCTCATCAGAAGGATAATGGAAAGAATTTGGTGGAACCGCATCAAGTCGATGCACCGAATACTGCCTGTATTCATTGTATCCATTCTAACTTCTACTTCTATGGATTAGATAATATAGACATGGCTGATAGAACGTGTGTTGATGATTCTTAAAGGCAGTTGGTCGAAGAATGCGCTGTTAAACCTCCCATCAGGGTCCTGTAGACGGAAAGGACTCCATCATACTGTGATCCATTCTTTAGAAGCAGAGCTGAAGATGAAAGATGAGGTCATTAACACGAGGGGAGTGTAGAGATATATGGATAGAAATATTATTAATGATCCGATAAATCAATAATTAAATTACGTACGTACTCAAAATGTATTAATATATTATTATGTGAAAGATGCGAGAAATCCTATTAGGGATTTTGATAATTCATGAAGCAAAATACAACGACAAAGAGATAATATTTTTGGTAATCTACAAATTGAAATATTATTTAGAGCAATATTATTTAGAATTAAGAAATTGCGTACTTTCAAGTCAGAACTGTGCTATTTTTTTATCCATACGACTTCTTATGTAACGCTTGTAGGTATGAGAAAATTAAATCATACAACAAATCAGGCGATGTTTATGGATTATCTTCTGCAATCATAATATATGCAGAGCCCGAAATTAATCTGGAAAAAGGAATATGAAAGATGCCTGTAGAGTATTGCAATGTCAGAAATCATAGGCAATTAAACACTCAACTTCTCAGTTCCAGAAAAAAGAAGATGAGACCACATAATATGTACACTGGAACAAAGAAAGTCCTCAAAAATCATCATAAACACAAATATTGACCATTATTCTGAAATGAAAAACAGACGATTGAGTTGCGTCGTATCCAATTTTTATTGAGACTTTTGAGATTTCTGTATTCTGAAAATATTTTATCCAATACATTAGATGCGTAACTACTTGCAACCGATTAAGTTCTAAGCAAGAGCTTCTCGCGTTCAGTTGGAACATGAATTTGAGAATACCAGTCATTATGTAGAATCAAAATTGGAAGTCATAAAGAGAACCTTCAAAAACGGGCAAGGTGGCCAAATTTTTTTGCGATTTTCTCTGGTTGATGAAACAAAAATAATGGCGGTCGCTTTGTGTGATAACACCTTTATTTTTTATAGAATGTTTTATTTAAGAGCGTTCTTAATTATTTGAAAAGCTGATGGATATAGATTACTTATACTTAATGTAATAATTAATTCATCAATTCTTACATCTTATACATATCTGCTTTTTTAATTCTTTTTCCTCCTCTTTCTCTTGTTATTTAACTCATTTTTCCCCATCCTCATGGTTTCTGCTTCAAGAGACCACGATGTCCAGATTTTACTCTTGCTTTTTGGTGGTCTTTTTATGGTCTTCAGAGGTTACACACATCATAATAACTTACTAAGGTTATATATATATATATATATATATATATATTTTTGCAAAACACTGCATTTTTTACTGTATATTAAGGGATTTTGTTGCGCCTACATCGTACATCCAATATTTCAACACACACAATCTCAACTTGTTGACTTTGTTACTACTATGGGTATTGGTGGTTGGTAGAGTGAGAATGCACAGGTATTGTATGGTGAATCGGTTTATTGTGGAAGTAACATTTTATACAGATTACAGAAAATACTATTGAGCGGGCGCCGAGTGGCGCACCGCGATGCGCGTCGCGAGGTAGAAGGTGCGTGTTGACTGTATGCGGATTTGGTGAACACTTGATGGTGACTGTTAGCTGTACGGCTTTGTACGATGTGGCAGGCTGCTACTGGATGACGACATCTTGAAGGAACGCTATTGGTTGATGACGTCGTCATGAACAGGGTCGAACGCTATTGGTTGATGATGTCGTCATGAACAGGGTCGCCACAGTACTCCCCCCCCAGGTGACGGAGTCACGAGGTTCAGCGTGGAAGCTGTCATGTTCATGAAGATATGCATGATTAGGTCCTCTGATGTCCAATGCGTGAAGAAAAAGATTGGTACGAATAATGCTTCTTAAAAAATGTTGGTCATCTATGTCAGTCGCGACCAAAAAGTTTTACACCCCTGGTTAGCAGGTGTTCAATACTGTGATCTTATTGCTTAAATGAAGTCTGATGTTAAAATCACGTTCGCATTATCAAATTACCACTGCTAGTCATCAGAGTGTCGAATTTCTGAATAATATTAATTTTGTTATTGTTGCGTTCAGAGTTGATGAGTCAAGGTACATTGTCTTAGTTTGATGAAAAATTGCTGATGTAACACTTAAATGTTTGTGAGAACGGAATGTAAAAAATTATTCCACTGCACTTTGATGTTGATATTTTTTATAAAATGAAATATTGCACTTTCATATGCTGTTTCTGCTGTTGAAACTGATTTTGTTTGCTTGTTGCTTGCGTAAGCGTTAGCTGTTGCTGGATTTGATGCTGGGTCTTTTTTTGGGCACGATTGCTTTCTTCTTGTTCGTTACATAGATTTTGAGTTTGTGCCAGTGAAGAAGTGCTGATCCTGGTTGCTGTTGCTGACTATATATTGCTAGTCAATAATTCATGTCGAATTATGGGTGCTGCCATATGAATGTGCCAGAGCGTGTGTACTCGGGATGCAGTATTCATATTTTAATGAGTGACGTCGTTCGTCGTGCTCAAAGTGGCATTTTTTTCTGCTGAGGATCTTGAGTAGCGATGGTTATTTGAAGTTCCAGCGTAGGAAGAATAACCTTGCTGCTACCTAGTGTCTCTTCTGGCGTAGGCAAGCAGTCCTTTGCAGCGGTGATGCGAGGATGCTTATTTGTTGTTGTCTATGTTGGTCACTATCTAATGACAAGTAAAATGTCCAAGTCTGATAGATATGTGTGACGGTTTGAACATTGAGAAATGTTGATAAGATGAACAATGTCGTGGCGAATGATGAGAAGTTCATTGAAGACTTCGTTGAATGACTCACAGCATGTTGAAGTGTGCAAGTTGCTGAGCTTAGAGACAACTAAGTAATGTTTCTTACTTTGGAATGTCCTTTCTTGCCCGTACTTGTTGTTAGTTCTCGAAGAAATGTCGAAAGTTGAGTCTTCATTTGACGTGGTGTACAGATGCTAGCTGCTACGTGTCCGAGATTTGCGGAAGTCTGGGTGGTCCAGTGTGTTGCGATGGCTGCTGCGCCGGTTTTTCCGTATCTCGGCTGTAAGCACTGTTTGAATTTTCACTTGGTGTGAGGCACTCTACTGCAATACGTAATCATAACCTTTGCGCAAGATTGAGCGCAATGGAGAGCTCTTGTAACCGCCCTATGCCCCTAAGTGGGGCCTTAACGGAGTTTGGATTTGAAACAAATAAACAGCAATAAATCACTAAATTGTGATGAATTGCGGAAAATTAAATTTAAAAAATGTAAGCAAACAATCATTTACAAAACAAAATAAAACATTTAAATAATATAGTAGGTGGATCAATAAACATTGCGCTCGATCTTCCGTAATACTACAAGATCATTTTTTAATCCTCTCATTAAAAATAATCTGTGTGAACAATATGTGACTTAGAAAGAGCTTGTAGGTACATGTATATTACACGCATTTTGAAAATTTCTATAAGTCTACCCGTTGCATATTGTGATTGGCCATGTTCAAACTAGTGAAAAAAATAAAAAAAAGCTGCTAACCTAGGGTAGCCCAGAACTCATAGTTTATTATAACAGCCAGAAGACAATAATTATTATCTGCTTTAGAACTACATATTCAATATTAATCGGTACTTTAAGGGGGACCCACTGAAGTTACGGACCTCAAATTTTACGTGCTTGTGTAGGAGCATAAGACCAATCCGTATACCAAATTTTATGAAAATCGAAGAAATTTTTTTTTTTTCATTTTTAGCCCTTTTTCTAGAACAAGTGAAATTTTCTTTGGATACTTTAAGAGGGTTCCCCTGAAGGTACAGATCTCAACATTTTACTGACTTATCTACATCGAAGGGCTAACCGTTCTACCAAATTTCAATTAAATCGGATAAGAATTACTATGAGTTATGGGTGCGCACACATTTTTTGGCGTAGGTACGCGTACGCGGAAATTTTCTTCTTTTCTTGGAATCTACACCTTCGAAAACGTCGAGAAAATTAATTTCAGCGAAATCTATTTTTTTTTTGAAATCCGATCATAAGACTCATGTATATTCCATATACTATGAGTAATATATTGGATGACAAAAAAACTTTTATATCATCATTAATCATTTTTGTTGTTTTGACTTCCAATAGCTACTTCTTATTGATAACTTTTGTATCGATAATGGAATATATTCATTAAGAGTACATTGTTAGGGAAATGCGAGAGTAAAAAATTGTTATTCAGGACAGCCGAAAGATAATTGAAAGGTGAAGAAAAGAATTACTGAAGAGGAACCAGGGTAGGTCCAAGGAGCAAATGAAAACACCGAAGCGAATTCCATCACAGTATTAAAAATCCAATTTGAATTTTAATCATTTTCATTAAAAGTTTACTCAACAGGTACATTACATTAGGTTCTGTCCCATCGAATTTCTATCACCAATTCGTTTCATTAAGTTCGTAATATCTTACCTACCTTGTTTTTAGTTGAACATTTATAGATTTGGTTGAATCTATAATATAAAATATATATAAGTATATGTGACCTTGAAATCGGCTGAACTGATTTTTATGATGCTTGGTGTACTGGATTCTTCTCCGCTCTGGATAACATAATAGTTGAGTGTCCAATTTTCGGTTTCCAGCGCGGTCTAACTGAAATTCACGGGGTCACTTTTAACGCAGCCAATTGGCTAAGAGACCTTCCATTATATTTGTATTAGCCAGGTCTTTACCATATGCATTAAAAAAACAGAAAAACTAATAAAAAAATGAAAAATATGTTTCGAAAATAGTATTAAAATTAGTATGGAACGGATTTTCTTCAACAATGCCATCTGTGAAAAAATGCATAACAACACAATTTTAATTTACCTGACAATAATTAAGTTTCAAAACATTGGTATGGAGATTATTGACAGAATTTCTTTCAAGCTTTCAGAAACATTTTTTTACATTCAAACATATTTTAAGCGTATATTTGTATTTTTACACCATTGAATGAATGCTTTTCTGGTGTTTTTGTGGATAAAAATATTTTTTTTAGTATCGTCTTACTTATAAAAAAGTCTGTATTATCTGATTATGAATATAAATATCTAATGTACAAAATGTGTGAGTTTTGGTGTTTTTGAAATAACTTATTCATAATACTATTATAACCACATAACTTTTAATTTTTACACGATGGGTAGTAACCCATGTATGTAATAATATGTCAGCTATGTTTTATTACTCAGTAATATTTTATCGATTTTAAGGCGGGACGAAGTTCGATGGGTCAGCTTGTTATGTATAAATTAAAATCTTACCATAATATGAGTAGGTACCTAAGAATTCCGCTTTCGATTTTTTATATATTTAAAAAAAAATTACATTATATCTTTCTTCGGCCTTTTACCATTATTTAATATTTTCATAATGATGTAACAAAATCAATTTGCGAATATATGTAGGTACCTATCTACATTCATTGATCTAAAAACTGAATAATCAATATTCATAAAAGACAAAAATGTTTCTATATCAGTTAAATCAATAATATGGTGGTCTTTTGACAAAAATGAAACTACGTTGTTTGAATGTATGTACCTATTAGTTAGTTAATAAAATGAACTTTTACTAGGTACGTAAATACTAAATACACCGTCGCTGCAATAATAATTTTATGAATCAACAGTTTTAATTCTAATAAAAACAACAAAATAAATGCGCAAAATACTCAGTATTCTAGTTATTAAGAGGATTGTATTCAATTCTTTTTCGGTGTAACGTTCCAAGTTTGAATTTATTTTTTAAAATAAGAACAAATTTAATACCATTAACCGGTGTTGCTACTTTCTAACAAGATTATTATTTTTATTTTATAACTTGGCAACCCGGACCAGGATTCATTCTGACGCTAACTTAAAATGCTTAAACGAGGGAACTTTTTGAAACTCATCCAATATTTCTATTAAGATATTATTTTTAAACATCGTTTTTTTATTACTAATATCATTACCATCCAAGTTTAAAGAGTGTAAGATAACTTTGTTGCATTCTGAAATTAAGTTTGTTAGGGCGCCCTTTGATGAGGAAAAAAGAAAAACATTACAACTGTTTTATTGGTCTAAAACCGTCATCGAACTTTACTTTCTTCTATAACCAACCTAAAAACATTTTTTTTATTGAAATAAATATAGAACATATAATAATATTATAATTATTTACAAAAACAAGTATCATATTGAGTCACGCCAAATCTAAAAGATTTGTCGGCGTGTTCTCTTTAATTGTACATGATATTATAAAGAAAAATTCACTTAATCTACTACTACATTAAAATTAAATTAATTTTAAACTTAAAAACCAAACTTAAACCCTTAAACTAAAAATTAAAATTAATTAAATTCAAACCTTAATCCAAATAACTCATTATATACAAATCCACACTTTATTAACCATTCCTTGACTAACTTTTTTGCAATATTTTTACTTTTGCATTCCTTAATAGATGCCGGCATCATAAATAATAATATCTTTGGCACGTTGTATGTTCTTTTACCGTACTTATTATTAAATTTGGGGACCACATACCTACCCATCATTATACTTAAATCTAGTGTGATGCATATGTCGCGGATTATTTTTAAATTCGGTTTTTGAAAACTGGTCAAGGACCATTCTCTGCCAGAACAAGCCTTTAGCTGATAAAACATTAAATTTTTTAAAATATAATGAAATATTATTCCGCGCCGCGTTGCAAACCTGCTCCCCCACTACTAGTCTTAAAATCGATTTTTGTGCGAACATTACCCTTTTCAAATTAGAATTAGTGCAATTGCCCCAGCTGCCAATACCATATATTCAAAGATTCAGCCAAAGACTTGTATACAGTAATAGTGAGACTTGTATATAGCATAATCCTAGCAAGTATATATGTAAAGAATCCCGGCAAGCAATGATACTCAGAAACTCTAAACATCAAAACCGAGTACCTATGTATGTGATTATAATGATAAAAAAGAACAAACTCAGAAAAAGCAGGAAACAATTTAAGAACGTCAGAATGTTCCCAGCACGACCTTACTCTCCAAGTGACATTTTCAGATTTTTTTTTTCGCAAGTTTCACAAATTACTGCACTGTGCTAAAGTCCCTCTCCCTCCTCATTATACAGCCCTCGACTCTCCACTCCTACCGCAGCCTTCTTCAAGCCGTCCTTACATTCTTCTCTCTCCATCATTCGCTTTGACCCTCAGTCCTCAGGGATATCTCCACCCGACAACTTGTCTAACAACTTACATATTCCATACACTAAACATGGATACAGTGCTTACTTCATAACAAATCTGAGCTAAAGTATTTATTATGAATAATGAGAAACACTACTGCTTCGCTTAACGCTTTTTAAATTTTCCATTTTTGTTATTATTTTTTTATTTTATTCGATCAACGGCAATAGCCAATATAAATAAGTAATATACTATAAGTAATATTATATAATATCAACAAATAATAATAAATATTGTACAATCACAAACGCAAATAAAAATGTCAACATTGAATAGTAATAAAAATATAATCGGCCATAACGGAGTAGGCAGTCAAATAATACAAATTTAATGTCAATAATAGCAGGATATCAGGTGATACAGGTCATGCAGATATGATTAAATTCTGGTCAGAAAGGTGAATAAATGTCGATGAAATTTAGAAAGAAATTAAATATTGTGGTCAAAATAATGAAAAAAAAATGCACATAGTCAAACAAAAATACACACATAAATAAATACATCCTCATGCATATATAAACACAAACAACTTCGAAATGCCCAATGTTAATTTTAAACATTTATAAATTATGAGACGTCTAGTTCGAATCCTATGGACTGCAAAAAGAACCTACGAGTTTATTCCCAGAGAGGTCAAAGATGGCGGGCATATTATACTCTCTTATTTTTTTTGGCATTATAAAAATAATATAAGATTATATTATTTTTATGTGAAGATAATTCTCAAGTTTTCCTGGAAGACAGTTTGTAAAAATTAGAAGTCTTTGGCCTTGTTGGTTTTGAAGGATCTAAAGATAGAGGAATACTTTACAAAAGGAATATTTGACTTTCCTTATCATTTATGAGAATTATTAAGACCACGGTTGAACGTGGATTTTTTTTTACCCATCACGCCATTTCCCGAAGGGGGTAGGCAGAGAGTACGGACGTCCATTATTTCCTATCCAAACGAACCTCTTTCCCTACTTCCAAACGCATAACATTCCGCATACAAGCTCTTCTATTCCTTTTGCACCGATATGGTCGGACCATGTCGTTTGTGGTCGGCATCGTCTGCGTGCACCCATTCTTTCAGATTTATATATCCTTTTGGTAATTCTCTCTACATGCCAAAACCACCTTAATTTATTCACTTTCATTCTAAACACTGCGCTAAAATCCACTCCACATTCCTTTATAATATTATCATTCCTCACCTTATTAATAATATCTTAGGGGCAGGAAGTTTGTCAACCTCCACGTGGTCTGCTCCGGGTAACGCTGATAGACAAACAACTAAGGTGCTACTACACAGATATGGCACAAAGAAAGATTAATAAGATGCTTTACAAGTAACACCATACGTATGTACCTTATCAATCAGTCTCTTTGCCCATATCCTACGCAGTGATCTCATTTCCACAGCATTTATTCCAACTTCCAGGTTTTTCGTCCATGTCCATGTTTCACTCCCATACCTACGTCATGGATGGTATCAGGATTGCATTGTGAATGTGGATTAAGGAGTGTAAAAGGATCTTGTAGAGGAAGAACATGACAGAAGACAGAACAGTAGAATACACCTACAACTTTCAAGATATTATAAGCTGAACATATTGTAAAGTATTATCGATTAAACTAACTTGTGAAGATTATCTTTCAATCGATTTCAACGAATACAAGAGTGATTAACAATTATTTTTAAGCATTTAAATCTCGTAAATCATATAATCATTAATGTCGAACAATAGGTTTGCCATTGGTTTGTCTATTGAAAAAGTTAGCTATATCTAATATTTTTTTTGATTTTTTTTAGCTTTTGAACTCCGTGATTTCATAAAGTGTTTAACTTCTTAAAGTTTTGTATATTTTTTCGCAAAGTAACGCGAAATAATAAGTATTTTTTTTTTAATAAAGGAATTTAATTAACTTAAAATTGCTTGAAACTTAATGAATATCATAGGTCGATTGTACCTACTTGCTAACAAGTGTGTAGGTAATACCGGTCTGAACGTCTTAAACTTTTGACGGGTCAAATTCAAATCTCGACAGTAGAATAGAAAAACTCGACAGAACTAGAATGATTCTATTTTCGATCAATTTGAGCGACACCTGAGAAGGTTTCGTGAAAAATTTAGAGGGTAGATAATATTTTTCTATGTGAAAATATTTTCTCAGATATCTTGAAAAAAATATTATTTAAGTCACTTGCAGTTAAGTATATTCAAATGGAAGAATTTCTCGTGGAATATCGCTCGGGATAAGTTATTTTGGCTGAAATCAGTTGCAAGCATCCGGAAGTTAATAATATGTAGAAACTTTTAGTCGAAGATAAGTTTTAGTGTAACTGTTTGTGGAATAAAATCGACTTTCTCTTCATATTCCGAGCGGGGATTTTTAAAAATGTATTATAGTACTCAACCTATACATGTACCGTACACCTACATGTAAAAAAAAGTGTTCGAATTTAGCACCTGACCAAAGCACAGACACATTTTTTTTTAAAACAAGTGCCACAAGAGAATCTTGGATATAAGATGGTACACAGCATCACGATCGACGTCACTTCCACCATTATGGAGAGGAGATGTACATGACTGGGCATGTGTTAAGGATGCCGAATGACAGTCGAAAAGAGCGCTGTTTTTACAACCATAACGGTCGAGAAGACATGGATGATCCTCTTATCCCGTATTCCGTTCCTTCAAGGCTGAGCTGAGGGAGTTAGACATGGTATGGGAGGAGTTCATAATCATTGCGAAAGGTTGAGCACAATAGACAGCTATATTGTTGCTTCCCTATGCCCCTGAGTAGGGCTCAAAGGGAGATTGATTGATCAATTTGTGCTGCTGTGAATCTTCAGTTTGTTTATTATATCCCGACAAAATATAGTCTGTCGGTCTATTTGTCGTTCTATTCCTATATTACATGAAACGGGTGAGTGTACTTTTGATATAAGCTGGCAAACGCTGTCCGAGAAATCAGAGCAATAACCCATTGGGAATCTCATCCTTTGGTTCATTTCTGCACAATATTATACTTTCCGATATTATAACGGTAGATTCTACTAGAATAAAGAACTCTACTGGATCTACGGACTTATTAGAATCTAGTAAGCACCATTTCAAATTCTATTCGGTTTATTACGTAGAATAAAGTATGATATTATGTCGGATACGAAACGGAGAAAATAACGTGTTTTATATTGCAAAAATTAGTGTGAAGGCAAAAACATGAGGACAAAAAGTTGGATTAAGATCCATATAAAAATTGATTCGAACCAATCATGGAATTGAGGCAAGGGCAGATTTTTTTGAAACGAATATCTGGCAGACGATCCTCTGAATGTACTTGAAAATTGATATGTTTTCTCTAGCTTTATCCTGTTGTCCACTCTTGGACGAAGGCGTCCTCCTTTTACTTTCATCTTTAGGTTTGCGTGTTGAAAGTGGAAATGAACGAACTCCAGTACACTGTAGGTACGTACGAAAGCCGCCGACTGAACCATTGGCGCTACCAACAACCTTTTTAAAACTGCATTCTCCTTCTTAATTTTGAATATGGCAATCCATTAGTAAAAAACTAAGTTACAGCACTCAGATTCACCAAATTTCGATTCGTGGCAATAATTTAATAGACGAAGAAAATTTCATTATGTTTTCTTAAGATTCCGATGTCAAATAGAAAAAATATTAAACTATACAAAATATAAAATTGAAACTGAAATAAAATATTTTGGCATGATTAATGATTATGTAAAAATACTGTTCGTTAAACCATGGAATCAATTCTAAAATAAATTATTGATTTTTTTTTAAATTCACAGCATTTTAGTTCTAATTAGGTATTATTATTTTACAAAAAGATATAATATTAGTAAATAATGTGGTATGGAAGTTAGTGTTGACAAAGATGAAAGTCAATAAGTTGAGGTGGTTTGGGTAAGTGGAAAGAATGAATGCAATAGAACGACGGAGATAATATATACAAGGCTGAAAGGAAAGGTGTGAAAAAGCGACCGAGAATGACGTGGATTGAATACATTAATTCCGTTCTGAAGGAAGGCCAGATCAGTGGTGAGAGAAATATGAGTGGTTATATGAGAAATGTTATGTTGATGGAAGAAGTGAAGGAAGTGTGATTGGATAGAAAAGAGTGGAGGTTCGTTCTCTCTGCCTATCCCTTACGGGACACCACGTGATGGGTAAACAAATGTTGTTTTATAGCCAAATTAGACAAATAATATTTTATTTTCGTAGGTACCAAAACAGTTGCTAATTTTACTAAAAGCCATCGTTTCTTTACAAAACCAGAAGGTACATAGGTGTGTAGGTACGTATATAAAGTAACTGAACGACTATCAAATTACCTTTTAGCCTACGCCTGGGTTAAAATTGCCGAATAATAATATACATACCTAATACCCACCTAGAATAACCATATAACGTTAACAAATTTGTTAATTGCTTTTTGTATCAGAATTAATTGTCTATGGTTTACCATTGCGAAATCCTATCTATTCTGCGTGGAGCTAACCGGCTGATAGTACCTACCTATCTAGTATACAAATACCATGTACCTACCTACATTGCGATACTTTCGCATCCTATATAATAATCGGTAAGTCAATAGCAAAAAAAAAACAGAGCTCCTATTTTGACACACCGTACACTATCAAACCTGTGTGCCAAATCGGCCAAACATGTCGTCAATCGAGATTTTCATCAAATACGTCAAACAAAGCAGCACACTGTAGTAGTAAAACAACTTTATCGTTTACAGTTTGTTTTGATCTTTCAAGTCACATCTCTCTCTCTCTCTCTCTGGTATATTTTGGCACACCGTACACTGACGTGTGTGTCAAACATGGTCAAAAACTTCGTCAACCGAGAGTACAGTCTAATTCGTCAAACAAATCAGCACACTACAACATTTTTATCGTTTACTAGCTTTCCCGACAAATGTTGTCCTGTGTTCCTAAATATGAATATTGAATTCGAATTTGTATGGTGATGAATTAATTATCATTTGACCAATGTGATTCCGAGCGATGCGTCTGTTTAAAACCAATTATATTCCATCCGCATTCTGTCAATCGCACCAATTGTTAATTTCTTTCAGAATTTCAAAATTGGAATAAAAAGTATAAGGTAAAAAGTGTTAATAAGGTTTTAAAGAATTATCTAACAACTAATGACTCTAAAAATTCATTGCTGATGTTCGATTTTTGAATGGAACAAACCACCACAGGCTTATGACCGTCTTCTACTGTTGTTTCGAAGGATGGCTTAGTGTGATCACTTTACGTTAACAACGTTCGCCATTAGGTGGTAATGTTTGAGTCTCCGAAACTCCTAATCATGAGAATTCTCGACATGTTCAACATGTCGAAAAATCTCATGTATGCAACAAATAGATATTTAATAATAATAAATGAAATATAGAGATAAAAGTTGGAAATTAATGAGAATAAGATAGCAACCAAATTTAAAGACTGCGACCGCTGTCATGTATTTGGCGCCAGGATATGACTTTATCCATTTTTGTTAATGTCTCATATTTATCCATTTTTGTTAATGTCTCATATTTATTGTGGTTGGATGTTAGAGATTGCTACGGCTATAATCCCGCCATTGCCACTTGTCTATACACTATTTTTTGTACACTATTTTTAATATGCATAAAGTATAAAATAAATAAATAAATATTGCCTATTATTGGCTCTGTTGGTACACAACGTTCTAATTATGTCTAGATTCTTGTGACCTTTTTCAGGACTAGATCTTAAAGAATTATCTAACAACTAATGACTCTAAAAATAGTTAATAAGCTTGTCTACGGAGAGTTTTCTTTAATTTTCTAATTTTCCATGCATTTTTCTTAATTATTTTCTTCTAAAAGGACATTCTCCTGATAAAAGCCTGAAATTGGTCAAGCCGTTTAGGCGTGATGCGATGACATCGGGAAATAGCTCTCCATTTTTATACATAAGATAAAGGCCATGATTGGTCGAAGTTTATTTTCATATTTCAAGACATATCTCTCTCTTTCTGGCTATGTAACAATCCATCCATAGGGTGCTCTACAAAACATTGTGGGTCTTGGCCTCTTAAAGCAGTCGTCACCATTCCACCCTGTAAGCTGCCCTGCGATGCCAGTTTCTTATTCCCAAAGATTGCAGAGCTCCACTGACACAATCGAACTATCTCAGCTTCAGTCTGCCAACACTCCTTCTTCCGAACATATTCCGAACAACTAACGACTGACTGTTCGATTTTTAAGTGGTGTAAACAAGCCACTACGAGATAACGACCGTCTTTTACTGTTATTTCGAAGGCTGGCCTAGTGTGAACACTTTACGTTAACAACGTTCGCCATCAAGTAGCTGATGTTAATGAGATATGTAGCCGTCTGTAGGAATTTTCGAGACCAACTAGAGCAACCAACTTTGTATAGATAAATACTGCTGTAATATAGTAGGCGCCAGGATATGAATATATCCATTTTTGATTATTATGTCTCGTCTTTATTGCCTATTGTCTTGATTGGTACACAACGTTTTACGTCTTCCAATCGGGCTGTCAGTGCAGAGTTTCTTTAGGGTTGATGTGTTCGTCCTTTCTCTCCATGTGCCGCAGCCAGCATTTTGATGAATTTGATGTTAATGTCATTACATAATCGGTGCAGTTCATCATTATACCGGATTCTATCCATCCATCTTCCGCCTTCGTTAGTGAGCACATAGATCCGACCTAAGGTTTCTCTCTCGAACACGTCTAGTCACTCCTCATCACTTTTTGTCAATGTCCATGTTATCTCTCTAGTTTGTTATTACCTTTCGGTAAATGACTTGGTGGTTATGTATAAGCATTAAAATATTATAATATTTCAACTATTTTTTTTTGGATAATTACGTTTCCCCTGTTGCTTTTACGAGTTGTAATTTCTGTTTTAAATCTTGAACAACTTAATTATAACGTTTACCCTCAGTTATTAATATTTAAACAGAAATGATTTCGCTCGTCCACGGGGACATTGTTGTTCTCTTCTCTAATTCCGTTTATTTTTTAAGTGGACCGTTTTAATGGACTTGTTACAAACTGCGCTTAAACCATAATAAAATAATTCAATTTCGCGGTTAGTTTATAAGACTCTTATTCTCACAGCGCAAATATAAAACTTTCTAAAGCGAAATCTAGTATTCAAAAACTTACAAAATTCACTATCTCAAAAATAAGCTGTGGGAATAATAAAATAGTTTCAAACATTTTTGTTTGTGAATAATTCATGTAAAAATTATTTATCGACTAAGTCTATTTAATAAGTACATTGTATAATGGACCTCTCCCTAGGAAACCAGTGCGGCTAGTACGAGTTTTATCGAAAGCTAATTGCACGCAAATAAGTGCTTATCAGCGTGCAAATAGTGTTCTGAATCAAACGATCGAATCATTCGATCATTTTAGTATGAAAATTTTTCTAAATTCTTTCGATGATCGTTTCGATATTCGATCATCGAAAACTTATACTAGGGCTACATTGCATTACAGACTCTCAATACCGTAACATATTTTTGAAAACAATTAGTTAATAAAAATACGTATTTTTTTACTTAATTGATCGGAGTACAGCTGAAAGAGAGCTTGAGCGTTTTATTAAAAACAAGCTGACCCGTCAAGCTTCTTTCAACATCTTTGTACGATAATAATTCTTTCCAAAATATTATCTGCTTAATGTGAATGAAAAAACACTTGTCTTATTATACTACACAAATTATTTATTGCAGAGACGTGTTTCGTTCAGTTAGAACATTTTCGATCTGATTTAAAAATATTTTTTACAATGATCAACCAAGTTAAAATTATTAAGATATTATAATTAAAAAAATTTAACTTGGTGTATCATTGTAAAAAACTATTTTTAAATCAGATCGAAAATGTTCTAACAGAACGAAACGCGTCTCTGCAATAAATAATTTGTGTAGAATAAGACAAGTGTTTTTTCATTCACATTATGAATAACTACACGGTAAACACCAAAAATATTAATTATTATCTGCTTACTCTCTGAAACAAGATGGGAATTAAAATTGGCTAATCAATCAATCAAAAAAAAAAACGATAAAAATGACATAAATTTATATTAGGTACTAAATTTATTATTATATTTTATATTATTTCTTATGCATTTTTCGACTTTTTAATAATTATTCTGTTATCTGGAATGGAATGGAATAAATCAAACATCGACAGAATATCTTCAGACGATCTCAAGTTATGAGTGTTCAGTGTTCACACTATCCTGACTTTCTTTCATATTATACCTACATAGTATAAAGTAAGAAAGAGATAAGATTCTAAGAAACAATTTTAAAATTATGGTTACCCAGAAAAATTGCAATAATCTCTTGCAGATGAAATCAGCGGTAATCATCATGTTTTTTTGCACAAGATTCTTTGTATTTTTGTTGTATCGTTTTATATTTTTGTCGTGTTCAGCTGTATGATACCCATAGTGTTGTTGTGAGCAACATTGTCTGGTGTTGACGGTTCGTAATAATACAAGTTTCTCTGTATTTAATTTTGTATTTTCTTTTCTCTTCAAAGGTTTCGTCTATCGTGTGGAATGTAACGTCTGTACCACAGTTAACTCCCGATTATACAGAATATATTTCGACCGATCTAGTTTTTTCTTTATATGAGAATTAAACTGATTTATTTCTATAATCTGTATATAAAAATTTGTGTTTTGTTTTTTGGTTAGTGACTAAATGTCTATTCGTCAATTTGAAAGAGGCAGTAGAACGCTTTTTAATTATTCCGTCTACTGCATCAGCCCTCCAGTTTGTCACCTGATAGACGGATTACCTTTGGTACCTGTAAAGATGGGAGCTGTCGAGTGAATTGACACATCTTGTATATTCAGAGATCCTCAAGACATTATTAATTTTATACAAATCAATTCAGTTCAGGTATAGGGAAGCAACAAGAGTCCTCCACAAAAACTTTCTCGTCTTCGCGACCCTGATTGAAGGATAAATAGCGCTCTCCTCGGCCAACTGTTATTCGGCATCCTTAACACGCGGCCCAGTTAAGCCCATCTACTAACTGTAGTGGTACAATTGATGATCCTCCGCTGGATGCATCGGCGTTTATCATCGTTTGTGATGCGTTGGTATCATTTTATATCCAAAACTCTCCTGAGGCACTTCGTTTTATACAATGCATCTAAAACTCATACTTTTTAGTATCTGGTTTCTTATTTTAATGTGTTTGGTTATGCTGTTCCTTACGGAGGTTGGCGATTTTAACTTCCAACTGTTCAAAATCTTGCGCCAGTCTTATTAGTGATGCCGCATCCGGTTTTCCAAACCACTGTCCAATAATTTCGAGGCAAGATACTCTCTTCCACCTCATTTCCCTTCTTCCGTCTATTTTTTCTGAATAACCAGGTTTAGGAAGGAACTAAAATGTCCCAAATATTTAGAAAATCAAAGATAATCAGTAAAACGTGTGGAAAGAGAAAACTGGGATTTTTAAGATGGAGTTTTGCCAGCCGTGAAGTGGCTCAGATAAGAGCTGGCTCACTGCAGAGATAAAATGAAGCTCATTCTCTCCTGTGAGTGCATCCATTATGCAACAAACATACGAGCGCATATTCTCGCGTCCCCACCCGCCGACTCACCTCCAACAGTAATCACTCTTTTTTGCAATCCTAAACGACACACCGCAGCGTACAAAAACCTGGCTCATTAGCACAACCGCGGTTTTTTTATTTATAAAAGAAGTTTTACTGATTTATCTTTCTCCATTAGCGCCACAACAGCCCATATCGAGCCTTGGCCCCTCCTACAAGTGCCGCCGTCTTCCAACTCGTCACCTTTTCTAACTTCATATTCCCATATACGGTGAGGTCTAACGACTAGTCTCCTTCCTCCTGGATGTCCCCTTAAGATTCTATTCTTCTTCTTCTTATGGCCGCTCACAATCTGACCTCCAGAGATCGAAGCCATTGGATCGCGTCATCAGTTAGTGCGTGTGCAAGTCCTGTAGTCCTTCTTTAAATCCGTATATGGGGCACTCGTTTATAATAATAATAATATTAAAACACCTGATATAATTGATAAATGTCGTGCATGTGGCCAAACAGGAGAAACACTCAGACATATTTTGTCTGGGTGTTCTCTCCTGTGTGGTTCTGAGTATCTGCACAGACATAACGATGTGGCTAAAATAGTTCATCAAAAACTTGCCTTGAAATATGGTTTGCTCGATCTTGAAGTACCTTATTATAGGTACACCCCAATTTCGGTAATGCAAAACAGTAATACAAAGTTGTATTGGGATATACCAATACAAACTGACCGAACGATTAACGCAAATCGTCCGGACATTGTATTGGTTGATCGTAGGAACGGGATAACGTATCTCGTGGATATCACTATACCGTATGACGAAAATTTGAAAAAAGCCGAGCAAGATAAGATAATTAAATATCTTGATCTTGCTCACGAAATCAAGGATATGTGGCATACACCAACCACCCACATAATACCTATAGTGATATCGACGAATGGAGTTATTCCTAAGTCTCTTAAAGACAATCTAGGGAAGCTTGGCATCTGTTGTGGTCTCAGATATGCCATCCAAAAGGCAGTTCTGTTGTCCTCATGTAGGATGTTAAGAAGGTTCCTTTCTCTGTAGTTCGAAGATCTCTCATGATTACATTACATCGTGATGTATCATGAGAGATAATACCGATATTTTTATATTTAGTATATAGCATTGTATTTAATTTTAATTTATTTTTATTAATTTTTTTTTACAATGATGTATACTTCATATATTATGATATATTGTGATTTAATGAATAAATGATTTGAAATAATAATAATAATAAAAAGAACAGAGGTGCTATTTTTCGCCGGCAACCTCACGGCTCTCACTATCATAAATGAGTTATATTCAGAATAGAAGTGAAAATTGTAATTTAACTGAACTCGTATTAACATAATTAATCTTCCTTGATAGCTTAATCCGGTATAGCTTATTTATTAAAGTATTAATTCGGTTGCTATACCGACACCGAGGTTTTTTTAATTTTTTTCGGTTTGCTGGATTTTGGTCGAAGATTCGAGCTTTCGACCTTGATGGGTTTCTCAATTTAATAGATTATTCAATGATATTATCAAATCCACATCAGATTAGACGAAGGTTGTGTTATTACGTAATGCAGCCCCACTGTCAAGTATTTAAAAGAAAATTAACAGTCTTAGGTACATAGTTTTGCATCTCGTTTTTAACCGGTTTTATTGCCAGTTTTTGTGGACTTCTTCATAACTAGTCGTATATAGAGAGAGGCAATCACATAGTACTGCAACACGAAACACGGGGGAAAGACATTAGTATCGTGCGCAATATTATTTTCACTACCGCGGCTGTCATGCTGGGAAGCAAACACTATTGAGGGTTCACTCATATACAATCTGCAAAATGACAAATGAATTCGAAACAAAATAAATCTACGAAACAAAAGCATGTCGTGTTTGTATTACTGCAATATGATGCAAATAACAAAAACGATGTTTTCTTTCTACAATGGAATCTGTGTTGCTTTATTTCGACTGCTATTAAAACTGATACACATACACGATTGTGGCATTTGTCATTTTGAAATTGGACCACCAACCATCACCTTAATTTGAAAATCTCTCTCCTAGTATCAGGATATCTCACTCGTAGTATTAGGTATAATATTAGAATCACCAATTTTGATCGAGATTCCACTAATAATCACGATTATAAGATTTAAATTACATTTATATTTTGCCGGCTTTCCCGACAGACGTTGTTCTGTGGTTCTAACCCGAGGCGGCCCCTTTCATAATATGTGCATAATGTGCACTGCGCCCCCAGAAGAAAATATTACGTAACTAATTCGATTGACTTAAAATAATAACATTATAATATTTCTAAAACATCCATATTTTATTCGTTTTCAAAACTAAGGCAGGAGCAGAGAGAAATAATATGCGAGTTGCGCACACTCTACCTCGCCTATAAAGTACTGATGCTGCGTGTGCACATTGACTCATTTCATGAAGGTACAACTGTCCAATGGTACAACTGTCCAAAGGTACAACAAATGCCCCTATATTTTTTTCACCTTCAAAGTTTTTGATGATGAAATAAAGATAAATAAAATAAAGATTCCTATTCATATCCAAGAGAAATAACTACCTATAGGTCTTGACTCTACTGCATTTTATACTTCATGATATCTAATGAGTAATGATACATTAATATACAAATTTTTGTACATTATTATTTGTAACAGACTCTGTGCTTGTTAGTAAGGTGGGAAAAATGTTGTATTCGGTTCGTATCTGTCTCTCTGCATGCCCGGAAGTAGATAGAACATTACGAATGTAGATTCTTTAGCTCCTTCGTAAGTAACAATTTATTATTTGTCGGTATTTGATGAGAGAATTCTGTAACATATAATCACAGTCCCAATTCAACTGCTATTATATTTTAAAATGTGATAACCTACCATAACTCTGTAGATAATGTAGGTACTTACGATTTTTGAATGAATTTTTTTTTAAGCTGATGAATGTGAAGAAAATCTCTATTTTTTTCCTTTTTAACGTAGGTACACTTAACTGTTATTTTTATCAATAAAATAATTTTGTTGGAGTTGTCTTTTTAAGATAGATCCTTCTATAGTTGTATACTCATAGTGCTTTACATAATATTATGTACCATTGAAATTACAGATATTACGGTTTACCTATATTACTTTGATGGATTTTGGTTTTCAATCAAGTTTTATGTATGCTGTGAGAATGCAGATCTTATGTTTAGAAGATCGGAATTGATAATTGCCTCCATACAAATGATTTTTTTATAAAATAGTATGGCATGATTTGTGTAGTGTGCGCTGTCACCACTGAAGGCGCCATAGCGCTAGCGTAGCCCTTTGAGTGAAGTATTTGGTTGGATCACAGACAGTAGTAATAGTATTGTAGTTACCTACCTACTAATAATGATATTCATTCACAGGTGCATCTATAACATTGTTTGATTTTTTATTTTTTACTGAAACATGGTTGAATTCTGGAGTGAATGATGGAGAGCTTGGTTTTGACCGTTACTGTGTGTATCGTAAAGACCGGGATCCTAAAACTAGTGTTAAATCGAGGGGCGGAGGTGTCATGATTTGCATTTCAAAAAAGTACAGATCTAGTAGGATAAAGTGCTTGCATTCCTCCATAGAACAGGTATATGTAAAGATTGTTTTTCCTCGGGGTGTGTTGATCGTGGGTTGTATATATGTTCCGCCGGGATCAGGTTTGACTGTATACTCTGATCATAATGAGGAGCTGGAAAGAATCCGCTTCAGATATCCTGATGCAAGGATCTTAATTGCGGGTGATTATAACTTACCTCGTGCCGAATGGAGTGGATGTGACTCGGAAAACTTGATGGGCAATGATGAATGCTTCAATGAGGTCAAAGATATGTGTTCATTTCTCAATTTGGTCCAGATTAACGTAATCCGCAATAGTCGTGACAGGTTGTTAGATTTACTTTTTACAGATATTGAGGGCATTCAGGTGTCTGAGGCTGCTGAACCCATACTGCCGGTTGATGACCATCATCCTCCCCTGGAGCTGGATTTGATATTGGATTATGACGAGGAACCAATTGTGAGTAAGAACTGTAGGGATTTTCATAGGTGTGATTATATATCGCTGATCCGGGAAATGTCAAGTATTGATTGGTCATTTCTTGACGAACGAGTTGATGTTGACGCAATGGTCTCACAGTTCTATAAAATTGTAAATGATTTGATAGAGAAATGGGTTCCCCTTAAGCGTCCGGTTAACAAAAGGTACCCCAGTGCTGGCAAACGCCCTTAAGCTGGCGTTTTATAAACGTATTGAATGCCAGCTACCTGGAAGCTCTGTTAGTTTATACAAACTGACAAAGTCCTTGAAAGACGACCACCGTGATTTCCCGAGACTAATGTATTTTGGGAACAGATCGGCTGGTTGCGAGGAGAGAATAGCTGATTTGTTTAGAGATTTTTTTATGTCAACCTATAATGAGGTTCATGATGATGGCGAAATCCCTGTGTTCCCTCAGAGAGACATTGTTCATATCCCACGCGTTGTTTTTTCAGAATCCGATATAGAACAGGGCATTGATTTGCTGGATGATAGTAAGGGGGCCGGCCCTGATCGGCTGTCCCCATTATTGATCAAGAAATGTAAGTCTATTCTGAGCAGGGTCCTGATGAAAATGTTTAATGCTTCTGTTGAATCTGGATTATTTCCCACTTTATGGAAAACCAGCTATATAATTCCAGTTTTTAAAAAAGGGGACAAATCAGATGTCTCAAACTATCGTCCTATTTGTATACAGTCCTGTATCCCTAAATTATTTGAAAGCATTCTTCTTAATAGAATTAAATCTGACCTGGCTATTGTTATATCACTTCATCAGCACGGTTTTTTACCTGGAAGATCCACCTTGACTAACCTATTGGAGTTTCACTCAGATATAATGGATTCCCTGGTTCGTAAGAGGCAATTAAACTGTATATATACAGACTATTCTAAGGCTTTCGACCGTGTCTCTCACCCTATTTTACTAGCCAAGCTTCGATCGCTGGGGGTGGATGGGTCACTCTTGTCATGGTTCCGAAGTTATTTGGAGGGTAGAACACAAACGGTTTCCTTGTCGGGTATATTTTCTCCTCCGTTTGTGGCAAGTAGTGGAGTTCCGCAAGGTTCTCACCTGGGGCCTATCTTATTTATTATTTTCATTAACGACCTTCTCTGTGAATTTGACGGGGTTGGTTTTGTCGTATTTGCAGACGATTTGAAACTATATAGGGAGATAGAAGATATTCGGGATTGTGGGGTACTTCAGAGTAATATCGATTCGCTCGTTAGTTGGTGCTCCAAGAACAGGCTCAGTCTAAATATGGATAAATGCCAGATAATGCGCTTTTTCAAAATTAAAACGCCTATATTTCATTCATACACAATGAATGGTACTCAATTAATGTCTGTTTCCCAGATACGGGACTTAGGAGTGTTGATGGACACAGGTTTATCATTTGTTCCTCACATTGACGCCATCGTGGAGAGAGCGCTACGTACACTGGGATTCACGTTGCGACTGTGTGAACATTTTAGTAATATCGAGACTTTTGTCATCTTGTTTACAAGCCTGGTGAGGCCGATACTAGAATACAACTCCGTGTTGTGGTCTCCTCATTATGAGGTGCACAGGAATAGCTTAGAAAGAGTGCAAAAACGATTTTTGCGTTTTGTAAATTTTAGATTGGGCATCCCGGTGCGTGAAATAGATTATGCATGGCTCCGTGGAGAACTTGGACTGCAGACGTTGTCTGCAAGACGAAGCATGTCCAATATGCTTTTTCTGCACAAATTAATTAATGGAAATATTGATTCTCCTGGGCTGTTGAGCAAAATTTGTCTGCGTGTCCCAAATAGGAACACTCGTGCTAACGATACATTTAGTCTAATCACGTGCAGTACGAATTACCATTTCAACTCACCTGTACAAAGATTAATGAGAGAGGGGAACGCACTGTTACAGGATCTGGACATATTTTCATTGTCGACATATCTATTTAAAAAACTGTTAAAAGAAAGAGTTCAGTGATGTATCATACTCCCTGTATTTGTTATGTCCGAATTGCATCGCTGTGGTGCCTACTTACTGGCGCATGCCATGACACGCCCGCTGTCTCTATGCTGTGTATGTCAAGTATATTTGTATTATCTTAGGTGTGTGAGTGTGAATGCGCGTGGAGTGTGGCGTGAATAATGATTGATTGGTGGTGCGTTACATGTGTATGTGTGTGTGTGTGGTCTACTGGTAGGGATGTTTGTAATAATTGTACATTTTATTATTATTGTATTGTAAAAGCAACATTGTTGCGTTGAATGTAATAAATAAATAAATAAAATAAATAAATAAATATTGAATTTGCTGTGCACACAGTGTGTGTGTGTGTGTGTGTCATGCAATGGAAGTTATAAACCACATAGATTTTAGGTTAAGTTTTTGTTATTCATAACAAACTGTCAAGTGTTGCTATTGTTGTTTTTTATTTTATTGTTTGTTTGTTGTAGTTTTTTGTATGTTTTAAAAAATAAATATCCAATGTAAAAGGCTCTAAAGCTGTAAATTTTTGAATAAATAAATAAATAAAAATAAATTCTTTTAAATTTTTTATAAGATTGTTTTCGGAATAAACATTGTTTCTGTGCGTGCGTGATATAAAAAACAGTACAGAAGGTGTAGATCTGAATGGAATGAATGTGTGCGCTCTGATGTATGCAGACGACCTAGTTTTGATGGCTGAAAGCGAATGTGATTTGCAAGAACTTGTGACGCGTGTGTATCAAAATTGTGAAATGAATGGTCTTAAGATGAATGTCAATAAGACAAAGGTGCTTGTTTTTGAAAGAGAAAATTTAAGAACGCTATGTAGTGTGAAAGTGAATGATGAGAACTTGGAACAAGTGGATGAGTATGTCTATTTAGGTAGTTTATTTAGCAGAGATGGAAGGTGTGAAAAGGAAATTGAAAGAAGGAAACTGGCTGGTAGAAGGGTTGGCGGTGCACTAAGACCTCTAATGAGAAATAAGAATGTATCTCTTAAATCCAAACAATTGATGCACAATGCAATCCTGATTCCATCAATGATGTATGGGAGTGAAGCATGGACATGGACGAAAAATCTGGAAGTTGGAATAAATGCTGTAGAAATGAGATCACTGCGTAGGATATGCGGAAAGAGACTGATTGATAAGGTGAGGAATGATAGTATTAGAAAGGAATGTGGAGTGGATGTTAGTGTAGTGACTAGAATGAAAGTGAATAAATTAAGGTGGTTTGGGCATGTAGAGAGAATGAACGAAGATAGAATGACTAAAAGGATATATAAATCTGAAAGAATGAGTGCACGCAGACGAGGCCGACCTCGAATGACATGGTCCGATCATATCGGTGCCGTCTTAGAGGAGGGCCAAGTCAGGAGTAAAAGGAATAGAAGAGCATGTATGCGAAATGTTATGCGTTTGGAAGAAGCGAAAGAGGTTTGTTTGGATAGGAAAGAGTGGAAATCCGTACTCTCTGCCTACCCCCTTCGGGAAACGGCGTGATGGGTAAAAAAAAAAAAAAAAATTGTTTCTGGCAAACTGAAATGCGGCGGTCTCTCTATCATCTTTTTGGTAGGTAGTTTTTTTTAAATTGCTTATTCTACCTACATTAGTGAGTCGCAGTGAGTGTTATTCTAATTTAACTGCTAAAATCAACAAAATCTTTGTCTACTTGAGTATGTATATTGAGTATGAAGATGGACGGTTGTCCGAAAACGTTTTAACCAAATATACATAATCAAGTAGAACTGACAGAATTTTTGTTGATTTTAATTTATTTTTGTTTATTAAAATGTTCTACAAAGTTGCTCGCGACAAAAAATTTGAAGATTTGTTAATTTAACTGTTATTCCGGATATTATTATTATCTATCTTATTAAAATATTCGACTTAACAGATGTCTCAGCAGACCCAAAATCAATTAGATTTCTGTATATGAACCACGTGTCGAAGTCGAAGGGGGGTGGAAGTTGAAGGGGGATGGGAGGGAGAGCTACTCATTCGCATCCGAAGAACCAGAACTAGATAAAGAGAAAAAAGAAAAATAAGGGGTGGCTTGAGAGTATCACGTGACTACAGGAAACATTATCTATTTATTTATTTTATTTTACATTATTTATTCATACATAATATTTACAGTGATAACAGACAACAAATGGAAATGCTGCCCAAATAGGCCAAGCATGTACTAGGGCAAACATCTTAACAGTATGTAGGTACATAAAAAAAGAATATCAAAGGAGCATACAAACACGAACCACAGCGCCACCACCAACTCAACTACATTCATATGGATTGTATTGGCCAATAAGAAATCAGAAAAGTGAGATGAATCATAGCACCAAAAATAGCGGACAAAGGAAGACAACAGTTGGCAATACTGGGGCAAAACAATACCGTAAGATAAAAATAAAAATCCAGAGGAATGATTTTACGTAGGTATGTATATTTTTCCCTCCTGCAAAAAATACATTTTAATAAAGCAATAACCCAGTACTAAGTAGGTACTCAGTTTGTATTCATAAAATTTATAAAAATAGCTGAACCTGCTATTTTAGTTCTGCTTCTTTTAAAACTAGGACCTCTCGTAAGTGGCGCAACCTTACATTCCACCAGCAACGGTGAGAAAATATCAAGAGTGGTGGATAGAGAGAGAAGGAAGAATAAAAGAAAAGAGAAAAGGACAGACAGGAGTAATTGATGACCCAGCTCGTTTGTGAGTTATATTTTTTTATATCCATTATAGTCTACGTGAGTTCGGTGGGAACTGGGTACATAAGAGGGATGTACTGTAGGTAGATATATTAATATATGTACGTGAAAATTTTATGGAAACACCGAAAAAATGTAGGCAATTTAGTATTCAAAATAATTATCTTTACGTATGTTCAACATGACATGGACACGGTGTGGGAGGAGGTCATAAACATTGCGCAAGATCGAGCGCAATGGAGAGCTCTTTTTGCCTCCCTACGCCCCTGAGTGGGGTGTAAAAGGGAGAATTGATTGATTGATTTTTAACAATGTTCAACTGGCCGTGGGGTGGCCGGCTAAGAATAGCACCTCTGCTCTTTTTGCTGGTTTTTCGAGCATCCTGTAAGAGGCAGGAAATCGAAAAAACAGATTGCGACCGTGAGGTTAACCACCTCACGTCCTTAAACCTCAACTGGTCAGAAAAGGCACAAGAGCCTCGGACGCCTTCGAGCGCAATGGAGAGCTCTTGATGCCTCCCTATGCTCCTGAGTGGGGCTTAGGCCTCCCGCATTGTGGGTTGGTTTGGGCTTAATTTGTATGGGGCCGGCTTTTCGGTTTGATTGCTTTGATCGAGCTAGGGAGTCGGTTTCGTGCGGGTCGGATTTGCTGCGGATTGGTCTCCTCCGGGCTGGCTTTCGTAGAGTGGGGGACCTTAACGGAAGTATGTATATTCAACAATGGCGTTAATATTTTTCATAATATGTAGCCACAATTTGCTAGTCTAATTATTTTTAACTCGCCCACCTAACTTATGCCCATTGCCCGTGAAAACGAGTATGAGGAGCACAAAAATGGTTAAAGTAGTTTTCTATGCCATCTAGTATGACTGTAGAGGCCAATTTTTGAAAGACAGATTCTGTCACACTGAGGGCATGGATATTCCGCCCCCTCGGACGGACCTCGTCCTCTCTGCTGGTCGGTTCCTTGACTTGCAGCAACGACTTTCCTCCATTCCGTCCTGTTGGTCGCCAACTGTTCCCAGTCCCTCTGTCTGTTAACACTCTTTAAGGCTGTATGCAGGTTGTCCTTTCTTTTGCGCTGTCCTCCGTGCTTTCTTTTTCCTCTTTGTAATTCACCGTAGAGGATGTTCTTGAGAAGTATAATATCATAAGGGATGTTCCATATTACAGATATAAATACCCACAAACACCGACCACAAAAATATAGAAGACAGAAATTCCACAAGGGAAGAATTCCATGTTATAGATTATTTAGTAAATAGGTGCACTTCGGCTCCTATTAAAACTGCGTGAAAAATGCAAGAAAGAGAATGCCAATTCATTTTTATTAAGTTTGTGTATATTTGGGTGTAAAAGGCCTAGCATGTGTAATATTAAACGTAAAATTATATTTTGTTCATGGTTAAATGCACATTTTTATACTTCGGTACCTATGTACATCAACCAATATTTTGAGGTTGATTGGGTGTGAAAGGACCAACCACTCTCATGTTAAGTAAATAAAGTAAAATAATAAAAATCAACATAGGTACATAGGTGTATCTTATGCTAAATGACGCAATATTTTCGTTAGAAACTATATGAAATTTGAACTCAATTTAGATGTTAATTAAATTTCTATAATGGGGAAATGAAGGAATAATCTTGGCTCAACAAAATAAGCACAAATACACTTTTGACATTTATTTTCACAATAATAAAAGCTTGGGTCGAGAATTTATAAAAGATCATCACGGGGCATGCAATAATTTCCTCCAAAACTTGCAAAAAACGTCAAATTTATTCAATCATCTGCATAAAGCGATTATTTTAAGATAAAACTGACGATATCTTATTGTTAAATCTTTTATTATTATCTCTATGATCTTATTAAGCAAGATAACCGGAACATATTTAATTAAGCAAAATGAAATCAGATATTATGACTTTTTGCAAAACAGTGTCACGTTGAAAAAGTTTATGCATTTTGTCTGCGGGACGTGTACAGCTTGTTCATCCCACTTAAAATAGCGGAGCAAGGGATAACATGGCATAGCATAGTGTGGCCCACTCCTCTCCGACTGATGATCACAGATATATTTGCATACGAGTGTTGCACTCGAGATTCGTGAAAATTACAAGTGCAATACACAACCACAGGTCTTCCTTTGAGAGCGTCTCTTCACTTAGCGCTAATACGTACATATCCTTACGGTTAGCTCAAAGGCAATAATTTCTACATTCTTTTTTTTTAAACGTTTCCACCGAGTATCCGATTCAAGCCGTTTTGATAAACAAATTTTTCCTCATTAACTAATCACTTTTCAGTAAGTACTTTTATTATTTCGAAATTAATACACGAAATCTTTATACTTGTGAATGAGTTTCCATTTGACATTTTCATATTAAGAAAGGGAAGGGGGTATTTACGTTTTTCTAAACACTTGTGACGGATTCTACTGATCTCAGCTGATGAGATGAGCAGAACCCTCACACTGAGGACCGTCTGTCAAGAGTCACCGACTCCAAGGCAAACGAACCTCTGTGGTCACACCCTCTGGAAGGCTTTAAACAGAGTTGTTGGTCTCATCCAACAAACGAAAAATAAATCGTTATTCAGCCCAGCTATACTCAACTTTAGACTCTACTCAAGTCGTGGTTCAATAGCCCAAAATGTCCTCTCATCAAGTGGGGAATTATCAAGATATTTTTAAAAAAAGAATTTAGAATTAAAACGAATAAAATTTATTGGACTAAAATAAATAGATCCTTCTTTGAACAAATTATAAAACTAATTGTGGATCTTTGATAGCTCCAAATAAATAAACAAAAAAAATACCTTAAAATGGGAAAAATAAAATTTAAAATTTCAATCATTAAAACATATATCAGTATTTAAAGTATAAGGCCATTTATATTGTTCTTAATAATCAAAAAATATTTTACTTCTTAAACACTCGTCAGATGTTTTACAACAATTTTTGAGCCTCTATTCCAAACTTCTTAGGTAAACATACAAATATATCAAATAGGCTTCAATTAATATGGATGAGATTTTTCCCTTTATAGATTACTAGAGGTCCGCCCCAGCTTCGCACGGGTAGATAGATACTTAAAAATAATTTAGTTTTCATACAGATCCCTAACTTTTTCAAAATATTTTATAGCATATATTACTTAATCTGGAATAATTGCATTGCAATGAACGTGTCACGTCACTTTACCACCGTGACTACTTTGCGCGGTATTTCTACTAAACTTGACATCACTCGGCACTCCCCTCAGTCCAATCCCGCACCCGTGCGCACTCTGCATCGGTTGAGATGATAAGAGACTATGCTTTTTTCCAATACTCACATTTTTAAACTCGTGATAACTTTCGAATGGAATGTCCGAATTGAATAATTCAAAAAGTTATACAAACATATTGAAGCAGACTTGAATATGAACTAATTTATTTTAATAAGGAGTAATACCAAGATACCAATAAAGAGCCTTTTCTAGAGGTGACATTTTATTGATTTTTTTTAAATAAAAAAACACTTATTGTGGCATAACTATAATAGTTAGACATATGCTATCGCGATACTTTTTGTAAATAATGATGTCTTCTACAAAATTGTACTACATTGTTTTATTCTATCATCATTAGTTTTCACAGCGTTCGCGATAAAAAGAATATTTTATATAAATTTTTTACACCTTGGGTTACATTATTGAAGTTTTCGTAGGTTACCCAATTTTTTTTGGAAATTAAATATAGCCTATGTTCACCGCCGATATTGTAGCTTCCCAAAAGTGAAAGAATTTTTCAAATCGGTTCAGTAGTTTTGGAGCCTATTCGATGCAAACAAACAAACAAACAAACAAACAAACAAACAAAAAATCAAATCTTTCCTCTTTATATATTAGTATAGATTACATATCGAAATGAGAAAACATTAAATTCAGGTTTTGTATAAAACAGGGTCGAAGGTCAAATTAAGGTTGGTGCATTTGCTCTCCACGAAAGAAGAATGAAAGGTGTCAGCGGTAGGTCTCACAGAATAAAACGTATGATTTGATATATCACTTAACTTAAGATTCGATCCCCTAATCTATCTCGCGCTGATCTCTTCAAGAAATAACTTGGCTCCACGAATGTCGAATAGTTTCAAAGAATCCTTAGCCGGAGTTCTCACGTACAAATGGACTTCTCAGAACAAGAATTGGCTTCAGATGGCTCGATACAGACGTTTCGGTACATCGGCGTAGGTAATACATAAAATGTCCCCAGGTTAACATCCCATTCCAAGATCAAGAATTACGTTTGCAACCCGAAGGGTAGTTCCCGCACTTCTGTAATACGATAAAGACATGCGTTACAATTAGGGATTAGAAAAATACCCACAAAAAGAAATAGAATTCACGACAGACATAATAAACGTAAGATTCTCACCTGTTTTACTTGCGGGGCTATATTTAGTTCACAAACGACACTTCACTTAGACGATTTTACAAAATCAAATTCCAATAAATATATTCGACTTAATTATTAACAAATCACTCAGGAAGGGTAGTTTTCACCCCTAACCCCCCTTTTAACACAGAGTGTTGCTCCAACGCATTCGTGGACGCAATATATAGTCAGCAAACTTTTGACGTTTGCAAACGTCAGATCCCACAATAGCTTGGCGCTAACACGGCCGCCGTTTCATTGGATAGAAACATTAGCATTCAACGCACCCGCGAGCTGCATTGATAATGTTCCGCACGGAAGGCACCTACCGACAATACGGCGAGATTTCTATTAGCTGGGTACACACGTAGCGATTTCTCTTTAAGATTTGAACGATAATCGTTCAATCGCTCAAATCTTAGCGATAAATCGGCACGTTAGTGGTGTCTGAAAGATCAACGATAAATTGGTCAAATCGTTCACCGATAAATTGGTACAATTTATCTGCTGTGCAACACACACGTGAAGATTGATTCAAAAGTTAATACAAATATTAACGATAATCGTTCCAAATTATCCGCCGATAATTTGGAACGATTATCGTTAAGATATTTTCTGAGCGATTTCTCATAACAAAATAATCGTTCAGTTAATTTGGTACGTGTGTGCTGGACGAACGATTTATCTTTCCAATTCAAAAGATTATCGTTCGATCGCTGATCTTTCGGAAATTCATAAAATTTGAGCGATAATGATGACGTATATTTTTTCAGTTGGATATAAACATCATCATAGTTCTCATTATATTTACTCCACCTGAACTTACGTTAAATTAACGTACCTATGTAACGGTATACTTGTCTCCCTCTTCTTTGGGACCCTGATGGGAGGAATAACTGCGGTCTCCTCGGCCAACTGTCATTCGGCATCCTTAACACATGTCCCAGACAAGTCCATCTCCTCCCCACAATGGGCTCACCCTGGGCGCGCCAGCGTATAGCGTCGTTCGTGATGCGGTGTTACCATCCTACGCCTAGAAGTCTCCTGAGGCACTTCATTTCAAAAGCTGGGGTTTATCGTTATTTATTCCAGCTAAATCTTTTACACCACACAGTTGAGCCGTGTATATACAATATACCTACATAGGTACACCGGAAACCACTTGACCTGGGGCCTATATGCATTTTTAGATCGCCAGGCATATTCAATAGACCATTAAAGATGTCAGTTGACATTTTGCTGGCTCTCATGTTATGGTGTGTTTTCCTCGGAATACGGTACAGCGATAAATGTGTCAGTTTAGAACATTGTCAATATCAACGAAGTGCCTCAGGAGAATCTTGGGTATAAGATGGTACTACCGCATCACAAACGACGCTATACGCCAGCGCACTCAGCGCAGGCCCATCACTTCCACCATTACGGAGAGCAGATGGACTTGGCTGGGACATGTGTTAAGGATGCCGAATGACAGTTGGCCGAGGAGAGTGCTGATCTTCCTCCCATCAGGGTCCCGAAAACGAGGAAGATCCTCTCATACTGTGTTCCGCTCCTTCGAAGCAGAGCTGAAAGGGTTGGACATGGTGTGGGGAGGAGGTCATAAGCATTGCGCAAGATCGAGCGCAATGGAGAGCTCTTGTTGCCTCCCTATGCTCCTGAGTGGAGTTCAAAGGGAGTTTGATTGATTAATTGATAAATCAAGATTTATAAAAGTAATTCTCTTATGAGCCTTGTCGGGTCCCACCAACGTTGGATGTCACTTTGGAGAATTTTCCCCTGTCCAGCGCTGCCCGGAACAGCTCCTTTATAGTTCGGATGCCGATCCACTCCCTTACAGGAACATGAAAATGAAGTCAGAGTAGGTATTTTATTTTACCGATATGAAGATCTTGCCCACTTTAAGTAGGTACCTATTAACGTATAGTTTATTTTTGTCTATTGAAAAAAATATTCTATAATAATGTTATGACTTCTGTTTAATTCTTATCTGTCATTCTAGAAAATATATGAATTAGTTTCGTCGGGTAGATAAGGGCTCATACACACGGCTTAAACAAGAACCGTCTGAAATTCGGCACTGTGGGAAAAACCGCTGGCGATTTCTCAGTGGTATCATGGATTTCGTCAAAATTTTCATGGAAAGTGGAAAACCTCAGTTTGCAGAAATTCCTAAAATTTCATATATAATTTTGATTAGGGAGCACTCTGTTTAAATATAAGTTATTTTCTTTTTTCTTAATAAATTGATAAAAAAAAACTTTGATAAAATAAAAATTTCTCTAGGAAATATACGCACTATTGCATACGCCACGTACGGGTGTATGTTTTTAAATGAATTTGGGCTAATTAAAAGTGAACGCAAATACATTTGGAAACATTCACACACACTATCATCATCATCATCATTAAGGGTTGCGCCCTCCCTTACCCCTGGATGTTTCAGGAACCTAAGTTCTCATTTCATCCAGACTTTATAAGCCAAAAAAAAAAGTAGACAAAAAGTGCAAGGTTTCAGAATAAAGTCGGAAGGACTTCATCTGACGCGCAAAGAAGAAAACAAAGAAAAAGATCCTTGCAACAAATAATTCATTTAAGTGTAAATTAAAGAAAAACTTCAGATTGAGTTGACAATTATAATTCAATTAAATTGCGGAAATTTTTAGTTTAATTTGAATTTTAACAACCGTTAATGATTCCTCCCAACAACTACACCACAACCAAATCCCACCAAATAATAAAAAGAAAAAAGCTACAACATATACTCAAACCAAAAATAAACCCATCACCGTTTTTTACTAGATTAAGCCCATACCGCAAAAAGAAAATGCACCCACAATAAAAGTTACAGTGGTAATGAATTTTGAAACACGCATCTCAACGAGACTACGTGAGTGGTGCCTCGCTGACGGGCTGCATCAGGTTATCCCATTGCTCTCTCCAGTCCTCCGCGAAGGCGCAAAAACAAAACACACACACTAAGAAAGAGTTGTGTTGTGAAAGTGGAAATGCACAGGGATTCGAACCCACGACGTATGTTGTAGTAAGAAAGCCGCCAACTGAACCGCTGGGTTTCCTCTTCAAATAAAAATGTACCTACGCGTTTCAAACAGACGCGGTTTTTTTAACCGCGCTAGGTCTGCACCCGTAGTGTGATGTGGCCCTAAGTAATAAAACAAAATCAATTGTCAATTTTTTTTTGATATTTTGAACATTTTATATCACAAAAATATGCACTTATAATAATATATTAAATACATCCTTTTTGATAAAAGGATTTTCCTTTGAGTTCTGTTGAGGAACGACTATTTTACACAGCACAAGTCACCATTTTCAATAACACCGTATTACTTGACGCTCTTCTGGTGGAATAGCTTTTCTCATCACAGTGTCCTTTTTGGTCAAGGCACCCTTTACTAAAGACAATAAAAAGTTAAAAGTATTTTCATCCATGCGCAAATAGTTCTTAAAATCATCAGGATCATCTTCTTGTATCACTTTCAAAAGCTGCATGTGATGCAGATCTTTCTTCAATAACCACGTTTTCACCCACTTTGTTCTTCTTTTACTTCTTCTGAGCCGTTTATGATGGTGTAACCCATCATCTCAAGGGAAAGCAGGTAGCCAAGATCACTGTTATGTACGTCTAAGTTCATAATAAAATTAACGTCAAAAGTTCAGGAGTAGTAAAAACGGTGAGAACTATGATGATGTTTACATCGAACTGTCATATCGAAGTGATACATACGTCATCATTATCGTTCAAATTTTATAAAACTCCGAATGAATAGCGATCGTGCGATAATCGTTTGAATTTGAAAGATATATCGTTCATAATTTTGATACGAGAAATCGCTCAGAAAAATTTGCACGTTAGTGTCAAACGACCGATATATCTTAACGATAAATCGTACGAAATTATCGGCCGATAATTTGGAACGATTATCGTAAAGATTTATCTTTACGTGTGTGCCCAGCTTTCAAACCGAGCCCGCGAATTTGATTTAAACTTCAATAAAAACAATCCCAAAAACTGATCGTTACACACTTTCAACTTCTTCCTGGTCGTTTTCCTCGTGTCTGATATTGTGACATGAGGCAAATGTCTTTGAAAATTCATCTCAATTAGACATTAAAAATAGATGAAGATATTTTTTTTTAAGGGGGATGTTTGCGCTCCGACCTGTAGTGGTCTATTGTGCTTCCCCTACTTGCTCATGGTGTTTCCCAATTAGAGCTTCCCCAATAATCCCAGACGCTTCAGGAAGTCCAGCATTAGGAGGGGATCCAAGGCGGTGAAGTCCTCCACCTCTATCCTGTGTTTATCAAAACTTCTTGCTCTCGCATAAACTACTGCATCGCAGTCTATAAGTAGTAGGTGGTGAGGCGTTTCTACACCTTCTTTGCAGAATCTACAGGTTCCATCATCTTCGAGACCCAGCTTCCTCAGGTGTTCCCTAAGTCTGCAGTGACCCGTTAAGAAGCCTGTTAGGGTTTTAAGACCTATTTTACTTAGGCTTAAACATATTTTGGTTCTTCTGGAGTTAAACCCACCAAGAAGATCCTTGGATTGCCTAAGTCCGGGAAGATTGTTCCACTGTTCTTCTCTTTCTTCCCTTCCCTTCCTTCTTATCTCTTCTTGGAAGAATCTGTTACTTAGACCGCAAAAAGGTTCTGGTCCAACTAGGTTTATTTCTGCACCTCTTTTCGCTAGCCTATCTGCTTGTTCGTTACCCTTCACCCCGACATGTCCCGGGACCCAGAAGAGAGTGACATTATTATTCTTGCCTAATTCATTCAGTTTTGTTAGGCATTCACATACCATTTTAGAGTTGATGATGTTGGAATAGATGATAGTGGTAGATAGTGGTTACCTTTATTTTTCACCAAAAATTGAAAGCTTACAATACGTTTACATCTAACCAATTTATTGGGAAACAATCTCAACTTACAATGAGTCTATCAGATATTGAACAACAGAGTTGTGGGCTTACAACCACGCATGCCAGTTTAAAAGCGTAAAAAAGTACTACAATAATTACTTTAACTCGAAAACTATAAAAAAAATCGCTGAACATAATATATTGAGTTATTTGAATAGTCCATATGGTGTTCTATCTCTAGACTTTCGCTTAGTCTTACTTTCTGGGACACCCTGTATACAATTAAACGAAATTACAATAATTGGCAACAGAAAACAGCGAATGTTTCCTAGGAGTAGAAAGCGCTTTTAAACAACTGGCATACGTGGTTGTAAGCCCACAGCTCTGATGTTCAAGATTTGACAGACTGTTGGTTTTTCCAATACCTACATTGGTTTGATTACCTCTGTTACTACTAAAAATCCATTCTTCAATCCGCGAGGATATAAACAAGATACGTTTACATCTAATGCAAAAGCGTAAATAAAAAATAGGTTGTAAAACTTGCATAATCGAGGTTTGTTTGTACCCCACTGCACTTTTCATGCATAGAGTCGGCAAGAATTGCATTAGTTCCACAAGTTACTATATGCCGGACTCGGTCCTGTTCTATTTTTATGAGTCTGGTACGGTCCCAAGTCGGATATAGTAATAAAAGAAAAGAGGGTCTCCGCTGTACAAATTTACAGCAATGTCTCGCTAGATGACGCAATTTGTACCTGGCTAGTGTTGTTAGTTGATATTTTTTGTTACTTAGAGGCAACAATCACATACCTACTTTAAGGGTAGCAATATACAGTAGAGGTTATCTAGCTAGAGTAAGCATTAATTATTTTACTACTCTAGAACTGTACATAGATAGCTGTTTTTCTCTTCTTCTTCTTTAAGTGCCATGTCAGGTCCCCCCGACGTCGGCTGTCACTATGGCGTAGGCTTCTCTATCGGCCTAATTGGAATTGTAGTTCCAGCCAGGACATCTGCCGTCTACCCGCACCTCGACTTCCATCTATTTTCCCCTTCATTATAAGGTGAAGCAGTTTGTATTTGGTGTTGCGAAGTATATGTCCCAGGTAGGACATTTTCCTTTTCTGGACGCTGGTTAACAACCTCTCCGTTTTAGTCACCATATCGGTCCACGGAATACTACTACAGAATTCCGTGTTTTTCTCTAGTTAAATTAAAATATACATAAACGAGTATCAAATAAATGTGTCCGCTGACTCAGGGCCATGTCGCTAAATTCAAAGATTTCGCTTTTCAAGTCATGATTGCTTAGTATCATCCGCATTTTCACGCTTCCGAGGTTTATAAAAAATTAAAAGATAGTCATAAAAGCACTAAAATGTAAGCAACATAATAATAATATACCTTTCGCCAAAAAATAGTAACGTAGATAATTGTTAATGACTTTGGCTTTCCGACTGCAGCTGATTCGCGCAGGTACCCCTCGAGGAGAATAACAGAACAGAAAAAAAATATGTTAGAACAATTAACATTTTTTTTTTCAATTCGAAACTGTCTTGACCCCACGTGTTTAAGGATTAATACGAACTTCTTAAACCAAAGATGGATACTTACGTGCAAGTAGAACGATTTGAAAAGTAAAAAAGAAAGCCTTAAATATTCTTTGTAAAAGAAGTCAAAAAGTTTTATGATATGTATAGTAAATCTTTCGACATATACTAGTAGTAATATGTAGAATAACAACAATATACTAGTAGGTACCTTCTCTGAATTTCGTGTTTAAAAACTCCAAAACCCATAATAATATGGGAAATAAATTTTGTAATATTTCATTACTTTTCCTGTAAGTTTGATAATATGGAGAGAAACGTTGCATATTTTTATTATTATTGTAGGTACATTATTTAGGCACGCAAGCCTGTCAACACAACTTAAAATTTTACAAGTCGAGTCGAAAAATGGTAACACAGGTATTTTATAGATGTGACATAAGACCCTTGCGTTTGACGGCTTGACACCCTCCTGGCAATAATTGCCTACCCTTTAAAAGTTGACTGCACCCCTCCCCCAACCAATCGTCATATTATCATGTTTTATGGCTATATGCTTATATTAAGCTGCGTGCTTTATATTCAGGTATACAGCCTATTAAAATGCCTCACGCTACGTATAAATCTCTGCTTATAATATCTTGAGATCTACAGAGGAGGTTTTTATATTTTAGAAAATTAAAATGATGCTTGTATTAATAATAATTTAATTTTCATTGTTTTTAATGGAGTCAACGGGAAAATTAATATTGTATTCCTATTGAATAAATAAAAAAAGGGTAATAAACATTACGAAAGATTGAGCAAGATGAGCTCTTGTCACCTCTTTATGCTTTTACGTGGGGTTTAAAGGGAGAATGAATGTATGTATACACTTATTGAAATGGTTCCTACAACCTACGTATGTATGTGAGATGTGTGTTGGTATTAATTTCATATAAAAACTGGAAATTCACTAAAAATAGGTAATTAGTATTATGGTTGTATTACCTACGCACAATTCACCAGGATCACTAGTTCTCCTGGGTGTATAAAATTAACACCTGGGAGCAACCATTTTTACCACATCTAATGACCTCACGGCTGAGATTTCAATACGTATACGTATGGCGAGTGGCGCCTTTTAAACAACACGAACAAGGTTTTGAAAGTGTCAGCGTTTAGTGTCGAGACGAAATGTGAACTGTTTGATGTCACCTGACCAAAGCCGAGGTACAAAAGGAGGTCTTCGCCTTAAAAACGAAATGCCTAGGAAGAATATTGGTGATAAGATGGTAGGTACTATCAGGAACGACAGCTAAGGATGCCGAATGATAGAGAGCGCTGTTCTTCCTCCTATCAGGGTCGCGAAGACGAGGAAGACCCTCTCATACTGTGTTCCGCTCCTTCGAAGCAGAGCTGAGGGATTTGGACATTGGACATAATCTAAGCTCATTTTTTGCTTTTATCTATTATAGCAGAGGTACTAGGTATCTCATATTATAAACATCGAGATCGGCTGAACAAATTCATCCGATGTTTGATTTACTGGATTCTTCTCCGTTCAGGATAACTAATAAAAAATTTGAAAAAAATTGATAAGAAATAATATAAAATATAATATTAAGGTTAGTATGAAACGGATTTTCTGCGACTCCAACGCCATCTATGAAAAAATCTATTGCAACAAAATTGTTGTTTACCTGACAACCATTGACATTAAAAATATCGGTACGCAGATTTTTGATGGAATTTTTTTCAAGCTTTCAGAAATATTTTTGAAACATTTAAACGTAATATTTTAAACGTACGTTTGTATGAATAATTACAAATTTGAAATCAATATTCATAGTAAGGACTACAGAACATCTGTCGGGAAAGCCAGTTTATAAAAAATCCACAAGATATCTTTGAAGTAAAATTTTTAGTGTGTTCTTCCCAGATGAGTGAGTTATTGAAGTCGTTATGGGAGCAATTCCTCTAGCCAAACAAGAATCAAATCATATTTTACTTTTATTTTGGGAAATGGAAAAAAAAAATAACTCAATATTCCCGTTAAATCGACTATGAAATTATCACCCCAGTTTACGACATATTATTTTCTCATTCAAATTACGTCTGATCCAGACATCACACTCCCTGATCTAATTTTAATTCTCAGTGATAATAAACAATCATCAGTGCTCCAATAACAGGTATCTCTCTATAAGAGGTGGTTCAAGTATTAGGTACGTAAATCAAGTAGGGAGGAAGAAGGGCCTTCAGTGATTGTGATGATATAATCTATGTCCGGAACCACCCGCCATGTTTTTTATTTCCAGTTTTTCCAGATTTCTTTTCTTATTTTTTCCCTCCGTTTTTTTTGTATTGAATATTGTCAATGATACCTACTAAATACTTGATTTTTATAATGTTAAATTTACCCATTTTATTTATCTGTCCGAGGCTGCGCGACCGTCCCCCACAAATGCCAAATTGCAATTATTGTATTGTTGGGTGCGCTCATTAAAGATTCCACCATTTGATTTTTAATAAATTGGTAAGTAGGTACCTACTCAAATTTAAATTTTTCACAATAACATATTCAGGTTTTTATATCACAAAATAAACGGATTACAAGATCACTCAAGGACTTTTAGAAGAACACACACAAATATAGTGAACATAATTGTTTATGCTGAATACGAAAAGAATCAGGTTAATTTATTTACACCGCACACTGTAGGTAGGTACGATCATATAATATTTTCCTTGTCAAATCTTCGTCTCGATTTCTGCCTTTTTTCAAATATCTTCTACCTACTAAATGTCAAACACAGTATTTTGATAATCGAACAAATTCTTCAATACGACTATATTATATTATGGAACATGTTATGTCATATTATTGACATATTCATATACGAGTACACATATTATGTAATGTAGGTATATATATTTTACATATTATTATGTAGAACGCAACGTTCCTATTATTAAATTTACGTCTTCTTACGCCATTTTTTAGGACAAGATCTTTAGTTCTAAGAGTTTATTATGCATGCTTATACTGGCTAATTTCACATAATATGTCTTTTTGGTTCAACCAGTCAAAATTCCGGACTTCGCTGTTTGTTTCTTACATTGTTTATTTATTTATTAATTTATTGATTTTCTACTGTACATTGATAGTATAATAAACATATTAATATAATTTTTTGACATTTCAAATTTTAGCTAAAGAAAGCGGGAATATTAGGCAATAAGCCCGCCAATTTTGGTTTGTTATTTTTGTATATTCATGCCAATAAAGTGTTTATTATTATTATTTTGTATGAAACGCATCAACTTAATGGATTCTTTAAATTTTAAAAATTCTTTTATAGCCGGTTTCATAAAAAATAAAGGAGACTTTAAGTTTCCTTTAAAAAACCGCCTTCCATGACAACAAAATGACACATTAGAAGTCCCGAGACTTTAAGTAGACTTAATTTTAATTTACCTAATCTTTTGCCACCGGAGTTCATAAAAAATTTCGTGGCGCTCTCTTTGTCACAAATGATGAACATTTGTATGTATACTAAAATAGGGTGGAATACATGGCAAAATGGGAAGAATATTATTTTTTACAGATTTAGTTTACTAATTCATAGACCATAATAATAAATTAACAACAATAACGGCACACGCATGCTCTATTGAGAAATGTTATTGACAGATAAACAGAAATCCCGCTTAAATATTAGAAAACAACCAGTAGTATGTTAGCCATAGATTTGCTAGTAACACTGCCAATTTTTTTAACATTTCAAACTTTAGCTAAAGTACCTAAGCGGGAATGTTTTTTTTTTTTATGAAACGCGTCAACTTGAAGGTGAGTTTAAATCTTTAAAGTTCCTTTAGCTAAGGTGTTCCTTTTTTTTAAACCGACCCTTTTTTGAAATAATTCTGTTATATTATTATTTTTACATTCAGAATGTTAACAGTTACACAGTAGTCAAACATAAGTAAACCTCGAGTAGTGAAAAGTACAAAATAATATAAATTTCATAGGTAAAATTATTATAATATAAACCTTCTATGTAATTAGGTACCTACATGTTATAAAAACGAAACCCTAATTAGTCTGCAGACACTTTGTAAAAAGAACGAACCTAATGATAATTTGATTATGAACAAAAATAATAATCATTATTTTATAAAAAGGGTTTCGGGGGAACGTGTACCCACGAGGTAATTGAAATTTTGCCTACGTTTTGTATAATTATTTTGTATTGAAGGTGAGTAATTAAGGTACGTCGAAGTGGCCCACACACTCTTTTTTTGTGCAAGCCCGCTTTGTTTGATCATGTAATTTGGCTTGAAAATATTTCGTATAAAACAAAAATTTGCGTCTGATACACCCCTCAAAATACGGCCTGTAATTACGGCTAAGATTTCTCTAAAATGTCTACTTGAAATTTTGTTAAATATAATAGACCATGTTAAGCAATTATAATTTCGATTCCAGTCATAAATGATGGTTGTAGATACCTCAAGTAGGTGACAGTTTATTGTAGCTTTCCCGACAGACGTTGTCCTGTAGTCCTTACTATGAATATTGATTTCTTATTTTGTAATTTATACAAAAATACGTTTAAAATATTTTTGGATGTTAAAAAAATTATTTCTGTAAGTTCGAAAAAAATTCCTTCAATAATCAACAATGTAAACAATAAGTGCAATATTATAGATTTTTTCATAGATGGCGTTGGCGTAGCAGGAAATCTGTTCCATACTAACTATAATATTATATTTTTTATGCATTTTTAAACTTTTTTATAGTTATTATGTTATCCGGAGCGAAGAAGAATCCAATAAATCACTTTCACTTTACTTTACTTTCAAGTAAAGGATGACAATGTACTTTCAAGTACATTGTCATCCATGTATTTGTGTTCTACCTTTTTTACAATAAGAAAAGAAGGAGGTCAACAAGATTTTTTTTTAAAATGAATATATGTTCACTCAAAGTGAACACATTTAAATCATATACATTTTCTTTCATTGAGCTTCTACATGCAGCACACGTGGTTGGCCACCATGTTCCTTCTTTTACTAAAAAAAAACACCGTCCGTGCTGCTCGGCTCCGTGCTTGGTCTGACAGCGAGGTCTCCCCACCCCTTGGCTATCTCGGCCTGGCGCAGACCACCACTTCATAAATTAACTGTTGTCATCATTATAATAATAAATACTTACAAATAATTATTCTGCTACAGTATGCCATCTTGAAAGGCACCACACTCACATTCAGTTTCATCTGCAGAGGGTCAGCCCCAACTATGTGTTTCCTACACCAAATAAAAAAAGAAAAGAAAAGAAATAGATATCTATCTATTGTTGACTTGCACCCATTTAGCTAAAATATAAATTATTACAAATTATTTAGCAAACGAATTGCCTACATTAAAATAGATAATCAAATATTATTTCGCTCGTATTTATGTACATAACTAAGCTTTTGTTTGTAATTTGGCACCTATATTGTTTAGTCAAAATATTGAATAGTGTTGGAACGTGAAACCATTTAAACCAGCTTTGGATTTCATCCGAAACCACACAAGTGTACATAACGGTATTAGATTTATTAAAATACACAAACTACGAACTCTAACTAACAGCTATCTCTGGATTACGTAGTATTGCTTTCATAATATTTGATATTACTATCCATTAAATTATAGTTGGATTTTATTTAAAATGATAATAATATTATTACCGAAGCTCTGAATTATTATTTTGAAACGCCGTTTCTGCTAAATACATTTTGCTTTAATGAAAAGGTGAAAATTATTATTGTAGCCATTTTCGTACGCTAATTTTTTATTTGAAGGATATATTTTGCCAATATTTACACACAGTCAAATTTAACTATAACTTATATGGTGCTACACACTACACATATTACAAAGGTATAATCGTCAGGTCGGTTGGCCAAGTGGCTAGCGTCTCCGTGTGGTACGGCTAGAGGGATGTGGGCTCGAGTTCTGCAGAGGGCGTGGGACTTGTTGAGCATATCAGAGAGTCTTATGATTTGAGATTTCGTGGAGTTCGACGAAATTAATAACCTAAATGGTGAGTGTTTAACTGTTTGTTATGACTGATCGAATTTCATCTAGGGTGAGAAAAAAGGAAATAATATTGGGCATATGTAGGGTGTTTACTTACACGAGAATCAAATTAACAACTAAATTAACTCGAGCCTTCTAAATTTGGCCATCGCTAATAATTATAACGTTTCAAAAATATACTTTTTCATGTAATTTTTTTGTTTAGTCACCATATCGTTTTAAGTAATATGTATGTAGGTCAGTCTAAGCACGAACGACAAAATAGGTACACAGATTAACTTTATTCATCAAATTTTAAAAGGTGGTGTTTTTTTAAATCGAAGTAGGTACCTACGTAATTTCAAATGTAAGCATGTTATTTATGTGTTCACCATATTTTTTTTTAAAAGAGGATCGATCGGGGACCATATTATGCCCTTGTGTCACCGCGACCAAATTAGATCTATTGTGACATCTTTCAATTTAGTCATGGAGCGTTGCCTCTTACTGTGCCTCGTCTCCAGAGGCCTCTTGCAGAGTTAGATTGATTCCCGCCTTCCGCAAGAAGTCTCCTGAATCGTCTCTTTGATGCCCCCGAAAGATGTGTTAACAAAATTCCCGTCTCCCAAGGGAAGTATTCAATACCCACCACATCAGATCGTATCTACATACAGAGGTTCCAGGTATTTCCTCTAAAGCTAGAACTAAAGAAATAAAATCAGCGTAGAAATCCTTGGTGTCATGTCGTCTTGTCCACTTGTAAGTGGTTGATGTATTTGTGTTGTATGCTGTTTTTGGATATCACTATGCGGGGTGTAAAAGCAGATAAGGCATAAAAATCATATTTTGGTTTTTTGTATATTTTTATTACCATGATTTGAACAAACAAACACCCCAAAAATGATCCTTTTGCGATTATTATAAAAATGTGTAATATTGAATAACCGAAATGGCTTCAAGAAGGGGGGTGTAAAAGCAGATAAGTCTGACTTATAATATGTTTATGCACAAGATTTGAAAAAAATTCACGTGACTGATATTATTAGTCACCCTATGATACGAAGATGTTAATAAAAATGATATTTTTGGTGATGGATGTGTCTTTTGGGTAAATTATTCAGTGTTGTCTTTCCAAGAAAAAAAAAAGAGAAAAATGTATTTATATGCAATAAAATATTATATGATTCATTATATGAATAATTATTTAAGCAAGTCCATCCTCGTCGCTCAAGCATTAAGTTGCTTTAGACGAGATAGACTATACAATAATATTGTAAATAGCTGTAAGAGATTTATATAAATGTGTAAAATACCCGTTGGTCACGTATCCTATGGCACGGGTCGAATGACATTTGGACTGGCGATTCTTGGGCAGAAAGGTTTACTCCTTCCGGAGTAAAAGGACTAGGTGAATATGAATGGGAGGGCTCATAGAAAGCAGGAGGATACGATTCAGGTGTAGGATATGTCCTGCATGTTAGACAGCCATACACCTCTTTCTCTCTGTAGCTAGTCGGCCCTTGCATCCACAGAAACCGTTTGTACTACAGTTTCAGCCTGGGCCAACGTAACAGGGTCAGGTGTTCACCTTATAGTTATTTAGAAAAACACTCTTCATTATTTATTTTTTAGGCATCCCCTTTTAAAACATAAGGGAGGGTAGGAAAAATAAACCTGATAACAAAATATTGATAGGGGAGTTTTTCTTTTAATATTTTTTGTCATAAACATTGCGTGAGATTGAGCGCTTTTGTTGCCTGCCTATTTCCCTAAGTGGGTTCAAAGGGAAAATGTGTGTGTATGTGTATAGGGAAAGTATTGGTTGTCAATTTTCCATTTTCAATAATATATCCTTTAGTATATGTGCATTTATTTATTAATACACCATTAAAACTTTTTATTTTATTTTTTAATTCGTAAAATATTAGTTTTCCTAAGCTTAACAACTTTTTCTTTTATAGTTTACTAGCTTTCCCGACAGACGTTGTCCTGTGGTTCTAGCCCGAAGTGGCCCGTTAATATGTACATAATGTGCACTGCGCCCCCATAAAACAATACAAAATTAATCGATAGAGTTGAGCTTATAAAATATAACATTAAAATAGTTCTGAAACATCCATATTTCATTCGTATACAAAGATCCGGCGGGAACAAAGTAAGATAATGCGTTCGCGGACACACCCTACCTCGCCTATGAAGTAGGTAACAATAAAAATGTGTCCGATATATTTAATATTTGACTATGTAGGAAAATTTTCTAAAACGCTCGAAACGGTGCGGTGGAGTAAGTGGGATGGGCTACTGTACTACAATCACGTATGCGAGAATGAGAGGGAACTACCCGCGATGGTGTGGACGCGTCGCACAACCGTTCCACACTAAATTAAAATATTGTATGTGACATCATTTCTTATCCATTTTTTTTTCAACTTTTTATTAGTTATATTTTTATCCGGAGCGAAGAAGAATCCAATAAATCAAACATCAGAAGAATCTGTTGAGCCGATTTTGAGTTATAAGTGTTCGCACTAACCCGACTTTAATTTATATTAGAGATTTACATATAGGTTATGCTGAATCAATTACTATGGTATGATAAGTTATACCCCTCCACTGAAAATTATAAAATTAATTTTCTATTAAGCCCAGTACTCACTTTCGCCGCGAACGTGTGACATTACATCAATTTAATCGAAAGGTTAAAGTGATTCGAAAAGCGAATGCGAGCGGAACACATGCATCCTTTTGATGAAATCGATGTAACGATACACGTTCGCGGCGCAAGTGAGTACCGAGCCTTTAAAAGAACGCCTCCATGTATTGGAGTATTTTAGTTGTATAATTCATTTTGTTTAGTCGAAAACACCCGTTGAAAGAAAAAAAGCATAAAAATTTGGTATGAAGGATTCGAAGTAAAGGTACCTATATAATATTAGATTACCTTCTACCTTTCGAATTCGGACATTTCCGCTTTGCGGATGTATGATGATCAAGATGCTGGCAGCCTCGGGAGAGCATATTTGAATATATTTCGGAATCGGTTCCATACAATACTTCCGATGGTCCCACGGCGACAGAAACCAAATTTGAATATTTTATCGGCGATTGTAAGTAGTCGTGCATCTGTTGTATGGATGTGTGTGTGTAAAAATGTAAATTTCCCAACGTACAGCGAAGACCCGACTAGCCTAGAGTCATGCCTTCGAAAATTTTCTATGCATTCAAAATTAATATTGTTTACATAAAGAATGCCCGACTTTTCTCGTTCACGTCCTTCGAATATTCATTGAAATTTAAAATATAATTCGATTTGAAAATTGTTCATAAAATCTTTCTGTGGATTTTATTGTAAACCTTGTCTATTGCAGTGCAGGCAGAAAGAACGGGCTTCCACTCTTCGCTATCTATTTTCTGTTTTTGGAGAGAATGAACAAACAATATACAAATTTGCAATTATTTTGCGCGTTGCATTGTCATCCAATGAAAATGCTTGTTATTCAAATGTCAATGATGGGTGTATGCTAAGCGGGTAGGTTCACCCTTATTTATTATTTTAAATGAATATGTACTCACTAAAAGTTTAGTGAACACAAAAATACACTCTTTGACTCCTCCACAGTAAGCTACTTAAAGCTTGTGTCGTGAAAGAGGAACATGGTCAGCACCTGGGATCGAACTCACGACCTACGCACGAAACAGTATGAAATCCGGCGTCGTAGCCGCAAGACTACCAACCACTTCGTTTGAAATTCAGTCAGTACTTTTTCAGTCACTATCCCCAGAAATAGAGTATCAGCACACTTCTTTTGCCACTGAAATACCATTTACCACCCAACATCTCCTATCTGTTTCTTTAAAATCACGTTTTGTTTGTCCGTGTATCCATTCCGTCGCGTGGGACATTATTTTTTGGAGTCGGTCAGTGTCGTGCTTTCTCGTGTCGTGTATTTAGCTTCTTTGCCGGCCTTAATTTTTCAACAACACTCGCTAACTTGAACCTTCTGTTCAAGTAAGTTGCAGTTTTCAAAGAAGGTTTAGTTGCTTTTAGTTTATGTTTAGTTATTTAGATACTAACATGGTGATGGATGTGTAGTTCTTAAGATACTAACCATCTGACAATACTCACAACGGTTGGGGTAGCCACCCATCATGGTGTGTCGGAGCGGGATGGCTCAAAGAGGAGTGCGGATGAATGCAAGTTAGGTTTATGGAATGTGAAAGGATTTATGGATTAAAAAATGCATTGATGTTTTGAATGGAAAATGTATGGATATTTTATATCTGACTGAAACGAAGAAGAAATGTAGTGAGATAATAGAAATGAATGGTGTGAATGTAATTTGGTCTGGTGTGTCGGACGAAGAGCATGCAAAATAAGGATTGGTTCCATCTTGTCTGAAAGAATGAGTGAGTGTTTGAAGGACTTTAGGTGCGTAAGTCCCAGTCACGAGAGTGTTCATTATTGTAGGATATGCTCCATGTGATAGTGTGTCTGATGCAGAAAAATATGATTTTTGGGGGTGTGTAAGAGATACGCTTGAGAAAAGAGGAGCGAATGAGAAATTGATAAAGCTGGTGACATGAATGGCTAAGTAGGGATAAGAAAAGATGGTTATGAAAGAGTATTAGAATGGCAACAGGGTGCTAAAGGTCTGAGCTACCGAGCGGCGATCTCCATTACCCCTTACATTCCTTCCAAACTTCACACATATAATCCTTCCTGATCGTATTGCCCAGCGGTCGGCCCTGTCGTCTCAGACATTCTGTGCCACAGGATAACTCCTACTGGGTAGCGGTCATAGCTGGGCGGTTTGCGTACCCGTTCAGCTACTTCTCCTCACGCAGCTAGAAGATGGAGCTTACGAATACAATTACATATTTTTATATAAGTGTCTTTGTTTGGTTTATATAATTGTTTATATTTTCCATTGGACAATCCATTTTTTTCGCACTATATACATTGACGAAATCTTCGTAGTCCAACGCCAATTTGAATTTGTCTAGACCGGCTGGTGTCTATATCTGAATACAAAAGAGCATCAGAGGCTCGCTTAGGGTGTGATTGGGAACAAAGTTGCTAAAACCGTTTATTTATTTCAACTCTATCAAAAAATGTATTATTTTTTGCCTTTTTTTTTTCAAAAACATGTTAACAAACTTATTTGACAACGAAAAGAAATTCGTCGTCACGCTCGCACGGAAGAAATCGGTATCATTTTGAATACGAAAGCAATTTTATCTATGTCATGGCAACAAAGAATGACAGAGGTGTACAACACGATATTATATCTCAGAAAGACCTTCCTCACTTATAGCTGTGTCTAATAATAATAATGTACCTGCCAGATATTCCCTTTCTGTGTTTCCCCCCCTTTTCTGCCTTTGATATAAATAGGTACATACATAAAAAATAAACGTTTTCTGAACGAAAATTTTCGGTAAAGATAACTTGAAAAGGGAATAGCGAAAATACAACATTTTCGACATTTTAAAACTAAAGTCTTAAACCAATTGAGAAAAATATGTATTTCTTTTAAACTAGGCTATTATTAAATTAATTATAGTTAGGTAGGTACCTACTGCAATAAGCTGTTTTATGGCTGGTTTACACGGACTTCGTAGCTGTGCTTAGTACTTGTCACTTATACTAAGCCTCAATATGACAAGTGTTACCGATAATGCGTTGGGTTCCTAGGGAACGGTCCGTCATTTGACAAGACGGCGTCTTTCAAAATTATATGACAATGTTTTTCGTTACTACGGAAACAATATTGACAACGTTCTCAACTGACATATTCACCGCTTTTAAAAGTAGCGGCGTATCCGTAGGAAAACAAACCATAAGCGCTTATTAGCGTGCAAATAGTCAAACGATCGAATAATTCGATCGTTTGATCATTTTGTATGGAAATTTTTCGAAACTCTTTTGATGATCGTTTCGATATTCGATCACAGAAAACTTATACTAGTGGTACCAACTAATCGCTTAGTAAATAATTTTGATTTCTATTCACTTGTACTACTCACAAACACTAATACTAAGCACTTATCCCACAATTAACACATTGAGGCTTAGTATTAGTGACAAGTAATAAACACTGAGCTACGAAGCCCATGTAAACCAGCCACTAGATATGTGGGAGTTCTTGACGAATTGGAATTTTGAAACTAAATATTTACATAATTTTTTTCATGATTATGTATTGGTGTGAATTTGGGCACCTAACTTAAACCGCATAGAAAGCAGAATTGCATCAGATGAAAGAATAATTGTGCGAATAATATGGTACCACCACTACATTGTGAACAACGCAGTGGGGCTAGTACGAGTTTTATCGAAAGCTAATTGCACGCAAATAAGCGCTGTTCTTAAATCAAACGATCGAATCATTCGATCATTTTGGTATGAACATTTTTCGTAACTCTTTCGATGATCGTTTCGATATTCGATCATCGAAAACTAGGGCTACTGATATCTCCAACGCAGGTTAATCATTTACACATTTTTTTTTTTTTTTTTTTTTGACCTTCGCCTTATTGGTATTTACACATTTAATATGGAGAGGAGATAAACATTGCTAGAACATGTGTTGAGAGTGCTGGATTACACATGAACGGATTTCATTCATCCTCCCAGCAAAGTTCGCTAGACTAGAGAAAACCTCTCATACTGTATTCCGTTACTTTAAGGCGGGATTTAGAGGTGAAGGTAAAAAAATCTAGTCTACCCAAACGTCAAACCCGTTATAAAATTAACGAAACTCTGAAAAAGAGAGCATCAAGGAGAGCTGTTGCTTTTCCATGCCTCCGAGTGGGGCCACGAGGGGTAACAGATATATTATTATAGATAGATATTATAAAGAATTTTTTGGGGGTGACTAAGAATTTCCTAATATACCCCATAGAGTACACCATTTCTATCTTGCATTTAAATTTATCGTCACTTATACTTATATTCTTTAATGTTCGTTTTGTTCCAGGTAGTTGCATTTTATTTGAAGAAAGTTACAAAGTTGAAGGGCTGGCAACCTTTGAAGTTTGGAGTACTTCCTTCGAAGCGTTTGTAGCATGACTTATCAAGATTTTTTTTTGCAAAAGCATTATTCAGATTAAAAACTCGCAAAAGAAAAAGAAATACATTTGAACTGTGAAATAATTGCACTTTTGAGAGTATAATGATGTTCTTATCACATAATTGTTGTGAGCTTGATGTCAACAACATCTCCAAGGCTTAGGAACAAAGCTTTATATTTAAGTAGGTACCTCTTCATTTTTTACTTAAAAAATGCATTCTTAGTGTAAAAAATTGATGTATCAAATATGATCACATGTGTATTGTCTGTGGCTGTGAGACTCAAACAAACTTCATTAAGTTCTTTACTCTCAGTTCTACCTCGAAGGACCGGAACATGCTATGAGAGTGTTTCCTCGTCTTGGAGACCCTGATCGGCGGAAGAAAGCTCTCTCTTGGGGCCAACTCTCATTCCACTTTTTACCTATTTGTCTTAACAATGTCCATCTCCTCTCCACAATGATCAAATTGATGGGGCTAAGTCAGCAAATAGCGTTTTGCGTGATGACGTTGTACCACATAACCTAATATTCTTCTTGGGAACTTCTTTGTATAGGTTTTGGTCAGGTTCTAGCACTTATATTATTCGTATCGCAAGCTAAGCCCGGAGGTCACCATAGGTGATAACGGTTGCTAGAAGAGCTTAATTGCATTGATTGAAACAAATTAAAAAAAAAGTGAAATTGCATATTGTAATTTTAAAACAATATTTTTTCATACCGTTTCATGCACAGAATCCTTAGGTAGAGAGAAGGTTAGAAAGAAGGATGATACAGAAACTTTGTTAAATACGCCGTGTTCGAGTTAAGAGTGCAAGAAGTAGTATCTAGAGGATAGCTATCTAGATTCTAGAAGACAGTTTGATAGATTGATTATAAAAAATTCAAGAGAAAAGTATTTTTCCGGCTGAGAGGAAGCAACGAACTTTCCGCTCATAAAATAACTCTTTGAATAGATCTGCAGATAATAGTTCAGAACTAATTTGTCTGCATAAACTTTGTAAAATAATCACGTTCTATTATTTTGATATTAACTCTTCGATGTGTTACTTTTTTGTTTTTTTTTTTAAGTAAAAATATTGAACGACTAGCTTTACCCGTTCCTTTATTACAAATTGGGATGACAAATCGTCAAAAAATAATATAATATCTATAATTTCTAGTCTCCTTTTTCAGCTGTTATTGTTTTCGAGCATTTGAAAATAACTGAATTATTATGTAGACAAAAATAAAAAAGACGCATTTTATTATTCGTCCTATTCTTAAGCATAATGACAGGTCCGAAGTTTATTTGTACAATTCTACAGGTAATTCGTTTTTATTGGTTAAAATGGATTTACGTGATGTTGCTCTCTGGTTCACAATGTTATAAGACTTATAATAAAATCGTGTAATTTTGAGTAATTATTTATTAATACATACATCATTGTTCTTAAAACTCTTTGGCAATAAAGTAATACCTATTATTAACGAAACCGAATTACACGTATGCCAACATTAGTACGAAACATCAAAATCTATGGTGATCAATGCATCTGTGTACAATAATATACTTTGACATTTGAACGATCTTACGTTCTGTCACAAACTACGAAACGTTTTGGTTGTTGTTGTTATGCTAATAGATGTCGATCCACATTATAATGTTAAGAATTGCTTGTACAGATGTCGTAACGAATACTGAGGTATTACGTAGAACAAATGCTAATAGGTAATTGCTTAAAACAATCAAGCTCTGTAAACTATCATATTATTTTGGTCATGAACTCAGAGGAGAAAAATACACCATTCTACAGCTCGTGAGGAAGCAGCTTTCCTGGTTTCAAAACATTCGGGAATGGACCAGAATCAGAACTGTGGTAGAGTTGTTTTGCACTGTCCAGAACGGAGATGATCAACAGGACATGTAAAGAAGTAAACTGAAAAAATGAATTATAATTATTGTTTATATAGGACGTTTGATTGATATTGTAAAAAACAAAGCCGGTCTAGGACATCCTGATATTACTCATATTGTATTACTTTACATAATAAATAGAACTTTGTATAATGTACATGGAATTTTAGTAAATACCTTACAAAATTGTTTTGGGTCTACAAAGGAATAAATCTCGGAGAGGAAGAGGGGCTTATTAATATGGAGATCTATTCACAATCTACTCACTGTCCACACTATATGGTAGGAATCTTTTCATAACCAGGTTTAAAATTAAAACAAATTATTTTTTATTATCAACCTTTAATGTAAATAGTGAGTAAACATCATTTTATGAAAACGCAAATTTGGTGAAGTTTCAAGACAAATATACACAGCTCAGTAATAAAAATTGTGTCAAATCAAGTTCTGTGTTTGCCTGTTGGTCCGCGGGAGGTATTTTATTTTCCTCCTACCCTGCATATTATCAGCCGAGCATTCCCCTATCCGCCACCTGGGGACGCGTCCAATAGCGGTTATCAGGCTCCGCGAAGGATCATTCATCTCTTTCATAAATCGTCTCTCAGTAATCATCTCTTAAAAATATAACAAAAATTTAGTTGGTTTACTGAATAATTACATTACAATATTACTTTTATAGCTATGTTACAGAGACATTTTAGCAAACAGAAAAAAAATAAAAAATCGCAATACAAATTCTTAATAAATTTAAGTTATTTTTTATTCAGTTAAACAGTTTATCCAATTTTTAATAAAGAAGATAGGTACATTTATAGAAAGAAAGTTTTTAAACATTTCTAGCAGTTGTAGTATTTTGTAAAAAGTAATAAAAATTCAAATCCATAATTTTATTGAAGAATGAAATCGAGTGCCAATTATATGCCAAGCAAACATGACACAACCCGAAAAAATTTATTACTTCGTTGTAAAAGCCTTAGAAACAGTTGTAGTATTTTTTGTTTAATATTTTCAAAGGGTTAAGAGGAAAACTTATGTTGCATGAATTTATAATATGTATTTGGAAGGATTTTAGTTTGAAACAAATTTCATGATTGAATATTTATATTCAAATAAAACAGAGAAAAACATGGATTTCCACTTTTTCCATTTAAGTCCACTCCGATTTAATATAAGTAATTATGTGAATTGTTAATCCAACAGAGAAGATATAGAATCAATTTCAAAAAGTAATTTATATTCAAACAAATAAAACAGAGAAAAACATGGATTTCTTAAGTCCACTCCGATTTAATATAAGTAATATGTGAATTGTTAATCCAACAGAGAAGATGTAGAATCAATTTCAAAAAGTAATTTATATTCAAATAAAACAGAGAAAAACATGGATTTCTTAAGTCCACTCCGATTTAATATAAGTAATATGTGAATTGTTAATCCAACAGAGAAGATGTAGAATCAATTTCAAAAAGTAAATGTTAGGCAAGGTAAAATTAACCATGTTAAAAGTAAGGAAGAGTCAAGCACAATGGGTGATTTGGTAATTAACATTTACACACATACACGTAAGTCATATTAATTATAAGAGTCTATATAAGAATGGTCTCATTTAAAATGATCTATCCGACAATGCAAATACATTCAATAAGTAGGTAAGATTTGTAATTTAGTGATTACAACATAAAGGGGCTTGCACAAAAAAAAAGAAGTTGAACACATCTTTTAATGCAGTAAATTAAAAAATTGAAATGGATGTTTAAATACCATTATGTAAAATGTTGAAATGAAATATTGGAAATACCTAAATGTTATTAATACAGATTATTTGTGGTAGTTTAATATATTAAAAAATCTGAAAGAATGGGTGCACGGAGACGTGGCCAACATAGAATGACATGAACCGATTATATTGGTGCCGAATCAAAGGAGGGCAAGGTTAAGGGTAAAAGGAATAGAAGCACATGTATGCAAAACATTATGCATTTGAAAGAAACTAAAGAGGTTTGTTTGGATAGGAAAGACGGAAGTCTGTACTCTCTGCCTACGGGAAACAGCATGAAATTATTAAAATAAAGTAATGATATATTAAATTAAATAGGAATATTATTATTCTACATATCTGATTTCTAAGAATGACACACGCTACGTAGTGCCTCTTGATAAACGATATTTTTGATAGACATTGAATCATTTTCTAACAGAACGTACAAATTTTGATTGCTACTAACTCTAGAGCAGGCTACATATAATTGGCCGTGAGAAAAACATGGATTTCTTAAGTCCACTCCGACTACAGACAGCGTTTGACCCTGGGATTTGTTTATCGTAATAGCGAAACTCAACCGTATAGGGAATTGTAATCGTTTAAACTCGTAGATACTATCCGACGGAATAAGGGGAATTCTAGGAATAAAAACTTTATCCCCTTCAGAACATCCTGTCATAATGATGCCCTCAATAATATTTGGCTTTAATTGCGAAATTTTTAACCTTGTACCGTTGCACAATCGTGGAGGATCAATATTTCTGAGGAGTATAACAATAGAACCGAGTTTAAGTTTCAAAATATGGGGAGGTAATTCCGGAATATCGAGTGAATTTAAAAATTCTATAGGAAAATCTACCGATTGATTCTCATCAATATTCGTATCTATTGATGTATATATAACTTCGTTTGAACTAAAATGTTTCAATATATATTCATTGATATCTCTAACTGCATCATTTCTTGGGGCGAGAATGGCCCGTTCTCTCCACCAAGAAGTAGGTTTATTATTCAAGTTAAGAAGGTCAGGATAAACGCGTTTGACTAAGTCATCTATGCTATTAACTACAGTGCAAAGGGATTGTGGAATACTAATATTACTATTGCTTGATATAGGTAACTCACCATTACCTATATCAAGTAATATTTTTGAGAAAGCTTCCGAACCTTCATCTCCGTGTAACTGAGCTCGCAAATTGGTCGATAATTTTAAAACCGATACGTGATCCCAAACGTGGGATGACTTTAGGCAGGCATTTATTTCGTCAGCTCTGGAACCTTTGGGTACAACGGGTAAAGTTTGACGGAAATCGCCCGAGAACACGAAAGTTATTGGTCCCATCAGTTTTGTAACATCATTATATAAATCTTGCAACGTTCTGCTTACTGCCTCAAGAGCCGTCTTATGAGACATCGTACATTCATCCCATACTACTAAATTACACTTTAATAATAGTTTCGCCGTTAAACTATTCCTAGATATATTACATGTGGGAGAATCTGTCGCGGATAAATTAATAGGCAATTTAAAAGTGCTATGAGCGGTGCGACCACCTTGTAATAAAGTAGCAGCAATGCCGGACGACGCTACAGCTATAGCAATTTTACCCTGACTTCGAATCTTAGCTAAAATCAAATTTATTAAAAATGTTTTACCTGTCCCTCCAGGTGCATCTAGAAAAAATAATTTACCTAAATTATTAGCAGAGCTTTCCATTATCGAATCGTACACTATTTTCTGTTCCGCCGTTAATTTACATTCGTTATCATCTACATATGTCATTAAATTCTCAGCATCATCATCTTTTTCGTTGCAGTGCATCTCGAAATCTACCTCGCGCCGCGGATCAGGTAAATGATATGCACTCAACGACCGTCCTCCCATATTTTTTACAATGTCCTCTAATAAACATAAGGTTTTATTAAATATTTCCGAAGTAAATTGTAAATCATGATTGTCTGCAGACATTCTAGCATCGTGCAGTAAATCTTCAGACAAATGTTCCTTATACTTCACCCACAGCTCCTTAGGATCACTCAAACAACATTCATGCAACATTATGGCAAACAAATATCTCAACGATTTAGAAGACTTAAAAAGTGAGGCTTCTTCTAAGGTATCATGCCAAAGTTGGTCATTTTCTAATAAACCCAACGCCATGCACGCTGCTTGGTATGTGGGATGAATTACTCCATTTACTGTACGTAAATAAGCAAAAGATGTTGGTCCCTTTACTTTATGCAACAACATTCTCAAATAATAACATTCACTATTGCTCGGATGAATAATGTACACTCGCCCCAAAGTGTCACACTTTTTCACTCCAAACTCAGACATAAGTGTACCTTGCTTGCGTCGAACAAATCGCTTCTGCTGGTTAAAGGTGTAATAATGAGGAACTTCATGATAGAGTAATGTTTTAGCGAAGCAATCCGTATTGCATAAATCAAAGAAAGCTGTTAAGGTAGTCTTCGGAGGTGAGTCTAGATTTGGTATATTGTCATCCCTGAAATAAACTCGTTCACCATTTTCTAGATGAACTTGTAAATGAAAAACTGGGGGATATCTTTCATGAATGGGAAAATCTAAAAGTCTCCAGACCGCTTCTGAAGAACTAACGTACCTCGCATTTTGATAGACCTGAACTTCATCAGTATCGTTAATTGAAAAAGTAGCTTGGTCAGAGCCTTTATTAATATATTTACACACGTATTTAATAGATTTAACCGAGTGACAGGATTCTACATTAATGTGCGCTTGGAACATTCTAGAGAGAACGGGACAATACGGTACAACCCACCTATTATCTACCTGAATTTCACCCGACCGACTTGTTATAGAAGCTGTGAAACCGCCGTTTTCCACACTACGTCTTTTATATAAAGGATAACCGTCCCTATCTAATTGAGTGTCATTTACAAACTTTTTTGGGTAATGTTTCGAACACTTACCATTAACCATACACGGAGACTGAATATTTAAAGATCCGCACGGGCCATGAATCATACTACTTCTAACAATGTCGTGTAATAACGGGTCGTCTTCACGATTGGGAATTTCGGCAGATATAATTTTATCAATGTCCGTCAAGCGAATTCTATTTTCTAACCAAAGCAACACATGGATATGTGGAAGACCACGCTTCTGCCATTCTACACTGTACATATAACATTTATGAGCACCGAAAATGTGAGCCTTAGTTAGCATTTGCATCAATGCTTTTACTTTAAGTCTGAAGACTCTCGCAACTATATCAGGTCTATCGTGAGGATTTTGTGTAGAATCAATGGCCTGAGTTATCTCTTCCCACTTGGGATTCGTAGTAAAAGTAATAAACAAATCCGGTCTGCCGAAATTACGAACATATGTCATGGCGTCTTGAGTTCTTTCGTGCATGTACCTTGGCCCACCTGTAAAGGTAGCAGGTAATATGACTAACTTTCCCATATTTTCTACATTGCCATCTGTACGTATCGCGTCCTGCAGATGAACATAATTGTCAACCCGCAATTTAGTTTGATTTAGTTTAATATAAATAAGGCGTTCGGTCTCTACTTTGACATACATGTCAACCAAAAACTGTTGATATAAGGCACGGCTATTATGTAAATGACTCTCGGAATCCCTAACTTGTATTAAATATGCATAAAATTGCATACAGCTAACTTTTTTATTAGTGAATTCACCGTTATTAGGGTTGATTTGTTTCCAAGAAAAGTGATATCCGTCTTCCCCGCGACAAAATAAAATTGGATATTGCAGACAGTCGTATGCTCTGTGCGTTTCTGCAATTCGTTGTAATGCGTTGTCTTTAGCTCTCAAAATAATGTCTCTTTTATTTTGAGTCTTACCGACTACCAAAGCAGCTATTTCCGAAGTAGATGGAGCGTTATATCTTCCAGGATGGTCATCAGCTGGCTTTTTATCTGCGTGAATTACAATTTCAAATTCAATATTATCTACATGAGTTTCAAGGGTATTTTTGAATTTATTGACATAAATGTTATGGGTGTGCAACGTTGTCTGAATTTGGGAAACAATATTTTTATTTAAATCTTTGAAATTATTGCATCTAATGTCTATCTCATTTCTGTCATTTCCGACAAAATAAATTTGAAGGAATTTAGGGTCAACACCTGAAACAGGTAAAAGAGATCCAATCTTATGGTAAACCTGGCCTTGGATTTTAAAAGAAGGTGAGAAACCGGATTCTCTTACCTCCTTAGCACCGAATGAAGTCATTTGAAAAGCGGCATTATATTTTCTAATATTTTTTAAAAATTGCTTGGACTCTACCGAACCAGAAAAGAAAAGTGAATAAAGGCTTTCAGGTGGTTTTTCTAATAATGGTAATTTAATTTTGCCAGCTGAACAACACATACCTGGAGTTTCGCCAGAAAATTTTAAAGCTTTGCAATATTTACAAACTAATGATAATGTACCTACACTATTTTTATAATTGATATCAATATTATAATTTAATGCACACAACTTAAAGTCATTAAATTCTAGAGATCTATGTTCAGACATCCGCAAACACATATCTGCCACCCGGATATCTCTGCATTCCTCACTTTCATTCAATCTGGACGTAGTGGCCCTATTACGCATATCTGCCACCCGTATATCTCTGCATTCCTCACTTTCATTCAATCTGGACGTAGTGACCCTATCACGCATATCTGCCACCCGTATATCTCTGCATTCCTCACTTTCATTCAATCTGGACGTAGTGGCCCTATATCGCATTTTTTCTAACCTTGCGTTCCTGCTTTTTGGACTTTCGTTTGATAAAGCAGCATTCATTACCTCTCGTGCCTCTTCCAATCTTTTTTTGCGTTGATCATCCGTTTCATTTTCTCTTCGACGTTTTTGAGCTTCTATTGCGTTAGATCTCCTTCCAAGAGATGATTTTTTTCTAGCTGGCATTCTGAAAACAGAGTTGTGTAAATAAATTTGGTCAAATATTAAATATTCGATTAAAAAATTGGTAAAAATTCAAAAATTTTCGCAGCGGCAGTAATAGCGTTAAAGCGAATATTTTCAAATATGGCGCAATATGGCGTCATCCGTGAAAATTTCAAGGAAATTTGACAGGTAAATTTTCATTTCCCTCCATTTTGACTATTGTCTTCTATGATTTTTATGACCAAGCTCATAGCTTCCAAATGATACCATATTATGTAATAAATAAATTTCTTAAACAGCAATTAAATAAGATAATAAAATAAAAAACAAATATTTTTATTTGAATAGTATTAAAGCAAATTAAACGGAAAAAATATATTTCACACAAAAACCACCTTAAATGTGAAAAAAATTATAAAACATTCAATAAATTATAAAAAATTTCTTCATTCTTTTTTGTTTTCTCGTGAACCTCAGACTAAGAAATAAAAATTATAAAGGTGATCTATGGCAACCAACTGTCATTAGATTCTGACAGCTCATACAAATACAAAACGAAGCAGTCTAACAGCGATGGGATTCGAAATACAAAAATTTTGTAAGTTTTTTAATATATTGAAATATATATTTTTAAGTAGGTACCTAAGTTATATTTAATTACTAAGATAAAGGCTATTCATAAATTGTAAAGATATAGGGGCATAAAATGTGATACTTTTTTAATTTGCTGTCCCTGTAACTAAACTATGACAGATTTTGAAGATTATTTTGTATATTTGTATGCATATTTTGTTCTAGGCATGGAGCTGCAGCTTGATATTTTCTGCGAGTCTATCTGAAATAGTAATACCTGGCACATTTATGCAGTCTAAATGGATTTTATGAAGATCTAAGGTATAAATGCTACACTTTCAAACAAATAATGAAAGATTCCAAATGAAGGTTATATGCAGAGCATATATCAAATGTTATACATTATGCAGTCTAAATGGATTTTATGAAGATCTTTAAAAGGTATAAATGCTACACTTTCAAACAATATAATATAATATGAAGTTCTTAAGTAGTTTGATATACTTTCTAAATCCTTAATATTGAATCTAATCAAATTTCACAATGTGTATTTTTAAAACAAATCCCTGAAAAATGCAAAATTTTCTGATGTCGTGTTATATATTTGCAACCATGGCCATGTAATTACTGTATTTTGCTTTCATATTAAAAGAATTATGTTTTTTTTTTCTAGGTCAGAGCCTTGCAAGGATTTTGGATATGTCAAGAAACGCTGCCAAACTTTTACGGAACGCTTCAACATTCAACAACATGCTGTGTTTATTAAAAATATATATATTACTCACCTTGTTTTGTGATGAAAATAACATTAAATAAAATAAATAAAAGGTAAGAGAACATAAGTTTGCACATCTACATAAAAATTTTGAACTCTATAAAGTTGCGTTAATACATATTAGCTAATATCTGTTATCTTTTAAAAAGTTTTATGTGTACATTATATTGCTTAATTTTTATGTGGATAAATCAAGTGAATTTTATTACCGAAATACCTACATATCTGATTCTTTTCCAAAATAAACAGGAAGTTTTGTTTTATATTGTTTACTGCAACAATATTTGAGCTGTCAAAGTCATTCTGGTAATGTTTTGAGATTCAGATGTGGGTAAGTACCTGTTTTACCGTTCAATTCTTGCTATTTTATACAGTATTTCTTAATTATTGTGATGTGTATAAAACCAAATATATTTTTTGACTATGAACATACACACATACCTGACAAATCCATTATAATCTTGTAAAATAGGAACGTCATCAGTTCCTGTCAGATTGGCTCTCTTTTAGAGTTTTGTTTTACCGACCAAATCTACTATAGAATATTCATATCTACTCATTTCAAATATCATTTTTTCACTAAAATCTTTATGAAAGAACAATTTTTAGATTAAAATGATATTTAATGTATCTTTATTATTTTTTACCAACATTGCAATATGGTTTTATCAGGTACCTACATAATTACTTATCTATTACATTGTCTACGACAGTTTGAAAAAAAAACTGTGGCCATAAATTTGCTAAAATGTGTCAGATTTCAAAATGGAGGATTATTTTGCAAATTTTTTCATTAAATCTTTGTTTATTGAGAATAATAAGATTTGAATAATATTTATATGTATAACAAATCAATCTCCAATTATTTTATTACATTTTCATACCGTAATACCAAGATTCCATTCAACGTTTACATGAGTAATTTTGTTTACAAAAGATGGCTTTCTGTCTTTTTTGAAAAATTTGTATGAATATCTTGAAAAAATAAAGTTTTTTAAATAGCTCTAAATATATTAAAGTAAATATATCAAAGAGTATTTAAGAAATGGAATTTTGCGCGGCTTTTCGCATATTAATATCTGACCTTAACGTCTGTTTTCTACAATTGATGCGCATTCAAAAATATAAATAAATAAACGGACTAAAATATTATGTAGATGAACTCCGCCTACTCACCGATTCCCACATACAAACATCTAGCAACCACCCTGGCAACGAGAGAATATCTAAACAAAACATGCAATTAGAACGTTGTGTACCAACAAAACCAATAGACAATAAAGATGAGACCATAACAAAAATGGATATATTCATATTCTGGCGCTAAATACATGACAGCAGCCGCAGTCTTTAAATTTGGTTGCTTTCTAGTTCTCAATTGTTTCCAACTTTTATCTCCATATCTAATTAATTTTAAATATCTACTTCTTGTATTGAATTTTTCGATATGTTGAGAATTCGACGGTGAACGATGTTAACGTTAAGTGATTACACTAAGCCAGCCTTTGAAATAACAGTAGAAGACGGTCGTAAGCCCGTAGTGGTTTGTAACATTTAAAAATCGAACATCGGTAATGAATTGTTAGAGTCATTAGTGTTGTGTCATATTCTTCAATGCAATTTAGATCGATGCATCTGTTTCAAACCATTATATTTTCCATCGACGTTCTGTCAAAAGCACCAACTATCAAACAACTGACAGTTCCTGTCAAACTTTAATTTAATCAGTAATGAATTGTTAGAGTCATTCATCTCCGGTCGTAAAAAAATAATCTTAAGCAGGAAATAAAATTAAAGGTTCATTATAATAATTGCCACCAAATATGCTAGACTAGAACATCATTAAATGCGTCGAATAGACTGCGTCACAGACATGGTGACGGACAACCCCAAGTAATAATATGATTAGTGTTCTTGGTCCAAATAAGGTCCTATATCACAAAATGACTTGTGTAACTACCGCGAAATTCGATAATAGTATTATTATTGGAAGAAGTAAGGTAATTAAAGTGAGCGATAAAAGAGATTTAGTGTGGATGATTAGTAGTAGTGTGCGGGCCGTGGATCGCGTGCCGGCTGGATGTTACCCCTGAGTGCTGTAGACCAGAGCTGGCGGTGTGTTAGTGGGACACTAGGCCACCAATCAATCAAGCATACTATTATAAATAGACGACCTGCTACAATATCTCCCGATTGGTTACTTTTTTTTAGTTAACAGTCAATTATGTCTACTTTTAATTATGTTTTTAACTGCAAAGGTATACTTCTTTTATGTAAAAAGTCTGGTTGACTTGTAATCTGTACGGTTACTTTAGAATCAAAAGTTCAGGATTCAATTCCTTGACAAATTTTAAACTAATATTAAGAATTGAATAAGTTGAGACCTCTTGACTGGTAATATTTTTTTAAATGTCATAATATAACCAACTGCACATTTGTTGCAAATATTCTTCTCCTTCCGATGGCGCTACAGCCCAATTCGAGCCTTGGCCTCCAATATTAGTCGCCTCCGGACAACCCTGTCTTCTGCCTCGGTCCTCCAATTACCACAGTCAAGAAGTTGTTTGGCATTCATCCTCCCATCGCAGCCTTGGTCTGCCAACCCTTCTTCGACCTCCTGGGTGTCCATCCACAATTCTTCTCGGTGCCCGCGGTGATGGCATTCTCTGAACATGTGCGGCCCATTGTAGCCTATTCAGTCTTGCGTGCACAGAGATCCTGGGAACTTGTTAGATGTTGTACAGCTCTTCGTTATATCGCATTCTCCAGGTTTCGCCATCATGCACGGGTTCCAGAATTATGCGCAGTACTTTCCTCTCAAAGATGTCCAGAAGTTCTGATGATTTTGCTGTCATCGTTGCAAATATTATAACATTAAATTTTTGTGTGCTTTTTATCTGGGCCAACGGCTGATTTTTCCTCTTTCTTCTTGATCTGTTTGAATCATTGAGTGCGTGATTGTGCAAGCCTTGTTATGAGGGATCTTTCATGCATTAACCTTTCTTAGTAAGATCGAAATTTAGAAGTCTTTGAGAGTTTATAGATGGACTTCATATTGGATTTCCTCATATGACAAAAGAAGAATTATTTCAAATAGATTACTATTTAAGGGGTGAGATACATATCAACATATTTTTCATTGTATAGTAAAAAAAGTTTAGTTTTAATATTTAGGCTATAAAGTTTGTCAAAAAAAAAGGATCCCATTCCTTAAGATTCTATTGCAAATCTAAAGGCGATATAATGTGGTAGGTAACTTCTGTGATTCTATTGCAAATCTAAAGGCGATATAATGTGGTAGGTAACTTCTGTGATTTTTGACGTTCGTCACTTTTCTGAAAACAATACATGTTGAACATGTTGAGAATTCTCATGATTAGGAGTTTCGGAGACAAACATTACCACTTAATGGCGAACGTTGTTAACGTTATTACTAAGCCAGCCTTCGAAATAACAGTAGAAGACGGTCGTAAGCCCGTAGTGGTTTGTTCCATTTAAAAATCGAACATTAGCAATGAATTGTTAGAATAATACAACTGCCTAGGTAGGTACTGTTTTTTTTTTATTATGTTGGCCAATAAAAAATGGCGGATTAAAAATTTTTTTATGGCGGTTTATATTATTACAAAACGAGAATAAAATATTTCATACAAATTTATAGATACTACATTCCTCTGAACGAAATTGTAGAATTTGGAAATCTCGAAGAAAAAGTTTAACATGTTATTAATATTCAATAGACGCGGTCTTTTCTCCGTCCTATCACATCATAACCTGTGGCGGAGTTACACGGCACTCCCCGACAATTGTATTCTCCAATGTATAAAAATGTTTCGGCAAATCCTTATGTGGAGTCGTGATGTTTACGAGAATATTCCAGATCCATTATGATTTCCTAAAACCCTGTGTCTTCATATCTTGTCACCTAACTAAAAACACAATCTTAATATCAAACACTGACGTCAAATTTTCATAAGAGCGAACAAAAAATCTTTGTTTTTTTTGTTTTTGACCAAGAGCTATATTGGCTATTGCAGTTTAGGAGTTTGTTACTAATCCATATTATATCTTCGATAACGGTCTTTCTTTAAATAATTAATGGTAGTTAGAGATTTGCACCACCTCGGCCACTGTTACCATGATCGGGTCCATCTATTGAATTGATGCTTAATATCTGTCATCATGAGACCAAACTTTACCTTTCCAAAATTTTCTAATTGATTTTAGTGAAGGAGTTTAACTAAGAAATTAATTGAACCGACATAATATTAATATATACTTAATGATTTTGTGAGATACTGTCACTTGGAAGAAATACGACTGCAAAATGGGATTGACGAGCTTTTGTCACACAATTTTTGAATGCGTAATATTCAGTTTGTTTAGTAATTATGCCATTTAGTAATTCATTGAATGGCTGAGGGATACACATGCAATTTTATTGCGCCATACGCGTATATAGGTATATAGTTTGTTTAATTTTAAATAAACAAATTGAAAATATCGTTTTATAAAAACTAGTGGTAGATTAGTACTCGAAATAATTCTACCATATGTAACTAATTTTAATTAGGTATATAAGTTTGAACATTATTAAGGTTCCATTGTCAAGGTATGTGCGAGCGCTATTTTACAATTTTCTTTCCAAAACAATGACATGGATATTGGATACGTCAAATTTGAAATGATGATATTTTTAATTATTTTGTATTATTATTATCCAATCCAAACTCCCTTGAGGCCCCACTTAGGGGCATAGGGAGACAACAAGAGCTCTCCATTGCGCTCGATCTTGCGTAACGTTTATAGACAAAAATTATACACAAACAATATTAATCTATTCTCAATTTGACCACAGATAAACAAAAAAAAATATGCGTCTGCGTTAATGTCAAATACATCGGAGTGTGTGTGAGTAACATAACATTACAGTGGTGTGCGTTATGTTTTTTTATAAAAAATTTCTTCAATTTTCGTAAAAACGGGTACAAAGTTTTGCCTCACGTATTTTAATGTGCCTTTAACAGTGTGGCGACCCTGCTCATGACGACATCATCAACCAATAGCGTTCGACCCTGTTCATGACGACATCATCAACCAATAGCGTTCCTTCAAGATGTCGTCATCCAGTAAGCAGCCTGCCACATCGTACAAGGCAGCACACCAACCATCAGTCACCAACAAATCGGCATAGAGTCAACACGCACCTTCCGTCTCGCGACTCGCATTGCGGTGCGCCACACGGCGCCCGCTCGATAGTATATTCTGTATCTTCTGTCTGTTACTTCATCAATAAACCTGATCATCCATCCAACCTTCTATCACTCTACCAACCACCTATACCCATAGTGGTGACCCCGACGTGATATGAACACGCATTAATACGCAACCAGCAACCTTCTGAAGCGCTGTCCTGCCGAAAGGATAGACCCAACATGGAAAACAAAAAATGGGTATTTCAGTAGAGTGCCACACAAAGTGAAAATTCAAACAGTGCTTACAACCGAGACATGGGAGAAACCGACGCAGCAGCCAACGCAATGTACTGGATCACCCAGGCCTCCACAAATCTCGGACACGTAGCAGCTAGCATCTGTACACCACGTCAAATGAAGACTCAACTTTCTACATTTCTTCGAGAACTAACAACAAGTACGAGCAAGAAAGGACACTCCAAAGTAAGAAACATTACTTAGTTGTCTCTAAGCTCAGCAACTTGCACACTTCAACATGCTGTGAGTCATTCAACAATGTCTTCAATGAACTTCTCATTATTCGCCACGATATTTTTCATCATATCAACATTTCTCAATGTTCAAACCGTCACACATATCTATCAGACTTGGACATTTTACTTGTCAATAGATAGTGACCAACATAGACAACAACAAATAAGCATCCTCGCATCACCGCTGCAAAGGACTGCTTGCCTACGCCAGAAGAGACACTAGGTAGCAGCAAGGTTATTCTTCCTACGCTGGAACTTCAAATAACCATCGCTACTCAAGATCCTCATCAGCAAACGCCACTTTGAGCACGACGAACGACGTCACTCATTAAAATATGAATACTGCATCCCGAGTACACACGCTCTGGCATATTCATATGGCAGCACCCATAATTCGACATGAATTATTGACTAGCAATATATAGTCAGCAACCAGGATCAGCACTTCTTCACTGGCACAAACTCAAAATCTATGTAAGGAACAAGAAGAAAGCAATCGTGCCAAAAAATGACCCAGCAACAACTAACGCTTACGCAAGCAAAAAGCAAGCAACATCAGTTTCAACAGCAGAAACAGCATACGAAAGTGCAATACTTCATATTAAAAAAAAAATCTTAACTTTCACAGTGCAGTGCAACAATATTTTTACATTCCGTTCTCAAAAGCATCAATCTGTTACATCAGCATTTTTTATCAAGACTAAGACAATGCAACATGACTCATGAACTCGTCGCAGTGAATTGTTTACATCAGACATTCTTATATCTATTAATAATAAGCAAGTGTGATTTGATTCTCAGAACGCCGATAATTAAAATTATTCTTCGGCGAGTTGACACTTGCAGTGGATATCAGAAATCCATCCGTGAACATTGTTATTTTGTCTACTAATACTCATTATTATTTTATCATTTTTACATTGTATAGATTTCTCATTACTCACACAGTATTGAACACCTACACCTGCTAACCAGGGGTGTAAAACCTTTTGGTCGCGACTGACATAGATGACCAACATTTTTTAAGAAGCATTATTCGAACCAATCTTTTTATTCATGAATTGGACATCAGAGGACCTAATCATGCATATCTTCATGAACATGACAGCTTCCACGCTGAACCTCGTGACTCCGTCACTTGGGGGGGAGTACTGTGGCGACCCTGCTCATGACGACATCATCAACCAATAGCGTTCGACCCTGTTCATGACGACATCATCAACCAATAGCGTTCCTTCAAGATGTCGTCATCCAGTAAGCAGCCTGCCACATCGTACAAGGCAGCACACCAACCATCAGTCACCAACAAATCGGCATAGAGTCAACACGCACCTTCCGTCTCGCGACTCGCATTGCGGTGCGCCACACGGCGCCCGCTCGATAGTATATTCTGTATCTTCTGTCTGTTACTTCATCAATAAACCTGATCATCCATCCAACCTTCTATCACTCTACCAACCACCTATACCCATAACAGGTTAAAAATCATTATTTTATACATTTTTATCATAAAATCTAGGTAAATGAAGCTTTAAAAATCTAAATCTAACCCAAAATAAAACAACATTAAGCTCTCTCTCTTGAATACTACAAATCCTGGAGTTCCATTTCTATGCGGACGTGCCCGGTGTATAAAATATATTCCTTCAAAGTAAAAACCACACGTTATTCCACAACATGTCTCGTTGCAATACATAATACTGGTAAGAACCACCCGCTCTCTTCAGAGATTCCTTTGGCGACACTCGTAACGCATTGCTTTTAAAGTGTCAAAAAGGAGAGTACCCTCTTGTGCTTTTGAAACTTTGAAAAAAAGGCACCCAAGAGTAAGAATACTTTGCAAGTCAACAACTTTTTAAAAATAAAGTGATGCGGGATTTAAATTTATTTATTCAGAAAAGACTGGAAATAATAAATAAATAAATAATAAATAAAATAAATATGGAAATATGAATCGTGTTCTTTCAAATTTTAATAATTTGACAAAAATGACTGAGAAACGCGCAAAGTATGTATGGTAATTTGATACAATATGTATGAATGACAAAGAATGTTTTTGCTATACGAAGGGGGACTCAAAAAATAAAATAAAACGGAAATTGCCCCACGAAGAGGGAGATTGAGGGAACTCATTTTCGATCCGGCGTCCGTCAGGGACATGTCCTCAAACTAAGTGTGCAAAATTCGCTTTATCCGTCAGGATTATTTTGGAATTATTAATTTAGGAAAAATATGATGGTCGATTGTCGAGAACAATGTACGGGTGTGAAAATTTTTGATTCATTTTAAGAGGGAACGGCAACAAAGAAGCTAAAGTTCACCTATGAGGATGCAGCTATTAGTAAAATCTACGCCTAGGAATGTTTATTACGTTTTAAAAATTAAGAAAATTTAATAGAAGGCCAACACCGTTCACGGCCCCCCTCAACGTCAAGAGTAATAATTAATAACGAAAATATCAACAATTTTGATGTTCACCATCGACAAAGCATTGAGGTCTACCCCAGACATCTGTCTAGCTAGAATATCATCAATTTCAATGCAGATTATTCTATCCGAAAGTTTGCACATGAGAAGCGTTGCAATAAAATGTTTGTGCTTCGCGTTTTCACAAGCGAGCAAACGAAGCGTCGCGACTTCGACTTCAGGGTAATTTTTGAGCCCTGAACAATTTTTTTACTTGAAGGGAAAATCATCATGGACACCCAGAAGGTCAAGACTGGGTACTGGGTAGTGCCAGACTTTAACCAGGCTAAAACCCCGCCTTCTGACACGTTCCGGTTGCTGCCTATCGGCCTACCCAGCCTTTTGCCATTGAGCTTAGCTGTATGCTATGGATTGTTCAGTGTTCACCCTACTTACTCACCGGATCTTCTCCGAGAAAAGAAAGCTTAAGATTAGGAAAAAAATATTCCGTAAATCGATGTAAAAAAAATTTGAACAATGAAAGGTTAAATTGGAGAAAAATGTTTTATGATTAAAAGAGAACATTTTAAAGACAATCCAAATTTGGCGTGAAAATGTTATGATAAGAAATAAAGAAGTTATGAAGAAATTTCAGTTTCTTTTTAGTACCCCCTCGTATACTGGCATCTAAACAAAGTGCAAAAAAGTATCTAATTATAAAAATCTTGTATCTAGTGCTAAACTTAACTATTGTATATGAAGGAAAAACTTTGTGAAGATTTTTACGAAAATTGCGCGGACAGATGAGTCCATTACCAATACCCATGCACAAAACAACATTACGCACACAACTGTATGCTATGTATTTCAAACTCACACACACTTCGATGTATTCGACATTATTTGACACAGGTCTTTTGTATATGTGTGGTCAAATTGAGAATAGGTTAAAATTTTTTTTGTCTTAAATAACCATAGAAAAAACTTTGAACATATTAATAATTAAAATTTGACGTACCCAAGTATCCATGGCATTGTTTTGGAAAGAAAATTGTAAAAAAGCGCTCGCTCAGTCTTTGACAATGGAACCTCAATAATGTTCAAACTTACCTATAATTATTTTAATTAGTTATGGTCTAATTTCGAGCGCTGGTCGACTACTATTTGGAATAAAAATACGTATTTTTGCATCATGCAGTATTCTCATTTGTATGACTCGGGAGTGTACATAATAAAGGTAAGTTCTCAGTGAGTTAAGTCAATAATTAAACCAATCCAAACTCTCTTTACGCCCCACTTAGGGGCATAGGGATGCAACAAGAGCTCTCTAATCTCCATTGCGCTCAATCTTGCGGAATGTTTATGACCAATTAAACACATCAATTTTTTTCTAATATGCCACTAAATTAATATTGAAGTGTTCCTTGAGGCAATCGAGATTTTCTTAATTACTTATTAAAAAGAATAAACTTAATTTTTATGTGGTTTTTTGTACTAAATTAAAAGTTTTTAGCTTTTTAATTGCTCCTTGAAGTTTGCGGTGAATATTTTATTAGTTCTGAAGGGATAGATAATACTGTTAGCTTACTTTGAAAAAGAGTAAATCAAAAAAAAATAAAAATTAATGAGACACGACCTTTGAAATGGGCCGTAATAGAATCTCAAAATCTTGATACTTACCTACTAAGCTAATTAGGAAAATTTAAAATTTCAAACTTATAATTTGTTTTCGTTGAGAGAGTTTTTTTTTCAAATAACACTACTTCTTCATCTTAAACAAACAACTAGGTAACTACCTAGGAAAATAAATAAAAAAAAAAAACTTTAGGCAGTCCTCCACGATAGCGTCCCAAATTTATCCATACCTAATATTTTTTATAATTTCGTAATATCGCTATAATGTGCATCGATCGACACCTGATTGAGAGATTTAGGGTTCGAATTCCCGCTGTTCTAAATTTGCTTAGACATTTTTTTAAGAAATGTTTAATTTTTAATATAGTTTTTCAATATACAACGTTCTAAGTATGTCTTGATTTTTGTGCCCATTTTTCAGGACTTTAATAATATATTAACGAATGTAATATATCAATTATATTTTAAGAGTCATTACTTATATTCGGAAAGGGCAGTTATTTTTCACTGTAAAGTTGTTGATTTAAGAAGTTTTAAAACAACTTTCGGAAGTCGTGGGCTCGATCCCAGGTGCCGACCATCTTCCTCTTTCACGATACAAACTTTAAGTAGCTTACTGTGAAAGAGTCAAGGCGTCTTTCTCTGTTCACATGATTCAGCGTGAGTACAGATTCATAAAAAAAAGAGTCAAAAACATTGTACAAGATCGAGCGCAACGGAAAGGTCTCTTGCTGCCTCCCTATTTCCCTAAATGGAGTTTAACCCACTTGTTACTACCGTTTTATATACGGTTCACCATAGAAATAAAAATATTCCAATTAATGTGGTTAGTTTCGAATTACATAATTTATGTTACACGTTAGCTGAGAGGTCCCTTTATCGAGTTGTGTTTTGAGCTCGATCAAGTTCGAAATTTGAACTCTGTTCTCTGTTTGAATTACCAATGTATTGGAAAACAATCTCAACAGACAATGAGTCTATCAGATCTTGGACAACAGAGCTGAGGGCTTACAACCTCCTAGGCCAGGTTAAAAGCGCTTTCTATTCCTAGGAAACATTCGCTGTTCTCTGTTACCAATTGTCATTTCGTTGAAACTTGTATATATACAGTGGGTGGGGAAATATTTCAATTTTTAACGATTTTAGAGGCTAGTGACATCTACTGGTGGATTAATACAATACTTGGACTGATTCTATAAGGCTTATTTTTACTAACTGGAGTTCTATCTGAATGCCATCTGTTGTAATGTAGTGGAAACAAGTCGTCAACTGAGAATCCAATTTTTGTTTCTATTTATCTTCAATAGGTAGGTGTTGTTGAATGTACTTGATATTTTTTCGTTATCTGACGAGGATTTATTTTTCCAACACGCGGTGGTTATGAAAGCAACTATATTTTTATTAATCCCTCAAATAATCTTTCGATCAAATATTTTGAAGGTAGATAGCGCCAGGATTATTAATCCATTTTAGCTAACCACTGATTATCACCAATCTATAAACATATCTTATTTTTTTTATATCCTCGCGGATTGAAAACTGGATTTTTCCTAGTAACATAGGTAATCAAAACCATCATCATCATCATCCACGGCGCTACAACCCATTGTGGGTCTCGGCCTCCTCAAGTAGTCGTCGCCACTCCGCCCTGTCAGCCGTCCTGCGACGCCAGTTCCTCACTCCCAGGGACTGCAGGTCTCCAGTCACGCAGTCAAATCAAAACCAATGTATTGGAAAACAATCTCAACAGAGAATGAGTCTATCAGATCTTGGACAACAGAGCTGAGGGCTTACAACCTCCTAGGCCAGGTTAAAAGCGCTTTCTATTCCTAGGAAACATTCGCTGTTCTCTGTTGCCAATTGTCATTTCGTTGAAACTTGTATATATACAGTGGGTGGGGAAATATTTCAATTTTTAACGATTTTCGAGGCTAGTGACATCTACTGGTGGATCGATACAATACGTGGACTGATTCTATAAGGCTTATTTTTACTACGTGGAGTTCTATCTGAATGCCATCTGTTGTAATGTATAAAAAAATATCAAGTTCATTCAACAACACCTATTGAAGATAAATAGAAACAAAAATTGGAGTCTCAGTTAACGACTTGTTTCCACTACATTATACAAATTTTTCTTTCAAATAAATATTCATAGTTACTGATCACTGTCTGTCGGAAAAGCTAGTTAATAATTATTTATTTTCGTCATATAGTAGGTATATTATTATTATCGTATGGCATCAGCCACCCAGAGGTGGCTTCGTCAGAAGACAAGAGATAAAAGAAAAGAAAAGGTTTCACTGCTGCATCCAGGAAACACACTAAAGAGCAACATCCAAGTTATTAAGCCATTGCAAGGCATTAGGAGTGGCATGAGACTAAATATTATTAAGTAGGTATGAGACTAAATATTATTAAAGTATAAGACACAATAATATTATACAAGGTATCTTCTATTAGTGAAGATATTCCTGTTTTAAATTCTAGCCGCGTAACGTGTTAGAAATCTCACGACTTCAACTAATAGATATATTAAATTCACTCCACCCTCTGAGAAAATTTAATATTTCCTCTGAGCGTGCGGTCGTCAACAAATGGTTGCCGTTCTATCATCAGCGTGACAGACAACTATAAGCGTCGCAGTCATTATGACTTATTCACCGTGTTAATGGGTTTTGGCCACGTCTCCCGCCCGCAACATACACACGTATTATTTCACATTGAAATTTATTATTGTTTTGTCGCACCAGTGATGCTTGTTCTATTTTTATTTTTTAAATTTAGAACAAGATGCATTTAAAATTAATTTTGTTAGTTAACAAATTAAATTTTATTTTTTTCTCAATGTAGCAAGTAGCGATGTTAACAAATAAATCTTATTATCATACAATAATTTGCATACCCTATTAACGCTTTCAGTCATTATTTATTTATTTATTTATAATCATACACGGCCAAAGGCCATTAAAATATACCTAAAAAGATAATATGTATGTAAAATTCAAATCTATGTAATGTCAAATGTCTACGTACGTAAGAAAAACAACGAGGCACGCCGATATATTATCATCACACCACTCACACATACCACTGTACGGTAAGAAAGCTGGGTAGGCACCAAAAAAAGAAATGATTTTTGAATTTGATTCATAAAATTAGATTTATTCACTTTTCGCGTTTCGATTTATAAAAATGCGCTTCAATGTTAACAAATTAGGCAAATATTATGTTTTGAATTGTGATTTTCTGTTCAATTTTTGAAAACATTAATAATTCATATTTTCTTCTTAAATCAGCGCTCAAATTTGAGAAATTCCACATAAATACATTTTTTTGCGCTGACGTTTCGGATTCAAAACATGATTTTGTTGGTAAAAACAAAATTATGGTTTCAAATATGATGGAATATGGAGACATATTTATAGAAAATCCCTTTTCATGTTTTTGTTCATTTTCTATAATCTTAAAATATTTATTAAAACAGTACTCATTAAAAAGGTTGTCGATCTTTTCCCAGTTAATACATTCAATAATATTTATATATAGGTACCTACCTAATTTCAATGTAAGTAAAACATATACACACATATTATAATTTTCATTAATTAGTGCTCGTGGGTTAGTTATTCCTACAAATGACAGAAATGGAATGGATCGAAATAGGTTCAAAGAGATTTATTCCCAAAATTAATAATATTCTTTAATCAATTTCTCCGTACAGCTAGAAGGGCTGGAGGGCCAGATCTTCAAGTAGTTTGGAGGGATTCTTCTACCCTCAATTATCTATGACCAGAAAGTAGGTATATGCCCAGAGTAGATACATAGATTCTCCCTTGAGGCCCCTCGCTCACTACATCCCAGCCTGGAGAAAACTTATCCGCAGCAAACCCAACACGCTCAAAACTAATCCCCTAGCTTGATTGAAGCACCAAACCAAAAAGTCGGTCCAACACGAATCAAGAACGTCGCGGACACCCCTCCAAACTAACCCACAATGCGGTGGGCTTTAACCCCACTAAAGAGCAAAGGGAGGCATCAAGAGCCCTCCATTGCGCTCGATCATGCGCCTATACAGGTGGGAAACCATCTGTCTGAACCCCCTTCCTGATGGGGTTCAGGCATCTGAGGCTTATTTCTTGTCAAGACCTGTTACGTTGTAGGGATAGATAGATAGATAGCTATCTAAAAAATACATATGAATGCACAATGAAATAGTACATAAGTGACATTTTTAAGTACTTTTCCAGGTTGAAGAATTGAATTATAATGAAAAATCTTATACATTTGGAGGCTACAATAAGATTGATTATGTTTTAGGAACAGGCTTCGGTATTTCGAAATCTTTTGTCAATTTGTCATTCAAAATTTATTAAATTTTTAAAATAATGCAAATTCAGAAATGAATGGCGTGCAACTTTTCTTCAGACGGGGCGACATTTCCATTTTTTCACAAGATTAATCATTATAAAATAACTGTTTAGGATATTAAAAATCTGGGATTTATGCAGTTTTCCATAAAATATTGAAATGACAGAATTTTGCTTAGCAAAAAATATGAAGAGTTCGCATTGTCAATCATTATAATTCAAATACATTTCTGGTAAGATGAAATCACTTCCTTTGAAGATTTTTTGCTCACCCAAAACTGAGTAGGTTTGTAAAAAAATATAAAGTATCATTTTCACGGTCTACTTACTTGTTTTTTGATTAAGACGGTTTTTTACTGGACTATTTAGACGTTTTTTTTTTTACTTGCAATTTCCACCCGGGGTTGGCCTCTCACAGATTGTATGGGACCGGCTGATTCGAAAATAATTCCTTAAGCAGTAGCCACCGCCGGATATTAAAAAATAATAATATGAAAATATTACCAACAGTCTTCAATACAAGGACGTAATGCCGATGGTAGATAATGTTTTGACGTGACCGTGAATAGAACCCGGGCCTTCTCCATCAAAATTCGGCACTTATACTAGGCTACCAAGGTCGGTATGTTGACACCTTTATTTTTATTTAGAGATTTTTTATGTTTTTTTTAATGCAATTAAAGAAAGAAAAAAATGAACATTTTGTCTTGATCGCGATGTTTTAAAGAACTTCAAGTCACCAATTGATACGCATTAAAAATTCACTATCGTAGGATGGTGGAAAATATTTGTAGTGCAGAAATTTTAATACCTATAAAAATAAATAAATTATAATATAATATTTTTATATTTACCTACACTGTTTTGCGCAAAAGTTTTTATTGTCATGCTAAACAGTAGGTACCATTTTTTACAATAAATAAAACTTAGATTTTAATAACCCAACTCATCAAGTAATCACCTATGCCCAAACCATCTCCCTTTTGTATGAAATGCCAAAAAAGAGAAAAAACCCATGGTAAATTTGGAAATATAACGCCTCAATCGATAAAATTCAAAACTAAAGACTAAACAAACGATACTAAGTATGATTATTATATTGTACACAACCGAATTTCGTCTTGAGATCCCACCACACTTACAGGGAATAATATAATATTGGAACATTCGCAATAATGGTTTATTATTTAATCGCATTACAACGCGCGTTAATATCGATACGATAATAGCCACACGTCTACCCGAATTATCGCCAATTACTAGTTACAAATTTGATCGCTGTCGAAGATACTATAATTGCGTAAATTGCCACCCACTTCTTAGTGTGGGAGAGAAAACTGAGTGTAGGTAAGTTATTGAGTGTATATTATTCAACCACAATATATTTTATTTATTTATTTATTCAATTCAATTATTACAAAACATTTGAAAAAAATGATTAAAAATGTTGCCCAAATAGGCTCTAAGCCTGTGCTAGGGCAAACTAAAAAAGGTTCTAAAAATATAGTCTTATAATACCTAATATAAGTTGGTACAAAAAAAAACACAACACACTCTCACACTCACAAATACCTTCACACCCTCATTCACTGACATTCACATACACAGCATATACTTAAGTGAGACAACAACTGCTTTATAATAAACAAACGTAAATAAGGCAACCATCAGCATACTTAGTCCATTTACATGTTTTTCTTTCGCGATAGAGCACTAAATCGGAAGTTGACACAATATCGCAGTCACATCCAAAGTGGGCAGGTGATCTAAAACTAGCACATCACCTTTTAGAAATATCATTCTCATTAGAGATATTTTCACTTGATAAATCGTAAGTATGTGAAAAGTTCAAATTTTGCAACAAATAGGTATAACAACAATGACCTCTGCGTAATAAAAGTAAACAAAAATTATAATAATTCTACACATTGCTTGTAGGTGCACAACATCGTCACTGTACTCGAATAATATAAGAACGAAATTTCTATTTCTACAAAATGTAAAACGCAGGATTCAATATCTTTTTTACTATGCATTTATTTATATAATACTAGCTTTCCCGACAAACGTTGTCCTGTGGTTCTAACCCGAGGCACTAAATAATGTACACTACGTCCCCAAAGAAAAAAATATATAATTAATTCGATTGCGTTAAACTAATATAATAATACTTAAAAGGTATTAAAATATTTCCAAAACATCCATATTTCATTCGTATTCAAAGCTTAGGCGAGAACAATGCGAGAATATATGCGCGCGCACACATTCTACCTCGCCTATGAAGTGTCTATGTTGCGTGTGCACATATTATGAAAGTGCCCGATAATTTTGTTGACTTTGTATGAAAATTGGAGTAATTGGGATGGGCTGCTGTAAGAGCGGCAATTACGTTTGCGAGAATGAGAGGGCACTATCATCATAATATGCAGAATTGTTGTTATGGTGTCTCAGGAAATCCGTTCCATACTTACTTTAATATTGTAATTTATATTGTTTCTTATCCATTTTTCAACTTTTTGTAGTTATTTTGTTATCCAGAGCGGAGAAGAATCCAATAAATCAAACATCGGAAGAATCTGTTCAGCCGATCTCGGGTTATAAGTTTTCGTACTATCCCGACCTTCTTTTATATTTTAAGGTCTTGAAAAAAAAAAGTAATTAGAGAGGACAACTGAACATTAACAGTAAAAACAGTCGAGAGGAAATTTCTAGAATATTATCAGTTCATTTTAGTCCTCTGTGCGTCTTTGGACAAAATTCTCTATTTTGGTGCTCTGACAACATATTTCTTAGTAAAAAAAATATCCATGACATCGGGAGCTGCGATCGTCGAATGCCGAAAGACGTGAAGATAGCTTTTATTTATTTTTTTTGCCTTATTTGACTGATTTTGAAAACGAAATAATTAACCCTGTAACACAAACCTTCGTCAAATTGACGACGCCGCTGTTTAAAAACTATGTAATTTTTTTATGCTCCTGTTTCAGGCTAATCTCAGCCATCCCTTAGGGCTTGTGATGGCCGGTTGTGCTTTGTGTGCAAGTGGTCTCTATGTACCATTTCTGAAATAGTGACTCGTCAAAATGACGAAGGTTTGTGATAACGTCACTTTTTACTCCCATACTTAAAGTTGTTTTGAATTGTTAAATTTTTCATTTTTTTCTTTTGACTGATACAAAATGTCAAGTTTTAATAAAGAGAAGATAACTAAGTGGTAAATTCTTCTGGAAATGAGCTGGAAGATCATCTTGAGGTTGATAGAATATTGAAAAGTGTCTTCTTTGACCTCTCAAACGTTATCCAGGGAAGATATTCATTATTAAAAAAACATATTATATTTCACCTTTACAACCATTTTAGGTATAGTTTCTGATGCAAAAAAAGGAAAAGATATGCCTCACGCCCCTGCAGCCCTATTCACGAAAAAGTTTGAATCGAACTTCGAACTAAACTTAGACTTAAACTTTTCTGAAAACTTTTCTAAATATCTAGTCATATAAGTAGTCTGTGATCTAGTGTTTACTACCTGTCAGATTTACTCCGAGTTTTCCAACTTATTGAGCTGTCAAAAATTCTGTCTGTTAGATATGTACATTTCGCCCATCTAAATTTCTTTTTCAGCCTTTATAATTGATTTATTCCGTATTTACAAGCCACATATGCGTGTTTATTTGTAAATAGTTTTTTAAAGGCGCCCGTGGCGCCCACCTATGGCCTTTTTTATGCAAACTTTACTTTCTCATAGCATAGCTGTGAGCATTCACATGTGAGACTTCAAAATACTTTGTTGATTCAACTCTTTATGAAAACTCAAATACCTACAACTTAAACTTTTAATTACAAACTGTACATTCAAATAGCTTTTGGCATGTGGGTATTTACCGATTTGATTGATTAAACTTTTTCATGTAAACTTTGCATTCGTATTGCCGAATTCTTATATGAGACTTTAAAACACTTGATTAATTGAATTCTTCATGAAAACTCAAAAAACAACGTGAACTTTTTATAACAAACTTAACATATATTATGTATGGCTTTTCAACGTTATGAATTCACATGAAAATCTTTAAAAAATTACTCTAGGTGTGTAAACTTTTTATTGAAAACATGACATTCGTATGGGTTTTCTCCGCTATGATCTCGTGTGTGTGGATTAAAGATTCGTGATTTGGTAAACTTTTTCATGGAAACTTTGTTTTCTTATCGCCGAATTCATATGTCAGACTTTAAAGCACTTGATTAATTGAATTCTTCATGAAAACTCAAAAAACAACGTGAACTTTTTATAACAAACTTTACATATGTATGGCTTTTCAACGTTATGAATTCACATGAAAATCTTTAAAAAATTACTCTAGGTGTGTAAACTTTTTATTGAAAACATGACATTCGTATGGTTTTTCTCCGCTATGATCTCGTGTGTGTGGATTAAAGATTCGTGATTTGGTAAACTTTTTCATGGAAACTTTGTTTTCTTATGGCCGAATTCATTTGTGTGACTGTAAAGCACTCGATGATAGATTATAACTATTCATGATAATATAACTATTTATAAAAATGCAAAAAAAAACTTTTTATAACACACATTGCATTAGCAAGGGTTTTCTTGGCAATGAAATCGCGTCTGTGAGTTAAAGATCTGATTTGGTAAACTTTTTCATACAAACTATGCTTTCTTTTGGCCGAATTCATATGTCAGATTTTAAACAAATTTTGAACTTTTTCTAACAAAATATGCATTTAAGTGGCTTTTATCATTTGATTGATTAAACTTTTTATCGCAATGGTTGCATTCGTATGGCTTTTCTCCGCTATGAGTTTCAAAACTTTTTATTGCACACATTGCATTAGCAAGGGTTTTCTTGGCAATGAAATCGCGTCTGTGAGTTAAAGATCTGATTTGGTAAACTTATTCATACAAACTATGCTTTCTTTTGGCCGAATTCATATGTCAGACTTTAAACAAATTTTGAACTTTTTCTAACAAATAATGCATTTAAATGGCTTTTATCATTTGATTGATTAAACTTTTTATCGCAATGGTTGCATTCGTATGGCTTTTCTCCGCTATGAGTTTCAAAACTTTTTATTGCACACATTGCATTAGTAAAGCGAAGTCCGGCTGTGCGTAAAAGTTTCCTGATTTGTCAATTTTTTGGCCGAATTCGCAAGTGATACTTTACAGCACACGGTTGATTGAACTATTTATGCAAACTTAAAAATGAAATTAAACTTTTTATTGCAAACTTACCATTCAAATAGCTTTTAGCATGTCATTGGTTGTTTAAATTATTTGATTGATTGAACTTTTTATTGCATTCGTATGGCTTTTCTCCGATATAAGTTCGCATGTCATTCTTTAAATTACTTGAAACCGCAAACTTTTTATTGCACTCATGGCATTAATAAGGCTTTTCTTCACTATGAAGTCCCGCTGTGCGTAAAAGTTTCCTAATGTGGTACACTTTGCTTTCTTATGGCTGACTTCGCATGTGAACTTTTTAATAACCCAAAAAATTGTTTTTCTCTACGTCAAGACCTTTAAAAAAAGTGCTCAGCCACCAGGCATAATAATATCATTATGTTACTGTCAGTTGTCACTGCTGTCAGCCATATTGTATTAGAAGAACCTTAGATAAGGAAAGAAAGGGGATACGTAACTTCTATGCATTGCCGTACTAAGAATCTGTGACCATTTCGCCATTTTTTGGTGGCAGACATTGGCAGGTACAAAATACATTTTTTGTACTAAATATAAATATTTTGCCAGAACTGCAAATTATAAACTCTAAGGAACATGCATACGATGTCAAACAAAAGGTAGGTACTGGAAGAAAGGAAACTTTTAAGCGCCACGGATGATCCGAAAAGTGACAGGCTGGTAGCAAACAGGCACTTTTTCTATAGGAAACAAGTATAAAAATGGTCACACGCCACCGGGCATAGTTACGTATCCCCTCTCTTTCCTAATCTAAGAGAAGAACAATATTATTATTTGTCTTTAGTTGCGAGTGGCGCGCCATCTAGCGGCGTTAATGACATCAGTCAGTCAGTCAGGCAGTCAGTCAGTCAGTGAGTCAGTGTTCAAGACAAATATTATATTTGTAATAATATTATTTTAATATGAATAAAGTTGGAAAAGTCGGAGTAAATCTGACAGGTAGTAAATCTGACAGATCACAGACTACTTATATGACTAGATATTTAGAAAAGTTTTCAGAAAAGTTTAAGTCTAAGTTTAGTTCGAAGTTCGATTCAAACTTTTTCGTGAATAGGGCTGCTGCTCATAAGAAAAATGGCTCATAGGAAGTGTTATTTTGATTGTGTGACGATCTCAAACTTGATGTGTGTCACATATGTATTAATTGTTAAAATATTCCTAACAGTTTTTATTATTCTATTGCTTGTTTTGTTATTTTTTAACGTTAAGAGTTTTTTTTAAATATTACATAATAATTTAACCCTAGAAAGATAATCATATTGTGTAGTACGGAAAAGATATTCATGCGTAAAATTGACGCATGTTTTTTAATTAGCTGCAGGTCGAGGTTTATAAATTATTTTTCTACATTTTTTTGTGATTATTTATTAACATATATATATATATATATATATATATATATATATATATATATAAAGATAATAATACAAAAGAAAATTTACTTATGCACTTTTATTTATTAAAAAAAAAATCAAAAACTTAAACTTCTTCTAGAAATCATTGAAATTTTTTAACACTTACTCTTTCATACCTACATAAACTGATTTTTTTAATACAATAATCAACTTTTTTCAACACAAATGCAACAATTAGCATATCTTACGAATATTAGGAAAATATAGTTATAAAATATCTGTTACAAACAGCTTTGGAACATTTCAACGACATAAAATAATTTTTTAACATTTTTTGTAGGACCCTTTTGCCTTTCGCCTTATTTTCGAAGGGCAAAACGAACAATAAATACGTTTTTTTGCTACTGGCTCATCTTCTTTCTTCATCTAGCTTCTTTTTTGTCGCTCTGGACGTTATCTTCACTGTCTGTATCCTCACCGAGTAGCTCGTCATCGTCCTCCATGAAAGAGGCCAGGATATGGTCTTCGTCTAAGTTTTTATTCCCCATTGTATAATATTTTTACATAAAAAGAAAATTACAATATAGGTATTATTATGTTTAATATTTAAAACTTAAAATTAAAACAGATAAGTACATAAACTAATAAAATTATCACTTAAGTCAAAATCATAAAAGTCACTTAAAAGATAATCATGCGTAATTTTGACTCACACGTTCGTAATATTTCGAAATCGGTGACACTTACCTAGTGTACACCTACACCATACGGTACCCAGGGGCAAAGGAGATTACCTAAACGCACGGATCTGGATTTGCGCTACTTAGAAAAAGAGAGCAATAATTCGCAATCGCATGCGTAAATTTTACGCAGACTATCTTTCTAGGGTTAAGACTTATTTAAAGAGAACAAAAACACGAATTTTTATATGTGGGTTCTCGTTTGAAAGGCAAATTTAAAATTAAAAAAAACTAAAATTATGTAATAAAACATAATAAATATTTAAAAAACATTTGTTACGATAAATTAATAAAAAAATAATATATATTTTATGCAATGAAACCCTTTGAATACTCTTTCGAAAGTAGCGTAGTCAAATTGACGAAGGTTTGTGTTAACGGGTGTAAAATTAGGTTTGTGATCTAGGGTTAATATAGGAATTTAATAGAAGTTTATAAAAAAACTTAACAGTCAAGTTTTAAGTTTGGTTAATGAATCTAAGTATGTACAAGATAATTATCTATATTTTTAGTTAGTCAAAAGACTATAGCTTATATCCGTTAAACACGGTAGACGTTCTTAGGCGTGTTTCGTTATCAACAATAACTGCTAAAACATTGTCACATATTTCATTTTAATCACAGTCGGTACGAGCCTTTACTCTCTGATTAAGTAATTACACAAGGTGTGACTAAAACCAATTAGTAAAAATATTTAAACACGCTCTAACTCAATAAAAAAAAATTCACAGAGCAAAAAATTGTTTAAGCTCTGCTTATTAAAAATGAAAATATAACAAAGTTTCACGCATAATATGACCCATACGTAATTTTATAAGCTAGCAAAATTAGAAAAAAGTGGAATTTTTTTCAATACAACAGTATAATATATCAATTTTGCCCAAATTTGTCTTATTATTGTTCTGCGTATATTTTTAAGTGCCAGCGATACTAGAATTTTACTAAGGAATTCACATTCAGAATTATTATTTTTTCTATTGAATTCTTAATTTTAAATATTAACAATCTAAGATGTTTCACTAAACGGCGCCATAAAAGTTGTCCAAGAATTATTATTATTTATTTTAATTTTACATAGATTGATATTCAAATAAAGGGCAACTGACGAGGCCAATTATCAGCAGACGTAAAGCGCGCGACAAAGATCTCTGGATTGATCGCTTGAGTTTAATCAGTTATGAGTTATTGGCTAAGGCTTTTCGTAGGAGATTGAACCCCGGATAAGAATATCGGATATCCGTTGCATCTCTAATTAAAAAATCTTTATTTTGCAAATGACGCTTTTTAATGATCAAGAATATAGAACCCCCAAAAAAGCATATTATTCAATAAAAAAATCGAGATCAGCGACTAACCAGGTATTCACACTAAAATTGTTACTAGAAAAAATGTTTAATTGGCAGTAAACAAAAATATTTCGATATTTTTCATGGCGACGTTTTCATTACATTAATAATTCAAGATCTTATTGTATGGTTTTCGAATTATAAAACATTGGAAATAAATAAATTAAATAGCTTATTGTGAAAGAGTCAAGGAGTGTATTTGTGTTCACTTTGAGTGAGCACAGATACATAAAAAAAAAATGAAAAATAAAAAATAAAAAAAATAAACCCTCATATTATATTTTTTAAATACTTCTAAAAATAAGAAGGCAGGTCACAATTTGTCTAACAACTTTAAAAATTATAATTATACCAATAACAGTTTTTTTATTCGCGTGCGTCAACACCACTCAGCCTAATTTTGATACTATATAGGACATACTGTGTTCTGCCATCTTCAGGCTAGAACCGGCAAACAGGAATCAACAGGTAGGCAAAAAATGACTACTTAGTGACATATCATGTTTTGTCTACTTTCATGTCTATTGAATGTTTGGATATGGAATGTGGCAAACAAGGTTATATGACATATCGTGTTTTGCCAACTTGTAATTTCTACAAAGTTGACATATCACATATTGCCACAGCGATTTTCTCGAAGCATACAATACTCACACATATCAACTTTTGCCATCTTCTAGATCTCGCTGAGACGAATTCAACGGTATGCATAACTCATTTTCGCAAAAAATGTGACATATCGTCTTTTGCCATCTGACCACAGATATTATACCTACGTTTGCTTATTTTTTTTATTTCATTTCCATAACACAAGCTTAGTTTTAGTGGGAGACTAAAAACGTAGATTTTAAAGTGAATGTAAATTATTTTTAAGAGATTATTGTATGCATAAATTTATTGTTTAAATGAATAGGTAAATAAATAAAAAAAAATCCGAAAACTGCACAGCTAAGTTAATAAATATACTAAATTACATACTTACAAGAAGCGGGTAAGCTTTCTACTTGAAGTGTTCTTAAATTTTCTAATGTTTTGGGTTACTTTTTATATTTATTCTTCTTTTAAAACATTCTTTTGACAATAGAAAATAAAACAAAAAAAGGAAATGGTTCAGCCGTACACGCGTGATGTGATGATCATGTAAATTATTGTAAATAGTATGATATACCATTTTTATAGAGATAAAAATATATTTTACTCGTGAATAAATGCAACTACAATATCCCATTTACAAAAATAATATGACGTGTTAAAGTAGTTGCATAAGTTCAGGATATCAAAATGATTTATGGAAAATGTGCTATAGTTGTTGTAGAAATTCAGGGTCCTATCGACTTTATGAGGGAATCGTTTTTGTTCACTGCTCTTCAAAATCTGTCTGGGATTCTTAATTCATCAGATTACGGTACAGAAAATCGAGACAAACTAGTTAATTACGTCGATCAATTAACAGCTGTCAACTGTTCAGCTGATGTAATCCATCCCGACGTTTACCTCCCCTACTTCGCACCCATTGTATACCAAATATCCCCGACTATAATCTATCTGTAAAGTTATCCTGAAGACTAATAGGATATTCTGATGGTTTCTAGTCAATATGCTTCGTCACTTCCTGTTCAGTTTCTAGAAGTTGGTACGTACGTGTCTGTGTTTGAGACCTTCCATTAATCACGACAAAATCTGAGTGTCGAAATTACACATCAATTAAACTCTCCCTCTAAATCTATCAGTTTATTTGACGTTTTCTTACAAAATTCAAGGTTAAATGAATGTTTATTTTAAAGAAAAAGATCAATATTTTTTTAATTTATCAAAAAATGCTGACATATAAAATTAGTAGGTATTGGATAATTTTATTTCCATAAATGGTGTTTTGTTTCATGAAGTTTGAAATTAATTTGTTATTCTGAACTCACCCAAATCGAACACAAAAAGAATGTTTCACAGAAAGCAAAGCTTGTGTTATGGAAGTACCGGGATATGAACCCACGATCTTCAGTATGCTGTTCCGCTGGGCTACCTGTGTTCTCTACATTTCGAAAGACGTCGCTCACATAGAACTCCAGTAGGTACAAGCCTAGTAGAATTATTGCACGTATTGTATCAATCCACCGGTAGATGTCACTAGCTTCGAAGATTACAGAAAATTGGAATACTTCCCTATTTACTGTATAGGTATATACAAGTTTCAAAAATGACTATTGGCAACAGAGAACAGCAAATGTTTTCTTGGAATAGAAAGGGCTTTTTTATCATATGGTTGTGAGCTCAAAACTCTGCTATCCAAGATCTGATAGACTCATTGTCTGTTGAGATTGTTTGCCATGGTTTTGATAAAAACTCGTGATAACTAGTGTTAAAAAAAGTAATGATATATGTAGTATAAAAATTGATGTACCTGATTCAACTTTGTTTTGAATCGATGAAAAACTTTATGATAAAATAGAATCGTTTATTTGAGAAACTCCATAATTCAGTTTTTTTCACAAAATGACTTTTTTATGCGAACGTATTCCTTAAATGTAATCACATGGTACAGAAAAAAATACAAATCAACACAGTAGAAAAAAAGTTAAAGCAGATAAATTTTTCATTTAATAGAGAAACCCTAGGCTGCACTAAGCCACTTGTCATAATAATATAAGAGAGACCAAAATTTTACCGATTTAAAAAAGAAAATAAGGAGATTTGATATAATATAGAATATAAAAAAAAATAGTTAAGGAGGTGGCATTATTGATTATAAGCCCAACTTTTTTATTGATTTTTATAATTAAAAAATCGATTTGAATGGATTTGGCGCGACTTTCCTATTGTACCTATATTTAAACTTTGTTATATTTTTGATCTAATTAAAATAAAAATAAAAAAAACTGTTAGAATTTCTTAGGAAAAATTTCTCAGTATTATTGACTTCTTCCTGAAATTTTAGACTTATATGCTCTCTTTAGAATCGGCAGGGAGACACGTACGAATGACTGTAAAATTAGCTTTAAGATCAGTCAGTGTTCCAAGAGATAGTGTAGTAATTGCTAAGGACCACACCGATGGTTTTGTAGCACATTCCTTCGATTTACGGAATACAAACAAGGAAAGGTAAATACCTACTACCAAATTTTACAGCTTATCTATAGGGTGAATCACAATAATTAATTAGAAGAAAATGATGATTTGTTGGAACTGAAAAGTTAGCTGCCTCAAAAAAGAGAAGCTGTTAACGTAACTGAACGTTGTTAACGAAGCTGAACGTTGTTAACGTAAAGTGATCACACTAAGCCAGCCTTCGAAATAACAGTAGAAGATGGTCGTAAGACCGTAGGAGTTTGTTCCATTAAAAAATCGAACATTAGTAATGAATTTGTAGAGTCATTAGTTGTTATTTTTTCTGATTATTATTATCATGGCTACAAAAGATCAATAATTTTAATTGTTTAGTATCGACTTCTTAAATCCTACTTAGGTTTCAGATTTTAAAAAAATCTCAATGTATAAAATGGTTGATACCATAGGGATGGGTGATTCCAAATTAAATAAAAAAATATACCATACTTTGGCTGTCTATTTCGAGTTTTGTTTTTCTTGTAATTAAAAAATTATGATGAAATGACATTTTTATTTCTCCTATTCAAAGTATACAAAAATTAGTTACAAAATGATACTTGATACTTAATTTTGTATAAAGTATCCCGTGAAAAAAAAATCACTGAAATAAGTAGTACATAGACCGACAAGTTGAACTTTTTTTGTCGAGATGAAGAATTTGTCACACATCCCCCCCAGACTTTCTAAGAACCGGTAGGCAATATTAATTAATCTTGATTCTGTTGTCAGAATAATAAGGAGGGAAGACTTTCTCGGAGTAAAGAGGAATAATATATAAGCACTCGTTGATAATTATTACTACATATGTATAAACATAGTATCTTTACCAACAAGAGTCAACTGACATCGTGTTGTATGTGGTTTGAGTCTATTTTACTGTTTAAAGTCGCGTGTTGTAAACTAAGAATCAGTTTACCGCAAACTGTGTGTGTGTTTTGATTAATGTGGTTTCAATTTTTTCTTTAGAGTTATATCAAGGAAATATAGAAACTTCTATACTGTGCCTTTTAGAAATACAGCGTTTGGGCAGCGACAATTCTCATACGCTGCGTCTAGAACATTTTTAAATGCCTACCTTAGAGCATTCGTGAGAAAACTGACCCTTAGTATTCTCGGGCAAAGAGTTTCATGCTGGCTGCTTGGTTTGGTCGTACCTTGCGGTGTAATGCTTAGAGGAATTGTCTAACATCTAAGTATGGACTAGTTGTGCTACTTATGTTAATATTAAGTAGTTGTCTTCACTTATAATATGTTCTGTACCTTTGTGAAAGTGAGTGAATGAGGGTTTGAAGGTGTTTGTGTGTGTGACAGAGATGCTGTTGTGATTTTTTTTCTATTTTGTTCTTATACTCATTATAAGACTATATTTTTTGAATTGAAATATTTTGTATCTATAAATTAATTATGAAATAAATACATTAATTAATAAACAAGATTATTATGTAGCAAGAGTTTAATAATTTAATCATAAGTACCTAGCTAGAGAGATCTGCTTTAGTGTAAACAACAGTAAGACCGTTTAATAGCTTTAGAAATACAATGTAAACACCAACACCACATATTATAATATAAGAAGGTCTTAGTGCTGCGTCACATAGTGAGGCCCAGCATTCGCTTGCCTGTACGCTATGATGTCTACCTACACGTCGGCGGCCTGGTGACGCGAGAGGAAAAAATGGCCGCCAGCGCATATGATATAGGTGGTGTTGGTTAACACAGTTCACGTCAGTCAATCGTGAAAATTGAACATTTTTGATAGTAATCGAAATCCAATCCAAACTCTCTTTACGCCCCACTTAGGGGCATAGGGTAGCAACAAGAGCTTTCCATTGCATTCGATCTTACGGAATGGTTATGACCTTTCACAACATTTCCAAATCTGTGAGCGCTGTTTCGAAGGAGCGTAACACGTTATGAGAGGGTATTTGTCCTCTTCAAGACTTGATGGGAAGAAGAATTAATAGCTCTCTCCTCGGCCAACTGTCATACGGCATCCTTAACATCCAAGTCCATCACCTATCCATAATGGTTGAAGTGATAGGCCTACGCTGGGTTCCATCTTATACCCAAAACTCTTCTGAGGTATTTCGTCAAATTTTTACATTTTGTGATTTGTACACAGAGTGTACACGGTATCTACATATTTAACTCTTGCTAGAGTGCTCTATTGGACATCACTGCACGAGTGCACGCGTGTTGTATACAATAATACATTCCCATTTCATTCGAAACACTCTATGTACATAATAATGTAATGTAGTTCTAAGAGTAAGAAGTATTCCAAAGAAAAAATAGTTCTACAGTTTAACTACAGTTTTGGAGTGGTCTAAGTAGAAAGTTCTTACTCTATCTAGATAACTTAACAATTTTATGTAGTAATTCAATATGTAGGTACAATTTACAGTGTAATTATTTACATTTATTTTATTATTTATTTTATTTATTTAGATTATGAAGTTACAAAAATTACATATTTTATAACTTAAAAATAACAATATTATTCCACTTATATTATACAGATTTAGACGTCACATTTCTACAACATTCACATTACTAATCTATGCTTATCACTACTCTTTAGATATTAATTTAACCATATATCTTGTACATAAAATGCAGAAATTATTAATAGCATTGAATTGGTTATATTATTTAACAAAGTTATATTTGAAATTCTTTGCTATTTAAAAATGTTGCTGAAAGATCCTTTTTTATGACAAAATATTTATAATAGTCATTCCCTTCGTTATTTGGTTTAAAATTTTTGATGTGATGAAAAAAAAATATAAATCGAGTGGTAGACCTACAACCGCATTTTTAAAACACATAGGAGGCTTAATAAGTAGCTGTTTGTATCGCCCTTCGGAACCTTTTTGTTTTGTTTTTTTTTTTTCAATAAAGACCTCGTTCCTCTTTTATAATAATAAATTTTATCCTCTCTTAGGGGTGACGCCCGAAATGGGTGGTAATCTTTCAATTTTGTTTTATGATTGAGGATAGATTATTGTTTGTGAGTTTATCAATTAATTTCAAAGTAATTTGAGGGTAGCGAGTATTTAGGCGGAGGGCTGGATAATGAAAAAAAAAAACAATAAAGAGACCCTGATATATTCTTTTTTTTGTAATTTTTGAATAAATCATGAAAGTAACAAAAGCCTTTGTATTTTGGTGTTTAATAATAACAATGTAGATAATTTCATGGGTGAAAATGATTATTTTTCGATACAGTAATTTTATAATTAAAACGAAGTAGATGCTTAGGTTCTACCTAGTAAGTTCGATTCACTTTGAAATATTATATTGACAATGCTGACTCTATTCGAAGATTTTTGTTATAATTTATAGCGTTTTTTCAGAGTTCCTTCCTATTTATCTGGTATCATTTTAGCATTATTCGAGTAATCAATCAACACCACCTATATAAGAAGGCCTAAGCGCTGGCGGCCGTTTTGCCTCCAACGTCACACCCGAGGCATAGGCGTCCGGCGCTCTATGACAGATATCATAGAGTACAGGTAAGTACATACAGATAATATTATATTATATACAAGAGCATACTGGGCCTTATAATGTGACATCACAGTCCCAGCGCTAAGGACTTCTTATATAGGCGGTGTGGATTCAATACAAACAATTTTATTATAACAAATAAGTCTTCATCACATCAAAATAAAACAGTCAATTAATCGTTATTCTTATCATAGCATATTTTTGGTGTTGTTTATGTTACAAACTGGTTTTGATTTTGTGTTAATACAAATTTGTGAATTTTGAAAATCACCTAATGAATCAAAATGGTTTGTTTTGTGCAGGTCTGTAGGTACAGACCCTAAGCCACGCTCTATGACTATAATACATGCCTATATTATTAAAAATACTTATTTTGAGTATTTGCCGGTATTCTGCATACGGAAACTAAGTAAAGTAAGTACCTAAGTATTTGTAATAATATATAGTCATAGAGCGTGGCTTGGGGTCTGTACAGACACTTATGCCTTTCCTGATAGTGGGTGAGACTTAAGTTTTACTACGACACCGCAGTAGCAAGATTTTTTACATCAGCGGTTGGATGCGAAAATCCTCCATCTAATCTTTATATTTAACGAAATTAATGTTAAATAATAATAATAATATAATTTAGATACACGAATTACTCCACTATATTTAAACACTAAACAGTCAGATATAAAAATAATTCTCATTTTTATCGTATTTTATACCTTGATTTTTTTGTCTTATTTCTGAATTTGATTTTAATAAATATCCGTAAATAGTATATGCTTTCATGAAATAAAATTGCGTTGGCAGTATAATAATTACTAAATAATATAGTGCTTGGAGCTTGAAATTTCTACTCGGGGTTGGAGTCCTGTATCACATTGGAAGGCACCGGTTGACTGGTCGAGATTGTTCCGCCGGTTATACTGAAACCTGTGTATGTAGGAGAGTGTTATTCATTTAATTATTTTTGTATGCCAATGTCATGTGATTCATTTAGCGATGAAATAATATGAATATACAACTGGATAATTGATACTGTGCTATTGATTCTTAGAACTGTGAATGGTGCATGTTCTCGTACCTACACATCTGTTCAAAACAGCACACAAACACCTCTATACAATGAATTAAGCTAGATTGAGTGGTAATAAGTCTTTGAAATCCAATAAGTAACTTTGTAACAGGCTAGAATTGGACTTAAACTAGATTTTATTATAGAGGACTTTTTGTTATTCATTAAAATAAACTTACAGTTTTTTTGATATTAAATTGAATTTTAAATCAAAATATACATTTTTTTTTCAAACTTTTTATCGTAAGCCACGTTGAGGATAGCCATTTTAAATAATACTTAAAATAACACCAATAAACTTTGTATATCCACTTTATTACAATACTAATAAAGTGGATATACAAAGTTTATTGGTGTTATTTTAAGTATCATACATTTTTTTTTTAATTTTCAAGAAACATACTTTATGTTAGGCTTTTTCGATATTGGTACCCTAGATTTCCGAAGCACCAGTCTTAGTATTGAAATATCCTAGGTTCGATTCTCTTGCATCAAAATCACTCGATATCGGGTGGAAGGCCTCAACAAAAAAAAAATCTCTTGCAGGTGAGTATATTTCTATGTGATTTTCACACTAAATTTCTACCCATCAGTATTGGCCTTTTTTACTACCCTTCTACTCATTATTGAGTGATTTAGCAGTGTTGGCCTTAAATATTTTATTCAAGACACTCTTGGTAGATTTCTATGTCGGTTCCCTAACTAGAGAAAACATATCTGCAATGTAGATAAGTCTAAAGAGAATATGCTTGGTGTTTACTCTAGCAAGATAAATCTCCACTGTGGAATGACATCTACAATTTATTAATAAAGATCAAATAAAAAAAATGTTTAACTTTTCCACAAATTTTTATTTCCCGACTAGTTTCGTATCTGTTTCTTTATAAGTGTTTGTACCTTCTTTGTTTGCTTGTTTCGAATTTAGTTTCTTATGCCCCTACCACACGCTCCGTCTTACCTGTGGTCTTGCCTGCGCAAGCCTGGCTTGTCAGGTAAGACGGAGCGTGCGGTGTACTGTTTTATACCAACCACACGCTCCGTCTTACCTGACAAGCCAGGCTTGCGCAGGCAAGACCACAGGTAAGACGGAGCGTGTGGTAGGGGCATAAGTCTCCTGTGACCATGTAGGACGTGAGCCCACGAAACTAGTCGGGAAATAAAAATTTGTGGAAAAGTTAAACAATTTTTTTATTTGATCTTTATTTTCAAATAAACTCCACCAAGAAATGCATGTTCATCAGTTAGTGAATTTTTTTAAATTTATTAATAACCGTGAAAAATAATTATTTAATTCAGCAGTCTCAATACTTTTACCTTATTTATGAATAAAAGGACCAAAAAATGTAGAACAATATGAATATTTTTTGCAACATTAAAGATCACACCCGCTTGTCATACATTCATCATTGACATGTGACTGGCAAGCGATTTTATTGGACGAAAGTGTAACTACAAGCCGTTCAAATTCATAAATTGGTTAGTCTCTCCACAAATAAAGAACAGTATAATAATTCCAAAGCAAAGATTTTTCAATTCACGTCTGCACAAATGCATCGAAATCTCCGTGTGGGATAGAATCCTCACCGGAGTACTCAACACTGTTGTGGGTTTATTAATAGGATATTATGTGTAGTTGGAGCATTGATATTATCAAGTGTGTGGAGACATACTCGTTCAGGATAATCAGTCTGTGGTCTTCGGATTGTTCTCACATGCATAAGCAACAAGCGCAGCTTAGCAAATCTACACACAATAGACTCAATGCTTGCATCAATCAATAATACTTGATTATTCAATTCTACTAACTGTATTATGGTACAGCTAGTCACAATTAGGTATTATAAAAAATTGAGACAATTTTTCCAATCAGGACCTTCTTTATTTTAAAATACATTATTTTATGACATAAGTCTTACTTAATACAAGAGAGAGGATCTTTTTGGAATGGAAGGAATTTTTTATATTTTAATAAATCCTATGAAGGTTTCTTAGGGTGCATTTTAACCAAAGGAATTCAGATTCAGAGCTAGAAAACAAAGTGTTTTTTCTTCTTTCTCGAAGATAGATCTTGGGGATCTATTTGTGCCGCCGCCTGTTCCTCCTGTAATGTCAACTGCCAGAGACATCTGGGGATCTCCCTGGGAGTCTGCATAATATCTCCTTCGTTGTCGTCCCTATCTCACTATGTCTTCCGTCTTATAATACGTGCTCCGGATATCAACATTCCTGACACGGTCTCGTAGCGTGTTTCCAGATCGGAGAGTTTTCATTTCTGAAATTCGTAGCCGAGATTTTGTCCTGCCTCAATTACATAAGTGGCTATTTGTCGAACATAATATGTTTCGTTTATCTTCAGCTTACTTTCTGTCCTCATTGTGTTTGTTCCTTCACATTGAATTTCTAAGACATCCGAATATATCTGCAGCCTTATTGATCTGTTTTTCTTGATCATTGATACTGACACCAACCAAAGAACAACGACCATGAATAAAGGCCAACTTCCCTTCAAGGGAACACTGTCCTGCTACCTAAGAATACCTTTGGCATGAATGATAAAAATATAAAACCTGTTATCTCCATCTGCTCAAGTCCTGATAGTTCACCTGGAGACTGATTTGTCTGTAAATAAACGGGTTGGTGGCACAGTTGAAAAAGATTTCTTCTTAAGACCGCTCAAAGCTGTCAAAAATTCATCATAACTGACAGTTTGAGGATATAAGTGAATTTATTTGTGGCGTTTAGGCTGGACTACTGTAACACGGTATATACAAATATGCCAAATGTTTATATTGATAGGCAAACCATTCTAAATGTTGCCACATTATACCTTTGTTCAGAGGGTTGTGTTTGCTCCCCATGAGGGCGAGGATCGGCAGTAAGGTATGTGTGCTAGTTTATAGAGCAATAAATATGTGAATACGTAACAGCTTATGACTCTAACAATTCATTACTTATGTTCGATTTTTAAATGGAACACACCACTACGGGCTTACGGCCGTCTTCTTCAATTCCGTCTAATTTTTTTAAATTATTTTATTCACTTATAAATTACCTATAATATTGTGTAACATGACGAATGCAGATACTTCTACCATTATGTGGAGGAGATGGAATTGTGTTAAGGATGCCGAAGAGCAGAGTAGAAGAGCACTGTTCTTCCTCCCATCAGGGTCCCGAAGACGAGGAAGACCCTCTCATACTGTGTTCCGCTCCTTCGCAGCAGAGCTGAGAAATCTGGACATGGTGTGGGAGGAGGTCATAAATGTTGCGCAAGATCGAGCGCAATGGATAGCTCTTGTTGCCTCCCTATGCCCCTGAGTGGGGCCTTAAGGGGGCTTGGATTTGGATTGGAACATGACGAACCTTTGCGGGATTATTGTTATTTCAAAATATTGACTAGCATATCTATAATATTAAAGAAAGTCGGGTTAGTGCGAACCCTTATAACTGAACAGATTTTTACGATGCTTGGTTTATTGGATTCGCGTCCGCTCCAGATAACAGAATTCTTCTTCTTCTCAGCCTATTCCCGTCCACTGCTGGACAAAGGCCTCCTCCATCTCCTTCCACACCGCTCTGTTTTGGGCTTTTTGGACCCAATTGACCCCAGCGTATTTGACGAGGTCGTCTCTCCAACGTAGTGGTGGTCTCCCGACGCTCCTGGCGGTCGTTCTGGGTCTCCAAGTTTCAACCCTCTTCGACCATTTCTCTGCCTGGTCTCTTGACAAGTGACCTGCCCATCGCCATTCGAGGGAAGCGATACGTTGGGCAATATCTGCAACCATGGTTCTTTGTCGTATCACTTCATTTCTCACTCTATCTCTCAGGGTGATACCCAGCATGGCTCTTTCCATGGATCTTAGGGTAACCCTTATTTTTAGATAAAAGAATAATTATTGAAAATTCGAAAAATGGATAGCAAACTAATATAATATTAAAGAAAGTATGGAACAGATTTACTGAGGCCTACGCCATCTATGAAAAATTTCGAATCTACACAATTTTTATTTACTTGAGTTTCACTCCATTCAACCATTGAGTTTCATAACATTGGTACGCAGATTTTTGATAGAATTTCTTTATATCTTTCAGGAATAATTTTTTAACATTTAAACATATTTTTAACGTATTCTGTATAAATTACAATCGTGAAATGGTTGGTTTCCTAAATGTTTAGTCGCAAACTGGCATATTGAAGGTCCTATGTTCGATCCCTGGACGACAATCATTCACTCTAACAATAAAACTTTGCATTTAGTGGAAGATGTCACTTACATTTTTGTTATAATTTTTGAAGCCAAATTCATTTTTGTTATAATTTTCTTAATAAATATTGCTGCATTCATTGGTTACCCCATTATATGACAGTATGAGAGATATTGGATTGTTTAAGATAATCTTGAAGGGCAATACTAATGTAGGAAGGCAATAATAATAATATATATTATAGACGAATCTCGGATCCAATTTGTCGCCTTTCATTGTTTGGGTCGAGTAATTTGCTTCACAATGTTGACGAAGGTAAATTTATACAATAGATACCTATCTAGAAGAGATATACACTTATATGCGTACATACTTGCAATATCTTTCAGCAGTGCCTACTCATTCATATTTTCTAAGAATAACAAATTTATAATTATTACTGAAGTTCGGTTTTACCTACAAAAAAAATACACTTTTTATAAACCAAACAGTATTTTCGAAAATATTTTTTTTAATTTCAGTTAGCACCTAAAAAAAATAAGAAACTTTACTTAACGATTGATTGTTACATCAGTCAGTCATGTACAAGTTCACCTACTGTACACTCCGCGGTAGTTAATATTAACTGCGTCGATAACACTCAGGTGCATACTCCGCGACTGTCATTTTTTAGTGGGTATACAAATTACAAATTTTTCCCGTAATTTTAATTTTATTTTTCGGTTCAATATTTTAGCAGAAATTCTTAGGGAAAATTAAATCAAACATCGCCCACCAAATTGCCCTTAAGACTTCACGGAAAATTTCTCGATACTTTTTTCTTTTCTTTTCAATTCATTTTGCTTAACGTTTATATGTTTAAGAAACCACAGTTTTATGTTGTCTACTGCTTACCAAACCATCTGAGTATCTTTATTTTGCAAACTTTTAACATTCTTTATTATATTTCTTAATCATGTTATTTAACCAGTCCATTTGAGTATTTTTATCCCCGCATGACTTATTAAGCTTCTCAATAAAATTTATTTTTACGTTAAATATTCATATTGAGGGTATAGCTGAAAAGTATAAAATAAGTATGTATAGATAAACCAAAAGCGCCAAAGGTTTCTAGTCAAAACTCCAGTTTGGATATAATCCGTGGCTTCGGTAAACTAGTACCCAGAGCGATTTGTCTTAAGCATTATATTAATGTCAGGTCTCACGTCTGCATATCAAGCTACTCTTCATTGTTACCTATGGTAGGGTATCTTTGTCTATGACGAGATAAATTTCAAGATATATCTTTGTCTACGGTTTGATACATTGTCTATGTACGGCGTAGGTACTTCGTATAAAATTACAATGGCTCGGAGTCTATGGTACTGCAAATTGTTGTTCTCAGAGTTATAACAAGACAGATACTAAGTATATGTGTAGATATAACTCTTCAGTACATATTGTATTTTCGAAATTGTCTGGTTGATTTATTTCCGTGGAGGAATCATTCATTTTAATCTGTTAGTTTCATCTTCTTCTTCGTCAAACCATCTAGGATCATTAGCAATCTGCTTCTCTTATGGTCATTGATTTATTTTCATTTAGTTACAAGTAAGTACCTGATAATATGTTGACGTAAATGCTGACTGTGGTAACCAAAAGTTCTTACATTAACAAAAATTGCGAGAATATAATATAGTTGATAAATTACTCTCAATAATTCATATTACCTGTTTGTTAGTTTTATATAAATGCTTTGATAGAGAAATCTCTCGTTGACATGGTGGTCACCAGCCATAAATTATTTATTTCTAGCATTCGTTATGTTCTGGGTTCCTAGGGAGCGGTCCGTAGTCTGACAATACGCCAGTCTTTCAAAATTATCACAATGTTTTTGGTTACCTACTACGGAAACAATATTGTCAATGTTCTAAGCTGACCAATCATCGCTGTTTAATAGCAGTAGGTGCCGTATTCTTAAGAAAACAGACCATTAGTGCTCTGACCTATTATTTTAATACGGATAATGTTTGCGTTCCATTTTTGAATTTCACTCATTGAGGACTTCATCCGATGTTCTGAAGAATTTCAAATTCATAATAGGTATAACTTTTGACTATGCTTGCCTACTTGTTGCCTCCCTAAGTGGGACCTTAAGGGAATTTGGATTGGATGTTTGCCTACAGTGGTGGTTTTTTGGATTATGAGATTTGTTACAATTTTTTCCGATTTGACCCAAGAAATTTACAGAAATAAACTATTTACGCAACGGGAATATAACCCGAAACAACTTTTCAAACCTGTTGACAATGATATAATTATGGAAACTACTCAAAACAGTATTATTACAAACTTCCTTGAGCTTCAAAAAATGAAATATATTATTTCCGTATTTCTCTGATTGCTTTTTCTGGTAGGTACCTACCTTTTCCCGTTTGACGCTTTGATCTCCGTCCCCTTGTGCATTGAATATGATAGAAACTACCCAACTTTCAGTCGGTATTGCAAGGGTAGTATATCCGCTCAAACAGGAATTCGCTTTATTCTCAATAAACGATGTCATCTTGTGGAACTTCCCTTTAGTGGGTGGCCATATTAAAGTATATACCAACTCGTCGTTTGGTACTTGTTAGAATGTTCTATTTGAATTCGAATCAAACGTTCTAGAATTTGATTCCCGGTATAATATGTAAGTTATTCAGGTTTTAATTTATTCAGCTCTTTAACGGTATTAAACACTTCTTCTTCTTTCTCTTTTTGTAATTTGTAATTTATACAAACATTCGTTTAAAATATTATATTTTTTATTTATTTTATTTTATTTTTATTTTTATTTTGACACTTCTACGCAACTTCATGTTGCTTTTACAGTATATAATAATATTATAAACTATATTATGGTACATAATATACACTTTCAACTTCAACTTAACTTATCCTTACATTTTATATTCGTGTGGTTTTAAATCAAAATAGAGATGACCAAAACATATTAATAATACACCTGCAAACTCAAATACATGATATTATAAAACCCATTTTACTTTCATTCTATCTGACATTTCAAAATTCACGCTTACATACCACCACATACACACACATCCTCACTCGCTGCATTCACACATACACCATTCGTAATATAGCATGTCACTCAGTGTTGGTGACATCCGAACTACAGCGCCACTACGGCCAGTTTCAACAACACAAACTATACAGGGAGTTCGGTCACTCGATACTTATCAAATAACATTTTCTTAAAACGATTTAGCGGTGTTGCAAAAATATCGATATCGCCTAATCGGTTTCCCTCCCTTAGCATTCTTTGCATAGGTACATTATAAGTATAGTTTGTTGTAGCAAGATCCGTGCTGAAGGTACACCTACCCCTGGTTGTTCTTTTTGGTATGTGTAAATTCACCATTTGTAAAATTTGAGGAGAGTCTATAAAACCGTTTATCAGTTTATATAGGAATACCATATCAGATATGGATCTTCGTACCGAGAGAGTCTGCAGTCCATACATATTTCGAATTTCTGGGTAATTGATTTCGTTTAAGGGAATTCCTAGTCTATAATTAATGAATCTCAGCAACTTGTTCTGTACTCTTTCAATATTGCGCACGTGAACATCGTAATAAGGAGACCATAATACCGAATTATACTCCAAGATTGGTCTTACTAAACTAGTGAACAGTAATACAAATGTATCCACACCACGGAATTCTTTGCCTATACGCAATATATATCCTAATGTTTTTAAGGCTTTTCCAACGATCTCCGCGATATGTGGCACAAATGTAACCCCGACATCAAACAATATTCCCAGATCCCTTATTGTCATCTGTGATTCCAGAGGTGTACCATCAATTGTGTATTGGTATATGACAGGCTTTTTAATCTTATAAAAGCGCATTACCTGACATTTATCTATGTTCAGATTAAGATGATTACACCTACACCATTCAAACAATGAATTTATGCTGTTCTGCAGAGCAATGGAATCCTCTGTAGTTCTGATCGACTTATAGATCTTAAGATCATCGGCAAACAACACAAAGTGCACATTCTCCAAACTACCGAGAAGATCGTTTACAAAAACATTGAACAGTATGGGCCCGAGATGTGAACCCTGCGGTACCCCACTCTTTGCTATGAATTCTGATGACACAACGTTGGAAGCCTTCACCATAAGACCCCTTCCCGAGAGATAACTGGCGAGCCACTCAAAGAGAGACCCTTCAACACCCAAAGACCGAAGCCTGGCCAATAATAACCCATGTGGGACACGGTCAAAGGCCTTAGAAAAATCCGTATAGATACAATCCATTTGACACCTACTGGAGAGAGCATTCATGATTTCTGAGTGGAACGACAATAAATTTGTCAAGGTTGATCTATTACGCATGAAACCATGTTGTTCATTCGATATGACATTCAAAACATCAACCTTAATTTTATTTAAAAGTATATTTTCAAATAGTTTAGGTATACACGATTGAATACAAATTGGGCGATAATCCGCGACGTTTGATTTATCTCCTTTTTTGAAGATTGGGACTATGTAACTAGTCTTCCACAATGTTGGAAAGACTCCTGCTTGGATAGAGATATTGAATATTTTCAGAAATACTTCACACAAAACTGTCGAACAGTTTTTGACGAACAGAGGGGGCAATTGATCTGGACCCGCTGATTTACTTACATCTAATAAATTCAAGCCCTGTTCTATGTCGTCTTTGGCAAACACTATCCGCGGTATGTGAATTCTGTCAGTTGATGGTAGTACAGGTATTTGTTCCTCTATCAGAGCCTCGTCGTATATGGATTCGAAAAACTCCCTAAACAGTTCCGCCACATCTTTCGGATCATCGGCACATTTATGTTTAAAGTACATAATTTTAGGATAGTCATTTTGGTTATCTTTTAGGGATTTGGTAAGTTTATAAAGATTTATAGTAGATTTTGGCAGTTGTCTTTCTATGTTTTTATAAAATTCGGCCTTAAGAGAATTTCCCAATGCTTGGCACCTTTTTCTAAGACTAGAAAACGCTTCATAATCCTTCACATTATTCGAAATTTTATATTGAAGATGTAGTCTTTTTTTGGCCATTACCATTTCTATCAATTCGCGCGAAAACCATCTTGGATATTTTTTATTTGCAACACACTTGAGAGGTACGAAATTATGGATTGCTTCTGCCAATATGTTATATAGTTGGGAGATAATATTGTTTATATCATTGTTTTCATCTACAAATGACCAATCCACGCCGGAAAGATATTGTTCTATCAAGTCGTAATCCCCTAATTTAAAGTCACGCGTAGGGTTTTTAGTCAAAATCTCGTTTTCACAATCAATTTTGAGATCAAGTTCAAGAGGAGGATGATGATCATCAACCGACATAATCGCATCCACGGATTTCACTACATTAAAATTTTCCATATCAGTAAAAACTAAATCCAATACTCTATCATGCTTGTTGCTAATATAATTATGCTGACCCAGTCCAAGAAACGATGCCATATTAATCACCTCGGCGGCACAATCGCCACTCTCAGATCCATTCATCTCAGAACCATTCACACTCCATTTCATATGAGGCAAATTGTAGTCCCCTGCCATCAATATTTTTGCATCAGGATATTTAAATCTAATGTTCTCCAGCGTTTCGCAATGTGATCTATAGACATCCACTCCTGAATTTGGCGGAATATATACGCATCCTACAATTAAATGGTTTGTTGGAAAGTTGATTTTAACAAATATTTGTTCCAAATCATTTTTAGGACATTTAACTATACACGACTTGTATTTATTTGTGACACATATCATCACTCCGCCACCCCGAGATTTACCACATTTTTTAAAATTTCTATCTTTTCTGTAAACACAATACCTATCAAACCCAAGTTCTCCATCATTCACACCTCCATTCAGCCAAGTTTCAGTAAAGATGACAATATCATAAGAAATTAAGGATACATTTACATACAGATCTGAAAGTTTCGTATTTAGTCCCCTGACGTTTTGGTAGTACGCTCTTGCACCGATTCTGCTGCAAACTTTTTTGGTTTTTTCGTGATCTTGGGAACTCCATTAAAGAACTTCACTGTGAGATTATCTTCTCCCTCTGCTCGTCGTTCATCCACTTCGTTCCACAAGCTCCTCATTTGTTCTCTTTGTGCGAAGGTTAAATCAGCCTTGACACGTAAGCCATCTTTCAGCAGTCGATTGTTCTGTATTATTAACTTCGCGTCATTTGCATTGCTAAGTGATACTTTAATGGGTCTTGTTTTATTTGCCACCTCTTTACCAAGTCTAAAAACATTTATATTTTCAGTATTGACGGCATCAAATGCAGAAATTATACTAATTACTTCATTGTAGTCATCCTTCAGCTTTTGTTCTTGCTTTTTCGAAATGCTCTCTGGGACATTCATAAGTAGAATATTCTTAGCTCTATCACGCCTTTCTTCCATTTCATTAACTGCATTCAAAATATAGTTTTCCTTTTCCATTTTCTGTTCACCCTGACTCGTAGGTCTATCTTTTAATATCTGGAGTTCACCTTCCATTTTTCCGGTCCGGACACCGAGCTGAGATATAGCTTTGGTTAGCCCCGCCGTCATAGGCAACAGTTTTGTGGTTAAATCCTTGACTGCTTTGACGGATGAACTGTTTGCTTCCATTACAGTGAGTTGAATGACGTTCAGGATACTAGAAGCCTCGGTAATAAGCTGCACAACAGATGGGTCGATTATTTTAGTAGCCATTTTGCATTGAACCATACACCCTGTATTCAGCTGAACGCCACAGTATGTAATTATTATGCGTGTGGTTGTAAGTCACAACAATTGATACAATCGCCTTACCCCAATCTGCTGGTGACAATATTTCCGAAGAGATTTTTGAAGAGATTCTATTTGTAAACAGAGAAGATTTCAATTGAATTTTGTCTTCCACAGTAATATTAAACTTTCAATTTAAACTTTAGTATTCAAATATGATAAAAATTAGCACTTTCACTATAGTATTTTAATATTCAAATACGGAGCGCAAAACAAATGTCAACTTCGTACCATAGACAAATATTTTTTTTTAATATGTGAATGATAAAAAAATATTTCTAAAAGTTCGAATAAAAATTTCATCAAAATCTGCGTACCGATATTTTTAGTGTCAATGGTAGGTATATAAAAAATAATTTTGTTGTTATAGAATTTTTCATATCTCACATTATTTCTTATGCATTTTTCACCTTTTTAATAGTTTTTGTTATCCGGAGGGGGGAAAAATCTAATAAACCAAGCATCATAAAAATCTATTCAGCTGATCTCGAGTTATAAGTGTTCGCACTAACCCGACTTTCTTTCATGTTATTATAGATTATTATTATTGAGTAAGTACGTAAATCCGTCTCCATTGCTGATGTGAAGTCCAGCATTCTCTCCACCTTTTTAGGGAAATCCTGGTTACGGAATGTCCACTGGGACCACGACCATACCAATTTTGTTGCCATCCATCTTTTCAAAATGGTCCATTCTGACTGACTTCGTTCTTCACTAGAATATTGTGTTTGTTTCCCCAGGGACCCTCAGGTAGGTATCAAACGTATTAAAATATATATTTTAATTCTAAGTTTTTAACCAAGAGACGAATTTAACTTTTTGTTTTAAACGAAAATAATAAACCGGTGGAATATAATAATTTATGGACAATGAAATTTGTGCAAGTTTGAAAACGGATCCTGAAATACGAACAATGGTCGCTATTGGTTTAATGTCTGTGAGAAAAATAATATACTGACTTGATTGGCAATATATTATTATGAATGACTAAAAAATTATAAAATTAGCTATTTAAAGTGATAAACATTTATTTTAAACTTAAAACTAAATTTCAAAATGTCCGAATAAAAGAAAAATAATTCCTCTTTACAATGTGGCAATTCACTATGAGAGTGATCTTTGAAAATACTTAGGTACTTAAACGAAAAAAATACTGACTGGGCGAACACAATACTAATTGAGGGCCTATAAAACTGATTTGAGTTACAGTGAGCTTATGGTTCATTGTTCAAAATGATATAAAAATGACCATGATTATGTTATGATGTAACACACTTGAAATAGAGTTATTATTATGGGCCCAAGAAAATTTGAATTTAGCTAACGAATTTTTCATCAATGTAGAGTAGGAAGAAAATTAATTGCCCACTTTTTATATTAGGTATTACATAAGTGTCTTTGTTTGGTTTAAATAACTAATTGTTTATATTATGTTCCAGTGGACAGCCCCCGTAAACAAATTCAAATTGGCGTTCGACTACAAACGAAGATTTCGCCAATCTATAATAATAAAGGAAAGTGCCTGACTGACTGACTGATTGACTGACTGACTCATCAACGCACAGCCCAAACGGCTAATCGTAGAGAAGTGAAATTTGGAAATCAGGTAGGTCTCAATACAAAACCTTCCACTAAGAAAGGATTTTTGGAAATTCCACCCCTAAGGGGGTGAAAAATAGGGTTGAATGTTTTTCAAAGTATGCGAATATCTCGGAAACTAGACATGGTACGAACTTGAGATTTGGCATATGAATTCTTCTATAGAAATGAGTGTTAGCATATTCGGCAATTTTTCCAAAATTTAACTAAAAGGGACGAAAAAGGGCACATATAAAAAGGGATGATTTTTAAGTGCCTCCTAAAAAGTTTAAAACTGGTTTTATCGAAATTTCAAAAAAATGATTTCTTCAGAAAAAGTCAAATTATACTATTTCGTTTTCAAAAGATATCATTAATTAGAGGGGAAGGGGTGAGCGGCACTTTTCCAACGTGTATGTGTGTGTATCCGTCCCCTCTTTAGAACTTTTGATTCGCTTGATACACAGATCCTAAAATTTCAGAAAATATTGAATACTTTAAGCATACAAAATTTGTATACTCAGAATTTTGAATTTTTTTTTCAGTCAGGGGTTATCAACCATTGAATTTTTATTTAATTTTTCCATATATCTCGAAAACCATAAAATCTAGAACCCTAAAATTGTGTATGTATATAGAAAAATACAATATCTAAAATATAATTTAATGAAAAAGTTCCAGGATTTCTCAAACTTTTTTTATAAAGAAAAATATTTTTTTTATGACAAATTTACGAGTTTCAGTGCCTATATTTCAGAATTTTATAAAAATATTGAAAAACGCTGAAACGCTACAACTAGATAATTTATTTTTCTATAAAAAATACATACATCATAGCAGTACATCTCGAACTTTTCTTAACAACTTTTGTAAAAATTTAATTTATTGACGACATCGTTTCATACAATAAACATACATACACCGCGAGCTGGTCCGGTGCAGCGTGTATGAATATATACGTAGGTAGGTACCTAACCAACCCAACCTACTTTCTCCAATACACGTGTCGAAACTATTGCGTAATCTATAATAATAATATAGTTTTGAACTAGCCGACCCGTCAAACTTCGTCCCGCCTTGGAATATAAATAATATGTTCGAGATTTTATGTATAACTTTTTAACTACTGTTACCGCTGTATCTGTTATAAAACATATCATTATATTATTTACTATCAGCATTCCGTGAATCGTATCATTCATCAAACAACTGATTCCTGTCAAACGCCTGATTTAATTTCAAAATTAGAAAAAATGTAATAATAATATGGAAGTTTTATTTTTATTCCGTGCAACTTTTTTCTTTCATAAGACCCTTCAGACAAAAGCAAACACGACAAAAAAATGAGCGATATAAGTTCAGCTGTTCTCATAGGGTAAGAAACACGTAGAATGCCGATTCTGACTAGCGCCAACCGGCGCAAAGAATGTTACTATGCATTTGAATGGGGAAACCCACAGAAAAAGCAGGAACCCGCTTTCCGACATGCCCATTTAAATGCATGGAAACCATAGACAACAATCTTTGAGCTGGTCGGCGCGGATTGTAATCGGCTTTCAACGTGTTCTTACCCATACGATGACCGCGCAAATTAGCGTTCCATTTTCATATAAGAGATAATACACTTTCCGTGAATTCAGAGAAACACTTTACGTACCTACCTACTTCAATATATTTTTCGTACCATGCATCCTGTACAGCGATTCTGAATTGTTTTTTTTTACGATCGACATTAAAATCATTATGTAGGTACCTACCTATTTTAGTAATTTATTATCTCTACTAAAATAATTTACGGTAAGTTCACGAAAAGAATCTGGATTGTATTGCAATTCTTTATGTCTTGATCTGCATATTAAAATATTTGAAGCCATTTCATAAAAACACTAGTAAAAAAAAAAACTATGTGAGTAATCTTGCTTTGAATTTATTGCGTAAACCATGAATAGCAAGTTGATATAATATTATGTTGAAAAAAGGTAAATAGTATTATGAAGTCAATAGGTAAATTATTTTATATCAAATGTAGTAAAAGTGCAAAATATTAAATTTTAAAATTATCTACAAAATCCTCACATCATTTTAGGATAGATCGTAAATAATTGTTTTGAAAACACTGGCAAGTCAATGACCATATCATTTCGTCACTGTATAGTGCGAAAAAATTAACTGTCCACTGGAACGTATAAAAAATAGAGACGAAAGGGATAGCAGTTAGCCGGATATTATGACCTCCTCACACACCATTTCCAGATCCCTCAGCTCTGCTTCGAAGGAGCAGAACACGAGGAAGACCCTCTCGGTATGAGAAGATCTTCTTTGTCTTCGGAACCCTTGCGGGAGGAAGAAAAGCCCCCCCCCCCTTAAAATATCGGTGTTTTTATTTTCAAAAATTTATAAAATTCGTAGAATGCTAAATAAGTCCTTACTAGAGCCCGGCCAGTGCGTAAATTACCATGGGTACAACGCATGAATTACGCTTACGTAGGCGGTATATACCAATTGGACTGACTCCGTTGCCGGAACGTTATTGTTCCAAAAATCGCGGAAACTATCTGCATCTTCAGCCAGGATGATATATGACGAAACGTTGTTTTATTAAACTTTCCTTACTTACGAAGACCAGCAAAGCTGCTGTTTTCCTCTATATAGTCTATATAACGAAATATTATATAGAATTACTCTCCATAATTTACCTTATGCTTGATAATCAATTTTCTAAGTTGTAGAATTTATTTTGTGATTATAAGGTGTATTTCTTAAGTGATACTTTAATAAACAAATCAATGAGTTATCCAAACATGTCTCTTTTTACTATCCGGTATCCGGCAGGATATTATTTACGCCGCCGGATAGACCGGATATCGGATAGTTGCCGATATCCGTTTCATCTAATAAAAAATATAAACAGTGGACAGTTAATTTTCTTCCTACTCTACATTGTCGAAAATTCGTTTATAGTCGAACGCCAATTACTTATACCATTAGAATACTGAGTTGACCACCTCACTTCCTTAAACCTCAACCGTTTAGAAAAGGCACAATGAGCCTCGGACGACTTCGAGCGCAATGGAGAGTTCTTTATGCCTAACCTATTCTCCTGAGTGGGTCCAAGGCCTCCCGTATTATGGGGTGGTTTGGGGGGAACCGCCACGGGCTTGATTTGTGTGCGGCTGGCTTTTTGGCAATCGGGCAAATTTAGTTTCCTCCGGGCTGGCTTGCGGTGAGCGGGGGGGGCTTAAAAGGGAGAATATTACGTTATTATAAAAATGGAGACCTACTTTACGTGGTCATCGCATCACGCCTGGAGGCCATGTCGAAATATTAACGACAGCTCCAACGTTAACAATTTGTTGTTATTTCCATAGAGATAACGTAAAAACTGTTGTTCAACGTGCGTTAAACAATGCTGTTCCAAATTCCGAGTCAAAAAAATAATTCTGTCAGTTATTCAAAATTAACGTTAAACGTTACCTCAAAATCTTTGGAAGTATTACGACGCTGCTATTATATTGAAGACGAAACGCATTTTTTTTTGTTTGGAAACCATTTTCAATTTGGTAAACGTTAACGTTCGGAACGTTAACAGTTTTGTGAACGGCTGGACCGATATCGTTTATTCTTTTTATGTCGTGTTTGCTCAGGATAAGATATTTATGAACTAAATTTCGAACCTACGACCAGACAAACAACAACAAATCAACGTGAAAGATATAAATTGAAATGTTAAAAAAACGTCTGTAGCTTGAAAAATGCCCAAAGCAGATAGAAATAAGTGTTTTAAAGATCACTAATTTCATTGCTTTTCGAGACCTGAATATTTTTTTATTCATATCCAGCAATATAAAAATTGATTTCAAATAACGTCATTTGATGGAATAAAAGTTATTCGAGTTATTTTTTGGGATTCTCATAGAACAATGTCAGTCAAGTTAGCGAACTTTTTAAGTTCGCGGGCTGATTCTATTTGTATAAGAAGCACATATTTTTTAAATACAGATTAATAACGACAAATATAAATAAAAATATAGTAATTTAATGGAAATTTTAGAATATATATTTAAAAAAAGAAATGTTGATGATGTTTCTTATTATTATTAATTTTGATGCGAATGTAATTAATTCTGCATTGTTTAGGAAGAGAAAGCAAATACAGTAACACGTGAGCGAAGCCACGGGTAACTAGCTAGTAATTATATAAACCAAACAATGACACTTTTATAAAAAGTGGACGGTTAATTTTTTTCCTACTCTACATTGTCGAAGAATTCGTTTGTAGTCGATCGCCAATTTGAATTTTTCTAGGCCTACAGTTCAATTTTTCGTCCTCTACATTTACGACAATTTCGTTTGCACAATTCAAATTGTGTATGGAGGCTGTTTTCAAGTTTTGTGTGGGCCGTCAGTCTTTCGCTTACACAGTATTTCAGTCAGCCACAATAATTAGTATTTTTGACACATCTAGTTTGAATTTATATTCGATCGTTTAAGTTTAGAATGTTATTCCATCAGGATTACTGATCTTCATCAATGACAACTGGTTAACGTTTCAAGAGAACAAACCTTTATATTTATTTTTAACAAATACTAAAAAATGGGGAATTGTTCCAATCAAGCGCGCGGGTCCTATTATAGAGGGACTCCACCTATGTTTGTAGGTAAAGGTTATCAAAGTGGCAATATTCGTAAAATACAAAAAAAATCTAATCACCAAAATAAAGTAAAAAATCAGGATTTAGAATGAATAAATAATTAGATAGATCTTTTTCAAATTTAATACCCAAATGTTTTCAATTATCCGCATCACTGAACGCCAATTCTAAAGAATTTTGATTCCAATTTTATTAAATTCTCGAGTTTTTTATGGTTTTGATAAAATCTTCAAAGGTGCAATAATTAAAATGAAAAATATAGGTATAAAAAATCAACCTATTTCGTTTTTTTTTTGCTTGTGACGTATTGTTTGAACTATTATTTTGATACTTTGGTGTGTGTAGTACATTTTGTTATTTATTTATTTATTATTATTTTCATCGTTAATACAAGTACAAAAAATAAGCACATAGGTAGGTATACATAATATTAATATTGGAATTTACTGCCCACTAGGCAAATAATATTTTATAATATTTAGATTTTTAAAATTAGTGCACTACTTACGAACAAAGTCCACAACACAATATAGTGTGGATGTGAAACGTGGACATGAACGAAAAGGAAAAACTGTTGTACAAAATGCAGTAGAGATGAGAGCTGTACGAAGAATGTGTGAAAAGACTGTGGGATGTGGAAAGGAATGGGAATATATGGAGGTAATGTGGTATGGAAGTTTGAGTTGTAACTCAGATGAAAGTCAATCAGTAGATATGGTTAACACAGGGTGTTCGTTATCATCCATCCATTCTTTTTCAAGGGGCAATCATCACTTGGGCAAAGGCTTCCTAGTCATGAATTAGTTCCCCGACGGCTTGGATTCCAGTCCACACTTTTATATCGCGTTAATATATACAGATAATATACATACTTCTTACATCACTATTAACTTACTGTCTTCTACTCGAACCAGGCTCTTCCGAACTCTTGCCTGCCGATCTAGAGATTCTTGATCTGGTGGCACGTAGAAAGGTTAGGATTTCGAGAAGAGCTGAACATCTTGGTGTATCCGTTACTGTGAATCCCGTGGTTGGGGAAATAGCTAGGGCATTCAGCATAATTCGTGCTAAAACGATGGAAGTCTGGCAAGAGAGGTGGGATTCTGGAAGAACTGCTAGACTTACCTACAGTTTCTTTCCGGATGTGTGTGAGAGAATGAAAAGGACCTTCCTGAGATTGGACCATTTCTCGGTGCAATTGGTTACGGGACATGGTGAGTTTAGAGGCAAGCTCCATGAGCTGGGTATAAGTATACCACTAGTATAAGTTTTCGATGATCGAATATTGAAACGATCATCGAAAGAGTTTTAAAAAAAAATCATATTAAAAGATCGAATGATTCGATTGTTTGATTTTAGAACACTAATTGCACGGTAATAAGAGCTTATTAGCGTGCAATAGGCGTTCGATGAAACTCGTACTAGTCCCACTTTTGTGAACTTCAAAAATATGAAAAAAAAAAAATAAGAAAGAGAAAGGCTTATATTTGACTCGAAAAAACTCAGTCACAAAATTATAACGGCTTTTGCTTCATATGGTAGGAAATTATTGTCTGCAATTGAACACACAGAAGTTAAGTCGACATACATTAGATTGGCACTGGAAGTAACACGAGTAGACAGACAGCCTTTTTGCTCCTCGCCGGCTCCAGGGTGTGCCTTGTTTGATGAGCACACACCGGTTATTGTTTCCCATGGATGTGCAAACATAATTAGTCACAGCGAGGCGATAACATGGAGCCATTAGCGACGAACCAATCCATTATGATATTATGTACTTAACTTCATCATACACACGACCAACCCAATAGAAAGGTATTTTAAGTTTTGCTTACACTCCGGTTGACAATGTTGTTTCTGAAACATTATTTTGTTTTTAAAGTATTCCGTTCAAAACGTACAGCGTGGAGGGGACTATTGCTGATTGGTTCCTCTAAATATTAAAAAAAATCAGTAAATAATAGAAGCGGTTGTACGAAAAAAGTGCGTTTTAACAGAGCGAGAAAGAACTAGAATTCTAGCACGCGTAATCAGCTGTCATCACCCATTTATTAGTTCTTGGTGTTGATTCTTGCTCGGTGACGATGTCAATGATCAGAAAGGAATGCTCAACCTTTTTGTCTTTTCAGTTATTGAAGTTTAATTTCTCAACGAAAATATCCAACCAAAAATGAAATTACTTGTAAGTGAATGAATTTATATTGCCCCCAGCATCAAGTTCCACGGGCTATACTAACACTTTTTGTAAAGAGAAGTGTCAATTAGATATCTTTTTTTTATCAAAATTTTAGCCACTCTATTTTGAAGGGCGCTGATTAAGTGTAATCAATACACGGTAACAATGTTCACTCTTCGGGTCCGGTCGAATTCGTCAAATCCCCGATATATTATCATGATCACCATGCAGAAAATTCTTTTGCCCTCGTCTAGACTCAAATCAAATCTTTAGCAGAGATCCGACCACTGAGCAAAGCTAGTTTCTTTGGAATATACTAAAATATAGGATAAGGTTTTAGGGAGAAATTATATTTTTTTACTTAATGAAGAGAAGTGGTTGATAGACCAGCGGTTACGACGCCGGCTTTCACACTGTTTCGTGCGGAGGTCGTGGGTTCGAATCCCGGCCGTGTCGACCATTTTCCGCTGTCACGACACAAGCATTTGCTTACTGTGAAAGATGTCAAGAGTGTATTTGTGTTCACTTCGAGTGAGCACAGACATTTTTATAAAAAAAAAAAAAACTATTATGATATTATTATTGGCTGGGGCATATGTCAAGGATGCTGAATGACAGTTGGCCGAGGAGAGCGCTGTTCTTCCTCCCATCAGGGTCCCGAAGACGAGGAAGACCCTCTCACACTGTGTTCCGCTCCTTCGAAGCAGAGCTGAGGGATTTGGACATGGTGTGAGAGGAGAGGTCATAAAAATTGCGCAGGATCGAGCGCAATGGAGAGCTATTGTTGCCTCCCTATGCTCCTGCGTGGGGTGTAAAAGGTTTTTATTGATTGATAAATGAAAAGACATCAGCTGTTGGATAAAGTGAAAAAAAAAACTTACTTAACCTAATTTAACTAGCATCGTCTTATAAGTCTCAACTAAATCTTATTCAAAATATGCTGAAGTCTCACATTTGTTATTCTTTAAAAAAATATCTTTCCAGATAAAAAAAGGATGAAAACAAAATATAATATGAGAAACTTCCGTAGACTGAATCATGTCATTTCAAAAAACACCAACGTCATTAAAACAAGTGTATACTACTAACTCACAATGTAGTTTTAGTCTAAAGGTTTACGTAAACTTAGACCAACGCAAGAGGCAAGGAAACACTTATTTGTTACGGAATCTGATAATGAGATTAAAAAATGTCATTCTTTACCCGCAGAATAGTAGCACATGGTGTGTGTTTAAGGTTAATATTGTTGGAAAAGAGCAAACAAAAAAAAACAGGAAAAAAGAAAAAAAAAGTGACGTTATCATAAAAATAATACCACATAATGTGCGTACCCCACATTCAGCGAGTGAAGTTAAAAAGCATTATGTGAACATTATGGCACAATATCCATAACCATTTAACCTCCGAGACACTTTTATCTAAGTGCCACCATATGCATATACTTCATGGTACTCTTTTACGCTACACTTTTCTATAAATCCTCAATAACGCGTCTTTTTCTTTCACTCGTTTTTTTGTTTATTTTTACACTCTTAAGTGATTTTTGTCATTCAAATTTAGAATGTTTTTATACACGCACGGGTATCTATCACTTATTGATTGAAAATACATATTGTGGTTGGATGTTAGAGATTGCTTCGGCTATAATCCCGCCAATGCCCACTAGTTTTATACACTGTCATTTTTATACCTACACTATTTTATAATATGTGCATAAAGAATTAAATAAATTTAGAAAAGTAAAAAGCCTTAAATAAGTTTTGAATAACAGTTTAGACCAAATTAAGAATAAAATAACAAAATTCCCGTTCGAACCAATGAACCATAATAATGATATACGGGATCGAACTAGTAAAGACAAATCAACTTTCTTGAACAACTAATATGAAAATATTAGGTATAATTTTTAAACAGAGCCATGTCGATGGCAAGAAGACAGAAAGTAGATTTCAAAATATTAAGAGTAGATATATTATTCCCTTCCATCGATCAACCGACACAATGTCCGAATGATTAAAGTTCACCGTTCAGTGGCGGATTTACCAGCAGGCTGAGTAGGCTTGAGCCTAGGGCGGCGGATTTTTGGGGGCGGCAAATTTTCCCCAAAAAAAATTATTGTCTTACAGAAATAAAAAATAAATAAAATACCTAAATGTTATAAGATTTCACCACTTAACTTAACCTGTCAAATTGAGGAATTTGACGTTTGTCAATCTGCTAATACTTTTTTTATTTAGAGCGCGGTGCGGGAACGAAGATAACCATCCGTTAAGAGTGCCTGGCCGAAAACGCCTACGCCTTCATAGCACCATCTGATCGTTTAATATTGATTTTTTTCCAAAACTGTAGTAAATTGTAAAACATTCATTCGTTTTCGAAAAGCTTATTAATTGGGGAAGTTTTTCTTGTATTTTATACGCCAAGTATATTATCCTTTTTTGGAGCAATTCCTTTAGAGAAGTCGAAATAAAAAATAAAAAAATTGACTTGTGATTTAAAAACGTTGTATTTCTGAGAATCTTTTAATTTTCTTCTTGATTTTTTATTTCAACCACTCCTTTATTCTTCAACTATTAGAAAAATGCATGTTTACTTTCCTAAATGGAGTACCTACTTTGTTACAATTTCCAATTTTATCTCAAAAGGTGAAAATTTGAAAAAAAAAACGTAAAAAGTTAAATAACTCGAAAACCACTGGCATTTTACCCCTGGTTAATGGGAACAAAATTGTTGCAAATTTGCTCTATTATAACCCCTTCAAGAAATGTATCGAATTACCAGTCACCCTGTATATAATTTAAAAAAAAAAAGAGAATCATGTTTTAGTCTTATATTCTAAAATATTTTCTTCCACCTTCTTTTGTCCGTGTAGGGTATCGAAGGTTAGAAGGGGCGGCAAAATTTGAACAGCCTAGCCTACTGGCGGCAAATGCGTAAATCCGCCACTGCCGTTCATTCTATGTATTTTACACTGTTTGTGACGATTGGTATTAAAAATATTTGATTGTTTGAGCCGAAGGTGCTTGGTGGTATTTATTCATTATATTAGAAATGAAAAAACGAATCAAAATTTTGTGATACTTCGTTTTATTTTTAATAACCACTTTTCGAAAGCGACTGATTTCTTGATCAGATGGAGTAAGACTAAATACAAATTTGATTTTAACAAAAGTATACAAATGCATAAAAATGAGTATGTAGATATTTGAAGAAAACGATTAAAATTAAGGTAAATAGTACTTATAAAACACTACGACAGATAAAAGATTATAGGTACAAACAAAATGTAATTTTTACATAAGGGAAGAGTCAGCTATATAAAACAAAACAAAATCTTCAAACAAAACAAGGTATTAAAATGGTCAAATTCATTGTGCAAGATTGTTAGGTAATTAACAAATTTATGTAGACATTGCGTACTGCGACCACATTAAGTGTACAAAAGTAAAAAAAACATGAACTATACATGAAATGACTTAGGAAATAAAATAATTACCTAATTGCGTAGAAAAAAAGATACCAATATTGCAATTATAAAATTGGATTTGACCAATATCTGTTTGGATTTTTGTAACTACAAAATGTTCATTTTTTTTTATTTATTTACAAGAAATTCTTAAAAATAAGTAAGAGGAACCGACGAAAACACATTACACAATTTCAAAACGGTTTCTAATTGAATTTAATGTTTTTGACCTATTTTGATACCGAATATCTGCAAATTTGACTAGTTTTGGAAACCAAACCTTATTTTTGGTACCTACCTACCTGTATTTCGACCTTTCCCGATGGACTTATATGGAATACTACAAAAAAATATAAATACATAATACAATAACATCAAAAAAAGTATTTTGTGGATTTGACCACTTTTGATACTTACCGACATCTATATCAAAAGCTCTGAAGTTCAGTAATTTGAACGATTTTTTTTTTCTCCAAATTGATTAGTCTTCTTCTTCTTCTTAATTTAGGCCTTGTGGCCTGTAATTTAAGATATGGGGTTTGCCTCCTGCGAGGTCGACTCGCAGCTGTCCTTCCACCTCTTTGGTGGTCTGCCTGAGAGCCGTCTTCCATGGCGTTGGCTGTGCAATGCCATGTGAGGGAGTCTGGAAGAGTACATTCTCCTCACATGGGCATACCAGAACCTTCTTCGTTGCCTTCCCCATCTTACTATGTCCTCGACCTCGCATATTTCCCGTACCCTCGTATTTTTGACTCTATCTCTGAGGGTCTTCCCGGCTATGCTCCTGAGAGTATTCATTTCTGAAACTCTCAGCGCGTTTTTGGTCGCAGTGGTATCTGCCCTGGATTCGATCCCGTACTTAATTGATTAGTAATGAAATTAAAAATGTAAAAGTAGATATCTATCGATATTTTGTTTTAAACATGAAACACACATTATGTTGTAAAAAAAAATAGAAACGCAGATTAAATGCAAAGATTAGGTACCTACCTACATATATTTTTCAGCAAACGTGATTTTAACGAAACATATGTAGTCCGAACATGTCGAGTAAACAGAGCAAAACACAGTGATAGGTACGGCACTGAATTATAAAAAGTCACTCTGTGGAAGTGCAGTCGCCATTTTGAATATCATTTCGTGTCTGCAATATTAATCGGGGCAAATTCCAGAGTAAAGAGCAGAGTTGGCTGTTATTCAAAGTGAACTGTTTTGCAAATTTAATAATAGGCGTGGGCCTGCCACGTAATAGAGTTAGTATGGCGGTGCGTTCAACTAAAATAACCCGATTGGAACTGGAACAAAAATAACGGCATATAAATTGAACGTTTATGCATAAAGGATTCCGTCGTTTCTGTTTTTTTTCCAGTTTGTTTGTTTTACTGAAAGACCGAAAACATTTTTAGGACAAAACCATTATTTTTAACAATATCTGGGTAACATCAGACACATAGAAACTCTGAATTAGATTCTCGAAATAGGAAGTCAACGTCGAGCAGAAGTGCAAAAAGTCAAATTATGTATCACGTATTTGTGATAAAGAAGGTGCTCAAATGGAGGCCTTATGGATGCTGAATCGTGGGTAGGCTCAGACAAGATGATTCGATGACGTTTAGAAAGTAGCGTGCCTCTATTGGATGTCCAAGAGCGAGGTCTTTGTTCAATAGTGGATACAATGAGAAGGCTTAGAACTAAGTAGGTGCTTTAAAAACCTTGAAATAAGTCCTATGAAATCCTAATGGTAAAACATATTACAAGTACAGAGCCAACAATTTGATGATACATATCGCCGTGCCCGTAGAAAAAAGGTCCATGTGATCATAGGCCGAAAATGAGTTTTTAATGCAGTTTAATTTAGTATTAAAAGCTCTACAAAACTGTATTTTTAGTTTTTTTCTATCACTAATAGTTTCTGAGATATTTTTTTATAAAACGTCCCATGTGAAAAAATCTCCGAAGAAAAAAGTGACATGTGCACTTAAGCAGTTTTACTGTGCTCATTTTCATACCAACGATGCATAACTGTACGACCCATGTACACATGCGCACTTATTCGTCGGAGATGAACGATGCGAACGCTCATATATTTCTCATGAATCTTTTTAACGCAAACTTGTTTTGTATCCACATTTTTTTAAATATTTATCAGAGTTTACAATGTTAGTTACACTTGCGATATTTTAAGATATAAAAGAAAACAAAATTTGTAATATAAATGTCTTATGAATAGTATTTTGGTACAAAGGATTGGTTCAGCGAAACCGACTAAAGTATTGATAATTATTAACTTCAGATGAGAATCAAGTTAAAAATTGATTGGAGAAGTAGAAATTAAACATTATTTTATAAACTATTTAAAATAATTAAAATTTAACCAAAATTTGTGAAGTTATAATTTATTTTAACAATATTCCATTCAAAAACTTCCGTTGTGCACATAGGATGATTAAAATGTGTATTTTTTAAAAACATCGTTATCCACCTTTTTTGAGTTGTATTCATTATTTTGAGTGAAAATATCGTAATATTTTTACCGCTGGAGAATTATATATTTTTTGCAATTCTTATGTCCTATGTGCAGATGACCCTTTTTTCTAGGGATACTCCACTACCCAATGTGTACGAGTAGATGTTCCTTTGTTCTACGGAATTGTTTTCCATTTTCATAGTCCTATCTTCATAACAACCTTTTTTCTACGGACACATTTTAACATACACCTTTTTTCTACTAACTATTTCCGTTATTATACATATTTTTAAGAATGTTTTTATATTAAAACTTGTATATTGGTGGGGTGTTCATTGAGATAAACTTTTTTTTTACAAATTCAAACGCATTTAATATATTTTATAATTTATATACAATATTTTATGAAACAAATCACTCGTATGATGCTGCAACTAAAATTTCGTAAATATGTGCCATTAAGCTACTAAATACATTTGAATATATATACGGTTCATAAAAAGGTACTAACATAAGCCTAAGTTAATTTGTATGAATACGTGGTAGTTTTTAAGACACTTACTTTAATAATTTTAATTAAATTTAATGTTATACGTTTTGTTTCTTTTTTTTTAATACGTTATTTTAAAATAAATATTTCTTAAAACATTCCACGAAAAGCTAAATCTATTTAAAATGCTTGAAATATAAACAATACCTAAAACTAGGGCTTGAAAACTGCATCAGAAGTAGAAAAATAATATGAGTATATTGTAAAATTACAACTGGTCCTATAAATACATAAATCCTGTTGGAAACACAGTTTAATCAAAAAATTACATCATATTTTATTCGAATAAGTATAAGAAGTATTAGCAGTCTGGAAATGTTTAATTTGTACAGTGACTAATGAATCAAATAATCGTTAGAATTAATTCAAATCTAAACACTAAAATAGTTTCCATATAAATGCTAACTTTCATAAATGGTGCAAAAACACCAAAATAAAAATATCCTATGGAGGAGAAAATCTAAATTAAGCACATCACTGATTAAATAAGAGTACTTAGATAATATATTGCATCTCAATTGTAAACTATCTACGCGAACATAGCTTTAAACCTTACTGTTAACATACAATACTTACAAAATTTGTAAATATGCAAAAGGATTCATCATAATACACATTTCATGTGGAAAAGCTTTGTGAAACAAGAAGTATGTAATTTAGAGTGTTGCTAATGTTAATATGACGTGATTCTTTAGTAAATAAGGTTCCAAAGAGTTATGACTTAAGTCATATACTTTATTGTTTTCCTTCCAATATCATAACGATGAGGTAATACCAGGTTCCCTATTGTATCTGTGCTCCTCCAGAGGGTGTATAGATTCTGAAAAACAAATATTTATAATAATAGCTTTCACCATGAGTCCTCATTCCTGTTGAAAGCAGTGTGCCAAATCACCCTTTCCAAAAGCAAAAGGTGTAGATTCAGTAATTAAATATAAATGCCTATGTTCTTCAGAATCATATGCAGATAAAGTAGATACTTAACACCAGAAATAAAAAAAATCTTATAAAATGGACCAAATATGTACACTGTGTGAACAGAAAGAGAATAATTAGATTCCATACATTTAAAATATTAATTACAACTTGAAAGTATATATAACGATAATAGCTAGAAACATTTTTTGAACCCAGGCATAATCATAAATTAACTTATTATGAATATGTCCTAAAATCTGAAATTAGTATAAAAAACCATACACGAAAAAGACACTTTATTTTTTAATTTCTTTATCTGATGCATGTTCTCAGCTAATACAGCAATTCAAAGATAAATTTAAAGAACTCACCAGCATTTATAATTCAGGAATAAGCCCCTAATTAATGCAATATATTTATTTATTGTATTATTAATAAAAAAATAACTTGTGTTTGACATCCTGAAAGCATTACTGGTACCATAACTGGTATTCCACCATTCATATCCATTGGATAGCATCGAGGAAAATATACTTGAAATAAAGTACCTCCATTTATAATACGTTTTTATCTTTAATGGTTCTCGTGTTAATTTTATTATATTTTTTTTTTAATTTCTGCAATTCCACTCACAATTGAGTAATTTATATTTATTTATTTATAATATTTTACCTTTTGAAAATGTAGAAACCCATCTATTAGGTAGTCTATATCCGCGAATTGGTTATCTAAACAAAATAACAGATCACCAGGTTCCAAAAAAAGAAGAAGAAGACTTTTCTAAAATTAACACACATTTAAAACCTGATATTTTTCAAAAAATAACATGCTTATAAAAGTGATATGGTATTGCGTCATTTTATTTGAATACATATATATTTTTTGCTATTTCATATGCGCGTTTGATAAAAAATAACCAAATCATAATGTGAGTATTATTGAAAGTAGGATATTTTATGTTTATTTTAAAGAAAACGATGAATGTTGTACTTAGGACTGAACAAATAAACCAATATTTCCGTAGAATAAAGGTACGTCGTAACATAGGAACGAGATTTACGAGATGAAGTCCGTAGAAAAAAGGAACATCTTCACATAGGCTGAAAAATTTCCCTAGAATAACTGCCTATGTGATTTTTCTAGAAAAGTATACACGTTAGGGAATTGTTTAAGATGCTTAATATTAAATAGTTTTATTTCTATTACAAATTTTAAGTTTGAAGAATATAGCTCAAATAGTTATGAAGGAATCTCAAAAAATGTGTATTGGAATCTTTAAACTGCTCTCCTGTAAAATGGACAAAAGTCACATAGGCATTTTTTCTACGGACCCGACGAATCATTAAATTAAATAGTACCTATAATTATAGATTTTGAGAGGTTTAATTCTTATCTCAAATTTGAACCATGGTGGACTTAGGTAGGTATATTACTATTTCGAAGGCTGGCTTATTGTAATAACTTTAAGTTAACAACAATCGCCATTTAGGTATAGAAGTAAATGTTGTGACAAAGATGAAAATAAATAAGTTGAGATGGTTTGGAAAGAATGGATGTAAACAGAATGACAAAGAAAATTTTCAAGGTTGAAAGGAAAGGTGTAAGAAAGCGTGGACGACCGAGAATGACGTGGATCGAACACATCGATTCCGTTCTCAAGGAAGGTCGGGTATAAGAAGTACGAGAAATAGGAGAGGTTGTATGAGAAATGGTAGGTATATGCCGTTGGAAGAAGCGAAAGAAGTGTGCTTGGATAGAAAAGAGTGGAGGTCCGTTCTCTCCGCCTACCCCTTGCGGGACATAGCGTTATGCGTAAATAATAGGTTGATGGTCAAATTACCGATTCTTGTATCCTATTTCAGCACATGATCTTTATGTATAACACAACCAACAATTTGATGCATGCCTTAAATTAATTGGTATTCTATTTAAACAGATAATAATATGAAACGCTAATGGTAAATATGCTATGGGGGGAAAAGAGGCTAATATTGCTTCACCAATTTTCAAAATTTTTAACAAAATATTTCATACGTGAACCTGTGTGGCTGAATTATGGACTCTCTAGTGAAATATCTTCATATCGGAAAGCATTTTCTTTTCCAGAATTATATTTCCGCAGCATTCTTCGTGAATTTACGAGGAGCATAAGCCCGTGATACATTGCCTCGCCGGCTGGCTATACTAACGGTGCACAACACTCTTATTGCACTTATCTTGAGGAATGGACCTCGGAAAAACGTATGGAGAATGTATGAGAGGTGAGCCGAATGAGTTATAACATATCTTGAACCTTAGCCTTTTCTTTATACTCAAATTTTTATAACCAACTAGCTTTCCCTACAGACGTTGTTCTGTGTTCCTAACTAAGAATATTGAATTCGAATTTGTATGGTGATGAATTAATTACCATTTAACCATTCTAATTCCGAACGATGCGTCTGTTTTAAACCATGTATATTCCATCCGCATTCTGTCAATCGCACCAATTGAAAATTTCTAATCAAAATTGGAATAAAAATATAGGAATAAAAAATTACTAATAAGGTTGTCTACGTAGAGTTTTCTTTAATTTTCTAATTTTCCAAACATTTTTTTTTAATTTTTTTCTTCGAACAGGACATTCTTCTGATAAAAGCCTACACGACAAAAAAAGAATTAGCGAAATCGCTCTAGCCGTTTAGGCGTGATGCGATGACATCGGGAAATAGCTCTCCATTTTTATATAACCAATAGACATATCTACATAATAATTCAGAAATGTTTGTGTGCTTTCTATCGTATATGTGAACATCACGCTCAAAATACAAATGCTACGTCAGATATGAATCTGCGCAGAGCGGTGCAATTTGCTTGAGAAGGTTCTTAAATACAATTTGCTGCATTAACTTTAATATATTTGGAGCTATTTAAAAAACTCTATGTTTTTAGGATCTTCATACAAATTTCTCAAAAAGACAGTAAGCCATATTTTGGAAACAAAATTACTCATGTAAAAGTTGAATGGAATATTGGTATTACGGTATGAAAATGTAATAAAATAATAATTATAGATTGATTTGTTATACATATAAATGTTATTTAAATCTTATTATTCTCAATAAATAAAGATTTAATGAAAAAATTTACAAAATGATTCCTCCATTTTGAAGTTTGACAGATAGCACAAATCACCCTCATCTATGGGTGGAATGCCTAATTAATTATCACACATTATTGTATGTAGCTAAGATTCAAACCAAAGAGCTCTCTCTCTATGAAAACTTGCAAATTATGTCGGTAGGTTCGTATAATATTATGAGGTCGGTAACACAAAAATTGTAAAAGTGTCATTCTTCTTTTTCTGTGCTTATGTCAGTTATAGAGGTCTGTTAAGCAATGGGAAGCTAGATTAGAACCTGTTTAATTACCTACCGATCAAGCCTGACAATCGGAATCAAAAACGTAAAGCAAGACGGGTATAAGCTAGTTATAGATAGAGCTAAAAATACATATAGTACCTACCTAATCTAAAGAAAATCGGGTTAGTGCGAACGCTTAATAACTCGAGATCGGTTGAACAGATTCTTCCAGAATTTCTCTCAAGCTTACAGAATTAATTTTTAAACGTATTTTTTTATAAATTTAAACGCAGAAAGTGAATAAAAAAAGGTGAGATAAGTTTGATTAATATGTTGCGAGGTTATGCCGTTTGTCATCGGAGATTTTATTTTTTTGTTTGTTTGTTTGATTAACGAGTTTTTATTTACCTTATGATTCAGAAAGTAAGCAGATATTTTGGAAAGATATTATCGTAAAAAGACGTTGAACGAAGTAAGTTGGACGGGTCAGCTGGTATTTTTATTCAGAAGACTTAAAATGGATATATAGTTAATATGTCGGCGCCATCTGTGATTAGCATTTAAAATTTGATTATATTCTCACCCTTTTCCAAGAGATTCCTCTACATTAAATAAATGTTATGATTGCTACCAAAAATGCTATATTTAGAACATGCATTACGCAGGTATAATCTTATGATTTTGACCACCTACATAAAAGTCATCACATTAAGCCAGCCTTCAAAGCAGCGGAAGAAGACACTCGTAAACCCGTAGCGGTAAAAATTGTAAAAAAAAATCTCTTGAAAAAAGAACACCATTTGACTTAATGATTGCACTGAATAGTTTGGTATAATATACGCTACGCCGAATATATCCAAAGTGTATGTCAACTCTCAATTTTTTTTTTTGATAAAAACTATTTTTCGCAAATTTAATAAATAATAAATAAGTCATTGAAATTTTGCAAGACTGAGAGCAGCGGAAAGCTTTTAGAGCTTCTTTATGCTCTCGATTGTATGGTGACTACCAAAATATTGTAACAAAAACAGACTATAGATATTATGATCCATATGAGAAGGTTTTTGAAATGGATTTCAAGGCGACTATTTACTCATTTGCGACCATTATGGGATAAAAAAAGCTTGTCCGAGACAAAATAAAAAATGCCTTCACCAAGTTCAATGAAGATCGAAGAGTTCGCGTTAATTTAAAGGAACTGATTTCCATAAATCAAATCGCGCCGCTTATGGGTAGGTATGTACTTTTTGTAAGACAAAATTTAGTGAACATATTTCAGGAGATAATCTAATAACTCAATCGAATTATTTATGTATTTTTGTTTTTGGGGCGCAATGTACATTATGCACATATAAACTGGCCGCCTCTGGTTAGAACAACAGGACATCGTCTGTCGGGAAAGATAGTTATGTATAATTTTATTATATACCATTGCTCTCTGTACACAGTAGGTAGTGTTGAACCGTCATCGGTCAGAGTTAGAGTGGGTAAATATTTGAGTACAAGGACTGTGGTGTGTGTGATTGCGAGCGATTGGATATCACTGCACGCAGTCGGTGATGTCGGTTTTTCGTACCAACTTCAGATGAATAATTACGGCGTTGCGTGGATTGTGGTGTAATATTATGTATATGTATGATCATTGCGGTGAATAAATCGCCGTGTTCAGAGGCTTTTTGTACTAAAGCTTAGAATCTCCACTTCAGAAGTCGAAATTTTCATTATGAATCTTAGAGTGAACAGAAATATCATTTCACAGAAAACATTGCCAGTTTTGTAATAGAGAAAAATGGTCGGAAACGGGGAATCGTACTTTCACCTTCAGAATACCAAACACTTATCGTAATATCCTGACAAAGAAACCCGAGCTTGAGTTTTTGAATCTTTTGTGATGATATTTGGGACATGTGTTAAGGATGACAGTTGACACTTGGCCGAAGAGAGCGATGTTGTTCCTCCCATCAGGGTCTCGAAGACGAGGAAGAACCTATCGTAGATGACGGATCTGGATATGGTGTGGAAGGAGTTCATCAAAGCTGCGACAAACACTATTCATCTTTTCTGGATTTGACCACAGATAAACAAAAGAATATATGCGTATGAGTCAATGTCAAATATATCGAATTGTACGTGAGTATCAAATACATAAAATTACAGAAGTAACTCTCTCTCTATATAAACTATAAATGTGCGAAATTTCATACTACTCCGTCCGCGAAATTTTCGTTAAAATGGTCACAAAGTTTTTGCTTCACGTTTTGATATATTCATTCATTCATTCTCCCTCTAAGGCCCTCCGCACACCGCAAGCCAGCCCGGAGGAGACAAATCCGAAGCAAACCCGTCCCGCACGAAACCGACCCGCCGGCCCCACACAATTCAAGTCCGCCGCGGATCCCCCCCACACCAACCCGCAATGCGAGGGGCCTAAACCTCACTTAGGAGCATAGGGAGGCATCAAGAGCTCTCCATTGCGCTCGAAGGCGTCCGAGGCTTATGATGCCTTTTCTGACCGGTTGAGGTTAAAGGACGTGAGGTGGTCAACCTCACGGTCCCGATCTGATTTTTCGATTTCCTGCCTCTTAGAGGATGCTCGAAAAACCAGCAAAAAGAGCAGAGGTGCTATTCTTAGCCGGCGACCTCACGGCATAATATTGATATATAGCTAAATAAATAAATTGGCACCTTGAATGTACGCTCAATTAAAAAAGTGTGTTATTTTTTATCCTTTAGATCGAAATGTGAAATTGGAAATTAACATTTCATACGGCCAAACAGAAAACAATTATTATTACCGTTCAACAAGTATACTAGGTGATCAAATTCGTTTCAACCAAAATCAGTAGAGAGAAAATTATGCAATTATTAAATGTGAAGTTAACAGAAGCAATGATTCGTATAAAAAAACTTGTTGCTTTGTTTGCACGCGGTTCCCCGCTATTTATTGTGGTTCTCAAAGTGTTGCCAGGTTTCCAAGACAGCGCTGCACAATGCGTCTTGTCCGCAGTTGTGCACCGGTAAAGGAAATTGTTATTCCCTGACACTAATGGATTGCACTCGGAGAGTTGTTACAAAATATATTATGAATGATTTATGTTCTTTGTTGAATCAACCTATGTGCACGCCATTTCTAACCTTTTCATCCAATTTCTCCACGTCTTTCCTAGGAATTTTATACTGTTTCCTAATAATTACAATAGAATGTTGGCATAAACTTCTTCTTCGTCTTTATGTATCCTCTCCGATCTTTGTGTCTTTCCCAGTACTACGGGGCAAGAAACAGTTCACTCAAGAGTATAATAATTATTGTAGAGCCTGAAGATCTGCCGTCGTTTTACCCCTCGTCTACCCTATAGATAGGGTATTTAATACTAACCCTTATTTAGAAGTGCGGAAAAATTTCATTGCAACTAGGTACATACCTACTAATTTTCACACACAATTAACTTATGATTTTGTCGGTTTCTTCACATGCAAATCTACTCGAAATCGAAGTAGTTACATATTTTATTTAGGTAGGTACATAATAAATACGGCTTTCGCCTTTAAACACATTTTTTTTTCAAACACACTGCATTGAAACACATCTTTTCATAATACAGATTATTAGTAAGCAAGCATAGTATTTGCAAACAATTCATACATAGAGAAATTTATAATTTTTACTTACCTACCTATAATATAAAAAAATGACTTACCTATTCAAATTATTGTTCTTATACCCTAACTACGTACAAACTTCTTATGAATTTTATCTTTTTTCAAATTCGTTTTATTAATTTAAGTTAAATCACCTTTACAATTTCGCCTATTTGAGATTTTATTTCCATCCCCACTGAGCTGATTTATGGAATTCAGATTTTTTACTATGCCAAAATATTATCTAAATGATCATTCTCAGTGGCTGAGTGAGTTTTGGCGGTTGAAAATATTTTGGCATAATAAACATTTTAAATAAGAGATATCAAAAAGGTGATTTTTCAAATTCATTAAAATGGAGAGACACCACCACGTTGATGAAAAAATATTTCTTGAATTGAATTTGATGTTTTTAGGCACATGGTTTCAGAAAGCACCGAAAAACTAAGTTAAAAGAAAAAGTTGTCCCTGGCTTGTTTCTGTCTGACGAGCACATGGACCTATTGAAAGTAATGAACAGACCCTTTGTCCAATATTTTGAAGCCTCGCGGGGAGGGAAAAAAGCGTTCAGCGGCCATCTTGGTGAAACCACTATTTTGTCAATTTTTCATGAAATACATAAAAATAAATGTGTATTTTGTGGCATTTACATACATTCTCCCTTTAAGGCCCCCCGCATAGCGGAGGCCAGCCCGGAGTAGACAAATTCGCAGCAAAACCATCCCGCACGAAACCAACCTAGTTCAAGCAATCAAACCAAAAGGCCGGCCCCAATCAAATCAAGCCCGCCGCAGATCCCCCCAAACCAACCCCCTAATGCAAGGGGACTAAACCCCCCAAAGGCATAGGGAGGCACCAAGAGCTCTCCATTGCGCTCAAAGGCGTCCGAGGCTTATGGTGCCTTTTCTGACCGGTTGAGGTTTAAGGACGTGAGGTGGTCAACCTCACGGTCCCGATCTAATTTTTCGATTTCCTGCCTCTTACAGGATGCTCGAAAAACCATCAAAAAGAGCAGAGGTGCTATTCTTAGCCGGCAACCCAACGGCTAGTGGCATTTAACTAATTTTAAATAGAAAATGTAATGTTTTCGGATACTTGGACAGTAGTTTTCATATTATATACCGTATATCCATACAAATGCATAAAATTGTGGGTCTTATAAGATGGCCGCCGGTTGATTTCCCTTCCTCACTTTTTGGCTTGACTGTCATTCATACAGAGTAGTAGGTATAGATGTTACATCCTCTTACTTCATACATCCATGGACGAGCACTATATGCGTACGTTGGCACATATTGTATTAGCCTGTTTTACTGTGTTTACTTCTAAAAGCTATTAAGGACACGTCATTGAATTAGATTGACCCTTGAGAGAGCTTTTGGCCTTTATGTAATTTCAGTGAAAAAGTAGGGAGTAACCTAAAAAAACTGGACCGCAACTTTTACGTCAAAAAGTCGCCATTTTGAATGTTGTGATATTTTTAGTTTTACCAGTTAGGTACCTACATTAAAAAATAATATATTAATTCATTCATTCATTCATTTTCACTTTAAGGCCTAATCAAACCAAAAAGCCGGCCCCACACAAATCAAGTCCACACAAAAAATATAAATTATTTATTTTATTTTATTTTATTTTCTTTCACTTTCCAGGAAAAAAAATGTTGAAAGTGTTGCATAAATCACAAGATCTCGGTGGCCTGGAGCCTTATTCCCGTAATCAATCGCATTTAAAAATCACTTAACGATAAGATTAAGACATGATCGCAATCAGGTCGCCCTTGAATTTGACGTTTGTAAGATAGTTACGGGAATGCCGATTACATAGAATTTCATACTGATATTTCAAACATAACGAATTTTTAAGATATCTGTTAGATATCTTGTTTTGTGAATACCAATCCGCCATTTTAATATTGTAAATCAAGATAGGAGCGTATTAAGACCGCTACGAGAATAACCACGTAAGTATTGTTCGATACTGAACCAGAATAAGAATCGAGGAGGAGTTTAGCGGGTAGTGGATGACAGGGAAGCTTTGGCAGAAGTGATCACCATTCGTATTCGTATTTAAATCATTGGAATCTATTCTGACCAACCAAAACAAAAGAAAAATATTTAAAAAAATGACGTAAAATACAGAGTTTTAAACCAAAATTCAATTTGAATATAAAACAAAATGTAAAACCTTTATTATAGTAATATCAGATACGAACGAGTACTATATTGTTCGTTTTCGTTTTGTACATATAACGTATTGCTTTGTACAGCCAAATAGAAAGGTCAGTATATTATGTATATTGTACCTACAGCATGTACATACTTTTTTATATTTCAATTTGGTGAATTGATCCTATATTTTTTTCACCAAAGCATAAATTCATAATTTGAAACAGAATAAGCGAGCGCCTCCCCGCGTGAACAGTCTCTATAGTTTCAACATTTTTAATAATCTTCTCCGGCTGGATATAGCGTGACTGATGACGCAAAGCGGCATAGTATCCAAAGCGGCACAATCATATCCTTTACCTTACCAGTCGTCATCCTCATTGCTGAGGGTCGTGGCCATCATGAATCCTTTCTCTCAGCATTGCTCTCCAGGATGTAGGTACTGTCCGCTGCCATATGTACATAAGACAGTGGCACAAATATTCAATCATTGGTAAAAAATATGCATCATATTCCGAAAAGATTTCATATAAAGATTCAGGTCTTTATGGTTGGTGGCATCTTTTGTTTTAATTTGTGCCCTTCTTAGCTAGCCAAAATCATTCTCACCGCTCTCTATATCTTAATCTAGCACTTTTCTCCCTGTTCCAACCATGAAGGCCATGGTATTAACATTTTGGTCAATCTGCCATTCGTCTTTTTGGTATAGCACCTGGCCTTTGCGTTGTTTAATTACTACGAGTAATCAGATAATATTGTGACCTTTACATTCTGATTTCAGATTTAATCCTGAGGTGGTTTCTTAAAACTGTTAACATTTTTGTTGATGGAATATTTGCCCAGTTTCGAGAGAAACAGAATACTCATCTTCAAATAGCATTTAAAAGACAAAAGTTGGTTTTACCTAGTCTGTAAACAAGAAGTTTAGTAGGAAAAAATACTTTTTTTTTCATCAAAGCACCGGTATGCTTTCTGAAAAGAGACTGAGGAATAAAATCTTAAAGACTCCATAATCTCAAACTTTATTTTATGGGACAGTGATGATAGAAAAAATATATGTATAATTTTTTATACCTTCTGTCATTATTTTATATTAGTGGGTGGCGAGCCACACCGCTGTTTAAGTAATTTTTATTTTGAAATATATGCTTTATTTTTTGACATGAAACAACAGGACTAATAATTTGTATGCATACCTATTTAAAAATCTGAAAACTCGCAGGCCCTGATGACCTTGTCATAAGCTACAACACATAATATATTTTGACAAAGCGTGGGTAACATTTTGCTTAAGGCGTATTTGGACAATAGAGATATCTGAGAAAGGTAGACACTGAAGAAGAGAAAGAGAATAAAAAAAAGTATCAAAATAGGGTTATTTTGTCGTTTTCACTTCAAGCGGCACTCTGATCAATTTTTCCGCTTCTCATCCACGTAGTAGAGATCATAAATCACAATGAAAACACTTCGCCGAGAGGACGCGGCACATTCATCAAATCACAATGAATAAAGGAGTAGGTGTATTATAAAGTACCTACACAAAAGTGAACCGTAATGATATATGTATTAGTACATATTATAGCGCAACAACTACGATGCCGCGGTTGTGCATGCTTGTACCAACGTTTCATAATAGAGTTCAACCACACATATGGTGGTGTATGGAATGGCGTATCATTTATTTTAATTATTCACGTACTAGCTGTCTGGTCCGTTCGTCTCTACATTCAACAAATAAATAAATATGTTTAGAAATAGGTGGTCAAAAAAATGTAGAGATACACCTTACTTAACCCTTAAGAATTGACACCTTGTTTTGTAACATTATCACTGATATAGGTCTATGAGACTCCCAAAAATAAAACTGAAATTTTTTTACAAAAAAAAATTGTTTTTGAAATGTCTTTTTTTATTATATAAAAATATGAAACACAAACTTACATTTTAACAAAAGATGTTGAAATAAATTTCACAATTAAATGGTTTTATATGTAAATTATTAACATAAAACATCAATTAAAGGAACTTTTTTGTTAATATACTAATAAAAAAATTAAACATGCATTAATATATTTTTTAATAACATAATTATTAACTTTTATGACTAATCTTTGTAACTCAGTCTAAAATTTCACAAAATGAGATCACTAAAAAAATGAGAGTACTTAAACTTCAGTAAATTTTTTGGTATCACGTTCCATCATGTATGTGCCAGCATCATGTTCCATCTCTTGAGGAACATCTTGAGCAGTTTCCAGTTCCATATAAACTACTTTCAGAATCGTAATATGATTGGATAACTTCCAATCACTTTCCGATCTATCAAGAAAAATCTTCATCAACATCAGAATCAGCGTTAAAATCACCATTTTTTTTTCATTCAGAACCCAGTCTTCGAATGTGTAAGCTGAGGCAGGACCTAATATATTAATTGCACGTGGCTGCAGTGCGCGAGAAGTACATGGTTATTCGGAATCCATCCTAAAAACAATATATAAATTTATTAAAAAACTTACGTAATCACTGATATGGGTCTGTGAGACCTACAAATAAATTAAATGTCAATACTGACCTTAAATAACTTTCGAAACGTCCTTTCCGCTTCACTGCCATTAGCACACTAATCGACTTGAAGGTACTGAGACGCACAGTATGCTCAGGCGCACCAGAGCGAGATAGCAAGTGTTTCTTTTTGGAATAGGAGTCTATTAGACCTATAACAGTGCTTAAGGGTTAAGGGCATAAAAAAATTCCTCTTCCCTCTTTCTTGTGTCATGTCCATTATTCCTGTCCCTCTCACTTGGTTTCATTCCATTACTCCACTTGAATCAACAATACTTTACATAATTATCTCTCTAATAGTCTAATATAAAAGAAAGTCAGGTAAGTGCGAATACTTATAACTCGAGATCGGCTAAACAGATTTTTTCGATGTTTGATTTATTGGATTCTTCTTCACTCCGGATAACAGAATAACTACTATTAAAAAGTAGAAAAATGCATAAGAAATAATATAAAAAGTTAGTATGGAACGGATTTCCTGTGACGCCAACGCAATCAATGAAAATTTTTATTACCACAAAATTATTGTTTACTTGACAACCTTTTTCATTAAAAATATTTTTGATGGACTTCTTTTTCGAGCTTCCAGATACACTCAATTTTAAACGTATTTTTGTATAAATTACAAATTTGAAATCAATATTCATTTTTACGTATAACACAACTAATGTTTGTTTGTCCATTCGATTATTTTGTGTTAAAATTACTATTTTTTTGAAATCTTAGAATCTGGGGTCACCCAAATGCTATTTTGACATATTTCACATAAAGCGGGATCGGCACTGGGATTCGATTGTATCATCACCGTCTCTATCTGTCTTATAAAAAAAATAAAAAAAGTGGTACATTATTTTTATTATGTTTTTCTCCTTGATTTGCTGAACATTATACTTACTGGTATTTTTTTGTTGGGGTGTACCTGAAATCAGGCATTGCATTGGAAAATCTTCAATAGAAGCCTAACACCTGAACGCAGAGTTACCTTTAACAACTCCATGAGTAGAGTTATTTTTAATCATACACTTAAAAAAATTCAAAAAGAATATGTAACAACTACTGACTCAAAAATTCATTACTGATGTTCGATTTTTAAATGGAACAAACCACTACGGGCTTACGACCGTCTTCTACTGTTATTTTGAAGGCTGGCGTAGTGTGATAACTTTACGTAAACAACGTTCGCCATTAGGTGGTAATATTTAAGTCTCCGAAAATTCTAATCATGAGAATTCTCAACATGTTTAACATGACAAAAAATCCAATGTATACAAGTAGATATTTAATAATAAATGATATTATATAGAGATAAAAGTTGGAAATTATTGAGAACAATGGAGCAACCATATTTAAAGACTGCGACTGCTGTCATGTAGCTATTTGAAAAATTCAGTCCGATTCCTGATATTACGAAGTCAGGAATTCTGTCTTTTATCATAAACTAGCTTTCCCGACAGACGTAGTCCTTACTATGAATATGTTAAAAATGTTAAAAAAATTATTTCTGAAAGATCGAAAAAAATTCCATAAAAATTGTCAATGTTAGGTATACCTTAAAAAGAATTTTATTGTTATATAATTTTTCATAGATAGCGTTGGCGTCGCAGGAAATAATCCGTTCCACACAAACTTTAATATTATAATTATTTTATTTATTATGCATTTTTCAACTTTTTAATTGTTATTCTGTTATCCGGAGCGGTGAAGAATCCAATAAATCAAACATCAGTAGAATCTGTCCAGTCGATCTCGAGTTATAAGTGTTCGCACTAACCCGACTTTCTTTTATATTATAGGTAGATCGTTAATTTGTATGCCTCATCAAATTAATTAATTTCTATTGATTTTCTGCAAAAGTCATACAAACTCACACATGAAATATCTTTTAATATTATAACCTATGATAAAAAAAACCTACATCTTATTTTGATGTTTTTTTTTGTTGTTGAACAAAATAATATATTAATGTTTTGTGGGCATTATTAAAACAAATGGATTCCCGTTGAATTAACTATTATAAAATAATTAACTAAAATGTTAAATATCGCTCTAATCGCGAATTTGTTCAAAACCCAAATTAATATTCACACAATATTTGGGGCATTTGCTCGGAAAAAGGATGAAAGACAAAACTTTTAAAAAGTCATAAGGTGTTGAGAGACGATAATATTCTGTGCTCCTTAAAAAAACTAAGACAGAAAAACCTACTTTCAACGTGAGGGGAATTTAATGTTTCTCAACTAAGAAAATTATTCAAAAAAAGAAATGAGATTTTTTTTCTGCCATATTTTCAATAATCTTATGATGGATAATATCGACAGCATATTTCATTTGACATTTTAAGTAGGTAATTCTCTTCTAATTTTTGATCCGTCAACTTTTGCTGATGTCAAAGGTGGAAGGTAAAAATGTCCTGGCCGAAGGCCGAGTGAGAACTGTGGAAGAGTTGTTTCGGCTGACGTGTGACCGTTAGTTAGGCCCTGTTCCAGCTGGAGCGCGGACGCCCTGTTCAAACACATAACATTGTATGAACGTGTCCTAACTGGGGAGACGGACAGACGTAAATTCGATAGTCCGATCGGTGCCTTATTCGAAATGATCGCGCGTCGCTTGTATTGCTCTGTTTTATCAATAATTTGTACGATACCTACTTGCCAAAAGTTACTAACATTCATATTTATTTGCGTTGTCAAGGAAAGTGGACGCGCGATCATGCGATGCCAGTTAGGACACACAACTTTTCATCGTGCGATCACATATTTCATGCGATTCATGCGATCATCGCAATCGCACGAACGTGCGATCATGCGACCAGCTAGGACAGGGCATAACGTCTTCGCAGAAGTGGGAGCCTACGCCATAACAAGATAAATTTACTTTAGGTACGCTGAATTTCCGGAACATTTATGGTGATAATAAAATTTTTTCGAAACACACAGATACCTACTCCAGTTTCACAAATTTTATTTCAACTAAAATAATATTGTCTCTACGTATGGGTGATGTTATGATTATTTTTGCTTCACTTTATTCTATTTTTTGCAGGTCCAGCGTTCAAAAGGTAAATGCATTTTCCCCATTGTTTAACTTGTTTTTTGTTGTTGTTTCTCTCCTTTTTACTTAACTAACCCTATTGCGGTCCGATGTATTGTGTTCATCTCTTGCTTATTTTTATATAGGTATTTTATTTTTTATTCTGGTTTTTGTAGTTTCAGCTTAGTGTTTGTGTAATTTTCTTTCTTTTAAAACGTAGAATATACAATACAATTCAATACTTTCTTTTTGACCTGACTTGTGGATTTAGGGAGGAAACAAAGCCCTCCAACGTGCTCGATCTTGAACGGATTCACTGATTCCTCTCACACCATGTCCAAATGGCTCAGCTCTATTTCGAAGAATCGTAACACGATGTGAGAGGAGAAATTCTGTTACATAATAAAATACTTTTTAAAATGTAAACTATTATTTAACTGATTATATAACTATCTAATTTACATTTCTAACCCTTAACAACGGACAAACAAAGTCGAAACAAATTTGAACGAAATTGATTTCACAGCAAAGTTTAAAAATAAAAAATTCCGTCGTGGAAAAACATCGATTCTTCCCTTGTGCATTAAATGTCGGAAAATCTAATTAAGCGCCCAAGGCAATTCCGATGCAAATAGACGAACAGAGTCGATTCTTCCTAAACAAACTTTTATATTGTCTTTCGTGTAATTTCACTCCCTGATGGGATCGGGCGACCCATTAAACAAGCTACACACATTACCTATACATTTTCATGTTTAAATTGCGAAAAGGAAAAATACATACCGAAAAGGAAAATCTTTCTTAGAATATTGTATATTGTCGCAACACTTACATTTTTTATTCAATTATATTTTATTCAAATAATAAATAATAATTCAAAGTACATATCTACATACAATAATTATCATCATAATTAAATCATTCATTTGACAAATCAACCAAAACAAAATTATAAAATCAACATATTGAATCTGTCGTTAAATTTATAAGTGTTCGATTTTATACAAATTTGAACCACTACGGGCAAAAAGAGCGTGTTCCGCGGACTCTTCATCCATACCACACTCGCATTATGGAGAGACCGCCAATCCAATTCGAAAGAGGTGTTTATTCAACCTGTGGTGTCCAAATTTTAATCTACATATATTTTTAATCTGATTGCGAGTTAATTTTTCCGAATGATGCCAGGGTTTTGTAGGAATTAATTGTTTGTTGTATGTTTCTATACTGGAGGCCCTTACATTGGAGATTCCAGCATGCCGTCCACTTGGAGTGACTAAACCGTGTTATTTCACCCAGCATGTCGTCCTCTGTTGGAGTGAAATCGTCAGAATGGGAAACAAATACCTACACAATTTGCTCTTTTTGCCAATTCATCGGCGTTCTCTTCCAGCTCATATACTATGGATCTAATGTTTCTTATAATGTGATTTTTGGAGTCTGATGAAAGCGGAGAAGATAAACATTTTATTGCAGATAAGGAATTGGTGAAAATTATTGAATCTTCGACAATTTCATCGTGTCGAAAAATTTCCTACACTCAGCGATCTAACCATCTCAAATGGTATTGATTCGATGATTAGCATTATCAAATAGTTGGTTCTATATGTTACATGATCCTGTTTTTGCTTCCATATTGTGAACCAGCCCTTACAGCTTTGGATGCGTCGCTTAGCTGGTCGAGCTGGGATTAATCACAGCGTTTGAGCCGCTGTGTACAGGCGTCCAGTCCGTTAAATGAAGCGAAACGCTGACCATTAATCCGAGCTTTAAATAGGTGAGCTATTATTTGGATTGTGTAACAACCATTAACAAATCGAATTGATTCTATCCAATATCTACAATGTTACACAGTTCGTTGGGGGAATATTACGTACATTTATTTCTTTGCTTTGCGACTATTCGAGCGTTCCTAATCTTTTCACATAAATTTATTTTCGCTTTCGATATGTTTTTTTTTTCAAACATTTGTGAAAAAAAAACGTCGTTTAAATGCTTAAACTGTACCTTAGACAACTTGTCTTAAATCCATTTTTTTATTCTATCCAGGCCAAAAGACACTGTTAAAAAGACCCATCATTTTTACCATAATGGAGAGGAGATGGACTTAGCTGACATGTGTGTAAAGGATGCGGTATGACAGTTGGATGAGGAGAGTGCTGTTCTTCCTCCCATCGACGACGAGGAAGACCCTTTCACACCGTGTTCCTTTCCTTCGAAGCTGAGCTGGGTGATGGTGGGTGTGAATATAGATAGAAAAGGGGGAAACACAATATAAACTCTCTGTGGAGAATACACATGGGGACTTAAATTCAAGTACATTTACCTGATAGACTGGGTTTCAAATGTTTGAAGTGTAGCTATGATATATACAACAACTGAGTATCTTCTACCCAAACCATCATATTTACAATTACATGATCACGCTTGCAAAAACATTAAGAATCTAAAACAAAAAATTAAATAATATCTATATAAGTAACTAGCTTTCCCGACAGACATTGTCCTGTAGTCCTTACTATGACTATGACTTAATTGATTTTGAGCTTGTAATTTTAACATTACATTAATACATTTAAACTATGTTTGAATATTGAAAAAAAATATTTCTGAAAGCTTGAAAGAAATTCTATCAAAAAATCTGCGTATCAATGTTTTGTTTATTTTATATATAACTCAATTGTATTTTATGAATTATGAATTTTTATGGCGATGTTGTCAGTAAATCCGTTCCATGCTAACTTTAATATTATATTTTATATTATTTGCTATCCATTTTTCGATTTTTTAATAGTTATTCTGTTATCCGGAGCGAAGAAGAATCCAATAAACTTAACACAAAATGAATCTTTTCAGTCAATCTCGAGTGATAAGTGTTCGCACTAACCTGACTTTGTTTTATATTATTATAGATTAATTTAACATAAAACTTTGAGAAGCTTTTGGATTGGATTTCGGGTATTATCTACCTACTATTAGGTATATTTCTTTCTCCTATGGAATGAGATCCTTGGAACATTTTACAATTAAATAAGAAGTTATATATATATACCTAGATCGTAGGGTCCAGGATAACCCTTATGGTAGGTAGGTATTGTCTCGACTTTACATTGGAATACCCCCGAGCCTCGTTAACCTTCGTCCTGGTAACTTCACTTCTGCCACTTTACTTTGAAAATACAACAGGAAAAAAAAACAACAAGAAAATTAATGATATCTCAAATTCCCTGACGGATCCCATTTGGAACAAAAACACATTCTTCCCATCGTAAATTTACTTATTTCGAAAAAAAAAACAAAACCGGTTGAATGTTTCATTTATTTTTGTTAATAAACATCTGTTATTATCTCGTTTTTTTTTCAATGACAAAGGCCCGATTTTTCAAACATCCGTTTGTTAAATTTCAGGTACAATTTCAAGAAACGAATGAATGTTTTTGTGAAAAAAAGTACAGGTCAAATCTCGGTATGACGAACTTCACGGGACTATAAAAAATATTTCGTTAGAATGAAATTTGGTTTTACTGAATATATAGGAAAATATACATTTTTAATTTATATTAAAGTCGAGACGGTCATTTAGTGTTAGCTGTGGGTCTTCAGAATTCACATTTTACAGGAGGGAAGATTCAATTTTAAATAGGTAACTACAAAGATTTAAAATTAATTACGATATGGACGTGGACAATGGACATGTACCTAAAAAGTAGAATGTAGTATAAATGGAGTAGAGATGAAATCTCTACGAAGAATAGGTATGTGGAAAAACTTCATGGGATATGAAAAGGAATGAGAATATTAGGAAGGAATGTGGTATAGAAATAAGTGTTGTGACAAAGATGAAAATTAAGAAGGTGACATGGTTGTTATGGATGGATGGACATGTGGAAAGAACGTATGTAAACATAATGAAAAAGAGAATTCAGGAGAGGTGTAAGAAAGTGTGGCCGACCGATAATGACGTGGATCGAACATATCGATTCCGTCCTCGAGGAAGGCCAGGTAATAAGTAAGAGACATAGGAGAGGGTGTATGAGAAATGTAATATGTTGGTGTAAGAAGTAAAAAGAAGTATGTTTGGATAGAAAAGAGTGGAAGTCCGTTCTCTCTCCCTACCCCTAACGAGACACGGCGTGATAAGTACAAAAAAAAAACTACAAATTAATTCCCTATCGGAATACTCTTTTGTATTAATAATCTGGATGTAATTTACGAATAAGTGCTGTGTCTATGTCGTCTGGGACGGAGTGAAGAATAAATTAAACATTTGAATTTTTTTTTATCATTAAAATTAAAAGGTTTATAAATTAACAAGGTTTTTAAAGTAATTAATGGTATTACTAAACTGCTGTGCTGTGAAGGAAAGATTTTCCGGCCTATAACAAAAACTGAGTTTATCATAAAATTTTGCGTAAGTAACAGTTGCATAATTTGGTACTTAACGAAATAAGACACTGTTTCCCTAACTGTTCGAAGGAGGGACACTTATTAACTTTTCTCTATATTTCATTAATGATTACTAATTTTCTACTTATTGTATGCATGAGATTTTTCGACATCTTGAACATGACGAGAATTCTCGTGATTAGGAGTTGCGGAGATTTAAAGATTACCACCTAATGGCGAACGTTGTTAACGTAAAGTGATCACACTAAGCCAGCCTTCGAAATAATAGAAGAAGACGGTCGTAAGCCCGTAGTGGTTTGTTAGAGTCATTAGTAGTTGTTACATATTCTTTATGGCTGATGCTTTTGTTGCCAACTCAAGAAAAATGTGTTGAGGGATCCAGTGGTCTTTTACAGAAGAGCAAAGAAGCATAAATAGCCAGGGTTTTAAAATAATTGTGGAGTTAAAACTCCATTGTTTTTTTTTTTAATTACTTTAATATAAAAACTTTTTGAACATCTTGTGTTATGAATTGATTGTTTTCTCTCTTAGCAGATTCTTTGAAACAGTTTTGTTGCCTTTCAACAAAGTTTGTAGGTCTCTGCTTTGCTTGTATTGTGAATGATGATCTCAAACATCTAAATGATACACAGAATATGCTGTTTACCAAACTCTGGTGATTTTGAAAGAAATAACTAATATGCTTATATAAGTCAATGGTCGTTTATAAATGAATAACTAAAAATAGGCAGTATACACGTGGATTATTATTTGCCAAGGTAAAATCATCATTAGGTTCGAGTTAAACATTTCCATTTTTACGGTGTTAAGTGTTAATATCAATATTTCCTCAAGCAATCGACGGAAAATCAACGTTTGATTGGAGGAGGCACGCGAGAACTAAATAATACAACGAACACCTAACCGGATTATTACTCTCACCTTTCAGCGCCGACATTTTTTCGATGAAATTTCATCGTAATCGATTCGTTCAATTATTATTCTTATCGTAACCACCATTAGTTAGCGGTTATTGCCTCTTTAAAAGTCAAGTGCTCTTGAGTATGAAGTATTATGAGGAAAAAATATGGTTTATAATTTTTATACATATGTGATAAAACATACTTTCATAAATTTCCAAAGATGGTGATATATGTAGGTATACCTCCTAATAATGCCTTATGCGAATGTGGCGTAATTAAGGATGACAAACATCTGCTTCAGTGCCTGTTGCTGGGAGAGAACTGCACGCGTGAAGACCTGATTTTAGCAAATGACAAAGCAATACAATGAAATTTTGTGGCATATTGGAGTGGCCAGATTTAGTCCAGATAATACATACGTGACGGATTTCGACGTAAAATTTTACGATTGCAAATTCGATGCAGTAATGATGGCTGTAGGTACCTGAATGTACGCAGAATTGTTTGGAGTATGTGTGTGTATGTGTATTCGCCCGTTTTAAATAAAAAAGAATCACGCACTACTACACAGAAAGCGCCAGTTGTGTGTGTGTGCAAGTGTTTATATGTGGCCGACGGGCATCGCTCACTTCAGGTAGGCAGCGTGAGTCGATCATCAACAACTATTTTTATGGTTAGGTATGTTGGGAGTGAAATCTTCTTATTCTTTAACTGCCGCTCCTATCGGAGGCTGGTGACCATTTGTGAATAATCGTACGATCCTGGACAAGTCTCACCAACAACAAGCCTCAGGCACACCAAACCGCTGTCGCATTCTTTACCAAAGGGGCTGTCTTAAGCCCCAACCCTCGCCTGCCCTCCATCTTTCCTTCCACAATCAATTTTTGGAGAGCATATTTGCAATTGCAGAATATTTTGTCAATGTCCCGATGCAGTTTTTCGTCTGAAGATCTCTCACCTTATTCATCAAGGAAGTTGAATATTAATTTGTGTATTTTTCATAGAAAGATACTTCTTTGCTCGCATGATGTACCTATCCCAGATATTATTAAATCTTCCAAAACTCTAACAGGTCAAATAAATCGTATTTTCTATTCCATCTTTAAGGCCGCGTACTCACTACTCACTTGAGCTGCGAGCACGAGCCGTTGCATCAATGTTATCAAAAGATCAAGTGTGTACGTGGTTTAAAAATCGAACGCATGCGGAACGCGTGTTATTTTGCACCTTGAATGAAACAATCATTTAAAAAATTGCATTGTTTTAATGCTGTAGGCAATAATTTAAATCATAAATGTTTGTAATAATTAAAGAAAACAGTGAGCATTTAAAAACCTGCCGACCTTCTAAGCTAAAATTAATGCATATGTTTTTACATCGATCGTAATAAAACGGCATGCAACACGGCACAGTCACATTTATTAATAGTGTAATTTGCAGGAACGATTAATGTAATTTACACTGTTTTTTACATATTACACTACACACTAGATACCCCGAGCACGGAAATACGTGCGAGCAGTTTCAAATTGATAGGGAAACTATTAAAACGGCACACCCATGGACGGCATTGTGATAAACTAATGAATGACTACTATCGCGGCACAATTGTTATTTGTTTATTTTTATCTACTTATTTTATTAAGTTATATTATAAAGGTCTATTTATAGGTATATCTTATGAAATTATAATGTAATAAAAAAAATTCAATCTTAGCAATGATGCTGGTGATCAGTGATCACCCTGGCGAAAGCTCAGTATTTCCCTTTTTCCTCATACAGTTAATCTTCTCATCCTAATATTGAATCTCTTAACAGGTGTTCTGCCCTTTCCTTTCATATTTCTTTCCAAGATATCTGGGTGCACGCAGACGAGGCCGACCTCGAATGACATGATCCGACCATATCGGTGCCGTCTTAGAGGAGGGCCAAGTCAAGAGCAAAAGGAATAGAAAACATGTATGCGGAATGTTAAGCGTTTGGAAGAAGCAAAAAAGGTTTGTTTGGATAGGAAAGAATGGAAGTCCGTACCCTCTGCCTATCCCCTTCGATAAACGGAGTGATGGGTAAAAAAAATCTGGTTTTTGTCTGGCAACATCACTAGGAGCGTAGTTAGTGCCAAAGCAATGGTAGCGGCCCCGAAAGCGGGTAAGAAAAAGTTTCTTGGAGCCTTCCAACTTATTTTGATAAAGCTCTTCTAATCCAAGATACACCATTGAAACAAAAAGAAAATAAAACCTCAAATGGACATTTGAACAAAGAAAAATCATATTTTCAAAATCACTAAGTATACCTTTCTAATTTTGCAAAAGTTTTTGAATTGAATATTTTTAATTATTTCATACAATTTATTTCAGTGGTCAGTTCTTGTTTTCTGTGGTGCCCAAGCTACGCTAATTGACACTATACGCCAAGATCATGCTGTCTCTTTCCCGCTTTCAATACTCTATTGCCGGTATTGAAAGAGACAAATATATTATAATTCTTTGTACCGACTTATCCCAAAGAAGTGCTATGACCGCTTTTCTTTTGTAGGAAAACAAAATATTAGAGAGTATAAAATACCGTATATAACATTGCATTCATATTGCCGCGTCACTTCAAACAGCGGCACAATGGCAAACCGATGTAACAAAAAAAACAAAACTCGTACTGCCGAAAAGTTCTGAAGCTAAACTCGGATCCAACTATTAATGGCGTACCTACGGGTAGAGAAGGTTCTATGTATGTAAAATGCCGTGAAACTAGTAATAGGAAAATGGTATGGGCGTCCACAGATTTTATCTTTTTGAGGTTAAACTTGATTTATGGTTTTACACAGTGTTATTAGGTACTTACACATTAGTTTCTACTCCCATACGCTAATAATTGCTGTTAATTTTCAAGGAAATAATATGCTCCCTACATGTTCTTTGATACTTCAGCATATTCACAACAACTACAATCGTATGTAACTATTATTGGTAACAATCCTGTAATTAATGACGAAATGTGTTTACAGTTTTTTTTTTAAAGATGGACACTTTTTTATTACATGATCATACTCAAATCATCCGTGTTAATCCAGATTTATTATTAAGTATTTTGTTGTTGTTGTTGTACCTACCTATAATAAGACATGTAAACACAATATTATATCTATCATTAACCTCTAAGTATGGACGTCATTTTTATTTTACACTATCTTGGACACGGAGTCACACAGGCCCCTATCTATATTCACAAGCAACTTTTCTTCGGTAAATTATTTTGAATTGGATTAAAGTTCTATCTATGTCAAAATATGACTTCCTAACAATAAAAAAAACGTATATATTTAATAAAAATGTATCAAACAATATAAGAAAATATAAAAAAATAAACAACTATGGCACTCTTTAGGCTATTTGGTCATAGGTTATGTTTTTAACAATCTAATGTGTATAAAACTAATTGTAGAGAAAAAATATGATTTGTACGTTAATTTCTAACACATGAGAAACAATAATACACATAAAAGTCAAATCTAGTAACAAACAAAAAAAAATTGACAACACGTACATGTTGTTAATTTTATTGGCAGTCACGGCATAGCGGATGAGAACATTGCAAGCAGATCTTGAACATCACCTATGTCTTTTTAGTCACTGTCTTGACGCTGTATAAATTCAGTCTGATATAAAAAAACTCGTATACTCAATAGCCTCCTTATTGTCCGATTGATCTGCAGCTAACAGCAACTTGGTCAATTCTCCCTCAAAAGATAGATCGTATTTTTTTTTGCAGGTGGCTCGTAAATTTTTTTTGCAGGTTGCTCACGTGAACTTTGGGAGGGTGGTTTTGTATGAGAACAATAATAATTTTCCATAGCATATTCTGCCATTTTGCACAAAAATCAAATACAAAATTATAAACTTACTACAAATATTTTGTATGACAGCTATGGACATGGAGTCACACAGGCTCCGCTCAAATTTTCGATTTATATAACTTACCTACTATGCAATCCACGATTTATGTCTTTTATGCTTGCCGGTCATCTCACTACTAAAACTAAAGCTACTGAGCCGCTGCGTCCCAAGGAGAGGGGGAAGTGTACGAAAAGAAGAAACCCGAACTATCGCGGAGCCTGTGAGACTACACGTCCATACTTGAAGGTTAATCAAAATATGGCCGCAGGGCCCGGAAAGGACGTGTGCTTACGCAACTAGTCAAGGCAATGAAAATTTAGGAAAACTAAATTTGAAGCTTTTTTATAAATAATTTCTTCACAATTCGTTTATTTTTTGATAATTAATGAATATAACTTTTTTTGACGATTGAAACGAGGGCCAGTGGACGATTATTGGCTGAAAGGGCAATAATTGTCCATTGGCTCTCGTTTGATAATACCTACATACCTATATAAAGATATAATGAGGTTAGCTTAGAGTCATCCTTAAACAAACAATGTACCTAAGTATGCTTTGCTTCTAGATCTTCTTTAATTTCTACAGATAGATTTTTTTCTCATTTATGTGAACAATAGCTTTAGTGAAATCGACATTAAAATGGGAAAAATTTTGTTTCTCCATATTATAATCATGACGCTTGTCTCACTGCTGTAAACCGTACAATATGTATGATTTACAATCAATCTCGGTGGAAAATGTTGAATTATGAATCAACGAGAAAGGACTTCGCCGCCAACCCGGTTTGCTAATTATTGCTGTTTGTTATGCTGGACGCATGCGAATGATGAAGTAGAAAAATAATTATTGTTTATACAATAATGAACTTCTCGCTTCTGCAATGTAGGTATCTTCCATAATATTCCTTAAATTCACCTTTAACATTATTCAATAATTAAAAAAGAAATATTTTCATTTCCTAAATATATCTAACAATTATAAAATAATGTAAAATGTACCTACGTTTAACCCTTATCTGGCAACAAACCTATCCGGAAATTTCGTATGTGAATTGAAACATTAGCCCCGATATTGAAAAACAAAACAAAAACAATAAAACTGTCGTGTCTTTTGTTTCACGGAACAAACAATACCGGCACACCGCTTTGTTACATTTTTGAACACGCGCTTATATTTTTTAATGACATTGTAATGACATCCTAATTTGATATTAAATAATCGAACAACCCTTGGTTTAAAACAATGAGGCTTTTGTTACAAAGTTACCATTATGAAAATAAACCTCATTTGTTTTTTTTGTCATGAGATATTGGTCTAAAAAGGTCAAAGTAACCTTCATCTAGGTCTTATTTTTAGGTGTTTCAAAGCAGCAAAATTTTGAAGATTATAAAACACAGTCATCATAACTGTTTCTTCCATTCGTCTGGAATAATAATTGATTGTGTATAGGCATTGAAACGCTCTTTTTTTGACTAACTGTTTTTTAATTGATGTCGATCAGAATTTCATTTTTGTCCCTCTTTTTGATGAGCTGTTTTTTGCTTGTCAATGACAATGTTTTAGTTTTTTTTCTTAATAAAGGTATCAAGTAGAAACTCTTTTTAGCGGATTGTGTTGCATCTGTCAATTCAAACACTTCATTTTTTTCCAATTTATTTGTGCTCGCTGAAAGTGAACATAAATAATAACAATGTTACCTAATATTAATACAACACTTTTCCATACAAAAATGTCAGTATAGCCGGCGGAACTTTTTGCCTGAGGCAATTTTTTCCGGTCCTGTCCAACAGGCAAACCACGAGTACAAATTTCAAGTGAAAAAACTCTGACCCGACCGGGAATCGAACCTGGAACCTCGTGATCTGAAGTCCACGCCAGTGCAACTAGGCTACCGAATAAAAATACACTCTGACATTTTCACAGTAAGCTACTAAAAGCTTTTGTCGTGAAAGAGGAAAATAGTCAGCCCCTGGGATCGAACTCACGACCTCCAGTACGACACTGTACGAAATCTTCTACCAGAACCTCGCCTCTTCTTGACGAACTATTTGTTATTATGTCAAAGCAAACGCTTTACATTTTGTGTTGACATAGAAGTCGTCTAAAACTTATATTAGATGATTTTGTTCTCACCTTAAGAATCTAATATATAAAGCCGAAAAATTTGTTTGTTTTCAGTTACCTACGGCCAATGATACCCTATGCTTGATTATGGTTGAAGATATTTTTTCTTAACTCTTATATCAGTTATATTGTCCTAATTTTACATTTTTACGCAAAAATTTACATTTATTCCTATAGCAATCGTTGTATGTAAGAATCTCTGATCCAGGATCATGTCATATTTTTTCGATATAATATATTTCCGGTGCACTCATGTTATTATCAATTCATTTTCAACCCATTTATTCGTATACAATGAGGAGTTAAGAACGGACCTAACCGATTATAGAATTGGATAGTATGAGTTGGGTGGACCTATAAACTATGTTACACGCGGAAACAAGCGGGCAGGAGCTTGGTTAGTGCTTTGTGTTAATTAGGAGATCGCGTGCGGTAATAGGACAATATGAACGCATGTTGTATGAGCTAATTTATCTGATGTATTGTTGTAACATCTAAATGTTTCCACTACACGTGGGTGCCTACCCATATATTTACTCTCTCTGTGCCTTTGTTTCCTTCTGGTGACGCGCTGATAAAGGCTTTTTTAATTTCTGAGGGCATAGCATGACCTTTAAGGTTAGCGTAAATTTAACTGTCATATTCTTTATTGAAGCGATGACTTTATTAGTCTCTGAACAATGATTGAATAATTTAAATATTGTCAATGCATAATGCGATATTTGAAGCAACGGATATCTCGCATCGGCCTTGACACAAAGCAATCGAATTTAATCAGTCAGTTTAGTTTGTCTTCTGCGAAGTATGCGTGTCCGGTTTGACAGAAATCTGCTCACTCCAAACATTTATTTGATTTATTGATTTAGCTATAAAGTATAAACGAGATGGCCCGGGTAAACTTGCACAGGGTGCCTTCAACCAATGCCAGCAGTGAAATTGTACCCATTAATCGGTTTAGTTCAACCACATAATCACTAATCAGCGAACGACAGGTGCAGATGCAGAGATATATTATAAGCAAAACATAACGACCTCAGACACCCATTATTCGGATTCGGAGACTACAATCTCCATTTTTAAGTTTATTAAATTTAATGTTTAAGACTTCTGCCCCAAACATTGAGAAACCCATTATACTCTCAGCAACCAGCTGCTTTGCCATTTAGGTCCAGGGATAGCTTCATCAAGACCGCCTCTCCTGTTGATTCGTCACAGCAATGCAGCGAAGAATTCTGGCAAATGGTCTCTGAAGCCATTCCGTGTACAACAACAACTGTTCCTGTTCACAAGTTTCCTAAAAAAATCCTGTTGACAAGTCATTTCAATGCATTTGTTGCACTGTTTTCATATATATATATATTTTTCTGTATTTCATTTTCTTTATTGTATTTTTTTTTAATTTTGTTTATGCATATTTGTTTATTTCAATAAAAGTAAAAAAAATCTCAGGGAGGGTATCATCAGTAAAAACTCTTGCCGTACGCTTTATAAGCCGCCCTTTAAAGACTTAGGGTTGGAGTTATCAGGTGAGGGATAAACTTTCGTAGATGTGGCCACCTCACCAAAAGATGACGAACACCTCCTGACATGCCCACTGATTTGAAAATGTAGTTTTTAATATCACTTATCGTCCACAGTGGTCAACTTGTGTACACGAAATATATTCTGTCTTCTCAAGATGTCCTGCTTTGATTCAATTTATGAAGTGGTTTTTCACTTTGATTGGCGCAGTAGAATATCGAAACGATCATCGAAAGAATTTCGAAAATTTTCCATGATCGAATGATTCGATCGTATGATTTTAGAACACTATTTGCACGCCAATTAGCGTGCAATATGCTATCGATATAACTGGTACTATCTCCACAATTCCCACAGTTTAGTCGGTTTAACTAACTCCATTATAGAAAAGTATACATTTTTTTGTTGAAAAATCCAACTCTATCTGTATAAATATTTTGTAGTACATTTTGCTGAAAATATCGTACAAACTATCATACTTTAAGTTTGTAACTTGAAAAAGTTTGGTTTCAATAGTAATACATACATATCGTAAACAAACGTTGGGTTAAACGTTCGACATATCTGTTACTCCTACAATATTATAAGAGGCAGGTATACCTAGGTAATAGTATTTTGTCAGAATATTCGTAACATGGGTAGGTGCCTCCGTACATACTCCTGGGTGACCTGAACATATTGTACCATTGTATTGCATACGTGGTCAGCATGGGGAAACAGCTCTAAGCATATCCCTTATGTACCTACAGATCCGATTCGGGGTGTTTTTTTTTATATTATTATTTACGAAATAAATATTTGGTAAGTGTAATAAAAAAAAACACATTCTTATAGAGAAGTATGGGGTTGAAACTCCAACTAAGAGACCAGGCCGACAGCTCGACACATAGATGGCGAGCATCAAAGGCGAGCTCAAATCTCAAAAAATATTGTTTGAAAAATGTTCAAATTACGTTATCGAAAACCGCAGATGTGTGTATTAGTAACACAACTAGCTGACCCGCCCGTCGAACTTCGACCTAATCCAGAATATTTTTTTTTAATTATTACATAAAGTAAATACAGTTTATGATATACACTGAATTAATTAATTTAACTTAAAATCTATTGAGTTGTTTTATGATTACTGTCGATTCGGATGTGGGGTGAAGTTCGACGGGCCATAAGTTATTAATAAAAGCAATTTCTCTATAGTTGCACAACTTTTTAAAAAATCCAAGAGATGGCGGTGTAGTAAGAAAAACGTCACATGTGAAGCGTGTTACATTATTCTATATCTTGTTGGATGAAAAGATTCCATTAAACCCAAATTTTACCGAATCATTATGGTGAGATTTAAAATCTCTTCTCTTTTCATCACACAGCCATCCACAGTCAAATCTCTTCTACAAAACGAAAATAACATTTTAATGATTATTTCAAAGACCAAGAATTTTCACTATTTACGAGGAAATATAAAAAAATGGACTCCTTAAATATAAGTTATTTTGTAAGACGACTGACTAATACTTACCTTGTAATATTTTACCGAAAACCTTTATTATAGTTCGGCTATCCGTCGATTTTTAGCCCAAAGAGCCGCCTCTGGTGTAGGGTTTTCCTGAAACTGGAACAAAGTTTGCGAGGAAAAATTGTTTGTACCTTTCCCGTAAACTAACATGAATTTTATATCAGTTTAAACACGTATGTAACACCTTAAACTGAGGAAATACTTCTAGTATTTATACGCAATACTGAAAGAAAAATCTTTATATTATTAATATCTTCAGAACACGGCGTGATGGGTAAGAAAATCTCTATAATACTAAGAGCAAGGAAAAACCACATAGACTGCGTGGTATTAGAGTAACTGTCAAATTAACCACCTCTAAATCTTATTAAGAAGAAGCCTATGTTTAGCAGTGGACGAGGACTACAAACCAAAATAAGAACTTCTTCTTTTTGTTTCTAGTCTTGAAAATATTGTTTTTAAGAGAAAGAGTGCGAGGTCGACTCCCAGCTGTATTCATCTCTTTGGTAGTTAATTGGTAGTCGTGTCTTCCATGGAAAAGGTCGTGCAATGCAATATGAAGGATTCTGGATGAGTGTGGAGGACGCAAGAAGAAGTTGTGACAAAATATCGGACATCAGATTAACAAGTAGTGTGTTATCTAATTCAGTATTTAATACCTTTAGTCTCTTGCTGGAGATCAAATTGTGAGCGATGGTTAGAAGAAAAAATGTTCATTTGGACCGAATTTTTCCTTTCTAATAATTAACTATTGTGAATGCTCTGTTTTAAAATCCTTTAAACCTTTTTAAGATAAACTACATTACAAATGTTTCTATTAAATATAACAAGTCGTACAACTTGAGAATTAATAAGACCAAATCTACAAACCGTAGGTGGATATTTAAATCAATTTACAAGCACTTCTACGTGTCCCTAAGAGTGTCTGCATTTGCTTCTAGTGGAAGAGACTAACGACTCTACATTCTGGTTAGAGTATAGCGAGGAGAGCTGAAATGTGGCTAGCATATAATCCTTTAGGGATGTTCTCAGAACACCGCCAACTTAATACATAAATAAACTGTACTCAGACGAAGACCTAAACAATCTGTTTTAGTGCAATGTTCCTAGACTCACTGCAATATGAAAACTTTGTCCTTTTTCAAAGTAATCTTGTGTGGAACATGAACGCCGCATTGTTTTTATGGTGTTGCCTTTTTTCATTGTAAGATATCGACACACTTTGTTTTAATTGCATCTTAAGATGAAGCAGTCATAGAGAACGTTTTTGAAGAGATCATGTGCAGAAGATGGATCCTGTATGAATAGTCTAATCAGCTATGGTGGAGATTCAGAGGGACATAGACCTCCGCAACGACCTCCTACTAAGAGATGGAGAGAGACCTGGACATTGTCTTCCGCCACCAATAATAAATTACTGGAACACACGTCTTAAGACCTAGAAAAATATGACCATCTTTGATGGGGAGGGTACCAACAATCAACAGACAAAACCATACCACATTCTTTCCAAAATTTATCTCGTCAATGTCCAGTTGTAATGTTTATATACGAATTTAGCACAGTTACCAAACAGGGAGAAAAATCTTAAAATATTTAAGTCTTCGCACTAATTTACATTCAAAGCATTTTGTATTTCGATAAGTAGTAAAGTTATTATTGCAGTATAAAGCTTTTATTATGAGCATAAAGTCGTATTTACATTCGCCTGAACACGGCAACAACTACCACTCCATGTAATTTAATTTAATTCAACATTAGTGAATCTGAATGTTCGGGGAGCGGTTATTACCTACCGAGTTGCATCATAATATTAACTGCACCCTGCACATATTGCACAATTAACACGAAATTTGCGCATTATCATATTATGGAATAACAATCATTGTAAACATTTTGTTCAAACAATAATTATTGTTATAGCATTAAAATACTAATACAAGTGCGATACAAAATCTTTGTTATTTTGTTAAATAACTACCTACTATTTAAATATCCTTAACACGAAAATTTTGGATGAATTCGTACGCTTTGTAAATATTCCATACTGTACCCCTAGTATAAATGTTTGATGGCCGAATATCGTATATCATACGAATAAAATGGTAAGGTTCGATCCTTAGAACACTACTTCATATTACACGCTAATAAATAAGCATGCAATATGCCCTCAAGGAACTCGTACTAGCCCCACTAAATTGTTTTCTATTTAATCTTATGTTATATTAATATTATTAAAAAAAAAAATATATATATATATATACATGGTTTAAAACAGACCCATCGTTCGGAATCACATTGGTCAAATGATAATTAATTCATCACCATACAAATTCGATATTCATATTTAGGAACACAGGAGAACGTCTGTCGGGAAAGCTAGTCTATAATATAAATTAAAGTCGGGTTAGTGCGAACACTTAAAGTATAACTCGAGATTGGCTCAACAGATTCTTCCGATGTGTTATTTATTGAGTTCTCCTCCACTCCGGATAACAGAATAACTAATAAAAAAATTGAAAAATGGATAAGAAATAATACAAAATATAATATTAAAGTTATTTTGGAACGAATTTCATAGCGACGCCATATTTGAAAAAATTTAACAACAAAATTATTGTCTTCTGCACCTGCACCCTCTCATTCTCGCAAACGTAATTTCCACTCTTATAGTAGCCCATTTCACTTACTCCACCGTTTCGCGCGTTTTAGGAACTTTTCATACAAAGTCAACCAAATTGCGCGCATATTACATATTATATTCTCGCGTTGAACCCGTTCATTGTGCACTGCGGGGACTCTGGTTAGGACCACAAGGTCCACAGGACAATGTCTGTCGGGAAAGCTTGTAATAATATAACACTTTTCTATGCAAAGGTGTCAGTATAGCCGGCGGAACTTATTGCCTCAGGCAATTTTTCCAGTCAACTGGTTTCGTCCAATCTGAGACAGGCCAACCCCGGGTAGAAATTTCAAGTGAAAAAAGCACTTAAAAAAACTCTGACCCGACCGGGAATCGAACCCGGGAACTCGGATCTCAAATCCGTGGACTGCAAGTCCACGCCAGTACAACTAGGCTACTGAGATCGGTGCAGATTCAAAAGCATAATGTTAAAAGAATCTAGACATAATAAGAACGTTGTTCACCAACAAAGCCAACAGGCAATAAAGATGAGACATTAACAAAAATAGAGATATTCATATTCTGGCGCCAAATCCATTACAGCAGTAGCAGTCATTAAATTTGGTTGCTTTCTTGTTCTTAATAATTTCCAACTAATATCTCTATATCTCATAAATTATTAAATATCTCTTTGTTGTTTACATGGGATTTTTGACATGTTGGTAACGTTAAGAGATCACACAAGTCAGACTTCGAAATAACACTAGAAAATGGTTGTAAGCCCGATTTGCGGCTTGGACTATTTAAAAATCGAACATCAGTAATGAATTGTTAGAGTCATTAGTTGGTACATATTCGTTAACAGCATATTATGGTTTTATAAGCAAGAATGCAAGTGCAATACAATAAAAATTTATCAATTTTCATCATTTTATACAAAGATTTTCACAGCTAACGGAACTTATTGGCTGAAGAATTGTTTCTGTCGAACCGGTCCCGTCCAATCCGAGACGGGATTCCAGCACCGAATAGAAAACATTTGAAAAAGTTCTGACACGACGGGAAATTGAACTCATGATCTCTAAAATAATATTCAGTTGGAAAATAAAATCTTGAAATGAATTAAAGCAAAGAAATTACTTTCTCTGGAAAATACCTCATTAAACCATAGTAAAAAATCCATTTTAATAGTGAAGTTTGTTCAAGAAAAAAAATATTAATTGACCATTCTTTGAGTTGGTATGTGTCTATGTTGAAAATATTCTTATGATTTCATATTAATACAATTCACTGTTTTATTTCAATAATAATTAGGTACGTTATTATCGAAATATTTCTATTCGAAAATTCAGATAATTTATCCCTAGTAGGGTATTTTCGATTCAAAATAAGAAAAAAAAAATAATTGCATCAATTTTTTTTTCAATATTCAATAAACCTTCCTGTCCATTCTCAAATATTTCACTGCTTGGACATCAGCTACTTTCTGTCCTTTCTATATTTCTTTCATTCTTCCTTTAAGTATAATTCAAATGAGGGTTTTCTTCGCCCAGAAAATGTCCCAAATTTCTGTCCACACTTACAAACCCAAATCCGTAAAACAGACTTTTGATAATGTGTTAAAACTCCATTTTATCATTATCCATCGATACTGCTGATCTCTGAAATAATAATATATGTGCAGTAGGCAATAATTATTGTCTTTAAGGTAAATAAAAACTATAGTATATAAGAATATGTACCAATTAATGACTCTAACAATTCATTACTAATGTTCGATTTTTAAATAGAACAAACAACTACGGGCCTACGACCGTATTCTACTGTTATTTCGAAGGCTGGCTTTGTGATCACTTTACGTTAACAACGTTCGCCATTAGGTGGTAATGTTTCCGAAACTCCTAATCATGATAATTTTCGACATTTTTAACATATCAAAAAATCCATTGTATACAACAAGTAGATATTTAATAATAATTAATGAGATATAGAGAGAAAAGTTGGAAATTATTGAGAACAAGAGAGCAACCAAATTTAAAGACTGCGACTGCTGTCATGTATTATGCGCCAGGATATTATGAATATATCCATTTTTTGTCTCTTAAGTGATGATTAAATTCTTACCTACCTGAAAACGTGATTATGTTAATAATATGAAACAACCAGTAAAAGATGGTTCGTGTTGTTGCTATTAAGAGCATTAGGTAATGAAGAAACCCAGGAAGACAGCCAACAAACACTCCTACTCACTTAAGATGCTTGAATCCCTAAGGAGTTCGTTATGCGTTGAAACAACTTGACGAAATCTGTCGTTGCATATTGGAGTGGCAAGGCTATAAGCAAAACAGCTGTTTTGGTATGTAAGAAAAGGAAACTATCTATTTTCTTGTCTGTTCGTGGTAAAAACACGACAAAATCATTGAATTATGTAATACGTATTAGATGCGGCATCTATTCCTTAAACATTTAAGGCTCCTCTGCGTTGTGTATTCGATAGTCCACGACATCATGTCTTCAAGAAACAGATTTCCAGAGCTCTTTTAAGCAATTCTACTGATTCGCGGTAGCTTGTTGATTATTTTTTTCCAATACCCCTTCCTCCCTTATTTTCTTTTCCTTCCGTTCTTCTTGCACTCTCCATTTGTGTTAGAGTTTATATTTTTAGCTGTTTTCATATTTCACTTATACTAAGATTTTTCATTTTGATAGTTTTTTCTAATTTTCTCTCTTGAACAATATGTTGTACCTGTTTTAATCAACAATATACTATGTAACATGTGACACATCTCGATAGAGGTCAACTTAGTTTAAGGACATAAATTTATATTGTTTCTACTTAAAATGTAGATATAGTTGCCCTCTGTAATGTGTTTTGTCAAAAAAAAAAAATAAATAAATAAATTTGATCGTTCACAGATCGTTTCGCATACTTAACACCATGTATCTTTGACAGTTAATAACATGTCGTTTTATTTTCAAATAAGTACATACATAGATAATATATATTTTATTATTTTTTATAAAGATGCCGTTACATGTATCCAGAAATAGAAATTTTTAGATGTTTGAATGTCAAAATAATTTAAAACAACAAGATGTAATAGACAAGACCCGTTAGAATAAACATTACACTGCCTGATATTTTATGACATTAAGTAAATGTTGTTATTTTGTTCCTAATTCCGCTTCTAGTGTAAAATGAGCTCATTCTTAAAAATTAAACCAACTGTTTTATTTCATCGTTTTCAGTAGGAATAAACAAAGTTTATTTAAAATCTTCTCATGGATTCTATTCGTCACAGTTTATATGAAAATGCGCCAAAAATATAAATACGAAACCCCCCACTGTTTACCCAAGTTTGTTTGATTTTAAAGAGAGCGTTTTATAAGGTAAAAAAGTATTAGCGTTAGAAACAGAACAGTGGATTCTCCTTATGCTGGACTAATAAAAATACACAAAATTCAAAATCTACCTTCATTTTGTTTTAAATTAGAGTTTTTGAGAATGATGGTTTAACAAAATAACTTTGTTGTTATTTTGTTCACCAACTTCCATAACCTTATCTTATAATATAGTGCCTTACTCTCTATTATTGCATAATAATTTGACGAATGATCTAATATTGCACAATAATTTGATGAATGATCTAATATTGCATAATAATTTGATGAATGATCTAATATTGCATAATAATTTGATGAATGATCTAATATTGCATAATAATTTGATGAATAATTATCTAATATTGCATAGTAAAAATTTGACGGTGCTCCTATGTATTTTAGCTCATATCAAAAATTCTTTGCGAATTTCAGTTTTATTTCCCTTGAAATGGTCTTTAAAATTATTATTTTTGTAACCTTCCCATATAAAATAAGCGGAAACATTGTTTTTTTTTGTTTTTTTTTTTTACATTTATTGCTTCCAAAGAAGGGTTCATTTCGTGTTAATATACAATAACTGCCAACTGATAATATATTTTTGAATAGTCGTTGTAGTTCTAATTTGTTCAAGTCTAGAATGTTTCAAAACTATGTAGGTAACAAGTAAGTCAAAAAAATATTTATACACGAATTGAGAGCGTCATTGATATTGTTTACGAATAATCTTTCTTGTTCAGTGAATAAATACATAAATTGGTCGTTATATCCGATAAATCGTTGCTTGTCAAAATTATTTCTCTTAAATTTGAAATAAGAATTGGTTCCGAATAAATGGGTGTTCGAATTTCAAATACTTATAGGCGGGAGTTGCCCGTGTTATTAATTGACTTGTCTTTTATTGGTTTATCCATTTTCTCGCTTCCTTGGCACATTTCGCTGCCGACTCGTTTTTATTTTTGATTATTAAAAAAAAGTCTCCCTTTTCGCCTTCGGTAAGTACCTATAAATAATATCTCAAGAGGGTGCCCCCCATCCGACCTGTCAAATTATTATTTTTTATCGATGTCAAGAGATAATAATAATATTATTATTATTGTTTCGCATTTGCTTGTTGACGGTTACAAAAAATATACGAAAGATAAGGTTTGTTTGTTTTTCGTCACCCTCAATTAATGTTTTTTAATCATTAGTAAAGGTGGACGCCTACGTACTCTTAAAAGTATACTTAAGTTGGTATACTTTTCTATACTAAGTTCTCTCACCTTTTCCAGATGAAGCTGCTCAGATGGGCTGGAGGAGTAACCAGACTCGATATAGTTAGAAATGTCCATTTCCGAGGAAGATTCAAGGTCGCACCCTAAACCGATAAGATAACAGAAAACAGACAAAGCTGGTATGCTGGTAGCAATGGACATTGAAACTCAAGCCAGGAGACCAACTCAAGGTTGTCAAGCATCAATAGGGGGCTAAAAGAATGCGAAGTGGCGCCAGAGATGGCGTTGGATCTTGACGCAACAGGACAAGGAGAGCCGACCCCAAATAATTAGACAAAGGCGAGGGCGAAGAAGATCTTTTTATAGAAGTGCCTACTGCCAGTCAGGTACCCGAGGTTGGCTATCAATACTTAATCAAAGGCCTTCCTCTCCTAGCTACATGAATCAGTTTCCCGACGGTTCAATTTCCAGTCCACGCCCTTATGTTGCAAAGCCTTCTACCCTGTTTTTGCCCATACCACGCCATCCCTCAATCTTGCTTTCAATAATTAGCTGCAGAAGCGAGTACCTACTTGTCGCCTCTGAGAAAGTGAAAATCTTACGGATCGACAATTTTTTATCAATAATTTTGCCCTCAACGTTATTTTTTAGAAAACAATCGTGACATGATATTGCTTACCGTGATTGATGGCTAAGGGTAGAAGATGCAAATGCATGATTCGATCAGCCCTTGTGTTTGAGGCTGTGGCTTTGCGTGGAACAAAGGTGATTTTTTACCCTCTGTGCAGCTGTAATCAAGCACTATCCTCGAATAAAATTATATCCGGATTTTTAAGAACTGAAAATGATGAACGAGAAAGGTTTTTGGCATTACAATGCCTTTCTTCCCAAGTGAATTGGCAAAGTCATCTTCTACATTGATCCATTATCGTTTGGCATAGGAGACTAATGTCAAAAAGGCTTTAGCTAGGAAGGTACTTTATATCAAATGAACGCTTATACAAAGCATGACCAACAAAAATAATGGAATCCTAGGCTTCTCAAAGAATTACTTTATATTTCCTTCTCTTAATTTGCCTAGTTTTCATGAAAAGAAAACCTTGAAATTAATTCCAAAGAAAACTCTACATAGAAAATTGATAATCATATTACATATGAGATTTTATTGATCTTCATTATTGAACATAAGCCTCTATATCGCCTCTGATTTCTGGCTATAATCTTTATGTCATAAAACCACCTCAGCAGTACCTTATGTACTTGGGTTTCTATGATCAGTTCTTGGCCTAAACTCTAGGGTTTTATTTTACTATTTTTTTTTTAAATGTATCTGTGCTCACTCGAAGTGAACACAAATACACTTTTGACATCTTTCACACTAAGCAAATGCTTGTGTCGTGAAAGTGGAAAATGGTCGGCACGGCCGGGATTTGAACCCACGACCTCCGCACGAAACAGTGCGAAAGCCGGCGTCGCAACCGCTGGTCTACCAACCACCTCAACTACCAATCACGAGTAATAATTATCATACCAACATAATATAATGGTCATAAATATTGAAACTATTTGTACGAGTTAATTACTTATTAATGATACCTTTATAATATAACGGTATAACAATGCATATTTATGTTTTAATGAAAATGTCTGTTTCAGTCTTATAAATGTTATATCAAAAACAAACTTTATTTGAAAATAATCGTGAATCAAATGTTATCTTTTATATCGTTTTATTTATTATTTTATTGTTTTGCTCTTTTGTTTTCCCATTTTCTATTACTGATAATAATATCAATGTTATTTTAGTATAGAGTATCTCCTTTTTCTATAGCGATAAGTAATAATATCGTAGTACATATTGTGAGTCAAATGATGTTTTGTTCCGTACACACACAAGCCGGTATGTCTATTATTCCACCTAATGTAAAGTTAATAGCATAAAATATAAGAGAACCTTTTTGACCGTGACGCGAATACGAAATCGCCAAGGTGATTTGAAGATACAATAACGTATAAATCATTGTGGAACTATTGTCAAAACTTAAAACTGAATTTTTTGGACACAACATTACGAATGATCCAAGAAACCCAGACCGGAAGCTTGACCCTCTCAAAGTAGCAATGGATTGACGGTGTTAACACGAATGCACGTGTAGATTGAGAATCTGGAAATCGACGGCACAGGAGGACCGAGTGGAGAAAGTTTCGTGACTCAGCCAGGGTCCTCTCAGGACCGTCTTGATGATATCAACATGATAAACAGGCTGAAAGCATTTTATGTAAGATCTTTTAATTTCTGAGTCCTGGGTAGTGATAACAAACACCAAAGTCCTGAAGCAGGCTATTAAAATTGACGATCAAATTCGCAAGATGTCAAAAAATAATGTGTTCATAATAATTTCATTGGCATTAATTGGCCTTTAATAAATGATGAAAAAGGAGGAATATCAAGGCCTGTACGAGAATAAGTATCATGGCTACGCATTGGAAAGGGTGGCTAACATAAAAAATGTGGAAAATTAACATTTTACATGGCACATAATAATTGTGTACTTTCATAATAGCGCTTGATAAGACGATGGTGAGCTTTGGACTATTGAAAGGACATCCCGCCAAACCACATGTCAAGCAAAGCTTTATTTTCTCAACTTTCCTCTCACATTATGTCAAAGTGAATTTTAAAGAATGTGGATATTTTGAATATTGGAATCGATGAGATCGCGGAATATCGAAAGAGTCATGACTCGATAGATCATAGATAGGTATATTAAATTGGGACAAATTCTGATAAACTTACCTATATTATGGCTGAGGTTTTGATTGATGTGTATGTTTGTATGTATGTTTCTTTGATTATTGTTTTTGTGAGGTTTTTGTTGTTTTTTATCACTTTTCTTTTGTACCTATATATTTTATATTGTTAATGGCACATAGCCGTGAATAAATAAATAAATAAAATAAAATTAATGTGTTCCATTGTAACTAAACACCCCGATTAGACCTCAGTTAGGAGCTCGAGAGGCAATAAGAATCGTTCTTGAGATGTTTCAATGACCTTCTCCCACAGTATGTCCACGTTCCTCAGATCTTCTGGGGAAGACAAGCGTTCTCGTTGACCATATTATGTCGTTCGGCATCTTTAACAGATGTCCCAGATTTATCCGTCCATTTGAACTTAAATTCCATTTAAATGTGGATACAAAAATTATTTTATCCATAGTAATAATTTGACTTTAGAAAAAAATTCCCGCAATGTTCACACTCGTACTAAAACCAAACTGAGCTGAGCAGGTAAACTATACAGGGACAGACGAAAAAAAAACAGTTACATTTTTCGAAAGTCTATTTGTAGCGAGTCGTTTAATCAGATCAAATTTGAAAAAAGGCACCGAACGTAGGAAGAAACGGGAAACAAAAAATACTCACTGGAATAAGAAATAGGTTAGGAAAATATATTAGAAGAAAATACACGGCAATTGAGAATGTGTCAGAAAGCAAAACAATCTAATAAGATCTCAATCTACTTAACCTGCATTACAACGTTAATAGAGGAACCTAGAGATACACTCCCATCTCTAATTACGTAAAGATAAAGAGCGTTAAAAAAATATTATCAAAAACTTAAATTGAACTATATGAAAACTTTTTATCCTGCATTTGATTGCTTCATTTTTTTATTGTAAGCGATATTATTTATTAGATTTTAGACAAGGTTATTCAATATCTAAGACGTTTAAAACATACCTACACATTTTCGTTTTGAGACTCCTACCCCTGAATGAGAAGAAAATAACATTAGCTACAGAAGAACGATATGCCGTTGGAAGAAATTTAGAAATGGACAGAGAGAGAAATATTCTGTAATGATCGCCAACGTTTTGACTTCCTGACGGGTCACTGAGATGAAAGAAATAAAATGAAGTTTGATTCAAATAGCATTTTCTGAAAAAAAGTTGTATGGCAAAATACAAAAAGTGGAAGTTGTACTCATTATGGGTACTGTAATTAATATATTAAATAACTGCATGCCAAAAGAGTTTCTTATATCTTTTAAAAATATCGACTCATTGATCGATTTCAAGAAAAAAAGAAGAATCAATTTTGTAATATTCTGGCATCCTACGGCCAATGATTAGAGATGGGACTAACGGCTTAAATTCAAAAACGTTATAGCCATTTCGTTAATTGAAAATAACGTTAATATTAAAAGCTGAAAGCTATTTTAAACATTTGGTATCTTGAAACATAACTTTTCCTATAAAAAAGGTCATTTCCAAAATTTGGTATCTGGAAACTTGACTTTTTCCTATAAAAAAACACAAAGGTCATTTCCAAATTTCCAAAAATTGGTATCTGGAAACGTGACTTTCTCCTAAAAACAACTATTATTTATAAATATCGTTAAATATTAATATCGTTAGACGCGTTATTTTTATTTATCTAATATTTTTATCAGCTATCGTTATAATGCCCATCTCTACCAATGATATCGTGTTTTACTGATGAAAAAAGATTTTTTTTAACCATGTCATAATAATACCACCAAAATATTATGTTGTATAATATTTGGTAAAAAATATTTGGTTTTTACTTTAAAATATAAATGGAAAATGAAACTTATTGTAGGGCTACTCGATGCAGGCTCAAATTCGGCCACTGTTATCAAGGCTGTATAGCCAGGAAGAGTATCTAGGAGCATCGATACATCCTCCCATAAATTCACTAAAAAAATGATAAATCATTCCGAAAATTTGGTATCCAGAAAGGATGACAAAAATACCGAACACGGTGCTAAAATAACAAACAGTTCGGTAAAATACCGAACACCTGGCAACCCTAGCCTTGACTGGTATAAAAAAAATTCGACAACTCCTTATACAGAAAGAAGGTTCTTACAGTGTTAATCAGCAGCCCGATTCACGGAAAAGTTTAAGTCTAAGTTTAGTTCGAAGTTCGAACGAAGTTCGATTCAAACCCTCCGTGAATAGGTACATAGACTGTAGATAGTCGCCGCCTACAATTATTATTACCAGCTGCCCTATTCACGGAAAAGTTTGAATCGAACTTCGTTCGAACTTCGAACTAAACTTAGACTTAAACTTTTCCGTGAATCGGGCTGCTGAGCGTGCTAAATAATTGACGAATGGTGGAAATAAATTGTATAGTGGAAATAAAATACGCACTAAGCGCTAAAAATGAAAAAAAAATGAGTTGAGTATGAGGAAATAATGTTCTATAAACCATTGCCAATAATAATAATAATAACTTTATTATAAACAAATATGGCACATGAAAAACAATACAAGCAAATCAAAATCATTTAAGACAAATAAACACATTCAAGTGCAGTCTTGGACACTCAATAATCCTAAATATTGCACTAAGACTATATCGATGATCTAAAAGTGTTAAAAATAGATCCAAAAATCATCGTAGTACTATGTCTATATGGGGAAAAAATCATTTTTATTAGATTATCTCAAAATGAATATTTTGGCACTTAGTGCGTATTTTATTTCCACTATACAATTGCTATACAGTTTTTTTGATATACAAAACGTATGTTCTTACGCATTGCGAGGACGTATTGTTTTTTTTTATAAGGGTAAATACAAGCGTACACACCCTCTTGAATACTAATATCCTATACAACCTTAGACCTTTTATCATCACTGATAATATTATTGAATTCGATTGTCTATTAGCCTTATTTTGTAAAAATAAATATTTAATATCGGATCGTGTGATTCTTTGTCTTGTTTGCTTATAGAAAACTAATTTCGTATTATGGTATCTACCATCATAATATTATTACATCCCTTTACCTGAGAGGGAATTCTCAAGGGATAGGTAGTTAAATAGCTGCAGCAATTTAACTTGATTCTCTGCCATATGAAAGATGTCCTTTTGAACAAATTGGGTATAAAAAAGCAAAGTATTCACATTTTCAGAGTTTCGAAGTCCTTTAAAGCTGTGATATTTGGAAAGAAAATTCAAAAAGACTTCTTATTGCAAAGTAGATAGAAAGAAGCTTCTTAATTTTCTTTCACAGACATTTTCCGACCTCGTCAGGCTAGTGGTATATGTAAACTTCTATCGCAAGAGGTCCCGAGTTAGAATCTCGGGTGGGTCAGCATTTTTTTTACATTAAATTTACCAGGGGTTGAAAAGGACCCAGGACTATGGTTGGAGTGAAGAAAAACACGACAGTTGATTGTTAAATTATTATTCGATACTAAAATTTTTACATGAAAATTATTAAAAACAGTTTTTACTTATAAACAAAAAATGGATTCTAAATTTTCAAATTTTTAATAATTTTATTTCTACGTCCGTGACATAACTTCGCCTCAAGGATGCGAAGAAGAGACTACATCTAAATCACACAAAGCCAAGGCATTTGGGGTGTAGATTCAAGCTAAGAGGACTGTATATTATAATATTGTTGGTAACACCCCGAATGCCTTCGCGAAGCAAACTAAATACGCAACTCTCACATTATGTTTTTTTTTTATTGAATCACATAAAGAAATGTTTTAAAATACAATAATTCGTGATTCTGTTAGTCTTGTAAAAATTATTAATAAAGACAGATAAAGAAAATTAACAATTTATTTATTTTATTTCCCATACCAATAACATGAGTACAATAATAAGTACAAGTACTTACAATCTATATATATTTATTTATTTTGGGATTTATTATCTCCCTAGGCCGAGATAATACTTTTTTTTTAGAAATACTGGAATAGTCCCTCTAGAATTTTATATAGAAATCTAATAAAATATAATAGGTATTTAAAATAACAAAAAAAACATAAATAAACTATATTTTTGAGACCAGTTGCATAAGACCGTAAACTAAATAAATAAATACATGCAGGATAACACCGTAAACTAAATAAATAAATACATGCAGGATACCACTTCTCTTGTGCGGGTTTCACTTCCGAAAACTTCAAAAAGATAAGTTCTTCAAATAAAGAGTCGTGGAAATGCTGCAAGGGGAAAAAGAGCAACGAACTTACTGATCTTATGAAATCATTAAAAGATGACCTGACAATCATGCAACAGGAAAGCAGCGACCGAATTTTAAAAAAAATGGAGGAACAGACTAAAATGGTGGCGTCGCTTTTAAAGGAAAATGAGGAAATTAAGAATACTATACAGTTCCTTACAGAAAAGTATGAAGTTCTCCTCAAGAAGCTTGATGGACATGAAGAAATGGAAAAACAAATACTGAGTCTGAAGCAATCCAATAAGCTCATGGAAAAAAGGATGGAGTATCTTGAGGAGAGAGTGGATAGCGAGGACCAACTGAAAAATAATAAAAAACTGGAAATCCGTGGAATACCACATGTACGAGGAGAAAGACTGGAAGATTTTATCATGAAGATTGGAAATATTGTAAATGTGGAGGTACGCAGGGAAGACATCGAGAGAGTCAAGAGATTCTCCTATACGAGTAAGGACAGATCTTCGAGTAATGTGGAGCCCCCAAGTATTGATGTAGGACGACAGGGGAACATTACTGCGACCTTCACTTCGGTTGTTATGAGAGATAAGCTATTGAATGGTATAAAAGTTCACAATAGAAGCAAAGACAAAATCTATAAGCTAAACACGGCTAATATTGGTATGGAGGTGAACATACCCATATATGTCCAAGAAGCTCTAACGCCAAGAAATAGGCATATATATCTAGCGGCCAGAAGATTGGCTAAAGAGAAGAGCTACAAATACGTATGGATCAAGGAAGGGAAGATACTGATGAGGAAGAAGGATTCAGGAAGTGTGATTCGTATTAAAACTTTGTCCGTACTCAATGCCTTGTGAAGTGTAAAGACCTGTGCCAGGGGTGGTGTATCTGTGTGTGCTTCTTCCAATTTTCAGTTAAGTGCATGGCTGTATTGCAAAAATTTCTTACTGGAAAATGACATTTGCTGTTTAAGCATGGAATTCTCTTACCATGCTATTATTAATATGGCGCCTAGACGCGTAGTATTTTTGCTGTGCTCTGTAACTATGAGTGAATTGTTTTATTATGTTGTAGTACTGTCTATTATGTGTTCTGTGGTACTGTCTTATTTTTTTCGAGACAGCGTAAAGTATATGTGGTGTTTGCATGTAGGAGAGCGACTTGGAGTATGTTGTGTCCGGTCATGTCATGGTGGACATTTGCTGTGCTGCATACATTGTGTAATTTGTCGGTGCTCTATACATGTGCAATTGGTGTATGCTTGCATTAATGAGAGGAATACGATTGAAAAGAATATATTTGAAAGGATGAGTGGTTTAAATAGTTTTTTGTATGATTACTTTCGTTACAGTAGTGTTCTTTTGTTTGTGTTGGACAGGCTCTATGACATGTTCGCACGGCAGTGTGACGGGTACATTTGCCATTTACAGTATTATATTATCTATGTCATATTGCGCGGGTTGTTTACGTTGTATAAATATTTAAATACAATTCGTAAAGTGAGGCACATCAGCGGCAGCCGAACTTACGCAAGGATGCATTGTGCGTTTACTTATCTTTGCCAAAACCTTTCTGTTTTTATCTTAATTTTGAGTCTGATGACAGTCTTTAAACGTCAATTTATATATTGTTTTATTATTATAATGTTGTCTCGAGGTGTAATACCTAATGTTTCAAATTACGCCTACTTTAAAACTAGATATTATATTGTTTTCATTCATAGTCAATTTTCGGGTGTCTTTCTGAATGAATTATTATGCGAATACGAAGGGTGTGAATTATTTTCTTGGGAAAAAATATCTCTAATGAGAATGATATTTCTGAAAAGTTATGTGTGAGTTTTTGTCCGATCAGCTGTCCACTTTGGATGTGAATAACAGTGATATTGTGTCAACTTCTGATTTAGCGCTCTGTCGCGAAAGAATTAAAGATGTAAATGGACTAAATATGCTTTGCTTAAACATTCGAAGTATTTCAGCGAATGTAGATGGTTTACTCATTCTTCTTCAAGCGTTGGAAGTTAGAATTGATTTAATTATCTTAACTGAGTGTTGGTTAAGGTCGCTTATGTCTATAATAGAAATACCCAAGTACACAGCGCACTATACGGCCCACAACAATAAACAGAATGATGGAGTGGCAGTCTATGTGAGGAATGGAATAGATTGTGACGCTTGTGAACTTAGATTGTGCAATGCAAATTGTATACAGATTAGCTTAGTACCAAATACAAAAATTTTAGCTGTGTATCGTTCTCCAGCTACAGGTAATGATATGGATTTCATATCGTCACTTGGAGGGGCATTATCACGATTATCAAATGTAGAAAATCTTATACTTATGGGTGACTTTAACATCAATACACTGGACTTACGTGACACATTTGCGAATGAGTATCTCAATTTGATATTGTCTCATGGTCTCCTGAATCTTATCACTGTTCCTACCAGAGTTACTCCCCTTACTTCTACTTGCATCGATCACGTCAACTGTAGAACTAAGTTTGATAGGGAGGTGACTGTTCTGGAAAATTCTATATCGGATCACTTTACTATATTCTTTTCTCTTAACTTTCGCACTAATAAGGTTAAACCTAATAGTGGAACTTTTACTGCTCGTAAACTGGATAAAGAGGGACTTAAGACCTCTTTGGAGGCTGAGTGTTGGAGTAGTGTTTACGATTCTCTTAGTCCAAATCTGGCGACAGAAAATTTTATTTCCACTATGGTGAGACATGTTGATTTCAATACGACGGTTTCTTTAAGAACTATTCCTCATAATAAGAGGAAATTAAAGCCTTGGATAACTCCTGGACTTGTTAGATCTATTCACGTGAGAGATAAATTAAATAAATTAAGAAATAGCCATCCTTATGACGTTGAACTTCAATCACGGTACAAAAAATATCGTAATGCATGTCATAGACTAATTACGGTTACTAAGAATAGCTTCTATAGGAACAAAATCAGTAATGTAAAGGGAAATCCGAAAGAAGTTTGGAAGACAATTTTCCAAGCGTCAAACAATAAATTAAGAGATAGGAAACACATAAATAAAATTGTTATTAACGGTTGTGAATACTCGTCGGAAAGGGAACTTCCTGTTATTGTGAATGAATTTGCTGAGCACTTCACGAATATAGGTCCTATTTTGGCAGATAGAATACTTACACACCTTAATATCAGTGAAGTTGACCTGACAGGTGGGGAGTTGAACTCGTTTCATCCGGTGAGTAAATTCAGGCTTGAGCCATTTTCAGAAAGCGAAATATCTAGAGCAATTGTGGGTTGAAGATGACTTGTTCCGAGTCCGGTGATGGTCTTTCTACTAATACAATTAAGGATTCGAAATCTTTTATAGTTAAGCCTCTTCAATATATAATTAACTTAAGTATAAAGGAAGCTATATTTCCTGACTGTTTGAAGACAGCTACAGTGATACCCCTATATAAGGGTGGTGATGCCTCACATGTTTGTAACTATAGACCAATATCTCTTTTACCACACCTGTCGAAACTTTTTGAGCGGCTCATTAAAATAAGACTTATGAACTACCTTGATATAAATAAAATAATATCTGACAATCAATATGGGTTTAGGATAGGTAGGGGTACTGACGACGCTGTTGCAAAAGTTACTGAACATTTGTCGAATGCTTTGGATGGAGGACGCAAGTGCATAGCAGTATTTCTTGACTTGGCTAAGGCATTTGACACTGTATCTCATAAAATTTTAACTAACAGACTGCGTGAGGTTGGAATATCCGGCAATGAGTTGAGATTTTTCCTTGACTACATGAAGAACCGTACTCAGTCTGTGATGATAGATAGGACCAAGTCGTCTTCAAGGAGTATAACATTTGGGGTACCACAGGGGAGCGTTTTGGGTCCTGTTTTGTTTTCGATTTACGTTAATGACTTGCTTGCCTTGCCAGTTGAGGGTAAAGTAATATGCTTCGCTGACGACACAGTGGTTTTGTTTGAGGGTGAAAATTCGCAGATTGCTTTTGATAAGTGCCAAAGAGGTTTAAATCTCATAAAAGACTGGCTGGATAGATCTTTATTATCATTGAACATTGACAAGACGAGTTATATATGTTTTAGCTTGACTAATCGTAAAGTGACTAGCTATACCGGTAAATTAAGAATCCATTCATGTGGTAATCAGACTGTTTGTAATTGTCAATATATAAAGAGAGTAGACTCAATAAAGTATTTGGGCATTATAATTGACGAAAACCTATCATGGAAAAAACATATCTTTGACCTGAATAACAAGCTAAGAAAGGTTGCTTATATGACTAAATGTGTTAAGGGATTCCTTGATAAAACAACATTGAAAATGGTATATTTTGCTCTTGTACAGTCTTTACTAGCTTATGGCGTTATTGGATGGGGATCGTGCTATGAAAGTAATATGAAACTACTTCAGGTGACTCAAAAGAGTATAATTAAGACTATGTTTGGTTATCACAGGCGTTTCCCTTCCTTGCAACTCTATGATGAGCTTAAGATCCCAACAATTGAGCATCTGTTTGTGAGGAAGGCTCTCATATATTTCATCAAGTCTCGTGTCGGACCCGAGAGATCCCAACAGAGAAGAGTCACCAGAAGAATGTTATCTTTTTATTGTGAGGTACCTTTTAAGAATACAGCGTTTGGACAGCGACAATTCTCATACGTTGCGCCTAGAACATTCAACTGCCTGCCTGAGAGCATGCGGGAGATAACTGACCCTTGTATTCTCGGGCGGAGAGTTTCTGGCTATGTTCTTGGTTTGTCGGTCATGTCCTTGCATGACATGCTTGGAGGAGTGTCTAGTATCGAAGTTTAGAGTATGGTTGTATGATTTATTGAGTGTCTGTCTGCCTTATTTGTATGTGGAGTGGTTGTTTTCTATAAAGTAGTTTTGCCTATGTGTGAATGTGAGTGAATGAGGTTGTGAAGTGGTTGTGTATGATTGTGAGAGAGAGAGATAGTATGTTGTGTCTTTTTTTTTTATATGCATTTTGTAATAAGAATATATTTTTATAAGCTTTTTCAAGTTTGCCCTAGCACAGGCTTGGCCTATTTGGGCAACATTTTTGTAGCTGATTAAAAATGTTTGTACTTATAAAATAATTGTTAAATAAATAAATAAATAAATAAACAGTGCCATTCACTCCGATCAAGAAAAAATATAAAAACTCACGAGTGCAACTCAGCATCGGAAATGGAGAAAAAAAACTCATGTTTATTATACTTATAACTCTGTATTGAAATAGTATTTAATGGACTATTAAATATAATTTAATTAAACATTTGTCCTTTTTGACAAAAGTTAATAAAAAATCATAAATTGCAATAAATAAAATTAAGATTATGACATAAAATACCTACAATTAAGTAATATTTTAAATAACCTATCCCGTATGCAGTGAAAACAACTTAATCTATTGGTAATATACATTTATTTATGGTTGTCCTGTGGACAGCACCATTACTGTTTTTCACCTCCACGTCCCTAACCTTTTGGTCTTTGCCTGGAAAAACTTTAGTTACTCTGGCCATTGGCCATTTCAAGGGAGGAGTATCTATTTCCCGTAGAATTACCAAAGACCCAACCTCAACATTTGGCATGGAATTCTTCCATTTCGGACGATTTTGCAAAACATTGAGGTATTGTATTTTCCATTGCATCCAAAATTTCTGTTTCAATGATCAACAATTTGTCCAGAATTTCAATTTATCAATAGGAACAGATGAAACATCAATTTCTGGAAAAACTCGTCCTAGAAATTCCAGTTAGGAAATGACCGGGAGTGAGGTAAGAGTAATCATCTATGTCTGAGTTCATGTGAGTAATCGGTCTTGAAATCAAAACCTGTTCTATTTTAACAAGTAATGTATATGTACAGCTGTTCAAAAGTCATTACATTATTACCTAAGTCTTTTTTTAGGTGATATTTTACACTTTTTACACTTGATTCCCATAAACCTCCAAAATTGGGTGAATAACTAGGAATAAAATTAAATACAATACCTTGTTCAGCCGCATATTTTTCAACCCCAGATTTATGTTCATTTTTAGTAAACAACTTATATAATTTGTTTAATTGATTATTGGCACCTTTGAAAGTGCTTGCATTATCGCAGGCTTGTTTCGCCTACCAATAAATCTTTTCAAAGCTGCTAAAAAAGCTTCTGTTGTCAAATCTGACACAAGTTCAATATGTATTGCTTTTATTGCAAAATAAACAAATATGGCTATGTAGCCCTTGGTTATAATGGATTTTCTTATTCTGGATTGCTTTATGCATGTAGGACCGGCGTACGGCGTTAGCCATTTACATGTTTCAATATAATAATTATTATTCATTTAAAAACAACAACGCTTTGACAGACAGATGGGGGTGTAAAATATCTTTATTAATGTTGATAATCATATTTTTCATCATTTAAAAGTATTTAAATAACATTAATAACATAATCCAAGTCTTGAGAATTAATCCGCAGGTACTTAATAGTTCATTTTATATCTGGAATTCCAGAAATTCTTCCGTCGAGCCTGAAACATTCATACACGACGAATGGCTTCCTTTTATCACAGATATATACTTCGCTCTCTGGATTAGGCCTTTTGAATTAGGATTTTGACTAATTTTAGTCGAGGATGGAGGGCGCATCAAAACATTCTAAGGCCCAAGTTTGTCCAAGCAAATCAATGTGTACAAAAGTAAAAATTGGAACTAGGCAAAATAGGGAATGTTTAAAAATTGGAACTAGGCAAAATAGGGAATGTTTAAAAATTGGAACTAGACAAAATAGGGAATGTTTCAAAATTAGAACTAGGCAAAACAAGGAGAGTTTTTGGAATCTGATTTGTTCGGACCAAAAAGTGCACAGAAATCCTATTTAAAAGTATTCAACAGAGCTTCATGACTTCTCATCATTATATTATTGTGTAATGGAGATGTTGTTTATTGTAAAATCCTTCTGAAGTTTTGCAGTGTTTTGGAGAATATATTAAGGTTTAGTTTTAAAAAGAAAAAAAATATAGTATCTAGAGGTACGTAATTTTCGCAAATAAAAAATTGTAATATCGCATTTAAAAAATATATAAAAGCGAAATTTCGCATTTATTCGCATAAAACATAAAATGTCAATAAAACACCTTTGAGTATTTAAAATATTTAATAAAAAGTTAACAATTGTAAACCTTTATAAAATATCAAGATGTAATAAAATATACGCTTTCAATTAATACAATTTAGTTATGTACATCGGCGACTTCTACTAACTGATTTTTCAGTTTCAATTATTTTCACAATGATAAAGCGTTCGTTTTGACGAGTTACTTAATCGTTTACCTTTAAAATATAATAATTATCGATATTTCACTGAAATTTACTAAAAATTAAAACATCGCATTTATGGAATATATTGACAAATTTCGCATTTATCGCATCTATTTCGTAAATACGAAATTTACGTACCCCTAGATAACTAATCATATTTTTGTATAATTTTTGGATATGAACGAGAGACAGTTTTTTTTTAACCTTTATTCAACTCGTTACATAATAATGAATAATCTTAAAAAGACGCTATAAAACATAAAATCAATTATCCAAACACAATATCTTTATTATTTTTTGTCAAATTTAGCATAGTAACAAATAAAATTCGCATAAACAAACGAATTACTGGATAGAATAGCTCGCGCGCAACGTGCGCAACCGTTTAACTACGGTTATGATCTTAATTACAATTATTCCTTCTCCACACTGAACAAACTGAATATAAAAGTAAGATGTTTGGACTCTCAGCTGTTGGCCAGTTACACTTTTACGTACACAGATGGCAATGGTAGGTATGAAAAATGAAAAAAAAATCACAGGTGTTTGCGCGTCGGGGTGTTTACCGATTGTGATTTTTGGCACTTTTTTGACGAGTTGTGTGTTATCAGTTCATTAAAAACAATCTAGATAGATCTCTAGGTGCTCCAGCTAGAATTTTTTTTTTATAATATTGTAGTATAATTATAATATTGTTGTGTAATACTTTTGGATAATAATAATGGAGGAAAATATTGTATCAAATCAAATGTATAGGATTGAGACAGGGGGCCTTCCTACAATATAACGCCACTGCCCTTGAAAGGCAGTTCTCTCTCAGAAGGATGGGAGTATCTTTCGCTTATTTAATTTCATTATCCTATCCTTGTCCTCAGTGTTTTGATTAAGTATCTTGTTCATTGGAGCATTTATGATGTAATTTGTATACACAGAGTTGAGGTACCAAGCTAGCGAAATCTAGTAATTAGCAATTCTCATGCACGTATTCGTCAAATCACCTTAACAAATTATACAACAATATCATCTTTGTAACAAAATTTTATAAAGGTGCTAAGGTAAGGTAAGGTACTAAACGAGCATTAAATCGGAGCTGGAAGTACAGCAGTATACTTTCTTGATCGTTGATATGGACACTGATCTGTCATCGCCCATTAATTAGTTATTAGTTAGTTCTTGCTTGTTGTTGGTTCCATGGTGTCCAATATCAACCATAAATTAAAAGTATGCTCTGTTTCTAGATTCGGTGCCATGTTCGTATGGTGTAAATGCACCTTAAGACATTATTTTGAATTTAACATAATTTGTCTTTTTGCTTAATAATTTTAATTCGACTTTTTATCTCTCTCTTCTTAGTAAAAAAAAAAAAAAAAAAACATTATGCGGTATATTCATATTGTATCTTGATGACTTAAGTTGATCACACACATACACACACATTCTCCCTTTAAGGCCCCCCGCACACCGCAAGCCAGCCCGGAAGAGACCATCACGCAGCAAACCCGACCCGCACGAAGCCGACCTCTTAGCTCGATCGAAGCAATCAAACCAAAAAGCCGGCCCGGACAAATCAAGCCCGCCGCGAATCACCCCCCAAACCAACCAGCAATGCGGGGGTCTAAGCCCCACTCGGGAGCATAGGGAGGCATCAAGAGCTCTCCATTGCGCCTGAATGCGTCCGAGGCTCATTGTGCCTTTTCTGACCAGTTGATATTTAAGGACGTGAAGTGGTCAACCTCACGGTCCCGATCTGATTTTTCGATTTCCTGCCTCTTACAAGATGCTCGAAAAATCAGCAAAAAGAGCAGAGGTGCTATTCTTCGCCGGCAACCCCACGGCCAAGTTGATCAAAGCTTCTATATTAATGACTTCATTGATCTAAGCTCGAACTCATGTTATGTTTTGAGTGCTGTCATTCCATAATTATTTTCTAATTGGTATAAATTTATGATATGACTGAGTCGATTTTTTTATTTGTATTTTGATTGTGATTTATTGAGTCCAATTACTATCTATTGTTACTGATTGTTTTTTTTTTATGGCTCCAATTGATTTTCTATTTATTGCCTTTTGTACTTGAACTTGCACCCTCTATTATTACAGTCATTATCCACGTATATGTGAAAAATAAATAAATAAATGAATATATTTACATTATTTTTCCTTAAAAAAAAACAAATAAAAACTTACTTTACCCGATTTTCGATAAAGGGAGGTCGTTCTGTTTCAGGCAAGGACAGTAAGAGAGAATGTTCTGCATTCGAAAAACGAAATTTTTGGTTCCAGTTCTTCGAAAAAAAAAATAACGAAATTATGTAGGCACATTGCAAATATTGATATAATTATGTTTCTCGAAATATACATAGTAAGGTTTGAAATAAATTCACAATCATAATATTTTTATTATTTAGTTCAGCCTTATTGACTTCAACAATGTTAGCTTATTAAGTACATTTTGATGTTATAAACATATGATAACAACTACATTTAGATGAATAATAATTAACGGATTAAATAGTTAGAAAACAGCGTTATTTATTTATATTTATTCAAAATTTCGACGGCTTTAGAGCCTTTTACATTCACCTCTACCATTGGGGAGGAGATGGACTTGGCTGGGACATGCGTTAAGGATGCCGAATGACAGTTGGCCGGGGAGAGCGCTGTTCTTTCTCCCATCAGGGTCCCGAAGACGAGAAAGACCCTCTCACACTGTGTTCCCCTCTTTCGAAGCAGAGCTGAGGGATTTGGACATGGTGTGGGATGAGGTCATAAACATTGCGCAAGATCGAGCGCGCAATGGAGAGCTCTTGTTGCTTCCCTATTCTCCTGAGTGGGTGTAAAAGGGACAATTGGAATTATAAATATACATAGGTGTCTTTTTTGGAATCTTGTAGAAAATTGACTATCATGCATAAATACACAATCTAGTTTGTATGACACAGTTGAAATTCACATACGTATTGTAAGAATCAACATTTAAATCTTTTAACGTAGGGACTATAGATACAAAGTTCTTGAAATCGTTTGGCAAATACGACATAATCCCATCAGACGTTAGGAGAATAACTTGGAACACTTTCTGTAGGAATTCGAACATTTCTGAAATGAAATTAAAATAACGTAGCCAGCTCCTAAGCGGATTATTGAAATTTTGTTTTCGTCCGAATGCATATTTTGTCTCCTCTTTTATTTGTTCAAAAATTATTTTCAAACAAATGCAACGTAGCTTTATGAACTAAGAACAATAATATTGAAGAAGAGGTTAATTCAGATGAAAATAGTTTAACGTAAATAGTTGGATGTTCTCACTACGTTTTTCCTTAGTGTCGGTAAAAAAGGCTCTTCGGTGTTAATCGTATTTTTGAAATATACTCTACTTCAGAAAAGAAGTACATTAAAACTAGGCATAATAAGAAAAACTTATGAATATTTTAACTACATGGGTTTTTTTTAAACATCTAGTTATTTTTTTTTTTTATTAAAATCCGCCTCGGCACAGGCATTGCCTAGTGAGGTGGGAGGTTCGGAGTTTGCACAGTCTGAAGGCATTGGAATATGTAGTGAACGTTATGTTATAGATCTATGTTATATGTGTGTTATATGTTTTTTTGACTTGCTGTATTTGTTTTACTGTACCTAAGCTTGTGAACTCTGAATAAAACGTTATTATTATTATTATAGTAGCTTAAGGTGCATTTTTAGCAAAGTAACAAAGACCCAGAGCTTGAAAATAGAGTATATTTTCCTGATGGACACCAAGAAAACAACAACTTATTTAGTAGGTGATAACGGTTCTTTCTGGTTTTTATTTTCTTGGTGACCATATTATCAACGATTAGGAAAATAATATAGCTAGTCTATTTTCAAGCTCTTTGTTCGTTTGGCATAAATGCACCTTTGACCTTATTATCTTCTAGAGACCGAATTCATGGAATCGCACTATCCATCAGTATGTTTAAGTCGAGCTCTTGATATTTGAACATTCCATTCAGTCCTTTATAACAAAATCGGTCAAATACAAATTTCTTTATCCAATATCTTTTTTAAGTACTAACTTATTTATTACATACTGCACTCATGGTATTTACTATTAAGTAATGAATTTAACGCAGTAGGTACGATGTATTTAGATTTGATCAATATCAACAGTCATTTACATGGATTTGACCACTTTTGTAACAAATCGATGAATTTTTGTAAAAATCAAGCATTTTAATTAATCTAGGTTCGATTTTTTTTTCAATCTAATCTATATATGTAATATTTGTCTTGAACACTGCCTCACTGACTGCCTGATGTCATTAACGCTGATAGATGGCGCGCCACTCGCAACTAAAGACAAATTTTGTTCTACTAATATGATATGGCTGACAGCTGACAGTAACATAATATTATTATGCCTGGTGGCTGAGCACTTTTTTGTAAGGTCTTGATGTGGAGAAAAACAATTTATCGGGTTATTTAAAAACTCACATGCGAAGTAAGCCATAAGAAAGGAAAGTTTACAGGAAACTTTTACGCACAGTGGGACTTCATTGCGAATAAAAGCCTTAATAATGCAATGTGTGCAATAAAAGCGAAGAAAAGCCTTACTAGTAATAAAAAAATCATTCAAAACACCACCATTTCGCTGTTTCGGTGATGGCTTCGCCGCTAGTATTATAGGTACCTATACATTATTATTATTTTATTCCGGTGTGTCCGTGTATTAAGGTTGCATGTCCATTGTCTGTTTTATTATTGGTTGGTAGGTAAGTATTGTTATACGGAAACAATACAGGATAATAATATTATTATTTGCCCACCAGACTACTTCAAAACAATAACAACACGGAATGATAAATTGTCCCCTGTTAATGGGGTTGAAATCAAAACATAATGAACATTCACCGGTGATGTGAGAACGAATAATTATTACCTAGGTATTCCTGTTATATTTTTGTTACACGATTTGAATAATTACAATCGAATAAAACCTTTAGATTATCGACATTATGTATTTTGTTACCAGTTACATCCCTGGTGTTTTGTTATTTTATTGTAAAAGTAGTTAAAGGAATTCTAATCTTACAAGGCTAATTAAGAGTTAGTTAAAGTAAGTTGAACACTTGTAGGTTCGTTACAATAGATACTCCCCTTGTGACCCCTTTTAGGGTATAGCAAGGCAACAGCGCGCTCGATCTTGCGCGGTTTGAATGACGTCCTTCCACGCTATGTACAGATTATTCAGCTATGCTTTGAAGGAGCGGAACACAGTATGAGAGGGTTTTCTTCGTCTTCGGGACCCTCCCCGGCCAACTGGCATTCGCCATCATTAACACGTGTCCCAGTTAAGTCCATCTCCTCTTCATAATAGTGTAAGTAAGTGATTGGCTCACGCTAGGTGCGCCGGCGTATTATAGCGTAAGATAGTATTATTATTATATAAATATGGCATTACGTCACGTAAAGGACGATTTGTGCCAACTGGCAGCAAAGTAAGACTTACTCACAGACGGAAAATAGACATGGAGAGAAAAAAAAAAAAAAAAAAAAAAAAAAATACTAAACAAAAAAATAGCTATCTATAATAAAATCATATTTTTCTCTATGTACACCAAAATATGTTTGTATATGCTCTTCGAAGGAGTGGACAAGAGATGGGTCATATTGATAGGGAGTTGAATATTCATTCTATTGTACAAGATAGTAAGTAGTAATCTTACACCCAAAATTCTCCTGGCGCTTCATTTCGAAAGCTGATACTTTTTGTGTCTTTAAATTTTTTTATATCCTTTCAGGACCTGGTACCACTAGTACCTATAAGTTTTCGATGATCGAATATCGAAACAATCATCGAAAGAGTTTCGTAAAATTTCCGTACAAAAATCGAATGATTCGATCTTGTGATTTTTCGAGCACTATTTGCACGCTAATAACCGCTTATTAGCGTGCTGCAATTAGCTTTAGATTAAACTCGTACTAGCTCAACCGCTCTCTCTTCGTGAACGCCTTCTCCAAAAACGCCTTCTAGATCTACTCCATCGCACAACATTCCGGAAATCGTAATCTATTTTTGATATATATGTCATCTTCTAAATACCTTTCTTTCTTTAACATTGTTAACCGTTAAACAATTTAATTAGAATATGAAAACAGAATGACGTAGTTTATCGCAGTGGTTTGTTTCATTTAAAAATCGAACATCGGTAATGAATTTTTTGAGTTTTTAGTAAGTTGTTACATATTCGTTAAGATCTAGTCCTGAAAAAAAGATCACAAGAATCTAGACATAATTTAGAACGTTGTGCACCAACAAAGCCAACAGGCGATAAAGATGAGACATTAACAAAAATGGATATGTTCATATCCTGGCGCCAAATACATGACAGCAGTCGCAGTCTTTAAGTTTGGTTGCTCTCTTGTTCTCAATAATTTCCAACTTTTCTCTCTATATCTCATTAATTATTACCTATTGTTGGTATACATGGGATTTTTTGATATGTTGAATATGTCGAGAATTCTCATGATTAGGAGTTTCGGAGACTTAAACATTACCACCTAATGGCGAACGTTGTTAACGTAAAGTGATCACACTACGCCAGCCTTCGAAATAACAGTAGAAGACGGTCGTAAGCCCGTAGTGGCTTGTTCCATTTTTTTTTTTTTTTTAAATGAATCTGTGCTCACTCAAAGTGAACACAAATACACTCCTTGACTCTTTCACAGTAAGCTACTGAAAGCTTGTGTCGTGAAAGAGGAAGATGGTCGGCACCTGGGATCGAACCACGACGTCCGCAGTACGAAAGCCGGCGTTGTAACCGCTGGGTCACCAACCACTTCATATTCATTTAAGAATCGAACATCAATAATGAAGAGTTATTAGTAGTTGTAACATATTCGTTATCGTGTGGTGTTTCGTTTTGCCATAATATGACTGACCTACCTACCCATAACTGTTTGACTTCCCGGTACTTCCTGTACCTAGGACATGTAGTCCTATGATTAGGCCGTGTTCCGCAGCATCAAGGGAGCCGTCCAGTAGAGTGCACAATGTCACCTGATTAGGTGTGTGTTTGGTTTGCGAGAGGGAAGGTCCATCAATAATTATGCATTCACAGCCGAGAGATAACAAAGAGATTTACTTGCACTTGGTCGCTTATTCTAATGAGCCCACTTGATCCATTCAAATGCTAATTTATGCGCGCAAATCTAAGATTATTGTGTGTTGAGAGTGGTCACTGGTCAGCTATGAATCCAACTATGTTCACCTTTCAGTGACAAAATATCGTATAGTTACGTTCAGTTTTACAATAATTATCTCTATTACTTAGGTACATAAAAAAGCCCTGATTCCCTTAGTTATTGCCTCACGGGGGAACGTCAGGATCAATTTCGCTATTTTTTATGTATTTGCTATTGTCAGTAGAAGGAAAGAAGAAAGGTGAAAGAAAGAAAGTTACGAAAGAAAACATACAGTTGCGTGGAACGTTAAAAAAATTAAGGGTCTGTACAGTTGTACACATCTGAACACGGTAAACGTAGCCAATGCAACGTATCAAAATTCCATAGTACGCGGTAGTTCTTTACCGTGCGTGTTCAGCTGTGTACAGGCCATAAGAACTCTTTACATGGTGTGACGGGATCTCCTAAACGCGGACTACTATTACTAACTGGATTTTCTCTAAACTAAGCTACCTTAATCGAGAAACTACACCTACTCTAGCTAAATAAACGTTTACCAAAACCGTGTAAACCGAGTCGACTGAAAGAGTGCATCAATGTACCTATATAATAGGTAGATGACTCTAGGATGAAGACTTACGAACCCAAAATGAAGGGGTTAACAAACTTCATGATACGCACCTGAAATCGCGGTTAAGGAAATCGTATGTGCTTTAAAGAAGACTTTCCGATCGCTACGTGGAATCTAATGGCCATGATGATATTGTGATCGTCTAGTAACCTAAATTTAAGGACCCAATACGTTGTGTACGAAATTAATTATAACAATCATTCAACTATATAAACCTGTAAACATTTGGTCAACTCTGAAATAAAGGTGATAATAGAACACATTTATACCCCACCATTTGTGATGTTAGTAATAATGAGATGAAAGAGCTACTTACCTTACATCCTCGGTTCTGTGGAATGACATGAGAAATATTCAAAACAAGATGAAACAAAATATTCGACAGTTTGTAACATTATTGAAAGTTTTCACAAATGGTGGTCGTCGATAACTAAAATATTAGTAGATAAGCATGCAATCAACCCTAGCCTACCATGATATCATAAAACTTTACCAAACCCCCCCCCCCCTAAAATCAAGATAGAACCATTACGGGCTTACGACCGTCTTCTACTTGGTTTCGAAGGCTGGCTTAATGCGCTTTATGTTAACCACGTTCGCCATTACACTTTGAAGTGAACGGTTCTACTCGATAATACACAAATCCCTCCCCAAACTAAGCAAACAAATTAAAATAGATAATAAAGTAAAGTAAGACTTATCAATGATCCAGAGTTGCTATTTCTTTCTTGAATACACTGACTCTATGTTTTAAAAGATTCTAATTCAAATCGGTTCCCAGATAACACTTAATTATGTAAAATATTAATTAAAAATGCAACACTGAATTTAATTTTATGCTTGAATCTAAAAGGAATTTACTACAAATATATTTCACCACCCAGTAGCACACAAAATTAATATCTTATAAAATGTTCAATAAAATAATCAATAAAAATCACTAACTGAAAACAGGGCTATCCAAAGGATTTCGTACGAGAACGAGCCTCTACACCCCCGTCGACGATGCAAACCGAACTGTCCCGAGATGAACTCAGGCGCATAATTTATCTAATACAAAATCGTTCGTATCCCATCTTCAGTCAATGTTTCATGACTCTATCCAAAAGCGTTCCAAACAATCAAGAGTATTGGTATGTGAAGTGTTTTAATCATTTCTCCACATATAAATTGGAAGACTTCGATCCCTAATTAAGTAAAATATGTCACTACTAATATTAGACTAACATAAAATAGTATTTAAATTTATAAAATAAACTACAATACTTCAATAAAATGAATGGCCACGACAATGGGTAACCTTCTTAGTACCTACCTACTTTTTGTAAAAATTTTGACCAGACCGGGAATCGAACCCGGGACCACTATCATCAGAAAATAGCGCCGTACTACAAAGATTCGATGTCGGTATTTTGTACTTAATTAAAACAATTGTGACCTTTTTTAGGCATAAATTACATGAGAAAAAGGAAAGCGAGGGGCTTAAAACAATCACAAAATATCAGAAGGATGATAAAGGGTATAACGATAGTAACACGTGTATTTATTTTTGCGATAAACACGTGATTTCTGTAACGAAAAACAGGCCGTATCTTCTTGAAGATTCTAATTAATTACAAAAACTAATTATTATTAATGTATAGTTAGGTGTGTTATAATCAAATGTAAAACTGCAGTTCTTGTATTATTAGGGCTTTGACGTATCCTGTCAAAGCTTTTTCAAAAAAAGAACAACCTAAAATATTGCATTTTCATCAAACAAAAAAAAAACTAATCGTGTGTTGTAAAGTAAAACAAAATTTAAATAATTCCATTATTTGTCAGTTTTTGAAGAGCGCATCAGGCGTGGAATTATGATTTGGTAAGAATATCGTTTAAAAGACAAATTTGGTTACTTTTTTTTTTGAAATTTGAATATATTCTCTTTGAAGCAACAACCATGTAGCCTTATACATTAGTCAGCTGGCGATACAGGGTATTTTCATAAAATCGTTATTTTATACTTTATTTTGTAAATTAATTTCTTTACTGAGAATACAAGATTGTTGATGCGTCTCTCGAGGTGTCATAAAAAAGAATTAAAAAAAACTTTGTTTTTGATTAGGAGTTCGTTGGATCGATCAACCATCATACATTGTTGTTATTTAACAAATTCATATAAGTTGTTAACACATAAAAGCCAAAAGAAATTCAAAAACAATATAAACAATAACATAACAAATAAAACATTGAAACATTGAAAGAAAAAACATGTAAAATAAAATCAAAACTGTACCACTAGTATATCATCATCGAAAGAGTTTCAAAAAAATCCCATAGAAAAATAATCGAATGGTTCGATCGTTTGTTGACTCATGTACTCATTGACTCATGTACGTTATCTAATAGTTTAAAAAATCATAAAAAACATATCTTAATAATTAATAATCATAGGTTCGTATTGGTAGTGGCGGGTGGATAAAATGTGCAACTTTTCATTTTTGGTTAAATAATATAAAAAACATGATTTTGTTTTAATATATTATACAGAAATGCATTATCTGTCTGTGCTTTTGGGTAGAAAAGATTTTTCCAACTCCGAAAACAAAAAAAGAATTTATGCATTTGGTTGACCCTTATCGACCCCACCAACGGGGTGAAAAGTTGCGGGGCACGGGGTTGAAAGTGCCAACAAGGATAATTAATACACAGTATATTTGTTAAAAAAATTAAGGAATATTATATCGAATTAATTAAAAATTAACACAAAATAATATAAAACACAATTCCCTTTAATCGAAAAAACATCAAAATATTCTTATAGAGCAATAAGACATCAGTACAAAAAAAGCAACACAAAATATAAAAGTAGGCATTTATTCTTTTAATTAGTTTGAACAGCGAATTTGTGAAAAAACAAGGCCATAAAAAACCTGGGCAGTTACATAATACCACAAGAAATCCCATAAATTTTCACTTTAATTTACAGTCTTGTTTCTTAACTTCGCCACAAAATGAATCTCGCTCGAAAAAATAATATACATTATATTATTAAGAAGGAGCCAACTTTCTTTCTTGAGCTCGCTTAGCTCGTTTTTTAATTACCCGTTGAAATTTATACCAATTTTTCAATTAACACTGTATAAACTATCTGGGTTGCTAAGGCTAGTTGCTAAATCACCAGTCCAGTAATTTTTCATGACCAAAATAGAAAGAAATGTAAACTGTTTGATGCGTGTGTGTTGCCCATTCTCCTGTATGGGTGTTAATCCTGGCACGTGACCAAAGCCCAGTGACAAAAAATCTCTGCCTCAGGAAATTTTGGGTATTAGATGGTAGGAACATTGTCGAACGAGTGGCAGCGTTTAAATGGCGATGGACCGGTCATGTAGCTCGATTAGAGGGTAAATGGACAAAATGCCTTCTGTGCTGGCGCCCTAGGACTACAATTAGAAACCCTTGCCGTCCACAGCTTCGATAGAGACGACATCGTAAGAACCGTTGGCTCGCAATGGATGCAGGTTGCACAAGATCGGGGGACGTGAATGAGGCCAATGTCCAGGAGTGGACTGATATAGGCTGAGAGGAAGGAAAATGGTACCACCAGAGCTGTGGGACTTGGAGGAGGTCATAAACGAGCGCAATGGACTGCTCTTGTTGCCTACATTTGCTCCTAAATGGGGTGTAAAGAGATATTTGATTTGATTGACTGAGCAACAGTTGTATGCAAAACAGCTGATACATTTTTTGTTATTGAAACTTAATTCTTTCATTGAAAATTATAAGTACGAAGGCTATTATAAGTTTGATTTCGTCATTTTTTGGTGTTTACGTTGACTAATCTATGGACAACACTAACGTCCTGTAATAAACCAGTTCTGAAAGTAGCAAATGAAATGTGTTATAAATAAAAAAAAAACATACCTATTTGATTTAATGACTCAATTTAAAAAAAAAACTCATATTATGACAACAGTCCTACATAATATAATATATGAATTCTTTTTCCAAAAAAACCAACATAAAATAAGAATTTAAAATTATCAGCTTTTTTTAAACAAAGTCCAACAAATATTCTGCTTGCGACATAATAATGTTTTATTAATAACTTGTCATTACAGGCTTGGAAAAATAAATAAGTGGTCTTTTCGCGAGTCTCCTAGGTAGGTTCTGTGTTCGGCGTTGACACAACCAGTTAAAAGACAAACATTAACTCATACTACATAAGTACACGTGTATTATTATACCTTTAGGACGTGTATTTATTTTGATCCTGTTCTTCTCTTACCGACACTCACATCCTGAAACAAAAGTTATATACAGGCTGATCTTTCAAAGAGCATCAACAAAAGAAATATTATAATTTCTTTCAAAATTTAAATCTCTTTTCATAAACTAAAGAAGAATTGTATTAGAGATCTGTGGGTTTGATAATGAGAGGTAAATTGATAGGAGCAATTAAATGTAACTCGCCATGCCTAGGGACTTGTTTTTGCCTAACTCCTTAACCAGAAACAGAAAGTCCCGAATAAAAAGGAGAAGCAAACATATTGTGTCAAATTGGCCGGGACTGACAAAGCCGCAAAAATTGACTAAGGTTTTAAACGTACATACTTCCTTTTTAAACTCACTTAGGAGCATAGGTACAAGAAGTCTCTACTGCGCTCAATCTCGCACAGCTTCCATGATTTTTATAAAGTTTCATACTGACTTTTTTGTACAGAAAAATGTTCATAGATAATTTCACCGTTATAAAGTTATTGGTAAATGAAAAAAAATACACTTTTTTTATAGCCAACGGAACATTTTGACCGAGGATATTTTTTTCCGATCATCCAGTCCTGTCCAATTTCAGACAGGGCTGATTCAGGGCACAAATTACGAGTGAATAAAAAAAATCTGACTCGACTCGACTAGAAATCATACCGGAGTCCCTTTTATCAAAAGCTAACGCCTTTGCCATACTGAGGTTGGTTTTATCTTGTTTATTAATTTACGTTACATACTCCGTTTCTAACAATTTGATTTAATCTTCTAGAGGTAAATCCAGGTGTCTGACAATAACCTGTGACAATATTTTGATTTTCTAATTTCTGATTTGATCCGAGTGAGTCGAATATGACTGAGACACATTTATATTCAGAATGACAATGAAAATTTACCAACAAAAAAGCTGTTTCAGGAAGACTCTCTTATACTGTACTATCTTGAGTCGACTTTCTTCTCTAACTCATCCTAGCATCTTCATCTTTGCTTTGTGCATACTTATTTTTTCTAAGCAAACAGAACAGGTACAGGTACTTCTCTCATACAATAACTGGATAACACACAATGATTGATTGATTTGCGAAAATATTTTTGACTGTCTCTAAAATTAAATAGAAAAGTGCAATTACTAGAAAAAAAAACGGATCATTTTTACTGTCAAAAGATAAACATCCCTTATTAAATGTACCGAATAGTCCGCTACATTTTGTATTCCACATCTGTAGTAATGGTCTCTAATGGAAGTGTCGTGGGTATATGGAAGGATCCGAGCCAGTTAGGTACTTGTCTTAAAGCAAACCTGAAAACATTAATTTTCAGAGGTTTCCATTGCAGTCAAATGTCCCATCAAAATATTCATATCACTTTCCTGCTCGAAAATATACCCGTTTGTGGTTTGCATAATAAAAACTTTTTGCCATTTATTATTTCGAAAGTTAGGCAAGTACGAATACAGTTTTTTGTTTTGAAATTTTAGTAATAAAGAAAACTTAACAGAACCATTTGATTTTTTTTTTTACTTTTACGGTGGAAATGGTCTAATGGGCAAAATGTGTGATTTGGAGTACGCAGACCTAGCGTTCTTCAGTACGACAGTGGAGGAATTACAGCGCAGTGTTTTAGAACTCTACCACGAAACAGCATGCGTTGGTCTTCGAATCAATGCCAGTAAGACGGAGCTCATGGCAAATAATCCTGCTCCGATAAACAGCTACCGATAACCATCGATGGTCACCAGGTCTCCCAGGTTGAGAAATTTAAATACCTGGGGGCAACCATTATCACCTCTGGTGACCAAGCCGAGCGTCGATACGCTTGGTATGGCAAGTGGCGCCTTTAACAACATGACCATGATATGGAGGCACGAAGAAGAGGGACATGGCTGAAATATGTGTCAAGGATACCGAATGACAGATGGCCGAGGAGAGCGCTGTTCTTCCGCTCATAAGGGTCTCGAAGACGTGGAAGATCCTCTCATACCGTTCTCATCTCTCCGTTCCTTCGAGGCAGAACCGAGGGAGTTAGACATGGCGTGATAGGGGGAGAGTAAGAATATATTTAAGTTAAGCATGTTATTAATGTATCATTCAAATATGAATCCAATATTCACAGTACTTAAAGACAGGACAGTAGGTACTTAACGTCTGTTGGGAAAGAACGTTCCTAATATTATAATTGCAATAAAATCTTAGAATTCCTCTTTCCGATCACAAAAATGTTCATTTTCTATGTGCTGAAGTGCAGAATGGCCGAAAATTGCATGGGGGAACGGTGTCATAACAACGTGGCGGGAGAACTTTTGTATGCATAATGCATGATTTCAGCGGAAAATTAGAAACGTATATGGAAGAGAAAAAAAATTTATCACCGAGAAAATATGATAGCAAAAGGGTCATTTTTATCGCAAACTCAGAAGAGCAAAATTGAATCGAGTAAGCCCAAATGTTTTGTTCATTAAGATTCAGAAAGCATTCGAATACCGAAGTTAATAAGTCCGATCCATTATGAATATATAATTATTTTGAAAGTTCCACAAGCGGTTCTATAATTAAACGCGGCTTCTGCCTACTATTTAACTTTTAAAAGTCTTAACTTACGGCTGCCTACTGGTGTATTTTATGAATTTAAAAAAAAATCAAAGCAAAGTTCCAGTAAGTATCAATCGAGCCAACGGAATGCTAATTAGGAAAATACTTAGAAGGTTCTTTTTAATTGTACCTCTCTTATTAACACGGTAGAACTTTCTTGAAAATAAATTAAAATGGTCTCGAAATCGTGACGGGCATTTTACAATCGGGCCACGCTTGATTTAATTCAACAAAGATACAGAGGAACGAATTATTTAAATTATTACCAGGCCAAAATAACCATCCTTTAAACGTTATAATTGTATATAAGTTTGTGTTAATTGCACAGAATAAGCGCATAAACAGGCGTTTATTGTCTTTCTATGTTCTAAAAATGTGACCTATATTAATAGTAGTAACTTTATACATCACCGTATGCGTTAAATCCGGTAGTTTTGATTTTTTGCAGATTTGTTTATGATGTTGGCCTGATGAATAATCCAAGTTTGTGACCTCGACCGCCGAACGCAACTTTGTCAAACTTCGTAAAAACCTCGGAAAATCGTTATTTTTTTCAAATTTTTGCGATTAAAACTCGGAAGGAATATTTTTTGAAAAATTCTTACAGAACGTTTTTAAAGTTGACAAAATTTTCTTCAATATGATACTAGATTTGTCTCTGTAAACTCAATAGTTTCCCAGATTCAGCCTTTCAAAGTTTTATATTTTTTTTCGAACTTTAGAATAATAGTGGTTGACAATCTGGCAGCTACGACGCCGGCTTTCGCACTTTTTCGTGCGGAGGTCGTGGATTCGATCCCAGGTGCCGACCATCTTCGTCTTTCACGACACAAGCTTTATGTAGCTTACTGTGAAAGAGTCAAAGAGTGTATTTTTGTGTTAACTTTGAGTGAGCACAGATTCATTTTATAAAAAAAAAATATTTTCTTCATCCCGCTAGAATTATTCGCTAAATGTCACTAAAAATCGCTGTCGATTTTTGACAAAGTTGCGTTCGGCGCTCGAGGTCACAAACTTGGATTATTCATCAGGCCAACATCATAAACAAATCCGCAAAAAAATCAGAAATACCGGATTTAACGCATACGACCCCATACATTCAGGCGACAAAGTTACTGTATTATAATGTAAGTATTGACTGATTATTGATTGATTGATATAAAAACTTTGCAAATTGAACATTGACTTGTGAGACGATAATTTTCAACGTGTAACATAGGTAGTGTAGGTATCCATTTCAAAGAATTTTAAATTACATTATTGAAAAACTAACTTTTGATGCAAAAACTTAATCAAAAAATGCTCGTTTTTTTAAGATGTTTATTTTTCTTTCAAGCTTGAAACATAATGGGCTTGCAACCGTCGTCTTTTGCTTTGTCGAATACTGGCTTTGGGTGACCACTTTTAGTTAAATAAAAACGTTTACCATTGAGGTGGTCAACATCATCGAATTCCCAAAGTCACAATCATAGGAATTTCGACGATACTCATTTTCTTTCTCTTTAAATAGGTCTGATGACCTGCTTTTATTGTAGAGTGTTTCCATAGTACACTGAGCTCCAACGCCACGCCAAAAGCGACCTCTTCTATCCCACCTGATGATGTTTTACAACATTGCAGGACTCACGCATGGCGGTGTTTAGTATTCCATTACCCAATGTTTTACCTACGCTTTAGTTCGGCCTGTGTCCTTGCATGATAATTCCCATAATCCGAGCTGAACTCGAACCCGTATCTCTAGACGACTAAATAAGACTAAATAAGAGAAGCAAGCTAATATTGTATCGACTGCTCCGATGCTAAATCTTTTGAAATATGTGATAAAAGCGTTGTAGATATTTATTATATTTGAATAGAAAACACAATATTTTTTGTCCTCATTACGGCGTGTCAAGTATATTTCTTCAAAATATTCTGATCATGTAAGGCTTTTGACAATTTCTCCGCGAGCTAGACAATAGCGTACGGGATACTGTTAAGTGAAAGTGCTATTTAGTTTATCATTACAAGCAAGGTTGGACCCTCAAAGTCTCAACCATGAATAGGATTAAGGCATTCGAACTCTGTCTGTACCGAAAAATGCTCCGCATCTCTTGGAGGGATCGTATAATCAACGAAGAGGACCTGAGAGTGATGCAAGGAGAGAGAGCTGCTGACCACTGTCGAAAAACGAAAAGCCGCGTACTTTGCCCATATCTTTAGCATATGACAAATATTCTCTGCTACAACCAACTGATGGAGGTGGAAGGAAAGATAGAGGGCAGGGCGAGTATGGGCCGAAATGGACAGATTGTTGTTTGGTGTGCCGGATGCTGCAGAGTTGGTGAGACTTGCCCAAGACCGTGAGACTTATTCGCAGATGGTTGCCAACCTCCGATAGGAGTGGCACTTAAAGAAGAAGAAGAAGATTTCAAGCATTCCATACGTCAATAATCAAAAATAACAAAAAATGAAATATAAGTAAATGTTTATAATATTGTTCATACATTATAAACCAATTTTTTACGTTGTCACGTCAACTTCTTCACATATTTCAAAACACGCACTCCTTTAATATTTTAATTTTCCAGATAGAAGTTGTCACGATCCCATTTGAAAGCCCCCTCCCCCATCCAGACACCATCCTGAATCTCTCCGCACACAAACACACACTTTGTCTTGTCTCCCGTCCTTATAAACATAAGGAAAACAAATTTCAAGTCACGTCTCTAAGCAAGTGAAAACTGATAAAAGGACAACTCATCCTTTGGTTGCTCAAGTACTAGAACGCAACACACGGGCGTATTTTTCAGACAAACATGGTTGATAAAATTTTCTCGGAAAAATCTTTTGATATAAGAACTCTAGCGGCCATGTTTCGTATGACGACATCATCCACCAATAGCGTTTCTGCACGAAGTCGTCACACAGTAGCAACCTGCTATATCGTCCAATACCGCACAACCCTCGCGCAATAAAATCTTTCTGATTCATAACTATGAACTTCTTTCAATAAAGATTTCATATATCAAACCATGCGTAGGTATCACTCCACTGACCTTCAGCCTAAAACCCCGAAGAACGATTTTGATGATATTGTCATAATAGGGAATTTATAATAAACAGAACATAACGATTTGGGATGACGGCATAACTAGAGTTAAGAGTACACCACAAGGCAGACAACTCAAAAGGTAGAAAAACTTATGAAAGTTAGTGTCCGGCGAGGAAAAGTTCTCAAAAACAACAGCTGCATGGTACAAGAGAAGAGTTAAAAGGATATAAGAACTTCTATACATTTTTAAACTCGGTTATTTTCTCAAAAGTTTCTTTTTTTTTAATTTTGCCAAATTAAACCTCAATCTAAGTGCCATATTTTGAAGTAAAATAACATAAGAAGCGTCCCCACCTTCCTCCCTATTCCTCCCCAACATCTAGTCCATCCTATCCCTATCCTCATATTGTATTTATATGTTTATATAAGTAAATATTTTTATTTATTTATTTATTTTTAGACATATTTTTGTTTTCTTATATAATTGTATATTTTTTAGCATTAGATATCTATTGCTTTGTCGATTTCAATATGTTCACTTTGATTTAACTGGGTTGGCTGGCAGAGATCCTTCGGGATAAGTCCGCTATTTTGACTGTCTTTTTACTGTCGCCACACTTTACTTTGGAATAATAAAGTCTTATTTATTTATAGGGAGAAGCTTTTTCCTCAAGTTAGAGCCACAGTGAATCTAATGTTACCAATTTACTTGAAAAGGTACTGTAATTTAATTGGTTTATAGTATTATTTTACGAGGTCAAAGGTCTAATGTTGAGTGAAGAAGATGTTTGAGAAATATTTGAGGCCTACTGTGGGTAAGGAAAAAGCATGAATAGTTCTAACGTTTTCAAGATAAGTGCGGGACATAAATAATATATTATTATGTATAGTTTTGGTAAATGCCTGGGGAATACCTTAAAAGTAAGTAATTTAGCAAGAATAGTTCTCTTTGTATAAGTTACCATTGGATATGTTAATTTTATAAGATACGTAGTTCGATTGATCTATAACACGATTCCGACCATCATCTACTGTTATCCTGAAAGATGTTGCATACATTAACTTTGTCCATCATTTCTCTTTTTTTATGTAATAAGTCGGAAGAAATTCTTGAACCGTGTGTGTGGTTCTTAAGTTTAGTTTTCTTGGACGTGGGATACAATATGTACACAAGCCTCGTGGGAGATTTACTGTGAAATCTTGGGAACTTTTCATCCGACACATTGACCTTGTTCCAGTATCTACCCTAAAATTGTAACACATTATGTGGATAATTAATAGCCTTATGATAACCTGTGAAACCAGATGATATTCTTATCAAAAAAATGTTCATATAATGATAAAAATAAACGTAGGTACTAAGGTACCAGTCAAATAAGAACAAAATAATAAAGAAAATAAATGAGAGAATACAAAAAACAGATTAAGAAAAAAAATGAACCAATCAAAAAAATATAACGGAAAAAGACAAGAGTCTAAGAAACAATGGAACCAAACAAAAATAGAATGTAACAAAAAGAGTACCTACAAAAGAATCAAACAAACTAAAAGAAAATGGTACAAAACAAAAGAAGAAGATGACAAAAAGAACAGGACAAAACATTCTAAGAAAAAATGGAAAAAATAAAACAGAAAAAGATAAAAAGAACAAGACAAAACAGAATGAGTAATGAAATGTGCAATGTCAAATGATACAAAATTAGTATGCGTGTAATGACTGTTTATATGGATACCTACTGCACAAGTTCGCTCAACAGATAAACCAAATGTTTCACTCGTACTATATGTAAAAGAGATTCATCATGCATTCTGAATGCATCACGATCTGTTGTTATTTGCCTCATACTAAATTCAGAATACTCCAAGAGGTAAGCTAAAATATCCTGGAAGTTACAGTGTGTAAAGTGTTACCAAAAAACATTCGCTACCAATCTGACGAAAGATCAAAAGAAGAAGTTCCTTAGTGTTGAACACAGAATATATTGGGGATTAGGTGGTGCCACTATGTCTCAAATGAGACCGTACGCGCCAAAACAGCACAACAGCCAGTCACCTCAGTAATCCGGAATTGCAGATTCAGCTGGATCGACAATATTCTCCACATGTTCCCTGAGAGTCTTTACGCAATCATTTTCTAACATCTGGATGGGACAAGAAGGCGAAGCAGGCCAAAATTAGCAAGGAAGCGGGCACTCACTGTGGTTTTACAAGAGACTGGAGATGAAGCTGTGCAACCGGCGCAAGATAGAGATGCTTGGAGAAACGTCATGGCATCCACATGATCGACACTGGGAGTGAACGCAACAACTGGTTTTAGCACATTAATTAAAGACTCATCACTCTGTCAGGGTGGCCTGCCGTTAACAAAAAATGAAAACATGAAGGTTCTCATGATTTGGGATTTCAGGGATTTCGATGAATTTAACCACATGAAAATGGCAAACATTGTTTACTTAAAGTCATCAAACAACGCCAGCCTTCAATTCATTTCATGAAAATCGAACGTCTCAAAAACTTAAATACGGTGTATTTATTACAGAAAGCGATGTTTTGTACACGTGAAACAACAGAACTGTCATTTGACATAAAATTCAACATGGCGGGTTTAACACAGATCAGCTCACAATCAAGCTATACCGGGTTAACTACCTCGATGACAGCTTGATCGCATGATTTAATAATATCGCTGAGCTATTTTTTTACACTGATCAGGGTGGTTATTCCTGACGCTTTCTTAAGTATTCCTTGATACTAAAGTTGCTACTTTTCAGCAATTGGTATTTTTGAAATTAAGAAGTGGCGCTATTTCGATGCGTATACTTTTGGAAGCTTGTCGTGACTAAAAAATCCGTTAATATGTCTAGTTTGATACTAAATTGGTATTCCTGACACATTCTTAAGTACGCCAAAAAAGGCGGGTACTTACGATTTGACATTTTATAATAAGATAGCAAAAGTGTTGTCTTATTTGATTGACACAACACTTTTCCTAGCTTATTTGAATAAAATTTCGGGATTAAATATTAAAACATAATAATAATAATAATAAATTTTATTTAATCCAAAATATAAACAATACAATATGTCAAAATATAAGTACAATTAATATAAAAATGCTGCTAATTTACTGAACAATATGACCACTGCCCCTCTAATAGAGCTAGGCTCGAGTAGAGAGGGGCGTGGCCACCTTCATGACATCAAAACAGTGCATAAAAACTCAGCTGCATGTACATTAATGCGACAATAATAATATTTAACACAAAACACACAAGTACAATAATCACACAATTTATAAGAACAACTTTCTATTTTTTTTTACACGTTATTATTTATAATAACGGTTGTGATTTTATCTTTAAACAGTTTATACTCCTTACAATTTCTCATCTCAGCTGGGAGATCATTAAAATATTTGATCCCCATATACAGGTAGTGGTGCTGGCTCACATCTTTTCTAAAAAGGGGTATTGGCAAACAATTTATGGATCTAAGGATTCTGCTGCTATTTTCTTCAGGCTCACGGCAAATTATTCTTTCTTTAAAAGTTTGAAGCAGAGCAGTTCTTTTGAACAATTGAGTGGTATCAAGCACCCGAAATTCCGAAAATAGCAATGCAGTGGAATAGTCCCTAGGTTTTTTTAAAATAATTTTAAGAATAGCTCTCTGGGCAACCCTTAAAGGGTGCAGAGTACTATCATACGCGGCTCCCCACGCGATGATACCATAATATGTCAAAAGTGACTGGGCCAGAGCGTAATAAGTTACTTTTAACTGTGACAATGTCAGTAAGTCTCTCAGTTCAATAAATATATAATAAAGTTTTCGTAGTCTTTTGACAGTTGCATCTATGTGCACTTTCCATTTTACATTACAATCGATAAGAATACCTAGATATTTTGTGCTTTGTATTATTTTCAAAGGGGCACATGATGAGTTACAATATCCATCGCTACATTTGTGTATAGTTATATTCAAACCACTTGGTAGTCCCTGACTGTTTATGGCAAAGGGTAAGCAGGCTGTTTTATCTACATTCAACGATAGTAGATTTATATTAAACCAGTGTTGAAGGATTTTAACGTCGATATTGACTAGTCTCTCCGTTTCTTGCCACGTTGAGCCCTTGGTTAACAGTACCGTATCGTCTGCATACGACACTATTGAGCTGGTTAAGTTCAAATTAAACATGTCATTGACGTATATTATAAATAAAATCGGACCCAGTACTGTTCCCTGTGGAATTCCGAATTCCGATGTGGCCGGTTTACTAAGTGTGTCGCCTATCTTAGTGAATTGCTTCCTATCAATTAAGTATGTCTTAAAAAGTGACAGAGCCCTATCTTCTATCCCCAAACATTCCAGCTTATCAATTAACCTTGAATGAGAAATACTGTCAAATGCCTTTTTCAAATCTATAAATGTACCTATACATTTCTCTCCCCGATCTAGACATGTATATATTTCTGATGTCAATTTAGCGACGGCGTCTTGAGTGCCCAGGTTAGGTAGAAAACCAAACTGGTTGGCATTCATAATTTTATTTTCCTGAATAAACGACAGGATTTCCGACTTCAAAATTTTCTCAAAAACCTTAGCTACGTTTGATATCACTGAAATTGGCCGATAGTTATCCACGTCATACGAATCGCCAGATTTATATACGGGCGTGATGATGGAGGTTTTATAGTTCGAGGGGAACACACCTTGCCTAACGCAACTGTTATATATGAAAGAAAGCGGCTTGCTTATGTATGATATGAGTCGTTTGAGCGTTCTAGCACTTATTCCGTCAAAACCAGGAGAAGTATCGGATTTTAAGGAAGTTATTACCTTTTCAACCTGATCCTTTGTGACTTCACTAAACACCGAGAATGAGGGATTCTGGGTTCGCCGAAAATCAACCGATTCTGCAACAGTACTATCTGTAGCGATCCGAGATGCCAGTTCCCTCCCAACATTCGAGAAATAGCTGTTAAACAAATCCGCCACTTCTGCCGGTCTCGTCCCTGTGTCTAAGTTTTCGTCACCACGCCTAATCATATGTACCTGTTTAAATTTAGTAGGCTTCGAAAGTGCACTATTTATAGCTGACCAAAATTTCCTACAATCGTTTTGGGCATCTACTATTCTCCTACCATAGAATTCATATTTAGTAGTTCTTATTAGTGTTGTTAGTATATTTCTATACCTTTTATAGAACAAGAGTATGCTACTGTCATCCGGATGACGCTTAGTATTAATGAATAATTTTTGCTTATGTCTAATTGACACGAGCAACCCATTTGTAATCCAAGGTTTCAGCTTTGTAGTTCTATTTCTATATGCAATCACTTTCACGCGAGTTCCCCGCTTTATTTGTTGTTCGATTGTACTTTCAAACTGTTGCGCTGCCATATTGGCATCACTTATACAATACAGTGATGACCATGTCTCGTTCTTTAACTGACGTTGTAGTGAAAGATAGTCAATGAAATTTTTTTTATAGGTTTTAGATGAGTTTGGTTTAGCGATTTCGTGCATTTTGTGGCCGTAAATACAAGTATAATGATCTGTGATAGACGTCTTCCAGACGACGCCCATCATATTCTGTGTGTGTCTCGAGTTAGACCAAATGTGATCAATACATGACGGCTGTTGATTAGCCACTTCGCGAGTATAATTAGAAATGCAACTTTTGTAATTTAATTCTGTCATCATATCCAGATATTTATCTTTGTGTGAGTGTGTCGAGTTATCAGATATATTGATGTTAAAATCACCCGCTACTACCGTAAAAACTTTGTGTGCAGTGACCAATATGTCATGCAATTCATCAATAAATCTTTCAACAACAGACTCATGCGTTCGATAAATAGTAAAAATTTGGTATTTTATTTTGGCATCAACATTAATGAGAATTTGCAAACAATTAGTCTTGTTTATACTAGTTATTTCATTCACAATAACGTCACAATATCGCTCGTGAATATATACGGCAATGCCGCTGTTCTTGTTTATACTTTCATTGGCACAGAAGTAGTTATAACTAGGCATACTAAAACATGATGACAACTCGTTACAGTGCGTCTCAGTCAAAACTATGCATGACGGCTTTAATTCAGAATTATTTAGTGCTATCAAAAACTCGTCATAATTTTTTTTGATACTGCGTATATTTGTACTAAGAAGTACAAATTCATATTCCTTAAAAATATTATCATTTATTATTTCGTGCACACTTTCGTGAATCTTATATGATTCATCAACATTTTCCAAAAGGGTTTCTAAATTCATATTGTTTGCATTAAATTAGTGTTTACAGTGGAACATTTTGTAATTTGACAATTATCGAAGTGCAGAAACAACCCAGGAAAAAAGCACGAAAAAGACACAAGCATTCTCCCCGCGCCAACCGATGGTTCATTTTTCAAACATATTGGTAGAGCAGAATAATCTATATAATAATTTAGAAATGTTTTTTTATTTGCCTTTTGTCGTTGCTTTACCGTATATGTGAGCATCACGCCTAAACGGCTGACTAATTCTTTTTTTGTAGTTTTGGCTTTTATCAGTAGAAGGTTCTTATGAGAGAAAAAAATAAGAAAGTTGCGTGGTAAATCTACATACTAATTCAGAAATGTTTTTTTATTAGCTTTTTACCTAATGTCATCGCATCACGCCTAAACGGCTGAACCGATTTCACTAATTCTTTTTTTGTCGTGTTGGCTTTTATCAGTAGAAGGTTCTTATGAAAGAAAAAATTAAGAAAGTTGCGTGGTAAATTGGGAAATTAAATAAAACTCGCATTAGCCCCTCCTTCTCTATCTACATAATAATTCAGAAATGTTTTTTTATTTGCTTTTTACCGTATGTCATAGCATCACGCTCAAAATACAAATGCTACGTCAGATATGAATCTGCACAGAGCCGTGCAAAATGCCGGAGAAGGTTCTTTAATACAATTTGCTGCATTAACTTTAATATATTTAGAGCTATTTAAAAAACCCTATTTTTAGGATCTTCATACAAAATTTTAATAAACATTAAAAGTGTCATTCTTCTTTTTCTGTGCTTATGTCAGTTATAGAGGTCTACAAAGCAATGGGAAGCTAGACTAGAACCTGTTTAATTACCTACCGATCAAGCCTGACAATCGGAATCAAAAACGTAAAGCATGACGGGTATAAGCTAGTACATTATAATTATAAGTTGGCAGAATTGTTCAGAGTTGACAAACATTATAATAATTAACATTATTGTTGTCATCTCCCTCCCCACCACATCATTTAAACATTGTACACTTAGTACAGTGAGACTCTTTTTATTTGGTTCAATGAGAACCGCAATCAGCGCGAGGAGAACAAAAAATGCCATACACATTTTACAAATTTTACAATCAGGTATACCGCCTGAAATTATTTCGATTTCCTTGATTAACGCTAGATATAATTTATTGCAAGCATTGTCTATGCGTGTGCATTCAATCATTACATCATAAAAATAACAACACTTTACCAGTCAATATTCTATTCTCTCCCTGGCAGCAACACTCATTTTTTTTAAATACATACACTTATCTTTATCAAAAGCACTATGATCACATTTATTGAACCTTTTTAGAATTTTATTTTGTCTTTGGCAATTAATACAATTAAGCTTTTTCTCCTTGTTGCACATCTTATAGGGATGTTCATCTCCACAATGTGAGCATCTGGGTGGAGCTGAATTTTCATAGCATTTGATCGCCGTGTGACCCGTACGTAAACAATGGAAACACTGCATCACGGGGTCCTCATCCACTATCGAGAGTCGCTGATAGCCCAAATTTATCTTCTTTGTTGTTATCAACCTACGCCGCACGCACGGAGGCATCTCCAGCAACACGTGGACATTCTCGTCGCTATTCTTTGGATGGATGACTCTTTTGACAATTATGCCACTAACATTTTCCTCCTGATCAGACAATTCGTGATTCTGCGACTTCAGGTCTTCGTGTAAGTCGTCTAAGTTATAGTTCTTAGATAGGTTCTTTATGAGCATTTTGGGTCTTCTTTTTTTCAAAACTTCGACTAAAAATTGATCTGAGAACATGTCCTCAACAGCTCCAGCAAAACTCTGGCATCATTCTTTGTAGGGCATATAATCAGTAGTCCGTTTTGTTTCGTCTTTCTTATCCTAGTAACGGCCACTCCCAGAGGAGCTAATCTTAGTTTCGACTTTATTGCAACCTCAATGCTCTCCGCAGTTGTCCTCTCAAGCTTAGCACTAACAATAATAAATAAATAAATAAATAAATAAATATAACTTTATTGTGAAATAAAAAAAACAATTATTCATAGAAACATTGATTGAGTCAAAGGGCGGACTTATCCCGCAGGATCTCTTCCAGCCAACCCAGATTACAAATAAAAACAATAATAATAACAATACAGACAGTAGAAAGCAAAATAATAATCACACACTAATCACATGAGATCACACAATGTAGAGATAAAAATAAAGATTCAAAAAGGTAAAATTCATACAAAATCAAACTCAAATAAAATCCAATACACACCTACACTAAACAAATAAAAACAAATTCAATAAATTAGAATAAATTCAATGGGCTAAAATAAATTCAACAATCATTCAAAATAAATTCAAGTAATTAACCAAAGTTCAACACATTACAATAAATATAAATTAAATTCATAAGACTTATAAATAAAATACTCGAGATCACACAATGATAAAAAAAAAAGAGATAAAAGATTTGAAAAGGTAAAATTCATACAAAATCAAACTCATACAAAATTAAATACATACATAAAATAAATTAAAAACAGACTCAATAAATTCAACAAGGAGTAGGGAAGGTGGGAAGAGGAATCCTCTTTAAATTTGGAGTATGGTTTTATCTTGTCGTCAGCGATTTTTTAAAAGTGTTAATAGTCTGTGAGCCTCTTATATAGAGGGGAAGTTGGTTCCACAACCTTGCGGCACGAACGGTGAAAGACTCAGTATAGAATTTTGAGCGATGGGATGGGATGAGCAGCAAATTATTTTGATCAGAACGCAACGAACGTTGGTGCGAACTGAGAAAGGTGAATCTCTGTTTGAGGTAGTTAGGAGAGGACGGGTTATGAAGTATTTTGTATAGCAAACAGAGAGTATGCAGGTCTCTTCTCTCTCGCATGGTTTTCCATTGAAGTTGAAGCCTGTATTCAGAAATGTGATCATATTTTCGTAGAGAGAAGATGTACCGTATGCACATGTATTGAAGACGTTCCAATCTGGACTCGACCTCCACTGCCATATCTAGATAGCAAATATCGGCGTAGTCAAATAGTGGGTGAAGCAAGGATTGAACTAAGAGCTTTTTAATTTCTGGACTGAGGAAATTTTGGAGTCTTCGAAGTGCATGAAGTGATGAAAATACCTTTCTGCTAAGCTCATCCACCTGTTTTTTCCATGAAAGCTTACAATCAATGTAAATCCCCAGGTCCTTAACATCATCAGAAAGAGGAATTACCTGATTATTCAGAAAAAGATATGGCAAGGAATTACGGTTCAATGAAGTAAGGAGTCTGGGACCACCAATAATGATGGCCTGTGATTTAACAGGATTTATAAGGAGTCCATGCCGCTCGCACCACGTGGCTATGTACTGAAGATTTTCATTCATGAGAGCAAAGGACTCGACGATATTCTGTGGCCTGAAATGGGTGTAGATTTGTAAGTCATCGGCATACAAGTGAAAGGGTCCTTGGATATTTGTAGAAATAGGACCTATAAATAATGAGAAAAGTAGGGGAGATAGAATTCCCCCCTGCGGAACCCCTGCGCCAAGCTGGACCCAATCAGAACTGGCACCACCGTAGATCACTCTTTGCCTTCTCATGAACAAATACGAACTAAACCAGTCGACGACGCCATCTGATAAATTTAAAGCGCGTAAACGCGAAAGCAGCACACCGAAATCAACACAGTTGAACGCATTGCTAAAATCCAGTAATACCATAATGGTCAACTGCGTGTCATCCATTGCTTCACGTATGTCATCGGTAATCTTTAGAAGCGCGGTCGTAGTACTGTGTCCCCTTCTAAATCCTGACTGCAGAGGATTATGCAAATTGTGGGCAACAACATATGAGTTCAATTGTTGGAAAACCAGTTTTTCTGCTACTTTAGAAAGCAGTGGAAGCACCGATATGGGGCGAAAGTCAGCAGGTGAGGCTGGTGCCGCCTTCTTTGGTAAAGGAATAACGTTAGCTTCCTTCCACGCGGAAGGGAACTCTGAAGAAGACATGGAAAAATTAATGATAAATGTTATGACCGGAAGCACAGAAGACATAATGGGCCCCAGCATTCTATAACTAATGTCATCACAACCCACAGCAGTAGACTTGATGTCTCGAAATGCTCGAGAGACATCACCAATAGACACCTCAGAGAAAACGAACGACTCCACGCCAATGGGCCTGGAAGCCTCTATATCCGCACAGGTGGATAATCTATCGCCGTCTGTCAGCACAGCAGGAATGGCAGCAAAATGCCGATTTAGGACATTAAGGTCAAACTGAATAGTATCATCCGTATCGGCAGGCTTTCCCACTCCCTGCTGTTTGAGGAAGTTCCAGGTCCGCTTAACATTGTTCAGGTCAATATTTTGGGAAAAATAATTCAGCTTGGAACGTCGGCACGCCCTTGAACAGCGGTTCCTCAAATAAACATATTTCTCCTGGTCGTGAGGTAGACCAGTTTGCCTTGCCTTAACTTTAGCCCGGTTTCTTCGCTTCATAAGACTTCGTATATCATCCGTCAGCCAGGGCGCCGGTGCCCGTCTCACAGGTCGTGTTTGGACCGGCGCATGCTTATCATACAGATCGGTGACAGATGTGTTGAAGCAGGTGACCATTTGGTTGATGTCGCTCGATAAAAAGACCCCACCCCAGTCAATGCCGTCCGCCTCCACCCGCAACTGATCCACATCAATCTGATCAAATCTACGAAACGATTTTATTTTAGGTTTGACTTTGGGCGGTTTAAGTTTATATGTCAGATAGATGAGATCGTGCGCAGAAAATTGGTCAGCATTTAACTGACCATGGCTGACAGCAAGTGAAGGCTCTGAGGTGATTATCAAATCTAAAAGAGTAGAGGAGTTAAGGTAAGGGGTATAGTGGGTAGGTCTCAAAGGCAGAGTGCAAAGATTAGATGCATTCAGAATGCTCATCAGCTTGTCACTCCTTGAGTCGCCCCTGTTAAGGCATGTATTAAAGTCACCCAATAAAATGTGGTGGTGATAGTTAGGCAGTAAAAGTTCAATTATACCCTGAAATTCCTCAAAATAGTTGGAGCTAGGGGGACTATAAACCACTCCAAGCAAAACTTTAGTGTGCGAGATGCTGACCTCAACGAACAGACACTCCAGCTGACTTCCACTCTGAGTTCTGTAAATGACTTTGTGGGTCAAGTCCTCCCTAAGATACATTGCCACACCGCCACCAGTGCGACCAACCCTATCACAACGTATCAATCTGTAACCCGGCAGCGAATAAAGTGCTGATGGGAGCGATGACTTAAGCCATGTTTCACCAATCAGCAGCGCATGTAAGGGAACAGACGTAAAGGAGGTCACGAGATCATCGTAGTGGGCCGGAATGCTCTGGGCATTTATGTGACAAACGTTGATCAAAGACTTCGACGAACCCAATGCGGCACCAAGAAGCTCACAGAACGAAGGTTGAGAGCATGAAGAGGAATCACTGACTGACAAAGAAGAGTCTGAAAAAACAGAGGCGTTGAGAGGTAGGGGAGGGGTAAAATTGGGGAGGGAGAATAATGAATTATTTCTCTCTGCAGAGTTACTCATAATGAATTATACAAAGGTACAAGAAAATGCACACACAATTTGAACACAATTTCTACACATGCAAAAAAAAAGAAATAAAATAAAATAAAAATAAAACCTGAAGGAAAAAAAGTAAAACATTTGCAAAATAAATAAACATTTGTATAGTGATAAATATAACAATAATATAGGCAGTAATAAAAATAAATAAAAATAAAAAAACATTATAGAATGATAAAAATGTAAGGTCAAAGCTAATTTAACAATAAAAAATAAATAAATAAACATTAAAAATAAAAACAGATAAAGGTACACGACATCGACATCTCCACCAGAATTAGGAGAGCTTGGAAAAACTCGTGGCGGCGTCCCCCACCCTCCACCAGGCCGGCCAGAGCGCTCTCACTCGGCACATAGACCGGGACAGAGGTTTCGTCAGCCTTGACAAAAACCCTCCCACGGCTCACCCAAACGAATTTCATCTTGCTCTCCTTGGCAAATCTGCGCGCCCTAGCAAACAGTCCCCTGACGAAAGGTGAGAGGTGCTCCTGAACGAATACTGGGGATGAAGCACCCCCCACTCCCAGGTGCTCAGCCCTAAGCCTGCCCTTCGACGCGTTCTTTTTGTTAAAAGCGCGAACCTGAGATAAGAGTTCATCTCTCAACCTAGAATCACGCAGACTCACCACAACGTTTCTGGGCCGTGCGTCCTTCCCGCTGGACGGAGGTCCAACTCGGCGACAAGACGTAACCGAATTCGGAGGTAAACTTATGTTAATTGATCCACATAGCGAATTCACCAAAGAGGTAAGATTTTCATCACGCCTCTCTGGCACCATGTGAATCTCCAGGCTATTGCTTCTAAGCGCCTGCTCTATGGAGTTAACCTGCCCACTCAGGTTGTTATTCAATTCCTTCAACTTCGTGTTCTCTCGAATCAGAGAATTTATTGAAGTCATGTGTTCCAATAATCGCATGTGTTCCTTCACGCCCTTCCGACTTCTCCTTCTTGACTGCTGATGAGTACATATTACTTTCTACCTCATTAGAATAGTTAACAATTTTGTCCTTTATTTCTTTTATTTCTTCCCCAATATTTTCCACAATGGGACGCAACTCCTTCAATCTTCCACCCATCTCCGACGTCTCAAGAGTAAGCTTCATAAATAAATTTTTCATGTTGTTTAGCTTTTTGAATATAGAGTCCCTGGATGTTGCGTTAACTCTTCCTTTATGATCTAGAATAATCAGCTTAATATCATCTACATCTTTTTCAAAACGGTCCATGGCGTGTTCCTCTCTATTTCTTACAGAGTCAATGGTCCCCTCTCGCACCTCCCTGATAGCCTCAATAGTTTCTTGCGGCGGTGATCTTGGGGTTATAGTTGACTTTTCAAAAGGGTCTGTATCGTTCATTGGATCGGACATGGTAATAGGTCGAATAAATCTCTATCCACTGTACCTCTACAATATTTATGTGTATGCACTATTTGATACAGTTTCGTATTTCAACGTTTTTCCTAAAATACAGGTAATTTTCCGCGGAAAGAGTAACTCTCGTAGAAAGAGCAGGATGATCTGATCACTTCACTGTACTTTGCACAAAAACCACAACCGAATCAGCAGAAAGAATCAAAAAACTTATAGAGCACAATTTCAGACGTCTTGTCACAAAAAGCAACAACAATAAGTATTATTTAAAAAAAAAAGTATTTTATACATTTTTTAAATATCAAAATATAATTTATTAGTAATTTGGTATATTATATACGGTGAACCAAAATGTTTCGATATAATCTAATTAAAAAACTTTATCTGAACATTTTTAATGTAATAATGAAACACAAGTGAATATTTTAAGTGAGCCACACAAAGAATAATTGGCGGGACGGGCGGGACACCGGACAACACTGTTAGCCGCCCGTACATACTAACCTCAAAAAATCGTGACGTTTGTCGGTTTGCGCGCAGTTCATCTCTGTGTTTTATTGAAATTTAATGTTTTAAATACATTAAAATGAAAACAAATCAGTGCTTTGGTGTACCCTGAAGACGTGAGGGATATTATGTTGCAGTTAGCAGTTCACAAAATTGTTATTTATTTACGAAAATGTAAGTCATACTATTCTCGTATAATTTGACATTACGTAGTTCATTTCGATTATATTATTTTGTGAAAACTACATTCAAATTGCAGTTTGATTACGCTCTATGGCTTAAAGAATACTTTTATTTATTTTAGCAATGGATGAGCTCACCAGATTGTGTAAATATGTAAGGGCAGACATTTAAGAATACCAATAAACAAAGTTGTAATTCAGGAATTTGAGACTGGCCAAGAACACCATTAGGTCAAGAAAAGGAGAAAAAAATGTATGTATACCTTTATTCATTTAACCAAGTGTTATGCATTAACTTGTGGTTTGTTTAAATAACAATTTATGAAGTTTTATACTACTGAAAGTTTGCAAAGATAAGGGCTGCATGTACATTATTTATCAGTAGAAGTGGATACAAAGAATTCAATCAAAAATTCTTGATGAGTATACTCTTTTGAGCTTGTATAATATATTGATAATAACTTTACACATATATACTTTTATTCGGCAATTGAGTTATGGCATCTTCGAGAGAGAAGAAAGGCTATACAATTTAAATTAATATTTTATTAATGTTTCTGTTCATATTTGCAGATATTGTATATAGTAAAGCTATTTCAACAACTTTTTTGTTCTTTCAAATGTATATACAAAAACATCTGGGAGTAATAAGTGTTTTGTTTTTTTTTTTTAGGTATTTATTTATTTATCGGCTTTGAGATACGAGCCCACAACCTCAATACGGCTATAGGGAAATCAGTGACCAAGATGCTATGCTACATGCAAGCATGCATACTATGTTCCTCGACTCCTGCTTGTCACCGGCCAGCCTCTACAAATCTCCTGGTAGGTGCTGCAGTGTATGTCGCCGATCACCTGGTCAATATATCTCTGGAGCGGCCTAGGCATTTAATTTCAATTTATTTTAGGATAGTCTTTGACAAAAGAAAACGTTTTTAAATTTTATTTATTTATTGTAGAAGTAAGTATATTTGTATTTAGTTTTTTTTAAATTATAAGGTGGTTGATTATTACTGTGTATGGTGTTGGGCTGATAGATAATATTTTGAAACTAACAATCTTTAACGAACTTACAAAAATCATTTCACGACTCTCATTCAAATAAAATGTTACATTGTGAATCTGTTTTTTCTTTACCATATTCCCTTCTTTTTTGGGATGACATACTTTCTTAAGTCCCTCATCATCATCAGCACATAAAGATGGATAGAATAATTGTTTTTTAAGGAAAAATAATTTAGGGTGAGTATAATGAGTTGAAGGTAAGATATCATAATTGCAAACAGCATTCATGAAAAAAGATTTTTTCTTCTGTTAAATACAGTTTACTTAACCTTGAAGCTTTTATTTGCTTACTATAATATAGATAGTAGAAGTTGGTTGCTTAGTGATGAATTAGCTGACTTTACATTCTTAAGGTACTTGAGTTCGATCCCTGGTACCTGCCTTTATAGTTAGAGTATGCCCGTCATTCAGTTGTAATAGTAACGCAGGGTGCTTTTGTTGAATCATTTCTGAATGTAATGCAAACGGATGGTCCTATATAAATCAATCGATTCTCCCTTTTACACTCTTCTCAGGAGCATAGGGAGGCAACAAAAGCTTTCCACATAACTCAAACGGGGCATAGATTTTTATGTAGATATAACTACCTAAATGAATTGGAGAACTATATTTTTCAAAGCAAAAAAAGAGAAGCCTCATTGACCTGCAATTTTAACAGTTTGGTAAGCAAATCGGATTGTAAAATTAGATTTAAACTTTCACAAAGAAACGTAAACATTACCAATTGCACTTATTTTAAAGTAAAAATTAAGATTTAAAGCAAAACATGAGAAACAAACATAGGTATCACACACTGCGTATTTTTGGAATCAAGCTGTCAAAATTGCAATATTTTGGCTTCACTTTTGAATGCGAGTCGGGATTTAAAATTCGGGATTCTTCTAGAGAAGAGAATTGTGAAATATTAGAGAATTATGTTTTTTTTCATCACGCATCAGAACGGATAATTCATGAATTAATGACGCTTAATTTCTAGGTTAGGGAAAGCTTGTTTATAGTCCTGACAGTTATCAATAACAATAATCAGTATGGCCAACTTTGAAATATCAAATTTTCTTTAAAAGATGATTTAAATTGAAATTATTTTACTAATAATTAAATAAATGTAGCAATTAATTGACATTTTTAATATTTTAAGTATTTGTTTTAAAATATTTCGTTAAAATTAAATATTTATCGCAATAATATTAAAATAAGCTGAAACCATAGACAATACGATAAAAAATACAATTATTGTTAACGGGCCGCTAAATTTAGTATCCGACAAGATTCAAATCACAAAAAAGAATCGGATTAAGAAAGCGTCAGGAATACCAAATTTAGTCACGGACTTTTTAGTCGCGATCTTTAGTCTAGTATTAGTCTCGAATAAGAAAGCGTCAGGAATACCCCTGCATATTTTATAAATAAAGTAGTAATTGGTTTAAATGGGGCATCTAGGCGGTTTTATAATATGTATTTGGAACGTTGTGTTCCAACAGGACAATTTTCGTTTAAATGGACATTTGACGCATGAAATAAAACAGCAGCGAAAACATTAGAAGTCGAAAGAATCTTGTGAAAGAGTCTTCGGTTATTTTATTGGCGTGCTGTGACCCGATCAGTGTTAACATGGAAAGGGAGTTGTCTCACCGCAGTGTATTACGCTGAAGCTCAAATTAATCTTGACTAAGCAAGACATTGTCCTTCGCTCTATGTACCTACCCATACAACTAGTCTTTTTATTCAAAGAAATATAATGTCATTTTAAAATGTAACATTATCCGTCAAATTTCATCATCGAATACTCCTTTTATTTAAAAGAAACTTCATAATATTATCTTATAATAAAAATATAAAGTCGGGTTAGTGCAAACTCAAGATCGGCTGAACGGATTCTTCGATGTTTGATTTATTGGATTCATCTCCGCTCCGGATAGCGGAATAATAATTATAAAAAATTCGAAAAATGGATACCAAATAATATTAAATATAAAATTAAAGCTAGTATGGAACGAATTTCGATACAATAACGCCATCTGTAAAAAAAATCCAGAATAACAATTTTTATTTACCATTGAGTTTCAAAACATTGGTAGGTAAGCAGATTTTTATAGAATTTCTTTCAAGCTTTCAGAAATATTTTTTTATCATTCGAACATAATATTTTAACGTATTTTTGTTTCATTTTGTTTGGAATTTATTTTTTTTATACGCAGATGTAAGTTTTTTATAGTTTTGTAATATCACAAAGTAGGTTTTTCATAAAGTTTTTAAAACTCCAAAATTAAAACAAACGTTCATATAATTCGTTCACTCAAGGTGAACACAAAATACACTCTTTGACTCTTTTATAAGCTACATAAAGCTTGTGTAGTGAAAGAGGAAGATGGTCAGCACCTGGGATCGAACTCACGACCTTCGCACGAAACGGACGGCGTCGTAACCAACAGTCTACCAACCACTTAATTTTATCAAGAAGTTTTAGATTTTATTCCCAGTTCGTTCGGTTTTTGGAATTTCTATTTCTGGTTGATATATCACATCTCAGATCTTCTCCCTCTTCTTCTTATGGTCACTCACAGTTTGACCTCTTGAGACTGAAGCCATTAGTTCACGTCATCTGTCAGTGCGTGCAAGTCCTCAGATAGGTTGAACCGTAAGACTGAAAGATAAAAAATATTGTTTTTTTTTTAATTTTAGTTAGGTACTTATATGCCTTCTTTTGGCAAAACGACTTTTATAGTTTACTAGAGGTCCGCCCCAGCTTCGCACGGGTAGATAGATACTTAAAAATAATTTAGTTTTCATACAGATCCCTAACTTTTTCAAAATATTTTATAGCATAATGTTAATCTGGAATAATTGCATTGCAATGTATCGTGTCACGTCACTTTACCACCGTGACTACTTTACGCGGTATTTCTACTAAACTTGACGTCATGACTCCCCTCAGTGCCCTCCCCGGCTCCCGTACGCACTCTGCATCGGATAAGTTGAGATGATAAGAGACTATGCTTTTTTTTCCAATACTCACATTTTTAAACTCGTGATAACTTTCGAATGGAATGTCCGAATTGAATAATTCAAAAAGTTATACAAACATATTGAAGCAGACTTGAATATGAACTAATTTATTTTAATAAGGAGTAATACCAAGATACCAATAAAGAGCCTTTTCTAGAGGTGACATTTTATTGATTTTTTTTAAATAAAAAAACACTTATTGTGGCATAACTATAATAGTTAGACATATGCTGTCGCGATACTTTTTGTAAATAATGATGTCTTCTACAAAATTGTGGTACATTGTTTTATTCTATCATCATTAGTTTTCACAGCGTTCGCGATAAAAAGAATATTTTAGGTAAATTTTTTACACCTTGGGTTACATTATTGAAGTTTTCGTAGGTTACCCACTTTTTTTTGGAAATTAAATATAGCCTATGTTCACCGCCGATATTGTAGCTTCCCAAAAGTGAAAGAATTTTTCAAATCAGTTCAGTAGTTTTGGAGCCTATTCGATGCAAACAAACAAACAAACAAACAAACAAACAAAAAATCAAATCTTTCCTCTTTATATTAGTATAGATTGCATTAATTTATCTTCTCGTATAGCTTTACCTTTAGCTCATACGAAAATTGCGAAAAAAAACAATGAAGACATAAAATAAAGATTTGTCCACTACCAATCCATTGTTTCTTTTAAAAGGAAATTTGATTCTGTTGGGATAATCCGAATCATGCATAGATTGAAAGCTTGTGGATTTAATGCTGCGAGAGTAAGTTTACTAGAAGAATCGATCCTTCGGTCGTAAAAACTCCGAGTCTTATCCAGTAAATCAATCTATGAAGGTTTTCAGTTTAAAGAAAAGGATATCCAAACAAAAGTCAGGATTGTCATAAAATCTAGTTGCGACCTTTACTGAAAAAGCAATAAAATCTTGGAAGTCTTAGAATCATGTTTCAATACATAGAACAGTATACGTATTCGTACGATTTTCAATTAAAAATAATAGTAGGTATATGACAGTTTTCCTTTAAGGTATCATTTCTATATCTCTATGTTTGGTCGAAATAAAAACCCCATTTATCTGCTTTTATTTGTTATCAAGGCAAATAATTTTGCCAAAAAAGGTCACCGTTTTGATGGACATTCGTATAATAATTACTAGGTACTTACTTAACGAGTCCGATAAACTATCCACTAGCACTAAACTACTCCACTCTAATATTCGGCAGCTGCAACAGCATTGTCATTACTCATGATTCGGTTTTGCATATCACACCCCTAGGCATATCTCGGCAAATTAGGAGATTTTCGTTACTTTGAGTCTTGCCACAGCTACAGGATACAACCTCTTCCAAACTAAAACCCTACCAGCGCATGTTTTTCTTACATCTAATGACACCCACTCGTAATCTGTTGAGTGTCTTCCAAGTTGGATAAGGTGTCCCGGTCCTAAGCTTTCCGCCAGTTCTAGCTGGCTTCCATTATTGTGGGTACCTTTGAACTTTCTTCGCTTAGTGGTAATTTTTGAATCTTCTTCATTTTATTTTGAGACTAGCTTATACCCGTTTTGCTTTACGTTTTTTATTCCGATTGTCAGGCTTGATCGGTAGGTAATTAAACAGGTTCTAGTCTAGCTTCCCATTGCTTAACAGACCTCTATAACTGACATAAGCACAGAAAAAGAAGAATGACTTTTTTACCGACCTCATAATATTATACGAACCTACCGACATAATTTGCAAGTTTTCATAGAGAGCTCTGTGGTTTGAATCATAGCTACATTCCCTACTTTGATAATTAATTGGGCATTCCACCAATAGAGGGTGATTTGTGCTAACTGTCAAACTTCAAAATGGAGGAATCATTTTGCAAATTTTTTCATTAAATCTTTATTTATTGAGAATAATAAGATTTGAATAACATTTATATGTATAACAAATCAATCTACAATTATTTTATTACATTTTCATACCGTAATACCAAGATTCCATTCAACGTTTACATGAGTAATTTTGTTTCCAAAAGATGACTTACTGTCTTTTTGAGAAATTTGTATGAAGATCCTAAAAAAATAGATTTTTTTAAATAGCTCTAAATATATTAAAGTTAATGCAGAAAATTGTATTTAAGAACCTTCTCCAGCATTTTGTACGGCTCTGGGCATATTAATATCTGACGTAGCATTTGTATTTTAAGCGTGATGTTCACATATAAGGTAAAAGTATTGTCAAAGGGAAATAAAAAAACAAACATTTCTGAAATATTATGTAGATTTAACCATCCACTTCTGATTGACAACCTCACTTGCATATTATAGTTACCTACGTAAACACTTCTGAATTGGAGGTGACATGCAAGAGGTAGTTGGCATTACAACGCCAACGCCACGCTTGGGATTGGTTAGGGTTAGGACGTCCTTCCACGTTGGCCCATGGGTCTGTTGGCACTGTTCACCGAGGTTAGCTACCTGACGTATAATATTAAAAAGTTTTCAGAGGAGACTAATATTGAAAAGAAACGGATAGGAACCTACTTGAAATCAAATCAATCTTTGCGTTTTACGCGCCAGACAAAGACTTATTTCTCCTTTCTTGCTCAACATCATAATAATCTTCAAAAGAAAGATGAGAACCAACGTCATGTTAAGATACAAGCCTCTTCATCTCTTCCGTTGCTCCTTCTCAAGCATCAGTGTTCGTCTTCCAGTGTCCCTCTCGACAGCCAGCCTATTAATTTCGACCTACAAATTTCATATCTTCACGAAGAAAATCTTTGTAGATTCTACCTTTGTACACTTACTTGCTTCATGTCAAGGATAATCATTCTATGATACTCCAATATGTAGGCATAGGCCGTATCCTAATTGAAAGCGTCGCGCGTCCGAGCTTCGAGCGTCGGAGACCCTTTAAACTGACGTCGGAGACCCTTTAAACTGAAAGACGCGGACCCTTTAAACTGAGAAAACTATCTAGGTTAAGTTTTTTAACATTCCACGTAACTTTCTTAATTTTTTCTTTCATGAGAACCTTTTCCTTACAATACAAAAAAAAAAAAAAGAAATAGCATTTCAATGCGAAATTGGTTCGACATTCAAGCATTATGCGATGACTAGTGGAAATGGAGCTCTATTTTTATTTAAAGAGATACTTAACCATTTTTCAAATGACGTCAAATCGAGATCATTTATCATCGAAAATCCTTTTTTTTTCTCTCTTTTAATAATAGATTTTTTTTATTTTCATAATTATATAATATGATGCATTTTTACTGTCGACATTTTAAATAATAATAAAAAAAATGAATGATGATTTCAAAATTCATAAATCAAGATGCTTTTGTTTAACAAAAACAACTGGGAACATCGGAAGTCTTTCCATATTTTCCTGTTCCTACTTTTTTCATAATGACCTCCAACAATTCAATGTTGATTAACAAGCTTCTAAGTATCGCACCATAAATTCCAGCTTTCCTCTTTACAACTCTCTTGCCTTCTTCCACGTTTCTACCGTCGTTTATTATTTTATTTCGTTCCTTTTCTTCAATCAACAGTTGTTATATTATAATAAAATTAAAATACTAGCTTTCCCGACAAACGTGACCCTGCAGTCCTTACTACGAATATTGAATTTGAATTTGTATAATATAATGATAAATTTATAACCTTTGAAACAATGTTATTCCGACCTATGCATCTGTTTTAAGCCATGTTCATATATTGTAAAAATCACTAAAAACTTACTTTACTACCTAATACTTTTTATTTATTTATAAACAAACAAAACATTCTCCAGTTAGCTCTAGGATGGTATAAGGAGAACAAAATAATCAGTACATATAATAAATTGTCAAACTTTCCATAAAAAAAAACATAGATAAAGAAACAAAAATAGTTAAAAAAAAAATAACAACTAATGATTCTAACAATTCATTACTAATGTTCGATTTTCAAATGGAACAGACCACAACGGGCTTACGACCGTCTTCTACTGTTATTTCGAAGGCTGGCTTAGTGTGATCAATTTACGTTAACAACGTTCGCCATTAGGTGGTAATGTTTGTCTCCGTAACTCCTAATCATGAGAATTCTCAACATGTTCAACATGTCGATAAATCTCATGTATGCAACAAGTAGAAATTTAATAATAAATGAAAAAATATAGTCGACATTGAAATCGAGACTGAATTTAAAGAGTTATCCCCTTCCCACCGCCAAAATCTCGAACCTGTGAAATAAAATCTCCTAAATTATGATAGTGCAACAAATTTTTGACTTTGTTAAGTTGTTAATTAATAATACAAAATTGTGTTTCATTTGTTTCTTATTCAACATTGTCATAAATACGAATACTCCTAGTGAATTGTAAATCTTCATTATAAGTAAAAGAAAAATGCTTCACGAATAAAATATTTTTTAAATGCAAGCATTTGTAGACTGTTCTTTATCATTGGTGAACCATAAACAATTAATGAATGATGACAATATAATGATTGTTTTGTTTATTTCACGGTGATCTCTTTTGTTTTTCATCGGACAATACTCCATTGTTCGCGACTGTTATTTGCGGGACGTTTTGATGACAGCAAAAAAAAACACAACAATACGGCTTAAGGGATCATTAATTACATCGGCGATCGTGGTCCTAACGGTCTTGCTAGTTTTTTAAACAATTTACTTTCACCCTATCTTAAAGTTACCAGTGAAAAGCATTTTTGTAAACACAGAAATTGATTTTTTTGAAAATATTTTGTAGGTAGGTATCGATGGTCATCAGGTCTCTCTGGATAAATTTAAGTACCTGGGAGCAACCTATACCACCATCGGTGACCTCAGGGCTGAGCTCTAGTTAATTAATGAACAGTTGCAACTGGCGCCTTTCATAACAATATGACTATAATGTATGGAAAGCGTCGGCGTTCAGTGTCGTGACTTACCTACACCATTTGATGGTTGTTGTCCATTTTTCTCTATGGGTGTGAGTCGCGGCACCTGAACAAAGACTAGGCATAAGAATTTCCGCGTTTGAAACGAAGTGCCTCAGTAGATATTCGGTTCTACTGCCTCAAGAACGACATTATACTATTTTGGAGAGGAGTTGGACATGGCTTGGACTTGTATTCAGGATGTTGAATGGCAGTTGGTCGAGCAGAGCGCTGTTCTTCCTCCACAAACCGGTTTCCGTTCCTTCAAATAAAAAGCTGCTAACCTAGGGTAGCCCAGAACTCATAGTACGAGAACAGCCAGAAGACAATTATTATCTTCTCTAGAACAACATAATATTCAATATTAATCGGTACTTTACAGGGGACCCACTGAAGTTACGGACCTCAAATTTTACGTGCTTGTGTAGGAGCATAAGACCAACCCGTATACCAAATTTTATGAAAATCGAAGACTTTTTTTTTCTTTTTTAGCCCCTTTTCTAGAACAAGTGAAATTTTCTTTGGATACTTTAAGAGGGTTCCCCTGAAGGTACAGATCTCAACATTTTACTGACTCATCTACATCGAGGGGCTAACCGTTCTACCAAATTTCAATCAAATCGGATAATAGTTACTATGAGTTATGGGTGCGCACACATTTTTGGTGTACGCGGAAATTTTCTTCCTCTTCTAAAAAAAATTTTTTTTTTGCATTTTTGGAATCTACAGTCTACACCCTCGAAAAGGTCGAGAAAATTAATTTCAGCGAAATTTTTTTTTTTTTTGAAATCCGATCACAAGACTCATGTATATTCCATATACTTTGAGTAATATTTAAACATATTGTGGGAGTAGGTCATCGAATCTGAGCAAAATCGAACGCAGTGGAGAACTCCTGTTGGTTTCCTGTGTCCCTAAGGCAGTAGGTACTTACTTCACTTCACGTGTCCGGGGCTATTTTCCACCACTCCGATCGGTGACGAAGATCGCCTTGTCACAAGCAAGGATCAGGGCATCAGGACTAATACTAACTTACATAGGTAGGTACATCCTTTGATTTTCAAGCTAAATCAGTATGAAGAGACGGTTAAGTAGATAACGAATCAACTTGTGCGTGTGGCAAACTTATTAAATTATTGTGACCAATTCACCATAAACAGTGTCAATGAAGTACTCATTGAAATAAAAAAAATGTTACTACCTACCAATAATTATTATTATTATACGACGTCAAATGCATGCCTAGGCTCGGAGATAATGTCAAGAGATTTTATTAACTTCCATAACCTTTCTAGAACTTAAAGGTATGTATAAACCATATTAAGTACCCTTGCAATAAAGCAAATAAAAATAATTTTTATTATACCACGAAGTTGTTGAATGTTCCGGAAAAACTTCAAGTATGAATATTCGCCCCGTAATACAACGAAACAACAATGGAAAGTCGGTTTAATCAAGACAATTACACCATAAGGGATGCTTATGAGGGTATTAACTTTCCCCTCAAGCGCACTCAAGTATTTACCCGTTGCCTCTGATACATTATCGTTCAGTATTATTATTTTCAAATGTACCTACTGAAGTGAATCTTAATAAATAATATTACCTCACCGATTTTTTTTAAATGAATGTGAGATTTTCATAATTTCACCGTGATCCTTTTCTTTACAAATTTCTCGATTATATGTTTTGGTTATTTGGCTTCCGTTTTATCACAAAACTTAAGGTGGATGTTGACGTGGCGACCGACACTCACGACAAGTAGTGTCTTCTTATCAGGGGCTGAGACCGTTTTGTGTTTCGTGTCTATGTCTCCTGCCTCTGTCGCGGGTCTCGGTTCTTCGTCGCGAATTTGAGAGGTATCGGCGACTTTCCAGCGTAACTACTACCCCTTCTTCCTCAACTCTTGCACTGTGAATGACCTTCGGATTGGAAATGCTACTAAAATAGTTCAGCAATAAAAAAAGAGCGCTTCTGTTCTCAAACGAAATGATGAAAACTGGGCTAAGTGGAAATACTGATTCATTATATCAACGTGAAATAAAAAAAGAGCGCTTCTGTTCTCAAACGAAATGATGAAAACTGGGCTAAGTGGAAATACTGATTCATTATATCAACGTGAAATAAAAAAGAGCGCTTCTGTTCTCAAACGAAATGATGAAAACTGGGCTAAGTGGAAATACTGATTCATTATATCAACGTGAATTGATTATACACGTTTTCAACCCTTCAATAACATGTCATTAAGTCAGATTGAGTCGAAAAGTTTAGCTTTAAACAAAAATTCACAATATCGAGTTGAAATCTAGCACTATAATCTTTTTTATAGCTATGACTACAATTTTGAAATGGTGAATGCAATAAATTGTTAAAATTATACAACTGAGATCCCGGGCCATATTGAAACTTACTTTTCGCGCTTGCTCGTATCTCAAGGAGAACATCATTTGAAATAAAATTTTGTTAGCAGGAACCTTTTCATACATAAGATGCAATATTCAGTGTATTTGAATTAATTTTATATAAAGAGGAGACGTCAAACAGTTTTGACCCAAAAAACTCCAACAAATTTTCGACATACCTAATAATTTATTATAATGGTATCATCATTTAACCAATTCCAATGTTGTTTTTTTTTTTAAGTACAAACTTATACAGTAATGAAATTTGGAATAATATTGACATAGCTGTACGCAGTTAATTTAGTTGTTAGTCCAGTAACATAAGGATACCCAAAGATTTTTCTTTTTGTTTATCCAATGTCTATTGATGGCAGCTTACTCTATGATGATTTTTTTTATCTTGGTAGTTTTAAGTCAATCAGTTTTCAATAATAGTCATAAGTTACCTATATTTCAGTTACATATATTTCAGGTGTATTTTTATTTTCAAAAGTAAACTTGTTAAGCGTAGAATTTTACAAATTTATTATAGAAGAACATCAACGTTTCATTTATTTAATTGAAATAAACTTTAACTTGTGAATACATATTATTTGCTCTTGATTTTTTGTCATTATCGACACACTTTAAACTTACACAGTATAATATTATGTATAAATAATTTATAATACTCCCTTTAAGTGTTGTTATTACATAATTCAAGGAGATAAAGCGCATCTGGAAAATTAATTACACCCTTCTGTGGTTGGATGTTAGAGATTGCTACGGCTATAATCCCGCCATTGCCACTTGTCTATACACTATTTTTAATATGCATAAAGTATAAAATAAATAAATAAATATATTTAAATTTAAATTTGGTTGCAAATTTCTGGGTAGAAATTTTCGCACCACCCTTCATGACACCCTGCAGAAATAAAACACCCAAGTAGACCTTCAAGGAGATGGAGACCTAGTTAACGGTCAACTCTCAAAAGGGCTGTTGCAATGGTACAAAACTGAGTCGTAATAAAACAGAAATATTTTAGATTTTTTTTAAATCAAAATTCTCTAATATTAGTCTAAAACTTTTTGGCTACTCCTATGGGTTTCTTGAACAACCATTAGACTATCCCTTTTATATGGTTACTTTCTTTCTAGACGACCCATAAGAGGATAGTTTGTTTTAATATTTAAGAACATGAACTATGGTAAAATATTCTTTATCTCCTTGTACTGTTGAAAGATGGGAGTATTTCGGATATATGTAGGTACCTACCAGTTGAAAGAAAGCTTTTTTCGCTGTAAGTATTTTTTAGTTAAGTACTTTTCTTAGCGTTATTTTTTTTATATGTGAAATACTCAACTGGTCAAAATTTATGCCTATTACAATAATGTAGGTAAAGTATGGATGAAAAGTTGTAAAGGTGAGTTTACCCAAAACGAATATAGTGCCAGAGCTAGAATTGGCGAAATTGGTCCAGCCAAGGTAAACAGGGTTCTTTTTCAATTATGCGTACTCTTTTCGATTATTCGCTCTTTTTCGATTATGCGTACTTATAAGAAAAAGAAGATTTGGTAGGAGAGTTATAGAAATCACGATAATAGGTACTATGTTTAAAAATGAAAAGAGAAGTGTTTGGTTGCCTGTTGGATCCATCACTGACTTTCATACTGACGTAATGAAGGTGGCGGGTTCTATCCCAGGTGGCGAATATTTTCCTCTTTTCGACACAAGCTTATTTTGTTTAATGTGTAAGATATCAAAATGTGTTTGTTTCCACTTTGTGTGAGCTCAGTTTCATTTACTTAGGTACTTATACAAAAAAGAATATCACTTCGAAATCAAGCACTTACAATTTTATGTGGGTATATATTTTTCGCAAAAATTACGCTGTTTCATACTATATATTTTGGCAAGATTTTTATTTAATACGTGAGGAGGGGGTGCAAAGTAGGGGGATCCAAATAAGTACTAACCTAAAAGTTGAATTGACGCGACGTATGTATGGTTATGTTGTAAGGTACATACTGTGAAATACTGTCTATTTCTAGAAATACATAATATCATTATTTTATGGGTTTGATTAGCTAATTCACAGTGGCTTGAATCTCGTACCTGTTAATAATGGGACGTCTCTCCAGGGATACAGTGCGACAATATAGGTACTACATAGTTTGGTAGAATACATATCTCGTAGTGTCCGAAGGTAATTCATGGAATTTTGTAATAATATTTTACGGTTAGTCCGTGTGATATATTCCGGAAATTAAAAGTCCGACCCCCTGATGTAAGAGCTCATTCCTTCCAAGTTGTAAAAAGTCATCGTGGAAATATAATATTTCCCACTTACACCTTTCAATCTATATAATATTATGTCTCTTTCCCTCTCACTTTAGGAATACTCACTGCATACTGATGTTTTTATAAACTTTTGTAATCATGAATTTACGTTTTTTTTTGTAATCATGAATTTACGTTTTTTTGTAATCATTTTTTTTATTTTTTATAAGATATAGTTAACATTATAGTATCACCTGAATTCTGAGCATATTGTGAGTGACTACAATATGCTCAGAATTATAATTACCTACCTACTTTCTCACTCATTTGAGGTACCCTGAGCTTGTAAGAATATTTTGAACCCAAAATAAGTCAAGTCGGTTTACTCGTTCCTTTGTTTTAACGAGTCAGCTAATAATTTTTAAATATGTAAATGAAAATGGCTGTGCTTCCATCTCAAATACAATAAGTCAATGTAACAAAAAATATTTTCACGATTTCGTGTGAATTTTGTATGTATAAAATTATACAAATAAATGTAAAAAGAAACATATTATTATATTTCGGGTCGTATAGAACTATCCGAAGAAATTGAGATTGGTTCTCGTTTTTTTTATTTCAGGTATCGTCGTGGGAGACATCGCTCAAACGCACGATTTGAAAACTTTTCCCCACTTCAAGGTATGAAAAACTTATCACGAAACAAAAAAAAAGAATCAAACCGATTATATTTCGGAATGGATTCGAAGAAATTATTAAATACCTACCTAGCCAATTTTCAAAAACAAATTCAACTTCCAAAATATTTATGGTTACTTACACCGTTTTTCTGGACTTAATTTACATAGAACCAACACGTCAAAGACAACACGGATGCAATCGTGTTGTCTTTGACGTGTTAAACACGACGCGACGTATTGACGTAATTGGGAATTAGACGAATGTGACCACCAGAATGGAGAATGTTGTTAAAGTAAGGTTATCACACTAAGCCAGCCTTAGAAGTCGGTCGTAAGCCCATAATGATTGAAATTTGTGGAATTTTACCTCTTAAAAAAACGAAGTCCAACTGATTGAATGATTTCATCAAATATAATTATGTAGATTATTTTTTAATATGTACAAATTCTTCATCGATTCATTATGAATATTGAACCGGCTCGAAGGACCATCCATATGAATTTATTCCTAATAGGCTCAATACACTAGCTCAATATACGTAATTATATTTTTTATGTAGACGAAGAAAACAAAATAATATGTAATAACTTCTAACAAACTACTAACAGGACAAGAAATAAAATGTACCTACTCTTACATTCTTAATACCCTAACCCGTACTGCCCGGTCTCATAAATAAAGGAGTTTTGAAGGTTTTGACAGGTCCTTACGTGGGTAATTTGCTTTACTTTTTAGGCTAAAAATCTTCGAATAATATTTTTTTTTTTATAAAAACGGCTTCTGGATCATATTGTATGACATAAAAGTATAAACAGCAACTATATAGGTACTATTATTCAGGTCTCAGGATAAACAAAAAACAATAATTTCACAAAATAATAATCATAATATGCATTTTTGTTAGAATTTAAAGAAACTCCAAAGATTTTAGATTTTTAAACTTTTTTTTCTTTTCCTTTTTAGCATTTCATCCACAAGGGGTATGGTTTGGCCACATATTTAAACTTCTCGGACAATACTCAGTTGGTATCTACTTATAGGTACCGCTACATAATTACAAATACTATTGAATTATTCTCTGTTTTCCTACGCATTTTACTGTACTTTTTTATATTTCTTTAACAATTTTTTCTTTTCTATATTATGTATCTTTGTATTTACGTATCTATCTAATCCAAACTCCCTTTACGCCCCACTTAGGGGCATAGCGAGGCAATAAGAGCTCTCCATTGCGCTCGATCTTGCGCAATGTTTATGACCTCCTCCCACACCATGTCCAGATTCCTCAGCTCTGATTCCTTCCCATAATGGTAGGAGTGATGGGCTCACGCTGAGTGCGCCTGCGTATAGCGTCGTTCGTGATGCGGTGGTACCATCTTACACTCAAAATTCGTGGTGCGATGATACACTGCGCTGTAATTCCTCCACTGTCGTACTGAACAACGCTAGGTCGTCCGCGTACTCCATTTCGCCCATTAGACCATCTTTCTGTGTTATTTTGTATACCTCTTGCTCCTTGCATGGACTTTCTCAAGAGGAAGTCCATGACAATAATAAATATAAATGGGGCCAGAATGCAGCCCGGTCTGACTCCCGTGGTGATTCTAAAAGCTTACTTATCTATATAATAATTATTATTGAATTAATTGAGAATCAAAACTGACACTAATACTAAAAATCAGTGCAAATGGTTACTCCTACTTATGTCTAAGATTTTTTAAAACAAAATATTTACCTACATTAAAATAACATTATTATTTTAGGCTGTTTGATTAGCTGAAGGGCTGAATGCGAAAGGAATAAATCATAAAAATCGTAAAATATATTATACTTACATATATGCGAAGAAACGGAAAAAAACATATACTAAGATACGTATAAGTATGGTCGGAGATAAGTTATGTGTTTCCTAGAGAGGGACCATGAATTATTCAAATGAGATACAACAAGGCCTAATTTCGCCTGTTGAATAGACAGAAATCCACTCCCTCGTAGACCTAAATGTAAATTTTTCCTCATAACAGAGAAGGCAGGGTACGTGAACGCAGGTATACAATTTTAGGGCTAATCTACGTAAATTCAGTGTAGGTATGCACAATCCAGAAATTGGATATCTACAAACCTTACTTTGAGGGACACTATTTATACGTCTTTTTGTATTGAATACAAATATTTATTTTTAAATTATTTAGTACTTTTCTTGGTATTTAGTCGAGTTTTTCTTTTTTTCGGAGTAGGTACCTACACGAGCAGTGAGCACATTGAAAACATTTCGAGAATAGTTTGTGCAGTCTACTCCTGGGTAGAAATTTTGTGTATAATACATAAAACTAGTTGCATGTAAACATGAGATCCAACTACTGTCGATGGCCTGAGTCGGTATGTTTATTGTATGAAACGATGTCGTCAATAAATTAAATTTTTACAAAAATTGTTAAGAAAAGTTTGAGATATACTGCTATAATGTAAATATTTTTTATAGGAAATTAAATTATCTAGTTGCTGTGTTTCGGCGTTTTTCGATATTTTTATAAAATTCTGAAGTATATAGGCATTGAAACTCGTAAATTTGTCATAAAAAAATATTTGTCTTTATAAAAAAAATTTTAGAAATCCTGGAACTTTTTCATTAAATTTAATTTGAGATATTGTATTTTTCTATATACATACACATTTTTAGGGTTCTATAGCTTTTATAGTTTTCGAGATATATGAAAAAATTAAGTAAAAATTCAAAGGTTGATTACCCCTGACTGAAAGAAAATTTCAAAATTCTGAGTAACAAGTTTTGTAGTATTTAATATTTTCTGAAATTTTAGGATCTGTGCATCAAGCGAATCAAAATTTATAAGGGACAAACACACACACACACACACTCACCCTCACATACACACAGCCAGACATACTAAATGTTCTCCGAATTCTGAGTAAATCCATGCATGTAACATATGTATATGCTGCTAAGCCTCTAAGTTGGTGTTTTTTGTCGTCAAAGTTTGAAAAGCCGTTTAAAATCTGGCCATACAAATCTCACGTATCTTGGCTTGTTACTGCCGATCTGTCTCGAGAAATAATTTCTGTTCAACAAATCGACAGTTGGATTATACACACCTGCACGTAAAATACCGACTTCGGTAGCCTAGTTGCATAGGCAGTATAGGCACCGACTTTTGACCGAGTTCTAGGGTCAGAAAATTTCGATTGAAATTACTTCAATTACTTGAAATTTCTACACAGGGTTGAAATACTATCGCAAATTGGACCAGATGGTAGATAATACTTTTAAGCTCTATTTTTTCCAGTTATACCTTCTGATACCAAAATGTTTAGAAGAGAGAGAGAGAGTAATATTTTTCATAATTCATTTTACTCTCCAATTTTTTTCTGTGATGACGAAATGCTAAAATTTTCTGTCATCATGGAAATTTTACCCGAAACCACTTTTTGTGAATCTGTTACCTTAGCTAAAAAAACCAATAGTTACATACTTAATCTTTTAATATAAATAAAAGTCGGGTTAGTGCGAACACTTATAACTTGACATTGGCTGAACAGACTCTTCCGATGTTTGATTTATTGGATTCTTTTCCGCTCCGGATAACAGAATAACTAATAAAAAGTTGAAAAAAAAATGGATAAGAAATGATATAAAATATAATATTTAAGTAGGTAAATAACATCCCTGGAAAACACTAAGTTAAGACGGAGAGGAAAACCAACAGCAACAGAAAAAAGATTAATATGAGGGTCGTGGGTTCGATCCCAGGTGCCGACCATCTTCCTTTTTCACGACACAAGCTTTTAGAAGGTTACTGTGAAATAGACAAATAGCGTATTTTTGTGGTAACTTTGTGCGAGCACAGATTCATAAAAAAAAACGTTCAAAGAAACCCGTTTTGTGGTTTTTCCATGATGGCAAAATAGTAAAACATTTGTAAAAATAAAATTGGACTAGGTACACGCAAAAAATACAAACGTGATTAATGATTTTATCTGTGAATTTATTTTTAAATGGTTTTCTGAAATAGATATTAGTTAGTTTATTTTGGTGTTGAAAAACTTGTGAAAAAAATAATTTTTTTTCTGGGAAAGATAATTAAGTTTTAAGCAAGGCTACAACGATTTATAAAATGGCATCACCGTGAGAGAGACAGTGTGAAATTGCCAACGGATGAGTTTGCAAATAAAGGATTCCGCAGCAAAGCCTCAACATATTGTATTCGTGGTTTCGGTGAAATGAACATAACAATATTTATTTTAAAACAAAGTTTATGTAGGGTTAAACAACATTTTTTTTAAAACTTTAAGTATGTATTTTGTGTTTATCTGCATCTGATTACTTTAGAGAACAGCGGCAAAACCTACAGGAGGAGAGGCATAAGGATCTTTTTATCTCGTCTGGCAATGTGTCCAAAGATTTGCAGAATCCGCTTCAAACATAAGGAGAAAATTCCGTCTGTTATGCTCAACTGTCTGAAAATTGACACATTGGTTCTTCTGGCCGTCCAAGGGATTCAAAATATTCCGCATGACGCAGTGCATGACGGGACATGAGGTATTTGGAAAGTACCTTCATAGCATGCAATATGTATTGCAGTGCAGGGGAAGACGACACCGAACACACACCGTTTGTATGTTCCAAGTAGGACGAGGAGAGATGTAGAGTTATAAGGGATCTCCAATTGCCAAGATTCCCGACACCAGATACACTAATTAGAGACATTTGGGGAAGGATGTCAGCCTTTATGGAAGACATAATCAGAACCAAAGAGGACGATGAAATCCGCTGCCAGCAAGATCAATTTAACTAAAGACAGTCTGTGACCATTGTATGCCTTAAAGGCAGAAACGTGGTAGCAGGGGAGTAAGGGGTTTTAGCGGGTAGGAGTCTTGCACTACCATAAGGGTTTCCATAAGGATTTCCCCCTCATAAGAAAGGGGATTCAAAACAGATGTCTCCAGCGCCACATCTAGAAAGCATCAATTCTTTCTCTTTTCCCGGCTTTTACTGTCCAATGTCCATGTCTCGCCCTTTTTACCCTTATTAAAGTTTTGAGCTTACTTCGCTAAAAATTATTTATGTTCGCCGAATCAGCGAATAGACTAGAAGCATAAGTTATTATTTCTGTTCTATCATCCTAACCCTATCATATAGGATACGACGGAGCTTTATCCCAAGGATTGATTACTGGTTTAGAGATGTTTCATCAGGCTTTAGTTGGAGCGGCATCTGATTAAGAGTAAACCCGGCCAGAAATCGATCTCTGATACTTGAAGTGATGTGTTTGATAATCCATAGATAGAACGGTAAATGACGCAATTTTATCGGTGACAAATTTTAAACTTCGTAAAGATTACACACAGCCAATCAGATCTTTCAATCATTCGACCAATCAGTCTTCTGAAAAAAAAATGTATTAAATACCTACATATTTTCAAATAATACCTACTTAGTGGATGATCTATCTCTTTTTCACTTGAAAAGAATTTTTGCCTGAAAATCCCATGAGAGGGAGAGGAAAAGAGGTAGCAAGGTACCCACAGAGAGATTTGGGGGATATTTACAAAATGTAAACGTTTTGTATCTTAAATGTTTTTCTTTCGGGAATCGAGTATCAAAAAAAAACCGTACAAATAGTTCCATATCCCGGTATAATTTACTGTTTTTGGCCCGCTTCCCCTAAAGTCCCTAGGGTGCAATAAAACTCCGCCAGGTTGTTATTTATTGCTACATTTAAGAGCCTCGAACTTTTGATACACAAAGTGAAAATTGAAGGAAGAACCATTTAGAGATTTAACTTATTTTAAAAATATACATCCTTTTGTATGTTGGGATGTATGTATCCAAGGGAAAGACGTACATATATTTGTACATTCTTCAATACTATCAAGCAATGTTTAATATTTATATGTACTAGTGGTCGGCCAGTGTTCGAAATTCGACCATAACATTACTAATTTAGATTATAAATTTGAACATTTTTAAGATTCATTTTTCAAATACTGAGCCAGCGCTATTTCACCACTTTCTTTCAAAAATAATGACATGGATTGGATACGTCAAATGTTAATATGTTTAAAGTTTTTTCTGTGGTTATTTACTATTTAAGTATTTATTTAGAAAAAATATTGATCTATTTTAGAAAAGCGTCATTGGCTTTATCATTCTTTTTGGATTTAATGCCATTATTGAGAAAAAAAATATTAATCTATTTTCAATTTGACCACAAATAAACAAAAGATCTGTGTCAAATACATCGAAGTGCGTGTGTGAGTATGAATATAACATAACAGTAGTATTGGTAGTGTTTTTTTTATTGATTTAATGTATTATTATGTATACCTAATTAAAAAAAATATTAGCATTCGCCACCCCTTCTCTATATAAACAAACTATAGGTGTGCGAAATTTCATACTCCGTCCGCACAAGATTCGTTAAAATAGTCACAAAGTTTTTCCTTCACGTATTAAAAGATTTCATTGTTTTTAGATAGGTTGTAGCATGCTAAAGAGCTCTCGATAACATTTTCACATGTACTTGATGGGACAAAAAACTAGGTAGGTACAAATGTGTGTCGAATAAATATATTGTGAATATAATACCATATGTTGGTATATCTCCATTAGGGCGGCTATACACAATACACATGCCTGTAAAATAGGACAGTAGCTTGCATGGCTGTTAACGGCATGTAGAGTAGAAGTTACTGGCGAGATGTGGATACATTTGCAAGTTAAACTTGCATGCAATTTGCGTCATAGTGAGACAGTACATTTCCCAAATCACTCGAGATTTTTGCAATGGAAAACATTCGAAGTTGATTAAATTTCATCGTATTGCAATTAGCAGTAGGTACAATGTATGGCTAATTAAATGATAGAAAAAAAAGAATAGTAAAAGAAGACGGATTTGGATGAAAGATTGGATTGGCAGAAGGGAAGATTTTGGAGCAAGTAATTGTCTGCTTACAGAAATGCGACAAGAAGATATATATATGGTTACAGAAACCATTTAAGATTGCTGCCAGAAAAATTTGATGAATTGCTAGGAAAAATTGCGGATAAAATAAAAAAGAAAGATACTCATATTATGCGAAATGCTATTGCCATGCACCTACCTGTCAATAAGTTCACACGTGCAGGTTTCTTAGCCTTCCGCATACCCGCCGCGTCCCCTCCCTCATGTGGCATGCCAGTAAATCAAATGTTGCGATCTACTTGCATGCCAGGTACAGGCATGCCAGTTAGCGTATATACACATGATAGTAGGTGGCATGTGCAAGGAGCTGACATGCAAGTGTGCCTGCTACAGGCATGTGTATTCCCAGCTTTATTTTATATACTAGCTGACCCGTCGAACTTCGTATCGAAATAAATAATATGGGTACTCTAGGTTTTATGCAACAGAGCTCAAATTCGTTTTTTTAGTTATTCAACACGAATGACTATTTACTGGCATTAGCAAAACCTGCATACCATGCTGCATTCATTGGGTCTGAGTTTGTTTTTACACCAAAAACTTATAACCTAATGTAAATATGTGGGAAGAGGTCATCATTGCGCAAGATCGAGTGCAATGGAGAGCTCTTGTTGCCTCACTTTGCTCCTGATTGGAGTTCAAAGGGAGTTTTAATTTTGATTGATTTGATGTTAATACCTATGTAGGTTGAGTGTGTTGTTGGCGCTTTGCTGATTGTTTTTGTTTGTTTGTGTTCCTTTCTGTTGTGCACCGTTTGCTCGTCTTTGTGTCTCGTTAATGTTAGGTCTACTTGCACAAAACTACAGTAAATAGTTATTCATCATAATACACCAAATACTCTAATACTCGGAATAAAAACTAATGCGCAGTATAAATACTTAGTATCACCTCAGCACGGGCTTTTGTCTAGTGGGATGATAAATTCACCTCAGCACGGGCTTTTGTGCTACCCATCACGCTGATTCCCGAAGGGGGTAGGCCTAGGGTATGGACTTCAATTATTTCCAATCCAAACTCATTCGCTTCCTCCAAACGCATAACATTCCGCATACATGCTCTTATATTCCTTTTGCTCCTGACTTGGCCCTCCCATATGTCATTCCAGGTCGGCCTCGTCTGCGTGCACCTATTCTTTCAGATTTATATATCCCTTTAGTCATTCTCTCTTCGTTCATTTTCTTTACATGCCCAAACCTTCTTTCTTTATTCACTTTATTCTAGTCACTACACTAACATCCACTCCACATTCCTTTCTTATATTATCAATTCTCACGTTCTCAATAAGTATCTTTCCGCATAACCTACGCAGTGATTTCATTTCCACAGCATTTATTCCAACTTCCAAATTTTTCGTCCATGTCCAAGTTTTACTCCCATAAATCATGGATGGTATCAGGATTCCATTGTGCATCAACTGTCGATTTCAGAGATATCTTCTTAGAGGTCTAAGTGCACCGCCAACCCTTCTCCCAGCCAATTTCATTTTTTCAATCTCTTTTTCACACCTTCCATCTCTTCTAAGTAAATTACCTAAACAGACATACTTCCAAGTTCTTGACATTCACTTTCACACAACATTGCGTATTAAATCTTCTCTTTCAAAACAGTGGAAATAATTAAAAATCTCATTTAATGCAGTATCTGTGATTTTTTTCTAACTTCTATTACAACATGGTGGAAGTGTAGCAATTTTTATTTTCAATAAAGAAACAAATGCTAGGTCATTAGCAAATAATATCCAGCTTTTTATACATATTAACGATGCGGATTATATTTACGTTATATGTATGTACTCATCCTCTCTAAAAATCAGCCCATAAACGAAGAATTAATTATCAAACAAACAAAAAAAAAATCTACTTGTTCTTCAATATAATCATGAATTCCTTGTGTAAAACTTATCAAAACTCCTTATAAAATGAACTTCAATTAAGTACAACTCCTTAATAGCAATGTTATATCTACGATTCTATTTGCTGGCGGTTTTAAAAATCTCTGTAAATAAAGAAAGTTTTCAAAATTCTTTACACTTCAATACAGTAATGTATTCCTTGTATTAAAACTTACCAAAACTCCTTATAAAAATTAACTGCAATGAATATTATGACTTATCCAATCAAACTGTTTCATACGATATATTTTACATTCGCATTCTATCAATTGCAACAACAATCAAACCACTGACAGTTCTTTCAAATGTCAATTAATTAAAATTCAAAAGTAGAACAAAATTATATTGTAAAAAGTACTATAAAGATTGCCTACTTAGAGTTTTCTTTAATTTTCTAATTATCCACGCAATTTTCATATTTTTTTTGTTCCCATACAACCTTCTCCTGATAAATCCTACACGACAAAGAAATAATTAGCGAAATCGGTCCAGCCGTTTAGGCGTGATGCGATGATATCGGGAAATAAATCTCCATTTTTATAGTGTTCTTAAATTTTCTAATTTTCCACGCATTTTTTTTAATTTTTTTCTTCTAATTCAACCTTCTCCCGATAAAAGCCTACACGACAAAAAAAGAATTAGCGAAATCGGTCCAGCCGTTTAGTTGCGATGCGATGACATCGGGAAATAGCTCTCCATTTTTATAGTGTTTTTAAATTTTCTAATTTTCCATGCATTTTTATTAATTTTTTTCTTCTAAATCAACCTTCTCCCGATAAAAGCCTACACGACAAAGAAATAATTAGCGAAATCGGTCCAGCCGTTTAGGCGTGATGCGATGATATCGGGAAATAAATCTCCATTTTTATAGTGTTCTTAAATTTTCTAATTTTCCACGCATTTTTTTTAATTTTTTTCTTCTAATTCAACCTTCTCCCGATAAAAGCCTACACGACAAAAAAAGAATTAGCGAAATCGGTCCAGCCGTTTAGGCGTGATGCGATGATATCGGGAAATAAATCTCCATTTTTATAGTTTTCTTAAATTTTCTAATTTCCTATGCATTTTTCTTAATTTTTTTGTTCTAAAAGGACACTCTCCTGATAAAAGCCTACACGACAAAAAAAGAATTAGCGAAATCGGTCCAGCCGTTTAGGCGCCATCCGATGACAACGCGAAATAGCTCTCCATTTTTATATATAAGATAAGCTCACTCGAATTTTCCCGCTTCTTTCAACATAGTAAAGTTTGTCACACAAACTTTATTTTATTTTGCTTCTAACTGCATTCCTTGAGGACGGAATAGATGTGGTTGGTCTACGGCATTCTTGGTCGGACATACCTCCGTTCACCCTTCTTTCAACCCTATACATAAACTCTGTTTGTTTTTCTATTTGCATATTAATTGTTCAGAAACAAAAGTAAGCACAAAAGAAATATTGACATTGCAATAGCCATTTCGACTTTATTGCACTACTTGTAAGTAGGGACCTTAATACCTTGGTAGTTAAATATCATAGGTATTCTAATTCTGACTAAGCTTCTAAACTTGTTATTTATTCAATTTTGTGGAGTGGGGTTAGATAATGGAGGATGAAAGACAGTACTTTCCATAACCTGGCTTTCAGTTATTGGTTTATATTTAGGGCAACAACGCTTCAAAAGACATTCGCCCCTGAGATTGATAATATTATGAGAGCAACATTGATGCTTTTAACGAGTGTGTTATGTGTGCCTGTAAGTACTGGGGTCCGTCGCGTAATCCCTCCGTCGCAATCTCTGATGCCACCCTGTGATCTTGTGGATGAAGCAAAGGGCAGGAGGGGGATGGTTTGCTGTGCGTAACTCTAAAACTTTCCTACCCTCATACACAGCGCTAATAATGTTAGAAAATTAACTTGAGGGAAGTAATGCCGGTTTAAATTCATCGAAAAAAAAATATTTGGTAGATGATTTGATATCTCTGGCGTTTTACCTGCATTAATGATGAAAAAAAACATATATTTTTATACAGGTTTTGTATATCATTTAACTATTCTCCGATTTCTGAATAATAAATCCCAGGTTTGTTACACGTTCGGATCAGATTTGATATATCATCTTCTTTTCATGTCCTATCGAGGTTCCCTGACCTCTTGCAGGAAGCCTCCCTCTAGTTGTCATAAGCAAATTTGGCAAAGTTCTTAGTTCATGTCACTCACGAATGTTTCAAAGCCAGGATTGTTGCTTGCTTACAACTCCTCTGCGGTGCTCTGTTTTCTTCTTCATGACGAATTTTTGTGACCAAAGTACGAAGCCTTACGGAGAGATGTGAATGTAATTCTCTGGTTGTATTAGTTCTGCTTAAGACTGTTATGTTGGTGATCAAGTCGTTCCTGCATATTTTTTAAGTATTTTGCAATGGATTCATATTATATCGTTACACGTTCGCGGTGCAAGAGAATACCGGGTCTTAGATTATCGGCGATAAATTTCCAGTTTGAAAAATAGCTGCGGCATTATGTCTCAGTTTCTAGTGTGTTACCCTTTTACCAATTAAGACCAACACAAAGGTGAGATTCAAGAATTAATATTTAAGTAATAAATCTGGTTTGTGTTATAAGGTATAATATCCCTTACACAACGTTTGAACCGACTAGTAATGACGACCTAACAAGTAATTGAAAACGGCCATGCGAATTTAAACCTTTATGCGCGAATTAAATCTCTAACACTATTAATTAAGCAACATAGGTGTGAAATATTACTCCTCCATCAGAAAATATTAAATTTGGACAACACATGAATGTTCAATAAAACCTCCCCTGAAAGGTAAGGGCGAATATTGTTGTCAAAATAACCACCGATGTAACCCTAATTCATGAAATAAACATGGATAAGATGGTACATATATTCCTTATCTCACAAAATGTATGAACTTTTTTTATTTACATAGACCCTGGTACTCCAAGGGATGAACCAGAGGCGTAGCTCTTGGATTTTCAGCCGCACAAGGACCGCAAAAAGTGTAAATAAAAATTACTGCTGGATTTCTGTGGGACATGCAAGGTGTACAAACTTGACATTATTGTCCCTTGAGGTCACAACTTTGAAATCAATAATTTGTAGTCACACTTTGTTTAACTATGCGCCCTTGAGATGACCTTTTGTTGTCACTAAACGGAGAAATAAAAAATCTCTTTTTTTATTATTAGTACATATAGAGAAAAAAATGTAAAAAATAAAATTATCTTCAGGTGGTTTTATAAATAAATAATGAAAGGCACAAAATTTTCATATTGATTTTAATTTTTTGTCAAATTAAGCTCCAATATGTATTAGATAAGTAATAATAAATTTATAATCAGTGTATTTATAATCATTTTGAATAATGACGAGCTATTTTCTTTTACGTAAAACTATACCCAAAACGTTTTTATACAGGGCAGTCAGGGCATCTATAAAGAAAGCTAAGTCACTCAACAGTGCTATGATGATATAAAAAACAAAGCACTTTATATATAAACTTAGCCAGAAAAATCTACTGTCAATAGTTATTGTCACTGTACCAGTCTTTTAGGCGTGGATGCTTTAGTTACGAGTATTTAATTATTTTGAAGAATCCGTACATATATAAAGAAACGAAATTATTTTGTTAATTTATGTACATTTAAAAAAAAATTAAATTGCGAGATTCGACATTTTACACGTGAGCCGTAAATCTACTTTTCGTTGAATCGCAGCTAAAGTTTCCATTGTTTCTCATCTTTTCCGTCGTTTTGTTTAAACAAAGTTGTAACTGCAAAGTATTCCTTCGATAGTTCAATGCTGTTGAAGTATTTGTTTTGTTCTTAACAAAGTTTTTCAAAGTAGGAGCGATGCTTTTGTTCTGCTATTAAGGTAAATGCATAATTGACTCGCCTCAAGGCATGCACCATGCCGTATAGTTTGAGAAGGACAGGTAATAAATTAAGATCCACTTATCGCTTTTAACCTTACAATCATACGACAACTGCATGAATACTACAATATTATATTATGAAAGTTTGACATTTTGAAATAAGTTTTCGCTAAACATGACGATAAAGAACAAAGTTAGACTCAAGGTATTCTATATAAACCTAGAATTAGAAAAACTTCATAAATCGTTTATGAATTCAAAACATTTTCTACATACCTACATATTATATTATTTTACTTTTATATCTAAAGATTTCGCACAAAAACTAGCTGGATTGATATAAGTTGGCAACTCTAAAAAAATATTTCTACAGCCGTTTTTAATTGAAAACATCATATTTAAATATTTCTGCATTGAATGAGCACAGATAAAATAACGCAAATTATATAACGTCTATACGTATCGAATACGAGAATCGCTTTTGTTTCTAGAAATATCTCAGTGGCGGCGCTATACACGTTTCCCATACAAAATGTATCGTGTAATATTCACTTTACTACCGTTACCACCTTCCGATAAAACAGAGAATAGGGGGACAGGTCTAAAGTGTTTACGAGTAAACGGATCGAAAATGGCGGTTTTGTGGCCTAAAATTTCGTGGCCAAATTTTTCAGCCATATTATGGCCCTTTATGAGCGCCAAATGGCATATAGGTATTGGTCATCAAAATGCGGTCAGAGTTTCATAATTGAAATCTCTCTGGAGCGTACCCTAAGAGATAGAGTTAGAAATACGAGTATGTGAGAAATATGCGAGGTCGAACACAAAGTGAGATGGAAAAGGTCACTAAGTAGGTTCTGGTATCCACGTGCGAGGAGAACGGATTCTTCCAGGCTCCCTCAGATGGCATTGCACCCAGGCAGGCAAAGAGGTGAAGAGACAGCTGAGAATCGACGTCACAACAGGCTGGAAGAACAGCGCTCTCCTTTGGCAACTGCCATTCGGCAACCCAACACATGTCCCAGCTAAGTCCATCTCATCTCCATAATGTTAGAAGTGATGGACCTACGCTGGGTGCGCTGGCAAATAGCGTCGTTCGTGTTGCAGTGGTAACATCTTATACCCAAGATTCTCCTGAGGCACCTCGTTTTAAATGCAAATATTTTTGTGCCTGGGCTTTGGTCAGGTGCCAGGACTCATACCCATACAAGAGAATGGGCATCAAACAGTTTACATTTCGTCTCGACACTAAACGCCGACGCTTTCCATATCTTGATCATGTTGTTGAAGGTGCCACATGCCATACTGATACGTATCGGGAGCTCAGCCCCGAGGTCACCAGTGGTGGTAATGGTTGCATCCAGGTATTTAAACTTATCCACCCGGGAGATCTGGTGGCCGTTGATCATGGTTATCGGGGCAGGCATTATTTGCCATGAGCTCCGTCTTACTGGCTTGACATAGGCCAAGGCGTGCTGTTTCGTCGCAGAGTCTTGAAACACTGCGCTGTAAACATCTTGAAGCTACAAGACGAAATTAAGGATAAATTTCATTACCTGTATTATATTTCTGTAAGAGTTTTGTCGGAACAGAGATCTCAGGTATACCTATATGTACATATATAATAACGAGGTATATAACCTACATAATTCATACAACTGTTAGTTCACGGAGGGGGCAGAGCAAGCGCTGGAACTTTCCCAAGTTGCAACTCAATTCATCTTCAATTCTCTGTTTCTGAATAAATAAGTCACTCGTGATGGGGCAACAGAACTTAAAGAAAGTGCTTAAACTTATATTAGGTATATTCATTGTATATTAAAATGGTTCGAAATTACATTCACTTCACATTTATTTTGTGTACGTATTATATTATGCACTAGGTTTAAAAATTCATTAAACTTTTTTAACAACATTAGTAAACTTTTTGTTAAATTAGTAAAAATTTAAAAACATACCTCTGTGTAGGAATGTGTTAGGTATTATACATACGAAATCGAGTAGGTACCTTTAAAGAAAATTCTCGTTTATAAAGATATAACAATAAGTTTGGAGAGAAAAATCTACCTCTAATCTTATCTACGTAAATCTGACGTCATAAGCAAATTTATTTTTTTTGTTGTTGCATAAAATCTAAATATTGTAGGTATTTTGGAAAAAAAATCTTTACCTAATGAAAAAAAAAATGAAAATTCCAACTTATAAGACAAAAGATATCTACAGATTTCAAGCAGATGAATATACGGAAAATGCAGATATTTACAGATTTGGTAAGTACATAAAAATAAGGTTTAAAGTAGAGATTTGTGAAGACGAATTCAATCAAAAATGATGTTCATTGAACTCATCGATATAATACTTTAAAAAGGTCAATCCGAAAGTTAAAGAAATAAAACTTATAATTTTTTGTCGTCTTTGTAGAACATTAATAAACAAACATAAAATAAACTAAAACTTTGTCAGTTTTACTTTTGAGTTGTGCATTGTAAAGGTGCGAAAATGTTTTAACCAAATATCTACTCAAAAGTAACTGACAAAGTTTTTGTTTATTTTAATTATTTATGTTTGTTTAAAGAAATAGCCTAATAGGATATTTATACTGTACGAGATGTGTGTCAATATTGAAAATAATGGTGGACCTTTCTCTCTTCCTACACTTAAAAAGACTCTCCAAAAGACTCCAATATAGGTAAAAAAAATCCTTTATAGGTGCCACAACGCTACAAAACTTGTTAAAAAATACACAAAACAATTTTCAAGTCAGGATTGTAACCTTCTACATACATAGGTATACATTTTATGTTTCTTAACAATCGTTTATTACAATAAAGATAGAGGCAAGTTTCAAAGAAAAAGAAGAAAAATCAATAAAAAAAACTAAAGTCGGAATTACGATAGGTTTTGGGTCGTTGGTGATTTGTGTTTGATTACTTCAATAAAAACTTTTTATTCGCACCCACTCTTGCTTACGAAATGTATTGCAATGTTTTTATTTTATATATTAAATGTATTTAGGACTTTCTTTTGCGAGTGTTTGGGACATATCTGTTAACTTTTTAAGTATAGAAAATATCGTTGATAATGTTCATAAAAAATTTGACTGTGTCTGCAGTCATCGATATAAGGGATCCACAAATTTTTTCCGACATTCCTACAACACTTCTTGATTTACCCTTTCTTCTTCTCTTCTTACTCTTGATATAGATCCGAGGATCTGTTTTTTTCACAAAGAAGTTTCCTGGGACGCCGAACTCCAACTATCCTTCCATCTTTTTGGAGGTCTCCCGGGTTGGCGGCTGCCCGAAGGGATGTTGTTTGCCACCACATTAGGGATTCTGGTATTGTCCATCCTGGCCACGTGGTCGTGAAACCGTTTAGAAAAAAAACAGGCAATGGCCTTTAATAGGAGGAAGAAGAAAACGAAGCTACTTACGGAATCATGGCAAGGGCAGAAAAATCTCGGTTGCAAATATCTGAAATGAAAACTCTCCGATCATTTTAATTAGAAGAGATCTTTTTTTCAACGTTCCCACTTAAATTTTGTTCTTGTTACTAAACTATCACCAGTGAATAAAAATAATACAAGAAATCTTACAATATTTCTTTGAAATTAATGCACCTACAGAATCTCAATACGTGTGCTCAATAAATAATAATGTCACTACGTACGGAAAATTCATTCTCTTTTTAGATTAAATGGCTCTTCGACATAACCATTCTCAAACTTTTCATTTTAAATATATATTTTCAAGTTTAAGATAAAAAATATATGAAGTTATTTTTTTTCATATGGTGGATTCATAATAGCATATTATGAACATACAAAGAATATTTTGATTGGTTTATTCTAAGATCTTCCAGCATTGCCGCTTTCACTTTCGCAATAATCGTTTGGTAGCTCTCCGATGGCCGCACGAATCGTTGTTAGTCATGGTCTGTGCCCCTGCTTGGAATTCTTTGCACCACATGGAAAAAATAATCTGAACACTCAAGTTTGTTACAATTTCAGTAGAAAAAAGGGCTGCCAAACGAACACCGAGTATCGCAACGAATTCGGCCGGCCAGGTAGGTGAGAAGGAACGAGCAATGTACTATCCAGTGTTGCCAAACCTCACATAACAACGTTCCGCGCGCTGTCCCAAGCAGGTAAACTAATTTCATGGATAACTGTCGTATATTCCATCGATTTTGAGTGGAAGGCCTCATATAAAAAAAAAAAACTATCGTAAAAATATTGCTGAAATTCTTGAGACTGAGTTTGACATTCTTATATAGTTTCTTTGGTACAAATACACTAACATTATTTTAAGTCTTGTTTAAATTAGCATACGTTTTCATACTTTACTTACTACCTACTCATTTTCTATGAATAAATTGATTCACTTAGACAATTCTAGTTATTTTCTTTCATTGGTAGTCTCCATTTACTATCCTTGAACTAAAGTAATAGTAATAATAACAAAGTGTGAAATGGGTTGATTAATTTTCTTTTTTAGCAAGATCTCTCCGGGAATATTTTCATTCCATTGAATGTTAAATGATATCTTATTGGATCTATCATTTCATAAAAAAAATTACTTCGTCTACAATAATAGCAATGGATTGCGTTCGAATAGGTACTTTAAGTTGGTTTTCACTCGTATTTGTTAGATCATAAAAAAGATATGGATGACAGTTCATAAAGCGTACATTTTTGCTTTTTGAAATATACTTCATAATAACATTACATTTAATATGAAGTTCTTACTCTGTGTTCGACATCTTGAAACTTCAATCTATTTTGTAAGAATGTAGATAATTACATAAAATATATTCACTAGGTCTCCCGAGTGGATAAATTTAAAATTCTGGGAGAAACCATTACCAGCTCTGTTGACTTCGGGCCGAGCTTCTGATACGTATCGGTATGGCATGTGGCGCCTTTAACAGCATGATGAAGATATGGAAGGCGTCGGCGTTTAGTGTCGACACGAAGTGTAAACTATTTGATGAGAGTGTGAGTCCCGGCACCTGACCAAAGCCCAGGCACAAAGATTAACTGCATTTGAAACGAAGTGTCTCAGGTGTATTTTGGGTATAATATGGTACCACTGCCTCACGAAAGACGCTTAACGCCGGCGGCAGCACCCAGCGCAGGCCCATCGGTTCCACTATAATAGAGAGGAGAGGGACACGGCTCGCTATTATGGATACCGAATGACAGTTGGCCGAGGAGAGCGCTGTTCTTTCTCTCATCAAGGTCTTGAAGATGTGTTCCGTTCCTTCAAGTCAGAGCTGAGGTAGTTGCACATTGTGTGGGACGAGGTCATAAGCATTGCGTAATATCGAGAGCAGTGGAGAGCTCTTGTTGACCACCTATGTCCCTGAGTGGGATTCAAAGTTGCTGTAGGTACATATTATTTATGAGACAGTTAACATAAAAAGAATTGAACAGTACCTATTTCTAAAATAATTTTAATAATTAAAAAAAAAATCAGAACGTTAAATTTAATACGTTCGTAGTGGGGTACAACTTGAAATGCTGGAGTTTCGTAATGTGTTTGTTTTCTTGCAGAACAAATTATCCCATACAAATGAATGACAAACACTCAAAACGTACTTAAGTAAGTATAATTTTTTTAACTAATTTCTAGAAGTTCTTCACGCGTTTGCCATCAGCCATTTGAATTTAAATTAAGTGCTTGCTTTCCGCATTGAAATTCTGGCAACAAGAAGTATATTTTGAAATATTCCGAGAGCAAATAAATAAAACGCTTTGAAACCAACATTCTGAAAGTAAGTTGAATGCTTAGTTTATTTTAAAACAAAATTGTTTCTTTATTTACCAACCGAGTCATTTTTTGTTTGGTTACAAATCAAACTGAAGTATTTATCATATTTTGAAATAATATTTTATTTTTAAGCTGTTTATATTTATATTTTTAAGCTGTTTATTTACCGACCTCGGTGGCCTAGTTGTACTAGCGTGGACTTCAGATCCGAGGTCCCGGGTTCGATTCCCGCTCGGGTCAGAGTTTTTCTAAGTGTTTTTTCACTTGAAATTTTTACCCGGGGTTGGCCTGTCTCAGATTGGACGGGACCGGTTGACTGGAAAAAATTGCCTCAGGCAATAAGTTCCGCCGGCTATACTGACACCTTTGTATAGAAAGTGTTGTATTATATACAATACAAATATACAGGGTGTCCCAAAAAGTATGGATAATCGGTAAACCAGGGATAGAAGACCCCTAGGGCTATCCAAAAACCTCTACGATTTTTTGTCGTTTTCGAGTTATAATTTTTTTCGTATTTTTTCGAAAAACTCCGACTGTCACGACATAATTGCTCACAGAGACGCTATTTATTGAGATACATTTCCTTCCATAAAGTGAAATTGATCATTCTAATACATTAGTCGTAGAATGACAAATGATTATTTTTGTATAGGTATGTATATTTTGTAAAAAAATAATTTGTTAGTTCAACAATTCCATGTCCATGCCAAGTCTATACCTATCCTCTCCATAATGCATGGTAGAAATTATGGACCTAACGAATTTTAAATATAAATAATTTTATACTCAACGTTATTTTTATTAACGCGCTTTTTTTTTTGTTTTAACTTGCGTGCTTGTTTCATGGTTTTAAAAAAAAAGTGAATGCGTTAACATAATTTTGGTTACCACATAGAAAAGCAAACAGACTTTTTTTCGCGCTAATGAGTTCTTCCAAACAACAATATAACGAATGTGGTGGTAGTACCTAGTCATTATTTTTTCATCACTATATTTCATCATAAAAGAAAGATTATCCTTGAGGGAATAATATGTTCCCGAGGGATAATTACACTTAGACGCGTGTTTTTTTTTTACAGGACACCTTTGAATAAATTAAACAAAAACTGAAAAATAATATCGGGGTCCTTTTTCGCGAGTAAAAAGGGAATTATTTAATGTAGGATTCAGGAAAATTAATTACATACCTGGTCAAGCCTTTTCTCCGTTTACTCTGCGGCTAACATTAAAACATAAAATTTTAATGCGTACTGTAATAACATTGTCCTTTTTTTATGAAACATGATGGTGACGTAAAAAAATATTTTATTTACAACTAGCTAACAGCCTTCATGCTTAACATTCTTGTATGTTCCTAAATTGATATAGTCTGTCACAGAATGTTGAAGTGCCATGGGTGGTCTGTTCTTTTGTACGGATGCAAAACATGGACAGTGAATGTCAATGTCATGAACAGATTAGAGGCATTCCAAATGTGGGTCCATCGCAGGATGTTTAAAATACCAAACAGTGGACAGGCATGATAACAAATGTAAAAGTCCTAAGGCGAACTGTAGTAGACAGATAGTTCCTGTCGACTATCGAAGTTCGCAAGATCTCGTACTTGGGCCATGTGGGTACTGCGAGGGGAAAAATATCATCTCCTGCACCTGATATTGAAGAGCAAGATTGAGGGACCCAGAGGCCCTGGCTGGAGACAGACATCATGGCCGCGCAACATAAGAGACTGGACCGGCATCTGTGTGGAGGAGGTGTTACAGATAACGCAGGATAGAGAAAGATTTGCTGAAGTGATCGCCAGCGTTGGGGAGACCCGACTGGGCAATTTAAGAAGAAGAAGATATAGTCTGTGAATAAAAATAATTGAATAATATTTCCACCCGTCTAAATGCCACCGGAAATATCTACGATGTATATTCATTATTGTGTAAATAAGGCATTTCGTCACATAAGGAGAATTTGTGACAAGTGGCAGCAAGATGAGACTTACTCACAGACTCTCGGAAATTTGCAATATCGACCGATTGTGTTTGAAATTATTGTCATTCTCTCAAAACGCTTAATCGCAAACTTGTACTATGTTATATAAAAGTTTATAGAAAAATGTACCCAAATATTGCAGCCCGTAACGTTACAAATCGAAAATATTATCATAAACCTATTTTTTTAATTAGGTAATAAAGTTTTTTTTTGTATTTTGAGTGTATTTTTTCTATATCTATACTAATATATAAAGAGGAAAGATTTGATTTTTTGTTTGTTTGTTTGTTTGTTTGTTTGTTTGTTTGTTTGTTTGTTTGTTTGCTTCGAATAGGCTCCAAAACTACTGAACCGATTTGAAAAATTCTTTCACTTTTGGGAAGCTACAATATCGGCGGTGAACATAGGCTATATTTAATTTCCAAAAAAAAGTGGGTAACCTACGAAAACTTCAATAATGTAACCCAAGGTGTAAAAAATTTACCTAAAATATTCTTTTTATCGCGAACGCTGTGAAAACTAATGATGATAGAATAAAACAATGTTCTACAATTTTGTAGAAGACATCATTATTTACAAAAAGTATCGCGACAGCATATGTCTAACTATTATAGTTATGCCACAATAAGTGTTTTTTTATTTAAAAAAACCCAATAAAATGTCACCTTTAGAAAAAGCTCTTTATTGGTATCTTGGTATTACTCCTTATTAAAATAAATTAGTTCATATTCAAGTCTGCTTCAATATGTTTGTATAACTTTTTGAATTATTCAATTCGGACATTCCATTCGAAAGTTATCACGAGTTTAAAAATGTGAGTATTGGAAAAAAAAGCATAGTCTCTTATCATCTCAACTTATCCGATGCAGAGTGCGTATGGGAGCCGGGGAGGGCTGAGGGGAGTCGTGTCAAGTTTAGTAGAAATACCGCGCAAAGTAGTCACGGTGGTAAAGTGACGTGACACGATACATTGCAATGCAATTATTCCAGATTAACATATTTATGCTATAAAATATTTTGAAAAAGTTAGGGGTCTGTCTGAAAACTAAATTATTTTTAAGTATCTATCTACCCGTGCGAAGCTGGGGAGGACCTCTAGTATATTATAAATATACATAAAAAACATATTTAAATAAGTAAAGTACCTATTTATATAAATCCTTATTTATACCATTTTTTCGCACAGCAATAAGTATGTACATACCAAATTCAAAATAGACCAATCATGAAACTATTATTCTCATTGACAAAATATATCTTCAATGGCAGATGAAAAAAGGAGAGTAATCTTCATGTAGCGGGTTAGATAGTAGTAAAACGATGTTTCTTCATGATTTTGCATCAATAATTAGGTATTAATTGCATCATTAAACTTAAATAACTAAAAAGACAAAAGTGTAATTTTTGCAATACAAGAAAGTATGAAATGTCCAGAAAACTATATTTTACCCATTTATGCAGTTGATAACTCATATTCTTTTGTCCTTTATTCATACGGTAACATAATTTGTCTTATAAAGCTATATAGGTATGTGATAATTATATATTCTTGCGGCCAAGAAGTGGGGTGGCATGTACGGCATACTTCAACCCTCCAAAAGTGTGGTCAAACTTTTCCCTAAAGGACGTTTGAAATCTATTGTTTTCCCCGCACAACGCACACACACACCCACCCTGGTATGTATGAAGGTATATCGCTCTGTGTAAAACTTGAAACTTTTCCAGAAATTTCCTTAAACAAAATTGTTTTACAACTAACTACAAGTAGTTTCACGTCAAACTCGCTCTAACCCCAATAGTGGTTTGTCAAATTATTACAAATATAATCAGTGCGCTCACACTCGTATGTCCAAAACGTCACAACTAAAATATTATTAAAGGTGAGTATCTCTTTAGTTGTTGTTGTTGGTCTGTTATTCTCTAATAACTCGACTAAAAAATTTACTTTTTATTTCGAAATTTAATCATCAACATTAAATAACAGTTTCAATTTTTAATAGATTCTATAGCAATGATTCAGTGAGTTTGTCTTTCTTTAAAAGAAAAAGAAATGAAATTCACTAACTGATGAACATGCATTTCTTGATGGAATTTATTTGAAAATAAAGATCAAATAAAAAATTGTATAACTTTTTCACAAACTGTTATCTAATCAGGATAATAAAAATTTGTGGAAAATTTATACATTTTTTTATTTGATCTTTATTATCGAAAAAGATATGGTTGGTAGCCCAGCGTTTACGACGCCGACTTTCGAATATATCTTACACAATAATGATAATGATAAAAATAACACTCTTCCATACATAGGTGTCAGTATAGCCGGCGGAACTTAATGCACGAATCATTCTCTATCAGTAAACCGATCCCGTTCAATCTATCTGAGGATTCAAACCCGGAGTAGAAATATTATATGAACTTTTAAATTTCAACGTTTGTGTTTGATCAATTAAATTTAAAACAGAAAGACGTATCCTGGTGTTAGGATGCTGACAAAATGAAACAAATTTGGACCATGTTTTTAGCACTGACAATCAAGTGACGTAACGTTTTGGACCACGTCCACTTGAGCTTCCCAATTGACAATCCATTTGTATGTTGGACAAATTAATTTCGTACTGATGGACACTCGACTCAACATCATCCATTTGGTTTTCCTCACTCATGGTAATATTTTGGAATGACATCGCGCTATTTGGACGGAGAGGGTGATCGTGAATGGCGGACCTCACATTTTATATTTTTTATTTCTGAACCAAGATATCTATTAAGGATGTCCATTGCTTTATATTGGAGATGTCTCGCAAACATTTATGTGACTTTATTGAATCGAACTCATTGTGTTATATTCCCATTTACTTTCTAACATAAATGGTATTACGAAATAAATTTTCTTGTCAACATCCATTTTACGCCATTAATTAGGTGGTCGTTAACCGAAATGATTGGTCCCCCATCACGCGTATAAAATCTTTACACCTGTCATAAATTAGCCATTAATATGGTTTATTGTCCCATCAATCATCGCTATAAAGGTAACATTTTATTATGTTTGTCGATGGACTGTTAATATTTTATATGAGGAATTCACGATAGCGTTGCAAATGAAAAATATTTGACTTTTTCAAAATAAACCTATAGTACAAAACAAATAATGTGTAGCGAGGTAATAGTTTGGTATCGACGCGCTACAGTCAAAATAATTATTGATCTGAAGAATTATTAAAATGCGGTAAAGGGAAGCTTAAGAAGCTATTATTATATCATTGTATCCATATTACATACCGTATTAGCCCGAATATATCGCGACCCCGAATTTAGAGCCCGCGCAGACAGGAAGCGTTCAAACGTTCCGAGTTTCGCGTTCTACGTTCCGCGTTCTTTGTAAGTAGTAGACCACTATAGCAACTCAAGATACAGCGGCAGTCAGACCGCACCAGTCAGTTAAATGCTAGCGTTCTTTTGTCAGAAGTACAAAGAAATCGTGGAACGCCTCGCTCACAAGATGGCTTACACAGAAAAATTAATTGATTTAGTAAGGGAAATTGGAACGCTGCATTTCTGACCGTGTGCCACGCGTGTTAGAACTCGCGTAGAATTCGACCGAACGAACGCTGGGTGAACGCTGAATGCTTGAACGCTTCCTGTGCGCGCGGACTCTTATAACGCGACTCAAAAAAAAAAAACAAATTGCGCAAAAGATGTTTACACGCGCGAACACATTCATTCAGGTACACAAGGTATCGACTCGCGCTGAACTCCGAATCTAACGCGAGTCGAGTTTGTAACGGAAACTAAATGGTCGAAAAATAACTCGTTATATTCGGGCTAATACGGCAGTAACAAGTCGTATAAACAATAAGTTGGCGGATAACATAATAATATATTATTTTGTTGGGACAATAATAATAATATCAGTAATCCCTTTATCTATTTCTTAATGTCTTTCAAGGATTAACTGCCACGGAATCATAAATAATATTTAAACGTAGAGTAAAGGATAATCTGGAAACGCATATTTAGAATATTTACATAAAGAACACAACAGTTTAAAGAGATAGATGCGTAAAGGGCAACAAAAAATATTAATTATTGACTTAAAAGAAATTTTCATTTCTTGCATACTATAAAAAGAATGATATCGAGTCAATGAGAAACTATAAAACTTAACAAAAATAAAAGTAATTTTTAAAACTTTGAATATTGTGAACAAAATCATTTTCCTTTAAAAGCAAAATTTTGTTAAACAATTATTTCATTTAAAGAAAACTCACGTAAGCCCTTCTTGCACTAGTTCACTGTTCTTTTTAATTCTGTTTATATAAACTACATACTATAGTATTATTATCTTAATACTAAATTAAAACTAGACAAATATACAGTTTCTTTGTTTTTATTCTTTTGTTTTTTTTTTCATTGTTCATAATAAATTAACTTTAATTGTAGGGGAGGATTGAGGAAGGGTCCCACACCTCCTTATAATTGTAAATTTGTTATATATTATTACATTCTCAGAACTTTTAACATAGATAAATTAAATAGCTTAAGCTACAATCTGTAATATTAGAAACATTCAAACAAACGTTATGATGCTTGGTTTATTGGATTGTACTCCGCTCCGGAAAAACATAAATAAATAAAATAAAAATAAATAAATAACACTCTTCTATACATAGGTTTCAGTATAGCCGGCGGAACTTAATGCTTGAAGCATTGTCTACCAGCCAACCGGTCCCGTCCAATCTGAGACAGGATTCCAACCCCGAGTAGAAATTTCAAGTGAAAAAACACATTGAAAATTTCTGACCCGACCGGGAATCGAACCCGGGACCTCTTGATCTGAAGTCGGAGCCTTTGCCACTAGGCTACCGAGGTCGGCATAGTAAGTAATAAAACATCGAAAAAGGGATAAAATATCATGTTAAAGTAAGTATGGAACGGACTTACTGACAACAACGTCATCTGTGAAAAAAAATCATAACAATTTTTTATACATACTCCCTTAGTGATCCTACTTAAAGGCAAAGGTGAGACAACAAAAACTTATACTTGGTCAAAAAATAGACACAGCTACTACTAATTTGTACTGAAAATGTGGTTGTTGTACTAAGAGGAAAAATCTTTAAGATCTTTAGATCTCTAAGGAGCATAGATTTATATTCAAAACATTTGGATTGTTCGAGGAAATTACGATATGCACTAATATGCAGGGATCAATCACGCTAAAAAAAAGTTTTTGCTTCACGTATTATATATACATTATAGAATCATCATTAAGGGTTGCGCCCTCCCATACCCCTGGATGTTTCAGGAACCTAAGTTCTCATTTCATCCAGACTTTATAAGCCAAAAAAAAAAGTAGATAAAAAGTGCAAGGTTTCAGAATAAAGTCGGAAGGACTTCATCTGACGCGCAAAGAGAAAGCAAAGAAAAAGATCCTTGCAACAAATAATTCATTTAAGTGTAAATTAAAGAAAAACTTCAGATTGAGTTGACAATTATAATTAAATTAAATTGCGGAAATTTTAAGTTTAATTTGAATTTTAACAACCGTTAATGATTCCTCCCAACAACTACACCATAACCAAATCCCACCAAATAATAAAAATAAACAAGCTACAACACATACTAAACCAAAAATAAACCCATCACCGTTTTTTACCAGATTAAGCCCATTACGCAAAAAAAAAAAAAATGCACCCACAATAAAAGTTACAGAGGTAATGAATTTTGAAACACGCAACTCAACGAGACTACGTGAGTGGTGCCTCGCTGACGGGCTGCATCAGGTTATCCCATTGCTCTCTCCAGTCCTCCGCGAAGGCGCAAAAACACCTAAAGTTCGTGGGATTTAGGAAAATCTCCCCAAACCAAATGGGTCTGGGCGTATCATGGGATGTGGAAGAGGGTTTTGGCGATAGCTCACAATATGCTTCTTTTTCAAGAAGCCATTGAAATTCGAGAGAAACCGTCTATCATCTCAGCTCAGTGTCCACAACTCGTATCAAGTAAACCTCATTTTCTTCAAGGTCAACTTTTTATGGCTGAATGAAAACTGAAATGAAAAATATGAAAAAATAACAGTAGGTAAATAATATGCTTGTAGGTGTTTGATGATTGAAAACCAGACACATGGATCAAACGCGCTTTGACGACCAACAAATTTATTTTTATTAATTTCATAAGTATGTTTGTTTTTATAAAGACAACAAACAAAAACATAAAAGAGCATGTGAACTCAGCTTTACAAAAAAAAAGTGTTTAAGCGCAAACAATTTTGTATAATAACATAAACACGCCTGTCAAATTAGATGTAATTTGAAAGGTTTACACTAGTCGTGTTTATGTTGAAGAAACAAACACATTAACGAATGATATACAAAAGACGCACCTTTGAAGTTTGTCACGCATGGAAATAATAATGTTTTTAAATTTATTGCGTACTTAATGATGTAAAAATGTCTTGAAGAAAGGCTTAAGAGATCTTTACACAACATCTACTCGTGTGTGTGTTTATTGTGTATATAAATAATGAACTTTTTGAAATATAAGTGAATATGTACATACATATCAACATAACCTTCCAAAGATCTTGCCCTCTCCTGAAAAACTTCTTCGTGGCTCTCTGACTGAATCCACACCCTGTCGAATTCCTCTATGAGCAGACATTTCGTTCGGCCATTGAGCGTCGCCCAGCGAGCGACTTTATAAGCTTTACAAATTTTGCGATAGTGGCTTCATCAGGGAAATTTTAATAAACGTTTTTTTTTTAATGGTAGTTTCATTTCCTAGCACATGTGTTTACCTGCCCACCGTCTTTGAAAAACATTATATTAAGTTGCTAGGCAACATATTTAAATATTTAATATTGTTTATTTTAATTACTCTTCCTAAAAAAATAGGTAGTAAAAAAATTAAAAAAAGGTACACCTACGTATGAGTGTGTAAATGCACACGTATGCATGGATATGTGTACAAAGGGAAGAATTGTGTGTGTATATATGCGAGTGCGTGTGATCTGTGAAGAAGATTGCGGACACCCGTTCCTGTCCTCCTCTTTTCATTTGTTTACATAACTATAGACATACATATTGATAAGATACATTAATTATTGGTGATGTAAAATAAAATTGTTACCTAACTACTATAAAAAATATTATACCTATACCTAGCTATTGTATATTTAAATGAAAAAAAATTAAAATAAAAAATATTTTAAAAATAATGTAGGTACCTATTTTAAATTAACCTTGAAAATTCACACATAAAGGGTTCATATCCTTTTCTGATTACATACTCTATTATCACCACCAATCATTGGAGCCGCGCCTGAATTCCACAAAAAGCTATCAAAATTAAATCACCTATTGAGTCCTGACAGCAACAAAAAATGGAGCTTCCGAAATTGGAATCGAGAGAATCGAAAGAACGGCCCCACGGATGGATGGAGTCGCAAGAGGGAATAAAAGTTGGCGAACGTCTGCCGTATCCATTGTGGAGGACCCTCAACAGACTGAGAGTGGGTGTCATGGGATGCAGAAAAAACCTCCGTAAATGGGGATACCTCTCTGCAACGAATAACATTCACCTAGTGATCTTCCCTCTGATGGGGGAGGATGTGTCCCGATGAAATGATTTTGGCTAACGAAAATGCGATCGGGGTCGCCGCATATTAAAGGGCAGAGTGTAGCCCCGGACTCGCAAAGTATGTAAGTATTAAAGACTGGATTTTGAATACTGAATTTAAGCCAGTGGAGGATGTTTGCTTAAGACCTGATCCTACTTTCCAAAATCTGATTGACTCCGACCTCAATATTTTTGGCATTACCAATTTTATTCAATTTTCTAAGAAAAGAAAAAATAATCCTCTTGATTTGAAATTACATTAAAATAATCAACTAACTTACCTAATGTAAGGTAAGTAATTATTAATGATGTACGAATGCCAACTTTTAAAACAGTCCGAGTAGAAAGGGTTAAACTGGCCTCGTAGTTTTGTAATTAGGATAAACGGAATAGAACGTGCTACATCCTACCAGGTAGACACATAATTCAAAAACACTTTTTATCACTGAATTAGATTCGAATAAAGATTGTATTATATCAATGTTTTGAAACTTTTACTAAAGTGCCATTATGTAGGCTTACCTTTGTAGATAAGTGATTGAAATTCACGCATCGAAATGATACAAAATTTAATTACTTTTTACAAAAATACTTGGCGCCTTTTACTACCTGGATGTCCTGTTCGGTACGACGCGACGTCTACAACATAAGTAAACTCTGGAACCCGAGAGAGTTAGGTATATAATATAATAATACGTACAATAATATTATAATAATGCGCAATATCGAAATTACCGTGTAATATTATTAATAACTAGCTTATACCCGTCTTGCTTTACGTTTTTGATTCCGAATGTCATGCTTGATCGGTAGGTAATTAAACAGGTTCTATTGTTCTAGTCTAGCTTCTCATTGCTTAACTGACCTCTATAACTGACATAAGCACAGAAAAAGAAGAATTACACTTTCACAATTCATAAAAAGAGAGAAGAATGACACTTTTAATGTTTATTAAAATTTTGTATGAAGATCCTAAAAAATAGAGTTTTTTTAAATAGCTCTAAATATAGTAAAGTTAATGCAGCAAATTGTATTAAAGAACCTTCTCCGGCATTTTGCACGGCTCTGTGCAGATTCATATCTGACGTAGCATTTGTATTTTGAGCGTGATGCTATGACATACGGTAAAAAAGCAAATAAAAAAACATTTCTGAATTATTATGTAGATAGAGCAGGGGATAATGCGAGTTTAATTTAATTTACCACGCAACTTTCTTAATTTTTTAATTCATAAGAACCGTCTACTGATAAAATCAAACACGACGAAAAAATAATTAGTGAAATCGGTTCAGCCGTTTAAGGGTGATGCGATGACATTAGGTAAAAAGCTAATAAAAAAACATTTCTGAATTATTATGTAGATTTACCACGCAACTTTCTTAATTTTTTCTTTCATAAGAACCTTCTACTGATAAAAGCCAACACGACAAAAAAAGAATTAGTGAAATCGGTTCAGCCGTTTAGGCGTGATGCTCCGACATACAGTAAAAAGCAAATATACAAACATTTCTGAATTATTATATAGACTAGCTTTTTTTACCCGTCCACAAAAAAAGTTGTAGAATAATGGGAGTTAGATCCTGATCTATGGAAGTTTACATACAGAGCTTTATAAAAGTGTGGTGTACCTACATAATGTATAATATACTTATAATTAATTGGACTTAATTTTTTTGTCACACCTCATCAGCAATAAGAAAGCGCTGCAAGTCATAATCATAGACTGCTGACTTATTCTCTATGCTTACCCCATAGTTAATAAGACAGAGTGCTCGATTTATATGTGGTGAGCTATGGGCTCTCACCACAATATTGATTTTATTATTCTGCAATTAAGTATGTACCAACACAGCTTTTTGTTCCTTATATTTAACAAATTGTGAAGGTGGATTCATACTTATTTGAAAATCATAATTTTTTTAGAATAAAATAAAAATATATAACTGTATTAATAAAAGTTTTGACTTTTTAGTACAGATTTTTATCATTTTTTTTAAGAAAATGAATCTTGGCTTACCTAAAGTACACAAATACACATTTGACATCTTTCACACTAACCAAAGGTTTGTGTTGTGAAAGTGCAAATGGCCTCACCAGGACTTGAACTCACGGCCTTCAGTGCGCTGTGCAAACGAAAGCCATCGACTGATACCACCGGGCTTCCAACAACCTCTTTGTGCATAAACTTTATAAAAAATTGTTCAAGTAAAGTCTCTCACTATGGAATATATCTATAAATATAAGTAAACTAAGAAGTCGGCACCTAATCATCAAAACTTAACACAACAGTTGAAGAATTTACGGCCCACACCAAGTTTCAAACCTGCGTTTAGCTTTTTCATTAACAGATCTATTGCGTTTAAGTGTAGTAACAACACATTGAGGTGTGACTACTTTTACATTAAAAAAGTTCTCACAAACTGATATGCTGCTCTTGACTTTGACACACCCCTGTTTATCCTCGCCGGCTATCAAAACACCCCGGCTAGCTACTTACCTGGCCAGCGAGGTCAGGGGTCGTCGTCCACAAAATCCTCCTCCTCTCTTCCCAAATCTCCCGCCAAACTCTCTTTCTCTCCCTTCAATTCCTTCCGCAGAGCCAGGGGGGGGAAGGTATACTATCATCTACTAATTAAAATTCGTTTAGTAGGTATGACTCTTTTATTAAATTAATGATCATAAAAAGAAATTATGGACAGAACTGATTTTTTTTTTTAAATAAAACTTAAATAGATCCACGACAAAAAAAAAATACAAGTTGTCTGAAGCAAAAAAAAAAAAAAAACAATTTATAAAACAATGAAAGCCCCCAGCAAGTTGAAATACAAATAGATAGTTAAATCTATTGACATAAAACAAGCGTACACATGTACGATCTTATATACCTAATAACCTTCATGTAAATTACTATAATGACAAAGTAAACTTATTCTAACAATTCCGAGATTATTGAAATTTTCTTTTAAGGTATGTAGGTAGGTAGATCCTATTGGATTCTTCAGCTCCCGTGAGTATAGAGGAACCCCGGCTTTCAGAACGAATACGCTCCTATGCTAATCCGTGAGACATCCAACAGATGAAGAAAAAAATAATATAATTTTGTACATACAGTAGTCCAGTTGTTAAGTTCCCCCTTCCTCTGTGATTGAGGTAATCCTTAAATTGCACAATCACATTCACTAGCGGGTTGGCTATGTGTTACCAGATATATATGAGATGATATAATTAATTCATAATAATGAACATTCACTACGTAAATACACAAACCCTCCAAATATTATATATATAAGATGTCGCGCAGCCCTTAGACACAATTATCAATCTTATTCACTGGGTTCACAAAAAAAAATCTCTTTCGTTCTCTCTAAATGTATTCGCTCCCAAAGAACGCAATACAGTTGACACAATTATAAGTATTATTAATTAATGATTATTTATTTAAATGTTCACCAGTCACCACAAGGACTCTCGTAAAACTTCTCGAACCAAAAAAAAAAAAAACATATGCTAACTACTTTCGAAATTTCTCCGTCGGAAAAACACTTCAACAGATTCCTACGCGTCAGACTCGTAATAGACTCCCGCCAACTCGCCAAAAGGCACTCTCGGAAGAACCTCGCGTAAGACTCACACAAGCAAGCCCTCTCGGAAGAACCTCGCGTAAAACTCACACAAAAAGCCCCCTTCTTCCTTGGCTATCCGATTATATACCCACTCCTCAATTTCCGACTACAGGATTTGACCAGTCAAAACCCACAAAATTCTCATCTCCCAATCAAGCCAAAACCACACCCCTTATTTTTATTACGCTGGTCCACGCGGACCTTTATGGTCCAATCGTGGTTAACAACCCCCTCCTAGAGTCCTATAGGCATGTTCCAGGGCCGCCTTCAGCCACCATCCGAGTACCGCTCGGCCCAGGGTTCGACTGACAAACCCCACAAAAAAAACAAAAAACACAATTTACTTTCTAGCTTCCTATTTTCGCTGTCGTCTCCACCGACTTCCCCGATTGTCCATTTCCCATTCTCACAAAAAAAAAATAACATTCTGCCCTCTTCCCCACATGAAACCCCTTGTCTTGAGGTTTCGGTACGAACCCACGCTAGTGGCTCCCGGTTTTCCATCCTCAATGGAAACAACCTTTGGCTCAGTGATGTTTCTACCCATTTTTTCCCAATTAATTTCGATCTTGAATTTATCTTCAGAGAGTCTGTCCTCTAACATCGGGCCACGTCGGTTTTTGGGGACTAGTCCCGGCCCTGTGTAACCATTCAAGGTTCTCAGAAATGTTATAAATCAATTCATAATGTCTCACTAGCCACCCCCTAACCAGTGGCGGGGAATGGTGGTCTGTTTCGCTATATTTATATTACTTTTCAATCAAAACTTTCGCGCAAAATGTTACAAAATTTCCAGTTTAATTCCTTTGTTAATTTCGTAGTACATTATTCCCTTTCATCTTTGCGTGCATTATGTGAGTTCGATTCTACATTTTCTAGTGATTAACCGAATTTTACAATTCAACCGAGTAAAACGCATTATTCTCCCTCCTTCTGGTGACTGTGAACAACTATGGACCTTAGGCCTCCCGCGTTTGAAAAAAACCCTCGTTAGACGATCTTTAAATTGGTAATTTTGTATTGTTTTGTATGTTTCGTCTAAACTCCCCCCAATTTTCTACAGAGTCGCGAAAGCGGACGCCACTGACTATCCGAGGGCTAATGTCACACGTGTCCTATTTCTACGACCCATCAGAATTCTCCGTAGCTCTTTTGTTTTGCATTTTAAATTTCATGAGAAGTTTTCTGTTTATTTAAGCCGTGAGTTATTACGGTCTAAATTCGGTTTCAAGCTCCATACAAAAAAAAATTGACTATCCGATTTCAAAACCATTACATTTGACATGATCTTTAATTGATGACCCCTAGAACACGAATTTTTATTTTAATATTTCCGTTCCCATGCATCTATCTATCTGCTGGACCACACACCCTCTGCATGATTCCTCTCATTGCTAGTACAATCTAACTATTTAATTATTTTAAAATAATGAATTTTTATCACTACCTACATACACCCCTACTAGGGTCATATCAACTCCCCACTACTTAGTTGATAAAAATTCATGGTTTCTGGTAAAATCTTTTTTTGAAAATCCTGGACTAACGTTCAAGTTCCCGGTTTGGCGCCACCGTTTTTATAAGTAGGTAATAATTTTCCAAGTAGTCACAAGTAAAAACGGAAATTTGACTAATCGCATGTTTCAAGATGTCGTATCCCTGAACGTCATTCTAAGCCCTTCGAGATTTCCCGTCCTATAGATATCCGGCTAAACTTTACATTTAGAATCTAAGTATTTAACCATCCACCAAACCAAAAAATACAATCCAAGACTAAATTCATAAACGCTTTACCCCATTAAATCCTTTCCTTACGTCCCACGTCCCTACATACCTTTGACAAACAATCTAGGTCATAATCTGTACATTCTTCAACCTTATTAATATTATTTATTTCACATTGTCTTTACATCTCAACCCACATATTCTTAATGGTTCAATTTACAACATTACAAAAAACTTACATGTAAACATCATCAATACATTCTAACCCCTTGATAGGTATACACATTTTTCGGATTTTTCATCACATAGCTACATTACTCTACATATTTTGGCCGCGAATATAATGGGCCGCTTCTAATATCAACACCCCAAAAAAAACAAAGAACATAAAGGAGGTTAACTCACTTTAAACATGGTTCATATAAAAACTCCCCTTTTTTTTTTTTTTTTTTTTTTTTTTTTTATACAACATCAATTAGGTATAGACTCCTTGCAAATATTTAGGTCCTAAATCTTCAACTACTCAATCCTTGCACAGTACAAAACATAATTATCGTTAAATACAAAAATACAAAAAAAAATATACCGTGAATTCAATTAAATTTCTTTTTAATTTATCGTGAATAATCTGAGGGGCAGTGGCTTACAACACTAAAAAATTAAAAAAAATACTTGAGAGAAAAAAAAAAAAAAAAAAAAAATATATGCCTATAATTGTTCAATGCTCATATGAAAACAACAGTCACCCTTAACTAGACACATGTAGGAAAAAAATGTAAACTTTACGTAAAGCGGCGAGTTCAAAAATAATACTTCCTATGAAATTAAAATCGATTATCTATATAACAAAATTATAATACATACAACAAAAAAAATCTTATTACAACATGGTAAATAATAAAAGAAATTAACATAAAAACAAAAAAAAAAATCTCATTTACATCGCCAAAAGGCATACGTTTGCCCTTTCAAAACTCTCATTATTTATATAAGGCTGTACATATTACACATTAATGAACCGTAATTAACGGGTTATCAAAAAAACATACGTGATTCCAATATAGGAAAAAAACATTAACGCAAAAGAAAGGCTTCCTTCTATTTATGAAATTCAAATGATTGATTTAAAGAAGATAATATCTTATGTAGATGCTATGGGAATGGTTTAAAAAAAAAAGAAAAATATTCCAATAATAAAAATACAAAGAGAAGTAAAAATCCTTAATTATAAATTAAAAGGTTATGTTGGTATGCAACAACAAAAAAAAAATAAAGACACAATTACTTATGCTAATAGGTAGATACCCAATACAAATATCGTGAGAATAAAAAAAAACCTTAATATTATAAAGCGAAAAATTCTCCTTAATTATCCCTTATAATCATGAAATTAACATGATTTATTTAGACAAAAAAAAAATTCGTAATATTGAAAAGGTATAAAAGACTCAAACAAATACAAATTTATAAAACTGTCTTGTCTGATGACAATACAAGAAGGGGGCGTTCCTTTTAAAGTTAGGTTAGCAGAAACATCAATAATATACCTAATACGTGAAAAAAAAAGATTAAAATTAGAAATCAGTTTACAACAATGATAATTAAAAGAAGAAGAAAAAACTTTTTTAATTAACTATGAGTCATACCTATCTATCTAATGCTTTGACTATTCTAAACCCTTACCTACACAAAAACAATTACACTAAAACCTAAATCCTAGGACAGACTTGTCTGGGGCCTGTTAGCTTGCCCAGAACAATCTTTTTCACCCCCTCTATTCGAACCTATAGTGCCAAAACTATACTAGGTAGAGGTAGACCGACGACCGCCCTTAGTACGTCGGGGCAAATTGCTTTTCTTCACTCGCCTTTTCACCCTTCTGTGCTACCTCAAAATAGTGTATTTTAACAGTTCGACCTCCAACCGAAGTCACCTAAGGCTCGATCATAACACCCTTATTATGTCAAGACATTCGCATTCCTCTGCCGAAATGTCCCTTGCCACCGGCTTCATACGGTTTCTATCAAATAATGCTAGAACATACTTCGCCCCTAAATAATATGTCTAGTCTACAATAATTTCGAACGAACCCAACGCGGCACTCTTCCAACCATAACAAAAGCTTTAATATGGTTATCGACCGCACGCTATCTCTTACCTAGTCCCAAAAAAAAAATCGTACTGCCCGCCTACCCTTTGTCTTTCATCTGCTCGGCCACTTAAACGCCGTTCGTTCCTTTCAAAACCGTTACTTCCGCTACCCGCCTGCCTATTCAATGTCCGCAGCAAAACTACCTGTTCCTCTTTTGTTCACACTACACAAGGCCCCGCCTTCCTTCGTCCACACCTACTTTTCGCTCAGTAGGTACCTTCATCTTTTTTTTCTGCGACATTTACATCAATATTCTCTACTTGTCGAGTAAAAAAAAAACTTCTTATCTACAACTAAGTAAGTAGGTATAGCGCGTTAAACTAGACCTACCCAATATAGCAAAACAAACTATGAAAAAAAAAAAAAATTCCTTACTTACTAAACTTCGAAGTTCTCCTAAGTCTAACCCGATTTTATGTACCTAAACCCTATTGAGAGATTACTTTAGTATTTTATGAATATTTATATAGAACAACTTAAGATCCTACCCTTTGTACAAGTTATACCTATATTTACAACTGAAGTTTTCTGTTCCCACGCCTCTTACGGGGTATTCGAAACATTCAAAAGAATAGGAGGAAAATTCGTGACCGTCCACTCCACGGTGAGTCGCTAAGTACGTCTCCCCTCCTTAGCCTTTTACCCCTTCCGCGACCTGAGGTGATGCTCCCTCGTCGCTGGGTCGTTCCGGCGCTGGTATAAGGTCATCATAATGATATTTTACAGGTACGCCGCGTCGATTTACCCAATAAACCCTATTATTTCCAGCGGCCATCAGTATGTGGTGGGGCCCGCCCCACCTCGGTGCAAAGCCTGCATGTACCCCCGTCTCCTGGTTAGATAATTGATGTTCACGAACCATTACTCCGTCGCCCGTAGAATATTTACGCACCACCTCCATGTTCGGTGCATATTTTTCGCAATACTTCGCTTGATTTTCGCGTATCTGTCTATCTAAATCTTCTCTCTCACGTGGGCCTTCGACGGGGGATTCTGCATCGACCAGCTCCCACTCTCCAGGTCTTTTTGCGTCATACCCAAGGAGCGCCCTGCTTGGGGTCACGCCGGTGGCCTCGTTACGCCGCCTCCGCAGGGAACCCACTATCTCCCCCAAGTAATCTTCCCACTTATTATGCGGCTTATCAAGCAGCTTAATACGCAGCAACTTCTTCAAATCTTGATTTTTCCTTTCTGCTGCGTTTCCAGAAGGATGAAATACGGCAGTAGTCCAGTGCTTACATTGCCAGCGGGCAATTGCTGTTTTCCATGCTCGATGCCTGAAGCAGGAGGCGTTGTCCGTTAAGAGGGCCTTAGGGTAGCCGTACCGCGCGAATATCTGGGTCTCCAATAGGTTGACTATCTGCGGCGCCCTCCCGGTTTTCATCGGAAAAGCTTCTACCCACTTTGTGTAGATGTCCGTAACCGTGAGGATCTCCCGGTTTCCCTTCGCTGTCCTCGGGTATTTTCCCATTAAGTCTAGCGCGATAATTTCAAAAGGGTGTTGGGCTCTAATAGCTCCTAACGCCGCTTTTGTTCGCGGGGCCCGCCCTCTTGCTCTTGCACAAACTAGGCAGCCCTTCACATGTCGGCGTATGTCCGCCCTCATACCCTTCCATACGTAGAATTGTTGAATCGATCTTAGTGTCTCTCGTTCTCCTGGGTGACCCACTAAAGGGGCGTCGTGATAAGCCCTCATTACTTTCGATATCAAAAACCGAGGCACTATAAGTCGGATATCCTGTTCCGTAGCTCCCTTCCGATATAATGCGCTTTCCCTCACCGTATAAATACCTAATAACTGCCTCCCCCTAGCGTCTATCCCCTCATGGTCCCGCTCTATCCCCTCTACATATTCTATGAGTCTGCAGAGCTTCGCGTCTGCTCGCTGACCACCTTTAACTGTAGCCGCTAAAGGACACTGTGCAGTGTCGTTGTACCGAGGTACTGCGTCGATTTGCATTACTTGAGGGACTATATTTTCAGTTTTCCAGCCTTCTTGTCTTACATCCGGGTACATAGCACTCTCCATCCCCCCTATTTCACCCTCTGGCCCCCCCTGTGGCCCCCTCGATAAATAATCAGGGAGTTCATTTTCCTTCCCTGGGCAGTGCTCGACTGTGAAATTAAATTCTTGTAGTAACAAGGCCCAGCGAGTTAATTTTGCTCTCTCATCTTTTGCATTATGCAACCAAGTGAGAGCCTTATTATCAGTGCGTAGGATAAACGGCGCAGCTTCTAAGAAGTGTCGATACCTACGTATGCCCCAAACCGCTGCGTAGGCCTCCTGCTCATTCGAGTGCCACCTTTGTTCAGGGGCGGAAAACCTCGAACTAGCATATGATACTATATCACGTACACCGTCAGGACGCTCGTGATATAAGACCGCCGCAATACCTTCCTTACTAGCGTCGGTCTGAAGGATGAACTTTCGACTAAAGTCTGGCCGACATAAGGCCAGAGGCTTGGAAAGCTCCCTTTTAATTCTTTTCATCGCGAAGTCGGCTTCTGCATTCCATTTAAAAGGTTTTTTGGTACTCAAGAGGTCTGTCAATGGGGCAGCCATTTGCGCAAATTTTGGGACATACTCCCTGACCCAGTTGCAAAGTCCAATGAACGCGCGAAGCTTCTTCCTCGTAGTAGGTACAGGTGTATCGGCTATCGATAATTCATGTACCTGCTGGGGCTGATTGCCCCCTTCTGTGACGACATGCCCTAAGTAATTGAGCTTTGGTGCTACTAATATGCATTTGTCCGCGGCGCAGCGCAAATTATATTGTTGTAGACGCTCAAAGACCAAACGCAAATGATACATGTGCGTATGGATATCTGGGGAATAAACAATAATATCGTCGAGATATACTAAGCAAAAATCCCTCAAATACCCGGCTAACACTTCCTGGCACATGGCCTTCTGGAAATGCCCTGGGGCTCCTCGAAGTCCAAAAGGCAGGACGCAGAACTGAAAGGACGCCCCGTCACCCGTACTAAAGGCCGTGTACTTCCTGGACTCCTCATTAAGTTTCACCTGCCAATAGCCGCGTTGCAGGTCAAGGGTCGAAAACACCCTGGCGCCTCCCAAGTCCTTCAAGGTTTCTTGAATGACCGGCAGAGGAGATAATTCCTCCTCCGTAACTGCATTCAACCTTCTAAAATCCACACAGAATCGATATTCGTCCTTTCCTTTTTTCGGAGCCATTACAATGGGAAACGAATAAGGCGATCGGCTGGCTTCTATTACCCCATCCGCAAGCATGCCTTCGAGTTGGGCATATAAATGTTTTTTTTTAATATCCGATAAGCGGTAGGGCGGTAATCTTATCGGTCGGTTATCCGTTAGGCGGATCTTATATTCAGGCAGCAACGCCGGCCCTGCGTACGGAGCGAACACTTCTTTGAACTCTTCAAGTAGAGTTTTTAAGGCCGCGTGATTCGTGTTGTTTAACTCTAAGGGGATGTCGGGGAGGGTAACTTCTGTAGCGGACCTCCTCCTTTGAGGTAGGAGGTGGGTTGTTGTTCGTTCTTCTCGACCAAAATGAAGACATCCCCGCCAAAGGTCAACAACTGCCCCCTGAGCTGTCAACCAGTTGATACCTAAGAGAATATCTTCTCTAAGGCCATCCACTACAAGGAACTCGGTGGGTACTATTCGACCTTGAACCCCTAGGTTCATGGTCACCCTACCCCTAGACCTCATGGTGACGCCCCCATCTGCCAACCTAAGAGTGGTCTGGAAACGATCATCCACGTCTCGCGTACCGAGTAGTGATCTTCGAATTAAATTATGTGAGGAGGCGGTGTCAATGAGGGCCACGTGGTCCTCTCCAAGTAGGGTAACGCGAACCCTCGGGAGGTCATGGCCATCAGCCAACTTCCCTTCCCGCCACACCTGACAAACTCCTCCTTCACCCCTCTCTATTTCTCCCCCTTCGCGGCCCACCATATTTCTCCATCGTTCCGACTGAGGGGTTTGCCGCTGAGACCCTTCAGTCCGTCGCCTCTCCCAGTTTATGACTGGCCGGGCGTCGGGACGCCTGGAGACTCCCGTTGGCCTGGGCGCTCGGCGTTTCCCCGCCACGACTGATTTCGTGACCCCTGAAGCGGTGCAGGCTCTCTACATTGTCTCTGGAGGTGATTACCTCCACACCGATAACAGGAAACCCTTCTGGGCCGGCCCTCCTGGGGCCTCCCTTGGGTTCCAATTACCCTTTGAGGTACAGAGCCTCTCTCTGGGCGGTCCTCCCGCCCTATCGGGTGGACCATCTCTCTCGGAAAGTCCATTGCCGTGACCCGTTTATGGAGCTCCTCATAGGACTCCATGTTATGGCCATCCCTATCCAAGGTCTCCCGATACCTAGGCGTCATCAGAGTGATGACGTGGGAGACTAATTGTCCCCACGTCTGCTCGCCCCGAAGTCGTCTAAACACTTTGGCTTTCCTTTCTAGGAAAGCCAACCCTGACTCTTGAGTCCTCTGGCGGTCCCCGTATAGATGGGCCAGGAGGGAGTGTTCTGCCTCTCTGGTCCCATACCTCTGAAGAAGGAGTGTTTTAAACACCTCCCACCTCAGGAGGTCACTACCTCGGGTAGTCCACCAATCACAGGCTACCCCCCCTAACCTCGAGGATGCTTTCCTCACTTGGTCCGCCTCAGCGGTTTCATATCGACGAAAGTGAGTCTCGCAGGCCGCTATGAATGCCTCAGGGCACTCATCCGGGCGTCCGTCGAAGGTAGCGGCCACTGCTCTTCGCTCACCGTCTCCGCGATCTACAAACACCACCCTCGGATACGGTACCTCCTTATCCGCCCGCGTCAACGGAATTTCTTGTCCGTCAAATACCTCCCGTACATCAAATCCGCTTGTGGCCTCCGAATCTGTTGACGGGGCCTTCCTTGTCTGACTACGGGTTCTGCTAGGTCCGGGTACCTCCATTTTTGTGTGTTACTGAACCCCAATTATACGATAAAAAAAAATGTGAAAGGAATATATAAAAAAAAAAAAAAAAAATGTGGTTGGATGTTAAGGATTGCTACGGCTATAAGCCCGCCATTGCCACTTGTCTATACACTATTTTTAATATGTCTAAAGTATGAAATAAATAAATAAAAATAAGTCCTTTCAACCTGAACCTTAATGAATAACTCCTATAACAATTTATTTTGAATTGAAGTTAATTTATTAATCGCTAAAACTATCGCAAAAGTCTTCTCCCTTGTCTCTATTAAGGAACAAACCGAAAAATCGATCTTGAGAAAGAGAAAGAGAGTTCAACAATAACGTAATAATTCCTTCAAGATTCGTGCTCGTTCAAGCAAGCTTGTTCGAGCAAGCCGGCACGGAGGGCGCCACTTGACACACCCCTGTTTATCCTCGCCGGCTATCAAAACACCCCGGCTAGCTACTTACCTGGCCAGCGAGGTCAGGGGTCGTCGTCCACAAAATCCTCCTCCTCTCTTCCCAAATCTCCCGCCAAACTCTCTTTCTCTCCCTTCAATTCCTTCCGCAGAGCCAGGGGGGGGGAAGGTATACTATCATCTACTAATTAAAATTCGTTTAGTAGGTATGACTCTTTTATTAAATTAATGATCATAAAAAGAAATTATGGACAGAACTGATTTTTTTTTTTAAATAAAACTTAAATAGATCCACGACAAAAAAAAAATACAAGTTGTCTGAAGCAAAAAAAAAAAAAAAACAATTTATAAAACAATGAAAGCCCCCAGCAAGTTGAAATACAAATAGATAGTTAAATCTATTGACATAAAACAAGCGTACACATGTACGATCTTATATACCTAATAACCTTCATGTAAATTACTATAATGACAAAGTAAACTTATTCTAACAATTCCGAGATTATTGAAATTTTCTTTTAAGGTATGTAGGTAGGTAGATCCTATTGGATTCTTCAGCTCCCGTGAGTATAGAGGAACCCCGGCTTTCAGAACGAATACGCTCCTATGCTAATCCGTGAGACATCCAACAGATGAAGAAAAAAATAATATAATTTTGTACATACAGTAGTCCAGTTGTTAAGTTCCCCCTTCCTCTGTGATTGAGGTAATCCTTAAATTGCACAATCACATTCACTAGCGGGTTGGCTATGTGTTACCAGATATATATGAGATGATATAATTAATTCATAATAATGAACATTCACTACGTAAATACACAAACCCTCCAAATATTATATATATAAGATGTCGCGCAGCCCTTAGACACAATTATCAATCTTATTCACTGGGTTCACAAAAAAAAATCTCTTTCGTTCTCTCTAAATGTATTCGCTCCCAAAGAACGCAATACAGTTGACACAATTATAAGTATTATTAATTAATGATTATTTATTTAAATGTTCACCAGTCACCACAAGGACTCTCGTAAAACTTCTCGAACCAAAAAAAAAAAAAACATATGCTAACTACTTTCGAAATTTCTCCGTCGGAAAAACACTTCAACAGATTCCTACGCGTCAGACTCGTAATAGACTCCCGCCAACTCGCCAAAAGGCACTCTCGGAAGAACCTCGCGTAAGACTCACACAAGCAAGCCCTCTCGGAAGAACCTCGCGTAAAACTCACACAAAAAGCCCCCTTCTTCCTTGGCTATCCGATTATATACCCACTCCTCAATTTCCGACTACAGGATTTGACCAGTCAAAACCCACAAAATTCTCATCTCCCAATCAAGCCAAAACCACACCCCTTATTTTTATTACGCTGGTCCACGCGGACCTTTATGGTCCAATCGTGGTTAACAACCCCCTCCTAGAGTCCTATAGGCATGTTCCAGGGCCGCCTTCAGCCACCATCCGAGTACCGCTCGGCCCAGGGTTCGACTGACAAACCCCACAAAAAAAACAAAAAACACAATTTACTTTCTAGCTTCCTATTTTCGCTGTCGTCTCCACCGACTTCCCCGATTGTCCATTTCCCATTCTCACAAAAAAAAAAATAACATTCTGCCCTCTTCCCCACATGAAACCCCTTGTCTTGAGGTTTCGGTACGAACCCACGCTAGTGGCTCCCGGTTTTCCATCCTCAATGGAAACAACCTTTGGCTCAGTGATGTTTCTACCCATTTTTTCCCAATTAATTTCGATCTTGAATTTATCTTCAGAGAGTCTGTCCTCTAACATCGGGCCACGTCGGTTTTTGGGGACTAGTCCCGGCCCTGTGTAACCATTCAAGGTTCTCAGAAATGTTATAAATCAATTCATAATGTCTCACTAGCCACCCCCTAACCAGTGGCGGGGAATGGTGGTCTGTTTCGCTATATTTATATTACTTTTCAATCAAAACTTTCGCGCAAAATGTTACAAAATTTCCAGTTTAATTCCTTTGTTAATTTCGTAGTACATTATTCCCTTTCATCTTTGCGTGCATTATGTGAGTTCGATTCTACATTTTCTAGTGATTAACCGAATTTTACAATTCAACCGAGTAAAACGCATTATTCTCCCTCCTTCTGGTGACTGTGAACAACTATGGACCTTAGGCCTCCCGCGTTTGAAAAAAACCCTCGTTAGACGATCTTTAAATTGGTAATTTTGTATTGTTTTGTATGTTTCGTCTAAACTCCCCCCAATTTTCTACAGAGTCGCGAAAGCGGACGCCACTGACTATCCGAGGGCTAATGTCACACGTGTCCTATTTCTACGACCCATCAGAATTCTCCGTAGCTCTTTTGTTTTGCATTTTAAATTTCATGAGAAGTTTTCTGTTTATTTAAGCCGTGAGTTATTACGGTCTAAATTCGGTTTCAAGCTCCATACAAAAAAAAATTGACTATCCGATTTCAAAACCATTACATTTGACATGATCTTTAATTGATGACCCCTAGAACACGAATTTTTATTTTAATATTTCCGTTCCCATGCATCTATCTATCTGCTGGACCACACACCCTCTGCATGATTCCTCTCATTGCTAGTACAATCTAACTATTTAATTATTTTAAAATAATGAATTTTTATCACTACCTACATACACCCCTACTAGGGTCATATCAACTTCATAAGTCATTATAGGTAAGTTATAGGTAACTACAATGCTTTTATAACTGGCAAACTTCAATAGTTAGAAATATGAACCATTTTAGGGGAGTATTTGCTTCTGTTTATGGGACACATTATTATAAGAACTTTAAATGAAATGACTTGCTAGTACGACCACTACTAATAATATAGAGGGTTGTTTTAAAATATCACATTATTTGATAATTTTAACACAGAAACCTCATTTGAGAATAATTACTTACCAAATTCCATGAATTCTCATCCTTTATATTAATTTGTCGTGGAGGCATTATTTAACCAAGAATCATTATAAAACATCTATTGTTTGGAAATAGTTCAGGAGAATATATTAAATTAAAACATAATGTGTATTTTTTTTTCAGTTTATTTCTGGTTATAAATAAATTAAAACATTCTGTTTATTTAATTTCAATTAATAAAACACAAAACTACCATTTTGTAAAATAAAATAACATTATTTGTTACATCTAGCAGATTAAAAATAGAAAAAAAATAAAAACAGAATAAAAAATCACCTTCTTTATACCAAAAGCTGGAACTTTTTTTTAAAAAAAATCCATAACTAAAAATAAAATTCACATTCAAATCTTACAGTAGAAACAGACGTGTTGTAAACAATTATGTTGTGTTAAGCCAAAAGCATATTTTTTCATAAAAAATACAATGCTCAACGATAATGTGTCTCTAATCATACTAAATGTATGAAACCGATGTTGCTTCTAGCGTGTCATAGCTCATCAAAACACATTTTTTTTATACAAATGAATCTGGACTCACCCAAAGTGAACACATTTACACTTTTGACATCTTTCACACAAAACGATGCTTGTGTTGTAAAAGTTGAAAATGGTCGGCACCAGAAGTCAAACGCACAAAAACCGTACACTGTACGTACGAAAGCCGTCATTTGATACCACCGGGCTACCAACCTCCTGTTTCTAGCTTTAGATACTGTTACCGATAGTTATTTATTTATCAAATTTCGTCTAGCGCTTTCGTAACAGTGTATCCATATGGCACAATTCTTGAGAGCTTTGCCTGCCAGTTCAATTAAAGTTCAATCTGTAACAAAACATTATGGAATTTATATACACAAACATATGAAAGGAGGTACAATTATCAAATAATAATACGGGACTTACCGCTTTGCTTATTCCAGTAATAAAATGCATACTTGTACATTTTAGAAATTCACTCTTGATATTGTTGTAAATTTCTTGTAATCTATGCTGTAAAAAAAATATAGTAACAGAAAATAAATTAATGTAATTGGCTAGCTGCATTGTAATTATGCGATTATTTTGAAATAATATTTACTCAATTAACTTTGCTTACCTGTTTTATTAATCCCAAAAATTGATTTTATATCTAAAGCCGTACAAAAACTCAATGTTTACATTTTATAGTTTGACAACAAAATAAGACATATCCATAGATTTTTTTATGACGTATCAAATGAACCATAGAACACACTAAAAAATATTACTTAGTTAGTGTTAAATTAATATCGTAATTTATTAAAAAGGCTATCTATTAAGAAAAGTATCAACAAAATGAATTCATATAAAATGTTTATAATTCAAAAATCCTAAACCTGAAAATTAAAAAAAACATTCAATAAAAATATCATGATTTAATTATTTTCAGTCACAAAAAAATACCGCAAATAATTTATGGGTAATCTATAGTACTGGCGTACTGATATCTATGGCGTACTGGCTGTCATGTCATCCGCTGTCATCGATATTTTGACAAACAAAACATTTTCAAAATTCGAATATTTTTTTAATTGACAGCTGCTGTTAATATATTTCTAAGTAAGTACCTGATAATATTTATTTATTTAGATTACCCTATATACCTACCTACATAATATTTACTAAATTATGTAGAATAAACACTTTTTAATAAAAATCCTTGTCTTCCAGCATCAACCAAAAATTATATTACATATTATACAACCCAATGGATGTGTGTAACGAGACACTTTCTTGAATCAAGCAGTGGCGAGTTTAACTCGACATACGTAGTAGGGTTAGAAAGGGAGAGCGTTATACGCGAGAAAGAGAGGGGTACCGGTGGGGTTAAGTATCGTTTGAACACGAGAATTTGTTCTGCAGCACGGGGGAACGGTCACACTATTGTGTTACCTCCATAGTTTTATTTTTATATGTTATAATGGTGAATTAAAACGAGTAATCCATCATGGATTAACCGTGTAAATCATTTATTGTTCTGTTATTTATAAAATAACCAAATTCCGGATTCTTTCGAACCGCAATTAAATAAGGTATGTGAACTCTCATTTTTATTTCGACGAGTTACAGAGAATGTGACATATTGTACTAGAGACAATTTTTTGTTCACAAGAAATTGTTAAGAGTTATTAATTTTATTCAAATGTATTGAAAGTATTTCTGAAATTTAAATTTTAGAAATGCGGTCCTAGTACCGGGGAGATGCTAGACCCTTAGACAAGGAGACTATGTTTAATTCAATATGTCGAGAGATACCACTTCAATTAATATTGGGGAATACAAGGACGTTTATAGTTGCGGCGAAATAAGGTACTTGTTATCCATAAGTGAGGGGGGAGACGGTATGCAGACCTCTGAACAATTCTATCTTCACTCTATGTGTCGATTGTTATATTGAAGCCTAGATGATCCTCACTTATCAACTTCTTCTGCAGAAAAGGATTCCTAGATGGCAGCAATCGAGTCTTTTAAGCTGAGTAAATTTTTATAACTTTATTTTTACCATTTTTAACATTTGGTGCGCTCATGTTGATTAGTTGGGGTGATAATGAAAGATTAATTTAGATTTAAAGGAAAGAATTTATTCTACCAAGTTGTATAGTCACTTTCGTGTGAAAAATTGTTTATGTGAAACGATTTTATATTGAGATATAAAATTTGAGAAACTAAAGAATATTAGTTCGGTAGGGGAAGATTATGAAAAATCTTCAATCTTTGTATTTTGTTACAATGATAGGTATATAATGTAATAGCATAAATTTGGGAATTTATATCCCTGTGTTTTCTTTCTTTTAATTATTAATGTAATTTGCTTGGAGAAATTGTATGGGAAGTTTTTATGTTAATGAAAGATCTTTATTAAATTTTTGATAAGTCAATTAATCTTTGAATTTTAAATTGTTTTCCCATTTATATAGAAGGAACCTTGCTCAGTTAATTTATAACCCCCCTGAAGAGAGTCTCAAAAGCTGTGGCACACTTATAGAAATAAATTAGAATTTTATCTTGAGTCTTTCTGATGGCCAGAAAAGGAGTCTCCCAACTTATTAGAGAGTCTGGGAGGACTCAATGATACTCTCTCTCTTTCTCCAGAGGAGCACTCATTACATGTGATAAATGGATCTTGTCCTGGAGGCTATGAGCAGTCATACTTTGAGAATGGATGTATAATGGCGATATATCTACAGGTATAGATTCAAGTTTTCATATTTTATAATGGTGGCCATGTAATAACTATAGTTATCAATTATCTACCATAATTCATTGTTTTTATTCTAGGATGGGATGACCAATGACCATAGTCTTTTTGGCTTTCTTTTGGATTGAAGGAACCTTGGAGGTTCCGTCAAGAATATGTCTCCAAACATACTGATCACTGCATTTTGCTGTCTTTCAAGAATATTTCATTCAACACGATGATCGTCCTACGTCTATTAAGATTTTTTACCACAACAATAGGTATGATCTATTCTTGTATTTTGTTTGAAGAATATAACATATGATAAATAAGTTACCATATCTTTGCGTTTATCTACATAACGATTTAGATTCAATATAACATTTACCACCATTGTCTGTGACAAAATTCAATACAAATATTAACTTAAATACATCAAAGTGTATTTAAGAACGCTCTCCGGCATTTTGCATTACAAAAATATAAACGGACTAAAATATTATGTAGATGACTTTAATTTACATATTAATGTGTACCTAGCCCAAAAAATTCATGAAATGATATTATCCGTCATTATAGGTACTTTTGTGTTTCTTCTAGGATGAATGATTTGTCACAAACCTTGGACAGTTTTACGAAAAGCTTCAAAGTCATACCTCTCACTGATTGCTTTCTTCAAGAATACTTCTTTTGACACGATGAAACTCTATGCATATTGTTTTTTTAAACAAATTTTCACGGCAACAATACCACCAGTCTTTTATTTAAATGAACCTTGTATATTATTGTTTTTGCATATAATATAAGATATGATAAATAAGCTAACATAGTTTTGAGTTTATTTACTATTTCATTTCTAAATTATTTTGTGGATAAAACAAACGTTTTACTACACTGATTATAATCCTGTATTCCTGAATGCCATTTAAAGGTTCTCAATTATTGTCGATATTATTTCTTTTCTCCCAACAATTCTGTCAAGTTCACTGTACCTAATGATCTAATTTATCGGTCACTGTTTTACCGGCCAGTTTGTTTATGGAATGTTCATACCAATTTCAATGTTTATTATTTTACTTGCAAATCTTTTTCAACGATAATTTTAAGATTTAAACTTTATTTATATTTCAGGAATATAAAATGATTAAAAAATTATTGCCAAATTATTTTATACCTATCTACATTTGAATAATATGATTTTATCAGGTAGCTACATAATTATTACTCATCTAATGGCTACGACGGTTTTACACAAAATGTGGCCATAAATTTTTTAAAATGTGTCAATTTTCAAAATGGAGGAATTATATTTCCAAAATTTTGCATTAAATCTTTATTTATTGAGAATAATAAGATTTGAATAAAATTTATATGTATAACGAATCAATCTCCAATTATTTTATTACATTTTCATACCGTAATACCAAGATTCCATTCCACGTTTACATGAGTAATTTTGTTTCCAAAAGATGGCTTTCTGTCTTTTTTGAAAATTTGTATGAAGATCCTAAAAAAATAAAGTTTTTTAAATAGCTCTTAATATATTAAAGTTAACGATGCCAATTGTATCTTAGAACGTTCTCGAGCAAATTTCACCGCTCTGCGCAGATTCATATCTGACGCAGCATTTGTATTTTGAGCGTGATGCTCCGACATAACGGAAAGTATTGTCAAAGGCAAATAAAAAAACAAACATTTCTGAATTATTATGTAGATTGTAATAAAATACACCCTTGGTTACATGCAGGACGGTAAAAATCTGCTTTAGGTGCATTTTTTAATATGCATCTTGATAAATATTTGAAGTTTCTGCGCTACATTTTCATGATTCGCAACAACCAATCGCAAAATAGCGAAAACAGCAAAAAATTGTTATTTTGGAAATTTTGGATAGTTTTTCTAACATTTCTTATACCCAAGGGGACGCCCATATTATTATACCTAGAACCGTATCGTCATTCTACACAAAACGACGTGTGATTATTTGTTAAACAGATGGGTTGAAAATATGTCATTAAAATTGCGGTAAATGGTAGATACGTGCGATAAACTATTGGATCTTATTATAAAAAGAAATACTAAGCTACAAATGTATCAATCCTCTGATAGATGTCACTAGCCTCGTAAATTGCTAAAATTTGGAAAATTTCCCCACTTACCGTATAGGTAGGTACATATAGGAACTTTCGACTAAATTATAATTATTGGCAAAACAAAGAACAGCGAATGTTTCCTAGGAATAGAAGGGGCATTGTTGCCCAAGATCTGATAGACTAATTTTTTTTAGCTCTGCACTCGTTTTCGAATGATTAAACTCATTGTCTGTTGAGATTGTTCAAAACACATTGGTTAAAATACTTAATATTTTTGAACTAAGAGTTTTAAAGATAAATAGATAGGTATATATATTTTTAAATATAAAAATATATATATAGTCGTATGGTTAAAAGGCGCAAGTCAAAATTATAAAAACAATTCAAAATCCCTCAGCCAATTCTTGGCGTCGGAGGAAGGAAGGTAGGAAGTTTGTCGACCTCCTAGTCGTCTACCCCGGGTAACGCTGACAGACAAACGTTTGGTGCTGCTACACAGCAATGGCGCTCAACTCAAAAAGAAATATAAAAATGAATCTCTCTTATACCTATACTCTTTCACAGAATAAGCTACTAAAGCTCGTGTACCGAAGATGGTCAGTACCTATTTTTATTATCTTATATTGTGATCTTTTCATATTGGTGTCTACATTTTCGTCTTATTACAAGGATAAAATCACGCCATGGTATTGAGAATACTCTCAAGAGATACTGAATTCGTCAGATCTAAAGAGTAGAATTATTAAGGGCTGACAGTGACAACCACTATTGACTTGTGAGGCAAAAAAAAACGATTTCAGGCATTTTAAATGATTGTCTGATTTATATGATTTTTTTTAAATAAAACGGTTACAGAATCGATTTTTATTTGTTTTTATATCGTTTTTCGATAAAGATGATCGACATCCCTTAACTTTAGAGATATTGAACTAATCTGCAAAAAAGTTAAAGGCACGGAATTCGAATAGAAAAGTTTTACAATAAAACTGTTTCAATAAAATAATAATAAAGATGGAATGCGGTCCTTGATAATACTTCTCGAATCACGCGTCAATTTTATAGGAACATACTTTATTACGTGAAGGAATCAATATGAAAGAAATTTTATAATGACTTGAATAGCTGTATAATATATCTACCGAATAAATTTGTTATAAATAGGTATATCTTTTTTAGAGATTAGCTGCATACACATATACTTTACGGTTTGACCGATAATCGTTACTTGTGTATATGCACCTAATAAAATATGGTTTATTTAGGCGAGATGATAGCTTCGTAGCCTAGGGTCTGCTTTAAAAAAAGGTTTGTTTCTCGTTCGTATCAGTTGTTTTTTACACATTGTACCATTTTTTTTGAGTTTAGAGTCATAAAACTGGACTAGTTTAGTCCATATTATCCTCTCCATAAAGGTAGAAGTAATGGGTCTCTGCTGGATACGCAGACGTCAAGCGTGTTTCGTGATACGGTGGTACCATCTTGTACCCGAAATTCTGCTGAGGCACTTCGTTTCAAACGCAGAGACTTTTAATCCTGAGCTTTGGTCAGTTGCCAGGACTCACCAATATAGGATAATGGGCGACACTCGCGCATCAATGATTTTATTTTTTATTTGATGTCGTTAAATTTATTTTTTTACAAAAAAAACGACCAATTTTTATCGATTTATCTTATGTTCTAATTGTTGTATTCAAATAATATAATGACAATCTTTTTTTTTTAATGTGGGCAATGTTGTACTTCCTATAGTATGATACAATATTACCTATATTTGAATGAAAAACGTGGCCGGCACAGGTAACGAACCTGACACTGACATAATTGGGTCAAAATCCTCCAACACCAGACCACAAATCGCTGCGTAAGTTATTATCCCTCAAATAACTTTGAAACTGTTTCGTGTCTAGGTCTAATAAGTGAGGTATAACAAGGCATGTTTCCCCTTGCGCACTATTATCAATTATAGAAAGTGTTTCACGTTTCGGATGGTAATCAGATAATCGATTATAAACTTTATTTGTCTTACGTAACCATCGTTTAAAGCCCTACTAGAAAATATTTTAAACGTAAAAATGAAAATTTTATCGAAAGGAAATTTGTTGAATTTTCGAGCTTCAATTCTTAGTTAGTGGCTTATTTTATGAACTTCAATTTCTGGTTTTTATTCCCGATCTTGTAATAATTCCAACCAGTTTTATTCTTCATAATGAACCTATGTGTTCCCTAAAAGAATCTCTTTGGTGACCTATTTTCAGTGGACATTGCATCACTCGTTATCGGCTGGTTAGACTAATTTTTTTTTTATTATAATAAGAGAAAATAATACAAAGTTCAAAGTACAACAGTAAAGTCGCGCCAAGTCCATAGAAATGGATTTGTCGGCGCGTTCTTCTACAAAAATAAAAACAATAATAAAAAATAGTAGCTTAAAACCTAACCAATAGCAGCAAACACAATATTATTCTAATTATTTACAAATTTTCAATTATAAATAAATCCACATTTCAAGAGCCATTCCTTGACAAGTCTTTTTGATGCACTTTTACTACCACATTTTTTAATAGATGTAGGCATCATATTAAGCAATTTAGGTACATTATATTCCAAAGTTCTCTTACCGTATTGCGCGTCTGTATGGCAATACTTTTTCAATCGACAGTCGGCTTAAGATTTTAAGTATGTTAACTGTTTACTTATTTAAAAAATCCACAAATCATCAATTTATTAAAACTGTATAGCTTCGTTAGAAAGTAATCAATATTATTAATATATTGGTACTATACATACATATCATATCATATTAGCCCGTAATTATCCACTGCATAACATAGGCCTCCTCACGCTCACCCCACTCCTCTCTGTCCCTGGTCATCCCCATCCACTCTGTCCCAACGGCACGCACGATGTCGTCGCTCCACCTCATCGGCTGTCTTCCCACACTCCTTCGGCCAGTCTCTGGTCTCCAGTCCGTCACTCTTCTACTCCACCTTCCGTCGTCCCTGCGGGACACATGACCACCCCACCTCCATTTGAGCCTTGCAATTTTATCTCCCACATCTGTGACTCGAGTGCGCCTTCGAATTTCAGTATTCCTGATGCAATCGTGTATTGAGATAGCCAACATTATTGATCTTTACATAGCGCGATGTGCCAGTTCCAAAGACTTTGGTTTTCATGTTTTGAGGCATCGCTGATTTGAACACATTGCTTAGCCGGCCGAAAGCCGCCCAGCCTAACTGTATGCGTCTTTCGGTCTCCTTCTGCTGGCCTAGTCTTCCAAATGATACCATTTGACCCAGGTACACATATTCTTCCACTTCCTCTATATTGACGTTATTTAGGGTTATTGGTGGGTTATATATCCTTCATTTAATTTAAATCTAATATTATGAGCGTGTCGCGGTCTTGTCTTATATTCATCTTTCAAAAACTGGTCAAGGACAATCTTTGCCAAAACAAGCCTTTAGCAGACACAATATTCAGCTTTTTAAAGTATAAAGAAATATTATTACGCGCTGCGGTACATACATTTTTACTAACAATTAATCTTAAAATCGATTTTTGTTCGAGAAATTCTTTTTTTTTTGTGTTGAGAGATGCGCGGAGCATTATAAAAAATACATAGATATATGAAAAATGAAAGAACGCAAACTTCAAAGTGCTTTACACAATATAATTTATTTCTAATTTTGAATTTATATTGGTGTTTGACAGAAACTGTAATTTTTTTTGTAGTTGGTGCGATTGACGGAATGCGGATGAAAAATTTATGGTTTAAAACAGACGAATCTATCGGAATTATATATTTTTAAAAGATAATTAATTAATTTAATTTTGCTTTCATTTAAATGTTTTTTTTTTTTCAAATATACAAATAAACCTGCGACACTCACAATGGCTTGTCTCGTGAAAGTACAAAAAGGCCTGCGACTAGATTCGGGCCCACGACCTCCGTATCCTATACAAACGAAAACCGTCAGACTAACAACCATCTCACTGATAAAAATTTTGGTTTATATTCCATGGCTAAATTGGTTTATGAACGCCAAAATCATATTTTAATTAGATAATAATAGCATTGTGGTTAGTAAAATATGTCATATTATCTACATAATAATTCAGAAATGTTTGTGTGCTTTCTATCGTATATGTGAACATCACGCTCAAAATACAAATGCTACGTCAGATATGAATCTGCGCAGAGCGGTGCAATTTGCTTGGGAAGGTTCTTAAATACAATTTGCTGCATTAACTTTAATATATTTAGAGCTATTTAAAAAACTCTTTTTTTTTAGGATCTTCATACAAATTTCTCAAAAAGACAGTAAGCCATCTTTTGGAAACAAAATTACTCATGTAAACGTTGAATGGAATCTTGGTATTACGGTATGAAAATGTAATAAAATAATTATAGATTGATTTGTCATACATATAAATGTTATTCAAATCTTATTATTCTCAATAAATAAAGATTTAATGAAAAAATTTGCAAAATTAGTCCTCCATTTTGAAGTTTGACAGATAGCACAAATCACGCTCTATGGGTGGAATGCCTAATTAATTATCACACATTAGGGAATGTAGCTAAGATTCAAACCACAGAGCTCTCTCTCTCTCTCTCTCTCTATGAAAACTTGCAAATTATGTCGGTAGGTTCGTATAATATTATTATTATTACATAAATATGGCATTCCGTCCCGATGAGGAATCGTATAATATTATGAGGTCGGTAAAACAAAAATTGTAAAAGTGTTCTTCTTTTTCTGTGCTTATGTCAGTTATAGAGGTCTGTTAAGCAATGGGAAGCTAGACTAGAACCTGTTTAATTACCTACCGATCAAGCCTGACAATCGGAATCAAAAACGTAAAGCAAGACGGGTATAAGCTAATTAAATATATTTTGGTGTCTTTAGGTTAAAGTTCAACATTTTATTTTTATCTTTCAAAATATCGAATGTTCTATCAGCTAATTTATGACTTCCTTCGACTGTCGATATACCTGAAATACACTTTTTTCAGTCACGTCCTGCTTTGAAGGTAGGTAAGTATTCCTTTTCCAGGAAAAAAAGAATAAAAAGTTATCTGCGAGAAGTAAAGAAAAAAAGTCAAAATTCTTATTCAAACTTACAAAAGCGATAGAATAAAGATCTGCGTATAAAAAGTTGAGGGAACTTTTTTTTTCAAACAAAATGGAGTTGATAACATGTTCTTTGTTGGAAATCATCTATAGAGATTATTATTTATTTTTTTCATTCAAATACCTTTACATTTGGTTTTTTTATGTGAAAATTAATTTGTCATATTTAAGTAATATACACGCCTACTTTATATTTTATCTTTTAGGTAATCAACTACATATCTTATTTTATAGATGTTTTAACACATTGACCTTTTATTGCTTTTATCTGTTCCTGTTTGACCGTCTTAATAAAATTTTATCAATAATTGTTCCTTTGTGTACTACCTTTTTCAAAATTCAAAAGCTGCATACCTTTATATTGCACTTGTCTATTCTACTGCTTGTATTCTGTAAAATTTTGTTAGATTCTATATTTGGCACATTGTTTTTTTTGTCTTACTTGATTTTAAATATTGTTGTTGTTGCATCAACTGATTTTTTTTTAACGATGCTTGACACATGTTGCATACCATTTCTGTATTTTTACATTGTTGAATTTGTTTTTAAGACTATTGCCAAATAAATAAAATAAATAAAAATACGAACGCATAAACAAATTTGTGATCGCACGATGAAAAATTGTGTGTCCTAACTGCCATCGCATGATCGCGCGTCCACTTTCCTTGACAGCGCAAACAAATAAAAATATGAATGTTAGTATGTAAGAACTTTTGGCAAGTAGGTGTCGTATTAATTATCGATACAACAGAGCAATACAAGCGATGCGTGATCATTTCAACCAAAGCACCGATCGGACGATCGTACATATTTACGTCTGTCCATCTGCCCAGTAGGTAAGGATACGTTCATATAATGGTATATTATGTTTGAATCGACCGACCGAGGTAGCCTAGTGGCAAAGGCGCCGACTTCAGATCAAGAGGTTCCGCGTTCAATTCCCGGTCTGGTCAGAATTTTCAATGTTTTTTTTTCACCTGAATTTTCTACTCGGGGTTGGAATCCTGTCTCAGATTGGACAGAACCGGTTGTCTGGTAGAGAATATGCTTCAAGCGTTAAGTTCCACCAGCTATACTGACACCTATGTATAGAAGAGTGTTATTTATATTTTATTAAATCTTGACCTCCATCTTATTGACCGACCACAGTTCTCCTGCAGTTGTATTTTTTTAATGAATCTGCATGTGCTCACTCAAAGTGAACACAAATACACTCATGGACTCTTTTTTTTCCTTTATTTTGTTTTTTTTTTCGTTCTTTACCCATCACGCCGTGTCCCGTGAGGGGTAGGAATAGAGAACTGACCTCCACTCTCTTCTATCCTAGCACACTTATTTCGCTTCTTCCACCGACATACCATTTCTAATATAACCTCTCTTATTTCTCTTACTTCTGACCTGGCCTTTCTCGAGGACGGAATCGATGAGTTCGATTTACGTCATTTTCGGTCGGCCACGTTTTCTTACACTTTTTGTTTCAACCTAATGATTGGGTGTTTACCGTTACACGATTAGGTAACCAGTATGCTAGTCATATTGACTTTGACACCAGCATCAACCGCCTTAGAAGGATCACCAAAGAAGCCTGCTGATAGTCCATCCTTTACATGCATGTACTCATCGGAGTCTGCATTTTTTAATAGCCCTTCTTACTTGCCTGTCTTACTCTTTTGACTTAGAAATCCGCTGTGTCTTTAATCACTGATCTTATTATTTGAATCAACTGATGTTTTGTATAATTGTTACGGTGATCAGAGTCTTCATCTCTTCAGTAAAACCACTTTTGATTGTTTTTTTTTTTGTATTTTATTGACAGCGTTAACTTTAATTTGTATGCTTATTGTATTGCAAACCATTTTGTTTCTTTTGACTATATTATTAAAACAGCAAAAGGTCTCTGCCGTATATTTATTGAAAATAAAAATAAAATAATTAATTTTCTTTGTCATTCTGTTTGCATCCATTTTTCCCACATGGCCAAACTTTCTTAACTAATTAACTTTCATCTTTGTCACAACACTTTGCCACTTATTGCCTACCTATATCTTATAAAAAAAATACCTAAATGAACATTAGCTTTCATACCACATCCTTCCTATTATTCTCATTCCTTTCCATATCACACAGAGTCTTTCTACATACTCTTCGTAGAGCTCTCATCTCTACTGCATTTATAGGTACTACATTCTTGCTTTTTCCTCCATGGCCACGTTGCACATCCATACATCAGTTACGGTGGCAGGATAACGTTATGCACTAGTTTTTAGTTACACCATCTAGACAAATACCTACAACCGTAAGAGCAATTTGGTCAGGTGCCAGGACTCGCACCCATACAAGAGAATGGGCAACACACACGCATCAGTTATACACGGTGTTAAGTTGGTAGTGGATAATCCGAAGCAGGGAGGTAGAGGACCTCAATTCCTATCGATTTGACCCCCATATATGTTCAGCGATATTGGGTGGTTCAAAAGTTATTAACGTTTTTGTGAAATTTGAATAAAAACCGGATTTCTGACTAAACTACGTAACTGTGGCTAAACTATCAGATTACGATCATGATTTTTTTTTCTGTAAATAGTTCGATAGTGACCCTTACGCAAGGTATTTTTACTATGAGTCAGCACCCGATTGCTTTTGTTCAAAAAATTTTTTTTCAACAAGTTTTTTCCAAGAAATATTTTTCTAAAATCTTTCAAAGGCTCTAGACAAAAAAATTTACGGAACAATATTTTACAAACTATCTTAAAAACTTCTACTATACATGGAAAATTATTCCTGCAAATTTCATTTGGCTGGTATAAGGGGATCATGTACAAAAACTCACTTAAACTGTACAAGTGTCAAAATTCAGCTCTTACTCTTTAAGACAGGCTTGTAATATTGGTGGGTAAAGAATGTTTTTTTTAATTGCTTATGGTACCTTACCGAAGCAGGAAGGTAGAGGAACTCAAAACCTTTTAATTTGATCCCTATGTATGTTCAGCGATTTTGGGTGGTTCAAAAGTTATTTACCTTTTTGTGAAATTTGAATAAAAACCGGATTTCTGACTAAACTACGTAACTGTGGCTAAACTGTTTAGTTAACGATCATGATTTTTTTTCTGAAAATAATCCGATAGTGACCCATAAAATTATGGAAGGTTACATACCTGGCACTTCTCGGTCTGAAGGGTTACCCAGAACTATAATAGATCAAGTCGAAGAAGTGTTGGAAAAGGTGCAAAGAGTGTGCACAGAATACTACATACCGAAGGCTTGCACCTGTACCATTTAAAAAAAGTGCAAGATCTTTTACCAGCTGACTATCCACGCCGAGTTAGATACAACAATGTTAATGCAACGATAATTTTTATTCTTTATACATTTTTTTTAAATATAACATTTATCTGTGTAGGTAGGTAGGTACCACAAATAATTAAAAAACAAATCCACCTATATTACAAGTCTGTCTAAAAAAAAAACATTAAATTTTGATACTTGCACAGTTTAAATGAGCTTTTGTGCATGATCCCCTTATACCAGCCAAATGAAATTTGCAGGGATGATTTAACATGGATAGTAAAAGTTTTTAAGATAGTTTGTAGAAAAAAATATTCCGTAAATTTTTTTGTCTAGAGCCTTTGAAAGATTTTAGAAAATTATTGCTTGGAAAAAATTTGTTAAAAAAATTTTTTTTGAACAAAATCTATCGGGTAATGACTCATAGTAATAATACCGTGCATAAGGGTCACTATCGGACTATTTCCAGAAAAAAAAATCATGATCGTAATCTGAATAGTTTAGCCACAGTTATGTAGTTTAGTCAGATATCCGGTTTTTATTCAAATTTCACAAAAAGGTAAATAACTTTTGAACCACCCAATATCGCTGAACATACATGGGGGTCAAATCGATAGGAATTGAGGTCCTCTACCTCCCTGCTTCGGATTATCCACTACCAACTTAACACCGTGTATATATTTCGTATCGACACTAAACGTATTACGTTTAAAAAATCACAATATTACACTCGTTAGGGATGAAACATTTCAAACAGATGTTCGTTCAATTTTTTGTCACTTTTTAATTACCTAGTTTAAAACGTTCTATTTCATTAAAACTTTATTTCAGAGAAAAAATTTTCATCAACGTAAAACTTATTTTAATCAAAGCACCCATACGATAATAATTTAACAAAAAAAACGCTCTGTCCGCAAAAACTCTGCCCCTAACGACGCTATAGAAGCTCCTCATAATATGTTAAAGAGATAATTTAAAAATTGTCGGAGGATACATCATAACAAACCAGATTTTTATAATAATTTGTATAAAATTAACTATAAACAGAGAAAACTCGTTTGTATTTGAATAAACCTGAATTTAAAAAATGATTTGCTTCTCGAATGTCTCGCTAAAATTCAAGAACGGGTTGACAGATTTAGCTTAATCTGTTTTAAAATATTTGGATAAGCTCAAAGCATTTTTTAACGGTGACGAAATATGAAATAGTTGCGAGAAAAATAGTAAAAACCAGCAATTTTTTTTCGTCAGATTTATATCAACAAAGGATAGGTGTTTTTTAAGTGTGATTGAATGGAAATGGAGGAGATGGGAGGATGTAGTGATACAAAATTACTTTAGGAAAAATAAACTTAATTTATAAATTGCGTAAGTAATTATTTACTTACAAACTTTTTAGCATTTACTACGGTTACTGCAAAAAGGCTTTGTTGGAGTTTAAAATAATGAATAAAAGTTTTTTACTTTTAAGAACCTAATTTTGTAATTTAATAAATAATTAAAAAAAGGTTTGGTGACCTCAATTGTCGTTAAGGCTGCTCTTTAGTGAAAATGTTAAAATTTTCAATAATTGTTCAACAAGTTTGGTAGTTGTTTGTTATTGTTTCCATCGTGTCAAATATCAACGATAAAACATTATGCTCTATTTCTAGCCCCAGTTGTATTTTCATTTAGTGTAAATGCAAACTTAGAATATAATAATCTTGCTGTAGGTATTAAAATACTTTTTTCTCAATAATAGGAAAGAGCCATCTATGAATGAATTATAAAAGCTACGCTCTAATGTGTCCAATATAGTAACAATTAATTTGTGATGCACATAAGTGGCAGCTCAATGCGGGACATTTTTTTTCTAGATTATCGGCGACTCATTCATTTGCGAACATATTGCGCCGTGGTTTAAATTATATAGATATTAAGGAATTATATAGATATTAATACAAGAGTTAAGGAAAGACAAAAAAAAAAGAATCAGATTAAAATCATATTTTGTTCTACAAAATTTAGAAGGATTGTATAAATATTTCGACAATTAATACTAAGAAGGTGGGCAATATTTATCGGATATTGGACATCAGGGATATTAAAGTATATAGGTGATGCGTCCCTAATAGGGCAACCCAAAAAATGCGGGACATTGTAAATGGGAAAAACATCGTATATCAGGTATACCGATAACAAACAATATCAACCCATTTTCCGTTGCATAACATATTATTCATAAAAAAAAACTTTATATTATTGTTACAGATGCTTTAAGTTAAATTAAAATCTCAAATGATGATTGTGTAATAAAATTTTAAAGTGACTTTAAAGTAAATGGGCCTACTTTTGTTATAAATATTCAGGAAGGACAGAAAGAGACGAGTCGGGTAATTTATTCAATATTACACACGATTCAGAACGAGATTCATATTTCAAGAGTGTATTATTCTAACATCATCGTGCGTGCTGGTTTTGACCGCAAACAAAATCGTACCGAATGCAGCCGAGTTGTCCGAAAAAAAACCCGTAGGTATAATCCTGTTTCTATTATATGTATTGAAGGTGTACGATTATTGTATAATGTTCAGTTTGTGTTAATTTATTATTCAGCTTTAACGAAACAATGCTAGACGAATCCGAGACATGGAGTCACATCCATCTATCAAACATGATAGGTATAACGGAAACTAACTAATTTTGTATAAAAAAATGTATTAACAAAGTATACTATCAGGTGTTATTCGCGTTCTGTCAAAACAACGGTAAAGTATCTGCCCCGTGAAAATTTGAATTTCGCAAACGACTACAAACGACAACGTAGAGTTCGAAAAAAAATTAATGTTTAATGAAACATACCTATAAAGAATTATTTTAACCAAAGACACTTATATATAGTATAAAAAGTGGACAGTAAATTTTCTTTCTACCCTAGATTTTGAAAAATTTGTTTGTATTCGTTCACAAAACATAAATTGTCTAGGGTCCCCTTTGATAGTGACTATGGCCGAATCAGTGTACCAACCTACATTCTTTTTACTATTTGTCTCTTTCACAGAAACTTAATTAAAGCTTGTCATGTGTCGTGAACGAAGAAGAAAATCAGCACGTAAGATCAAACCGACAATTTCCACTTCCAAAGTCGACAAAGAAACAAACATTGAAAATGTGAAATGCATTTGCCCACGAGAACCGAAAATGACCGAAATTAAAGCCGAACCAAATATGAACGCGTATTATGTGTGTGGAATAGGACTTCATCGCTGACCCCTTCCCGAAAAGGTTTTCAGGCAGTAATGTTTTAATGACCCGGGCGTCGCAAGTTATTCCGTTTTCCCCCTCCCCACCCGTGTAGAAGTTATTATTCTACAGGACCAGCCCTTCCTGTTGACCTTACACCCCTAATTTACCCTACAAGGGAGACACTCTCAACTATTACACACTGCCTTCCAAAACAAACCTATATCTAATTTTCACCCGAAAGGTCAAGCGTTGACCATTTTTTTTGACGGTTCGCCATTTAACAAGACATCTTACATGTGTAACTTTATTCGTCCTACAATTAGGTATTTTAAATTCATGATTTATCCCAATTTATAAAAAAGAAAATCGAAATTCCAGTAATAATTTCGAAATGGTTGGTATTCTCGCGGTTACAACGCTGATATTCGCATTGTTTCGTGCGGAGACTGTGGGTTCGAACCCAGGTACCGACCATCTTCGCCTTTCATGACACGAGCTTCAGGTAGTTTACTGCAAAAGAGTCAAAGAGTGTATTTTGTGTTCACTTTGAGTGAGCACAGATTCATAAATTAAAAAATAAAAAGTTAATCCTGTAAAAAAATCTATTTTATTAATCTATTACAAGTTAGTGGTAATGGAGTTGACTTTAGTTCCTGTACACACCGCTGTTGCGCGCCTGCTGACGATCTGTCACATCGCTTAAACGTTGTACGACATAATGTAACACGCGATATTATTTTTAAACAGTTACATGGCATGTTTACATAAAAAATGCTTTTCTTTTTATACCCATATTCTAATTTTCTTTGTTTAATTCACCCCCACTAAAATTAACAGTTTTTTTCTTAAATGTTTAAGAATTTTTAAACCTTAGGTATACCTTTAATGGTTGTCATTACAAACTTTTTTTAGAGAAATTGGCGCGTTTTTAGAGATAAAGATCTTAATTTACCGCCTTCCATTAAACAAAACAAACAACCTATGATCAAGTTTTAATTTCTAAATTTAATAATAGTACCTGAAAACATAATATATATTATGTCCAAAATTCGACATCAATAAAAGAACATCTATCTATTCTCTGGCATTTTCTCACAAAGGAATACATGACCTCGAATGGAGCTCCTGAACTACGAAGAAGCAAGACTTGTTACTTGCACCAGCATGGACTATCTTATAAGCTACATGAAATAAATCGACCTTGAAGCATTTCGAAATAAGTCCCTAAGACAATCGTCTACAGATGCTTCAAATGTAGCAGTAACACTAATCAAATTCCAAAACAGTGTTAAAAAAATCCGATATAAGTACATATTATTTACCCTGCGTAGTTATTTTTAGTATAAGGTATTTCTGTAAATGAGAGTCAAGTTGTCAAAACAAAAATAAAATATATTTCACGTTTATAAATAAAAATAACTTTGCAGTATTACATATATATGTAATACTGCAAAGTTATTTTTATTTATAAACATTTATAATGTCTAAGTATTACAAAGTTGAAAATAATGTGTTTGAAGAATATATTTCACAGTCTCTTTTTGCCCGGATAGAATAATATGCGGGGTATATTTCAAGATGTGTAAGTCATTTCACCCAATGGCTGGAGTTAAAGCCCGCACATTCACGATCACTCCAAATGGATGTCATCCAAAATATACCTTAGTCCCATTAACGTACACTCCAAAAATGAATGTCATCCATTTTTGAAAGTATGTGTAACTTGATTTTTTTTTTCAATCAGTATAACGAAATAACACTGCTTCAATACATTTTTTGGTTATTATTGAATTAAAAACAGCAGAATGTGTATCCTAGTGGAATTATTATGAAAAGTGACACCAATATGGAAGTTTTTTACACTGACAATCGAGTGACGTAACGACTTGGATCACGCCCACTCGAGTTTCCCCATGGACGATCCGTTTGGAGTGATGGACAAATGGCTTGACGCAACTGAATTTTGGATTGGATATTCGACTCACCCTATCACTCCACAGCATCCATTTGCTTTTTTCCGTTCACGCTCATTTTCCACCTCCAGCTACACCGTGAATCCCGGGGGGTTATGATAATTTTGGCACTCAGCTACAGATTCAAATTCTTGATACAACAATTTCTCAAAAGGAGCTGGGCTGGACACAATATGTTCAGAATAACGGATGACCGGTTGACCAAAAGAAATCTGGAGTGGAAATCGAGAAACGGTAACAGAATCCAAAGTTTTTTATTTTATTGTAAACAAAGTAAAAAAATAAATAATAATAAGTAGATATTATATAAGTAAATAACTATTTGTAAATTTTTAAAGTATCAAATTTTACAACGACAAACACGAGGACAATAATTTTTGTAGTGGGTAAGTCCGTGAAATTTTCAACAAAACAAAATGATTGAGAGAGCCCCTTCAACATTCTTATTATTTTCGTACGTTATAAATTCAACACATCTCACTACATTATCTCCCCGCTATTCATAATGAGGTTTTCGTGTTACGAGAGCGTGTTTTTTTGACCGAAATGCCTTTGTTACGTCTTAACCCACATTCCCCTTTCCAGCTTCATTATGGACCGCTACTATCGCCGTCATATAACCATAAAAATATTTTTTGTTATATTACTTCACGAAAACCCTACTGAAGATATTTTAGTTGCTAATAATCACAAGGTTACAATTTCTATTATTTTTACTAGAGGTCCCGTAAACAATAAATTTAGGGTACTGAAAATTATCAACTATTATTTTTGAAAATATTTTAGGTATGAATTTGTTGTATGGAAGTTACAAAGATGAATGTCAATAACCTGAGATAATTTGAACTTGCTGAAAGAATCGTTGCACATGGATTGCAAAAATAATTAATATGGCTGAAAGAAAGTTGTGAGAAGGCCGCTACCATAAAGTTCCGCTCACAGACCTGACTGATTTACATGCTGAAGAAGCATATTATTGAGGGTTTAATCCATCCTGGCCTCATCTACGATCCAGAAGACAATTGGAGACGTGGTAAGCCCCTCCAAAGAATCGAAAGGCTCTACGAAACACCTTGCTGGCTGGAGTGCGGCTGCGATGAATTCAGAATACAGGACGGCATGGTGAGGACTTGGGGAGTCCATATGCTTCAACTAAGGAGCGGACATGGATAAAAAAGAAAAATGTAAAATATCTACTAGAAAAAATACATTTTTTTAATGAATTTGTGCTCATTCAAAGTGAACACAACTATACACTTTGACTATTTCACTGTAAACTTTCCCGGCTTTGTTTCAAAATTTAAACACAGACTGTTGCAAAGGTGACCGCTGGTCCTCGCAGTCATTGGTCACACTTTAAGAACAGAAGACGCTTCTAGTATCTACTGTGGGTATGGTGTGGTTTGCAGAGTTAGAAGGTTTTGTTTGGTTTTATTGTTGAAGTAACATGTTACACAGGATGAAAAAGATTATGGCGCGAATACCGCGATGCGCGTCGCGAGAAGGATGATGCGTGTACGGCATTGAACAATGTAGCAGGCTGCTACCGGGTGTGACATCGTGAAGAAATGCTATTGGTGGATGATGTCGTCATGCGAAACATGGCCGCTACACTACTATAAATAATTCAATGGTATAAAATAGATTTCGATAGAATGTTTGAATATTTTATGTCGAATAGGAATAATATATCATTTGACTTTATTTGTGTGTGAGTAACTGGGATGTGATTATCTAATTCGTACAAAGTTTTTGAATAGCGAGCTAACTAACCGAAAAGTTTGTGTGCTCTCTCTGTGCCAACTGCGGAGTAAATTAAACCTGCAAAGGTGCCGAGGGTGGGTTCACTCACAACCGGCAACACACTTAGATGCTCGGAGTCTTATCTGAACTCGTAGGTACACATTACCTACTGCTAATAATAATATTATGAAGACTTAATTTAAAGGGGGAGGTCGGTCCAAGTAAAAACATTTCTACAAATCACTTTTTTTGTGGGAAAATAATGTTCCCTTTTTCTTTAATCGAAACCAACATTGGTGGAGTATTTTAGTCAAATAGTGACAATTATTAACCTAACTTAATGTAGTCTAGCTGATCCGCCCGTCGAACTTCAAGCTAACCCAGAATAAAAAAGAATTAAAAAAATATTTTTTATTAAAATTTTTTTAATAAAAAATCTCAAGTACATATTAGGTACCTATCCGCAGCACCTTGACAATGGTCTCTCCTGAAACCATGGATATATCCATGCTATAGCATATTAGGATAATTTACAGTAATCATTTAAGATTTTTAATGACATTTTTAGTAACTTTGCTGGCTTAAGACCTTTTTACTGTTGTTTAAAATACATATTTTGGTTTTTTTTAATTAATAAGTTCAAAATTTGTAGCTTGCCGTTAATGTATTCCGGCATAATGCACACGCTGCAGTTACGGAAAGTACTCTTGAACAAACTTTTTAAACAATTTATCCTATTTTGCCTTATAACTAAGCCTCACAAATACTTCTTCTTCTTTCTATAAATCCTGGGGATCTGTTTGTGCCGCCGCCTGTTCCTCCTGTGACCTCACTATGTCTTCCGTCTTACACGTGCTCCGGATATCAACATGTCTAACACGCAGCGTGTTTCCAGTTATAGATCGGAGAGTTTTCATCACTGAAGTTCGCAGCCGAGATTTTGTTCTGGAAGTATCAGCGCTTGCCTCAATTCCATAAGTGGCTATTGGTCGCAAATACTACAAAAACATTATAACGGGCAATGCTGAAATCAACTTGCACGTTTAGCGCACGACTTCCCCTTTCTTTCAATTAAATGTCTGAATGTGCTATTTGTGGAAATGCCAACTATAATTTTAGTGTTTGTTTGAACCAAACATAGGACAATATGGAAGTGTCTCTGATGTTTCTAAATATAATTATTAGTCATTGAAGTTATATCATTAGCTTTGCACTTGTCCTAAGTAGGTGTGTCTAGCTGCCTAACCTCTTATACTAAAGCTTTTTTTTTTTTTTACAAAAAATGCACCCTATGTACGTTTGTCTGATCTCAGTTAATTCAAAACAAAATTTGATTGGTATCGTTTTGTAAGCGTCATATAATATAATCTATAGGTAATTTGTCAGTTCATCTTTTATTTTATTTTCAATAAATATACGGCCGAGGTTTTATACAATTATAATAAGGCAAGTATAGAAGGGCTATTAAAATATGCAGACTCCGATGGGTGCATGCATGTAAAGGATGGACTATCAGAAGGCTTCATTGGTGATCCTCCTAAGGCACCTGATGATGGTGTCAAAGAAGTCAATACGACAAGCATACTCTTGGTACTTACCTTGAAATACTATCTCACGCGAAAATTGTACCATACATTTGTCAATACCAATCGCAAATCGAGAAATATTTGTCATACGAACACATCTTAAATCTCCACAAGGTTAGAAAAGGCGCAAGAAAGACCGCATCCAGGGGGGCTAGGGGGTTCAGACAGCTTGGTGTCCGCCATGTGATGGAGCAAGATCGAGCGCAACGGAGAGCTCTTGCTGCCTTCCTATGCTCGTGAGTGGGACTTAAAGGGATAGTGAAATGAATAAAATGATTTTTTTATGACTTGATATTTCATCTCGTCTGTAAATTATTTTTTAGTTTTTTTAGTTTGTAGATATGTACTTTTATGAGGTTTTAGCGAAAAGTGTTGAATTAAAAAAAAAAAACATCTTCCTATCTTAAATTCGAATAAAATTTGAAACGAATTTAAAAAAAATAAAGTCAACGTGTGAAAAATAGGTACACACAGTCCATTTTTTACAAGTCGAAAAAAGTACCTACGATCATTTTATTTTTGTCTACGACAACGCAACGCCTCAGAAATCCATTTGATTCCGTTTCAAAAAATCTTGAAGCATTAAACACATTCGTTTTTCTACGTTTTTGAACACGAATCGATTCTAGGAAGAAGAATTCAAAGACCCTTTACTCAATCAACCTGCTCGCAGAAAGGATGGTATCTTGTTTATTTTGTTTGGATGTTCAATCCAAACAGATTTAAATTATTATCTTGTACATTTGCTACTTTTTCATTTTGATCATTCGGGTAGACATTTCAAGTTTAAAAACACTTAGAAAAACTCTGAACCGACCGGGAATCCAACCCGGGACCTCGGATCTGAAGTCCACGCTAGTGCAACTAGGCTACCGAGGTCGGTAACCTAAAATTAAAATATGTTAGGGTTTTTTCTTTTTATTAGAGTAGGTACCTAATGTTCTTTGATCTCTTACGTTATAAAATGGAATATTGTGCAATTTGTTATATTTTATATGGACATGGACAATCCACAGCTTTAGCATTCAGTTGGACAGCTTTATTTTCAATTAATTAATTAAGACGAGAGAATACCGTTGGATCAAATGGGTAATTAAAGGGAAAACCGCTTAAAATCCACTACAAATAGTATTGACTATTAAACCGCTTTAGAGTGAGCGGAGAAACTTCAAGATTGCTGCAAACTTCTTAAGTATGAATTGTTAATGATTCAACCGAACACGAGAAACTAAGCTTCAAGTGAACAAATACACCACCTTACATGATTCAATCATGCTTTTAAAAATTAAATGGTTGAAGAAATAAATATTGAAATGTTGATTTGTAGGTATCGTTTTTAATATTTATATTTTACCTTTTACATATTATTATATTGTACTAGCTTTCCCGACAGAAGTTGTCTTGTGGTCCTAAACATAGGCGGTGTATAATTCATAGGTAGGTGGGTGCCTACTCAATTGGATAAAAAATAATGTCATTGTATTAAATTATTTTTCTAAATTTGAATTTTTTTTTTCATTGTTAGTCTTATTGTTTTTGTTCTAGTTCTACGTTCTTCATGGTGATGAAGTAGTGTTGTTGTATTATTTGTAAAATTAAAACATTTTATAATAACCCGATACCATGTTTTTTTTTTAAATGCATCTGTGAACAAAGTGAACTCAAATACACTCTTTGACAATTTTCCAGTAAGCTACTTAAAGCTTGTGTCGTGAAAGAGGAAGATGGTCGGTACCTTGGATCGAACCCACGACCTCCGCACGAAACAGGACGAAAGCCGGCGTTGTAACCGCCAGTCTTCCAACCACTTCTTTGTTCTTATTTATTACCTATTTAACAGGCGGCTTGTGCCTTAAATCACAGGAAATGCAGCAATGTACCTACCTACATTGATTTTTCTTTTTCTTCTTCATATGAAGAAAGTTTTTGTAACATAAAATTTTAATAAACAAAATTAAGGTTAGTCTCATTAAAACTTCGCATTCAATTCAATTATGTATGTCCATTTTTCCGTCTTTTTTTCTCGAAACATAGACAAACCAAAGGATAAAATTGAACCTTTACTAGCTGACCCGCCCGTCGTCCTTCGACCTAACCCAGAATAAACAAATAATTTTGACTTTAACATGAATAAAATGCAATTTACGACATAAAAACTTAATTCAATTTAGCTAATTATTTATTGCATTATGTAATAGTTATCATTGATTCGGATGCGGGATGACGTTCGAAGTTTCAAATCAAAACAATTCCTTTATAATTAATTGCTTTACTTTTTAAAAAATCTAAGAGATGGCGGTGTAGTAGGAAATAAATCGCATGTGAAACCTGTTACCGTATGTAGGTATATATTTATCATTGAAAGAATAGACCCGATTAAGACCAAATTTTACTGAATTGTTATGGTAAGATTATCTAAGATATCTCCAATCCAATATTGAGATTCGTTGATGTTAGTTAACGCAATATTAAATTAACAACATGCTGACATCGTGTGTTCGATCCTAGGTGTCGACCATCTTCCTTTTTCACGACACAAGCTTTAAATAGCTTACTGTGATGGTCAAAAAGTGTATTTGTGTTCCGTTTGAGTGAGAACAGATTTATTTTTTGTAGAAAAAAACTGGCCTTAAGATGTACCTACAGTTTGATAGTGTGCTCTATCTATACGACTGAATAATTTCTAACATTAGCCAAATAAGTATTTTACAATCTTTCAGATTAGTTTTTTGTTGAAAAGAAACTCGACTGTTTTTAATAAAATTCATGGTTACTGTATTTTTATAGGCATGATGTTATCAGATAGGCCTGTATATTTTTTTTGTATCAATGCAGGGTGTAGAGTATTTTCTTTAAAAAAGATATAATACAACTACTGAAATAAAGGACTGTTAAGGACGCTGGTGTACTCACCTGAGTTTTCACTTTCTTCACGACACAACTGATGATGGATTTGTTTAAATTTAAGGTTGAAATGTGTACACTTATTATTTGATGAAATTTTGGATGAATTTTATGTGGTTGATTAACTGAACTTCACTTTACGTGTTGTCACAATGACAGTTCACAGCAGAAGAGAGTGTAGTCTGTTACAACTTTGATGAGCACAGGATGGGGAAGGGAGGGGGAAGGAAACAAGAAGATCTGAATATTTCTGTGATACCCTTCTCAAATAATTAGATATTTTTGAATATCTAACATCCTCACCACCCGGAAATGAAAAATGTAAAAATATGTATATAGGTACAGGAGTATCTCCCACCAAAACACTTGCAATTGCTTCAACAGTTTCCTACTATACTATGATTATGTATGCTGAATCAAACTTATGTCCTTAAAATTAAGGTGAATTAAAATAATAAAACGAGTACGTTACAGCTAGCGGTAACAACAACATACGTTTGAATTGCCCCGGTGTATTGTTTTATTTTTTTTTAATAGTGCATCGAGAGTATTGCTAACGAAGGTTTTTTCTCTTTAGTTTTGAAGATTACTGAGTCTTTCTAATTCATTCTCTTCTTACCGATTAAGTGTTTTTGATCCATACAATTGAATAATAATTATTCTGCACGGTTTATTGCTACCTCCATTGTGTTCAAACAGGGTGTTCTGCGCGAGGCGGATATGGCCAGCCCTTTCGAAAAGTCCTTATTAACACCCAGATCGCCCATAAATCGGGACTGCACTCAGGACACTGATGCATCGTTTGGAGAGGAGGACGCTATGTATAAGGCTGGAATGATGCTAAATGGTATCAAAACTATCATCATCGAAGGGAAGGGGAAGGTCTCTGCGAACAACAGGGATAAAATAGTTGAGGATATTGATGAGATATTATCTATATTGTTTACCAAACAGAAAGAGGCTGAAACGCAGACAAAGATGGCACAGGATATTGAGGAAATAAAGAAAAAGATATTGAACAATGAGCAGCCTAATATGAATAAACAGCGTTCATACAGTAATGTGACCCAGGAAAAGAAGTATTCCCTGATAGTCTCGTCGAAAAAGAGCGAGAAATCCCCTGAAGATATAGAGAAATATCTAAAGCAGAAACTAAGACTGTCCTCTATGGGTATCTCTGTGTGCTCCACGCGAAGACTCAGAGAAAAGGGACTATTGGTGACATGTCCCTCGGTCGCCGATGCCCAGCTTTTTGTCCAAACAATTAACGAAAGGCACAGTGACATGTTGGAGGCGACATTGCTAAAGAAGCGACGTCCACACATTATACTAAAGAATATAGCAGCGGACTACGACCTGGAGGACTTGACGGATGACATTGTTCGCCAGAACAGCAATTTGAGAGATCTCAGTCTGAAACCTGACGACGTGATAATAAAGAAAACCATTAAACTGAAGGGAAGATTCGAGCAGAAACACATCATTATTGAGACCACATCAGAGGCGAGACGTCGACTGGTCGAGAATGGACTTATATACGTGGGATACCAGAGGGTTCATGCTATCGATGCCGATCCGGTAATGCAATGTTACCATTGTCTCGGCATGGGGCACACCTCCATAACGTGTCTAAACAAAAATGGACCTCCAGTCTGCTCCCACTGTGCTTGTGCCCACCAATACGGTGTTTGTGATCGGAGGAATGACCCTCCTGTGTGTGTTAATTGTAAGCGTAGTAAAGAGCGATTCAATACAAGTATGCGATATGATCATAGTGCCATGGACAAGAAGGAATGTAAGTCATACACTCGAGCCTTGATGAATGCGCGAGAAAGGGTGGATTATTGACTGACACTCTCTATGCGAGTAAAAAACATTATAATTTGTAAAAACTTTTTCAAAATAACAGTATCGTTGGTAGGTATACCCTGTATGATGACTTATATAGAACGCTTCTATTTGATTGTAAGGTGCACTGAAATGTGTCCGTCCTACGTTGAGTGTATGTATTGCCGAGCGCGCAGACAATACTGTGCCGTAGTGTACACGAAGAATGAACTGTTTAATGATTGGAATCGGTTGATGATGATTTCATATGATGGCGATGCTAGCGACAAAAGAGAACTGACGTATGAAATCTATAATAGAAAATTGTTCCTTACTTGCACTTATTTTAAGATACTATTTGCCCTGAGACGGGATTATAATGAATTAAAATATGAAGTGAATTACCGTCATTACAGGTACAGATTATTATTTGTTGTGATACGACCGGTGGTCTCTGTACGTGACAAATGCGTCAATTTATGTATTCTAATAATTGTATTTTATCACAAAACTAGATTATTTAATAGATTAATAATTATTAACGAAACTAAATCTCGGTCTAACTTGATGTTATATTGTAATGAAGATTGGCTTGGATGTGTGATCGGTGTTTGTAATGAAATATTGACATTGTGCATATTGAGCACGATGCATGGCGTATTATTCTTTTATATTACGATAAGGTCTCATTCTGAAGTGGAAATCTCAGTGCAAAAATGGCAATAATTGACGATATTTATTTAAGTGATGAAATAGATAAATGTGATAATATAGTTACAAGGATGTGTGATAGTATGAATGAGTGCAATACCTTGTTCTCAGAGATTGATATTCAGTTTAGTGTCTTACATTTAAATATTAGAAGTATTTTCAAAAATTATGATGAATTTTTAGTACATCTTAACGAAATGAGAAAGCTACCAACCGTCATTGTGTTAACAGAGACACATTCTAATGATAATGATAGTTTTTTCATACAAGGATACAAATGTCTTAGCACCAAACGTGAAATAAATAAAAACTCGGGGGTTGTATTATTTGTAAGGGATGAATGTACTATTTATAATGTTGAGGAGATGGACTTTGATTTGGTTAATTGTCTGCGACTTGAGATTACCTATAACGATATAAGATTTGTTATAGTGTCCATCTACAGGACTCATAGCTCCAATGTGTCATGCTTCATTGACACTTTGAGTCAAATATTGGAGAATAGTCGCACAGACACTACCATCTTAGTAGGTGACATGAATTTAAATATTGCTGACGACTATCGTTCTTGTATCAAGGATGATTATATTAATATGCTTACTTCACTAGGTTTCAAGTCCTGCATCAACTCATATACTAGAGAGGTGTCAAATTGTAGGCCGTCCTGCCTCGATCATATTTTTGTAAATGTCCAAGACACATCCAGAGTTCGCTCCGTGGTCTGTAGAACGAATATCACGGACCATCACGCTTGTTATCTTGTATACTCTACTGGGGACGCCCCGGTCGGGCGTAGCGACTCCGGTCTGCGCAGCATCAGTGTTGTAGACTGGGAGCTGCTTGAAAGTAAGCTCCGAATGGAGACGTGGAGTGGTGTAGTCTCGGAAGACGATGTTGAGCGATGCGCTCTTACCTTCCACGGTCTTATCTCTAAATATATACACGAATGTACAAGTATAAGAAACAAAAAAAATAAAAGTAAATACCGTGCTATTAAGCCTTGGATAACGGTGGGACTAGTGAAGTCGGTTAGAGAGAGGCATCGCATGTTTTTGCAATGTAAAAGAAACCCTGACAATATAGAACTAAGACAAAAATTTAACACCTATAGAAATAAACTGTCAATATTGATTAGAAATACTAAGGAGAAATATTACAAAGAGCGTTTAAACGATGTAGGCAGTGATAAGAAACGTATGTGGGCGATTATTGGCGATGTGATGGAGAAAACAAGGAAGACGTCGAACATACATGTGATTAGAGATAAAAACTGTGACCGCGTCGATGCGAGGGCTGAGCCGATGCGATGTGCGAATATTTTGAACGATTTTTTTTCTAATGTTGGTAAGGAGCTCGCGCAGGATATCGGAAAACAGACATCGCCTATCGGTGACGCATGGTTCGGATGTAGTATGGACGAAGAGAATTATTCCAATAACTTTGGACCTCAATTTAGATTCACAGAAACAAATGAAACGGAGGTTGCTTTAGCTATAGGATCCTTGAGGGGTGGGTCTGCGCCTGGTTTTGACAGCATTGCTGTCGGATTTATAAAAAAGTATAGTCGTTTCCTTGCGAAGCCTTTAGTGCATATTATAAACGTTAGTTTTAGAACTGGGAATTTCCCTGGTCATTACAAAAAAACCGTCGTCACGCCAATTTATAAGAATAAAGACCCTGAAGATCCTTCAAACTATAGACCGATATCTCTTACTTCTAACATATCTAAGATTATAGAGAAGATTGTCAAAAAACAATTGATGACTTTTCTGAACAACAACAATATTCTCCACAAAGATCAGTACGGTTTTCGGACAGGGGTGGGTACACAAGATGCCATGACTAGGCTAACTACGAGTATTGTCAGGGGCTTAGATGAAAAACAAAAATGTTTAGGTATTTTTATAGATTTTAAAAAAGCTTTTGACAGTGTCTCACATTCGATACTTTTAAAAAAACTAGATTCTGTGGGAGTCCGTGGGGTTGCACTTGAGTGGTTCAGGAGCTATTTGGCTGACAGGGAAATTACTGTAAAATTGTGTGATGTATTAAGTCACCCTGCCAGTTCGGAGTACGGGATTCCACAGGGAACTGTGATAGGGCCAATTCTGTTTATTATTTACCTGAACCAAATGTTTACTATTGTACCGGGTGTTGATATAGTGTCATATGCGGATGACACTGCTATTGTGATAAAACGGAGATGTTGGTCTGACGTGATTACTGTGGCTAATGACACTATTAATATACTAAAGAAATGGTTC